>OX387244.1:152885571-154195497 GCA_947561735.1 Cenchrus americanus | reverse complement strand
CAAAATAGTGCAATCACGCCCAAAACACAACAATTGATCTTTTTATGTGCCGAAGGTTAGCGAAATGCTCCGAAAGACTCCCAAACATCATTTTGGGTCGAATGTAGTAGAATGGATGCCACTCAAATTCGGTGCCCCAAAGAACGACATTCAGGCCCGAAACATAAGATTTGCATTTTTTTATGTGCCGAAGGTTAGCGAAATGCTCCGAAACACTCCCAAACATCATTTTGGGTCCAATGTAGTAGGATGAAAGCTTCACAACTTTGCTACCCTGAAATAGTGCATTCAGGCCCAAAACACATGTTTTTCATCTTTTTAGGTCTGAAGGTTAGCGAAATGGTCTAAAACACTCCCAAACGTCATTTTGGGTCAACCAGAGTAGAATGGATACATCGCAACTTCGATACCTCGAAATATTGCAGTCAGGCCCGAAACACAACTATTGCATCCTTTTATGTGACGAAGGTTAGCGAATTGCTCTTAAACACTCCCAAACATCATTTTGGTTCCAATGTAGTAGAATGGATGCCACTCAAGTTCGGTGCCCCGAAAAAGTGCATTCAGGCCCGAAACACAAGATTTGCATCTTTTTATGTCTCGAAGGTTAGCGAAATGCTCCGGAACACTCCCAAACATCATTTTGGGTCGAACGTAGTAGAATGGATGCTTCGCAACTTTGCTACCCCGAAATAGTGCATTCAGGCCCAAAACATGAGTTATTCATCTTTTTAGGTCCGAACGTTAGCGAAATGGTCTAAAACACTCCCAAATGTCATTTTGGGTCAACCAGAGTAGAATGGATGCATCGCAACTTCGATACCTCAAAATAGTGCATTCAGGCCCGAAACACAACTATTGCATCTTCTTATGTGTCGAAGGTTAGCGAAATGCTCCGAAAACACTCCCAAACATCATTTTGGTTCCAATGTAGTAGAATGGATGCCACTCAAGTTCGGTGCCCCGAAATAGTGCATTCAGGCCCGAAACACAAGATTTGCATCTTTTTATGTCTCGAAGGTTAGCGAAATGCTCCGGAACACTCCCAAACATCATTTTGGGTCAAACATAGTGGAATGGATGCTTCGCAACTTTGCTACCCTGAAATAGTGCATTCAGGCCCAAAACATGAGTTTTTCATCTTTTTAGGTCTGAAGGTTAGCGAAATGGTCTAAAACACTCCCAAACGTCATTTTGGGTCAACCGAGAGTAGAATGGATACATCGCAACTTCGATACCTCAAAATATTGTAGTCAGGCCCGAAACACAACTATTGCATCTTTTTATGTGTCGAAGGTTAGCGAATTGCTCCGAAACACTCCCAAACATCATTTTGGTTCCAATGTAGTAGAATGGATGCCACTCAAGTTCGGTGCCAAGAAAAAGTGCATTCAGGCTCGAAACACAAGATTTGCATCTTTTTATGTCTCGAAGGTTAGCGAAATGCTCCGGAACACTCCCAAACATCATTTTGGGTCGAACATAGTAGAATGGATGCTTCGCAACTTTGCTACCCTGAAATAGTGCATTCAGGCCCAAAACATGAGTTTTTCATCTTTTTAGGTCTGAAGGTTAGCGAAATGGTCTAAAACACTCCAAACGTCATTTTGGGTCAACCAGAGTAGAATGGATGCATCGCAACTTCGATACCTCGAAATAGTGCAGTCAGGCCCGAAACACAACTATTGCATCTTTTTATGTGCCGAAGGTTAGCGAAATGCTCCGAAACACTCCCAAACATCATTTTGGTTCCAATGTAGTAGAATGGATGCTACTCAAGTTCGGTGCCAAGAAAAAGTGCATTCAGGCCCGAAACACAAGATTTGCATCTTTTTATGTCTCGAAAGTTAGCGAAATGCTCTGGAACACTCCCGAACATCATTTTGGGTCGAATGTAGTAGAATGGATGCTTCGCAACTTTGCTACCCTGAAATAGTGCATTCAGGCCCAAAACATGAGTTTTTCATCTTTTTAGGTCTGAAGGTTAGCGAAATGATCTAAAACACCCCCAAACATCATATTGGGTCAACCAGAGTAGAATGGATGCATCACAACTTCGATACCTCAAAATAGAGCAATCAGGCCCAAAAGACAACTATTGCATCTTCTTATGTGCCGAAAGTTAGCGAAATGCTCCGAAACACTCCCAAACATCATTTTGGGTCGAATGTAGTTGAATGGATGCCACTCAAATTCGGTGCCCCAAAGAAGGGCATTCAGGCCCGAAACATAAGATTCGCATCTTTTTATGTCTCGAAGGTTAGCGAAATGGTCTCGGAACACTCCCAAACATCATTTTGGGTCAACAGTAGTAGAATGGATGCTTCGCAACTTTGCTACCCCGAAATAGTGCATTCAGGCCCAAAACATGAGTTTTTCATCTTTTTAGGTCCGAAGGTTAGCGAAATGGTCTAAAACACTCCCAAACGTCATTTTTGGGTCAACAAGAGTAGAATGGATGCATCGCAACTTCGAAACCTCGAAACAGTGCATTTAGGCCCAAAACACAACTATTGCATCTTTTTATGTGCCGAAGGTTAGCGAAATGCTCCGAAAGACTCCCAAACATCATTTTGGGTCGAATGTAGTAGAATGGATGCCACTCAAATTCGGTGCCCCAAAGAACGACATTCAGGCCCGAAACATAAGATTTGCATTTTTTTATGTGCCGAAGGTTAGCGAAATGCTCCGAAACACTCCCAAACATCATTTTGGGTCCAATGTAGTAGGATGAAAGCTTCACAACTTTGCTACCCTGAAATAGTGCATTCAGGCCCAAAACACATGTTTTTCATCTTTTTAGGTCTGAAGGTTAGCGAAATGGTCTAAAACACTCCCAAACGTCATTTTGGGTCAACCGAGTAGAATGGATACATCGCAACTTCGATACCTCGAAATATTGCAGTCAGGCCCGAAACACAACTATTGCATCTTTTTATGTGCCGAAGGTTAGCGAATTGCTCGAAACACTCCCAAACATCATTTTCGTTCCAATGTAGTAGAATGGATGCCACTCAAGTTCGGTGCCCCGAAAAAGTGCAGTCAGACCCGAAACACAAGATTTGCATCTTTTTATGTCCCGACGGTTAGCGAAATGCTCCGGAACACTCCCAAACATCATTTTGGGTCGAACGTAGTAGAATGGATGCTTCGCAACTTTGCTACCCTGAAATAGTGCATTCAGGCCCAAACACATGAGTTTTTCATCTTTTTAGGTCCGAAGGTTAGCGAAATGGTCTAAAACACTCCCAAACGTCATTTTGGGTCAACCAGAGTAGAATGGATGCATCGCAACTTCGATACCTCAAAATAGTGCATTCAGGCCCGAAACACAACTATTGCATCTTTTTATGTGCCGAAGGTTAGCGAAATGCTCCGAAACACTCCCAAACATCATTTTGGTTCCAATGTAGTAGAATGGATGCCACTCAAGTTCGGTGCCCCGAAAAAGTGCATTCAGGCCGAAACACAAGATTTGCATCTTTTTATGTCTCGAAGGTTAGCGAAATGCTCCGGAACACTCCCAAACATCATTTTGGGTCGAACATAGTAGAATGGATGCTTCGCAACTTTGCTACCCTGAAATAGTGCATTCAGGCCCAAAACATGAGTTTTTCATCTTTTTAGGTCCGAAGGTTAGCGAAATGGTCTAAAACACTCCCAAACGTCATTTTGGGTCAACCAGAGTAGAATGGATGCATCGCAACTTCGATACCTCAAAATAGTGCAGTCAGGCCCAAAACACAACTATTGCATCTTCTTATGTGCCGAAGGTTAGCGAATTGCTCCGAAACACTCCCAAACATCATTTTGGGTCGAATGTAGTAGAATGGATGCCACTCAAGTTCGGTGCCCCGAAAAAGTGCATTCAGGCCCGAAACACAAGATTTGCATCTTTTTATGTCTCGAAGGTTAGCGAAATGCTTCGAACACTCCCAAACATCATTTTGGGTCGAACGTAGTAGAATGGATGCTTCGCAACTTTGCTACCCTGAAATAGTGCATTCAGGCCCAAAACATGAGTTTTTCATCTTTTTAGGTCCGAAGGTTAGCGAAATGGTCTAAAACACTCCCAAACGTCATTTTGGGTCAACAAGAGTAGAATGGATGCATCGCAACTTCGAAACCTCAAAATAGTGCATTCAGGCCCGAAACACAACTATTGCATCTTCTTATGTGCCGAAGGTTAGCGAAATTCTGCGAAACACTCCCAAACATCATTTTGGTTCCAATGTAGTAGAATGGATGCCACTCAAGTTCGGTGCCAAGAAAAAGTGCAGTCAAGCCCGAAACACAAGATTTGCATCTTTTTATGTCTCGAAGGTTAGCGAAATGCTCCGGAACACTCCCATACATCATTTTGGGTCGAACATAGTAGAATGGATGCTTCGCAACTTTGCTACCCTGAAATAGTGCATTCAGGCCCAAAACATGAGTTTTTCATCTTTTTAGGTCCGAAGGTTAGCGAAATGGTCTAAAACACTCCCAAACGTCATTTTGGGTCAACCAGAGTAGAATGGATGCATCGCAACTTCGATACCTCAAAATAGTGCAGTCAGGCCCGAAACACAACTATTGCATCTTTTTTGTGCCAAATGTTAGCGAAATGCTCCGAAACACTCCCAAACATCATTTTGGTTCCAATGTAGTAGAATGGATGCCACTCAAGTTCGGAGCCCCGAAAAAGGGCATTGAGGCCCGAAACACAAGATTTGCATCTTTTTATGTCCCGAAGGTTAGCGAAATGCTCCGAACAGTGCCAAACATCATTTTGGGTCGAATGTTGTAGAATGGATGCTTCGCAACTTTGCTACCCTGAAATAGTGCATTCAGGCCCAAAACACGAGTTTTTCATCTTTTTAGGTCCGAAGGTTAGCGAAGTGGTCTAAAACACTCCCAAACATTATTTTGGGTCAACCAGAGTAGAATGGATGCATCGCAACTTCGATACCTCAAACTAGTGCATTCAGGCCGGAAACACAAATATAGCATCTTCTTATGTGCCGAAGGTTAGCGAAATGCTCCGAAAACACTCCCAAACATCATTTTGGTTCCAATGTAGTAGAATGGATGCCACTCAAGTTCGGTGCCCCAAAAACTGCATTCAGGCCGGAAACACAAGATTTGCATCTTTTTATGTCTCGAAGGTTAGCCAAATGCTCCGAACACTCCCAAACATCATTTTGGGTCGAACATAGTGGAATGGATGCTTCGCAACTTTGCTACCCCGAAATAGTGCATTCGAGGCCCAAAACATGAGTTTTTCATCTTTTTAGGTCCGAAGGTTAGCGAAATGGTCTAAAACACTCCCAAACGTCATTTTGGGTCAACGAGAGTAGAATGGATACATCGCAACTTCGATATCTCGAAATATTTTAGTCATGCCCGAAACACAACTATTGCATCTTCTTATGTGTCGAAGGTTAGCGAAATGCTCCGAAACACTCCCAAACATCATTTTGGTTCCAATGTAGTAGAATGGATGCCACTCAAGTTCGGTGCCCAAGAAAAAGTGCATTCGAGCTCGAAACACAAGATTTGCATCTTTTTATGTCCCGAAGGTTAGCGAAATGCTCCGGAACACTCCCAAACATCATTTTGGGTCGAATGTAGTAGAATGGATGCTTCGCAACTTTGCTACCCTGAAATAGTGCATTCAGGCCCAAAACATGAGTTTTTCATCTTTTTAGGTCCGAAGGTTAGCGAAATGGTCTAAAACACTCCCAAACGTCATTTTGGGTCAACCAGAGTAGAATGGATGCATCGCAACTTCGATACCTCAAAATAGTGCATACAGGCCCGAAACACAACTATTGCATCTTTTTATGTGCCGAAGGTTAGCGAAATGCTCCGAAACACTCCCAAACATCATTTTGGTTCCAATGTAGTAGAATGGATGCCACTCAAGTTCGGTGCCCCGAAAAAGTGCATTCAGGCCCGAAACACAAGATTTGCATCTTTTTATGTCTCGAAGGTTAGCGAAATGCTCCGGAACACTCCCAAACATCATTTTGGGTCGAATGTAGTAGAATGGATGCTTCGCAACTTTGCTACCCTGAAATAGTGCATTCAGGCCCAAAACATGAGTTTTTCATCTTTTTAGGTCTGAAGGTTAGCGAAATGGTCTAAAACACTCCCAAACGTCATTTTGGGTCAACCAGAGTAGAATGGATGCATCGCAACTTCGATACCTCGAAATAGTGCAGTCAGGCCCGAAACACAACTATTGCATCTTTTTATGTGCCGAAGGTTTGCGAATTGCTCTGAAACACTCCCAAACATCATTTTGGTTCCAATGTAGTAGAATGGATGCCACTCAAGTTCGGTGCCCCGAAAAAGTGCATTCAGGCCCGAAACACAAGATTTGCATCTTTTTATGTCCCGACGGTTAGCGAAATGCTGTGGAACACTCCCAAACATCATTTTGGGTCGAACGTAGTAGAATGGATGCTTCGCAACTTTGCTACCCTGAAATAGTGCATTCAGGCCAAAAACATGAGTTTTTCATCTTTTTCGGTCCGAAGGTTAGTGAAATGGTCTAAAACACTCCCAAACGTCATTTTTGGGTCAACCAGAGTAGAATGGATGCATCGCAACTTCGATACCTCAAAATAGTGCAATCACGCCCAAAACACAACTATTGATCTTCTTATTTGCCGAAGGTTAGCGAAATGCTCCGAAACACTCCCAAACATCATTTTGGGTCGAATGTAGTAGAATGGATGCCACTCAAATTCGGTGCCCCAAAGAACGACATTCAGGCCCGAAACATAAGATTTGCATCTTTTTATGTGCCGAAGGTTAGCGAAATGCTCCGAAACACTCCCAAACATCATTTTGGGTCCAATGTAGTAGAATCGAAGCTTCACAACTTTGCTACACTGAAATAGTGCATTCAGGCCCAAAACACAAGTTTTTTATCTTTTTAGGTCCGAAGGTTAGCAAAGTGGTCTAAAACACTCCCAAACATTATTTTGGGTCAACGGGAGTAGAATGGATACATCGCAACTTCGATACCTCGAAATATTGCAATCGGCCCGAAACACAACTATTGCATCCTTTTATGTGACGAAGGTTAGCGAATTGCTCGAAACACTCCCAAACATCATTTTGGTTCCAATGTAGTAGAATGGATGCCACTCAAGTTCGGTGCCCCGAAAAAGTGCATTCGGCCCGAAACACAAGATTTGCATCTTTTTATGTCTCGAAGGTTAGCGAAATGCTCTGAAACACTCCCAAACATCATTTTGGGTCGAATGTAGTAGAATGGATGCTTCGCAAGTTCGCTACCCTGAAATAGTGCATTCGGGCCCAAAACATGAGTTTTTCATCTTTTTAGGTCCTGAAGGTTAGCGAAATGGTCTAAAACACTCCCAAACATCATTTTGGGTCAACCAGAGTAGAATGGATGCATCGCAACTTCGATACCTCAAACTAGTGCATTCAGGCCGGAAACACAAATATTGCATCTTCTTATGTGTCGAAGGTTAGCGAAATGCTCCGAAAACACTCCCAAACATCATTTTGGTTCCAATGTAGTAGAATGGATGCCACTCAAGTTCGGTGCCCCGAAAAAGTGCATTCAGGCCAGAAACACAAGATTTGCATCTTTTTATGTCTCGAAGGTTAGCGAAATGCTCGGAACACTCCCAAACATCATTTTGGGTCGAACATAGTGGAATGGATGCTTCGCAACTTTGCTACCCTGAAATAGTGCATTCAGGCCCAAAACATGAGTTTTTCATCTTTTTAGGTCTGAAGGTTAGCGAAATGGTCTAAAACACTCCCAAACGTCATTTTGGGTCAACCAGAGTAGAATGGATACATCGCAACTTCGATACCTCAAAATATTGTAGTCAGGCCCGAAACACAACTATTGCATCTTTTTATGTGTCGAAGGTTAGCGAATTGCTCCGAAACACTCCCAAACATCATTTTGGTTCCAATGTAGTAGAATGGATGCCACTCAAGTTTGGTGACCCGAATAGTGCATTCAGGCCCGAAACACAAGATTTGCATCTTTTTATGTCCCGAAGGTTAGCGAAATACTCTGGAACACTCCCAAACATCATTTTGGGTCGAATGTAGTAGAATGGATGCTTCGCAACTTTGCTACCTTGAAATAGTGCATTCAGGCCCAATACATGAGTTTTTCATCTTTTTAGGTCCGAAGGTTAGCGAAATGGTCTAAAACACTCCCAAACGTCATTTTGGGTCAACCAGAGTAGAATGGATGCATCGCAACTTCGATACCTCAAAATAGTGCATTCAGGCCCGAAACACAACTATTGCATCTTCTTATGTGCCGAAGGTTAGCGAAATGCTCCGAAACACTCCCAAGCATCATTTTGGGTTCAATGAAGTAGAATGGATGCCACTCAAGTTCGGTGCCCAAAGAAGGGCGTTCAGGCCCGAAACATAAGATTTGCATCTTTTTATGTGCCGAAGGTTAGCGAAATGCTCCGAGACACTCCCAAACATCATTTTGGGTCCAATGTAGTAGAATGGATGCTTCGCAACTTTGCTACCCCGAAATAGTGCATTCAGGCCCAAAACATGAGTTTTTCATCTTTTTAGGTCTGAAGGTTAGCGAAATGGTCTAAAACACTCCCAAACGTCATTTTGGGTCAACGAGAGTAGAATGGATACATCGCAACTTCGATACCTCGAAATATTGCGAGTCGTGCCCGAAACACAACTATTGCATCTTTTTATGTGCCGAAGGTTAGCGAATTGCTCCGAAACACTCCCAAACATCATTTTGGTTCCAATGTAGTAGAATGGATGCCACTCAAGTTCGGTGCCCCGAAAAAGTGCATTCAGGCCAGAAACACAAGATTTGCATCTTTTTATGTCTCGAAGGTTAGCGAAATGCTCCGGAACACTCCCAAACATCATTTTGGGTCGAATGTAGTAGAATGGATGCTTCGCAACTTTGCTACCCTGAAATAGTGCATTCTGGCCCAAAACATGAGTTTTTCATCTTTTTAGGTCCGAAGGTTAGCGAAATGGTCTAAAACACTCCCAAACGTCATTTTTGGGTCAACCAGAGTAGAATGGATGCATCGCAACTTCGATACCTCAAAATAGTGCAATCACGCCCAAAACACAACTATTGATCTTCTTATTTGCCGAAGGTTAGCGAAATGCTCCGAAACACTCCCAAACATCATTTTGGGTCGAATGTAGTAGAATGGATGCCACTCAAATTCGGTGCCCCAAAGAACGACATTCAGGCCCGAAACATAAGATTTGCATCTTTTTATGTGCCGAAGGTTAGCGAAATGCTCCGAAACACTCCCAAACATCATTTTGGGTCCAATGTAGTAGAATCGAAGCTTCACAACTTTGCTACACTGAAATAGTGCATTCAGGCCCAAAACACAAGTTTTTTATCTTTTTAGGTCCGAAGGTTAGCAAAGTGGTCTAAAACACTCCCAAACATTATTTTGGGTCAACCAGAGTAGAATGGATACATCACAACTTCGATACCTCGAAATATTGCAGTCAGGCCCGAAACACAACTATTGCATCCTTTTATGTGACGAAGGTTAGCGAATTGCTCCGAAACACACCCAAACATCATTTTGGTTCCAATGTTGTACAATGGATGCCACTCAAGTTCGGTGCCCCAAAAAAGTGCATTCTGGCCCAAAACACAAGATTTGCATCTTTTTATGTCTCGAAGGTTAGCGAAATGCTCCGGAACACTCCCAAACATCATTTTGGGTCGAACGTAGTAGAATGGATGCTTCCCAACTTTGCTACCCTTAAATAGTGCATTCAGGCCCAAAACATGAGTTTTTCATCTTTTTAGGTCCGAAGGTTAGCGAAATGGTCTAAAACACTCCCAAACGTCATTTTGGGTCAACCAGAGTAGAATGGATGCATCGCAACTTCGATACCTCAAACTAGTGCATTCGAGCCGGAAACACAAATATTGCATCTTCTTATGTGCCGAAGGTTAGCGAAATGCTCCGAAAACACTCCCAAACATCATTTTGGTTCCAATGTAGTAGAATGGATGCCACTCAAGTTCGGTGCCCCGAAAAAGTGCATTCGGGCCCGAAACACAAGATTTGCATCTTTTTATGTCTCGAAGGTTAGCGAAATGCCCGGAACACTCCCAAACATCATTTTGGGTCGAACATAGTGGAATGGATGCTTCGCAACTTTGCTACCCTGAAATAGTGCATTCAGGCCCAAAACATGAGTTTTTCATCTTTTTAGGTCTGAAGGTTAGCGAAATGGTCTAAAACACTCCCAAACGTCATTTTGGGTCAACCAGAGTAGAATGGATGCATCGCAACTTCGATACCTCAAAATATTGTAGTCAGGCCCGAAACACAACTATTGCATCTTTTTATGTGTCGAAGGTTAGCGAATTGCTCCGAAACACTCCCAAACATCATTTTGGTTCCAATGTAGTAGAATGGATGCCACTCAAGTTCGGTGCCAAGAAAAAGTGCATTCAGGCCCGAAACACAAGATTTGCATCTTTTTATGTCTCGAAGGTTAGCGAAATGCTCCGAAACACTCCCAAACATCATTTTGGGTCGAACGTAGTAGAATGGATGCTTCGCAACTTTGCTACCCTGAAATAGTGCATTCAGGCCCAAAACATGAGTTTTTCATCTTTTTAGGTCCGAAGGTTAGCGAAATGGTCTAAAACACTCCCAAACGTCATTTTTGGGTCAACCAGAGTAGAATGGATGCATCGCAACTTCGATACCTCAAAATAGTGCAATCACGCCCAAAACACAACTATTGATCTTCTTATTTGCCGAAGGTTAGCGAAATGCTCCGAAACACTCCCAAACATCATTTTGGGTCGAATGTAGTAGAATGGATGCCACTCAAATTCGGTGCCCCAAAGAACGACATTCAGGCCCGAAACATAAGATTTGCATCTTTTTATGTGCCGAAGGTTAGCGAAATGCTCCGAAACACTCCCAAACATCATTTTGGGTCCAATGTAGTAGGATGAATGGATGCTACCCGTGTTCGCCCCATTTTCTCTTTTTTCGGGTTGTCTTCAACCGGAGAGAATGGTCATCATCGTCCCAAACATGAAACACAGATATTGCATCTTCTTATGTGCCGAAGGTTAGCGAAATGCTCCGAAAACACTCCCAAACATCATTTTGGTTCCAATGTAGTAGATGGATGCCACTCGTTCGGTGCCCCTGCTCGCCTTTTTTGTGCGGTTAGCGAATGCACTCCCAAACATCATTTTGGGTCCAATGTAGTAGGATGAAACCTTCACAACTTTGCTACCCTGAAATAGTGCATTCAGGCCCAAAACACATGTTTTTCATCTTTTTAGGTCTGAAGGTTAGCGAAATGGTCTAAAACACTCCCAAACGTCATTTTGGGTCAACCAGAGTAGAATGGATACATCGCAACTTCGATACCTCGAAATATTGCAGTCAGGCCCGAAACACAACTATTGCATCCTTTTATGTGACGAAGGTTAGCGAATTGCTCCGAAACACTCCCAAACATCATTTTGGTTCCAATGTAGTAGAATGGATGCCACTCAAGTTCGGTGCCCCGAAAAAGTGCATTCAGGCCCGAAACACAAGATTTGCATCTTTTTATGTCTCGAAGGTTAGCGAAATGCTCGGAACACTCCCAAACATCATTTTGGGTCGAACGTAGTAGAATGGATGCTTCGCAACTTTGCTACCCTGAAATAGTGCATTCAGGCCCAAAACATGAGTTTTTCATCTTTTTAGGTCCGAAGGTTAGCGAAATGGTCTAAAACACTCAGAAACGTCATTTTGGGTCAGCCAGAGTAGAATGGATGCATCGCAACTTCGATACCTCAAAGTAGTGCATTCAGGCCCGAAACACAACTATTGCATCTTCTTATGTGCCGAAGGTTAGCGAAATGCTCCGAAAACACTCCCAAACATCATTTTGGTTCCAATGTAGTAGAATGGATGCCACTCAAGTTCGGTGCCCCGAAAAAGTGCATTCAGGCCCGAAACACAAGATTTGCATCTTTTTATGTCTCGAAAGTTAGCGAAATGCTCTGGAACACTCTCGAACATCATTTTGGGTCGAACATAGTGGAATGGATGCTTCACAACTTTGCTACCCCGAAATAGTGCATTCAGGCCAAAAACACAAGATTTGCATCTTTTTAGGTCCGAAGGTTAGCGAAATGGTCTAAAACACTCCGAAACGTCATTTTGGGTCAGCCGAGTAGAATGGATACATCGCAACTTCGATACCTCAAAATAGTGTAGTCAGGCCCGAAACACAACTATTGCATCTTTTTATGTGCCGAAGGTTAGCGAAATGCTCCGAAACACTCCCAAACATCATTTTGGTTCCAATGTAGTAGAATGGATGCCACTCAAGTTCGGTGCCCCGAAAAAGTGCATTCAGGCCCGAAACACAAGATTTGCATCTTTTTATGTCCCGAAGGTTAGCGAAATACTCTGGAACACTCCCAAACATCATTTTGGGTCGAATGTAGTAGAATGGATGCTTCGCAACTTTGCAACCTTGAAATAGTGCATTCAGGCCCAAAACATGAGTTTTTCATCTTTTTAGGTCCGAAGGTTAGCGAAATGGTCTAAAACACTGCCAAACGTCATTTTGGGTCAACCAGAGTAGAATCGATGCATCGCAACTTCGATACCTCAAAATATTGCATTCGCGCCCAAAAACACAACTATTGCATCTTTTTATGTGCCGAAGGTTAGCGAAATGCTCCGAAACACTCCCAAACATCATTTTGGGTCCAATGAAGTAGAATGGATGCCACTCAAGTTCGGTGCCCCGAAAAAGGGCATTCAGGCCCGAAACATAAGATTTGCATCTTTTTATGTCCCGACGGTTAGCGAAATGCTCCGGAACACTCCCAAACATCATTTTGGGTCGAACGTAGTAGAATGGATGCTTCGCAACTTTGCTACCCTGAAATAGTGCATTCAGGCCCAAAACACATGTTTTTCATCTTTTTAGGTCTGAAGGTTAGCGAAATGGTCTAAAACACTCCCAAACGTCATTTTGGGTCAACCAGAGTAGAATGGATACATCGCAACTTCGATACCTCGAAATATTGCAGTCAGGCCCGAAACACAACTATTGCATCTTTTTATGTGCCGAAGGTTAGCGAATTGCTCCGAAACACTCCCAAACATCATTTTGGTTCCAATGTAGTAGAATGGATGCCACTCAAGTTCGGTGCCCGAAAAAGTGCATTCAGGCCCGAAACACAAGATTTGCATCTTTTTATGTCTCGAAGGTTAGCGAAATGCTCCGGAACACTCCCAAACATCATTTTGGGTCGAACGTAGTAGAATGGATGCTTCGCAACTTTGCTACCCTGAAATAGTGCATTCAGGCCCAAAACATGAGTTTTTCATCTTTTTAGGTCCGAAGGTTAGTGAAATGGTCTAAAACACTCCCAAACGTCATTTTTGGGTCAACCAGAGTAGAATGGATGCATCGCAACTTCGATACCTCAAAATAGTGCAATCACGCCCAAAACACAACTATTGATCTTCTTATTTGCCGAAGGTTAGCGAAATGCTCCGAAACACTCCCAAACATCATTTTGGGTCGAATGTAGTAGAATGGATGCCACTCAAATTCGGTGCCCCAAAGAACGACATTCAGGCCCGAAACATAAGATTTGCATCTTTTTATGTGCCGAAGGTTAGCGAAATGCTCCGAAACACTCCCAAACATCATTTTGGGTCCAATGTAGTAGGATGAAAGCTTCACAACTTTGCTACCCTGAAATAGTGCATTCAGGCCCAAAACACATGTTTTTCATCTTTTTAGGTCTGAAGGTTAGCGAAATGGTCTAAAACACTCCCAAACGTCATTTTGGGTCAACCAGAGTAGAATGGATACATCGCAACTTCGATACCTCGAAATATTGCAGTCAGGCCCGAAACACAACTATTGCATCCTTTTATGTGACGAAGGTTAGCGAATTGCTCCGAAACACTCCCAAACATCATTTTGGTTCCAATGTAGTAGAATGGATGCCACTCAAGTTCGGTGCCCCGAAAAAGTGCATTCAGGCCTGAAACACAAGATTTGCATCTTTTTATGTCCCGACGGTTAGCGAAATGCTCCGGAACACTCCCAAACATCATTTTGGGTCGAACGTAGTAGAATGGATGCTTCGCAACTTTGCTACCCTGAAATAGTGCATTCAGGCCCAAAACATGAGTTTTTCATCTTTTTAGGTCCGAAGGTTAGCGAAATGGTCTAAAACACTCCCAAACGTCATTTTGGGTCAACCAGAGTAGAATGGATGCATCGCAACTTCGATACCTCAAAGTAGTGCAGTCAGGCCGGAAACACAACTATTGCATCTTCTTATGTGCCGAAGGTTAGCGAAATGCTCCGAAAACACTCCCAAACATCATTTTGGTTCCAATGTAGTAGAATGGATGCCACTCAAGTTCGGTGCCCCGAAAAAGTGCATTCAGGCCTGAAACACAAGATTTGCATCTTTTTATGTCTCGAAGGTTAGCGAAATGCTCCGGAACACTCCCAAACATCATTTTGGGTCGAACATAGTAGAATGGATGCTTCGCAACTTTGCTACCCTGAAATAGTGCATTCAGGCCCAAAACATGAGTTTTTCATCTTTTTAGGTCTGAAGGTTAGCGAAATGGTCTAAAACACTCCCAAACGTCATTTTGGGTCAACCGGAGTGGAATGAATGCATCGCAACTTCGATACCTCAAAATATTGTAGTCGTGCCCGAAACACAACTATTGCATCTTTTTATGTGTCGAAGGTTAGCGAATTGCTCCGAAACACTCCCAAACATCATTTTGGTTCCAATGTAGTAGAATGGATGCCACTCAAGTTCGGTGCCAAGAAAAAGTGCATTCGAGGCTCGAAACACAAGATTTGCATCTTTTTATGTCCCGATGGTTAGAGAAATGCTCCGGAACACTCCCAGACATCATTTTGGGTCGAACGTAGTAGAATGGATGCTTCACAACTTTGCTACCATGAAATAGTGTGTTCAGGCCCAAAACACAAGTTTTTATCTTTTTAGGTCTGAAGGTTAGCGAAATGGTCTAAAACACTCCCAAACGTCATTTTGGGACAACTAGAGTAGAATGGATGCGTCGCAACTTCGATACCTCAAAATAGTGCATTCAGGCTCGAAACACAACTATTGCATCTTCTTATGTGCTGAAGGTCAGCAAAATGCTCCGAAACACTCCCAAACATCATTTTGGGTCCAATGTAGTAGAATGGATGCCACTCAAGTTCGGTGCCCCAAAGAAGGGCGTTCGGGCCCGAAACATAAGATTTGCATCTTTTTATGTGCCGAAGGTTAGCGAAATGCTCCGAAACACTCCCAAACATCATTTTGGGTCCAATGTAGTAGGATGAAAGCTTCACAACTTTGCTACCCTGAAATAGTGCATTGAGGCCCAAAACACATGTTTTTCATCTTTTTAGGTCTGAAGGTTAGCGAAATGGTCTAAAACACTCCCAAACGTCATTTTGGGTCAACGAGAGTAGAATGGATACATCGCAACTTCGATATCTCGAAATATTTTAGTCAGGCCCGAAACACAACTATTGCATCTTTTTATGTGACGAAGGTTAGCGAATTGCTCCGAAACACTCCCAAACATCATTTTCGTTCCAATGTTGTAGAATGGATGCCACTCAAGTTCGGTGTCCCGAAAAAGTGCATTCAGGCCCGAAACACAAGATTTGCATCTTTTTATGTCTCGAAGGTTAGCGAAATGCTCCGGAACACTCCCAAACATCATTTTGGGTCGAACGTAGTAGAATGGATGCTTCGCAACTTTGCTACCCTGAAATAGTGCATTCAGGCCCAAACACATGAGTTTTTCATCTTTTTAGGTCCGAAGGTTAGCGAAATGGTCTAAAACACTGCCAAACGTCATTTTGGGTCAACCAGAGTAGAATCGATGCATCGCAACTTCGATACCTCAAAATATTGCATTCAGGCCCGAAACAAAACTTTTGCATCTTCTTATGTGCCGAAGGTTAGCGAAATGCTCCGAAACACTCCCAAACAACATTTTGGGTCCAATGAAGTAGAATGGATGCCACTCAAGTTCGGTGCCCCGAAAAAGTGTATTCGGGCCTGAAACACAAGATTTGCATCTTTTTATGTCCCGACGGTTAGCGAAATGCTCCGGAACACTCCCAAACATCATTTTGGGTCGAACGTAGTAGAATGGATGCTTCGCAACTTTGCTACCCTGAAATAGTGCATTCAGGCCCAAAACATGAGTTTTTCATCTTTTTAGGTCCGAAGGTTAGCGAAATGGTCTAAAACACTCCCAAACGTCATTTTGGGTCAACCAGAGTAGAATGGATACATCGCAACTTCGATACCTCAAAATATTGTAGTCGGCCCGAAACACAACTATTGCATCTTTTTATGTGCCGAAGGTTAGCGAATTGCTCCGAAACACTCCCAAACATCATTTTGGTTCCAATGTAGTAGAATGGATGCCACTCAAGTTCGGTGCCCCAAGAAAAAGTGCATTCGGGCTCGAAACACAAGATTTGCATCTTTTTATGTCTCGAAGGTTAGCGAAATGCTCGGAACACTCCCAAACATCATTTTGGGTCGAATGTAGTAGAATGGATGCTTCGCAACTTTGCTACCCTGAAATAGTGCATTCAGGCCTAAAACATGAGTTTTTCATCTTTTTAGGTCCGAAGGTTAGTGAAATGGTCTAAAACACTCCAAACGTCATTTTGTGTCAACTAGAGTAGAATGGATGCATCGCAACTTCGATACCTCAAAATAGTGCAATCACGCCCAAAACACAACTATTGATCTTCTTATTTGCCGAAGGTTAGCGAAATGCTCCGAAACACTCCCAAACATCATTTTGGGTCGAATGTAGTAGAATGGATGCCACTCAAATTCGGTGCCCCAAAGAACGACATTCAGGCCCGAAACATAAGATTTGCATCTTTTTATGTGCCGAAGGTTAGCGAAATGCTCCGAAACACTCCCAAACATCATTTTGGGTCCAATGTAGTAGGATGAAAGCTTCACAACTTTGCTACCCTGAAATAGTGCATTCGGGCCCAAAACACATGTTTTTCATCTTTTTAGGTCTGAAGGTTAGCGAAATGGACTAAAACACTCCCAAACGTCATTTTGGGTCAACCAGAGTACAATGGATACATCGCAACTTCGATACCTCGAAATATTGCGATCGGCCCGAAACACAACTACTGCATCCTTTTATGTGACAAGGTTAGCGAATTGCTCCGAAACACTCCCAAACATCATTTTGGTTCCAATGTAGTAGAATGGATGCCACTCAAGTTCGGTGCCCCGAAAAAGTGCATTCTGGCCCGAAACACAAGATTTGCATCTTTTTATGTCCCGAAGGTTAGCGAAATGCTCTGAAACACTCCCAAACATCATTTTGGGTCGAATGTAGTAGAATGGATGCTTCGCAAGTTCGCTACCCTGAAATAGTGCATTCGGGCCCAAAACATGAGTTTTTCATCTTTTTAGGTCCTGAAGGTTAGCGAAATGGTCTAAAACACTCCCAAACATCATTTTGGGTCAACCAGAGTAGAATGGATGCATCGCAACTTCGATACCTCGAAATAGTGCAGTCAAGGCGGAAACACAACTATTGCATCTTCTTATGTGCCGAAGGTTAGCGAAATGCTCCGAAAACACTCCCAAACATCATTTTGGTTCCAATGTAGTAGAATGGATGCCACTCAAGTTCGGTGCCCCGAAAAAGTGCATTCAGGCCCGAAACACAAGATTTGCATCTTTTTATGTCTCGAAGGTTAGCGAAATGCTCCGGAACACTCCCAAACATCATTTTGGGTCGAACATAGTAGAATGGATGCTTCGCAACTTTGCTACCCTGAAATAGTGCATTCAGGCCCAAAACATGAGTTTTTCATCTTTTTAGGTCCGAAGGTTAGCGAAATGGTCTAAAAAAGTCCCAAACGTCATTTTGGGTTAACTAGAGTAGAATGGATACATCGCAACTTCGATACCTCGAAATATTGTAGTCAGGCCCGAAACACAACTATTGCATCTTTTTATGTGTCGAAGGTTAGCGAATTGCTCCGAAACACTCCCAAACATCATTTTGGTTCCAATGTAGTAGAATGGATGCCACTCAAGTTCGGTGCCAAGAAAAAGTGCATTCAGGCTCGAAACACAAGATTTGCATCTTTTTATGTCTCGAAGGTTAGCGAAATGCTCCGGAACACTCCCAAACATCATTTTGGGTCGAACATAGTAGAATGGATGCTTCGCAACTTTGCTACCCTGAAATAGTGCATTCAGGCCCAAAACATGAGTTTTTCATCTTTTTAGGTCCGAAGGTTAGCGAAATGGTCTAAAACACTCCCAAACGTCATTTTTGGGTCAACCGAGAGTAGAATGGATGCATCGCAACTTCGATACCTCAAAATAGTGCAATCACGCCAAGAAAAAAATATTGTTTTTTTTAACACTACTATTGATTTATGCATTCGGTGCCCCAGAACAACATTCGGCCCGAAACATAAGATTTGCATCTTTTTATGTGCCGAAGGTTAGCGAAATGCTCCGAAAACACTCCCAAACATCATTTTGGTTCCAACGTAGTAGAATGGATGCCACTCAAGTTCGGTGCCCCGAAAAAGTGCATTCAGGCCCGAAACACAAGATTTGCATCTTTTTATGTCTCGAAGGTTAGCGAAATGCTCCGGAACACTCCCAAACATCATTTTGGGTCGAACATAGTGGAATGGATGCTTCGCAACTTTGCTACCCTGAAATAGTGCATTCAGGCCCAAAACATGAGTTTTTCATCTTTTTAGGTCCGAAGGTTAGCGAAATGGTCTAAAACACTCCCAAACGTCATTTTGGGTCAACCAGAGTAGAATGGATACATCGCAACTTCGATATCTCGAAATATTTTAGTCAGGCCCGAAACACAACTATTGCATCTTTTTATGTGCCGAAGGTTAGCGAATTGCTCCGAAACACTCCCAAACATCATTTTGGTTCCAATGTAGTAGAATGGATGCCACTCAAGTTCGGTGCCCAAGAAAAAGTGCATTCGGGCTCGAAACACAAGATTTGCATCTTTTTATGTCTCGAAGGTTAGCGAAATGCTCGGAACACTCCCAAACATCATTTTGGGTCGATCGTAGTAGAATGGATGCTTCGCAACTTTGCTACCCTGAAATAGTGCATTCAGGCCCAAAACATGAGTTTTTCATCTTTTTAGGTCCGAAGGTTAGTGAAATGGTCTAAAACACTCCCAAACGTCATTTTTGGCTCAACCAGAGTGGATGCATCGCAACTTCGATACCTCAAAATAGTGCAATCACGCCCAAAACACAACTATTGATCTTCTTATTTGCCGAAGGTTAGCGAAATGCTCCGAAACACTCCCAAACATCATTTTGGGTCGAATGTAGTAGAATGGATGCCACTCAAATTCGGTGCCCCAAAGAACGACATTCAGGCCCGAAACATAAGATTTGCATCTTTTTATGTGCCGAAGGTTAGCGAAATGCTCCGAAACACTCCCAAACATCATTTTGGGTCCAATGTAGTAGGATGAAAGCTTCACAACTTTGCTACCCTGAAATAGTGCATTCGGCCCAAAACACATGTTTTTTATCTTTTTAGGTCCGAAGGTTAGCGAAATGGTCTAAAACACTCCCAAACGTCATTTTGGGTCAACCGGAGTAGAATGGATACATCGCAACTTCGATACCTCGAAATATTGCGCAGTCGGGCCCGAAACACAACTATTGCATCCTTTTATGTGACGAAGGTTAGCGAAATGCTTCGAAACACTCCCAAACATCATTTTGGTTCCAATGTAGTAGAATGGATGCCACTCAAGTTCGGTGCCCCGAAAAAGTGCATTCGAGCCCAAAACACAAGATTTGCATCTTTTTATGTCTCGAAGGTTAGCGAAATGCTCCGGAACACTCCCAAACATCATTTTGGGTCGAACGTAGTAGAATGGATGCTTCGCAACTTTGCTACCCTGAAATAGTGCATTCAGGCCCAAAACATGAGTTTTTCATCTTTTTAGGTCCGAAGGTTAGCGAAATGGTCTAAAACACTCCCAAACGTCATTTTGGGTCAACCAGAGTAGAATGGATGCATCGCAACTTCGATACCTCAAACTAGTGCATTCAGGCCGGAAACACAACTATTGCATCTTCTTATGTGCCGAAGGTTAGCGAAATGCTCCGAAAACACTCCCAAACATCATTTTGGTTCCAATGTAGTAGAATGGATGCCACTCAAGTTCGGTGCCCCGAAAAAGTGCATTCAGGCCCGAAACACAAGATTTGCATCTTTTTATGTCTCGAAGGTTAGCGAAATGCTCCGGAACACTCCCAAACATCATTTTGGGTCGAACGTAGTAGAATGGATGCTTCACAACTTTGCTACCCTGAAATAGTGCATTCAGGCCCAAAACATGAGTTTTTCATCTTTTTAGGTCTGAAGGTTAGCGAAATGGTCTAAAACACTCCCAAACGTCATTTTGGGTCAACCAGAGTAGAATGGATGCATCGCAACTTCGATACCTCAAAATATTGTAGTCAGGCCCGAAACACAACTATTGCATCTTTTTATGTGTCGAAGGTTAGCGAATTGCTCCGAAACACTCCCAAACATCATTTTGGTTCCAATGTAGTAGAATGGATGCCACTCAAGTTCGGTGCCAAGAAAAAGTGCATTCAGGCTCGAAACACAAGATTTGCATCTTTTTATGTCTCGAAGGTTAGCGAAATGCTCCGGAACACTCCCAAACATCATTTTGGGTCGAACATAGTAGAATGGATGCTTCGCAACTTTGCTACCCTGAAATAGTGCATTCTGGCCCAAAACATGTGTTTTTCATCTTTTTAGGTCCGAAGGTTAGTGAAATGGTCTAAAACACTCCCAAACGTCATTTTTGGCTCAACCAGAGTGGATGCATCGCAACTTCGATACCTCAAAATAGTGCAATCACGCCCAAAACACAACTATTGATCTTCTTATTTGCCGAAGGTTAGCGAAATGCTCCGAAACACTCCCAAACATCATTTTGGGTCGAATGTAGTAGAATGGATGCCACTCAAATTCGGTGCCCCAAAGAACGACATTCGTGCCCGAAACGCAAGATTTGCATCTTTTTATGTGCCGAAGGTTAGCGAAATTCTGCGAAACACTCCCAAACATCATTTTGGTTCCAATGTAGTAGAATGGATGCCACTCAAGTTTGGTGACCCGAATAGTGCATTCAGGCCCGAAACACAAGATTTGCATCTTTTTATGTCCCGAAGGTTAGCGAAATACTCTGGAACACTCCCAAACATCATTTTGGGTCGAATGTAGTAGAATGGATGCTTCGCAACTTTGCTACCTTGAAATAGTGCATTCAGGCCCAAAACATGAGTTTTTCATCTTTTTAGGTCCGAAGGTTAGCGAAATGGTCTAAAACACTCCCAAACGTCATTTTGGGTCAACAACGGAAGTAGAATGGATACATCGCAACTTCGATACCTCAAAATATTGTGGTCGGGCCCGAAACACAACTATTGCATCTTTTTATGTGCCGAAGGTTAGCGAATTGCTCCGAAACACTCCCAAACATCATTTTGGTTCCAATGTAGTAGAATGGATGCCACTCAAGTTCGGTGCCCCGAAAAAAGTGCATTCGGGCCCGAAACACAAGACTTGCATCTTTTTATGTCTCGAAGGTTAGCGAAATGCTCCGGAACACTCCCAAACATCATTTTGGGTCGAACATAGTAGAATGGATGCTTCGCAACTTTGCTACCCTGAAATAGTGCATTCTGGCCCAAAACATGTGTTTTTCATCTTTTTAGGTCCGAAGGTTAGAGAAATGGTCTAAAACACTCCCAAACGTCATTTTGGGTCAACCAGAGTAGAATGGATGCATCGCAACTTCGATACCTCAAAATAGTGCAATCACGCCCAAAACACAACTATTGATCTTCTTATTTGCCGAAGGTTAGCGAAATGCTCCGAAACACTCCCAAACATCATTTTGGGTCGAATGTAGTAGAATGGATGCCACTCAAATTCGGTGCCCCAAAGAACGACATTCAGGCCCGAAACATAAGATTTGCATCTTTTTATGTGCCGAAGGTTAGCGAAATGCTCCGAAAACACTCCCAAACATCATTTTGGTTCCAACGTAGTAGAATGGATGCCACTCAAGTTCGGTGCCCCGAAAAAGTGCATTCAGGCCCGAAACACAAGATTTGCATCTTTTTATGTCTCGAAGGTTAGCGAAATGCTCCGGAACACTCCCAAACATCATTTTGGGTCGAACATAGTGGAATGGATGCTTCGCAACTTTGCTACCCTGAAATAGTGCATTCAGGCCCAAAACATGAGTTTTTCATCTTTTTAGGTCTGAAGGTTAGCGAAATGGTCTAAAACACTCCCAAACGTCATTTTGGGTCAACCAGAGTAGAATGGATGCATCGCAACTTCGATACCTCAAAATATTGTAGTCAGGCCCGAAACACAACTATTGCATCTTTTTATGTGTCGAAGGTTAGCGAATTGCTCCGAAACACTCCCAAACATCATTTTGGTTCCAATGTAGTAGAATGGATGCCACTCAAGTTCGGTGTCAAGAAAAAGTGCATTCAGGCTCGAAACACAAGACTTGCATCTTTTTATGTCTCGAAGGTTAGCGAAATGCTCCGGAACACTCCCAAACATCATTTTGGGTCGAACATAGTAGAATGGATGCTTCGCAACTTTGCTACCCTGAAATAGTGCATTCTGGCCCAAAACATGTGTTTTTCATCTTTTTTGGTCCGAAGGTTAGTGAAATGGTCTAAAACACTCCCAAACGTCATTTTTGGCTCAACCAGAGTAGAATGGATACATCGCAACTTCGATACCTCAAAATAGTGCAATCACGCCCAAAACACAACTATTGATCTTCTTATTTGCCGAAGGTTAGCGAAATGCTCCGAAACACTCCCAAACATCATTTTGGGTCGAATGTAGTAGAATGGATGCCACTCAAATTCGGTGCCCCAAAGAACGACATTCAGGCCCGAAACATAAGATTTGCATCTTTTTATGTGCCGAAGGTTAGCGAAATGCTCCGAAACACTCCCAAACATCATTTTGGGTCCAATGTAGTAGGATGAAAGCTTCACAACTTTGCTACCCCGAAATAGTGCATTCAGGCCCAAAACACATGTTTTTCATCTTTTTAGGTCCGAAGGTTAGCGAAATGGACTAAAACACTCCCAAACGTCATTTTGGGTCAACCGAGAGTAGAATGGATACATCGCAACTTCGATACCTCGAAATATTGCGTCGGGCCCGAAACACAACTATTGCATCCTTTTATGTGACGAAGGTTAGCGAATTGCTCTTCGAAACACCCCCAAACATCATTTTGGTTCCAATGTAGTAGAATGGATGCCACTCAAGTTCGGTGCCCCGAAAAAGTGCATTCAGAGGCCCGAAACACAAGATTTGCATCTTTTTATGTCTCGAAGGTTAGCGAAATGCTCCGAACACTCCCAAACATCATTTTGGGTCGAACGTAGTAGAATGGATGCTTCGCAACTTTGCTACCCCGAAATAGTGCATTCAAGCCAAAAACATGAGTTTTTCATCTTTTTAGGTCCGAAGGTTAGCGAAATGGTCTAAAACACTCCCAAACGTCATTTTGGGTCAACCGAGTAGAATGGATGCATCGCAACTTCGATACCTCAAACTAGTGCATTCAGGCCGGAAACACAACTATTGCATCTTCTTATGTGCCGAAGGTTAGCGAAATGCTCCGAAAACACTCCCAAACATCATTTTGGTTCCAATGTAGTAGAATGGATGCCACTCAAGTTCGGTGCCCCGAAAAAGTGCATTCAGGCCCGAAACACAAGATTTGCATCTTTTTAGGTCTCGAAGGTTAGCGAAATGGTCTAAAACACTCCGAAACGTCATTTTGGGTCGAACATAGTGGAATGGATGCTTCACAACTTTGCTACCCTGAAATAGTGCATTCAGGCCCAAAACATGAGGTTTTCATCTTTTTAGCTCTGAAGGTTAGCGAAATGGTCTAAAACACTTCCAAACGTCATTTTGGGTCAACCCGAGTAGAATGGATACATCGCAACTTCGATACCTCAAAATATTGTAGTCAGGCCCGAAACACAACTATTGCATCTTTTTATGTGTCGAAGGTTAGCGAATTGCTCCGAAACACTCCCAAACATCATTTTGGTTCCAATGTAGTAGAATGGATGCCACTCAAGTTCGGTGCCAAGAAAAAGTGCATTCAGGCTCGAAACACAAGACTTGCATCTTTTTATGTCTCGAAGGTTAGCGAAATGCTCCGGAACACTCCCAAACATCATTTTGGGTCGAACATAGTAGAATGGATGCTTCGCAACTTTGCTACCCTGAAATAGTGCATTCTGGCCCAAAACATGTGTTTTTCATCTTTTTTGGTCCGAAGGTTAGTGAAATGGTCTAAAACACTCCCAAACGTCATTTTTGGCTCAACCAGAGTGGATGCATCGCAACTTCGATACCTCAAAATAGTGCAATCACGCCCAAAACACAACTATTGATCTTCTTATTTGCCGAAGGTTAGCGAAATGCTCCGAAACACTCCCAAACATCATTTTGGGTCGAATGTAGTAGAATGGATGCCACTCAAATTCGGTGCCCCAAAGAACGACATTCAGGCCCGAAACATAAGATTTGCATCTTTTTATGTGCCGAAGGTTAGCGAAATGCTCCGAAAACACTCCCAAACATCATTTTGGTTCCAACGTAGTAGAATGGATGCCACTCAAGTTCGGTGCCCCGAAAAAGTGCATTCAGGCCCGAAACACAAGATTTGCATCTTTTTATGTCTCGAAGGTTAGCGAAATGCTCGGAACACTCCCAAAACATCATTTTGGGTCGAACATAGTGGAATGGATGCTTCGCAACTTTGCTACACCCCTGAAATAGTGCATTCAGGGCCCAAAACATGAGTTTTTCATCTTTTTAGGTCCGAAGGTTAGCGAAATGGTCTAAAACACTCCCAAACGTCATTTTGGGTCAACCGTAGTAGAATGGATACATCGCAACTTCGATACCTCAAAATATTTTAGTCAGGCCCGAAAAACAACTATTGCATCTTTTTATGTGCCGAAGTTTAGCGAATTGCTCCGAAACACTCCCAAACATCATTTTTGTTCCAATGTAGTAGAATGGATGCCACTCAAGTTCGGTGCCCCAGAAAAAGTGCATTCGGGCTCGAAACACAAGACTTGCATCTTTTTATGTCTCGAAGGTTAGCGAAATGCTCCGGAACACTCCCAAACATCATTTTGGGTCGAACGTAGTAGAATGGATGCTTCGCAACTTTGCTACCCCCGAAATAGTGCATTCAGGCCCAAAACATGAGTTTTTCATCTTTTTAGGTCCGAAGGTTAGAGAAATGGTCTAAAACACTCTCAAACGTCATTTTGGGTCAACCAGAGTAGAATGGATGCATCGCAACTTCGATACCTCAAAATAGTGCAATCAGGCCCAAAACACAACTATTGCATCTTCTTATGTGCCGAAGGTTAGCGAAATGCTCCGAAACACTCCCAAACATCATTTTGGGTCGAATGTAGTAGAATGGATGCCACTCAAATTCGGTGCCCCAAAGAAGGGCATTCAGGCCCGAAACATAAGATTTGCATCTTTTTATGTGCCGAAGGTTAGCGAAATGCTCCGAAACACTCCCAAACATCATTTTGGGTCCAATGTAGTAGAATGAAAGCTTCACAACTTTGCTACCCTGAAATAGTGCATTCAGGCCCAAAACACAAGTTTTTTATCTTTTTAGGTCCGAAGGTTAGCAAAGTGGTCTAAAACACTCCCAAACATTATTTTGGGTCAACCGGGGGTAGAATGGATACATCGCAACTTCGATACCTCGAAATTGATTGCGATCGGGCCGAAACACAACTATTGCATCCTTTTATGTGACGAAGGTTAGCGAATTGCTCTGAAACACTCCCAAACATCATTTTGGTTCCAATGTAGTAGAATGGATGCCACTCAAGTTCGGTGCCCCGAAAAAAGTGCATTCAGGCCCGAAACACAAGATTTGCATCTTTTTATGTCTCGAAGGTTAGCGAAATGCTCCGGAACACTCCCAAACATCATTTTGGGTCGAACATAGTAGAATGGATGCTTCGCAACTTTGCTACCCTGAAATAGTGCATTCTGGCCCAAAACATGTGTTTTTCATCTTTTTTGGTCCGAAGGTTAGTGAAATGGTCTAAAACACTCCCAAACGTCATTTTTGGCTCAACCTAGAGTGGATGCATCGCAACTTCGATACCTCAAAATAGTGCAATCACGCCCAAAACACAACTATTGATCTTCTTATTTGCCGAAGGTTAGCGAAATGCTCCGAAACACTCCCAAACATCATTTTGGGTCGAATGTAGTAGAATGGATGCCACTCAAATTCGGTGCCCCAAAGAACGACATTCAGGCCCGAAACATAAGATTTGCATCTTTTTATGTGCCGAAGGTTAGCGAAATGCTCCGAAACACTCCCAAACATCATTTTGGGTCCAATGTAGTAGGATGAAAGCTTCAAAACTTTGCTACCCTGAAATAGTGCATTCAGGCCCAAAACACATGTTTTTCATCTTTTTAGGTCTGAAGGTTAGCGAAATGGACTAAAACACTCCCAAACGTCATTTTGGGTCAACCGAGAGTAGAATGGATACATCGCAACTTCGATACCTCGAAATATTGCGTCGGGCCCGAAACACAACTATCGCATCCTTTTATGTGACGAAGGTTAGCGAATTGCTCGAAACACTCCCAAACATCATTTTGGTTCCAATGTAGTAGAATGGATGCCACTCAAGTTCGGTGCCCCGAAAAAGTGCATTCAGGCCAGAAACACAAGATTTGCATCTTTTTAGGTCCGAAGGTTAGCGAAATGCTCGGAACACTCCCAAACATCATTTTGGGTCGAACGTAGTAGAATGGATGCTTCGCAACTTTGCTACCCCGAAATAGTGCATCCAGGCCCAAAACATGAGTTTTTCATCTTTTTAGGTCCGAAGGTTAGCGAAATGGTCTAAAACACTCCGAAACGTCATTTTGGGTCAGCCAGAGTAGAATGGATGCATCGCAACTTCGATACCTCAAAGTAGTGCAGTCAGGCCCGAAACACAACTATTGCATCTTCTTATGTGCCGAAGGTTAGCGAAATGCTTCGAAAACACTCCCAAACATCATTTTGGTTCCAATGTAGTAGAATGGATGCCACTCAAGTTCGGTGCCCCGAAAAAGTGCATTCAGGCCCGAAACACAAGATTTGCATCTTTTTATGTCTCGAAGGTTAGCGAAATGCTCCGGAACACTCCGAAACATCATTTTGGGTCGAACATAGTGGAATGGATGCTTCACAACTTTGCTACCCTGAAATAGTGCATTCAGGCCCAAAACATGAGTTTTTCATCTTTTTAGGTCTGAAGGTTAGCGAAATGGTCTAAAACACTCCCAAACGTCATTTTGGGTCAACCAGAGTAGAATGGATACATCGCAACTTCGATACCTCAAAATATTGTAGTCAGGCCCGAAACACAACTATTGCATCTTTTTATGTGTCGAAGGTTAGCGAATTGCTCCGAAACACTCCCAAACATCATTTTGGTTCCAATGTAGTAGAATGGATGCCACTCAAGTTCGGTGTCAAGAAAAAGTGCATTCAGGCTCGAAACACAAGACTTGCATCTTTTTATGTCTCGAAGGTTAGCGAAATGCTCCGGAACACTCCCAAACATCATTTTGGGTCGAACATAGTAGAATGGATGCTTCGCAACTTTGCTACCCTGAAATAGTGCATTCTGGCCCAAAACATGTGTTTTTCATCTTTTTTGGTCCGAAGGTTAGTGAAATGGTCTAAAACACTCCCAAACGTCATTTTTGGCTCAACCGAGTAGATGGATGCATCGCAACTTCGATACCTCAAAATAGTGCAATCACGCCCAAAACACAACTATTGATCTTCTTATTTGCCGAAGGTTAGCGAAATGCTCCGAAACACTCCCAAACATCATTTTGGGTCGAATGTAGTAGAATGGATGCCACTCAAATTCGGTGCCCCAAAGAACGACATTCGGGCCCGAAACATAAGATTTGCATCTTTTTATGTGCCGAAGGTTAGCGAAATGCTCCGAAACACTCCCAAACATCATTTTGGGTCCAATGTAGTAGGATGAAAGCTTCAAAACTTTGCTACCCTGAAATAGTGCATTCAGGCCCAAAACACATGTTTTTCATCTTTTTAGGTCTGAAGGTTAGCGAAATGGACTAAAACACTCCCCAAACGTCATTTTGGGTCAACGAGAGTAGAATGGATACATCGCAACTTCGATACCTCGAAATATTGCAATCGGCCCGAAACACAACTATTGCATCTTTTTATGTGCCGAAGGTTAGCGAAATGCTTCGAAATACCCCCAAACATCATTTTGGTTCCAATGTAGTAGAATGGATGCCACTCAAGTTCGGTGCCCCGAAAAAGTGCATTCAGGCCCGAAACACAAGATTTGCATCTTTTTATGTCCCGAAGGTTAGCGAAATGCTCTGGAACACTCCCAAACATCATTTTGGGTCGAATGTAGTAGAATGGATGCTTCGCAACTTTGCTACCCTGAAATAGTGCATTCAGGCCCAAAACATGAGTTTTTCATCTTTTTAGGTCCGAAGGTTAGCGAAATGGTCTAAAACACTCCCAAACGTCATTTTGGGTCAACCAGAGTAGAATGGATGCATCGCAACTTCGATACCTCAAAATATTGTAGTCAGGCCCGAAACACAACTATTGCATCTTTTTATGTCTCGAAGGTTAGCGAAATGCTCCGAAACACTCCCAAACATCATTTTGGTTCCAATGTAGTAGAATGGATGCCACTCAAGTTCGGTGTCAAGAAAAAGTGCATTCGAGCTCGAAACACAAGACTTGCATCTTTTTATGTCTCGAAGGTTAGCGAAATGCTCCGGAACACTCCCAAACATCATTTTGGGTCGAACATAGTAGAATGGATGCTTCGCAACTTTGCTACCCTGAAATAGTGCATTCTGGCCCAAAACTTGTGTTTTTCATCTTTTTTGGTCCGAAGGTTAGTGAAATGGTCTAAAACACTCCCAAACGTCATTTTTGGCTCAACAGAGTAGAATGGATGCATCGCAACTTCGATACCTCAAAATAGTGCAATCACGCCCAAAACACAACTATTGATCTTTTTATTTGCCGAAGGTTAGCGAAATGCTCCGAAACACTCCCAAACATCATTTTGGGTCGAATGTAGTAGAATGGATGCCACTCAAATTCGGTGCCCCAAAGAACGACATTCGGGCCCGAAACATAAGATTTGCATCTTTTTATGTGCCGAAGGTTAGCGAAATGCTCGAAACACTCCCAAACATCATTTTGGGTCCAATGTAGTAGGATGAAAGCTTCAAAACTTTGCTACCCCGAAATAGTGCATTCGAGCCCAAAACACATGTTTTTCATCTTTTTAGGTCTGAAGGTTAGCGAAATGGACTAAAACACTCCCAAACGTCATTTTGGGTCAACCAGAGTAGAATGGATACATCGCAACTTCGATACCTCGAAATATTGCAGTCAGGACCGAAACACAACTACTGCATCCTTTTATGTGACAAGGTTAGCGAATTGCTCTGAAACACTCCCAAACATCATTTTGGTTCCAATGTAGTAGAATGGATGCCACTCAAGTTCGGTGCCCCGAAAAAGTGCATTCAGGCCCGAAACACAAGATTTGCATCTTTTTATGTCTCGAAGGTTAGCGAAATGCTCCGGAACACTCCCAAACATCATTTTGGGTCGAACGTAGTAGAATGGATGCTTCGCAACTTTGCTACCCTGAAATAGTGCATTCAGGCCCAAAACATGAGTTTTTCATCTTTTTAGGTCCGAAGGTTAGCGAAATGGTCTAAAACACTCCCAAACGTCATTTTGGGTCAACCGGAGTAGAATGGATGCATCGCAACTTCGATACCTCGAAATAGTGCATTCGGGAGCCGAAACACAAATATTGCATCTTCTTATGTGCCGAAGGTTAGCGAAATGCTCCGAAAACACTCCCAAACATCATTTTGGTTCCAATGTAGTAGAATGGATGCCACTCAAGTTCGGTGCCCCGAAAAAGTGCATTCAGGCCCGAAACACAAGATTTGCATTTTTTTATGTCTCGAAAGTTAGCGAAATGCTCCGGAACACTCCGAAACATCATTTTGGGTCGAACATAGTGGAATGGATGCTTCACAACTTTGCTACCCTGAAATAGTGCATTCAGGCCCAAAACATGAGTTTTTCATCTTTTTAGGTCTGAAGGTTAGCGAAATGGTCTAAAACACTCCCAAACGTCATTTTGGGTCAACCCGAGTAGAATGGATACATCGCAACTTCGATACCTCAAAATATTGTAGTCGTGCCCGAAACACAACTATTGCATCTTTTTATGTGTCGAAGGTTAGCGAATTGCTCCGAAACACTCCCAAACATCATTTTGGTTCCAATGTAGTAGAATGGATGCCACTCAAGTTCGGTGTCAAGAAAAAGTGCATTCAGGCTCGAAACACAAGACTTGCATCTTTTTATGTCTCGAAGGTTAGCGAAATGCTCCGGAACACTCCCAAACATCATTTTGGGTCGAACATAGTAGAATGGATGCTTCGCAACTTTGCTACCCTGAAATAGTGCATTCTGGCCCAAAACATGTGTTTTTCATCTTTTTTGGTCCGAAGGTTAGTGAAATGGTCTAAAACACTCCCAAACGTCATTTTTGGCTCAACCAGAGTGGATGCATCGCAACTTCGATACCTCAAAATAGTGCAATCACGCCCAAAACACAACTATTGATCTTCTTATTTGCCGAAGGTTAGCGAAATGCTCCGAAACACTCCCAAACATCATTTTGGGTCGAATGTAGTAGAATGGATGCCACTCAAATTCGGTGCCCCAAAGAACGACATTCAGGCCCGAAACATAAGATTTGCATCTTTTTATGTGCCGAAGGTTAGCGAAATGCTCCGAAACACTCCCAAACATCATTTTGGGTCCAATGTAGTAGGATGAAAGCTTCAAAACTTTGCTACCCTGAAATAGTGCATTCAGGCCCAAAACACATGTTTTTCATCTTTTTAGGTCTGAAGGTTAGCGAAATGGACTAAAACACTCCCAAACGTCATTTTGGGTCAACCAGAGTAGAATGGATACATCGCAACTTCGATACCTCGAAATATTGCAGTCAGGACCGAAACACAACTATCGCATCCTTTTATGTGACGAAGGTTAGCGAATTGCTCGAAACACTCCCAAACATCATTTTGGTTCCAATGTAGTAGAATGGATGCCACTCAAGTTCGGTGCCCCGAAAAAGTGCATTCGAGCCCGAAACACAAGATTTGCATCTTTTTATGTCCCGAAGGTTAGCGAAATGCTCCGGAACACTCCCAAACATCATTTTGGGTCGAACGTAGTAGAATGGATGCTTCGCAACTTTGCTACCCTGAAATAGTGCATTCGGGCCCAAACACATGAGTTTTTCATCTTTTTAGGTCCGAAGGTTAGCGAAATGGTCTAAAACACTCCCAAACGTCATTTTGGGTCAACCGAGAGTAGAATGGATACATCGCAACTTCGATACCTCAAAATATTGTAGTCGTGCCCGAAACACAACTATTGCATCTTTTTATGTGTCGAAGGTTAGCGAATTGCTCCGAAACACTCCCAAACATCATTTTGGTTCCAATGTAGTAGAATGGATGCCACTCAAGTTCGGTGTCAAGAAAAAGTGCATTCAGGCTCGAAACACAAGACTTGCATCTTTTTATGTCTCGAAGGTTAGCGAAATGCTCCGGAACACTCCCAAACATCATTTTGGGTCGAACATAGTAGAATGGATGCTTCGCAACTTTGCTACCCTGATATAGTGCATTCTGGCCCAAAACTTGTGTTTTTCATCTTTTTTGGTCCGAAGGTTAGTGAAATGGTCTAAAACACTCCCAAACGTCATTTTTGGCTCAACCAGAGTGGATGCATCGCAACTTCGATACCTCAAAATAGTGCAATCACGCCCAAAACACAACTATTGATCTTTTTATTTGCCGAAGGTTAGCGAAATGCTCCGAAACACTCCCAAACATCATTTTGGGTCGAATGTAGTAGAATGGATGCCACTCAAATTCGGTGCCCCAAAGAACGACATTCAGGCCCGAAACATAAGATTTGCATCTTTTTATGTGCCAAAGGTTAGCGAAATGCTCCGAAACACTCCCAAACATCATTTTGGGTCCAATATAGTAGGATGAAAGCTTCAAAACTTTGCTACCCTGAAATAGTGCATTCAGGCCCAAAACACATGTTTTTCATCTTTTTAGGTCTGAAGGTTAGCGAAATGGACTAAAACACTCCCAAACGTCATTTTGGGTCAACCAGAGTAGAATGGATACATCGCAACTTCGATACCTCGAAATATTGCAGTCAGGCCCGAAACACAACTACTGCATCCTTTTATGTGACAAGGTTAGCGAATTGCTCTGAAACACTCCCAAACATCATTTTGGTTCCAATGTAGTAGAATGGATGCCACTCAAGTTCGGTGCCCCGAAAAAGTGCATTCAGGCCCGAAACACAAGATTTGCATCTTTTTATGTCTCGAAGGTTAGCGAAATGCTCCGGAACACTCCCAAACATCATTTTGGGTCGAACGTAGTAGAATGGATGCTTCGCAACTTTGCTACCCTGAAATAGTGCATTCGGGCCCAAAACATGAGTTTTTCATCTTTTTAGGTCCTGAAGGTTAGCGAAATGGTCTAAAACACTCCCAAACATCATTTTGGGTCAACCAGAGTAGAATGGATGCATCGCAACTTCGATACCTCAATGTAGTGCATTCGGTAGGAAACACAAATATTGCATCTTCTTATGTGCCGAAGGTTAGCGAAATGCTCCGAAAACACTCCCAAACATCATTTTGGTTCCAATGTAGTAGAATGGATGCCACTCAAGTTCGGTGCCCCGAAAAAGTGCATTCAGGCCCTAAACACAAGATTTGCATCTTTTTATGTCTCGAAAGTTAGCGAAATGCTCCGGAACACTCCGAAACATCATTTTGGGTCGAACATAGTGGAATGGATGCTTCACAACTTTGCTACCCTGAAATAGTTCATTCAGGCCCAAAACACACGTTTTTCATCTGTTTAGGTCTGAAGGTTAGCGAAATGGTCTAAAACACTCCCAAACGTCATTTTGGGTCAACCAGAGTAGAATGGATGCATCGCAACTTCGATACCTCGAAATAGTGCAGTCAGGCCCGAAACACAACTATTGCATCTTTTTATGTGCCGAAGGTTAGCGAAATGCTCCGAAACACTCCCAAACATCATTTTTGTTCCAATGTAGTAGAATGGATGCCACTCAAGTTCGGTGCCCCGAAAAAGTGCATTCAGGCCCGAAACACAAGATTTGCATCTTTTTATGTCCCGAAGGTTAGCGAAATGCTCCAGAACACTCCCAAACATCATTTTGGGTCGAATGTAGTAGAATGGATGCTTCGCAACTTTGCTACCCTGAAATAGTGCATTCAGGCCCAAAACATGAGTTTTTCATCTTTTTAGGTCCGAAGGTTAGCGAAATGGTCTAAAACACTCCCAAACGTCATTTTGGGTCAACCAGAGTGGAATGGATGCATCGCAACTTCGATACCTCAAACTAGTGCATTCAGGCCGGAAACACAACTATTGCATCTTCTTATGTGCCGAAGGTTAGCGAAATGCTCCGAAAACACTCGCAAACATCATTTTGGTTACAATGTAGTAGAATGGATGCCACTCAAGTTTGGTGCCCCGAAAAAGTGCATTCAGGCCCGGAACACAAGATTTGCATCTTTTATGTCCCGAAGTTAGCGAAATGCTCCGAAACACTCCCAAACATCATTTTGGGTCGAATGTAGTAGAATGGATGCTTCGCAACTTTTCTACCCTGAAATAGTGCATTCAGGACCAAAACATGAGGTTTTCATCTTTTTAGGTCCGAAGGTTAGCGAAATTGTCTAGAACACTCCCAAACATCATTTTGGGTCAACCAGAGTAGAATGGATGCATCGCAACTTCGATACCTCGAAATAGTGCAGTCAGGCCCGAAACACAACTATTGCATCTTTTTATGTGCCGAAGGTTAGCGAAATGCTCCAAAACACTCCCAAACATCATTTTGGTTCCAATGTAGTAGCTTGGGACGTGTTGCTGCTTGGCGAAGTAATGGCACCCTTGGCACCTTCTGACAAGTTCTTAGGCGTCGCCCAGAGCTGTGGTTCAGTAGAAAGCTCGTCGGAAGGCCTTGCTGACCAGCGTGCGAGAGGATGCGTGGTTGCCGCAGACGCCTTTGTGGACCTCCTCCAAGATGTCCTTGCCTTCTTGTCTGGGGACGCACTTCATGAGTACTCCGGAAGATGCGCCCTGCCTGTAGAGCTTGTCTCCAACGAGGACGTAGGACTTGGCACGGCGGATGAGCTGCTCCGCCAAGTTCTTGTCTGAGGGAACCTTCTACTCGCTGAGGTAGTCGATGAAGGGTTGCCTCCAGTCCACGTCAATCATCATAACCTCCTGGTCAGCTAGGGAATGCGCTGGGACAGTGGTTGGTGGCGCCGACTCCGGGATGGATGTCGCGTGAAGCTCGTGGACAAAGACACCCGCTGGTACTTGAGCGCGAGTAGAACCAAGCTTCGACAGGACGTCCGCTGCAATGTTGTTGTCGCGGACGATGTGGTGGAACTCGAGACCATAGAACTTGTTCTCGAGCTTGCGGACTTCTAGGCAGTAGGCGTCCATGTTCTCCTTGTTGCGGTCCCAGGACTTGTTGACTTGGTTGATGACCACTGCGGAGTCGCCGTAGACTAGTAGCCGAATGATGCCCAGTGAAGCCGCGAGGCGGAGCCCATGTAGCAGAGCTTCGTACTCGGCTTCGTTGTTTGAGACCTTCTAGAAGATCTGTAGGACGTACTTGAGTTGTTCGCCCGTTGGAGAGATCAAGAGTACTCCTGCACCTGCGCCCTCGAGGTTGAGTGAGCCGTCGAAGTACATCACCCAGTGCTCTGGTCGCTCGGTTGGAGTAGGTAGCTGATTCTCCCGCCACTCCGCCATGAAGTCGACTAGTGCCTGCGACTTGATGGCTGTGCGTGGCTTGAAGTCGATGTTGAGGGCACCGAGTTCGACTGCCCACTTGGAGATTCTTCCAGTAGCATCTTGGTTGCACAGGATGTCGCCGAGCGGGTAGTCGGTGATGACGAAGATCGAGTACTCCTAGAAGTAGTGTCGTAGCTTCCGCGAGGTGATGAGCACTGCGTACAGGAGCTTCTGTACGGGCTGGTAGCGTGTCTTAGATTCTGACAGGACCTCACTGACGAAGTAGACTGGTCGCTGGACTGGGTGGCGTGGCCGTCTTCGTGCCGCTCGACGATGATGGCAGTACTGACCACATGAGTAGTCGCAGCGAGGTAGAGCAGTAGCTGCTCGCCTTTGCGAGGAGCCGTGAGGACTGGTGGCTTTGATAGGAAGTCCTTGAGCTGGGCAAGGGCTTGGTCCGCCTCTGGAGTCCACACGAATTTCTCTTGGTGCTTGAGTAGTTTGAAGAAGGGGAGCCCCCGTTCTCCAAGCTTCGAGATAAATCTGTTCAGGGCCGCCATGCACCCGGTCAGCTTCTGGATGTCTTTGATGGATGTGGGAGCTTTCATGCTGGTGATGGCGGAGATCTTCTCGGGATTGGCTTTGATGCCGCGGTGGCTGATGATGAAGCCGAGTAGTTTGCCCGAAGGTACGCCGAAGACGCACTTGTTCCGATTGAGCTTCCAGCGGTACTCGCGCAGGGATGCGAAAGTCTCTTCAAGATCGTCGATGAGGGTACTGGAGTTTCTGGTCTTGACGACCACGTCATCCACGTAGGCTTCGACGTTCTTGTTCAGTTGCCTCTTGAAGCAGGCCTGGATAGCTCATTGATATGTGGCGCTGGCGTTCTTCAACCCGAAGGACATGGTCGTGTAGTTGTACGCGCCAAACGGGGTGATGAGCGTGGTCTTCTCCTGGTCTTCTTCCTTGATCACGATCTGGTGGTACCCGGAGTAGCATTCGAGGAAGTAGAGCAGGTCGCAGCCCGCCGTGGAGTCGATGACTTGGTCAATCCGCGGCAACCCAAAGGGGTCCTTGGGGCAGTGCTTGTTGAGGTCGGTGTAGTCGACGCACATCCTCCACTCGTTTGAGTTCTTCTTGCGGACGAGGACGGGGTTGGCGAGCCACTCAGGATGGAAGACTTCTCTGATGAAGCCAGCTGCGAGTAGTTTGGCAAGTTCCTTCTTGATGGCGTCCCGTCTGTCGTCGGCGAAGCGGCGGAGGTGTTGTCGCTTCGGAGTAGCTTTAGGATCGACGTTGAGGGAATGCTCGATCAACTCCCTGGGCACCCCTAGCATGTCCGCTGGCTTCCACGCGAAGATGTCGCGGTTAGCCCAGAGGAAGTTGATGAGCGCGTCTTCCTATTTGGGGTCGAGACCCGCCCTGATGGTGGTGGTCTTGCTGCTGTCGCCTGTCCCGAGGTCAATTGTTTTGACCAGAACCTCCTCAGCTGGCTGTGACTTGTTAGCTTTGTCTGACTTCTCCGGGATGTCAAGTTCACTTGGGGCAAGCTTCTTCGACGCAACGTAGACCTCCATCATTGCATTGGGTACTTGATTTGTGGAGGTGATCTCCACAGCTTCCGTGTCGCAGTCGTGCGAGATCTTCAAGTCCGCTTGCAGTGAGAGTACACCTGCTGGGCTTGGCATCTTGAGTACCAAGTAGGTGTAGTGGGGTACCGCCATGTACTTGGCGATAGCCGGCCTGCCGAGGATGGCATGGTAGGACCGTAGGACGTCTCGAAGTCCGCGACTTGAAACTTGACGTACTTGGTACGGTAGTTGTCCCGAGATTCCCCAACGGTAACTGGCAGGACCACTGAGCCCAGTGGGATAGCCTCGTTCCCGGGGACGATGCCGTAGAAGGGCGAGGTGCTCTTGGTGAGCATGTGGGTGATGTCGAGCTTCATCTTCTTCAAGGTCTTGGTGAAAAGGACATTGAGCCCACTTCCACCATCGATGAGGACCTTGTTGAGCCTGGAGCCCGCGACCACCGGCTTCAGGACGAGAGGGAACCGCCCTGGTTCGAAGAAGCTGGTCCATTGATCCACGCGGGAGAAGGTAATGGGTACCTCCGACCACCTGAGAGGGGTCGGAACCGCTGGTTCAATGCTCATGACCTCTCGACGGGTAGCCTTTTGTTCCCGTCTGCTGGGTAGTCCGCCGAAGAGGGCGTTGACTGTATTGTCGGGTTCCTGGAAGTCGTCATTGCCTCCGTCGTTCTTCTTCTTGCCTTTCTTGTCATGAGGGTGCGGTGGCTCTGGAGTACTCTTGAGTGCTCGCCTGAGTTGGTAGCACTGCTCGGTGGTGTGGTTGCCGTCCAGATGCCACGGGCACTTCTCTTTCAGCAAGTCTTTGAAGCCGCCAGAGGTCTTCTTCGAGTTCTCCTTCACAGGGCGCTGGATAGCCGCGACAGTGTTGTCTGGCTTGCGCTTGCGGTTGGGACCCGAGTAGTTGTTGTTGTTGCGACTGCCTTGGTTCCCGTTGTTGCCGCTGCCGCCGCCTGTGTTCTGCTTGCTCTTGCACGGATGGCATCGTACTTGGCGTTGGCTTTGTCTTCTTCATCCGCCCAGGACGTGATCATGTCCTTGAGGTGGGGGATGGACTTGGGGCGGCGGCGACCGAAGTCTTCGAAGGTGCGACGGTGGTAGAGGCCGTCTTGGAAGAGGTCGATGACCTCCTTGTCGGTGACGTCGACTACGGTGGCGCGCTTGTCGAAGAAGTGGCGCATGTACTTGTGGAGGGTCTCGCCTTGTTCCTGCATCACCATAGCCAGGTCCATGCGAGTACCTGATCGGCCCATGGCGCCCGCGAAGTTGCTGGTGAACTGCTCCTTCAGCTGGTCCCACTTGTCGATCGAGTGCTTGTCCAGCGACTCGAGCCATGTGAGTGGGGCTTGGTCCAGGCAGAAGGGGAAGTAGAGGCACATGGTGTCATTGTTGCCGCCAGCGTTCTCGATGGAGAGGGCGTAGCACCTGAGCCACTGGATGGGTTCCTGCTTCGCGTCGTACTTGGTGATTCCCAGAGGTTTAAACTTGGCTGGGAGGAGTAAGTTGCGAAGCCGAGGAGAGAAGGCAGAGAAGCCGTCGTTGTCACCTGTGGTGGCGGACTTCTTCCGCCGCAGCTCTTCAATCTTCTGGCGGGCGTCGTAGCCGCCCTGTGAGGCTCCGGAGGCGTGGCTGTTCGCGTGGTCTCGACCGCCGCGACCGCCTCCGCCGTCGGCCCTCCTGTTGGCCCCATGGTTGGAGCTTCCGCCGTCGCTGCCGCCAGGGTCGCGGTGAGGGATGATCTCACGATTGTTGTTGCCACCTTGTGAGGGTCCACCGGCGTTTGCACGAGTACGGTTGGGCTGAGCCGGCAGCTCGGCTCGAGTACGATTGCGGCCGAGGTCTGCGATGCGACTTGTAGCTTCGTTGTTGCGGTTCCTGGCGGGAGGAGGCTGGTTGACCCTGTTGTCGACCCGCATGAAGTAAGTGTCTTCTGCGAGCTTGGCGATGACTTCTCCAGCGCGTATCCCCTGAGCCTGGCGTGTGATCGCTGTGATCGACATGAGGCATTGCTCGGGGGTGGTGTGTACCCTGCTCTCGACTTGTTCGAGGGCCTCCGCAAGGTTGCGGATGGGTAAGCTATCTCGGAGACGCCGGCGCCGTTCGTTCCGTCTCCTGTTGCGCTCACGTCGAGCGTCCCTGTGGGCGTCGGTCTCGTCCGCGGGTGCTTCAGCAGACAGCTCGTCTGCAGAGATGTCTTCGAGGTACTTGTCATGTGTCGTCCCCGAAGTTCCTGGCGTGTCGCCGACAGCCATGAAGACTTGGCGATCAGGGTTGCCAAGACTGGAGTCGGAGCTCGCCACCTCAGTTGAAGTGTACTCCTCGGCTCGAGCAAGCGGTGTTCCCTCCTGGAACGGGAGCGAGTCGAGGTAGGTGACGTAGCGTGAGTCCCCGCTTATCAGGTCGGCGGGCTTGCGGCCTGGCCAGTAGACGAATCTCCCGGCCGGTGTGGACGTTATAACCAGCCCGGATGCCGGTCCTGATAAGGGTTGCTCAGTAGTGTTGTCTTCGGACTCGGGATCCTCAGGGTCCGACCCGAAGTCGACCTCGTACGCGGAGTCCGAGTAGAAGCCGAAGAGGGGGTTGGAGTCCGAAGCATAGCCGGGTACGACGTCGGAGCCGAGTTGTACTCGGGTACGGGCTCCTTGCCGGCCCGGCGTGCAGAGGGAGCCTCCGTGCGGGCCCTGCAGAGGTTGCGGGGAACACGCGTGGAGTGCTCACAGGGTGGGGAGACCACATGCGATGGCTGAGCAGCCGGCTCGCACACGGTAGCCCACTGGGACGTCGAGTTCGAAATGGAAGCAGATCCGAGCTCGACGTCGGCGTGTTGGTCGAAAAGCAAAATTTCGCCGAACTTGCCGGCGAGTTCGCCCGTGACTACTTCGGGAAGCGTCACGAAGCCGGTCTCCGGGTTGGGCTGCATGGTGAGGCGGCGTTGGAAGGATCCAGCGCCGTCAGCAGTGCAGACCCAGGCGCCGAAGATGAAGGTGTCGCCGCGGTTGAAGGCGACGGTTGGCTTGATGTAGACAGGAGTCGTCGAGTTCGCCATGTGATCTCGGGCGAGAGCCCCTACCTGGCACGCCAGCTGTCGGTGTTTTAGACCGGCAACCTACTAAGGGGAGTACCCGAAGTAGATGAATGTGGCCTCGCCGAGATCGGTAACTCGAAGGAAGAGACACGTGGCACACAATTTAGATAGGTTCGGGCCGCGAGGTGCGTAATACCCTACGTCCTGTATGTTGCGTAGCTCTGGATTGATTGGGTACGATTACAAGATGATGCAATCTTACGCCGTGAAATGAGATGATGAAGAGAGGGGTCCCTGCCTCACCTTATATAGTCCAGGAGGCAGGGTTACAAGTCGGTTTAGGGAGGGAGTACTAGTCGAGTATGTCTAGGAGTCCTCTATACAGTGCGGAACATGTACAGCTTCCTAACCGAGTACTTCTCTTCTGTAGTCCTTGTGCTTCACGCCATCAGGTACCGTGCAGCGCAAGTCGGGTAGTCCCAGGGGCCCACCGAGTAGTCGGTCCTGGAACCCACCGAGGTAGTGGGCCCAGGGAGGTCCATATGACACATGGGTCCTCTTGCCATTTTGCACTTGGCCCCCTTTAATTGCATCATTTTGGCGACGTCATCCTCATGTCCGAGATAGGGGGTCTTCTCGCATGAAGTCCGATCTTTACGCTTAAGTCCTTGGGGATGTTCCTTTGTAACACTTCAGTCCTTGCATGTCGGGCATACTCCCTGGGTACCCATGCAAGGAAGGATGAAGACGGACTCCTACTATAATTCCCCTGTAATCCTACTAGGACTCGTTCCGTGTAATCCTACTAGACTCTTTCCTTGTAACCGACTAGGAACCCGCCCCTTGACTATATAAAGGAGGGCTGGGTACCTAGCCGGGCACCTGATCTCAACCCAACACCAAGCGCAGGGCGCCATACTTGATCCCCCACACAAGACGTAGGGTTTGCCACCTTGGCGGACTGAAACTGTATAAATCTTGTGTCCCGTGTCCCTTGCGCATACCTTCAAGTTCTCGGTCTCCCGATCACGATCCTCCACGGCATAATCTACTACCTCGGGTACCCCCTTGGTAGGTTAGTCAGGTTAAAACACCGACATTGCCACCTTTGGGAGTAATTTCATCATGCACTTGAACATGAACAAGACTCCTCATTTGCTTCTTTGAACTTGTTGTGACTCCGTCCTTTTAGTCCATGTTTTCCTTGAAAAACATAACACTTCCAAATGCACATACGAAGATGAACTTGTTATATCATTAGTGTGCCTAGTGGTGGGTTAGTTCCATAATCAAGCTCCAACCAAAGTGCAGTGAACATGATTGGTGTACCAAAATACACTGTCAACATCTCCCCTGCGCTTAGATCTTTCTTGTCCTCGAGCAAGTTCCTTACAAAAGAACTTTTGTCAATGTTGTTGAACACATGCTCCGCTAATCCTTCCTTTACAAGTTAGTCAATCCTTTATCTTCAATATAATAAACATGAAACAATGATAATGATACATAATAATGGGTGTTTGGAATTTTACCAAATCATGATTTACCCAACAACTCATACCTCTCACTCGAGGTCCTCAATTCCAGCCATGCTTACTTCTTTGCTTCCATCGGAGGGTTTTCATGATCTTTCAAAATAAAATTCCTGCAACAAGTATTAGACAAAAACCTTTCTCCAAGTTCTCACATGTCACTCATTTAAAGTGGCTATCCTAAACAATTCATAAACTCTTACCTCCCACAAGTCTCTCATTTACCATGTAAGATGGAGATGTAGGTATGGCTAGTGAAATCAACACAAATATTGTCAAGCTAAGAAATTCCTCTAATGGTCATTTACCTTTCAAGCCAATGATCATGAGATTTAAACATGATGCGGGGATATCAAAGATAAGAAGATATAGAATGGTGGACAAGTGCAAGGGCAAAAGAAAATAAGACTACGACGCACCGATGATGTCCTCATAGTCGGATTGCATATGGTTGGAAAAATAGAAGATCCGTCTCTTACAACAATGTGGCACCCTTTCTTGCACTTCTTTTAATCTTCACTGGATTCATCCCTCTTCATACCTTTCTTGTTTTTCCTCTTTATTTTTCTCTTTTTTCTTTTCTTTCTTTCTTCTCGTTCTCTTCCCTTTTTTCTTTTCTTTTCCATACACATACACATTTTTTTCTTTACTTTTCTCTCTCTCTCTCTCTCTCTTGACATCATTACCTCTTTTCCGAAGCTCTTTGCTCATCTCTTGCTTAAATACAATCTGAATTTAAAATAAAAACCATGCTAGGAACGAGACGAAACTTCGAACATAGGTTCTGTTCAACGAATACAATGTACAAAAGTGATATTATGGGTTGGGTATGAAATTCGGTGATGTACGGGACTTTCAATGCGTGAGTCTCATTACTAAATACATGACGAGGCAAGCAATAAAAGATATAAGACAAGGACATGATCATTGCTCAAAATTAAAACTTCCAAGAGAGAAGGATCCTAGCCCAACTCATCATGCTAACCGCACTTATAGTGGACCGGATATTGAGTCGGCCTTGTATAGGATTTTTCTTTGTCTCTCAACTTGGAAAAAGTGATTTTTCTAACCTTTATTACAAGGGTTTCCATATAATTTTCAGAATTAAACTCCTCCAACATTAGCATCAAATTTAGCATAACTGAAACAAGGTTCTAGATCAAAGTATAGTGCGGGCACTTTTAGAGGTGAAACTCCACTAAGGTTCTAGATCAAAGTATAGTGCGGGCACTTTTAGAGGTGAAACTCCACTAAGAACCACATAACAAAGATTAAAGAAAGACATACAAGTAATGAAAAAACATCGCATGAGACAAAAATTAAAAGACACTTTTTATTTGATTTTCTGACTCAAACACTAAATTAAAACACTTGCAACTAAAATTTAAAAACACACCAAAAATTTAAACTCGTAAAATCTAAACCAAACCAAACCGATCTACTAAGGCAAAAACTTAAAACTAGCTAGCTAGCTCTCCCCCACGCTAAGATCATACGACGTCCTCGTCATATTTTACAAAAACCATAAAGGGTAAGAACCCTAACTACTTAGTGGAACTTTTCACAATCCTTGCACCACTTCTTCTTTATGTTACCGACCATCCCGAAGAGCTTCCGTACATTTCGATTAAGGAACTTGTAGTCATCATCGACTACGCGCTCCAAATCTTCCATCCTTTGACGCATCGCTTCCATGGCTTCAAAGCACTCCTCGACGGAAGCGTAGAGGTCCGATATGGCGTGACGACAAGCCGCATAACATATCAGGTGTTCTCCAAATGGGTCGTCGTCGCCAGGTTCACCGTCACCGTCGTTGTTGGGATCACCGTCATTGGGACCTTCGGGAGTTGGTTCTTTAGGGACCTCTTCCCAAAAGTAGAAATCGTTATCATCCCTCCCGGCGGCTGCCCACGAGCTCGGGTTGCGGTTGTCGGAGTAGTCGCTCCCTCCATAGTCCTTCAGCTCAAGCGTCTCCTCCTTGTCCTTTCTCTTCATCCCCTAAAGACGCTACGATCTCCTAAGGGAGTTGCGACATTCTCTACCTTGACATGGTGATGAGATGCGATTGGCCCGGTCAGGACACGGCCTCCACAAGGGATGCGGGCGGTCCTCTTGATCTCCATCTTAGGCTTGAGCTCGCATCACTGCACCTTCTCCGGCTCCAAAGGCTTCTCGGCCCCAAGCTTCACCTCCTCGCTCCTTGGGGACATCATGGCTGCTACTTTAGCTAATTTGGAGGCAAAGGAATGCGAATTGGGATGGATTCCCAAGCTCCAATCTCGTTCCTTTAAGTAGCCCGAGAAAGAATGCCCTAGAACCCAACCTTTCATATTCTTAACTTCCCTAAAAATGTCGGACCAAACTTGGAAGTCAAAAACGCGTGACCTAGGGAAAAATGAGGGCGACTCGCTGCCCTAGCCCTGGGCCGATCGAACTGGGCCGGCCAGCCTACCTCGGTTCGCAGGCCGGTTGAGTCCAATTTTTCGCATACTACACTAATTTCTGATTGGTAGCCCGTGTAGAAAAGTTGGCACGGTAAATCCTTGCGAAAAACTCCAGAAAATAAATTAAGAGTTGTTTACAAATTTCTCACCTTGTTTTACGTCTTAGGCTTGATGTTCGGGCTCATCCCTATGATAAAAATATCAATATGGTGAAGGGGTATGACGTCAGGTTCGAAATACACCTTGAGTCGTTGACCATTCACCATGAATTGATCTCCTTTCATATCCTCCATTAGAGAGCACTGAATGAACAATGTAAGGTCCATCCCATTTGCTTTGCAACTTCCCTTTTCCGAAAGTTTTGAATCTCGAATTGTAGAGGAGGACCTTATCTCCTTCTTTGAATTTCTTCTTCTTAAGTCTTTTGTCGTACCATCTCTTGATTCTCTCTTTGTAGATACTTGCATTTTCATAAGCTTTCAACCTCATCTCCTCTAGCTCGCTAATTTGGATTCTCCGTTTTATTCCCGCGGCATCTAGATCGGGGTTCATCACTTTTATTGCCCAATATGCCTTGTGTTCTAGCTCAACCGGAAGGTGATAAGCGTTGCCATAAACAAATTGATGTGGGGTCACACCTATTGGTGTTTTGAATGCCATTTGATATGCCCACAATGCTCCATCCAATTTCTTTGACCAATCCTTACCTCCTTTCTCTATAGTCTTATTTAGGATGCTCTTTAGTTGCCTGTTCGATGTTTTCGCTTGTCCGTTGGTTTGTGGGTGATATGTTGTAGCCACTCTATGTTCAATCCCTAACTTGGAAAAGCACTTCTTAAAGTTCTTTCCAGTGAAGTGAGTTCCTCCATCACTTATCAAGATTCTTGGGGTACCGAAGTGAGGGAAAATTACACTCTTAATCATCGTGATGGATTCTTTCATGGAAGCTTTACGACATGGGATGGCCTCTACCCACTTGGATACATAATCAACCATGACTACGATGTGCTCATATCCATGTGAGTTTTTGAAAGGCCCTATGAAGTCAATCCCCCCAAACATCCAATAAATCGATTTGTAGATTGTAATTCAAGGGCATAACATTCTTTTGAGATATGCTTCCAGTCCGTTGACATTAGGGGCATGAGGCGACATACCTTTTAGTATCTTCATACATCTGCAGCCAAAAAAATCCATTGGACCATACTTTAGCTTCTGTTCGAAAATGACTATAATGCCCACTGTATTCCGCCAAATGACACTTCCTTAAAATCTCTTGCCTCCATTCTCTTGGTACACATCTTCTCATTACTCCATCGTTCCCAAGCTTAAAGAGGTAAGGCGAATCCCAAAAATATTTTCAGCTTTCGGAGATTATCCTCCTTTGAGTGTTTTTATCTAGGTGATCAAGAGGCATTCTCCAAATTGCCCGAATGATATCGATCATCCAAGTATCCTCGTCGATTATTCGATAAAGGTGTCCATCTCTCATTTTATCCTCTATGGGCTCTTTATCATCTTGTCTGCGGATCATTCTTGACAAATGATTAGGCACAACATTTTCCACCCCCTTTTTATCTCGAACTTCAACATCGAACTCTTGGAGAAGAAGGATCCAACGAATCGGCCATGGTTTAGCATCCTTCTTAGCCAAAAGATACTTGATTGCCGCATGATCGGTGTAGACATTGACTTTTGAGTTCACGATGTAAGATCTGAATTTTTTGAAAGCAAAAACCACCGCTAACAACTCTTTTTCCATTGTGGCATAATTTAATTGTGCCTTGTTAAGAGTTTTACTAGCGTAGTATATAGCATGAACTCATACTTTCTTTCTTTGCCCTAAAACTACCCCTACGACATAGTCACTAGCATCGCACATGATCTCGAAGGGTTGACTCCAATCCGGAGGTTGAATGATGAGGGCACTCATTCTTCAATGCCCGGAATACCGCTAAGCACTTCTCATCAAAATCAAATGCCACATCTTTTTGAAGAAGTTGAGTCAAAGGCTTAGTAATCTTTTAGAAGTCCTTGATAAATCTTCTATAGAATCTGTCATGGCCTAAAAAGCTTGTCAAAGACTTTACATCCGTAGGTGGTGGGAGTTGCTCAACCGTCTCCAGTTTAGCTTTATCCACTTCAATCCCTCTTTTAGATTTAACGTGTCTAAGCACTATACCTTGCTTTACAATGAAGTGGCACTTTTCCCAATTTAGCACTAAATCGACCTCCGCACACCTTGTGAGAACCTTGCCTAAGTTTGCCAAGCAATCCACAAAAGTTTTCCCATAAATAGAAAAATCATCCATGAACACCTCGACAATTTCCTTAATGAATTCCGAGAATACCACCATCATGCAATGTTGAAAAGAGGCCTGAGCGTTGCATAAACCTAAGGGTATTCTTCTATATGCAAACATTCCATAAGGGCAAGTAAAAGTAGTCTTGTGTTGACCATCCAGGTGAATAGGAATTTGCATGAACCCAGAGTACCCATCGAGAAAGCAAAAATATGTGTGTTTTGCCAACCTCTCGAGCATCTCGTCAATGAACGGCAAGGGGGAGTGATCTTTCTTCGTTGCTTTGTTCAACTTTCGATGATCGATACACATCTGCCATCCCATCACGGTTCTTTGTGGTATTAATTCATCCTTCTCATTCTTCACCATGATCAAACCTCCTTTCTTCGGCACACCATGTACGGGGCTCACACACTCGCTATGTGGCACCTGAAGGACCGATTAGGCGAACCAGAGAGGGGGAGTGAATGGGAGCCGATAAAAATTCATCTCGAAGGAGATGAGAACTCCTACAAGACGAACACAGCTTCCAAATCACATCTCCGACTCAACTACCCAAGTCAGCCAAGACCACGCAGCCACTAGAGTGCTACTGGTCCTAGGAACCAACAACCACATTCACAGAATCGAGAACGCAGCGGAACACCAACTCGAGCACCACTGACCTACACCGGTTAGGTCGGTGAGCAGCACCAATGAGACCGGTCCCTACTGGCAAAACCTGGGAACTTCCACAGAAGGCCCCTACACCGTTCAGGCCAGTGTAGCTAACCAGTCAGACCGGTTCAAGCCAGGAAACCCCAAATCAACCAAACAGGACTACCGACCTCCAAACTGACCCAAACTCGAAACAACAGCAACATGGGACAACAAGGAACAAACCAGAACGTTCACCCAAGAGAAAACCAACAAGGCTTTGCACTGGTCAGACCGGTGAACAGTACCGGTCAGACCGGTCAGGCTGGGCCGCTTGAGATGAACAACACCCGCGGGTCAACTCCCTCAAATCCAACTCTCGATCTCCTGAATCGCTCCACAGATTTGTGCAAGACTTTGGGGATAGTAGGAACACCTCATGGGCACTCCATAGCCAATATTTGGTCCACCAAAACTTGCTAAATCAAGATGAGTTGAAGAAATCCCAACAAGAATGCCTGTAATCCTAGAGCATCGAAAACCCCAAAGTCGAGCCCCTTTGCTCACGGATTTGGGAGGGGAATCAAAGGGAAAAGAACCACGATGGACTCAAGCATATATCGCCCACCAAATCCCAAAGAGAAAGGCCTCGAAATCGCTCCAATAAAATCGCCAAGAAAAGGCTCCAAAAATCACCAAAAAGAACGAACGTGAACAACACATCCAAGCCTTGAGGAACCACGCCGAATCATCTATACAAACCAAAGAGGTTCATACATGGTCTAGCTTGCCGCCTGATCATCCTTGCCTCTCACAAGATCTCACCATGAAGCTCTCAAGCTAGTCCTATCGAAATCCTAAGGAAAATAGGAAAGGAAAATAGGAAAGGAAAATAGGAAAACCAAATGAGCTAGGGTTTCAAGAGATGGCTGCCATCCTCTCACCACTTGGGTTATATGGAGGCAACTGAAAGTCTATAATACCCTTACTAGCTAACAAGGGATACATGCCCCTCGAGGGCGAATTCAGAAATGTTTTTCATTGCTCCAAGGATGGATGCCCAGCGACCGCAAACTTGCTTAGCCTCGACGCAAGCCATGCGATCCCGACACGTGTCCTCCGCTTTGAAGTCTCTGGACTACGTCGTCGCACACCGGTCAGACCGGTGCTCCTCACCGGTCAGACTGGTACCCACCGGTCAGACCGGTCATACCCACCAGTCAGACCGGTCTGGAGCTGATGCACCTCCATCTTTAGTTCTTCAGTCTTGTCTTTGTGGATCAACCAAGGAACCCAGTGGTTTTCTAGTGAACCACCGGAAACCCCGCGAACTCGGTGTAGCCTCCGCTAATCACCACTCATGACTCGGCTCCCACATAGTCCCGGCTCGACCTTGGTTTTGAGGCTCAACTAAGAAATCGTCCATTACTTCATCTTGCCGCTCTTGCCACCATGCGGCCCGCACTTGACCCCGCTGGCCACGGGGTCTCTCGAACCAAGCCCACTTGTCTTCTCCACACCTAGAGGCCTTACCAGCAACGACCTTTCACGCTTGTTCTTCACCTGCACCAACACCAATCAAGCTGCAACCTACACCTGCAATACTTAGCCAAGAATCAGTCCACACAACATTGTCAATCACTCATCACACCAGGAAGCGACCATCCACCGGTCCTCGAACGACACATGGTCCTCAATCTCCCCCTCGATGAGTGCATTAACAACACACACATATAGTAACCTAAGAGAAAACGAAAAGAAAAGAAACAAATAAAAGAAACTCCAACAAGCGATCGAAAGCCAAGAAAAGGCAAAGAGCAAGATCACTTGAACAAGACATGTCTCAGACCCCTTAGGCAAGGGAAACGGCTCGACACATCCGAGACAAAACTATGCTCAAGCAAAGAGCGCAAACCACCAATCCAAAGTTCGAAAACCACAAAGAGCTCCCCCTGCACACATGCAAACTCCCCCTGAACCAATGCAACTCCCCCTAGACGAATGCATGCAAACCACCTCGCAAACAGAGCAGCTACTTCGGCCTTGCTCTGACCAGTCTGACTGGTCCACCACATTGGTCACACCGGTGGACAAGATCTCCCAGCACCTGGGAACTACACCGGTCAGACCGGTGTACCTCACCGGTCAGGCCGATGCCACCTGGGAAACTGCCCGAGCTCAAAAATAGCTCGAAACCACTTGGAAACCTTCTAAATGCATGTAGCAAGCCAAATCATGCTCAAACTTCTCCCCCTTATTGACAATGCATGAATCAAGCCAAAAGTGCAAAAAAATGCAACATAGAGCTTCTCAAATAGACAAAATTCAACATAGGATGCTACACATGTCCAAATGAGCAAGTTAGATACTCTATAGCTTCTTAATGACGTCAACTACATGATCACCAAGTTTCACAAACATTAGACGAAGCTAAGATAGAATTGAGCAATTTTGCGAAAATTTACCCTCTCATGAACAAAAACCTAAATATGAGCAAAACATGTCAAAATGACAAAGTCACACAAACTTCATGCTAGGACAACCATTCTAATCATAAGATCATCACAAACACCCACAAGCACCTCATGTCATGTCAAAGCCACCGTGCCATGTTCCTACTTCTATATATGAGACTTCTCATTGGTAGGTATCATGCAACGGTTTAGCACCAAAAGAAAATTTGAAATTAGCCCATATGACATGGGAGCACATTTTCCAAGCAATTTACATTTCATTTTCAGATTTGAATTTAGTACATGAAATGTCTTTGCGACAAAAAGGAACTTATGCCCCTCCACAATATTAACAATGGGGGCTAAACATTCATGATGGCAAATGAGCCTTTGGCTCATATGATCAAAATAAGCTATCCAACCACAAATTAAGCATAGCCAAGCCACTAAAACATGTCAAGATCATATAAAGGCATTTACTCACGAGAGAGCATACATGTAACATTTTTCAAAAACATAGCCAACAACCATGGATATAAACCAAGATTATCAAGAGCTAAGCCAAACTAACCATAGCTTACCAAACAAGCTCACAAAGACATACACAACATTCCATGATGAACTATGTATTTAAGAGAAGCTTTTCCTACCAAATGCATATGATACAAAATGCATGCAACCTAAGATACATATACATCATGTTACATATGCCATGCCAAATGCAAGAAATGCACAAAGGAAAGCTATACATATGCTACAAAGGAGCTCCCACACACCAACTCAAGAAATCAAACAAACACCAAGCTCCCCCCGCAAATGAGTGAAAGTTGCTTGATCTAGGGGTTTGGTGAAAATATCGGCTAGTTGGTCATGTGTGGGTACATGGATCAAAGCTATCTTCCATTTTTCTACATTGTCTCTCAGAAAATGATACCTCACTTCTATGTGTTTGGTTTTGGAATGAAGAACTAGGTTCTTTACTACACTTCTGGCACTAGTGCTGTCACATTGAAGTGGAACATGGGTATACTCCTCACCAAAATCACTCATGTTTTATGTGATCCAAAGGAGCTGAGAGCAACAACTAGCTGCGGCAACATACTCTGCTTCGATAGTGGATTGAGCAACACTCGACAGTTTGCGGGAAGATCAAGACACCAAAGATTATCCCAAGAACTGGCAAGTCCCAGAAGTGGACTTCCTATCCAACCGACACCCAGCAAAATCCGCGTCTGCAAAACCATGAAGAGCCAAAGAAGAAGACGCGGAGTACCAAAGACCGAAATCGGGAGTGTGACGTAAGTACCTGAATATGCGCTTGACCACTTGCCGATGCGAAGTCCTTGGAGACGGTTGAAAACGAGCGCACAGACATACTGAGAACTGGATGTCTGGCCTCGCCGCCGTCAAGTAGAGGAGTGACCCGATCATGCTCCGGTACTCCTTCTGGTCCACACGTTCACCTTCTTCATCTGCATCAAGAGTTGTAGTTGTACTCATAGGTGTCACCACAGCCTTGGAGTCCTCCATCTTGAACTTCCTCACAATGTCCTTGGTGTACTTAGCTTGGTGCACAAATGTTCTTTGATTGCTTGATTTGTAGCCCGAGGAAGAATTACAACTCACCCATCATACTCATCTCAAATTCCTTGCTCATGTCCTCTGCAAACCTGCAACAAGAGAGTTAGACGAGCCACCAAAGACAATATCATCCACGTAGACCTGCACAATCAGGATATCTCTGCCCTGCCTGAGGCAAAACAAGGTCTGATCGACCTTCCCCATCTCAAACCCTTTCTCAAACAGGAACCCCATCAATCTACCGTACCAAGCACTAGGCGCCTGCTTCAACCCATACAACGCGTTCCTCAACTTGTACACTCGATGAGGATACTTCTCACTCTCAAACCTCGACGGCTAACTTACATATACTTCTTCCTCCAACACACCATTCAAGAAGGCACACTTCAAATCCATTTGGTGTAACTTGAACCCTTTAGCCATGGAAAAGGCTAGAAGGATCCTAATTGCCTCCAAACGAGCTATGAGAGCAAAGGTCTCCTTGTAGTCGATCCCCTCTTTATGACTATACCCTTGAGCAACAAGCCTTGACTTGTTTCTCACCACTTCGCCTTTCTCTCCATCTTTGTTTTTCCACACCCATTTTGTCCCAATCGACTTACACCATGGGGGAGGGTCAACCAACACCCAAACCTGGTTCCTCTCGGAATTCTCCAACCCCTCATGCATCGAATTAACCTAGTTATGATCAGATAGTGCATGTCTAATGTCTTTGGGCTCAAAGGTGGCAACAAAAGCAGCGTGAGTGAAATGAGAATTGTTCCAAACCCTTGATCGTGTAGTACGTTCATTGATGTTGCCGATGATTCTCGAAGCTGGGTGATCCACTTGTACTCACCGGGGAAGTTCTCACCTTGATGCTACCTCCCCCTCAACAGCAGCTTCGCCTTGTACTGGGTTTGTCGTTGTAGGTGTGGGAGAGGGCCCGTCTGTCGTATGGACCTCCCTGGGCCCACTGCCTCGGTGGGTACCAGGACCGACTACTCGGTGGGCCCCTGGGACTACCCGGCTTGCGCTACACGGCACCTGAAGGCGTGGAGCACAAGGACTATACAGGAGTAGTACTCGGTTAGGGAGCCGTACATGTTCCGCACCGTATAGAGGACTCCTAGACGTACTCGACTAGTACTCTCTCCCTACTCCGACTTGTAACCCCGCCTCCCGACTATATAAGGCGAGGCAGGGACCGATCCCCTCATCCAATCTCCTCTCATACAACCCACGGCGCACCATTGCACCATCTTGTAATCGTGCCCTATCAATCCAGAGCTACGCAGCATACAGGACGTAGGGTATTACGCACCTCGCGGCCCGAACCTGTCTAAATTGTGTGCCACGTGTCTCTTCCTTCGAGTTACCGATCTCGGCGAGTCACAATCATCTACTTCGGGTACTCCCCGTAGTAGGTTGCCGGTCTAAAACACCAACAGCTGGCGCGCCAGGTAGGGGGTCTCGCTCGAGATCATATGGCGAACTCGACGGCTTCCGTCTACTTCAAGCCAACTGTCGCCTTCAACCGCGGCGACACCTTCGTCTTTGGCGCCTGGGTATGCACTGCTGATGGCGCGGGCTCCTTCCAGCGCCGCCTAATCATGCAGCCCGACTCGAAGACAGGCCTTGTGACGCTTCCCGAAGTTGTCACAGGTGAACTCGCCGGCAAGTTCGACGAAATTTCGCTCTCCAACCACCACGCTGACTTCGAGCTCGAGTCCGTCTCCAACTCGAACCCGACGTCGCCATGGGCCATCGCATGCGAGCCGGCTACTCAGCCATCGCAGGCGGCCTCCTCACCGCTCGAGCCCTCCGCATGCGGCCCCCGCACCCTCGCCCCGGGCCCGCACGGAGGCTCCCACTTCGCGCCGGGCCGGCAAGGAGCCCGTACCCGAGTACAACTCGGACTCCGACGCCGCCCCTGATCACGCTCCGGACTCCAGCCCTCTCTCCGAGTTCTACTCGAACCCGGACTACGAGTTCGACTTCGGGTCGGACCCTGAGGAGCCCGAGTCCGAAGAGGACTCCACCGAGCTTCCTTGTCGGGGCCGGCCCTCGGGGACTGGTTAAAAAATCCACGCCGGCCGGGAGATACGTCTACTGGCCAGACCGCAAGCCTGCTGACCTGGCAAAGGTGGACTCACGCTACGTCGCCTACATCAACTCGCTACCGTTCCAGGAGGGAACACCGCTAGCCCGGGCTGACTCAAACACACCAACTGAGGTGGCACCCTCTGAGTCCAGCCTTGGCACCCCCGATCGCCAAGTCTTCATGGCTGCCGGCGACACCCGGGACCTTCGAGGCACGGGCCGAGGACGATACCTGGAGGACATCTCCGCAGACGAGCTGTCTGCCAATGCACCTGCAGATGAGACCGTCGCCAATAGGGACGCTCGACGCGAACGCAACAGGAAGCGCAGCGAACGACGCCGGCGGCTCAGAGACAACCTCCCCATCCGCAACCTTGCAGAAGATCTCGAGGCGGTCGAGAGCAGAGTACACACCACCCCTGAGCAGTGCCTCATGTCGATCACAACGATCACACGCCAGGCTCAGGGCATACGCGCTGGAGAGGTCATCGCCAAGCTCGCTAAAGAGGCCTACTTCATGCGGGTCGACAACAGAGTCAACCAACCTCCCCGCGCGCCCAAACCCCGCGACAACGAAGCTACTAGTCGCGAGCCGCCAACGCCGGCCCCAACCGTACTCGAGCCGACCTTCCGCCCGAGCCAAACCGCCGCGTCGCTCCAACGCCGGCGGGCCTTCACAAGCAAGATCAAGGCAACCGAGAAGTCGTTCCCCACCGCGCTCGGCCGGTGGCGGCGGCAACGATCCCGGCCGGCGGCGGCTCCAACCATGGGGCCAACCAGAGAGCCGGAGGCGGCGGCGGCCGCGGCGGCCGAGGCCACGCGAACAGCCATGCCTCCGGCGCCTCGCACGGCGGGTACGACGCTCGCCAGAAGATTGAGGAGCTGCGGTGGAAGAAGTCGACCACTGCCGCTGAGGGCGACGGCTTCCCCGCCTTCTCACCTCGACTTCGCAACCTGCTCCACCCCGACAAGTTCAAACCTTTGGGGATAACCAAGTACGACGCGAAGCAGGATCCTATTCAGTTGCTCCGATGCTACGCCCTCTCCATCGAGAACGCCGGCGGCAACAGCGACACCAAATGCCTCTACTTCCCCTTCTGTCTGGACCAAGCACCACTCACATGGCTCGAGTCGCTTGACAAGCACTCGATCGACAAGTGGGACCAGCTGAAGGAGCAGTTCACGAGCAACTTCGCGGGCGCCATGGGCGGTTCGGGTACTCGCATGGACCCGGCCATGATCAAGCGAGAACGAGGGCGAGACCCTCCGCAAGTACATGCGCCGCTTCTTCGACAAGCGCGCTACCGTCGTCGACGTCACCGACAAGGAGGTCATCGACCTCTTCCGAGACGGCCTCTACCATCGCCGCACCTTCGAGGACTTCGGTCGACGCCGCCCCGGAGTCCATCCCCCACCTCAAGGACATGATCACGTCCTGGGCGGATGAAGAGGACAAGGCCAACGCCAAATACGACGCCATCCGCGGCAAGTCCAAGCGAGAACCGGGCGGCGGCGGCGCGAAGAATACAAATCAAGGCGGCCGCAACAACAACAACAGTAACTACTCGGGTCCCAACCGCAAGCGCAAGCCAGACAACACCGTCGCGGCTATCCAGCGCCCTGCAAAAGGGAACTCGAAGAAGAACTCTGGCGGTTTCAAAGACCTGCTAAAGGAGAAGTGCCCGTGGCATCCAAACGGCAACCACACTACCGAGCAGTGCTACTAACTCAGGCATGCACTCAAGGATACCCCGGAGCCACCGCATCCTCACGACCAAAAGGGCAAGAAGAAGGATGGCGACAACAACGACTTCCAAGAACCCGAGAAGACCATCAACGTCCTCTTCGGCGGACTGCCCAGCAGGCGGGAGCAGAAGGCTACCCGTCGTGAAGTGATGTCCATTGAGCCAGCGGTTCCGACCCCTCTCAGGTGGTCGGAGGTACCCATCACCTTCTCCCACGCGGACCAATGGACCAGCTTCTCCGAACCAGGATGGTTCCCCCTCGTCCTGAAACCAACGGTGGCGGGCTCCAAGCTCAACAAGGTGCTCATCGACGGTGGAAGCGGGCTCAACGTCCTCTTCACCAAAACCTTGAAGAAAATGAAGCTCGACGTCACCCCCATGCTCACCAAGAGCAGTACGCCCTTCTACGGCATCGTCCCAGGCAACGCGGCTATCCCACTGGGCTCAGTGGTACTGCCAGTTACCTTCGGGGCGTCTCGGGACAACTACCGTACCGAGTACATCAAATTCGAGGTCGCGGATTTCGAGACCTCTTACCACGCCATCCTCGGCAGGCCGGCCATCGCTAAGTTCATGGCGGTGCCCCACTACACCTACTTGGTACTCAAGATGCCATGTCCAGCCGGCGTACTCTCCCTCCAAGGGGACTTGAAGATCTCCCACGACTGCGACACAGAGGCCGTAATGATCGCTTCCACGAACCAAGTACCCAACGCGATGATGGAGGTCTACGCCGCGTCGAAGAAGCTTGCCACGAGCAAACTCGACATCCCAGAGAAGTCTGACGGCGCCAACAAGCCTCAGCCACCTGAGGAGGTACTCGTCAGGACGGTCGACCTCGGAACAGGCAACCCCAGCAAGACCACCACCATCGGGGCCGGCCTCGACCCCAAATAGGAAGACGCGCTCATCAGCTTTCTTCGGGCTAACCGCGACATCTTCGCGTGGAAGCCAGCGGACATGCCAGGAGTGCCCAGGGAGCTGATTGAGCACTGCCTTAACGTCGATCCAAAGGCCACCCCTAAGCGACAACACCTCCGACGCTTTGCCGATGACAGACGGGACGCCATCAAGAAGGAGCTCGCCAAGCTACTCGCAGCTGGCTTCATCAGAGAAGTCTTCCACCCTGAGTGGCTCGCCAACCCCGTCCTCGTCCGCAAGAAGAACTCGAATGAGTGGAGGATGTGCGTCGACTACACCGACCTCAACAAGCACTGCCCCAAGGACCCCTTCGGGTTGCCGCGGATTGATCAAGTCATCGACTCCACGGCGGGCTGCGACCTGCTCTGCTTCCTCGACTGCTACTCCGGGTACCACCAGATCGCAATCAAGGAGGAAGACCAGGAAAAGACCGCGTTCATCACCCCGTTTTGCGCGTATTGCTACACGACCATGTCATTCGGGTTGAAGAACGCCGGCGCTACCTATCAACGGGCCATCCAGGCCTGCTTCAAGCGGCAACTCAACAAGAACGTCGAGGCTTACGTGGATGACGTAGTCGTCAAGACCAGGAACTCCAGTACCCTCATCGACGACCTTGAAGAGACCTTCGCATCGCTACGCGAGTACCGCTGGAAGCTCAACCCGAACAAGTGTGTCTTCGGCGTTCCTTCGGGCAAACTACTCGGCTTCATCATCAGCCAGCGCGGCATCAAAACCAACCCCGAGAAGATCTCCGCCATCACCAGCATGAAAGCTCCCACGAGCATCAAAGACGTCCAGAAGCTGACGGGGTGCATGGCGGCATTGAACAGATTTATCTCGAGGCTAGGAGAACGGGGCCTCCCCTTCTTCAAACTACTCAAGCATCACGAGAAGTTCGTATGGACTCCAGAGGCAGATCAAGCCCTTGCCCAGCTCAAGGACTTCCTGTCAAAGCCTCCAATCCTCACGGCTCCTCACAAGGGCGGCGGCCTCTTGCTCTACCTAGCGCGCGACTACTCAAGTGGTTAGTACCGCCATCGTTGTCGAGCGGCAAGAAGACGGCCACGCCTACCGGTCCGGGGCGCCCGGTCTACTTCGTCGGCGAGGTTCTATCGAGTCCAAGGCTCGCTACCGGCCGTGCGAAGCTCCCGTACGCTCTACTCATCACCTCGCGGAAGCTACGACACTACTTCCGGGGAGTACTCGGTCTCCGTCGTCACCGACTACCCGCTCGGCGACATCCGGAGGAACCAAGACGCCACCGGAAGAATCTCCAAGTGGGGCTGTCGAGCTCGGCGCCCTCACCATCGACTTCAAGCCACGCACGACCATCAAGTCGCAAGCACTAGTCGACTTCATGGCGAGTGGCGGGAGAACCACCGCCTACTCCCACCGTGCGACCGAGCATTGGGTGATGTACTTTGATGGCTCACTCAACCTCGAGGGCGCAGGCGCGCGGGGTACTCCCCGATCTCTCCAACGGGCGAACAACTCAAGTACGTCTGCGGATCTTACGGAAGGTCTCAAACAACGAAGCCGAGTACGAAGCTCTCCTACACGGGCTCCGCCTCGCGGCCCCACCGGGCATCAAGCGGCTACTAGTCTACGGCGACTCCGCGGTGGTCATCAACCAAGTCAACAAGTCCCGGGACCGCAACAAGGAGAACATGGACGCCTACGCCTAGAAGTCCGCAAGCTCGAGAACAAATTCTATGGTCTCGAGTTCCATCACATCGTCCGCGACAACAACGTTGCGGCGGACGTCCTCTCGAAAGCTTGGATCCACCCGCGCTCAAGTACCCGCGGGTGTCTTCGTCCATGAGCTTCACGCTCCATCCATCCGGAGCGGCGCCACCGACCACCGCAGCCGGCCCATCCACCGGTGGGCGAGGAGGTCATGATGATCGACGTGGACCGGAGGCAACCCTTCATCGACTACCTCGGCGAGCGAGAGGTCCCCTCCGAGCAAGAACGCGGCCGAACAACTCGTCCGCCGCGCCAAGTCTTACGTCCTCGTCGGAGACAAGCTTTACAAGCGGGGCGCATCTTCTGGAGTACTCATGAAGTGCGTCCCTCGCGAAGAAGGCAAGGACATCCTGGAGGAGATCCACAAGGGCGTCTGCGGCAACCACGCGTCCTCACGCACGCTGGTCGCCAAGGCCTTCGGCGAGCTTTCTGCGGCCCCACGGCCACGGGCGACGCCGAAGAACTCGTCGAAGGTGCCAAGGATGTCGGTACTTCGCGGAAGCGGCAACATGTCCCGGCCTACAAGCTAGTCACCATACCGCCAACCCGGCCCTTTGCCCGCCGGGGGCTCGACATGATTGGGCCACCGCCAAGCTGCGCCGGGGAGGATTCAACGGAGTGCGGGTGGCTATCGACAAGTTCACCAAGTGGATCGAGGTCAAGCTCGGTCACATGCCCCAAGGTCGACGAGTACTCGACTTCCCGGATGAACTCGTACACCGCTATGGGCTACCCCACCGCATCATCACAGACCTGGGGTCCAACTTCAACAAACACCAGTTCTGGGAGTACTGCGAGAACAGCGGAATAGACGTCCGATACGTCTCAGTCGCCCATCCACGGGCCAACGGACAAGTCGAGCGCGCCAATGGGATGGTGCTCGACGCACTCAAGAAGCGGCTGCACGACGCTGCTAACTCCAAAGGGGGCAAGTGGATCAAGGAACTACCCAACGCACTCTGGGGGCTGCGGACTCAACCATCCAAGCCAACGGGGCAATCCCCCTACTTCCTGGTCTACGGCTCCGAAGCCATCCTCCCTGCCGACGTCATATGGAACTCGCCAGCAGTGGAGCACTACGACGAAGGCGTCTCAGAAGACAGCAGACGAGTCGACATCGACAGCCTCGAAGAAGCTCGCTGCGCCGCCCTCGTCCAATCAGCAAGGTACCTGGAGGGTATCCGACGCTACCATGATCGCAACGTCAAGGAACGCTCCTTCAACGTTGGAGATCTTGTCCTCCGCCGTATCCGAACACGGAAGGACTCCACAAGCTCGGCTCCCCACGGGAAGGCCCCTTCACCGTGGCTAAGGTGCCGGGCCGGGCTCCTACCGCCTCCAAACACTTGAAGGCGAAGACGTCAACAACTCGTGGAACGTCGACCAACTCTGTCGATTCTACGCCTAGTCTACACGACTACTCACGGGGGTTCAAGTCTAATCGACTACACCAACGCCCACGGCCGTAAGCGACCCTCCGGGCCACGGCTCCGGTCTCGGGACTTCTCCTATCCGGGGGTCCGGCCCGCGCGGCTACCTACGGACCACGGGGGGCTGCGACGAGCGTCAAGGACTCTAGCAGCGGTCTACCAAGAGACCACACTCCAAGATCCAGCCTGCGCGGCTACTTACGGATGCGCGATCCGGCCTACACGGCTACCTACGGATCACCTGCGCAAGCGGCTACCCGCTCCGGCACTACTCGGTACGTAAGCGGCCTCACGGTCCGAGCGACTACTTTGTAACTACGGCCCTGGCCACCCAGGTGTACTCCTTCAGTAATAAAGTTTGATTGTTCATCAACTTCTTTACTGCCTACTCCCTACAACGGGACCACTAAAGTCGAGTACTACTACTCGCACCTACTCCACGATGGGCGCTCCGCACTCTGGGATCGCGACTACGAGTACTCATTGCTGGAAAATTCTCTTTCATTGATACTTGAACAATTCATTACAATTGTCTTCCTGTACAACTATGGCTACTAGCTAACTATACAGGGCTACTGGAGGTTCAACTTACCAGCTACCTGCTCCGCAATGGGAGCCATCTGCTCCAGCAGCTCTGCATACTGCTCATTAGAGCAGTTGGCGGCTACCCCGCCGGCGACCACCTCCACTGGAGCCTTCGGGAAGTACGACTTCATGAAGGCCAAGACTTGTCTTGGGATCGACTTGGCCATATGCTTGACGTAGGCGGCCAGCCGGCTTGGTGCTTCACGGAGTCGATCCACCAGAGGAGCGATCTTGGGGCCGCCCGGGTGCGGCACCAGGAGCCTCGCGATCGGGAGAGCGGCTTCCTCCAACTCCCTCAGCTGGGCCCGCAGCGCCTCGCAATCTTCATTCAACTTCTGCAAAGATTTGTAGCAGTTGACGAGATCCCTGTCAGAAGCAATCCGCAGCTCCATGTGCTTCTCGCACTCGAAGGCGAGTTCCTTGTAGTCGAGCTCGAGTACCTGGCGGGCTTCCTGCTCCCGGTAGAAGAGGTTCTTCATGCTAACCTCCGAGGCCTTCAGCTGCTCCACCTGGCCTTCGAGCTCTGCAACACAGCAATGCAACAGCGGGTCAGATGCTTCACGACTTCCAACAAGTACTCGACAAGTTGAAGGATATACCTTTATTCTTGTTGCGGAGGCCCTTGTTCTTCCGCACCAAGTCGTCGCCCTTCGCCTGCAACTCCATGACGTCGTTGTGATACTTGGCGAAGGCGGCGTCGAGCTTTGACTGCATGGCAGCCGCGTGTTTCCGCGACTTCACGAGCTGCTCCTCCAGCGCCTCTGCTCGGAGTACGGTGTCACCGTAACCCTGCAGCAGGTTCGACTTCTCGCGGGATCGCTCCGCGACGTCCTGCACAAGACAACTCAAGTCAAGAAGAGTACTCAACGGCAAAAGGATTGACTACTCCAAGGCTACGACCATGTACCTTCATCCATCGCTCGGCTTGACGGATCGCCTCCAGGTGCTTGGCTACCGTCGCCGGCTCGACGAGATCGTCCGCCAGAAGTTCTATCCCGCCGCGGCTACTCGAGGTAGCCTCCGTCATCGGTGCAGAGAGGATGGGCTCTGCGTCTTGGATCTCAGGGGAGCGGATAGCCACCTCTAGAGCAACCTCTGGCGACGTGGCGACCGCCTCTCCCCCGGCGGTCTTCTCGACGAGTTCCCCCACGGGCTCGGGGGCTCCTTGCGGCCTGCGGGGCCTCCGTGTCAACTCCTGCATTGGCACCCCCGCAGGGATGTCACCACCTTCGCGCGCGACAACAAACAACACGCGCATCAGTGCCTACGACTACTCATCCTGGAGCTCTGCAGCTTCAAGAAGGGTACTCACCTTCGACTACACACGCCTCCGGCAGCGGCGCTTCGGTAGCCGGGGGCTCAGTCGCGGCTTGGGCATCAGGAGCGGCCTCCTCGACGGGCGGCGCGACCTCTTCCGCCACCGCTGATGAGGGCTCGTCCCCATCCCAGCTCAGATCTGTGGATTTTCTGCAGAAATATTCACAGAGGGTCGTCGGACAAAGATCGACTCTTGCGGCAAGTACTACTCGTGAGGATATGGTACTTACAAATTCGACCGGACGATGGTCACGGCCGGAGCACCGAGGATGCTGGCGATATCAACCAGTCCACCCTCGGCGGGCGTCTCTTCCTCCGCCCCTGCGGCTACTGCCTCCACCACGGCGGCGGCGGCCGGCGCATACGTCTCTCGCACTCCTGAGGCCACCACCTCTCCAACGACGGCGGCCACGGGTCCTCTGCTCTCTTCTGGAGCAGGGGGCTGGCGCTCCAGTTGTGCCAGAAGTTCTTCAACGGTGGGGGCTGGACTACGACTTCCAGCCGGTTCCCCCACCGTATCCCACACGCCCTCGTCGCCCTCTTCGACGGGCTCCGCTGGCGGCACCTCCTGCATGCAAAGGAATACTACTCGTCAGCAACGTACTCGAACAACGGGTACTCGACTACTCTGCTCAAGACGACTTACCTCCTGAGGCGTGGTCTCCGAGACCTTTAGCTTCTTCGTCACCCGCTTCCTGGCGGGGTTGCGCGGCTTCCGCAGTGGCACAACAAGGCTAGCCTCCAGGCTAGCCGGAGGGTCTTGAACCAGTGGAACATGAGGCAAGCCCGGGCGGCTAAACCTCGACCGCAGCTGGAAGCGGTCCTGAAGCGTCTCTTCGTCTTCGTCGTCGTCATCGGAGGTATCCTCCACGATGACGGTGTCGTCGCCTTCACCGACTTCGCGGCGCTCCTTCATCTTCCCCTCCACCGGGATCTCGATCCCGCTCGGTGGCGGCTGCGGCTTGGAGACGAACCGCTTCACATCATCCTGCGCAAGACACAAGACGTCAGCAACTCTACTACAAGTAATCACTACTCGACTAGGGGGAGTACGACTACTCACCTCCTTGGGCGGGCGCGCGGCGGAGTACTCCTCGACTGGGCACGCCGTGTATGGCGGCATGTCCTTGAAGATCCGCGACAACCTCTCGACGATGTCGTTGTCGTCCAGCTCGCCTCCCGGCATCCGCGACGAGTCGTCGTCGCCGGTGTACTCGAAGCCCGGGGTCTCCCGAGCCATCGGGGCCGGATCCTCGCGCTTCATGAAACTGAAGGCCACGTGCTCGGCCCTCAGTCCCGCCTCCCTGAGCACCTTGATGCGTGCTAGCAGCTCGGGGAGCTGGATCCCTTCTTGCATGGTGGGCTCCGTGTTCCACCAATCACTGTGCCTCGGCTGCCGTCCGCTCGGCTTCGGTAGGCCAGGGTGGTGGTTCGTGATGTAGAACCATCTGGTCTTCCAGTCCGTGTTGGAGTCGACGAGCTTGTACGCCAGGTACTGCTCCGCGGCGTCCTCCCTCAGCTGGATGCCGGCCCCTCCGACTACTCTGGGGTTGGAGGCACTTGGTTGCGGCTTGACTTGGAAGAACTTCCGGAAGAGCACCCAGTGTGGCTTGATTCCGAGGAAGGCTTCGCAGAAGTGGACGAACACCGACGTGTGGAAGATGCCGTTGGGGTTCAGGTTCAGGTACTCGATCCCGTAGTACCCGAGCAGCCCCTTGAAGAAGTCGCTGGCTGGGAGCGCAAGACCGCGCTCCACGAACCGCGAGAACATCGGGATCTCGTCTTCGGCCTTCTCCATCGGATATGGATCTCCCGCGGCGGATCTCCACATGTCGACTTCCTTCTCCCTGATGAACCCACTGTTCAGCAGGGTCAGCAGGTCCTCCGTCTTCACCTTCGATTTCTTACACTCGCGGCTAGGATCAGCGCGCGGTGGAGACATGGGCGGCGCTCGCTGCGGTGGCAGCCGCGGCGGCCTCTCGCACGGCCCCTCTTCTTCTGGCGGCCTTGGACGTCTTGGACGGCGACGGCTTCATCCTCCAAGTGCAAGGCGTCTTCACTCGCATTCGCTCGGGGGCTACCCTAAAGGCTTCGGGTGGCGGCGCGCTTGATCTACTACGGCGGCGTAGGCGCTGGGAGTGGATTCGCTTCAAGATTCAAATGGAATGACTGCGGCTCGAATGGGTGAAAAACCCTAAGGGTTTTGGCTTCTATTTATAAGCCAAATCGACTCCGCAACGGGCGGCTGGATAAGTCCACGCGCGGCTGACTCAGCGGCTGTGCGTGACTCTTCGTATTCTACTAGTCGACGCGCCTCACCTCGGGGGCTCGGCTACTTCTACTCGACTACCTGGGAAGCGGCTAGTCTCAAGAGCATCTCAGGACACATTCTCCAAGAAGACCCTTCAATTCGAGAGGGAGTACTCGACTCAAGGCTCGGGGGCTCCGTGCCACGTGTCCTTCGGTTTTTTCTCTCCGGATTTTTCGGGATTTTCTTGCCAAGATTTCAGATGGACCCTCAGCTGGGGCCCGCGGCTCAGGGCTCGTAGGCTTCTCCATGCGGAATGCGGTTTTACAAGTCGCACCTCCACATCAGCTTCGGCTTCGCGACAAGACAGGCAGTTTTTGAAGACCTTCGAAGGCAGTTTTCGAGGACGCTTGGGACTACTCGAGAAGACTTCAAGATTGCTCAAACATCAGCTGGAGTACATTCCAGCCTCGGGATGCTTCGACTACTCTTGAGGACCTTGACTTGCAGCACTCGGGGACGCTTGAGGACTGCTTGTTAGGACCGTCAAGACTACTTGAAGCTATCCTTCTCGACTACAAAGTACTCGGGGGCTTGTCGTATGGACCTCCCTGGGCCCACTGCCTCGGTGGGTACCAGGACCGACTACTCGGTGGGCCCCTGGGACTACCCGGCTTGCGCTACACGGCACCTGAAGGCGTGGAGCACAAGGACTATACAGGAGTAGTACTCGGTTAGGGGAGCCGTACATGTTCCGCACCGTATAGAGGACTCCTAGACGTACTCGACTAGTACTCTCTCCCTACTCCGACTTGTAACCCCGCCTCCCGACTATATAAGGCGAGGCGGGGACCGATCCCCTCATCCAATCTCCTCTCATACAACTCACGGCGCACCATTGCACCATCTTGTAATCGTGCCCTATCAATCCAGAGCTACGCAGCATACAGGACGTAGGGTATTACGCACCTCGCGGCCCGAACCTGTCTAAATTGTGTGCCACGTGTCTCTTCCTTCGAGTTACCGATCTCGGCGAGTCACAATCATCTACTTCGGGTACTCCCCGTAGTAGGTTGCCGGTCTAAAGCACCGACACCGTCCTCGATCGTCGTCGAAGTAGTAGGTACATGCATAGTCGCGGGCACCACACCACCATCTTCATCATCTCCATGTTCATGCTCCTCCTCCTGAAAGATCTCCTCGCCAAGTTCATCGTCACCTGCACACTCAAAAACAAGCTGACTACGTGGTTGTGTCTCGTCGAAGGTTACCTCGCAAGTCTCCACGATTTGGTTAGTTTCAAGATGATATGCTCTAGAATGAGATGCATAACCAAAGAAAATACCATCGACCGACCTAGCCTTGAACTTATCCAACTTCTTCCCTTTCTTAAGGATAAAGCACTTGCAACCAAAGATATGGAAGTGACTGTCGTATGAACCTCCCTAGGCCCACTACCTCGGTGCGTACCAGGACCGACTACTCGGTGGGCCCCTGGGACTACCTGACTTGCGCTGCACGGTACCTGATGGCGTGAAGCACAAGGACTACAGAGGAGAAGTACTCGGTTAGGAAGCTGTACATGTCCCGCACTATATAGAGGACTCCTAGACGTACTCGACTAGTACTCTCTCCCTAAACCGACTTGTAACCCTGCCTCCTGGACTATATAAGGCGAGGCAGGGACCCCTCTCTCATCATCTCATTTCACGGCGTAAGATTGCATCATCTTGTAATCGTACCCAATCAATCCAGAGCTACACAGCATAAAGGACGTAGGGTATTACGCACCTCGCGGCCCGAACCTGTCTAAATTGTGTGCCACGTGTTTCTTCCTTCGAGTTACCGATCTTGGCGAGGCCACATTCATCTACTTCGGGTACTCCCCATAGTAGGTTGCCGGTCTAAAACACCGACAGCTGGCGCGCCAGGTAGGGGATCTCGCCCGAGATCACATGGCGAACTCGACAGCTCCTATCTACATCTAGCCAATCGTCGCCTTCAACCGCGGCGACACCTTCATCTTCGGCGCCTGGGTTTGCACTGCTGACGGCGCTGGATCCTTCCAACGCCGCCTCACCATGCCGCCCAACCTGGAGACCGGCTTCGTGACGCTTCCCGAAGTAGTCACGGGCGAACTCGCCGGCAAGTTCGGCGAAATTTCGCTTTTCGACCAACACGCCGACTTCGAGCTCGGATCCGCTTCCAACTCGAACTCGACGTCCCCGTGGGCTACCGTGTGCGAGCCGGCTGCTCAGCCATCGCATGTGGTCTCCCCACCCCGTGAGCGCTCCACGCGTGGTCCCCGCAACCTCTGCAGGGCCCGCACGGAGGCTCCCTCTGCACGCAGGGCCGGCAAGGAGTCCCTACCCGAGTACAACTTGGACTCCGACATCGCCCCCGGCCACGCTTCGGACTCCACCCCCCCTCTCCGGCTTCTACTCGGACTCCGCGTATGAGTTCGACTTCGAGTCGGACCCTGAGGATCCTGAGTCCGAAGACAACACTACTGAGTAACCCTTATCAAGGCCGGCTTCCGGGCTGGTTATAACGTCCACACCGGCTGGGAGATTCGTCTACTAGCCAGATCGCAAGCCCGCCGACCTGATAAGCAGGGACTCACGCTACGTCGCCTACCTCGACTCGCTTCCGTTTCAGGAGGGAACACCACTCGCTCGAGCTGAGGAGTACACTCTAACCGAGGTGGCGAGCTCCGACTCCAGTCTTGGCAACCCCGATCGCCAAGTCTTCATGGCTGCCGGCGACACGCCAGGAACTTCGGGGACGGGACATGACAAGTACCTCGAAGACATCTCCGCAGACGAGTTGTCTACTGAAGCACCCGCAGATGAGACCGACGCCAACAGGGACGTTCGACGTGAGCGCAACAGAAGACGGAACGAACGGCGTCGGCGTCTCCGAGACAACTTACCCATCCGCAACCTTGCGGAGGCCCTCGAACAAGTCGAGAGCAGGGTACACACTACCCCCGAGCAATGCCTCATGTCGATCACAGCGATCGCACGCCAAGCTCAGGGGATACGCGCTGGAGAAGTCATCGCCAAGCTCGCAGAAGACGCTTACTTCATGCGGGTCGACAACAGGGTCAACCAGCCTCCTCCCGCCAGGAACAGCGAAAACGAAGCTACAAGTCGTAGCGCAGACCTCGGTCGCAACCGTACTCGAGCCGAGCTGCCGTCTCAGCGCAATTGTACTCGTGCAAACGCCGGCGGACCCTCACAGGGTGCCAACAGCAATCGTGAGATCATCCCTCAGCGCGACCTTGGCGGCGGCGGCAGCGACCCTGGCGGCGGTGGCAGCGACGGCGGAAGCTCCAACCACGGGGCCAACAGGAGGGCCGGCGGCGGGGGCGGTCGCGGCGGTCGAGACCACGCGAACAGCCATGCCTCCGGAGCCTCACAGGGCGGCTACGACGCCTGCTAGAAGATTGAAGAACTGCGGCGGAAGATGTCTGCCACCGCAGGCGACAACGACGGCTTCCCCGCCTTCTCTCCTCGGCTTCGTAACTTGCTCCTCCCGGACAAGTTCAAACCTCTGGGGATCACCAAGTACGACGCGAAGCAAGATCCCATCCAGTGGCTCAGGTGCTACGCCTTCTCCATCGAGAACGCTGGCGGCAACAACGACACCAAGTGCCTCTACTTCCCCTTCTGCCTGGAACAAGCCCCGCTCACATGGCTCGAGTCGCTGGACAAGCACTCGATCGACAAGTGGGACCAGCTGAAGGAGTAGTTCACCAGCAACTTCGCAGGCATCATGGGTCGATCGGGTACTCGCATGCACCTAGCTATGGTGAAGCAGGAACAAAGAGAGACCCTCCGCAAGTACATGCGTCGCTTCTTCGACAAGCGCACCACCGTAGTCGATGTCACCGACAAGGAGGTCATCAACCTCTTCCAAGACGGCCTCTACCACCGTCGCACCTTCGAAGACTTCGGTCGCCGCCACCCCAAGTCCATCCCCCACCTCAAGGACATGATCACGTCCTGGGCGGATGAAGAAGACAAAGCCAACGCCAAGTACGATGCCATCCGTGGCAAGAGCAAGTAGAACACGGGCGGCGGCAGCGGCAACAACGGGAACCAAGGCAGTCGCAACAACAACAACTACTCGGGTCCCAACCGCAAGCGCAAGCCAGACAACACTGTCGCGGCTATCCAGCACCCTGCGAAGGAGAACTCGAAGAAGACCTCCGGTGGCTTCAAAGACTTGCTGAAAGAGAAGTGCCCGTGGCATCTGGACGGCAACCACACCACCGAGCAGTGCTACCAACTCAGGCGAGCGCTCAAGAGTACTCCAGAGCCACCGCACCCTCACGACAAGAAAGGCAAGAAGAAGAACGACGGAGGCAATGATGACTTCCAGGAACCCGACAAGACAGTCAACGTCCTCTTCGGTGGACTACCCAGCAGATGGGAACAAAAGGCTACCCATCGAGAAGTCATGAGCATTGAACCAGCGGTTCCGATGCCTCTCAGGTGGTCGGAGGTACCCATTACCTTCTCTCACGCGGATCAATGGACCAGCTTCTCCGAACCAGGGCGTTTTCCTCTCGTCCTGAAACCGGTGGTCGCAGGCTCCAAGCTGAACAAGGTCCTCATCGATGGCGGAAGCGGGCTCAACGTCCTTTTCACCAAGACCTTGAAGAAGATGGGGCTCGACATCACGCACATGCTCACCAAGGGGTCCTCTCCCATCTACGGCATCGTCCCCGGGAATGCGGCTATCCCACTGGGCCCAGTGGTTCTGACAGTTACCTTTGGGGAATCTCGGGACAACTACCGTACCGAGTACATCAAGTTCGAGGTCGCGGACTTCGAGACGTCCTACCATGCCATTCTCGGCAGACCGGCTATCGCCAAGTTCATGGCGGTACCCCACTACACCTACTTGGTACTCAAGATGCCAAACCCAGCAGGTGTACTCTCACTGCAAGCGGACTTGAAGATCTCGCACGACTGCGACACGAAAGCTGTGGAGATCGCCTCAACAAATCAAGTACCCAACGCAATGATGGAGGTCTACGCTGCGTCGAAGAAGCTTGCCCCAAGTGAACTCGACATCCCGGAGAAGTCAGACAAAGCTAACAAGCCTCAGCCAGCTGAGGAGGTTCTGGTCAAAACATATGACCTCGGGACAGGTGACAGCAGCAAGACCACTACCATTGGGGCAGGTCTCGACCCCAAATAGGAAGACACGCTCATCAACTTCCTCCGGGCTAACCGCTACATCTTCACGTGGAAGCTAGCAGACATACCAGGGGTGCCCAGGGAGTTGATCGAGCAATTCCTCAACGTTGATCCTAAAGCTACCCGAAGCGACAACACCTCTGCCGCTTCGCCGACGACAGACGGGACGCCATCAAGAAGGAACTCGCCAAACTACTCGCGGCTGGCTTCATCAGAGAAGTCTTCCATCCTAAGTGGCTCGCCAACCCCGTCCTCGTCCGCAAGAAGAACTCGAACGAGTGGAGGATGTGCGTCGACTACACCGACCTCAACAAGCACTGCCCCAAGGACCCCTTCGAGTTGCCGCGGATTGACCAAGTCATCGACTCCACGGCGGGCTGCGATCTAATCTGCTTCCTCGACTACTACTCCGGGTACCACTAGATCACGATCAAGGAAGAAGACCAGGAGAAGACCGTGTTCATCACCCCGTTTGGCGCGTACTGCTACACGACCATGTCCTTCGGGTTAAAGAATGCCGGCGCCACATATCAGCGACCTATCCAGGCCTGCTTCAAGAGGCAACTCAACAAGAACGTCGAAGCCTACGTGGATGATGAGGACCGTGTGTGGTTCGAGGACCGATGGATGGTCGCTTCCTTGTGTGATGAGTGATTGACAACGTGTGGACTGATTCTTGGCTAAGTATTGCAGGTGCAGGTTGCGGCTTGACTGGTGTTGGTGCAGGTGAAGAACAAGCGTGAAAGGTCGTCACCGGTGAGGCCTCCAGGTGTGGAGAAGACAAGTAGGCTTCGTTCGAGGGACCCAGTGGCCAGCGGGGTCAAGTGCGGGCCGCATGGTGGCATGAACAGCAAGATGAAGTTGTGGACGGTTTCTTGGTTGAGCCTCAAAACCAAGGTCGAGCCGGGACTACGTGGGAGCCAAGTCATGAGTGGAGATTGGCGGAGGCTACACCAAGTTCGCGGGGTTTCGGTGGTTCACCGAAAACCACCGGGTTCCTTGGTTGATCCACAAAGCCAAGACCGGAGAACCGAAGACGGAGGTGCGGCGGCACGAGCCGGTCCCGACCGGTGGGTCGACCGGTCCGACCGGTGGGGACCGGTCGACCGGTGAGGAGCACGGTCGGCGGGTGTGCGACGACACGGTCCGAATCTTCGAAGCGGAGGACACGCGTCGGGATCGCATGGCTTGCGTCGAGGCTACGCAGGGTGCGGTCGCCGGGCATCCGTCCGATGGTGAAGACATCAAGAATTCCAAATCTGCCCTTGAGTGGCTTGTATCCCTAGTTAGTAGAGAAGGGCGTTTTAGACATTCGGTTGCCTCCATATAACCCAAGAGGTGAGAGGATGGCAGCCAACTCTTGGAACCCTAGCTCATTAGTTTTCCTATTTTCCACCTATTTTCTTTAGGTTTTCATTAGGACTAGCAAGAGAGCTTCACGGAGAGATCTTGTAGAGAGGGATGGATGATCTGGCGGCTTGCTAGACCTTGTACGAACCTTTGTTTCATGTATAGATGATTCGGCGTGGTTCCTCAAGGTTTGGATGTGTTTTCCCCGGTTGTTCTTGGTGGTGATTTTCGGAGCCCTCTCTCGGTGATTTCTTTGGGTTGTTTTCGGGACTTTTCTCTTGGGGATTTGATGGGGGAAATTTGTGGGAACCCTTCGTGGTTCTTTGGGCTGTGATTCCCGTCCCAAATCCGTGAGTAAAAGTGCTCGATTTTGGGGTTTCTTGAGTTCTTGGGTTGGAAGTGCTTTCGGCGGGATTTCTTCGATTCCTCCTTTTTGGACGAGTTTTGGTGGGATTAATCTTGGCTATGGACTCCTCATGAGGTGTTCCTGATATCCCCAAAGTCTTGTTCAAGTCCGTGGAGTGATTCGGGAGATCGAGATTTGGTTTTGGGGGGAGTTGACCGCGGGTCTTTGTTCATCCCGAGCGCCGGAGCTACACCGTCCGACCGGTGCTCTTGACCGGTCTGACCAGTGTAGAGCTACTTAGTGGAAGTTGCTCAGTTTCACCAGCAGGGACCGGTCTGACCGGTGGTGCTCACCGGCCTGACCGGTGTGGGTCTGTAGACTCGAGGTTTGGTTTTTCCGCTGCGTTTCTCGGGTCCGAAGGTTGTGTGTTGGTTCCTAGGTCCAGTGGCACTCCAGTGGCTACGTGGGCTTGACCAACCTTGGTAGTGAGTCGGAGACGTGTGTTGGAAGCTGTGTTCATCTTGTTGGAGTTTCCATCTCCTTCGAGAAGAATTTTTATCGGCTCCCATTCACTCCCACCCCCCTCTCTGGTTCGCCGTTTCGGTCCTTCAAGTGGTATCAGAGCCGGTTCGGGTCTTTGTTGACTCTAACCAGTCTAAGATCCAAGGATGGCGTACCAGGAATGGGGTTCGGGTCCTCCACACTTCGATGGCAAGAACTACCAGATGTGGAGCAAGCGGATGGGTGCGTTCCTCCGCGGAAAGGGTCAGCTTCTTTGGGATGTCACGGTGGACACAGGCTATGTCCAGCCGATGGATTTCCTTGCTCCAGGGTCGAGGGACAGATTCGACGCCAACAATAAGGCGGTCAACTACTTGTTTCGTGCTTTGTGTCAGCCTGAGTTCGATCGGGTGCACACCGAGCACTTGGCTTGTAGGATTTGGGCGGTGTTGAAGGAGGCTCATGTTGGGAACGCCCAGGTTCAGGCACGGATGTATGCGACCTACCGGAGAGAGTACGAGAACTTCACTCATCTCCCGGTGAGTCCATCGATGCCTTGTTTCAGAGGTTCACGGTGGTGGTGAACAACATGAGGGCCAATGTGGACGTGCTCCCGTACGATGATCATGATAGAGTGGTCAAGCTCTTACACTCTTTGGATCGTACGATATGGGGCGGAAAGTTCGAGGCCATAGTCGAGTCGGAGAGGTATGATACTGCGACGGTGAACGAGCCGTTCTCGAAGCTCAAGTCGGCCGAGGTGGATAGGGGCATGACCGCCAAGCTCGAGGGACCGGCCGATTCCCATAGTCTTGCCCTCGTTGGTGGTTCCAAAGGAAAGACTAACTCTAACCCATCCACCGGGATGTTCTCCTTTTCCTCTTTGATGTCTATGCCGGATGAGGAGTTTGATGACCTTGGAGAGGACGAGCCGGCGGCGTTGACGAGGCGGTTCGAGAGGCCGCACGAGAACCGCGTGAACATGAGGAGGAACACGAGGACTTGCTTCCGGTGCGGCAAGCCGGGACACTTCGTCGCCGATTGCCGGAGAAGGCCGAGAACAAGGACAGCTACAAGCACAAGCCGAGGATGAACGATGGCAAGTACCGTTCGAGGCGCGACCACAAGAGCGAGCACAAGAACAAGTACAAGGACGAGCGACGATCGAGGAAGAAGGAGAGCCGAGGCAAGGCCCGAGCGATGGTTGGAGCGAGCGACGTCGACTCCAGTTCTGCGTACTCACCTCGAGCTCGAGCAGCAGTGAAGACGAGGGAGATCGTCGCAAGAACAAGAAGTCGTCCAAGAACCTGAGCGGGGGGGGTGAGCGCGCCGCGAGAGATGGCTTACGCACCATGGCGGCCGAGCTCGGCGGCAAGAAGAGCACACGGAGCGACTCGGACTGCGAGTCCGACGACGAGGTGCGTGATGAACTTCCCTTCTTGCGCCGGGAGAATGAGAGGCTTGGCTCTTTGCTTGATAACCGTGATGACATGCTTAGAGAGGCCAAGAAAATGAGGAAAGAGCTTAGGGCTTCACTCGAGGATGCTAGGACTAGAGTGGGCTGAGCTAGAGACACGAGGTGCTTGATAGCAAGCTTGAGATTGATTCGCTTAAGGCTAGCCCTGTTGTTTCGATGAGAATGATTGTCTTGATTGCTCCATATTCCTTGCTGATCTTGCTTTGTTTAAAGAGAAGCATGCCTCCAAGTGTGAGGAACTAGATGTGCTTAGGGTTGAAGTGGCTGAGCTTAAGTCTAGACCTTCTTTGCTAGGTGCTTGCACTTCTTGCCCTGTTTTGCATGCTAAGATTGATGAGATGCATGCTTACACTAGTTCGCTCGAGGCTAAATTGAAGGAACCCATGCCTACATCTTGCTCTACGTGAAATGCATGCATTGAAAAATTTGGAGCTTGCACATTATGTTAATCGTTTGCAGGATGAGAATGATGACTTGAGGAAGTTGATGGGTTGGTTGTCCGGTCATGAGCCTCAGTTGAGGATGATGATCGAGGCCTTTAAGAGGCAAGATGGTGAGGGGCTTGGGGCAAACAAGGTTGGTGAGGGAAGTGGAGAGAATATCCCGGAGCCACCAAAAACCCACCACAAAAATGATTTCCCCCCAAAACCTAACCATCTAAGGAACCAACTAGACACAACCCCAGCTCCACCCGTGTTTCCTACACCCACAAATGACCTACAAAAGCCTATCAAGTTTGTGAGCACTTCGGGGAAAGTGTTCTTTGGGAAGGAGAGTGAGAAGGCAAGTGGTGAGAAACCGGTGGAGGGTTTGAGTGGAGAGAAACCGAGTGAGCGACCACATCCCAAGCCTAAGCCTAAGCTTGTGAGGTTCCATTGTGGCTATTGTGGGAGAGATGGCCATAAGGAGGAGTTTTGCTTCAAGAGGAAGCGAGAGGAGAGAATGGCAAAGGAGTGGGCTAACAAGGACAAGTACCACCCTTCCGATGGTGTACTTGAGCCTCGTATGCAGATGCCCAGGGGCAAGGCGAGTGTGAGGACAATTCGTGCTTGGGGAGAGAAGAAGGGCTGCGAGGTGGTCTGCTGTCCGAGTCACACCGGTCGGACCGGGTGTGGGGCACGTCGGACCGGTGCGGGCACAGACGGACGGTGACCCTGTTTGGGTTTAGAGCTCGTACAGGTGCGAGGGTTGTTTCTGGTGGTCGTGGTTCTGGTGGTTTGGCTGGAAAGGATGCAGGTGGTCAGTTTGCTAGGCGTTCTCTTCCTCGTGCTCAATACGGGGATCGGAGGAGTCGTGGCTTTGAGTTGGAGAGGAAGGACGTTCCACGGGCTTTCTTGCATGGATTTGGTCCTCCTCCAGGCAGAGAGGGGTGGTTCCCTCAGGGTGGTTACCGTGGTGGTGTTCGTGGAGGTAGCTTTGGTAGGAGAGATGCTTTGGTTGGTGCTAACCCCACTTTCGAGCAAATGGCTCGGCCTTTGGTTTTCCTCCTTTGGTACTAACCCCGGTCTTTTGAATCGTTTGTTCGCTCACGTGCTTATTTTTGAATTTCAGGTGGGAGACTTGAAGAACATTTGGTTGATTGACTCCGGTTGCTCAAGGCATATGATCGGAGACAGGGGGTGGTTCTCAAGTCTCGTCCCGGTGGTGACGAAGAGGTACATCACGTTTGGGGACAATGGGCGTGGGCGTGTGCTTTCAGAAGGTGAGATCAAAGTGAGTGACAAGATCACTTTGAGGCGTGTTGCTCTTGTTCAATCGCTGGGGTACAATTTGCTTTCTGTGTTCCAGCTGTTGGATGAGGGCTTTGAGGTGTTGTTTCGGCCAGGTGGTTCTCGGATTGTGGACTCTCGAGGGGGACCTTGTACGTATGGTCGTTCCCGAGGGTCGGGTGTTTCGTCTTGATTTTTCTCGGTCTTCGGGTGTGGAGCGTTGTTTCTTGGCTGGTTCTTCGAGTGAGTTGTGGAAGTGGCATAGGAAGTTGGGTCACTTGAGCTTTGACCTTTTGTCTCGCTTGAGTAAACTCAATTTGGTCCGAGGATTGCCACGGTTGAGGCTTGAGAAAGAGTTGGTTTGTGCTCCGTGTAGGCATGCCAAGATGGTGTCCTCTTCTCACCCGCCTCTCACCGATGTGATGAGCGAGCGTCCATGCGAGCGCTCCATATGGACCTTGTTGGCCCGGCTCGTGTGTGATCGCGGGTGGGAAGTGGTATGTCCTTGTTGTGGTGGACGACTATTCTCGGTATGCGTGGGTGTTCTTTCTCGAGGAGAAGGGGGGAGACGTTTGGTTTTGTTCGAGATCTAGTCTTGAGGTTGAGGAACGAGAGGCACGGAGATGCCATACGAGCTATCCGCAGTGATAATGGCTCGGAATTCAGGAACTCTCGTTTTGAAACCTTTTGCCATGACTTGGGTCTTGAGCATCAGTTTTCGAGTCCGTATACGCCTCCCCAGGAATGGTGTTGTGGAAAGGAAGAACGAGGACCTTGTGCGAGATGGCTCGGACGATGCTTGATGAGCATAGGACTCCGAGGAGGTATTGGGGCGAGGCGGTGAACACCGCGTGCTATGTGTCGAACGGGATATACCTCGAGTGCACAAGAAAAAGACATGCTATGAGTTGATGCAGCGTCGCACACCCAAGGTGAGTCACTTCCATGTCTTTGGTTGCAAGTGTTTCATTCGAAGAAAGGCGAGGAAGTTGGATAAGTTTGAGGCTAGGTCCGTCGATGGCATTTTCTTTGGTTATGCATCTCATTCTAGAGCATATCGTGTGCTCAATCTTGAAACTAACCAAATCGTGGAGACTTGCGAGGTAACCTTCGACGAGACGAGCCACGTAGTCGGCTTGTCTTTGAGAGTGCGGGTGATGATGAGCTTGGCGAGGAGATCTTTCGGGGAGGAGGAGCATGAACATGGTGATGATGAAGATGGCGGTGTGGCGCCCCGCTGAACATGTACCCACTACTTCGACTACGATGATGGATGGACCCTCTGCTACACCTACGACGACAAATCAAGAACGAGGAGAAGGCGATGTTCGGGGGGAGGTAGCTTCGAGGCGAGAACCTCCCCGGCGAGTTCAAGTGGATCACCCGGCTTCGAGGATCATCGGCGACATGAATGAACGCACTACACGGTCGAGGGTTCGAAACAACTCCCATTTCGCTCATCGTTGTATTTGTTGCTTCTTTCGAGCCCAAAGACATTAGACACGCACTATCCGATCACAATTGGGTTAATTCGATGCATGAGGAGTTGGAGAACTTTGAGAGAAATCGAGTGTGGGAGTTGGTTGACCCTCCCCCGGGGTGTAAGCCGATTGGTACAAAGTGGGTGTGGAAAAACAAAGAGGGAGAGAAGGGTGAGGTTGTGAGGAACAAGTCGAGACTTGTTGCTCAAGGGTTCGATCGAAGGAGGGGATCGACTACGAGGAGACCTTTGCTCCCGTAGCCCGTTTGGAGGCGATTAGGATCCTTCTAGCCTTTTCCGTGTCTAAAGGGTTCAAGTTGCACCAAATGGATGTGAAGAGTGCTTTTCTGAATGGTGTGCTAGAGGAAGAAGTGTATGTGAGGCAGCCTCCGGGGTTTGAGAGTGAGAAATACCCCCACGGGTGTACAAGTTGAGGAAGGCGGCGTATGGGTTGAAGCGGGCGCCCGAGCTTGGTATGGCGAGGTTGAGGGGGTTCTTGTTTGAGAGAGGTTTTGAGATGAGGAAGGTCGATCGGACCTTGTTTTTTTGAGGCGGGGCGAGGAGATATCCCGATTGTGCGGGTGTACGTGGATGATATTGTCTTTGGTGGCTCGTCTAACTCCCTTGTTGCAAGGTTTGCGAGATGATATGAGAAGGGAGTTTGAGATGAGCATGATGGGCGAGTTGCGGTTCTTCCTCGGGCTACGGATCAAGCAATCAAAGGAAGGAACATTTGTGCACCGGAGCTAAGTACACCAAGGACATTGTGCGGAAGTTCAAGATGGAGGACTCCAAGGCTATGACGACGCCGATGAGTACGACTACAGCTCTTGATGCGGACGAGGAAGGTGAACACGTGGACAAGAAGGAGTACCGGAGCATGATCGGGTCACTCCTCTACTTGACGGCGACGAGGCCAGACATACAGTTCTCGGTGTGTCTGTGCGCTCGTTTTCAAGCGTCTCCGAGGACTTCGCATTGGCAAGCAGTGAAGCGAATTTTCAGGTACTTGCGTCACACTCCCGACTTCGGCCTTTGGTACTCGCGTCCTCTTCTTTGGCGCTTCATGGTTTTTCGGACGCGGATTTTGCGGGTGTCGGTTGGATAGGAAGTCCACTTCGGGACTTGCCGAGTTTTGGGTTCTTCTTTGGTGTCTTGGTCTTCCCGCAAGCGGTCGAGTGTTGCTCAATCCACGACCGAGGCCGAGTATGTTGCCCTTGCTAGTTGTTGCTCTCGGCTCCTTTGGATCACCTACACCATGAGTGACTTTGGTGAGGAGTATACCCATGTCCCACTTCAATGTGATAGCACCAGTGCCATAAGCGTTGCAAAGAATCCAGTGCTCCATTCCAAAACCAAGCACATAGAAGTGAGGTACCATTTTCTGAGAGACAACGTAGAGAAAGGGAAGATAGCTTTGATCCATGTACCCACACATGACCAACTAGCTGATATTTTCACCAAACCCCTAGATCAAGCAACTTTCACTCGTTTGCGGGGGGAACTTGGTGTGTGTTTGAGTTCTTGAGTTGGGTGTGTGGGAGCTCTCTTTTGCCGGTGGTGTCGAGCCCATTTTGCCTCCCCTCGAGGAGCCGGTGGTAGCATATGTATAGCTTTCCTTTGTGCATTTCTTGCATTTGGCATGGCATATGTAACATGATGTATAGGCATCCTTGTATCTTAGATTGCATGCATTTTGTATCATATGCATTGGTTAGGAAAAGCTTCTCTCATATACATTGTTCACCATGGAATGACATATATGTCTTTGTGAGCTTGTTTGGTATGCTACGGTTAGTTTGGCTTAGCTCTTGATGATCTTGATGAATAATCCATGGTTGATAGCTATGCTTTTGAAAAATGTCATATGTGTGCTCTCTCATGTGTAAATGCCTTTACATGCTCTTGACATGTTTGTGTGGCCTTGCTATGCTTAATTTGTGGTTGGATAGCTAGTTTATTGATCATATGGGGCCAAAGGCTCGTTTGCCATCATGAATGTTTAGCCCTCTTGATTTATCTTGTGGAGGAGCATAAGTTCCTTTTTGTCGCAAAGACATTTCATGTACCATTTACAAATCTGAAAATGAAATGAAAAATGCTTGGAAAATATGCTCCCATGTCATATGTGCTGAATTTAAATTGCTTTGGGTGCTAAACCGTTGCATGATGCCTACCAATGAGAAGTCTCATACATAGAAGTAGGCACATGGCTCGGTGGCTTTGACATGACATGAGGTGCTTGTGGGTGTTTGTGATGGTCTTATGATTAGAATGGCTGTCCTAGCATGAAGTTTGTGTGGCTTTGCCATTTTGATATGCTTTGATCATGTTTAAGACTTTGCTCATGAGAGGCAAGTTTTTCGCAAAATTGCCAAAATCCATCTTAGCTTCGTCCAATGGTTGTGAAACTTGGTGATCATGTAGTTGAGATTGATACGAAGCCGTAGAGTATCTAACTTGCTCATTTGGACATGTGTAGCATTCTTTGTTGAATTTTGTCTATTTGAGAAGCTCTAGGTTGAAAGTTTTGCATTTTTGGCTTGATTCATGCATTGCCAACAAGGGGGAGAAGTTTGAGCTTGAAATGGCTTGCTTTCGGACGTGTTTAGAAGTTTTTCGGGTGGTTTCGAGCCATTTTCTGGGCTCGTTGTGCCGGTCCGACCGGTCGGGGTCACCGTCCGACCGGTGTGAGTGCTGGTTCTGTACACATGTTGCACACCGGTCTGACCGGTGGTTTGGACCGGTCTGACCGGTCAGGGCTGTTCTATTGCAGCTGCCCTGTTTCAAGTGGTGTCTTGCATGCATTCGTCCAGGGGGAGGTGCATTGGTTCAGGGGGAGCTTGCATGTGTGTAGGGGGAGCTCTTTGTGGTGTTCGAGCTTTGTTTTGGTGGTTTGCGCTTTTTGCTTGAGCTTTGCTTTGTCTCGGATGTGTCGAGCCGTTGCCCTTGCCTAAGGGATCCGAGACTTGTCTTCTTCAAGTGATCTTGCTCCTTGCCTTTGTTTGGCTTTCGATCGCTTGTTGGAGTTTCTTTTTGTTCGTTTCTTTCCTTTTTCTTTTCTCTCTTGTTACTTTCGTGTGGGTGTTGTCAATGCACTCATCAAGGGGGAGATTGAGGACCGTGTGTGGTTCGAGGACCGATGGATGGTCGCTTCCTTGTGTGATGAGTGATTGACAACGTTGTGTGGACTGATTCTTGGCTAAGTATTGCAGGTGCAGGTTGCGGCTTGGCGGGTGTTGGTGCGGGTGAAGAACAAGCGCGAAAGGTCGTCGCCGATGAGGCCTCCGGGTGTGGAGAAGACAAGTAGGCTTCGTTCGAGTGACCGGTGGCCGGCGGGGGGTCAAGTGCGGGCCGCATGGTGGCATGAACAGCAAGATGAAGTCGTGGACGGTTTCTTGGTTGAGCCTCAAAACCAAGGTCGAGCCGGGACTACGTGGGAGCTAAGTCATGAGTGGAGATTGGCGGAGGCTACACCGAGTTCGCGGGGTTTCCGGTGGTTCACCAGAAAACCACTAGGTTCCTTGGTTGATCCACAAAGCCAAGACCGGAGAACCGAAGACGGAGGTGCAGCAGCACCAGACTGGTCTGACCGGTGAGGAGCACCGGTCTGACCGGTGTGCGACGACGCAGTCCGGAATCTTCGAAGCGGAGGACACGCGTCGGGATCGCATGGCTTGCGTCGAGGCTACGCAGGGTGCGGTCGCCGGGCATCCGTCCGATGGTGAAGACATCAAGAATTCCAAATCCGCCCTTGAGGGGCTTGTATCCCTAGTTAGTAGAGAAGGGCATTTTAGACATTCGGTTGCCTCCATATAACCCAAGAGGTGAGAGGATGGTAGCCAACTCTTGGAACCCTAGCTCATTAGTTTTCCTATTTTCCACCTATTTTCTTTAGGTTTTCCTTAGGACTAGCAAGAGAGCTTCACGGAGAGATCTTGTAGAGAGGGATGGATGATCGGGCGGCTTTCTAGACCTTGTACGAACCTTTGTTTCATGTATAGATGATTCGGCGTGGTTCCTCAAGGTTTGGATGTGTTTTCCCTGGTTGTTCTTGGTGGTGATTTTCGGAGCCCTCTCTCGGTGATTTCTTTGAGTTGTTTTTGGGACTTTTCTCTTGGGGATTTGATGGGGGGAATTTGTGGGAACCCTTCGTGGTTCTTTGGGCTGTGATTCCCCTCCCAAATCCGTGAGTAAAAGTGCTCGATTTTGGGGTTTCTTGAGTTCTTGGGTTGGAAGTGCTTTCGGCGGGATTTCTTCGATTCCTCCATTTTGGACGAGTTTTGCTGGGATTAATCTTAGCTATGGACTCCTCATGAGGTGTTCCTGATATCCCCAAAGTCTTGTTCAAGTCCGTGGAGTGATTCGGGAGATCGAGATTTGGTTTTGGGGGAGTTGACCCGCGGGTGATGTTCATCCCGAGCTGCCCAGGCTACACCGGTCTAACCGGTGCTCTTGACCGGTCTGACCGGTGTAGAGCTACTTAGTGGAAGTTGCTCAGTTTCACCAGCAGGGAACGGTCTGACCGGTGGTGCTCACCGGCCTGACCGGTGTGGGTCTGTAGACTCGAGGTTTAGTTTTTCCGCTGCGTTTCTCGGGTCGGAAGGTTGTGTGTTGGTTCCTAGGTCCAGTGGCACTCCAGTGGCTACGTGGGCTTGACCAACCTTGGTAGTGAGTCGGAGACGTGTGTTGGAAGCTGTGTTCATCTTGTTGGAGTTTCCATCTCCTTCGAGAAGAATTTTTATCGGCTCCCATTCACTCCCCCCCCCTCTCTGGTTCGCCGTTTCGGTCCTTCAGATGACGTGGTCGTCAAGACCAGAAACTCTAGTACCCTCATCAACGATCTGGAAGAGACTTCCGCATCCCTGCGCGAGTACCGCTGGAAGCTCAACCTGAACAAGTGCGTCTTCGGTGTACCTTCGGGCAAACTACTCGGCTTCATCATTAGCTACCGCGACATCGAAGCCAATCCCGAGAAGATCTCCGCCATCACCAGCATGAAAGCTCCCCGTCCATCAAAGACGTCCAGAAGTTGACCGGGTGCATGGCGGCCCTGAACAGATTTATCTCGAAACTTGGAGAACGGGGGCTCCCCTTTTTCAAACTACTCAAGCACCAAGAGAAGTTCGTGTGGACTCCAGAGGCGGACCAAGCCCTTGCCCAGCTCAAGGACTTCCTATCGAAGCCACCAGTCCTCACGGCTCCTCGCAAAGGCGAGCAGCTACTGCTCTACCTCGCTGCGACTACTCACGTGGTCAGTACTGCCATCATCATCGAGCGGCAGGAAGACGGCCAAGCCTACCCAGTCCAGCGACCAGTCTACTTCGTTAGCGAGGTCCTGTCAGAATCCAAGACACGCTACCATCCCGTATAGAAGCTTCTGTAGGCAGTGCTCATCACCTCGCGGAAGCTACAACACTACTTCCAGGAGTACTCGATCTCCATCGTCACCGACTACCCGCTCGGCGACATCCTGCGGAACCAAGACGCTACTGGAAGAATCTCCAAGTGCGCAGTCGAACTCGGCGCCCTCAACATCGACTTCGAGCCACGCACAGCCATCAAGTCGCAGGCACTAGTCGACTTCATGGCAGAGTGGCAGGAGAATCAGCTACCTACTCCAACCGAGCGACCAGAGCACTGGGTGATGTACTTCGACGGCTCACTCAACCTCGAGGGCGCAGGTGCAGAAGTACTCTTGATCTCTCCAACGGGCGAACAACTCAAGTACGTACTGCAGATCTTCTGGAAGGTCTCAAACAATGAAGCCGAGTACGAATCTCTCCTACACGGGCTCCGCCTCGCGACTTCACTGGACATCAAGCGGCTACTAGTCTACGGCGACTCCACAGTGGTCATCAACCAAGTCAACAAGTCCTGGGACCGCAACAGGGAGAACATGGACGCCTACTTCCTAGAAGTCAGCAAGCTCGAGAACAAGTTCTATGGTCTTGAGTTCCACCACATCGTCCGCGACAACAACGTTGCAGCGGACGTCCTGTTGAAGCTTGGCTCTACTCGCGCTCAAGTACCAGCGGGTGTCTTCGTCCACGAGCTTCACGCGCCATCCATCCCGGAGCCGGCGCCACCGACCACTGTCCCATCGCATCCCCCAGCTGGCCAGGAGGTCATGATGATCGACGTGGACTGGAGGCAACCCTTCATCGACTACCTCAGCGAGCAGAAGGTTCCCCCGGACAAGAACTTGGCCGAGCAGCTCATCCGCCACGCCAAGTCCTACGTCCTCGTTGGAGACAAGCTCTACAGGCGGGGCGCATCTTCCGGAGTACTCATGAAGTGCGTCCCCAGACAAGAAGGCAAGGACATTGATATGACCCACTAGGGTTTGTTCACGATCTTTCGATGAGAGGCGTGGATAACTCGATTAAAGAGGAGATGACGTTCTCGGTCCGACTACAACCCTTCAAGGCTGCGCCTTAGCAACCGATACACCACCTCCTATGGTTGTCACGATCTTGTGGAGCGCGTCAACCGCCACTAGGGCACCCGTTCCTGCGAGCAATCGAAGAACAAGCAAGAACAAGTATAACAAGCAACTCAATTGCAAATGTGGAGATGGAAAACCAATCTGAAGTAACCAAGTTGGGGTTCCGAATCAAGTAGAACGGGTGGTCTAGCCGACACACGCGTCTACAAGGAAGTAGCAATGGCTAAACTTACAACGAAACAAAACCCAATCTGTTTGTGACGGCTATGGGGGTATATGAGAGGGTAGGGGCACGACCAAGACCTGGTGGGGGTCGTGCTCCAACCCTAGGACGCACCCCTATGGGCTCCAACATGATACATGGGCCAACAGGCCAAAACCGGGCGACGAAACACCTTGACAGATTCTGGACATCCACTTCTTTCGACGATTCCTGTAGATTCAAATATTATTTTGGCATGAGACCGGTGCCATTGGAAGCTCTATAAAATTATCTTTCCAACCATATAAAGAACGTCCCAAACGGAGTCCGTATGAGGTCGTGGCATCCGTTGCAACTTTGCCTAGTCGTGCAGTCCGAATCCAGCGTCCAAAACGTGTTGGCCTTGATCTCTTTTCATCTTTGGGCCAAAAGTGACGTGGTGGCCTGGTGGAGGACGTGTGAAACACTTGGACTTAGTCCCCAATCAACTTCTTTGGTCCTCCATGCCTTCCATGTGTGTTGAGCACCCTTTTTGATCCACATAAGTATTTCTGAAAATGACAACCAACAAACATCATAGTGCAGAAATAATTCATCAAATGTATTGGATACAATGATGATAAGGAATCGGTTCACCTTATAATAAAAGCATGCTATTGTGGTCATATCCGAGACGGTGATGTCCTCATCATTCTCCCCTTCTTGGCTGCAAGTCGTCCTCGACTTGTTCCTGTGGCATCTAAAAGTGCTTGCCTCGATGTTGGGACACAAAGCGACTTGTATGCTGCAAAGCGAGAACCAGCAATGCTCCCCTTCTTTGGGGTGACCCTGTTGCTTAAGAGAAAATCTAGAAGGACTTTGCGAGACATTGTTAGCATTAGTGCAGCCCCCTATTTTATCATGGTCATGTAACCCAAATGGAGATTTCAAATCTGAGCAAATATAAATTCTATGCACCAAATATTGTATTTCGCTATCATATTTACCAATTGCATGAAGTAAACAATGATTAAAACTTGGCAAATCAGATTTGTCATATAATTTATTCACCAAACTTTTCAGGTCACAAAGAAAATCAAATTCGATATAACCTAAACAATTTGAAGAAGATATAATTTCAAACTCCTCTTTCTCACTAGTAATGCAATGAACACGTCTTGTGTCAGCACGTGTATAATCAAGAATAGAATCATCATCTCCATGTACTAGGTGTGTTGTAGATACGAGTGAAGCGTGATCATAATCACATGGACTGATTTCAGCATTGAATATGTTGCTTTGCTGACTCACCTTTGACATTGCAGGTGCTGCACAATCATTCTTTTCACACTTTTGCGGCGCATGTTGTTGCTCACATTGCTGAATGCACTCAAATATATTCTTCTTTTCCTCCTGCAAAATGTTATGAACAACAAGGGGAAAAAGAGAGTGCTCTAACTCTAGTAAAGGTGCTGCAATCTGAGAAGAAGTATCACTCTTATTCACAACTTGTGGCATAGGAATAAACGAAGCATCAACATACAACTTCTCTTTATCACAAGGAACAACATGCAATTCATCTTCGACAAACTAAAATCAGCAATAGGTTCAACAGTTTCATGCTCTTGTATAACATTTATAGCGGTCAAATTTTCAACATTATGGGCCTCATCATTCTTGCAAGTATTCACGAGACAATAAAATTTCCTTTTCAGCACTCACAGCAAGCCAAAATAATGAAACAATATTATTGTATGATTTGCCAACTAACATGGTTTGAATTTCAGAATTGAGCCCTTTCTTAAACCTACTCATAACTTTCTCCATGCATTCATCTAATCCACCAAACATGATACAAATCTTAAAGGTATGATAGTATTCCTTGACAGTCCTACTACCTTGCTTCAAGTTGTCTAATTTTGCAAGCAACCAATCAGCATAATATTCAGGAACATATTCATTACGAAAACGTATTTTAAAATCTTTCCAAGTTTGTGGAACTTTGTTGTGCCTACAAATATGTTTCCATGTAGTCAAAGCATAATTTGTTAAAGCACTAGAAGCAACAAAAATCATTTGATGTTCAGACAAGTCATACTTATCAAATTCTGCGTCTACCTTAAGCTCCCATTCAATGTAAGCATGAGGATCAAACATACCAGCATATAATGGTAATTGTTGAATGATATCTTGAAGATGAGAGTCTAGCTTCAACTGCTCAAAAATCTTTATATCACCTGCCATTATTAGTAGAAAACAAGAAACACAAAAATAATATGTATCTCCTATTAACTACTAGGATGTGTCGGTGTAATTCTCTCAAACTCAAATTGTTCAAAACAAGCTCTTACAATTTCTTACCATGCAAAACAGGATGGGACGACAACCAACAAGACAGCAACCTCGAAGATAGTGTATCGGTGCCGCAACAACAAGACCTGTCAAGCTGTAGTCGAATATGTGGAGCTATAGGTGGGCTGAAACAAGGAATGGACTAGCACCACGTTAGTTATAAAAGCAAGCTGAATAATCGTTCAACGGCGGTACTGTGCTGTTCCTAGGCTAAACCATGCTAGAGACGTGAGCCTAGGCACAAAGGTAGTCACTGAAAAAGAACAACTAGCACAGCACAAGTAAAACAACCGTTTCAACTTACTTCTCTTTCTCTTCTCTTCTCTTCTCTTCTTTTTTTTGTTCTTCTCTTTCTACTCTCTTTTTTTTCTTCTCTGATTTTTTGTTTCTTCCTCTCTTTTTCTTTCAACTTTTTTTTCACACAACTAAACTCTATTGCTCAATATCAAGCCAAATCAGCACAAAAGGAAAAGTACACAGATTGCAGATCGCAGATCTCGTGGACAATTGCAGATTGCTCAAACGGAATTTCGAGGCAAGGTTGGATCCGTTGGAAAGAAGACAATGTAAGCTTTCCAGATTGTATTTAAACACCTCAATCGGAGATCATATGAAACCGTGGTGGCAAAAGTGAAACAGAGGTGTATATGGTGACGCGAATTTCGTGACTAAAACGTGATAGAACTCAAAACTCTAAAGGAATAGACACTAAGACCAGCAACTTGACACGACCGATGCAACCAAAAACTCAACAAGCCCTAACCATGCAATGCTAGTAAAGGCTCAAAGGGTTTATGGGACAGCAGGTAATCTAATCTACTATTTTTTTCAGGGCTTTTCTGGACTATAGGAAATTAAAAACAGCAAAGGATTGTAAACTCTCACCGAAGAACCTCGCTCTGATTACCAACTGATATGAACCCGCTAGGGTTTGTTCCCGATCTTTCGATGAGAGGCGTGGATAACTCGATTGAAGAGGAGATGACGTTCTCGGCCCGACTACAACCCTTCAAGGCTGCGCCTTAGCAACCGATACACCACCTCCTATGGCTGTCACGATCTTGTGGAGCGCGTCAACCGCCACTAGGGCACCCGTTCCTGCGAGCAATCGAAGAACAAGCAAGAACAAGTATAACAAGCAACTCAATTGCAAATGTGGAGATGGAAAACCAATCTGAAGTAACCAAGTTGGGGTTCCGAATCAAGTAGAACGGGTGGTCTAGCCGACACACGCGTCTACAAGGAAGTAGCAATGGCTAAACTTACAACGAAACAAAACCCAATCTGTTTGTGACGGCTATGGGGGTATATGAGAGGGTAGGGGCACGACCAAGACCTGGTGGGGGTCGTGCTCCAACCCTAGGACGCGCCCCTATGGGCTCCAACATGATACATGGGCCAACAGGCCAAAACCGGGCGACGCAACACCTTGACAGATTCTGGACGTCCACTTCTTTCGACGATTCCCGTCGACTCAGATACTATTTTGGCATGAGACCGGTGCCATTGGAAGCTCTATAAAATTATCTTTCCAACCATATAAAGAATGTCCCAAACAGAGTCCGTATGAGGTCGTGGCATCCGTTGCAACTTTGCCTAGTCGTGCAGTCCGAATCCAGCGTCCAAAACGTGTTGGCCTTGATCTCTTTCCATCTTTGGGCCAAAAGTGACGTGGTGGCCTGGTGGAGGATGTGTGGAACACTTGGACTTGGTCCCCAATCAACTTCTTTGGTCCTCCATGCCTTCCATGTGTGTTGAGCACTATTTTTGATCCACATAAGTATTTCTGAAAATGACAACCAACAAACATCATAGTGCAGCAATAATTCATCAAATGTATTGGATACAATGATGATAAGGAATCGGTTCACCTTATAATAAAAGCATGCTATTGTGGTCATATCCGAGACGGTGATGTCCTCATCAGACATCTTGGAGGAGATCCACAAGGGCGTCTACGGCAATCACGCGTCCTCTCACACGCTGGTCAGCAAGGCCTTCCGACGAGCTTTGTACTGGCCCACAGCTCTGGGCGACGCCGAAAAACTCGTCAGAAGGTGCCAAGGGTGCCAGTACTTCGTCAAGCAGCAACACGTCCCAGCCTACAAGCTAGTCACCATACCGCCAACCTGGCCTTTCACCTGCTGGGGGCTTGACATGATTGGTCCACTACCAACTGCGCCAGGTGGATTCAACAGAGTATTGGTGGCCATCGACAAGTTCACCAAGTGGATCGAGGTCAAGCCGGTCACATGCCCCAAGGGCGACGAGTACTCGACTTCCTGGATGAACTCGTGCATCGCTACGGACTACCCCATCGCATCATCACGGATCTGGGCTCCAACTTCAACAATCACCAGTTCTGAGAGTACTGGGAGAACAGCGGGATCGACGTCTGATATGTCTCAGTCGCCCATCCTAGGGCCAACGGACAAGTCGAGCGCGCCAACGGGATGGTGCTCGGCGCTTTCAAGAAGCGGCTACATGACGCTGCTAACTCTAAAAGAGGCAAGTGGATCAAGGAACTACCCAATGCACTCTGGGGGCTACGTACTCAGCCCTCCAAGCCAACGGGGCAATCTCCATACTTCCTGGTCTACGGCTCCGAAGCAATCCTCCCTGCTGATGTCATATGGGATTCACCAGCAGTAGAGCACTTCTACGAAGGCGTCTCTGAAGACAGCAGACGAGTTGACATCGACGGACTCGAAGAAGCTCGTTGGCTGCCCTCGTCCAATCAGCAAGGTACCTAGAGGATATCCGACGGTACCACGATCACAACGTCAAGGAACGCCCCTTCAACGTTGGTGATCTCGTCCTCTGTCACATCCAGAACACGGAAGGACTACACAAGCTCAGCTCCCCCTGGGAAGGTCCCTTCATAGTGGCAAAGGTGATCGGGCCGGGCTCCTACTGCCTCCAGACACTTGAAGGTGAAGACGTCAACAACTCGTGGAACGTCGACCAGCTCTGTCGGTTCTACGCCTAGTCTACACGACTACCCTGGGGCTCAAGTCTACACGACTACATCAAGACCCCTCCGCCGTAAGCGGCCTCCAGGTCCAGGCACCAGTCTCCGGACTACCTCTTCGCTGTAAGCGGCCTCCGGGTCCAGGCACCAGTCTCCAGACTACTCCTCTCCAGAATCCAGCCCATGCGGCTACCTACGGATCCTGGCCTGCGACGAGCGACAAAGGACTTTAGCAGCGGTCTACTGAGAGACCATGTACTCCTAGATCCAGCCTATACAGCTACTTACGGATCTACTGCTGTAAGTGGCTACATGCCCTAGCACTACTTAGCCGTAGGCGGCCTCCGGGTCCTGGCGACTACTCTGTAACTACGGCCCTGGCCATCCAGGTGTACTTCTTCAGTAATAAAGTTTGATTGTTAATCAACTGCTTTACTGTCTTCCTCCCTCAACGGGACTACTGCCGAGTATGACTACTCGCGACAACTCCACGATGGGACTCCGCACTCCAAGATCGCGGCAACAAGTACTCATTGATGGAAGTTCTTCTTCATTCATACTTCAACAATTTCATTACAATTGTTTTTGTACAACTACTGCTTTGAGCTAACTATTACAGGACTACTAGAGATTAAGCTTCTCGGCGACTTGATCTGCAATAGGCGCCATCTTCTCCAGCAGCTCCGCATACTGCTCGTCAGTGCAGTTGGCGGCTAGTCCGCTGGCGACTACATCTACGGGAGCCTTCGGGAAGTACGACTTCATGAAGGCCAGCACTTGGTTCGGGATCGACTTCGCCAAGTGCTTCATGTAGGCCGCCAGTCGGCTGGGGGCTTCCTTCAACCGGTCCACCAGCGGCGCTATCTTGGGACCGCCAGGATGAGGCACCAGCAGCCTCGCAATGGGGAGCGCGGCTTCTTCAAGTTCCTTGAGCTGGGCCCGCAGCTTCTCGCAATCCTCGTTCAGCTTCTACAAGGATTTGTAGCAGTTGACGAGGTCACGGTCTGATGCAATACGGAGCTCCATGTGCTTGTCGCACTCGTAAGCAAGCTCCTTATAATCGAACTCTAGTACCTGGCGGGCCTCCTGCTCCCGGTAGAAAAGGTTCTTCAGATCAGTCTCCGAAGCCTTCAGCTGATCTACCCGAGTCTCAAGCTCTGCAACTAACAAGGCACAGCGGGTCAGACTACCTCTCGACCTCCAACATGTACTCAGCAAGACAAATGGTGTACCTTTGTTCTTGTTGCGGAGAGACTTGTTCTTCCGCACCAAGTCGTCGCTCTTCGCCTGCATCTCTTGGACGTCGTTATGGTACTTGGCGAAGGCGGTGTCCAGCTTTGACTGCATGGCGGCGGCGTGCTTCCGGGACTTCACGAGTTGATCCTCTAACGTCTCGGCCCGAAGCACCGCGTCGTCGTACCCTTGAAGCATCTCCGACTTCAAGCGGGACCTCTCAGCGACGTCCTGCGCAGACAACACACATCAGATGGGTACTCAACGCTAAAGGATTGACTACTCAAGGGTTATGACTACTCACCTTCATCCATTGCTCGGCTTGGCGCACCGTTTCCAGGTGCCGAGCCACCATTGCTGGGTCGACCAGATCGTCCGCCAACAACTCGATCCCACCACGACTATTCGTAGCGGCTTTGGTCATCGGCGCCGAGCGGATTGGCTCCGCGTCCTGGATCTCCGGTGAGCGGACGACCACCTCCAGAGCGGGTTCTAGGAGTGCGGCGTCCCCTCCTCCTCCAGCCGTCGCGGCGGCTTCTCCGGCGGCCACCTCCATCTGCTCGGGGGCTTCTACGGCAGCCTCCTGAGTTCCCGGTGCCACGTCTTCTACGGGCACCGCCGACGGGATATCGCTTCCTTCGGCCTCAGCACCTGTCGACAAGAAGGCAAGTGTATCAGTCAACATGGCGACTACGACTACTCTACGAAGGCACTTCGACCTCAGCAGAGTACTCACCTTCAACGACGCTGGCCTCGGGCAACGCAGCCTCAGCGGCCGGCGCTTCGGGCTCCGCCTGAGGGGTGGGAGCTGACTCCTCAGCGGGTCGCGCGGCTTCTTCTTCCACCACCGCCGCAGCAGGTTCATCCCCCTCCCAGGACAGGTCCGTCGATTTCCTGCAGAGTACACAAGCCGGTTGTCAATCAGGTGCGACTACCACATCAAGTACTACTCGGGAAGAATCAACACTTACAAGCTTGACCGGACTACCGTCACGGTTGGGGCGCCGAGGATGCTGGCGATGTCGACCAGTCCAGCCTCGGCAGGCGCCTCCTCCTGCGCCTCTTTGGCCGCTGCCTCTTCCGCAGCAGCAGCAGCGGGTTCCGTGCTCCCCTGAGCAGCAGGGGGCTGGCGCTCCATCTGCGCCAAGAGCTCTTCGACAGTGGGGGATGGGCTACGACTACCAGCGGCCTCCCCCACCACTAGTACAGTACTCAACATCAATGACCAAACTTGGTCACGGTACATGCAAATTTGGTCACGGAACACTTTTTTATGACCAACTTATGACCAAATTGAATTGGTCACAGAAGCTCCGTCACATTTGGTCTACCATGACCAATCGGTCATTTTGGTCATAGAAGTGGAACTTTTCCATGACCAACACGTTTTTCGTCATAGAAGTGTATTTCTTCTATGACCAAGCCAAATGGTCAAGAAATTGGTCACGGAAGGGGATGCCACGTGGCACGGTCCATGCTGGCTGCTGACGTGGCAAGGTGCATGCTGACATGGATATGATGACATGGCTCTTTGCCACAACGCCACGGGTTGCGCTGCGGTTTGTCCACGTGTCGAGCTCTGAATGGTCCACATGTCGCACTCTGGTTTGTCCACGTGTCGCGTTGCGATTTGTCCACATTTTGACATGGCTCGATGCCACGCTGGCTATCTACATGGACGATGACGTGGCTGCCTACGTGTACAATGACGTGGCTGCCTACATAGACGATGACATGGCAGTTGACGTCAGCCTACGCAATTTTTTCCCAAACTGAATTTCAGCCTATATAAATCCATTACTGACCCGACCCACATACATTCCCGGCACAACCCATATACATTTCAGCCCAACAAATGTCAAATGATTCAAAATAGGTATATAAATCCCACAAATCGCCAAATCACCATATATTTCACCATATTAACAGAGATCACCAGAATATCAACAGATCACATACATTTTCTATCTAGCATCACCACCCACCATTTGGCACCATAAACATTGTCTTTGACCAAGGTTTGACACCCTTCTCTTTCACTGTTTGGCACCATAAACATTGTCTTTGACCAAGGCTTGACACCCTTCTCTTTCATAATTATAACCAAACTGTTACCTGCACATACACATATTATTTGAGGATACTAAGGTCTTGCATATTCAGATCTTACATTTCTATATCAATTGTTGAAAAAGAACTGTTGAAATCAGTACCTGGAGAAGAACACGGGCTGGCTTGAATGGGATTTCAACTTGCTTTGATGCGCTGTTCTCCCAATCCAAGATCTTCTCAACATCCATACCAGTGATGTCAATTATACTGATAAACCATTCAACAAGTAGCTTATCATAAGCATCTTGGGCATCTAAGATCTCAGAAATCCAATCATGTTCCTTGACACTATAGTTGATAGTTGATAGATAGGCTTTCCCTTGAAACTACTGCACAAGAACAAATATGCTACCACAAGTTACAGCAGAAAAATCCAAGAAACAAGCACCATATACGAGGATATGGTTGTACGCGATCGGAGCCGACTTAAAGAAGATATTTAATGGACAACAGGTGTAGTATTTACAACGAGGCACAGGAAGATTATAACTTGGTACAGACTTCAACAACAAGGGTACAGTAACCCACTAACCCTTGAACTCCTTAACTACAGTTACTAGATTTGACCTTTTTTTAACTGTCTTCATGTTCAATCAATACTCATCCTTCAGATGGTTCCACAAGAATTTTGGTAGTCTATGCATCTAATAGGATTTGGTGACTAAGTCGAAATGTGTGTCCTTATGCATCTGTCTGTTTCATTGACAGATTCTTTATAGGGTGTAGAAGTAACAAAAGACAGTTGGGTACTAACACTAGCAAGCAAGAGGAAATAAGGTGTCATTACGGGCATTAAGCGTAGGTAACAAAAGAATTTCGCTCAAACAATCACTTAGGCAGAGTTGCGCAACAATAAGAAAAGGACACCATAGGTAAAGCTACCACAGGCAAAAAAATAAAAAGTACATGCTCCTTGACAGAATTTCATAGATAATGCAGATTCTTGTCCTTTCATTTGTGTAATGGGTTTAGTTTCAATTATTTACAGAAACCTGCTGCAAATCTGCAAAAGAAGATTTGCATTGCTTATATTGCAATTACCATAAACATCAGATAACACAAGGCTGAAGTCCCATAAACATGATATGACACAGGCCTAAAAATATCAAATGAATAGTAATAACTAAGCACCCAGTTAGGTTAAAAAAAGCAGGATACAACTGCAAATAGATAGTGCAATGGAACAATCAAAGAAAACTTAATCACCTTGACAGAAATGGACGTCCCTACTAGGTCCTTGGTAACATCTTGGATGGGACTTTTGGGGTCTGCAAGTTGAACTAAGATCAAGCACTACCTCATACTGCAAGTTCAGCAAACGAAGTGGCGCGGGTCGCGGGAAGTACCTTTACACCAGTGCGTGGGGCTGAGGAGAGGGTTGGGCACGAACCCCTGGAGGGAGTTGTACTTGAGGATGAGCCCGCCGCTGTTCGACCTGAGCATTGGCAGCGTGAGGACGCTCCCCTGCTCCTTGTCCAGGCACGCGCCTCCCCGGTCCGCGGCGGGCTGCAGGCGGGGAAGCGGAACAAAAAAGGTAAACTCAGCACATATAGGAGTTTGTGGCATCCTCGTAGAACATAGATGATTTTGAGTGAACACAAAAATCTAGAATTCTGGCCAAACGAATCCATAAATTCAGGACAGCACAAAACATGTTAGCGGCGAACTATCGCTGGCCGGGAGCATAAATAATAATGACACTGCTAATTGTAACCAAATGCAAATTAACTTTTATGAGCTAAGACATGCATTTCTCTTTCTAACACAAATCAAGCAGACATCCACAGGATATAGCTAAACTACTGGACACAAATGTACAAGGATTTCTCCTTACTGATGGTAAGGTGTATATGTTTCTAAGCATCAAAACTCGGGAGCAACATCAACTACCACCGTAACCATCTACTGAAAATTCATAGACCCATGAGCCATTAAGATTTCGTGCCGAAGTCCCAGCACACCCATTTGCACACCTGCATCAAACCTTACTCGTCACAAGCAAAGCTCCTAAGTCCCTAAATCCCAAGTCGGAACCATACTTGTAAAACATACTAAAACATTCCAAGCTCCCTGAATTCGAATGGCAGGCTTTAATTTCTAGCAGACTCAAAAGTGCAAGGGCACAGCCATGCTAGACGTAGACGAGATCAGGATCAAACAGAGTGAACCAAGAGTGTACGTTCATTCATCGTTACAGGATTGTAGAACTCTGATTATTTTCAAAGAATTCAAAGAAATGTGTGTGTGGAGTGAATGAATGGAGATGCAATGGCTTTCTAATTGACTAGTAGATGCTAAGAGTTACACCTTCTCACAATCCTTCACACATACTAATTTAGCACAGTGAGAGCACACATATTCCACATGTTACCACTAGTGATATCGTAACTTGTATAGTGTGAAGGTAAAAATACAAAACAGTTTAGATAAAGCATGCGTAGTATAGGAACAAGCATTGGCCATGTTACCGGTAGTGCATTGGCCATGACGAAAAATCTGTGTTTTGAAATACACGCTGGTTGCTCCACGATGTCACAGCGGGAATTAGAAAGCAGCAACAGCCAACTAATCAATTCGGAAAAACTTTCTGCAAGTGCTAACCAAAAAAGGAGTGTAGATTAATTTTACCAGGTGCTACCGCCCGCCTAGTACTTGAGGTTCACCGCACGACGGCGTAGAGCCTCCGGCGTCGTCGATCAACCAGGGGAGGAGGGGGCGGACGCGCGGCGTCGACGGTGAGGGGGGGCTCTGTGCAGACGGCGACCAGAACTACGTGGTCGCTCGAGAGTGCGGCGGCAGGCGGAGCCCGTTGATGAGTGCACCTGTGGCGCGCTCAAAGGGCCCATGGCCATGCCGGCCAGCATTGGATTGGATGGCGCGGGACGCTCGATCGATCTCTGCGGCGACATCGGCCGGCGAAGCAGGTTGGAAATACGGGTGGGAGGCGCCTCCGCCCGAGTGATAGATAATCGCGGCCCTCCGGCATGGGCTCGTTGGACAACGTGTTCTGGCTCGACGCTGCTAGAACCACCCCGCGAGCGAGAACCGCCGACGCCACCAACCCAGCACCAGCAGCGCGGGGATCCCGACCGGAGAGGCGGCCCAGATCCGGCGGGCGATCCACCAACCCACGGGCGCGATAGCGGAGGACTTGGATCCAGGGGCGGCGAGGAGGGAGGGAGGAGGGACGTGCGCGCACCTTGTGGTCGGCCTTGGAGGCGGTGCGAGGGCAAACATGGGCGCGACGGTGAGGGCGAGGCCGAACAGGAGGCATCCGAGGCCGAGGCCCTCGCCACGGGCGCTGCGAGAGGAAAGGAGCATGTCCGCCGGCGGCGAGATCTGGCGAGGAGCCGAGCGAGACAGGGGGGAGGGAGTGTCGCTGTCGCGCGAGCCTTGGGGTTCGGGTTGGCCCGTGAGCGAGACGGCAAAGCCCAGCTGACCGACCTCGCGCGATCTGCCGGCCGGCCTGCGGGAGGGGGGTGGGTGAGGCGGGAGAGGGGAGGAGAGACTGCGGGAGGAGGGGGATGGGGTTAGGGATAGGGTTGGATGCAGCTTATATACCAAGGAAACACGATAAGAACCATTGGATCTATGATCGATCGCTGCAAATCGTTGGGCTATTTGGGCCGACATGGGCTTCTCTGTTTATTATTTTTCTTTTTCTTTTTTCCTTTTTATTACACCATTGTGAAGTAACATAAAAAATAATTATGTTATATGTACAAATATATTTTTTATATATAGCAGTATGGATACAAGTTTTCATCTAGGAGTTTCAAGATTTTTCGAGTGGATTTTCTATTTTCTATCATTTAAATGAATTTCTACGTGTTTACCGAAAGTAATTCAAAATTGACCTATATGTGCATCTAATAAGTTTAAAAAATTCAAAAAAAAATTATATTTAGGTGCCTATGATCCATTCTAGGCCATATCTAGGAGATTGACGAAAAATTCAATTGGCTTGTAGGAAATTTCAAACTTCTACTAGTCACCTTGTTATAAAATAATGATAATAATAAATAAAACTTATCAAAAAATTATGTAAATTGGCATAGGATCATTTTATCAATGTACAAGCTTGACAAAAAAGTTTCATAAGATTTTGTGAAAATTGGAGTATACATTGTTCATAAACTAGATAGATCATCACATTGTTTCATACAACTCAACTTAAACTTCAAAGTTTGCACACACTCAAATACTTTCTTACTCATGGGCACCTCAAATTTGGATGCAACCTTGTGTTGACCATAACATTAGAGAATATTAAGTTATATTAGCAATTATTATGAAAAACATGTTTTTTATATTCTCTTTTTAGTTGGAAAAGATACGTTGTATGAAAAGCCATCAAGAAATAGTAATTAAGATACAAACAAATAGAACTGAGTAAAACATCTTGATTTTAGAAAAAATTAGGAAAAAAAATCAACCGATTTGGAGTTCGTATGAGGAAGAAAAACAGTTTACAAGTTTTAATCTGAGGAAAAAAAGAGAAATCGGTCCTTCTTCATGAACACGTGACGAACTGGAATGAACTGATCGATTTTTCTTTTTTTCCTCGGATTAAAACTTGTAATTAGTCGTTCTCCCTCATACGAACTCGAAATGGGGTGATTCTTCTTCCCAAAAATTTTTAAAATCATGATTTATCAAGTTATGGTGTTGGATTCAATCATTTCGTCATGAAACAAAACATGAGCAATTCAAATTTTAAAATCCAAGTTTGACTCGGTCAAAACTCAGTCAAACGAAACACGAAGTGAACTCGGATGAAAATCTTTTGAACACAAAAGTTTCATAACTTGTCGAGACTAACAAACTTTGTGTAGGTCAAATTTCCATTTGAGGAAGTGGTGATATTATGTATTTCAAATATAACAAGTCACTCACATAGTTTAAGGAAGGAACTATGTGAGTGACTTGTTATATTTGGACTACATATCACTCAACTTTTTTGAAATGACTTGAGATTTTTTTGTAGTCATTTGTAGAAAAAATACAGTCCCTCACAAGAACTTACATTTTTTGGACAATTGTTTTAATTTTTATAATTTTTTCGTGTTGTGTGAGACAAAATATGGTGAATTATACATTGAAAACTCTATAATTATGCAGCGACCTCCACATATATTTGTTTTCTAGGACACAAGGGCATGAGAAATGGTACTAAGAAGGAAAAACAATTTGATGTGATTGCTAAGAGTAACATTTTGTCCTCACTATATGTAGGCGTTTTCAATAGAGTTTTTAATTGTGAAAATGCTCATGAGCTATTGTCACACCCTGAAATTTCCAATTTCAGGGTGTGAATAGAAACAATAATTAAATAACGATTTTCTCATAATTTTAATAACTTTCCAACATTTATTTTTCTTTACAGGGAATATAGTATAGGAAAAATCTATTGTTTGATTTTCTAAATTGAATAAAAAGTTATGTGTGTTGCATTCATGCCGATGCATCTAGTGGTTCTTGAGTGCAAAAGTTTTTTAAAAAATGCGTTTAGGAGCTGTCCTAATTTTCCCGAGAATTTTCCGTATTTTTCTGGAACTTATTCTCATTTTTCATTGAGCTATTTCTATTTATTAGAAGGCTCTAAAATCTTTTTCAGGAGCTCCAAATGTTTTATTTGGATTGTTCATGTCTTAATCTATCTCTAGGAATTTTCCTGGAATTTTTGTGATTTTTCGAGTATTTTTCGTGCTCTAAAAACATTTTCTGGTGTTTACTGGAATTGTTTTCGCATTGAAAAATAAATTCGAAAAAAAACCTATCCTACTGGAACGGGCCGAGCCCGAAGGCCTGACCCACTCCGCCCGCTCGGCCCGCCCGCCAAGCCCATCGGGGCCCGGCCGCCCGCAAGCAGATTCGTCTCACCCCTCACTCGTCAGCGTGACCAAATTCAACAATTCGTCTTTGTTGAATTAAATACTATGACCAAATTTGTATATCGTCATAGAAAGAATAATCTTCTATGACCAAATATTTTTTTCGTCACTGCAAAGAGAACTTCTATGACCAAACAGGAAATCGTCACTAGGTAATGGTCATAGATGATAGCATTTGTACTAGTGCACCGTGTCCCACTCGCCTTCGTCGCCCTGCTCAACGGGCTCGGTAGGTGGCATCTCCTGCAAGCACGGAAACTTCGTTAGCAACATGAACTCGAGACATCAATACTCGACTACACTACTTAAGACGGCTTACCTCTTGGGACGTGGTCTCAGTGACCTTCAATTTCTTGGCCACACGCTTCCGGGCCACATTGCGTGGCTTCCTCGGTGGCGCGGGCAGACTAGCCTCTAGGCTAGTCGGCTGATCCTGAACGAGAGGGATGTGAGGTAATCCAGGACGGCTAAACCTCAACCGCAGCTGGAAGCGGTCCTGCAGCGTCTCCTCGTCGTCGTCCTCATCGGACGTGTCTTCCACGACAACTGTGTCATCTCCCTCGCCGACTTCGCGCCGCTCCTTGGCCTTGGTTTTCCCCTCCTCTTGGACCTCGACTAACTGAGGAGGCGACGGCGGCTCGGAGACGAACTTCTTCAAATCTCCTGCAAGAACAACTCATCAGTGCGACTACTCTTGCGTAATGAGTACTCGACTATGGATGCGGCTACTAACCTCCTTTGGTGGGCGCGCGGCGTAGAACTCTGGTATGGGGCACGGCGTGTACGCCGGCATATCCTTGAAGATCCGGGCCAGCCTGTCAACAATGTCGTCGTCGTCGACTTCATGTCTAGGCATCCGCGACGTGTCATCGTCGCCGGTGTACTCGTACCCCAGGGTGTCGCGAGCCATCAGCAGCTGCACCCTGCGCTTCATGAAGCTGAAGGCCACGTGCTCAGCCCTCAGCCCGGCTTCCCTCAGCGCCTTGATCCACGCCAACAACTCGGGCAGCTGGAGCGCTTCTTGCATCGTCGGCTCCGAGTTCCACCACAGACGATGCTTGGGCTGCTTCCCACTGGGCTTCGGTAGCTCCGATTGGTGGTTCGTGACGTAAAACCACTTGGCCTTCCAATCCTGGTTGGAATCTATCAACTTGTAGGAGAGGTACTGCTCGGCGGTGTCCTCCCTCATCTGGATCCCTGCTCCTCCGACTACTCGCGGGTTGCTGGCGCTGGGTTGCGGCTTCACCCAGAAGAACTTCCGGAATAAGGTCCAATGGGGCTTGATCCCCAGAAAGGCTTCGCAAAAATGTACGAAGACAGCGGTGTGGAAGATACCGTTGGGGTTGAGGTTGAGGTACTCGATGCCGTAGTACCCCATGAGCCCCTTGAAGAAGTCGCTCGCCGGGAGAGACAGTCCGCGCTCCACGAACCGCGCGAACATCAGGATCTCATCTGGATTCTTCTCCATGGGGTACGGATCCCCGCCCTCCACATGTCCACCTCCTTCTCCCGCAGGAATCCACTGTTGAGAAGGTCCAGCAAGTCTTCAGTCTTCCCCTTGGACTTCTTCCATTCACGGTTTGGATCTGGCCGCGGCGGGGACACCGGCAGTGATGTCCCTGCGGCAGATCCGGCGGCCTCTTCACAGGCCCTCTTCTTTCCGCCGGCGGCCTTCGTGGTCTTCGACGGAGACGGCTTCATCCTCCAAGTGCACGGTGTCTTCACGTGCATTCGCTCGGGGGCTGCAGTGGTGGCTTCCTACGGCGGCGCACCTGGATCTAAGCTCTGCTCAGCGGCGGCGGTGCGCACCAGTGGTGATTTCTGGCCAGATCTACTGGGAATGGCTACAACTGCGTAGGGTGAAAACCCTAAGGGTTTTGGCTTCTATTTATAAGTCAACACGGCCCCTCAACGTCCGGATGGATAAGTCTGCGCTCGGCTGACTCAGCAGCCGCGCGTAAACTTTCAAATTCTACTAGTCGACGCGCCTCACCTCGGGGGCTCGGCTACTCCAACTCGACTTCCTGGGAAGCGGCAAGACTCAAGAGCTTCTCAGGACACATTCTACAAGATGACCCTTCAATTCGAGAGGAAGTACTCGACTCAAGGCTCGGGGGCTCCGTGCCACGTGTCCTTCAGTTTTTTCTCCGGATTTTTCGGGATATTCTTGCCAAAACGTCAGATGGACCCTCAGCCAGAGTCTACAACTCAACCTAAGGCTCGGGGGCTACTTCATATGGAGTGCGATTTTGCAATCACACTTCCATATCAGTTTCGGCTTCAAGACAACACGAGCATTGTTGAAGACCTTCAAGGGCAGCGCTCGAGGACGCTTGGGACTACTCGAGAAGACTTCAGGATTGCTCAAACATCAGCTGGAGTACATTCCAGCCTCGGGATGCTTCGACTACTCTTGAGGACTTTTGACTTGTAGTACTCAGGGACGCTTGAGGACTACTCGTTAAGGCCGTCAAGACTACTTGAAGCTATCCTTCTCGACTATAAAGTACTCGGGGGCTTGTCGTATGGACCTCCCTGGGCCCACTACCTCGGTGGGTACCAGGACCGACTACTCGGTGGGCCCTTGGGACTACCTGACTTGCGCTGCACAGTACGTGATGGCGTGAAGCACAAGGACTACAGAGAAGTACTCGGTTAGGAAGCTGTACATGTCCCGCACTGTATAGAGGACTCCTAGACGTACTCGACTAGTACTCTCTCCCTAAACCGACTTGTAACCCTGCCTCCCGGACTATATAAGGCGAGGCAGGGACCCCTCTCTCATCATCTCATCTCACGGCGTAAGATTGCATCATCTTGTAATCGTACCCAAGCAATCCAGAGCTATGCAGCATACAGGACGCAGGGTATTACGCACCTCGCGGCCCGAACCTGTCTAAATTGTGTGCCACGTGTTTCTTCCTTCGATTTACCGATCTCGGCGATGCCACATTCATCTACTTCGGGTACTCCCCTTAGTAGGTTGTCGGTCTAAAACACCGACAGTGACTCACCTTGGGTGTGCGACCGTGCATCAACTCGTAACAGGTTTTCTTATTGTACTCTGAGGTAGATCATGTTCAAAACATATCACGCGGTGTTGACCGCCTCAGGAGTCCTATGCTCATCGAGCATCGTCCGAGCCATCTCACACAAGGTTATGTTTTTCCTTTCCACCACGCCATTCTGGGGAGGCGTATACGGACTCGAAAACTGGTGTTCAAGACCCAAGTCATGGCAAAAGGTTTCGAAACGAGAGTTTCTGATTTCCGAGCCATTGTCACTGTGAGTCGCTCGTATGGCATTTCCGTGCCTCTCGTTACTCGACCTCAAGACAAGATCTCGAACAAAACCAAACATCTCCCCTTTCTCCTCAAGAAAGAACACCCACGCATACCGAGAGTAGTCGTCCACCACAACAAGGACGTACCACTTCCCACCCGCAGATCGCACACGAGCTGGGCCAACAAGGTCCATATGGAGCAGCTCCATGGACACTCAGTCATCACATCGGCAAGAGGCGGATGAGAAGAAGCTACCATCTTGGCATGCCTACACGGTGCACAAACTAACTCTTTCTCAAACCTCAACCGTGGCAATCCTCAGACCAAATTGAGTTTACTCAAGCGAGACAAAAGGTCAAAGCTCAATTGACCCAACTTCCTATGCCACTTCCACAACTCACTCGAAGAACCAGCCAAGAAACAATGCTCCACACTAGAATACTGAGAAAATCAGCTCGGAACACTTGACCCTCAGGAACGACCATGCAAACAAGGTCCCCTCAAGAATCAAAATCTGAGAACCACCAGGCCAAAACAACACCTCAAAACCCTCATCCAACAACTGGGACATAGAAAGCAAATTGAACCCTAGCGATTGAACAAGAGCAACACACCTGAGAGTAACCTTGTCACTTACCTTAATCTCACCTTCTGATAGTACACGCCCTCGCCCATTGTCCCCAAAGGTGAAGTATGTCCTAGACACCACCGGGACGAGACTTGAGAACCACCCCTTGTCCCCGGTCATATGCCTCGAGTAATTAGAGTCAATCAACCAAACGTTCCTCAAGTCTCCCACCTGAAATTCAAAAGTGAGCACATGAGTAAACAAATGACTCAGCACTGGGGTTAGTACCAAAATAGTAAAACCAGTGCCAAGCCATTTGCTCCAAAGTGGGGTTAGCACAATCCAAAGCATCTCTCCTATCAAAGCTACCTCCACGAACACCGCCACAGTAGCTACTATGAGGGAACCAACCCTCTCTAGCTGGAGGAGGACCAAAACCACGAAAGGAAGACCGTGGAACGTTCCTCCTCTCCATCTCAAAGCCACGACTTCTCCCATCCCCGTATTGAGCACGAGGGAGAGAACGCCTAGCAAACTAACCACCTACGGACTTCCCATACCAACCAGCTGAACCACGATCACCTGAACCAAACTGAGCATCCTCATAACCACGAAAGCCAGCTCTCTGTCTATCCAGACCTGCACCAGTCTGACCGGTGTAGCCCGACCAGCAGCACCACCTGCCACCTTTTGATCTCCCCAAGCCAGAACCGTCCTCACAATTGCTTTGGCCCTGGGCATCTGCACACGAGGCTCAAGTACACCATTGGAAGGGTGGTACTTGTCCTTGTTAGCCCACTCCTTTGCCATTCTCTCCTCACACTTCTTCTTGAAGCAAAACTCACCCTTGTGGCCATCTCTCCCATAATGGTCACAATGAAACCGCACGATCTTAAGTTTAGGCTTGGGTTGGGGCTGCTCACTTGGTTTCTCTTCACTTGCCTTCTCAACCGGCTTCTCCTCACTAGGCTTCTCACTCTGTTTCCCAAAGAACACATTCCCCAATGTGCTCTTGAACTTGATAGGCTTTTGGAAATCATTTGTGGAGTGAGGAAATATGGGTGGATCTGGATTTGTGTCGAGTTTGTTTCGTAGTGGGTTGGGTTAGGAGCATAGGCATTTTTGTGGTAGGTTTTTGGTGAAGCTTGGATATCACTAATCTTCTCTCCTCCCTCACCACTAGACTCTCCAACCTTCTCTGACCCAAGCGCTTGCCCATCTTCGCGCTTATAGGTCTCCATCATCATCCTAAATTGAGGTTCATGCCCCGACAAACAACCCATCATTTTTCTCAACTCATCATTCTCATCCTGCAAGCAATTCACATAATGTGCAAGTTCCAGATTTTTCAAAGCATGCACTTCACATGTAGAACAAGAAGTGGGAATAGGTTTTTTCAACTTAGCGTCAAGCGAAATAGTGTAAGCATGCATCCCATCAATCTTTCCATGCAAAACAGGGCAAGAAGTGCAAGCACCTAGCAAAGCAGGTCTAGACTTAAGCTCAGCCACTTCAACCCTAAGCACATCTAGTTCATCACAAACAGAAGCATGCTTATCCTTGAGACTAGCAAGATCAGCTAGGTACACAGAGCAATCAACACAATCAACATCATCAGAAACCACATGTGAAGACTTAAGCGAATCAATTTCAAGCTTAGCATCTAGGTTTTGGGTTTCTAGCTCAGCCACACGTTTCCTAGCATCTTCTAGTGAGGCCCTAAGCTCTTTCCTCATCTTCTTGGCCTCTCTAAGCATATCATCATGGTTATCAAGCAACTGGCCAAGACGCTCTTCTCCTCACTCAAGAAGGGAAGCTCGTCACGTACCTCGTCCTCGGAGTCGGAGTCACTTTGGTGACTCTTCTTGCTGCCGGAGCTACGAGCCATGTCGTAGAAGCCATCTCCCACGAAGCAGCTCAACCCACTCAAGTTCTTGGAAGCCTTCTTATTCTTGCGTCGATCACCTTCATATTCGCTGCTACTCGAGCTCAAGGAAGAGTAGGCGGAGCTGGAGTCAACGTCGCTTGCTCCGACCATCGCTCGGGCCTTCGTGCCTCGGTCGTCGCTCATCCTTGTCCTTGTTCTTGTGCTTGTAATCGCGCCTCGATCTGTACTTGTTGTCCTTGTTTGACCGATGCTTGTAGCCGTCCTTATAGCCGTCCTTGTTCTCCTTCTTCTCCGGGCAGTCGGCGATAAAGTGTCCCGGCTTGCTGCACCGAAAGCACGTCCATGTTGTCCTCCTCGTGTTCACTCGGTTCTCGTGCAGCCTCTCAAACCGCCTGGTTTGCAATGCAGTTCGTCCTCTCCAAGCACGTCGAACTCCTCATCTGGCAAAGACATCAAAGAAGACAAAGAGTACATCCTGGAAGATGCGTTAGCGTTAGACTTAGCTACTCTGACACCGACGAGAGCAAGACTATGGGAATCAGTCGGGCTCTCAAGACAGGCTGTCAAACCACGATCGACCTCTGCAGACTTGAGCTTCGAGAATAGCTCATTCACCGTTAAAGTGGTGTACTTCTCAGACTCAAGAATGACATTGACCTTTCCATCCCACACGGTATGATCCAGTGTGTGTAAGAGCTTCACCGCTCTATCATGGTCATCATACGGGAGGACGTCGACGTTAGCCCTCATGTTGTTCACAACCATCGTGAACCACTGGAACAAGGCATCTATTGACTCACCAGGGAGATGAGTGAAATTCTCATACTCTCTCCAGTAAGTCGCATACAATCGTGCCTGAACATCCGCATTCCCAGCATGAGCATTCTTCAACTCCAACCAGACCCTACACACCAAATCCTCCATCTGAACCCGATCGAATTTGGATTGACATAGAGAATGGTACAGGTAGTCGACTGCCTTGTTGTTAGCATCAAACATGTCCCTCGATCCTGGAGCAAGGAAGTTAATCGGATGAACATAAGTTGTGTTCATCGTAACGTCCCAAAGGATCTGACCATTTTCCGCGGAGGAACGCCGCCATCCTCCTCTGCCACATCTAGTAGTTCTTCCCATCGAAGTACGGAGGACCCGAACCCCGTTCCTGGTACGCCAAATTTGGATCCTAGAGTGGCTAGAGTCAATGAAGACTCGAACCGGCTCTAATACCAATTGAAGGACTGATTAGGCGAACCAGAGATGGGGGAGTTAATGGGAGCCGATAAAAATTCTTCTCGAAGGAGATGAGAACTCCTACAAGACGAACACGGCTTCCAAATCACGTCTCCGAATCAACTCCCAAGCCAGCCAAGACCACGCAACCACTGGAGTGCTACTGGTCCTAGGAACCAACAACCACCTTCACGGACTCGAGAACGCAGCGGAACACCAACTCGAGCACCACTGACCTACACCAGTCAGGCCGGTGAGCAACACTGGTCAGACCAGTCCCTGCTGGCAAAACCTAGGAACTTCCACAGAAGGCCCCTAAACCGTTCAGGCTGGTGTAGCTCACCAGTCAGACCGGTTCAAGCCAAGAAACTCCAAATCAACCAAACAGGCCTACTGAACTCCAAACTGACCCAAACTCGAAACAACAACAACACGGGACAATAGGGAACTCACAAGAACGTTCACCCGAGGAAAACCCACAAGGCCTTGCACCGGTCAGACCGGTGAGCAGCACCGGTCAGACCGGTCAGGCTGGGCCGCTTGAGATGAACAGCACCCACGGGTCAACTCCCCCAAATCCAACTCTCGATCTCCCGAATCGCTCCACGGATTTGTGTAAGACTTTGGGGATAGTAGGAACACCTCATGGGCACTCCATAGCCAAGATTTGGTCCACCAAAACTTTCTAAATCAAGAGGAATCAAAGAAATCCCACCAAGAACGCCTGTAATCCTATAGCACTGAAAACCCCAAAATTGAGCCCCTTTGCTCACGGATTTGGGAGGGGGATCAAAGGGAAAAGAACCACGAAGGACTCAAGTATATATCCCCCACCAAATCCCAAAGAGAAAGGCCTCGAAATCACTCCAAGAAAATTGCTAAGAAAAGACTCCGAAAATCACCAAAAAGAACGAACGGGTACAACACATCTAAGCCTTGACGAACCACGCCAAATCATCAATACATACCAAAGAGGTTCATATAAGGTCTAGCTTGCCGCCCGATCATCCTTCCTTCTCACAAGATCTCACCATGAAGCTCTCAAGCTAGTCCTATGGAAATCCTAAGGAAAATAGGAAGGGAAAATATGAAAACCAAATGAGCTAGGGTTCCAAGAGATGGCTTCCATCCTCTCACTACTTGGGTTATATGGAGGCAACCGAAAGTCTAAAATACCCTTATTAAATAACTAGGGATACATGCCCCTTGAGGACGAATTCAGAAATCATTGTCATTGCTCCATCAGACGGATGCCCAGCGACCGCAAACTTGCTTACCCTCGACACAAGCCTTGTGATCCCGATGTGTGTCCTCCTCTTCGAAGTCTCTGGACTGTGTCATCGCACACCAGTCAGACCGGTGCTCCTCACCAGTCAGACTGGTACCCACTGGTCAGACCAGTCAGACCCACCGGTTACACTGGTTTGGAGCTACTTCACCTCCGTCTTCGGTTCTTCGGTCTTGTCTTCGTGGATCAACCAAGGAACCTAGTGGGTTTTCGGTGAACCACCGGAACCCCCATGAACTGGGTGTAGCCTCCGCCAATCACCATTCATGTCTCGGCTCCCACGTAGTCCCGGCTCGACCTTGGTTTTGAGGCTCAACCAAGAAACCGTCCATGACTTCATCTTGTCGTTCTTGCTACCATGCGGCCCGCACTGACGCCACTGGCCACCGGGTCCCTCAAACCAAGCCTACTTGTCTTCTCCACACCTGGAGGCCTCACCGGCAACGACCTTTCGCGCTTGTCCTTCACCTGCACAAACACCAGTCAAGCCGCAACCTGCACCTACAATACTGAGCCAAGAATCAGTCCACACAATGTTGTCAATCACTCATCACATCAGGAAGCGATCATCCACCGGTCCTTGAACCACACATGGTCCTCAGCACCGGGTTGATGATTCCGACATCTAGTAGCTTGATAACCTCCTTCTTCACTACCTCTCGCATGACATGGGTTAACCTCCTTTTATGGTCCATTATGGGCTTGCATTGGTCTTCCATTGGTATACGGTGAGTGCAAAAGGTCGGCCTATGTCCTTTGAGATCATTGACTGAATATTCGATCACCTTCTTGTGCTTTTTCAATAAATTCAGCAACTTCTCATTTTCTTCGGGACTCAACTCATCGCTCACAATGACTGGATAAGTCTTGTCTGGGCCCAAAAATTTGTACTTCAATCCTTTGGGCAAAGGTTTTGATAGAGGGTGAGTGCCTGATCTTTCGGTGAGTGGAGCTAAATCTAATTTGGTGGTTGTTGACCCTCACGATCCGACTACGACGAGCGAGACTCGAAGCGCCAATGCAATCGCTGAACCAACTCCCGATGGTTACCAACCTCGTCGGCGCGAGATCAGCCTTATCACGAAGATTGTTTCCTGCACACAATCGAAAAATGAACAAGAAAAGATGCGAGCAATCTTACTATTACTCGAAGGTGGACCCTGAATTACACAACGGCGGCACGATGGCGGCTGTTCTGTTGTAGCTAAGGCTAACAAATAAAACAAACTCAAGTTTCTATGGCGGCGGCTACTGAGTATATATGGAGGGATGTCATCCTAGGGTTGGGGCGTCCTAGGGTGGGGTACCCCCAACTTGGGCCTAAGGCCCATTAAACTGGTGGCGCAGCACCTTGGCAGATTCTGGACGTCAATTTGTTTTGAAGATTCCTGTTGACTCAAGATGAATTTTGGCATGAGACCGGTGTCATTGGAAGCTCTATGAAATTGTGCTTCCAACCATATATAGAACGTCCAAAACCGACTCCGTATGCGATCTGGGCGTCCATTTTATTGCGCACTGCTCTTGGACTCCGAACTGGGCTCGAACTTGAATTGCTTTTGGCCTCAACTCGGGGACTCGAACCGGATCAACCTTGGACCTCCTTCTTGACTTGGAAAACCTTGCTGGACTCCATCTTCTCCAATCCATGCACCACGCATGGACAAAAGCATGGTTGCCATGTCCTCATCATTCTCCCCCTTTTGAAGGAAAGTCGTCCTCGATGCCGATTGTACTTGAAAATGATCCTGCACAACACAACGGAGAATGGGGTTGTAGAAATAAAGTCAAAACAATTGTGAGGAGGAATGTGACCATGTTTCCAATTGTGTATCATGTCATGTCGCATAAAATTGCCAGCATCTCTGGAGACTTCGTTATTGAAAGACACATTATGTTTGTCATTACTATCCTGCAAAAGATTAGTACCAACAAAGGACACAACAGGAATAGCCAGTTTATTGCAAGAAAATTCAGCACCAAAAATCATGGAGAGCTACCAATAATGCTTTCCTTCTTGCGAAATAAAACTACTAGAGGAACATGTGAATATGTTTGTATGATGGTTACTCTCTAATCGATCACAATCTTGCAAAAGAAAAGGAGAACTCAAATTTGTACAAATGTAAACACGATGTACCATATATTGTCCTTTGTTGTTATATTTTCCAATAACATGATATGAATATTTACACAACCGTGGCAAATCAGCATATGCAAAAATTCTCTCTTCTAAACAATCTAGATTACATAAATCATTGAATTCAATGTAACCCAAGGTATTAAAGAAGACAACAAATGGAGTTCATCACTTCTACTAGACATGCAGAACAAGTTTATTTTCAGCACTAGCATGTAAAACGGAAGTAGTAACACACCATGCATATTTATCACAAGAAACATCAAGCAAATCACCATGTGACAGATAAATCAAGAGATGGTTCCATTATGAATTGCTCAAGTAAAGTATGATTTGTGGAAAAAATCAGCATATTAACACAATTCTCACCTTCCGTGAGTGTAGCACCATAGACATTACCTGTGTTCTCAGTAGGATGATATGATGCATTGTAAAACAATGGTTCAGAAGTGGCACAGAAGGATGTGAGCTCCTCATTTTCGTTCATGTCATCCTTGTCCTCCTGCTTGTTGTGAGCATCATGGTGCTGAATCGCTGTCAACTCAGCCCTCTCATGGGGTGTAGGCGTGGACGTGGATGGTGCAATGGAAATGGACGCTGAACTAGGTGTCGAACTGCTGCCTGCAAAAGAGTTAGAATATATCTTCGAACGGTGTCCCTGCACTTCACGTTCAGCGTTGCGAGCATAATATGAATGCACAAATCTACGTCGCATAGCAGCTTTTAATTCAGCCCAAGTGGTGGGATGTTTTTGTTTATATTCATGATGCCACCAAAACAAAGCTAAATCAGTAAATGCACTAATAGCAGTTTGAACTTGAGAAATAGCAGGAATATCATGGTATGAAAATTTTTGTTCGACCTCTAATTCCCAATCAATATATGTAGCTAGATCATATTTGCCATTGTAAGTTGGAATTGTAAATGGAAGCGTAGGAAAATAATCATTACCATCACAGATGGACGCACAATGGGCGTGTCCATGGAGGTCTCCAGCGGTGACCTCCTTCTGTAAACTCGTGATCAGTGTTTTCATTGCATCGAGGTGTGACACAATGGTGTTGAGCTTGGTCTTAGTGGCCTGCGGCTGTTCATCCTTCTTGTCTACGTCTTCTGCCATGGTTAGCGCAAACACAAAAAACAAAAACGACGACAAAATAGGGGTGGAACGGCTCATAAGACGCTCAAACTAGTGCTGTTATCAAATTCTTATCCGTTCTTACCACGCACACAGGGGCAACCTGTAACCAACTGGTGGAACTCGCGAAAGATTAGAGGAGCGATTGCCTGGAGAAACGAAATCTACTCGTCGTAGTAATATGTGGAGTTCTAGGTAGGCTGCACTCAAATCAAGGATTAGCACAATCAAACAATAATGTGAAGTTGAATTATAGTGCTAAACACGTCACAATTGCTGGAAACAAGTGCAAAAGTGGAACAAGATGAGAGGGAAAAAACACACGAAGGGGCGGTGGCAGGGTGCGCCATGCCTAGGTGTCCTGCGCGCTGGTAGGGTGCCGAGCCTTCCCAGAAGAGATCGATCAGACATACTTTGCTATTTCTCTTTTTTTTTGTTTCTTCTATTTTTTTTTACTTTCCAAAAAGATTACACCACAGGAAACAGGCAGGTGTGATCTAGGGAAAAGCAGTGAAATAGGGAGGAGGTCTGATTGGCGTGTGGGTGTTGTCGCTTTTTTTGTACTTGCCAAACAGACAAACAAAAAACAGGAGGCGTGCAACCACGAGCACGAACAGGGCACGAGGAAGTAGCTCTCGGGGGTGCCCAGTGTCGGTGTTTTGGACCGGCAACCTACTACGGGGAGTACCCGAAGTAGATGAATGTGACTCGCCGAGATCGGTAACTCGAAGGAAGAGACACGTGGCACACAATTTAGACAGGTTTGGGCCGCGAGGTGCGTAATACCCTACGTCCTATATGCTGCGTAGCTCTGGATTGATAGGGCACAATTACACGATGGTGCAACGGTGCGCCGTGGGTTGTATGAGATTGGATGAGGTGATCCTGAGATCGGTCCCTGCCTCGCCTTATATAGTCCGGGAGGCAGGGTTACAAGTCGGAGTAGGGAAGGAGTACTAATCGAGTACGTCTAGGAGACCTCTATACAGTGCGGAACGTGTACAGAGTCCTAACCGAGTACTACTCCCGTGTTGTCCTTGTGCTCCACGCCTTCGAGTGCCGTGTAGCGCAAGCCGGTAGTCCTGGGGCCCACCGAGTAGTCGGTCCCGGTACCCACCGAGGTAGTGGGCCCGGGGAGGTCCATACGACAAGCCCCCGAGTACTTTGTAGTCGAGAAGGATAGCTTCCAGTAGTCTTGACGGCCTTAACGAGTAGTCCTCAAGCGTCCCTGAGTGCTACAAGCCAAAAGTCCTCAAGAGTAGTCGAAGCATCCCGAGGCTGGAATGTACTCCAGCTGAAATTTGAGCAATCTTGAAGTCTTCTCGAGTAGTCCCAAGCGTCCTTGAAATCTGCCTTCGAAGGTCTTCAAGAAATGCCTGTCTTGTCTTGAAGCCGAAGCCGTCGTGAAGATGCGATTTGCAGAACCACAATCCACACGGAGTAGCCCCCGAGCCTCGAGCCGCGGGCTCTGGCTGAGGATCCATCTGAAGTCTTGGCAAGAAAATCCCGAAAAATCCAGAGAGAAAAAACCGAAGGACACGTGGCACGGAGCCCCCGAGCCTTGAGTCGAGTACTTCCTCTCGAATTGAAGGGTCTTCTTGGAGAATGTGTCCTGAGATGCTCTTGAAACTAACCGCGTTCCAGGCAATCGAGTAGAAGTAGCCGAGCCCCCGAGGTGAGGAGCGTCGACTAGTAGAATGCGAAGAGTCACGCGCTGGCGCTGAGTCAGCCGCGCGTGGACTTATCCAACCGCCCGTTGCGGAGGCGATTTGGCTTATAAATAGAAGCCGAAACTCTTAGGGTTTTCACCCCAAGCGAGCCGCAGTCATTTTCCGTTTGAAACTTGAAGTAGATCCACTCCAGCACCTGCTGCCGCCGTAGTAGATCCGAGCGCATCGCCGCCCGAAGGATTCAGGGTAGCCCCCGAGCGGATGCGAGTGAAGACTCCTTGTACTTGGAGAATGAAGCCGTCGCCGTCGAAGACGTCGAAGACCGGCGGAAAGAAGAGGAGCCGTGCAGAGGCCGCCGCGGCTGCCACCAGTGCGGCACCGCCACTGTCTCCACCGCGCGCTGATCCAAGCCGCGAGTGGAAAAAGTCCAAGGTCAAGACAAGAGGACTCGCCGACCCCGTTGAACGCCGGGTTCATCGTGGAGAAGGAGATCGACATGTGGAGATCCGCCGCGAGAGATCCATATCCGATGGAGAAGGCGGAGGACGAGATCCCGATGTTCTCGCGCTTCGTGGAGCGCGGGCTTGCGCTCCCAAAGCAAGCGACTTCTTCAAGGGGTCGCTCGTGTACTATGGCATCGAGTACCTCAATCCGAACCCCAACGGAATCTTCCATACATCCGTCTTCGTACACTTCTCGCGAAGCCTTCTTGGGAATCAAGCCGCACCGGGTGCTCTTCCGATGTTCTTCCGCGTAAAGCCGCAGCCCCCGCGCCTCCAACCCTAGAGTAGTCGGAGGGGCCGGAATCCGGGCCGAGGGAGGACGCCGCGGAGCGCACTCGGCGTACAAGCTCGTGGACTCCAACACCGACTGGAAGACGAGATGGTTCTACATCACGAACCACCATCCCGAGCTACCGAAACCGAGTGGACGGCAGCCCGTGCACCAAGAGTGGTGGAACACGGAGCCCACCATGCAAGAGGGGATCCGGCCTCCCCGAGCTGCTAGCCCGCATCAAGACGCTCAGGGATGCGGGACTGAGGGCCGAGCATGTGGCCTTCAGCTTCATGAAGCGCAGGATCCGGCCCGCTGATGGCGCGGGATACGATGGGCTTCGAGTACACCGGCGACAACGATACGTCGCGGATGCCGGGGGGCGAGCTGGACGACAACGACATCGTCGAGAGGTTGTCGAGGATCTTCAAGGACATGCCGGAGTACACGGCGTGCCCTGTCGAGGAGTACTCCGCCGCGCGCCCGCCCAACGAGGTGAGTAGTCGTACCCCCTCATCGAGTAGTGAGTACCCGTAGCAGAGTTTCTGACGCCTTGTGTCTTTTGCGCAGGATGATGTGAAGCGGTTTGTCTCCGAGCCGCAGCCACCGCCGAGTGGGATCGAGATCCCGGCAGAGGGGAAGGTGAAGGAGCGCCGCGTCGTTGGAGAAGACGACGATCCCGTCATCGTGGAGGATACCTCCGATGACGAAGAAGACGAGGAGACACTGCAGGACCGCTTCCAGCTGCGGTCGAGGTTTAGCCGTCCGGGCTTGCCTCACGTGCCACTGATTCAAGATCCTCCGGCTAGCCTGGAGGCTAGCCTTGCTGCACCGCCGCGGAAGCCGCGCAACCCCGCCAAGAAGCGGGTGGCGAAGAAAATGAAGGTCTCAGAGACCACGCCTCCGGAGGTGAGTCATCTTGAGCAGAGTAGTCGAGTACCCAGTGATCGAGTACGGTGCTGACGAGTAGTCGTCCTTGTGTGCAGGAGGTGCCGCCAACGGAGCCCGTGGAGGAGGGCGACGAGGGCATGTGGCCCACAGTGGGGGAACCGGCAGGAAGCCGAAGTACAGCCCCCACTGTCGAAGATCTTCTGGCGCAACTGGAGCGCCAGCCCCCTGCTCCGGTGGAGAGCAGAGTACCCGCGGCCGCCGCCGTTGCAGAGATGGAAGCCACAGGGACGCGAGAAGACATCCGCGCGCCGCTGCCACCGTGGAGGAGGCGGTGGCTGAAGAGGCGGAAGAAGAGACGCCCGCCGAGGGTGGACTGGTTGACATCGCCAGCATCCTCGGAGCTCCGGCCGTGACTATCGTCCGGTCGAACTTGTAAGTATCACGTCCTCATGAGTAGTACTTGTTGCAGTAGTCGACGATTGCCTGACGAGCTTTTTTGTGGATACTTGCGCAGAAAATCCACAGATCTGAGCTGGGACGGGGAAGAGCCCGCGACAAGCGAGGGCGTGGAGAGGCCGTGCCGCCCGTCGAGGAGCCCGCTCCTGAGGCCCAAGCCGTGACTGAGCCTCCGGCTGCCGAAGCGCCGCTGCCAGAGGCGGCCATAGTCGAAGGTGAGCACCCTTCTTGAAGCTGCAGAACTCCAGGACGAGTAGTCGTAGGCACTGATGTGCGTGTTCCTTGTTGACAGGCGCTGAAGGAGGTGGCATCCCTGCCTGGGTACCCATGCGGGAGTTGACACCAGAGGCCCCGGAAGGCCACGGAAGGAGCCCCCGAGCCCGAGGGTGAAGTCGTCGAGAAGTCTGCCGGGGGAGAAGCGGCTACCACGTCGCCAGGGGTTACCCTGGAGGTGGCGGTCCGATCCCCCGAGATCCAGGACGCGGAGCCGATCCGCTCGGCGCCAATGACGGAGGCTACGTCGAGTAGCCGTGGCGGGATTGAACTGCTGGCCGACGATCTCGTCGAGCCGGCGATGTTGGCGCAGCACCTGGAGGCGATGCGACGAGCCGAGCAGTGGATGAAGGTACGTAGTCGTAGCTTCCCGAGTAGTCCATCCTTCGCGTAGAGTACTCTGCTTGACTTGATCTTGTCTTGTACAGGACGTCGCGGAGCGATCCCGCGAGAAATCGAACATGCTGCAAGGCTACGGCGACACCGTGCTCCGAGCCGAGGCCCTGGAGGAGCAGCTCGTGAAGTCACGGAAGCACGCGGCCGCGATGCAGTCGAAGCTCGACGCCGCCTTCGCCAAGTACCACAACGATGTGATGGAGCTGCAGGCGAAGGGTGATGACCTGGTGCGGAAGAACAAGGGCCTCCGCAACAAGAACAAAGGTATGCCTCTTGACTTGTCGGGTACTTGTTGGAAGTCGTCAAGGCTCGACCCGTTGCTCGTGTTTGCGTAACTCGAGGGCCGGTGGAGCACCGAAGGCCTCGGAGGTCGCGCATGAAGAACCTCTTCTACCGGGAGCAGGAAGCCCGCCGGTGTACTTGAGCTCGACTACAAGGAGCTCGCCTTCGAGTGCGAGAAGCACATGGAGCCGCGGATTGCATCTCGATCGGGATCTCGTCAACCGCTACAAATCTTTGCGAAGTTGAACGAAGATTGCGAGGCGCTCCGAGCCCACCGAAGGACCTTGAGGAGGTCGCCCTTCCGATCGCGAGGCCGCCGGTGCCGCACCCGGCGGCCCCAAGATCACTCCACCGCGATCGATTTCGTGAAGCACCAAGCCGGCTGGCCGCCTACGTCAAGCACATGGCGAAGTCAATCCCGAAGCAAGTGCTAGCCTTCATGAAGTCGTACTTCCCGAAGGCTCCAGTGGAGGTGGTTGCCGGCGGGGTAGCCGCCAACTGCTCGGATGAGCAGTACGCAGAGCTGTTGGAGCAGATGGCTCCCATCGCGGAGCAGGTAGCCGAAAAGTTGAACCTCCAGTAGCTCTGCATAGATAGCTTAGTAGCCATAATTGTACAGGAGACAGTTGTAATGAACTTTTCATATATCAATGAAATGAAGTTGTTCCAGCAATGAGTACTCGTAACCGCGATCTCAGAGTGCGGAGCGCCCATCGTGGAGTAGGTGCGAGTAGTAGTACTCGGCTTTAGTGGTCCCGTCGTAGGGAGTAAGGCAGTAAACAAGTTGATAAAAAATCAAGCTTTATTACTGAAGAAGTACGCCTGGGTGGCCGGTGGCCGTAATTACAAGTAGTCGCCCGGACCCGGAGGCCGCTTACGCCTAAGTGGCGCCGGGAGCGGGTAGCCGCTGCACTCGGTGATCCGTAGGTAGCCGTGGAGGCCGGATCGCGCATCCGTAGGTAGCCGTGGGGCTGGATCTTGGAATGTGGTCTCTTGATAGACCGCTGCTAGAGTCCTTGACGCTCGTCGCAGCCCAGGGTCCGTAGGTAGCCGCACGGGCCGGGACTCGGAGGAGAGTAGTCCGAGACTTGAAGCCGTGACCGGGGGGTCGCTTGCGGCAAGGGGCGTTGATGTAGTCGTGTAGACTTGAACCCCGGAGTAGTCGTGAGACTAGGCGTAGAATCGACAGAGTTGGTCGACGTTCCACGAGTTGTTGACCTCTTCGCCTTCAAGTGTTTGGAGGCGGTAGGAGCCCGGCCCGGTCACCTTAGCCACGGTGAAGGGGCCTTCCCATGGGGAGCTGAGCTTGTGAAGTCCTTCCGTGTTCTGGATACGGCGGAGGACAAGATCTCCAACGTTGAAGGAGCGTTCCTTGACGTTGCGATCATGGTAGCGTCGGATACCCTCCAGGTATCTTGCTGATTGGACGAGGGCGGCGCAGCCGAGCTTCTTCGAGACCGTCGATATCAACCCGTCTCGTCGTCTTCCGAGACGCCTTCGTCGTAGTGCTCCACTGCAGGCGAGTTCCATATGACGTCGGCAGGGAGGATGGCTTCGCAGCCGTAGACCGAGAAGTAGGGGGGATTGCCCCGTTGGCTTGGATGGTTGGGTCCGCAGCCCCCAGAGTGCGTTGGGTAGTTCCTTGATCCACTTGCCCCCTTTGGAGTTAGCAGCATCGTGCAGCCGCTTCTTGAGGGCGTCGAGCACCATCCCATTGGCGCGCTCGACTTGTCCGTTGGCCCGTGGATGGGCGACGGAGACGTATCTGACGTCGATCCCGCTGTTCTCGCAGTACTCCCAGAACTGGTGATTGTTGAAGTTGGACCCCAGGTCTGTGATGATGCGGTGGGGTAGCCCATAGCGGTGTACGAGTTCATCCAGGAAGTCGAGTACTCTGTCGGCCTTGGGGCATGTGACCGGCTTGACCTCGATCCACTTGGTGAACTTGTCGATGGCCACCGCACCCTATTGAATCCACCGGCGCAGTTGGTAGTGGCCCAATCATGTCGAGCCCCCAGCAGGCAAAGGGCCAGGTTGGCGGTATGGTGATTAGCTTGTAGGCTGGGACATGTTGCTGCTTGGCGAAGAACTGACATCCTTGGCACCTTCTGACGAGTTCTTCGGCATCGCCCAGGGCTGTGGGCCAGTAGAAAGCTCGCCGGAAGGCTTTGCTGACTAGCGTGCGTGACGACGCGTGGTTGCCGCAGATGCCCTTGTGGATCTCCTTCAAGATGTCCTTGCCTTCTTCGCGGGGGACGCACTTCATGAGTACTCCAGAAGATGCGCCCCGCTTGTAGAGCTTGTCTCCGACGAGGACGTAAGACTTGGCGCGGCGGACGAGTTGTTCGGCTGCGTTCTTGTCGGAGGGGACCCTCTGCTCGCCGAGGTAGTCGATGAAGGGTTGCCTCCGGTCCACGTCGATCATCATGACCTCCCCGCCCACCGGTGGATGGGCGGGGCGATGGTCGGTGGCGCCGCTCCGGGATGGATGGCGCGTGAAGCTCGTGGACGAAGACGCCCGCGGGTACTTGGGCGCGGGTGGATCCGAGCTTCGAGAGGACGTCCGCCGCGACGTTGTTGTCGCGGACGATGTGGTGGAACTCGAGACCGTAGAATTTGTTCTCGAGCTTGCGGACTTCTAGGCGTAGGCGTCCATGTTCTCCTTGTTGCGGTCCCGAGGACTTGTTGACTTGGTTGATGACCATCGCGGAGTCGCCGTAGACTAGTAGCCGCTTGATGCCAAGTGAAGCCGCGAGGCGGAGCCCGTGCGGCGAGGGCTTCGTACTCGGCTTCATTGTTCGAGACCTTCCGGGAGATCCGCAGGACGTACTTGAGTTGTTCGCCCGTTGGAGAGATCGGGGAGCACCCCCGCGCCCGCGCCCTCGAGGTTGAGTGAGCCGTCAAAGTACATCACCCAATGCTCGGTCGCACGGTGGGGAGTAGGTAGCCGGTTCTCCCGCCACTCCGCCATGAAGTCGACTAGCGCCGCGACTTGATGGCGGTGCGTGGCTTGAAGTCGATTGTGAGGGCGCCGAGCTCGACAGCCCACTTGGAGATTCTTCCGGTGGCGTCTGGGTTCCTCAGGATGTCGCCGAGCGGGTAGTCGGTGACGACGGAAACCGAGTACTCCTGGAAGTAGTGTCGTAGCTTCCGCGAGGTGATGAGTAGAGCGTACAGAAGCTTCTGCACGGGCTGGTAGCGAGCCTTGGACTCTGATAGAACCTCGTTGACAAAGTATACTGGGCGCTGGACCGGGTAGGCGTGGCCGTCTTCCTGCCGCTCGACAACGATGGCAGTACTGACCACGTGAGTAGTCGCAGCTAGGTAGAGCAGTAGCTGCTCGCCCTTGTAGGGAGCCGTGAGGACTGGCGGCTTTGACAGAAGTCCTTGAGCTGGGCAAGGGCTTGATCCGCCTCCCGGAGTCCACACGAACTTCTCGTGATGCTTGAGAAGTTTGAAGAAAGGGAGACCCCGTTCTCCTAGCCTCGAGATGAATCGTTCAACGCCGCCATGCACCCCGTCGGCCTTCTCGGACGTCCTTGATGCTCGTGGGAGCTTTCATGCTGGTGATGGCGGAGATCTTCTCGGGGTTGGCTTCAATGCCGCGCTGGCTGATGATGAAGCCGAGTAGTTTGCCCGAAGGGACGCCGAAGACGCACTTGTTCGGATTGAGCTTCCAGCGGTACTCGCGTAGTGAGGCGAAGGTCTCTTCAAGGTCGTCGATGAGGGTACTGGAGTCCCTGGTTTTGACAACCACGTCATCCACGTAGGCCTCGACGTTCTTGTTGAGTTGCCGCTTGAAGCTGTGCCCCCGGATGGCCCGTTGATATGTAGCGCCGGTGTTCTTCAACCCAAATGACATGGTCGTGTAGCAAGACGCGCCAAACGGGGTGATGAACGCGGTCTTCTCCGGTCTTCTTCCTTGATTGCGATCCGGTGGTACCGGAGTAGCAATCGAGGAAGCAGAAGCAGTCACGCCCACCGTGGAGTCGATGACTTGATCGATCCGTGGCAACCCGAAGGGGTCCTTGGGGCGGTGCTTGTTGAGGTCGGTGTAGTCGACGCACATCCTCCACTCGTTCGAGTTCTTCTTGCGGACGAGGACGGGGTTGGCGAGCCACTCGAGATGGAAGACTTCTCCGATGAAGCCGGCCGCGAGTAGTTTGGCAAGCTCCTTCTTGATGGCGTCCGTCCGTCGTCGGCAAAGCGTCCGGAGGTTTTGTCGCTTGGGGGTGGCCTTTGGATCGACGTTGAGGCGTGCTCGATCGGCTCCCCGGGCACTCCCCGGCATGTCCGTCGGCTTCCACGCGAAGATGTCGCGGTTAGCCCGAAGGAAGCTGATGAGCGCGTCTTCCTATTTGGGGTCGAGGCCGGCCCCGATGGTGGTGGTCTTGCTGGGGTCGCCTGTTCCGAGGTCGACCGACTTGACGAGTACCTCCTCAGGTGGCTGAGGCTTATTGGCGCTGTCAGACTTCTCTGGGATGTCGAGTTCGCTCGTGGCAAGCTTCTTCGACGCGGCGTAGACCTCCATCATTGGGGTGGGTACTTGGTTTGTTGAGGCGATCACCACGGCCTCTGTATCGCAGTCGTGAGAGATCTTCAAGTCCCCCTGGAGGGAGAGTACGCCGGCTGGACTTGGCATCTTGAGTACCAAGTAGGTGTAGTGAGGCACCGCCATGAACTTGGCGATGGCCGGTCTGCCGAGGATGGCATGGTAGGAAGTTTCGAAATCCGCAACCTCGAACTTGATGTACTCGGTGCGGTAGTTATCCCGAGACGCCCCGAAGGTAACTGGCAGTACCACTGAGCCTAGTGGGATAGCCGCGTTGCCTGGGACGATGCCGTAGAACGGCATGCTGCTCTTGTCGAGCATGGGGGTGACGTCGAGGTTCATCTTCTTCAAGGTCTTGGTGAAAAGGACGTTGAGCCCGCTTCCGCCATCGATGGGCACCTTGTTGAGCTTAGAACCCGCCACTGTTGGTTTCAGGACGAGAGGGAACCGTCCTGGCTCGGAGAAGCTAGTCCACTGGTCCGCGCGGGAGAAAGTGATGGGTACTTCTGACCACCTGAGAGGGGTCATGACCGCTGGCTCGATGGACATCACTTCGCGACAGGTAGCCTCTCGCTCCCGCCCTGCTGGGCAGTCCGCCGAAGAGGACGTTGACGGTCTTCTCGGGTTCCTGGAAGTCGTCATTGTCGCCGTCCTTCTTCTTGCCCTTCTGGTCGCGAGGGTGCGGTGGCTCCGGCGTATCCTTGAGTGCATGCCCGAGCCGGTAGCACCGCTTCCGTAGTGTGGTTGCCGTTCGGATGCCACGGGCACTTCTCCTTCGACGGCATCCTTGAACCCGCCGGAGTTCTTCTTCGAGTTCCCTTTCGGAGGGCGCTGGATAGCCGCGACGGTATTGTCTGGCTTGCGCTTGCGGTTGGAACCCGAGAAGTTGTTGTTGTTGTTGTTGTTGTTGCGGCCGCCTTGGTTTGCATTGCTGCCGCTGCCGCCGCCCTGGTTCTGCTTTGTCTTTCCGCGGATGGCGTCGTACTTGGCGTTAGCCTTGTCCTCTTCGTCCGCTCAGGACGTGATCATGTCCTTGAGGTGGGGAATGGACTTGGGGCGGCGACGACCGAAGTCCTCGAAGGTGCGACGGTGGTAGAGACCGTCCTGGAAGAGGTCGATGACCTCCTTGTCGGTGACGTCGACGACGGTAGCGCGCTTGTCGAAGAAACGGCGCATGTACTTGCGGAGGGTCTCGCCTTGTTCTCGCTTGATCATGGCGAGGTCCATGCGAGTACCCGAGCGGCCCATGGCGCCCGCGAAGTTGCTCGTGAACCTGTTCCTTCGCTGGTCCCACTTGTCGATCGAGTGCTTGTCCAGCGACTCGAGCCAAGTGAGTGGGGCTTGGTCCAGGCGGAAGGGGAAGTAGAGGCACTTGGTGTCGCTGTTGCCGCCAGCGTTCTCGATGGAGAGAGCGTAGCATCGGAGCCACTGGATGGGATCCTGCTTCGCGTCGTATTTGGTGATCCCCAAAGGCTTGAACTTGTCGGGGAGGAGCAGATTGCGAAGCCGTGATGAGAAGGCGGGGAAGCCGTCGCCTTCAACAGCGGTGGTCGACTTCTTCTGCCGCAACTCCTCGATCCTCTCGACGAGCATCGTACCCGCCATGAGAGGCACCGGAGGCGTGGCTATGCGCGTGGCCGCGGCCGCCGCGGCCGCCGCCGCCTCCCGGCTTTCTTGTTGGCCCCGTGGTTGGAGCCGCCGCCGTCGGCCGCCGCCGCCGTCGGGGTCGTTGCCGCCGCCACCGGCCGGAGCACGGTGGGGGACGACTTCTCGGTTGCCTTGCTCTTGTCGTGAAGGTCCGCCGCGGTGGAGCGTCGACGGTTTGGGTCGACCGGGATGTCGCCCCGAGTACGGTTAGGACCGGGGTCGGCCGCCGCGACTAGTAGCTTCGTTGTCGCGAGGCTTAGGCGGGGAGAAGTTGGCCGACTCTTCTTGTCGACCCGCATGAAGTAGGCTTCTTCGGCCGAGCTTGGCGATGACCTCTCCGGCGTGTATGCCCCGAGCTCCGGCGTGCGATCGTTGTGATCGACATGAGGCATTGCTCGGGAGTGGTGTGGACTGCGCTCTCGACCGCTCGAGAGCTTCCGCAAGGTTGCGGATGGGAAGGTTGTCTCCGAGCCGCCGGCGTCGCTCGTTGCGCTTCCCTGTTACGTTCTCGCCGGCGTCCCCGTTGGCGTCGGTCTCGTCCGGGGGGCATCGGCCGGACGGCCTCGTCCGCGGAGATGTCCTCCGTGTACTTGTCCGCGGCCGTGCCCGAGGTTCCCGGGGTGTCGCCGGCGGCCATGAAGACTTGACGATAGGGAGTGCCGAGGCCGGACTCGAAGCGCGCCACCCTCGGGGGGTGTGTTGGAGTCGGCCGGGCCGCGTGGTGTTCCCTCCGGAACGGTAGTGAGTCGATGTAGGCGACGTAGCGTGAGTCCTCCTTTGTCGGTTCGCGCGGGCTTGCGGTCCGGCCGCAGACGTATCTTCGGCGGGCGTTGATCTTATAACCGGCCCCGCAGGGCGGCCCCCGACAAGGGAAGCTCAGAGGAGTCCTCTTCGGACTCGGGCTCCTCAGGGTCCGACCCAAAGTCGAACTCATAGTCCGGGTTCGAGTAGAACTCGGAGAGAGGGCTGGAGCCCAAGAGGTGGTGGGGGACGGCGTCGGAGTCCGAGTTGGACTCGGTTACGGGCTCCTTGCCGGCCCGGCGTGGAGTGGGAGCCCCTGTGCGGGCCCGGCTGAGGACGCGGGGGCCACGCACGGGGCGTAGGCGTGGTGAGGGGGCCGTCTGCGATGGCTGAGCAACCGGCTCGCAAGCGATGGCCCATGGCGACGTCGGGTTCGAGTTGGGGACGGACTCGAGCTCGAAGTCGGCGTGATGGTCGAAGAGCGAAATTTCGCCGAACTTGCCGGCGAGTTCGTCCGTGACAACTTCGAGAAGCGTCACGAGGCCTGTCTTCGGGTTGGGCTGCATGGTCAGGCGGCGCTGGAAGGAGCCCGCGCCATCAGCAGTGCAGACCCAGGCGCTGAAGACGAAGGTGTCGCCGCGGTTGAAGGCGACGGTTGGCTTGATGTGAACGGAAGCCGTCGAGTTCGCCATGTGATCTCGAGCGAGAGCCCCTACCTGGCGCGCCAGCTGTCGGTGTTTTAGACCGGCAACCTACCAAGGGGAGTACCCGAGGTAGATGAATGTGGCCTCGCCGAGATCGGTAACTCGAAGGAAGAGACACGTGGCACACAATTTAGACAGGTTCGGGCTGCGAGGTGCGTAATACCCTACGTCCTGTATGCTGTGTAGCTCTGGATTGATTGGATGTGTTTACAAGATGATGCGTATGAGAGAGAGAGGTGTCCCTACCTCGCCTTATATAGCCCGGGAGGCAGGGTTACAAGTCGGTTTGAGGAAAGAGTACTAGTCGGGTACGGCTAGGAGTTCTCTACATAGTACAAGACATGTATAGCTTCCTATCCGAGTACTTCTCCACCGTAGTCCTTGCGCCCCACGCCATCAGGAGCCGTGTGGCACAAGCCGAGTAGTCCCAGGGGCCCACCGAGTAGTCGGTCCTGGTACCCACCGAGGCAGTGGGCCCAGGGAGGTTCATACGACAAGCCCCCGAGTACTTTGTAGTCGAGTAGGATAGTTTCGAGTAGTCTTGATGGCCTTGACGAGTAGTCCTCAAGCGTCCCCGACTACTACAAGCCAAAAGTCCTCAAGAGTACTTGAAGCATCCCGAGGCTGGAAGGTACTCCAGCTGATCCTTGAGTAGTCTTGAAGTCTTCTCGAGTAGTTCCCAAGCATCCTCGAGTTCTCCTCTTGAAGGTCTTCAATAATACTCGCTTTGTCTTGAAGAAGAAACCATATAGGAAATGTGATTCGAAGAATCACATTCCATATGGAATGTAGCCCCTGAGCCTTAGGTCGAATCGTAGATTCAAGCTGAGGGTCAATCTGAAATTCTGCCAAGATTATCCCGCAAAATCCAGAGAAAAAACCGAAGTACACGTGGCACAGAGCCCCCGAGCCTTGAGTCGAGTACTTCCTCTCGAATTGAAGGGTCATCTTGATTGTAAAATATGTCCTGAGTTGCTCTGGAGTCTTGTCATCACCCAGGGATTTGAGTAGACGTAGCCGAGCCCCCGAGATGAAGCACGTCGACTACTGGAAGTTGAAGAGTCAGGCGGCTGCCGCTGAGTCAGCTGTCGATACTTATCCATCTGGCCATTTCATCACCGCTGGTTGGCTTATAAATAGAAGCCGAAACCCTTGGGGTTTTCCATCCCCCACATTTGCAGTCATTGAAATAGATCTAGCCAAGAGTCAGCCACCCGAGCACACTGCCACCGCGCTTTAAGCTGCAGATCCACGCGCGCTGCTGCTGCTTGCCTCCGGAGAAGCCCCCGAGCGAATGCGAGTGAAAACCCGGTGCATTTGGAGGATGAAGTCTTCCCCGTCGAAGAGCATGAAGACCGGTGCCGGAAAGAAGAGATCCCGTGACGAGGCAGCTGGATCCGCCCAGGGGTCAACACCGCCGACCTCTCCCCCGCGCCCGAATCCGAACAAAGAGTGGAAGAAATCCAAGGCGAAGACTGAAGACCTGGTGGCACTGGTGAACATCAGTTTCCTCCAGGAGAAGGAGATGGACATGTGGCGCACCGCCGCGGGAGATCCGTACCCAATGGAGAAGAACCCCGACGAGATCCCAATGTTCGCACGGTTCGTGGAGCGAGGGCTGGCTCTCCCGGCGAGCGACTTCTTCAAGGGTCTCCTCATGTACTACGTATCAAGTACTTGAACTTGAACCCTAACGGGATTTTTCACGTCTCTGTCTTCGTCCATTTCTGCGAGGCCTTCGTGGGGATCAAGCCCCACTGGGTCTTGTTCCGAAAGTTCTTCCGCTTGAAGCCGCAGCCAAGCGCCAATGACCCAAGAGTAGTCGGAGGAGCCAGCGTCCAGATGCGCGAGGACGCCGCCGAGCAGTACTTGTCTTACAAGCTCATCGACTCCAACCAAGATTGGAAGTTGAAATGGTTCTACATCACCAACCACCACCCGGAGCTGCCGAAGACGAGCGGGAAGCAGCCTAAGCATCAGCCCTGGTGGAACACGGAGCCGACGATGCAGGAGGGTATTCAACTACCCGAGCTGCTGCAGAAGATCAAGGCTTTCAGAGAAGCCGGGCTGAGGGCCGAACACGTCGCCTTCAGCTTCATGAAGAGAAGGGTACAACCGCTGATGGCGCGTGATACCCTCGGGTACCAGTATACGGGTGACGACGACACATCGAGGATGCTCGGTACTAAAGTCGACGATGACGACATTGTCGAGAGACTGGGTAGGACCTTCAAAGATATGCCACCATACACACCCTGCCCAGTCCCGGAGTCCTCCGCGGCTCGTCCACCAAACAAGGTTGGTAATTGAACTTGTGTCTTTGAGTACTCATTGCATTGTAGTAGTCGAGCTCACCCAAATTGTTTGATGCAGGATGATCTGACGAAGTTTGTCTCCGCCCCAGCTTCCCCTCCTCGACTTGTGGATATTCTAGAGGAGGGCAAGGGCAAAGGCAAGGAGCGTCATGAAGTCGGCGAGGGTGACGACACCATCACCATAGAAGACACGTCCGACGAGGAGGACGGGGAGACGCTTCAGGAGCGGTTCCAACTGCGGTCCAGGTTTAGCCGTCCTGGACTGCCCAATGTGCCCCTCATCGATGATCCTCCGACTAGCCTGGAGGCTAGTCTCCCTGCGCCACCGAGGAGGCCACACAATGTGGCACGCAAGCGTGTCGCCAAGAAATCGAAAGTCACCGAGACTACGTCTCAAGAGGTAAGCTCCTCGAGTAGAGTAGTCGAGTACTTGACTTGAAGTATTCTGTATGCTGACAATTGACTTCTGAGTTGACGCGGGAGATTCCCTCATCCGACCCTATTGATCAAGGGGAAGGAGAGGACTGGGACACGGTGGACGAGCCAGCTGAAAGAAGCCGCAGTCCAGCCCCCACCGTCGAAGAACTTGTGTCGCGGATGACACAGCGGTCGACTGGAGTTGTCGAGCTGCGGGCGCCGGCCGTGGAGAGCAGGCTGGAACCGAGTGCGACTGCTGGTGCCGAAGAACCAGCAGCGGCTCAAGCTGAAGAGGAGGCGTCCACCGAAACCGGGCTTGTAGACATCGCCAGCATACTTGGCGCTCCGACTGTGACTGTCGTCCAGTCTAGCTTGTAAGTGAAGACCTTTCCCGAGTAGTACCTGTAGCTTGGTAGTCTTACTTGGTTGACCACCGATCTTGTACTATGCAGGAAATCAACTGACTTATCCTGGGATGAAGATGAACCCAGCACGGCGGCGGCTGAAGAAGTTTCCGCGCCTGCCGCCGAAGAGTCCGCTCCCCTCCCTCAGGCCGAGACCGTGGCACCGGGTGTAGAGGCTATGTTGTCGGAAGCCACTATGGTAGAAGGTAAGTAGTCTGCACTGATGCATCCTACCCCAAGTAGTAGTCGTAGCCCCCGGGTACTGATGTGTGGCTTGTGTTGACAGGAGCACAGGCCGAGGGAACCGGAATCCTTGAAGCCGTGTCGGTTGAAGGCGTCTTGCCTGAAGCCGAGATGACCACAGGAGGAGCATTCAAGCCTACAGAGACAGCAGCCCCCGGGGTGACAGAAAGAGTGCATGACGAGGCACTGCCTCTAGGTGTTTTAGACCAGCAACCTACTAAGGGGAGTACCTGAAGTAGATGAATGTGGCCTCGCCGAGATCAGTAACTCGAAGGAAGAGACACGTGGCACACAATTTAGACAGGTTCGGGCCGCGAGGTGCGTAATACCCTACGTCCTGTATGCTGCGTAGCTCTGGATTGATTGGGTACGATTATAAGATGATAAAATCTTACGCCATGAGATGAGATCATGAGAGAGGGGTCCCTGCCTCGCCTTATATAGTCCGGGGGGTAGGGTTACAAGTCGGTTCAGGGAGAGAGTACTAGTCGAGTACGCCTAGGAGTCCTCTATACAGTGCGGGACATGTACAGCTTCCTAACCGAGTACTTCTCCTATGTAGTCCTTGTGCTTCACGCCATTAGGTACCGTGCAGCGCAAGTCAGGTAGTCCCAGGGGCCCACCGAGTAGTCGGTCCTGGTACCCACCGAGGTAGTGGGCCCAGGGAGGTCCATACGACAAGCCCCCGAGTACTTTGTAGTCGAGAAGGATAGCTTCAAGTAGTCTTGACGGCCTTAACGAGTAGTCCTCAAGCGTCCCCGAGTACTACAAGTCAAAAGTCCTCAAGAGTAGTCGAAGCAACCCAAGGCTGGAATGTACTCCAGCTGATGTTTGAGCAATCCTGAAGTCTTCTCGAGTAGTCCCAAGCATCCTCGAGCGCTGCCCTTGAAGGTCTTCAACAATGCCCTTGTTGTCTTGAAGCCAAAACTGATATGGAAGTGCGATTGCAAAATCGCACTCCATATGGAGTAGCCCCGAGCCTTAGGTTGAGTTGTAGACTCTTGCTGAGGGTCCATCTGACGTTTTGGCAAGAGTATCCCGAAAAATCCAGAGAAAAAACCGAAGGACACGTGGCACGGAGCCCCCGAGCCTTGAGTCGAGTACTTCCTCTCGAATTGAAGGGTCATCTTGTAGAATGTGTCCTGAGATTCTCTTGAGTCTTGCCGCTTCCCAGGAAGTCGAGTTGGAGTAGCCGAGCCCCCGAGGTGAGGCGCGTCGGCTAGTAGAATTTGAAAGGTCACGCGCGGCCGCTGAGTCAGCCGAGCGCAGACTTATCCATCCGGCCATTGAGGGGCCGCGTTGACTTATAAATAGAAGCCAAAACCCTTAGGGTTTTTCACCCTACGCAGTTGTAGCCATTCCCAGCAGATCTGGCCAGAAATCACCACTGGTGCGCACCGCCGCCGCCGCTGAGTAGAGCTTAGATCCAGGTGCGCCGCCATAGGAAGCCACCACTGCAGCCCCCGAGCGAATGCACGTGAAGACACCGTGCACCTGGAGGATGAAGCCGTCTCCGTCAAAGACCACGAAGGCCGCCGGCAGAAAGAAGAGGGCCAGTGAAGAGGCCGCCGGATCTGCCGCAGGGACATCACCGCCGGTGTCCCCGCCGCGGCCAGATCCAAACCATGAATGGAAGAAATCCAAGGCGAAGACTGAAGACTTGCTGGCCGTTCTCAACAGTGGATTCCTGCGGGAGAAGGAGGTGGACATGTGGAGGGCCGCCGTCGGGGATCCATACCCCATGGAGAAGAATCCAGACGTGATCCCAATGTTCGCGCGGTTCGCGGAGCGCGGACTGTCTCTCCCGGCGAGCGACTTCTTCAAGGGGCTCATGGGGTACTACAGCATCGAGTACCTCAACCTCAACCCCAACGGTATCTTCCACACCGCCGTCTTCGCACATTTTTGCAAAGCCTTTCTGGGGATCAAGCCCCATTGGATCTTGTTCCGGAAGTTCTTCCGGGTGAAGCCGCAACCCAGCGCCAGCAACCCTCGAGTAGTCGGAGGAGCGGGGATCCAGATGAGGGAGGACGCCGCCGAGCAGTACCTCTCCTACAAGTTGATAGATTCCAACCAGGATTGGAAGGCCAAGTGGTTCTACGTCACGAACCACCACCCGGAGCTGCCGAAGCCCAGAGGGAAGCAGCCCAAGCATCGTCTGTGGTGGAATTCGGAGCCGACGATGCAAGAAGGGCTCCAGCTGCCCGAGTTGTTGGTGCGGATCAAGGCGCTGAGGGAAGCCGGGCTGAGGGCCGAGCACGTGGCCTTCAGCTTCATGAAGCGCAGGGTGCAGCCGCTGATGGCTCGCGACACCCTTGGGTACGAGTACACCGGCGACGACGACACGTCGCGGATGCCTGGAGATGAAGTCGACGACGATGACATTGTTGACAGGCTGGCCCGGGTCTTCAAGGATATGCCGGCGTACACACCGTGCCCCATACCAGAGTTCTCCGCCGCACACCCACCAAAGGAGGTTAGTAGCCGCATCCATAGTCGAGTACTCATTACGCAAGAGTAGTCGCACTGATGAGTTGTTCTTGCAGGATGATTTGAAGAAGTTCGTCTCCGAGCCGCCGTCGCCTCCTCAGTTAGTCGAGGTCCCAGAGGAGGGGAAAACCAAGGCCAAGGAGCGGCGCGAAGTCGGCGAGGGAGACGACACAGTTGTCGTGGAAGACACGTCCGATGAGGACGACGACGAGGAGACGCTGCAGGACCGCTTCCAGCTGTGGTCGAGGTTTAGCCGTCCTGGATTACCTCACATCCCTCTCGTTCAAGATCAGCCGACTAGCCTAGAGGCTAGTCTGCCCGCGCCACCGAGGAAGCCACGCAATGTGGCCCGGAAGCGTGTGGCCAAGAAATTGAAGGTCACTGAGACCATGTCCCAAGAGGTAAGCCATCTTGAGTAGTGTAGTCGAGTACTGATGTCTCGAGTTCATGTTGATGACGAAGTTTCCGTGCTTGCAGAAGGTGCCGCCTACCGAGCCCGTTGAGCAGAGCGACGAAGGCGAGTGGGACACGGTGGGGGAGGCCGCTGGTAGTCGTAGCCCAGCCCCCACTGTCGAAGAGCTCTTGGCGCAGATGGAGCGCCGCCCCCCCCGCTCGGGGGGAGCATGGAACTCGCCGGCCGCCGCCGCGAAGAGGCGACGGCCACAGAGGCGCAGGAGGAGGCGCCTGCCGAGGCTGGACTGGTCGACATCGCCAGCATCCTCGGCGCCCCAACTGTGACGGTAGTCCGGTTGAGCTTGTAAGTGTTGATTCTTCCCGAGTAGTACTTGATGTGGTTGTCGCACTTGATTGATAACCGGCTTGTGTACTCTGCAGGAAATCGACGGACCTGTCCTGGGAGGGGGATGAACCGGTGCGGCGGTAGCGGAAGAAGAAGTCGCGCCACCCGCTGAGGAGTCAGCTCCCGCCCCTCAGGCGGAGCCCGAAGCGCCGGCCGCTGAGGCTACGTTGCCCGAGGCCAGCGTCATTGAAGGTGAGTACTTTGCTGAGGTCAAAGTGCCTTCGTAGAGTAGTCGTAGTCGCCATGTTGACTGATACACTTGTCTTCTTGTCGACAGGTGCTGAGGCCGAAGGAAGCGATATCCCGTCGGCGGTGCCCGTAGAAGACGTGGCACCGGGAACTCAGGAGGTTGCCGTAGAAGCCCCCGAGCCGATGGAGGTGGCTGCCGGAGAAGCCCCCGCGACGACTGGAGGAGGAGGGGACGCCGCACTCCCAGAACCCGCTCTGGAGGTGGTCGTCTGCTCACCGGAGATCCAGGACGCGGAGCCAATCCGCTCGGCGCCGATGACCGAAACCGCTACGAGTAGTCGTGGCGGGATCGAGTTGTTGGCGGACGATCTGGTCGACCCAAAGAACGGGGGCTCCGCACTCGGAAAGGTGCGCCAAGCCGAGCAATGGATGAAGGTGAGTAGTCATAACCCTTGAGTAGTCAACCCTTTAGCGTTGAGTACCCATCTGATGTGTGTTGTCTGCGCAGGACATCGTTGAGTGGTCCCGCCTGAAGTCGGAGATGCTTCAAGGGTACGGCGACGCGGTGCTTCGGGCCGAGACGTTAGAGGATCAACTCGTGAAGTCCCGGAAGCACGCCGCCGCCATGCAGTCAAAGCTGGACACCGCCTTCGCCAAGTACCATAATGACGTCGAAGAGATGCAGGCGAAGAGCGACGACTTGGTGCGGAAGAACAAGTCTCTCCGCAACAAGAACAAAGGTACACCATTTGTCTTGCTGAGTACTTGTTGGAGGTCGAGAGGTAGTCTGACCCGCTATGCCTTGTTGGTTGCAGAGCTTGAGACTCGGGTAGATCAGCTGAAGGCTTCGGAGACTGATCTGAAGAACCTTTTCTACCGGGAGCAGGAGGCCCGCCAAGTACTGGAGTTCGATTATAAGGAGCTTGCTTACGAGTGCGACAGCACATGGAGCTCTGTATTGCACCAGACCGTGACCTCGTCAACTGCTACAAATCCTTACAGAAGCTGAACGAGGATTGCGAGAAGCTGCGGCCCCAGCTCAAGGAACTTGAAGAACCCGCGCTCCCCATTGCGAGGCTGCTGGTGCCTCATCCTGGCGGACCCAAGATAGCGCCGCTGGTGGACCGGTTGAAGGAAGCCCCCAGCCGGCTGGCGGCCTACGTGAAGCACTTGGCGAAGTGGATCCCGAACCAAGTGCTGGCCTTCATGAAGTCGTACTTTCCGAAGGCTCCCGTAGATGTAGTCGCCGGCGGACTAGCCGCCAACTGCACTGACAAGCAGTATGCGGAGCTGCTGGAGCAGATGGCGCCTATTGCAGATCAAGTCGCCGAGAAGCTTAATCTCCAGTAGTCCTGTAAAAGTTAGCTCGTAGCAGTAGTTGTACAAAAACAATTGTAATGAAATTGTTTAAGTATGAATGAAGAAGAACTTCCATCAATGAGTACTCGTTGCCGCGATCTTGGAGTGCGGAGTCCCATCGTGGAGTTGTCACGAGTAGTCGTACTCGGCAGTAGTCCCGTTGAGGGAGGAAGACAGTAAAGCAGTTGATGAACAATCAAACCTTATTACTGAAGAAGTACACCTGGATGGCCAGGGCCGTAGTTACAGAGTAGTCGCAAGGACCCGGAGGCCGCCTACGGCTAAGTAGTGCTAGGGCGTGTAGGCTCTTAAAGCAGTAGATCCGTAAGTAGCCGTATAGGGTGGATCTAGGAGTACATGGTCTCTCAGTAGACCGCTGCTAGAGTCCTTTGTCGCTCGTCGCAGGCCCGGATCCGTAGGTAGCCGCATGGGCTGGATTCTGGAGAGGAGTAGTCCGGAGACTGGTGCCTAAACCCGGAGGCCGCTTACAGCGAAGAGGTAGTCCGGAGACTGGTGCCTGGACCCGGAGGCCGCTTACGGCGGAGGGGTCTTGATGTAGTCGTGTAGACTTGAGCCCCAGGGTAGTCGTGTTGACTAGGCGTAGAACCGACAGAGCTGGACGACGTTCCACGAGTTGTTGACGTCTTCACCTTCAAGTGTCTGGAGGCGGTAGGAGCCCGGCCCGGTCACCTTTGCCACTGTGAAGGGACCTTCCCAGGGGGAGCTGAGCTTGTGTAGTCCTTCCGTGTTCTGGATGCGACGGAGGACGAGATCACCAACGTTGAAGGAGCGTTCCTTGACGTTGCGGTCGTGGTAGCGTCGGATACCCTCCAGGTACCTTGCTGATTGGACGAGGGCAGCGCAACGAGCTTCTTCGAGTCTATCGATGTCAACTCGTCCGTCGTCTTCGAGACGCCTTCGTCGTAGTGCTCTCTACCGCCGGTGAATCCCATATGACATCGGCGGGGAGGATTGCTTTCGGAGCCGTAGACCGAGAAGTATGGAGATTGCCCCGTTGGCTTGGAGGGCTGAGTACGTAGCCCCCAGAGTGCATTGGGTAGTTCCTTGATCCACTTGCCTCCTTTAGAGTTAGCAGCGTCGTGTAGCCGCTTCTTGAGAGTGTCGAGCACCATCCCGTTGGCGCGCTCGACTTGTCCGTTGGCCCTAGGATGGGTGACTGAGACATATCAAACGTCGATCCCGCTGTTCTCGCAGTACTCCCAGAACTGGTGATTGTTGAAGTTGGAGCCCAGATCCGTGATGATGCGATGGGGTAGTCCGTAGCAATGCACGAGTTCATCCAGGAAGTCGAGTACTCTGTCAGCCTTGGGGCATGTGACCGGCTTGACCTCGATCCACTTGGTGAACTTGTCGATGGCCACCAATACTCTGTTGAATCCACCTGGCGCAGTTGGTAGTGGCCCAATCATGTCAAGCCCCCAGCAGGCGAAAGGCCAGGTTGGCGGTATGGTGACTAGCTTGTAGGCTAGGACGTGTTGCTGCTTGGCGAAGTACTGGCACCCTTGGCACCTTCTGAAGAGTTCTTCGGCGTCGCCCAGAGCTGTGGGCCAGTAGAAAGCTCATCGGAAGGCCTTGCTGACCAGCGTGCGAGAGGACGCGTGATTGCTGCAGACGCCCTTGTGGATCTCCTCCAAGATGTCCTTGCCTTCTTGTCTGGGGACGCACTTCATGAGTACTCCGGAAGATGCGCCCCGCCTGTAGAGCTTGTCTCCGACGAGGACGTAGGATTTGGCGCGGCGGATGAGCTGCTCGGCCAAGTTCTAGTCCGAGGGAACCTTCTGCTCGCTGAGGTAGTCGATGAAGGGTTGCCTCCAGTCCACGTCGATCATCATGACCTCCTGGCCAGCCGGGGGATGCGCTGGGATAGTGGTCGGTGGCGCTGGCTCCAGGATGGATGGCGCGTGAAGCTCGTGGACGAAGACACCCGCTGGTACTTGAGCGCGAGTACAGCTAAGCTTCGACAGGACGTCCGCTGCAACGTTGTTGTCGCGAACGATGTGGTGGAACTCGAGACCATAGAACTTGTTCTTGAGCTTGCGGACTTCTAGGCAGTAGGCGTCCATGTTCTCCTTGTTGCGGTCCCAGGACTTGTTGACTTGGTTGATGACCACTAAGGAGTCGCCGTAGACTAGTAGCCGCTTGATGCCCAGTGAAGCCGCGAGGCGGAGCCCGTGTAGGAGAGCTTCGTACTTGGCTTCGTTGTTTGAGACCTTCTAGAAGATCTGCAGAATGTACTTGAGTTGTTTGCCCGTTGGAGGGATCAAGAGTACTCGTGCACCTGCGCCCTCGAGGTTGAGTGAGCTGTCAAAGTACATCACCCAGTGCTCTAGTCGCTCGGTTGGAGTAGGTAGCTAATTCTCCTGCCACTCTGCCATGAAGTCGACTAGTGCCTGCGACTTGATGGCTGTGCGTGGCTTGAAGTCGATGTTGAGGGTGCCGAGTTCGACTGCCCACTTGGAGATTCTTCCAGTAGCATCTTGGTTCCGCAGGATGTCGCCGAGCGGGTAGTCGGTGACGACGGAGATCGAGTACTCCTGGAAGTAGTGTCGTAGCTTTCGCGAGGTGATGAGCACTGCATACAGAAGCTTCTGTACGGGCTAGTAGCGTGTCTTGGATTCTGACAGGACCTCGCTGACGAAGTAGACTGGTCGCTGGACTGGGTAGGCGTGGTCATCTTCCTGCCGCTCGAGGATGATGGCAGTACTGACCATGTGAGTAGTCGCAGCGAGGTAGAGCAGTAGCTGCTCGCCTTTGCGAGGAGCCGTGAGGACTGGTGGCTTCGATAGGAAGTCCTTAAGCTAGGCAAGGGCTTGGTCCGCCTCTGGAGTCCACACGAACTTCTCTTAGTGCTTGAGTAGTTTGAAGAAGGGAAGCCCCCGTTCTCCAAGTTTCGAGATAAATCTGTTCAGGGCCGCCATGCACCCGGTCAGCTTCTGGACGTCTTTGATGGACGTGGGAGCTTTCATGCTGGTGATGGCGGAGATCTTCTCAGGATTGTCTTCGATGCCGCGGTGGCTGATGATGAAGCCGAGTAGTTTGCCCGAAGGTACGCCGAAGATGCACTTGTTCGGGTTGAGCTTCCAGTGGTACTCGCGCAGGGATGCGAAAGTCTCTTCAAGATTGTCGATGAGGGTACTGGAGTTTCTGGTCTTGACGACCACGTCATCCACGTAGGCTTCGACGTTCTTGTTGAGTTGCCTCTTGAAGCAGGCCTGGATAGCTCGTTGATATGTGGCGCAGGCGTTCTTCAACCCGAAGGACATGGTCGTGTAGCGACGCGCCAAACGGGGTGATGAACACGGTCTTCTCCCCGGTCTTCTTCCCGGATCGCAAACGGTGGTACCGGAGTAGCGGTCGAGGAAGCAGAGCAGTCGCAACCCGCCGTGGAGTCGATGACTTGGTCAATCCGCGGCAACCCAAAGGGGTCCTTGGGGCAGTGCTTGTTGAGGTCGGTGTAGTCGATGCACATCCTCCACTCGTTCGAGTTCTTCTTCCGGACGAGGACAGGGTTGGCGAGCCACTCAGGATGGAAGACTTCTCTGATGAAGCCAGTCGCGTGTAGTTTGGTGAGTTCTTTCTTGATGGCGTCCCGTCTGTCGTCGGCGAAGCGGCGGAGGTGTTGTCGCTTCGGGGTGGCTTTAGGATCGACGTTGAGGGAATGCTCGACCAACTCCCTGGGCACCCCTGGCATGTCCACTGGCTTCCACGCGAAGATGTCGCGGTTAGCCCGGAGGAAGTTGATGAGCGCGTCTTCCTATTTGGGGTCGACACCCGCCCCGATGGTAGTGGTCTTGCTGCTGTCGCCTGTCCCGAGGTCAATTGTTTTGACCAGAACCTCCTCAGCTGGTTGAGGCTTGTTAGCTTTGTCTGACTTCTCCGGGATGTCGAGTTCACTTGGGGCAAGCTTCTTCGATGCAGCGTAGACCTCCATCATTGCATTGGGTACTTGATTTGTGGAGGCGATCTCCACAGCTTCCGTGTCGCAGTCGTGCGAGATCTTCAAGTCCCCTTGCAGTGAGAGTACACCTGCGGTGGCGGACTTCTTCCGCCGCAGTTCTTCAATCTTCTGGCGGGCGTCGTAGCCGCCCTGTGAGGCTCCGGAGGCGTGGTTGTTCGCGTGGTCTCGACCACCGCGACCGCCCCCGCCGTCGGCCCTCCTATTGGCCCCGTGGTTGGAGCTTCCGTCGTCGCTGCCACCGCCGCCAGGGTCGCGGTCGCCGCCACCAGGGTCGCGGTGAGGGATGATCTCACGATTGCTGTTGCCACCCTGTGAGGGTCCGCCGGCGTTTGCATGAGTACGATTGGGCTGAGCCGGCAGCTCGACTCGCGTACGGTTGCGACCGAGGTCTGCGCTACGACTTGTAGCTTCATTATCGCGGTTCCTGGCGGGAGGAGGCTGGTTGACCCTGTTGTCGACCCGCATGAAGTAAGCGTCTTCTGCGAGCTTGGCGATGACTTCTCCAGCGCGTATCCCCTGAGCTTGGCATGTGATCACTGTGATCGACATGAGGCATTGCTCGGGGGTGGTGTGTACCCTACTCTCGACTTGTTCGAGGGCCTCCGCAAGGTTGCAGATGGGTAAGCTGTCTCGGAGACACTAGCGCCGTTCGTTCCGTCTTCTGTTGCGCTCACGTCGAGCGTCCCTGTTGGCCTCGGTCTCATCCGCGGGTGCTTCAGCAGACAGCTAGTATGCGGAGTTGTCTTCGAGGTACTTGTCATGTGCCGTCCCCGAAGTTCCTGGCGTGTCGCCGGTAGCCATGAAGACTTGGCGATCGGGGTTGCCAAGACTGGAGTCGGAGCTCGCCACCTCAGTTGGAGTGTACTCCTCAGCTCGAGTGAGTGGTGTTCCCTCCTGGAACGGAAGCGAGTCGAGGTAGGCGACGTAGCGTGAGTCCCCGCTTATCAGGTCGGCGGGCTTGCGGTCTGGCCAGTAGACGAATCTCCCAGCCGGTGTGGACGTTATAACCAGCCCGGAAGCCGGCCCTGATAAGGGTTGTCAGTAGTGTTGTCTTCAGACTCGGGATCCTCAGGGTCCGACCCGAAGTCGAACTCGTACGCAGAGTCCGAGTAGAAGCCAAAGAGGGGGTTGGAGTCCGAAGCGTGGCCAGGGGCGGTGTCGGAGTCCGAGTTGTACTCGGGTACGGGCTCCTTGCCGGCCCGGCGTGCAGAAGGAGCCTCCGTGCGGGCCCTGCAGAGGTTGCGGGGACCACGCGTGGAGCGCTCACGGGGTGGGGAGACCACATGCGATGGCTAAGCAGCCGGCTCGCACACGGTAGCCCACATGGACGTCGAGTTCGAGTTGGAAGCGGATCCGAGCTCGAAGTCGGTGTGTTGGTCGAAAAGCGAAATTTCGCCAAACTTGCCGGCGAGTTCGCCCGTGACTACTTCGGGAAGCGCCACGAAGCCGGTCTCCGGGTTGGGCGGCATGGTGAGGCGGCGTTTGAAGGATCCAGCGCCGTCAGCAGTGCAGACCCAGGCGTCGAAGACGAAGGTATCGCCGCGGTTGAAGGCGACAGTTGTCTTGATGTAGACAGGAGTCGTCAAGTTCGCCATGTGATCTCGGGCGAGAGCCCCTACCTGGCGCGCAAGCTGTCGGTGTTTTAGACTGGCAACCTACTAAGGGGAGTACCCGAAGTAGATGAATGTGGCCTCGCCGAGATCGATAACTTGAAGGAAGAGACACGTGGCACACAATTTAGACAGGTTCGGGCCGCGAGGTGCGTAATACCCTACGTCCTGTATGCTGCGTAGCTCTGGATTGATTGGGTATGATTACAAGATGATGCAATCTTACGCCGTGAGATGAGATGATGAAAGAGGGGTACCTGCCTCGCCTTATATAGTCCGGGAGGCAGGGTTACAGGTCGGTTTAGGGAGAGAGTACTAGTCGAGTACGTCTAGGAGTCCTCTATACAGTGCGGGACATGTACAGCTTCCTAACCGAGTACTTCTCCTCTGTAGTCCTTGTGCTTCACGCCATCAGGTACCGTGCAGTGCAAGTCAGGTAGTCCTAGGGGCCCACCGAGTAGTCGGTCCTGGTACCCACCGAGGTAGTGGGCCCAGGGAGGTCCATACGACACTGCCGGAGACAAGTATGGACGTAGTCATCCGGTCGCCGGAGATCCAAGACGCGGAACCGATCCGTTCGGCGCCGAAGTCAAAGGCCGCAGCAACTAGTCGTAGCGGGCTTGAGCTTCTAGCAGATGATCTTATCAACCCGGCGACGGTGGCCCGCAATTTAGAGTCCATGCGCCGAGCTGAGCAATGGATGAAGGTACATGACTGTCCCCTTAAGTAGTCGAGTTCCAGCAGAAGGAGTACCCAAGTAAGAGTTGTTGCCTTGTGCAGGATGTCGTGGAGAGATCCTGACAAAAGTCCGACATGCTCCAGGGGTATGGCGATACGGTGCTTCAGGCGGAGGCTTTGGAGAAGGAACTCGCTAAAGCCAAGAAGCACTCCGCCATGCTACAGTCCAAGCTTGATGGTGCCTTCGCCCAGTACCACAACGAGGTACAAGACATGCAGGTGAAGAGCGGTGAATTGGTCCGCAAGAACAAGTCGCTGCGCCAAAAGAACAAGGGTATGCCGATGTCAGCCTGTCGAGTACTTATTGAGGATACCCTGTGGTAATCTGACATCTCCCTTGAGTTGTGTGCAGATCTTGAAGCCCGGGTGGAGCAGCTGAAGGCATTAGAGACTGATATGAATAATCTCTTCTACTGAGAGAAAGATGCCCGCGAGGTACTTGAGTACGATTATAAGCAGCTGGCCCATGAGTGTTGTACGCACATGGAGCTTCGGATCGCCTCGGACCGTGACCTTGTCAACTGCTATAAATCTCTGCAGAAGCTTGGTGAAGACTGCGAGAAGCTGCGGGGTCAACTCAAGGAGCTTGAAGAAGCCGCGCTGCCCATCGCTAGGCTGCTGGTACCTCACCCGAGCGGACCAAAGATTGCTCCATTGGTCGATCGGCTGAAGGAAGCCCCCGGACGTCTGGCGACGTATGTCAAGCATCTGGCGAAGTCCATCCCCAACCAGGTCTTAGCGTTCATGAAGTCATACTTCCCCAAGGCCCTGGTTGATGTAGTCGCAGGTGGACTAGCCGCCAATTGCTCAGATGATCAATACAAGGAGCTTCTGGAGCAGATGGCGCCAATCGCCGAGCAAGTCGCGGAGAAGCTGAACCTCCAGTAGTTTTCCTATAGGGTTAGCTTATGGCGACATATGTAATATAAACAAAGTTGTAAAAAACTTGTTTAAGTTGTTATGAAAAGACTTCCATGAAATGTGTACTCGTTGTCACGATGTATGTATGCGGAGTGCCCATTTGTAGAGTTGTGTGCAAGTAGTAGTACTCACCAGTAGACCCGTTGAGGGAGACACAATAAATGAGTTGATCGATAATCAAACTTTATTACTGAAAGAGTACACCTGGATGGCCAGGGTCGTTTACAAGTGAAGTCGCCAGGACCCGGAGGCCGCCTACGGCTAGAGTAGTGCTAGGGTGTATAGCCGCTTACAGCAGTAGATCCGTTAGTAGCCATATAGGCTGGATCTTAAAGTACATGGTCTCTTGATAGACCACTGCCAGAGTCCTTGACGCTCTAAGCAGCCCGAGTTCCGTTAGTAGCCGTTAACATTGGATCTCGGAGTGGAATAGTCCGGAGACTAGTGCCTGGACCCGAAGGATGCTTACAGCGAAGGATTCGGGAGTAGTCGTGTAGACTGGAGCCCCCAGAGTAGTTGAGAGACTACGCGTAGAACTTACAGAGCTGGTCGACGTTCCACGAGTTGCTAATTTCTTCACCTTCAAGTATCTGGAGGCGATACGAGCCTGGTCCGGTCACCTTTGCGACTGTGAAGGGACCTTCCCATGGCGAGCTGAGCTTGTGTAGTCCTTCCGTGTTCTGGATGCGGCGGAGGACGAGATCGCCAACGTTGAAGGAGCGTTCCTTGACGTTGCGATCGTGGTAGCGTCGGATACCTTTTAGGTACCTTGCTGACTGGACGAGGGCAGCACAGCGAGCTTCTTCGAGTCCATCGATGTCAACTCGTCTGCTATCTTTGGATATGCCTTCGTCGTATGCTCTACTGCCGGCGATTCCCACATGATGTCGGCGGATAGAATAGCTTCTGAGGCGTAGACCAGGAAATAGGGTGACTGTCCCGTCGGCTTGGTGGGTTGAGTACGCAGCCCCCAGAGAGCGTTGGGCAGTTCCTTGATCCATTGTCCTCCTTTCGTGTTAGCAGTATCATGCAATCGCTTCTTGAGAGCGTCGAGTACCATCCCGTTGGCGCGCTCGACTTGTCCATTGGCCCGTGGATGCGTGACTGAGACATACCGGACGTCAAACCTGCTGTTCTCGCAGTACTCCCAAAACTGGTGATTGTTGAAGTTGGAGCCCAGGTCTGTGATGAAGCAGTGGGGTAGTCCGTAGCGATGCACGAGTTCATCCAAGAAGTTGAGTACCCTGTCAGCCTTGGGACAGGTGACCGGTTTGACCTCGATCCACTTGGTGAACTTGTCGATGGCCACCAGAACTCTGTTGAATCCTCCTGGAGCAGTTGGAAGAGGCCCAATCATGTCGAGCCCCCAGCAGGCAAAAGGCCAGGTTGGTGGTATGGTGACTAGCTTGTAGGTTGGGACGTGTTGTTGCTTGGCGAAATACTGGCACCCTTGGCACCTTCTAACGAGTTCCTCGGCATCGCCCGGGGCTGTGGGCCAGTAGAAAGCTCGTCGGAAGGCCTTGCTGACCAGCGTACGTGAAGATGCGTGGTTGCCGCAGATGTCCTTGCCTTCTTCTCGGGGAATGCACTTCATGAGTACTCCAGAAGTAGAGCCCCGCCTGTATAGCTTGTCCCCGACTAGGACGTAGGACTTAGCCTGGCGGATGAGCTGCTCAGCCAAGTTTTTTTCCGACGGGACCTTCTGCTCGCGGATGTAGTCAATGAAGGGTTGTCGCCAGTCCACGTCGATCATCATGACCCCCTGGCCAGCTGGAGGATGCGCTGGATTAGTGGTCGTAGGTGCCGGCTCCGGTATGGATGGCGCGTGAAGCTCGTGGATGAAGACACCCGCTGGTACTTGAGCGCGGGTAGAACCAAGCTTCGATAGGACGTCCGCTGCAACGTTGTTGTCGCGGACGACATGATGGAACTCGAGACCATAGAAGTTGCTCTCAAGCTTGCGGACTTCTAAGCAGTAGGCGTCCATGTTCTCCTTGTTGCGGTCCCAAGACTTGTTGACTTGGTTGATGACCACTGCGGAGTCGCCGTAGACTAGTAGTCGCTTGATGCCCAGAAAAGCTGCGAGGCGGAGCCCGTGTAGTAGAGCTTCGTACTTGGCTTCGTTGTTTGAGACCTTCCAAAAGATCTGTAGGACGTACTTGAGTTGTTCGTCCGTTGGAGAGATCAGGAGCACCCCTGCACCGGCACCTTCGAGCTTGAGTGACCCGTCGAAGTACATCACCCAATGCTCTGGTCGCTCGGCTGGAGTTGGTAGCTGATTCTCCCGCCATTCTGCCATGAAGTCGACTAGTGCTTGCGACTTGATGGCTGTTCGTGGCTTGAAGTCAATGTTGAGGGCGCTGAGTTCTACTTCCCACTTGGAGATTCTTCCAGTAGCATCTTGGTTCCGCAGGATGTCACCGAGCGGGTAGTCGGTGATGACGGTGATCGAGTACTCCTGGAAGTAGTGTCGTAGCTTCCACGAGGTAATGAACACTGCATACAGTAACTTCTATACTGGTTGGTAGCGTGCTTTAGATCTCGACAGGACCTCGCTGACGAAGTAGACTGGTCGCTGGACTGGGTAGGCGTGGCCGTCTTCCTGCCGCTCGACAACGATGGCAGAACTGACCATGTGAGTAGTTGCAGCGAGGTAGAGCAGTAGCTACTCCTTTTGCGAGGAGTCGTGAGGACTGGCGGCTTGGATAGGAAATCCTTGAGCTGAGCGAGAGCTTGATCTGCCTCTGGAGTCCATACGAACTTCTCTTGATGCTTGAGTAGTTTGAAGAAGGGTAGCCCCCGTTCTCCAACCTTTGAGATGAATCTGTTCAAGGCCTGGACATTTTTGATGCAAGTGGGAGCTCTCATATTGGTGATGGTGGAGATCTTCTCGGGGTTGGCTTCGATGCCGCGATGGCTGATGATGAAGCCGAGTAGTTTTCCTGACGGTACGCCAAAGACGCACTTGTTCGGGTTGAGCTTCCAGCGGTACTCTCGCAAGGATGCGAAAGTCTCTTCAAGATCGGCGATGAGCGTGTCGGAGTTTCTGGTCTTAACGACCACGTCATCCACGTAGGCTTCGACGTTCTTGTTGAGCTGTCTCTTGAAGCAGGCCTGGATAGCTCGCTGGTAGGTGGCGCCGGCGTTCTTCAACCCGAACAACATTGTCGTGTAGCAGTAGGCTCCGAACGGGGTGATGAGCGTGGTCTTCTCCTAGTCTTCTCCTTGATAGCAATCTTGTGGTACCCAGAGTAGCAGTCAAGGAAGCAGAGCAGGTCGCAGCCCGCTGTGGAGTCGATGACTTGATCTATCCGCGGCAACCCGAAAGGGTCCTTGGGGCAGTGCTTGTTGAGGTCGGTGTAGTCGACACACATCCTCCACTCGTTAGAGTTCTTCTTGCGGACAAGGACGGGGTTGGCGAGCCACTCAGGATGGAAGACTTCTCTAATGAAGCCAGCCGCGAGTAGTTTGGCGAGTTCCTTCTTGATGGCATCCCATCGGTCGTCGGCGAAATGACGGAGGTGTTGTCGTTTTGGGGTAGCTTTGGGGTCGACGTTGAGTGAGTGCTCGATCAGATTCCTGGGCACCCCTGGCATGTCCGCTGGTTTCCAAGCGAAGATGTCTCGGTTAGCCTGACGGAGGCTGACGAGCGCGTCTTCCTATTTCGGGTCAAGACCCGCCCCGATCATGGTGGTCTTGTTGTTGTCGCCTGTCCCAAGATCGATTGCTTTGACTTGCACTTCATCAGATGGCTGAGGTTTGTTGGCCTTGTCCGACTTCTCTGGGATGTTGAGTTCACTTGGGGCAAGCTTCTTTGACGCAGCATAGATCTCCATCATGGCGTTGGGTACTTGGTTGGTGGCTGCGAGTTCCACAGCTTCTGTGTCGCAGTCGAAGGATATCTTCAAGTCCCCTTGTAGAGAGAGTACACCGGCCGGACTTGGCATCTTGAGTACCAAGTATGTGTAGTGGGGTACCACCATGAACTTGGCGATAGCTGGTCTGCCGAGGATGGCATGATAGGAAGTCTCGAAGTCATGAAGACGAACAAGCACACAAATTCAACAAAGCAAATTATTGAATGAAAGTGCGAGGCTAAAACAGGTTGATGGGACAAAGATCTAACCTAAAAGTAATTTTATTTTGGTTTTTTGGACTGTAGGAAATTAAACACTTGATAAACTCACCGATCAACCTGGAAATCTGATACCACTTGATAAAGGGGGAGTGCCCGATCTTTCGGTGAGTGGAGATAAATCCGATTTGGTGGTTGTTGACCCTCACGATCCGACTACGACGAGCAAGACTCGAAGCACCAATGCAATCACTGAACCAACTCCTGATGGTTACCAACCTCGTCGGCGCGAGATCAGCCTGATCACGAAGATCATTTCCTACATGCAATCGAAAAACGAACAAGAAAAAGATGTGAGCAATCTTACTATTACTCGAAGGTGAAGTCTAAATTACACGACGGCAGCACGATGGCGGCTGTTCGGTTGTAGCTAAGGCTAACAAACAAAACAAACTCAAGTTTCTATGGCGGCGACTGCTGAGTATATATGGAGGGACGTCGTCCTAGGGTTGGGGCGTCCTAGGGTGGGGCGCCCCCAACTTGGGCCTAAGGCCCATCGAACTGGCGGCGCAGCACCTTGGCAGATTCTGGATGTCAACTTGTTTCAAAGATTACCGTTCACTCAGAACGATTTTTGGCATGAGACTGATGTCATTGGAAGCTCTATGAAATTCTGCTTCCAACCATATAAAGAACGTCCAAAACCGACTCCGTATGTGACCTAGGCGTCTATTTTATTGCGCACTGCTCCTGGACTCCGAACTAGGCTCGAACTTGAATTGCTTTTGGCCTCCACATCGGGGACTCGAACCGGATCAACCTTGGACCTCCTTCTTGATTTGGAAAACCTTGCTGGACTCTATCTTCTCCAATCCATGCACCACACATGGACATAAGCATGGTTGCCATGTCCTCATCAGGTTTGAGATCCACCTCGAGCACTTGTGGTTCTTCAGGTCTAGTGTCTCCTATGTCTTCGAATTTTTCTTCCTCCACGCTTCCATCTTGTGGTTCTAATCCTTTCGTTGCTTCCTCTAGTTCTTCATCTTGTTGATCATTATATTGATTCTCCATTGCTCTTTGTAGTGGGTCTCTAAGGGTTTCAACAAAACAAAGACTACCTACCTCCTCCTTTTCTTCATCTTCGGGAGGAAAGGGTGAAGGAAAGCTAGAAGTGCGAAGAAAACTATATGTGTACTTATCTCCATTAAGATTTGTTGTTAATTTGCTTTCTCCGACATCCAACGGCATCAACCAACTTAAGGAAAGGGCCACCTAAGATTATGTGATCATGATTATCATAATAGGAATCTATAACAAAGAAGTCGGTTGGTATGCACTTTTCAGAGATGATTACATTGATGTTGCAGGCAATACCTAGAGGTTTAATAGTTCTACCATCCCCCATAATTAATTTTGTTGAAGTTGGAACTAAGTCTAGGTTCTGGTCATGAAATTTATCATAAATTACTTGAGCTCTGATGTTGCATAAAGCTTTTCATTGAATTCCATTAATTTTGCAACTCAAGTGTGGGGTCGTCTTCGCCACTTGATCGGAACCTGTACCATAAACTTTGGCGAGGTGAGCGTATGGCGATGCTTTGAGTTTGATTCCCATTATTCTTTTCACCTCGACTATGTGATTTGGATCCACTTCATCATCGCTAAAGAGCTTCTGAAAGATCTCACAGTTTCAACATCATAAAGATTTTTCGCTTGCTTTTTCAGTGGGAAATCCACTTTCAATGCTCTTGACATCCCCTTTTGGTTAGGGTATGGTCTTCTCTTGTCGAATACTTCTCCATAATTAATTGGAACCCAATCCATTTGCTTGAACTCCCTTAATGGCTTCGCGCTTGACATACTCCTTTTGTTTGTTTCATTTGACTTGGCGAAGTCAATGCTTTAGGTAGTTCTTGTCTCGGTGTGCGCTTCTTCAAGCTTTTCTGGGGATGACTCCTCTTTCTTGTATTCCGGGGCTGCCTTTTTGGAAATTTCAGCACATGTCTTCATGCTTGAATCATGTTCTCGCCCTACCGAAAGTCGTGTTTCGCAATCTCTTCGCATGGCCGCCGCTTTGCTAATCTTTTGTGAAAGTTGAGTGGATTCCGTGAGTGTTTTCTCCATGAGATCCCCACCTGCACACATTTGAACATGTTCCATCCAAATAGGGATTAGGGAAAAGAAAATTGTATGCAAAAGTACGTCACCAGAGAAACCGAGTCTTGATCCTTGTTCAATCAACTCATTAAATCTATTCCAATCTTGGTCTAACCCTTCCTCTTCTCCTTGTGTGAAGTTGATCACTTGCCTCCTTAGTGTTGAACCTTGCTTATTGGAAAAAACTTCTCGCAAAATTTCCAATTTCCTTCAACTTCAAAGGAAGCAAACGAGTACCACATGTTTGCTTCTTTGGCAAGTGAGTAGGGGAAGAGATTCCACTTGAACCATTTATCGGGAACTCCTTGGCACACTGTGTTGCATAGCGTTGTGAAATGCTTTATGTGTCTATACGGGTTCTCCGTCTCCAACCCTCTAAATGGGGTTGCCACCACCATTTCGATGATTCTAGCTTTGATTTCATACTTGGTCACATCGAGCTTCGAATCCGACTCATGTACTTTGATGTCTTCACATCGAGGACTAGCGTAATCCCGTAGCGATTTCTCTGGTTCTTCCAAAGGGTGGTTGGCGAATGCCATCTAGACAACAGAATCGAAAAAACAAAACAAAGTGGTTTTCTAGGTAATAAGGGTTAGATGTTAGCAATAATCAAATAAATGCAAAATCAAATGATGTAAACTGCCTTGCTCCCCGGCAACGGCGCTAGAAAAGGGGCTTGTTGACGAATAATCCTCGTATCCACCTACGATCCGCAAGCGTACGGACTACACCTTTTTCACCACGGGGATTCCCTATGTTCTTGTCAATCCGTGGAGCAAGGGGATTAAAAGCGTTTGATCTAGCACTACCTAGTTAACTAACCAAACCTTACACTAAGACTAATCTAAAGACTAACTACTCTACACTAGAGAGGGCTATGGGACTCACAAGATAATAAAAGCCACTTGCCCAAAGGGTCTACGATAGTTGAACATGCAACTGCTAAGAGATACAAAACCGATCTAATCTACCGGGGATTGTGACCACAGTTTCGCCCTCCCCCCCCGTACTGTCATTACGGAGGTATTCATGACCTATGATGATCATAGCGTATTGAAGGGTTCTGAGGGAGAAGTGAGATCTATACTCCCGAAAAGCATGGTAGCTAACCTTAAACATGAAGGCACTTCAACACTACATTGATAGATTGAAACCATAAAGAGTAGCGATTACATATCAAGAACATTTACAACCCCATGGACAAATGAGAAGTTTTACCCCATCAAGACGCTAAGCAAGGCACTATTGATCATGGTGATGCTTCTGACGGTGTCTTCCTTCTCCTCTAGGTGTGTCGTGGCAGGGCCTCGACGTCCTCCTCCACTTGTGGTTGCCTCCTTGACCAACATCTCGTGTGAATGGCACTCGCTTTGCGAATGGCGGCACCCACACGTGCTTAGGGTTGCATCATTTTCACGCTTAAAAAATGGGGGCCCGAACCAATGTCGGAATGGGCCAGGCCGGACGACCCAGGCCCATTTCGGACCGGTTCGGTTGCCTCTTCGTCCATGTGGGTCCTCGTGCTATTTTGCACTTGGCTCCCTTTAATTGCATCATTTTGGCGACATCATCCTCACATCCAAGATAGGGGGTCTTCTCGCATGAAGTCCGGTCCTTACGCTTAAGTCCTCGGGGATGTTCCTTTGTAACAATTCGATCCTTACCACCTTTGGGAGTGGTTTCATCATGCACTTGCACACGAACGGGACTCCTCATTTGCTCATTTGAACTTGTTGTGACTCCGTCGTTTTAGTCCATGTTTTCCTGTAAAAACATAACACTTCCAAATGCACATACGAAGATGAACTTGTTATATCATTAATGTGCCTAGTGGTGGGTTAGTTCCATAATGAAGCTCAAACCAAAGTGTAATGAACACTGCGATGAGGGCTAACACAGCGCAGAAGGGCCACCGCCTTCCGCTGCTTGCGCCACCTCATATGGACCCTGCCTCGCACCGCTGCCGCCACGAAGAGACAACACCCAACCAAGAAAAATCTCTACGAGTGCACTTGTCGTAGACCACACCCTCGCGGGTGCCCAGCGGCCTCCTCTGGAGCCGCGACGCCCCCCCGCACGCAAACCACACCGCCGATGGCAACAAACGATCCTAACAAAGCACCGCACTAAGCAAAATAGGTAAGCTTCAACTGGTCACCAGGAACGCCCAGAAAAGGGAGGTAGCGAAGGCGAGGATAGGCAAAGGGAGGGCGACCCGGGGGAGGCAGCCCAAGGCACGTCAGCCAGGAGGACCCAACCGATCAGGGGCGGCAAAAAAGCGAGTGCGGCTAGACGGAAGCAGATGAGAGCGACTCGGTCTGCATGGCCGCCGTCGCATCTACCAGTTTGCGAGCGCACCGAGAGAAGACGACAACAGTTTGGGAAGGGGGAGGACGACCGGGGGAGGTCGCGTCCATGTGTGAGCACAGGCGGTCCGAGAGAACAACACGTAAATGGGCCCCAGCACGGGACTAGCAACACGGGGAGCTGTCCGCTTGGGGCTCGCAATCGATCATGCGGCGGGGCGTCCAAGGGTGACGCGGCACCGCTCCCCGGCCGCGCAAGCGCCCCGACCTTAAATATTTTAGATTATTTTTCCACGAGCCCACCTTATGACTATTAGTTAAAAACTGTTCCGACATCTTTTCACAAGTATTGGTTTCGTCAACTATTTTTTGTCAACATTTTTGGAGCCTTCTTTCTCCTCTTGTTCCATAGGGCCGATGGTCGGTCGGCGACGCAACGGCTTGCGGCGGCGCACCGTCACGCGGCTCAAGTCCAAGCGCGGGGGTGGCCACCGCACGCAGGGCCAACGAGCCCGCGGGCGCGCGCGCGCACGAGACGGTGTGTCGCGGTAGCACGCGAGACGGCGGCGAGGGGGCGGTCCGACGACGTCCGGGTCGGGGATGGTCGGCGCACGTGCGAGGCGGTGCTCTAGCAGCCGGGGCGGCGACAGGCGGGCCCTCCTAGGTGGCGGCGCAGGCACGGGGTGAGAGGGAAGCCGGGGAGAGTGAGGTTAAGGTTTGACATGTTGATCCAATAAAAGAAGATTTCACAAAGGCAACATATTAGGTGGAAACTAACCTCTCTGTGAAAACTATGGAAACTTCAATTTGAGTCACACGATGTTGATCCAACGGAGCGCTTAAATGAGGTGGGAGGAGTGAGTTGCAAAACCACCTTCGCAAATCATCCCTCCCGTCTCCCATGAATTTTGCAAATCACCCTTCCACCTCCCATGAGTTCTCCCTTGGATCAAAGATCGTGTGATTTAGATTGAAGTTTCCATAATTTGCACGAAGAGTTTATTTCCACTAGATATGTTCTCTTTCACAAATCTCAATTATTGAAAGTTCCAACCTCCTGGCCTCTTGTTTCGTGGTTGCATTCGGCCCAAGCCCTTTCTGAACGGCTCCTCCTGGACCGAAACGACACCACCCGTAGCCAAATCACGTGCCCTCCCGGAGCTCGCGAACCGAAGCCACCATCAGCACGAGCACTGCACGATTCACAGGCGAGGGAGAGGCGGCGCGGCCGTAGGAACTGAGGATGGCGTTCACGATGCGCGCGGTGAAGGTGCCCCCGAACTCGGCGTCGCTGGAGGAGGCGCGGCACCGCGTGTTCGATTTCTTCAAGCAGGCATGCCGCTCCATCCCCACCGTCATGGAGATCTACAACCTCGACGACGTCGTCACCCCCTCCCAGCTCCGGTCCACCATCGCCAAGGAGATCCGCAAGAACCAGAACGTCACAAACCCTAAGGTTCCTCCTCCCACCCCGTTCTATTACAGGCTCCCCCTCTTGATTCGATCCCTAGGTCCGAGATGAACATTTCTCCGACCTGGCTGTCCGGTCTGGATGTGTATTTGCTGTGGAATCCAACATATTTCTTAGTTAGGGATATAGCATGTTTGGATGGATTCTAGGATTTTCCGTGAAAGATTCACAGCCTATTGCTGTTTTTGTTTAGACTTAGGGCTAGTTTGGATAAACTATTCGGTAATGCTAAGGAACAGACGTCCGACGCTTGAGCAAACTATGGGACGTCACTGGTTGCGCCTCATCCACAAGAAATACTCCATCATTATCTCTTTCTTCACTTCTCGTGAGCAAACTCATCTCTCACGCAACCTCTCTTGTTCTGTCCTCTCTTTGCTGCTGCACATGGACGGGGTACCTCAGCATTCGCCGCTGCTCACCACCAGGGAGCCATGCCCAGGGAGCTGCTCCTGCACCGATGCTTGTTGTGCGAGCGTTGCTCAGTGCGGGGAGCCATGGGCAGGGGTTGCTCCGCGCGCGTGCGCGCCACTGCTTGCCATGGAGCGACCATGGATGCAGGACCTTGTCGACGGCATGGGTTGTCGCTCCTGGCGGCTAGGTGTGGCAGCTCGTTGGCAGCACTTCCTCCGCAGGCCTGCACAGGTAGGGCGCGGGTGCGCGGCCAGCTGAGCGAGTCACGTCCATAGGTAGCAGTGGAGCAAGCGATGTTGGTCAACACGCGGCGGCGGAACTCCTCTAGACGTCGACGACCAGCCGCGCGGCGAGTGTGTGCTGCTCCTCCGTGGCCGAGGGCAGACTCCCCTGCGGCCGGACGGTGGACCGCCGCTCTCGACACCCCCGGGTGGGAGCTCGTCGGGCGGGTGGCCGGCCGCGGGCTGCCGCTCCCTGCGCCGACCGCCAGAGGAGCTCCGGGCGGCATCCATGACGAGTAGTAGGCAATGTTGCAACTGTGTATTACACGTGTTTCAAATGTCTCACTAGGATGTTGCAAGTGTTTTGTGTGGATGTTGCAAAAGTAGATCCATATGTTTTAATGTTGCGGAAGTTGATCCCTCAACACAACATTTTGATTCCCGGTGTTGCAATTATTTGTTTTCGAATGTTGCAACTATTTTTTTAACATACTTTTGATGTTGCAAACATTAATTTTTAGATGTTGCGGATGTTGAGTCTCGATGTTGCAGGCATGTTGGGTGTTGTGTCGAGGGGGAGGAGGGCCCCTGATGTTGGATGTTACAACCATTAATTTTTAATGTTGCAGATGCCGAGTCTCGATGTTGCAGACATGTGTTGTTGGGTTTTGCAAACATTAAATTTTAATGTGGCGAGTGTTGAGTTTCGATGTTGCAGACATGTGATGTAGAGTTTTATGTCGAGGAGGATGGGAGGAGGGCTCCTGATGGTGGATGTTGCACGCAACACGGTCGCAACATGTTCACAATATAGTCGCAACATGGGAGGAGGAGGGAGGAGGCCCCCTGATATTTGGATGTTGCGCGCAATCTGCTCGCAACATTGCTCGCAATGGCTCGCAACATGCTCGCAACATTTGCTCCATAGCTTGGAATCGGACGGCTTAAGGTTGATTCGATCCCCATTCGACGGTCACGGAGCCGTCCGATGCTAGCGCCCGGATCGGACGTCCGGGCACTAGCAGCTCTGTAAACTATTTCCCTTGTACATTGGAGGGAATTGAGGGGGAAATGAACTAATCCCCCCCCCCCCCCCCCCCTCAACCCCACCCCTACGCCATCTCTTATCAACATGGCAAATATATCCAAACATGTCCTTTACACTTGTTCATTTGAAGTCAAGTTACAGTGTTTGCAAACTGCTCATGTCATAGTACATCACTCTTTCTGGCTAAGTGCGCGGTTGACTTTATTGTTCGATTGACATTGGTCAATTTGCATTGCGGTTGTGAATTGTGATGCTAAATGTTGATTGCTTCCTTCCCTATTAGTCTTACATTTGCTATAGTTAATGATTGGACTTGCTCTTCCATTATGCTTCTATATAATACAAAGTCTACAAATGTTTCTGGGGGCTGGTTCCCTGATATGAAGCCAATTTCACCCCAACTATTGCACTACATTTCTATCTGAATATCTTTTGTGCCTCTGGCCAATAAGGCAGCTCACAATCTGATGATATTAGAGATCTGTGACATTTGTAGTCTGGAATGATTTGGTTAGTCGTGATGGATGTCGATGCTCAAATGTTTACAGGGAAATATTTAGCATTGCCTGGGGATTACTGTATGTTTATCAATGCAAATCTATTAAGAAACCGCCTTTGATACTCTTGGTGCTGCAATCATTTGTGTGTTAGACTTGTAAATTGTGTGCAAACCCAAATTTAGTTCTTGGTTGTTTTTGTTAGGACTGGTTAAGGATGAAGTTTATAGTTCTGGACAGCTTCCTGATTTTTGTTTCATAACCCGCTGATGGATAATTTGGAGGCATTTATGAAGTTTTTGCCATCTATGAAAGATGCTAGATCCATTTGTATCTTTCAATGAAGTTGAATATTGTATCATTGGATCTCTGTATCTTAGGTTTCATGGTTTGTGGTGTCAGAATGCAGGCCACGATGTTCATCTAGAGGTGCTAACTTGCAGTTGTTTGGAATGTTACAAGTTATTTGGATCTAGTGTCGATCAATTCAGATATAATAAACCCCTGTGTACTTCGAGAGATGCAAGTACCTTGGCCAAGTTAAAATTTGTTGCCTTCCAACTTAGCTTAACATATTTTTAACAATTTTGTCTGGGATAAATGTTCACATGAGCTTACCAGGTGTATGTTCGTGTAAATAGTATATGTTGGTGTGGCTGTTTGCTATGTGGGAAAAAAAATGAGCCATGCATACTTTTTTATTCCAGTGTAGATTTTAAAAATAAAACATAAAACATTTTTATCTAGGAATCTGTAAATAATTTGGTGTAATCTTATTTGCATGACTGAGGCTATCGATGGACAAACTGCGAAAAGTTTTGGTGATGACTGGGAAGCAGTCTGCGAAAATTTGGTGTATTTTTTGAAAATTTGGTGATGACTGGTAAGCAGTCTACGAGAAGTTGTTGTTTTGTAACAAGATAATCATTTAGGCTCTGGACATTTTGTGAAAGAAAATAACATATGTGAGCCATTTCTGATCAGGAGAAAGATGCATAACTATAACCTCTTGTGCATTGCAATATAGAATGGCCGAGGTTCTTTTATTTTATTATGATGCATTTGTTCTCTATTTTTGTTACATGTACATTCATGTGTTCTTTGGTTGCATGTTATTTTATTCATCTTGACCGTGTGGGCAGAAATGACCATGAATATGGTTCTGCACCAGTTTGAAAAGATCCCGATTATGCTTTGTGTTTCGTATTCATATTTTTACTTGTCTAGGACAAATAAAAAGTGTAACTAAAACCTATATGATTTGGCACCTTAAGTGGCGAAACCTGGATGACAGTGCATTCAGTGAGTTTTACATGATCACAGTGCTAAGTATGTCTGCTTTCTAACATTTGTGGCCTGCAACTTCAATCCAACACAAATTTTGGAAACCTCTAGAATTATTATTTCACATGTTTCCATCAATGCCTTGCTATATGTAGCCTTCCATTGCTTCTGTTCTGAATATCAGGGATGGTGCTTCTTTTTTATATTACCATACACACAAGTCATCTTTCTTACCAAAGTGTCGTGCGTGTCATTGTTCATGGCAGTTAACCCCTTTTTTCTTTTTAACAAAACAGGTTATTGATATGCTTCTGTTCAAGGGAATGGAGGAGCTGAACAATATAGTTGAGCATGCAAAGCAGCGCCATCATGTGATTGGGCAGTATGTGATTGGTCAAGAGGGCCTGGTGCATGAGCTGGGCTCAAAGGATAAAGGGAGCTCTGATTTCCTGAAGAAATTCTATACTAGCAATTACTTCTGATCTGAGTTTCAGAATTCCACCTTCTGTAATACTCTGGAGGTGCTCCAAATAAGATGCCGAGGACCTACCCGGACCAGTTGTTTTGCCACTGGTGGTTTTGATTTATTTGGCCCTTCAATCCTCTGATCAATATGATGTTGCTGCTAGTTTCACTTGTGGATTGTTGTTGTACTTGTGAAACTGATGTTTTATGAATCGAGGCTATGAAGATCAAACTTCACGTCTATTCTTTTGGCTCTAGTTAGTGAGCTCAACATGCCGATAGTCAGATGCCCATGAACGTTAAATGATTTAAAAAGTCTGAATTTGCAAAATTCTTTTGTGGCTTTATCTCTTAGTTGGATTCTCTTGTTTTTGTGTGTATCGACTCTTGTTTTCTGTGTATCGGTTATAAGAGTTCTTGGATACACACAAAAAAAAAGATAATCCAAATGACAAAGAGATAAAGCCACAAAATAATTTTGCAAAAAATATATATCCAACCGTGGATATAGATGCTGGATGTTTATCTATTATTACAAAAATATACAGAGAACAGATCAAATTATGAAAGCAGCACATAGTTCTGCAACCATTTCCTTTATTAAGAGTAACTCCAACAGTTTGGCAGACCAACTTAGCATCCATATAATTTTGGCAAAATAAGAAAAATTGGCCTCCAACAGTTTGAAAAACAAACTTGGCAAAAATAGAAACTTGGCAAAACTCATCTCCCCACGCGCATATATGCGCGCGCGGATCGTAGTTGCCATCGTTGTTTCCCTCTAGGTGGGAGGGTGAAAAAGAAATAAATAAAAGAAATAAATAATAGAGAGGGATTCCTGATGTAAGTTTTTCAAGAGGTGGAAGGGCACATACATAATTTTGTTTCTCTCAGGATTCCTGATGTAAGTTAGATCTGGATTTGGCAAGTGAATTATGCCAAACTGTTGGAGATGAATTCTTTTTTACTTTGCATAGCTTTTTAGAAGTTGGCAAAACACAGGATTTGCCAAGTAAATTTTGACAAACTCTTGGAGATGCTCTAAATAGGTACATAAAAAGAGGTCAACATTTCACATTATTTTCCCATGTGTAGCTCATGCTTGTCCAAGTAACCTAGAAAGATAATGGATCGTTTATATAGTTATTACTCTTGTAAACTTGCTACAATTTGTTTGTCCCCAACAAATCATTTTCTGACTCCTCCCTCTAGGCTCCTCCTCACCTCCACCTAGGACCCCTCGCTTCCTCCCGTCGGCGGCCTCGTTGCCGGCAGTGAGATGGGTAGGGGTCCCCCTCTTTAGCTTCTAGTAGCCTATAGTTTTCCTAGTAGTTGTAGATCTAGCCTTACTGGCCTTTTTCCCTTAGTGATCGGTCCTCCCTGTTTGCGTCGTCTTCCCCGGTGTAGTCGCTGTCGACAACAAGGTATGGCTTAATAAACTTATCTCGCCCCCTCAGGCTCCCCCATCTCCGCCTTCCACCCCCACTGGAGCTTGAGATCTTGCATCGCCTTCCCCCTTTTGCCCTGAGAGACATCTTCCTGCAATAGTAGCCATTGGCATCCTAAAGACAAGTGCAAACACGGGTTGAGAGCTGTGGTGACGTATGCTTGGACCTTTCTCAATTCTGGCCGCCGGTTTGCTGGCTACCCAAAGGTAATGGCTAGTTGGCTACCTGCTTATGTGGTGCCTGTGGTCAACGACTATTGCTAATGGGTCGTTTAATTTGCAGGAAGAAAAAGAGCAATGCGATTACTTCTGCTGGATTGATCCAGAATGGGATGAAAGCCGTATGCTGTTATGCTGAAGCTCATGAAGAAGAAAGCGAAAGCTGAAGAGGATGCAAAGCAGTGGGAGGGGGAATTGGGAAAAGTTTTGCATCTTTCGACATGCTGATGGTTAGCGAAATGCTCTGAAACACTACCAAACCTCATTTTGGTTCTTATGGAGTAGAGTGGATGCTTCGCAACTTCGGTACCCAAAATAGTGCATTCTGTCCCAAAACACAAGTTTTGCATCTTTTTATGTGCCATAAGTTAGTAAAATGCTCCGAAACACTCCCAAACATCATTTTGGGTTCAATGTAGTCGAATGGATGCTTCGCAAGTTCGGTATCCTGAAATAGTGCGTTACGTGCCGAAACACAAGTTTTTCATCTCTTTACATGCCAAAGGTTAGCGAAATGGTTTAAAACACTGCCAAACATTATTTTGGGTCCAATGGAGTAGACTGGATGTTTCACAACTTCGGTACCCCGAAATAGTGTATTCATGCCCGAAACACGAGTTTTTCGTCCTTTTATGTTCAGAGGTTAGCGAAATGGTCTAAACCACTCCCAAACATCATATTTGGTCTACCACAGTAGATTAGATGCATCGCAACTTCGATAAATTAAAATAGTGCATTCAGGCCCGTAACACAAGATTGCATCTTTTTATGTGCCGAAGGTTAGCGGAATGCTCCGAAATACTCCCAAACATCATTTTGGGTCTAATGGAGTAGAATGGATGTTTCGCAACTTCGGTACCCCGAAATAGTGCATTCAGGCCCGAAACACAAGTTTTTCATCCTATATGTCCGAAGGTTAGAGAAATGGTGTAAAACGCTCCCAAACATCATTTTGGGTCTGATAGAGTAGAATGGATGCATCACAACTTCAATACATCGAAATATTGCATTCAGGCCCGAAACACAAGTATTTTACCTTTTTACGTGAGGAATGTTAACGAAATGCTCCGAAACACTCCCAAACATCATTTTCAATCTAATGGAGTAGAATGGTTGCTTCGCAACTTCGGTACCCCAAAATAGTCCATTCAGGCCCGAAACACAAGTTTTGCATCTTTTTACGTGCCATAGGTTAGTAAAATGCTTTGAAACACAACCAAACATCATTTTGGGTCCAATGTAGTCGAATGGATGCTTCGCAACTTCGGTATCCTGAAATAGTGTGTTACGTGTCGAAACACAAGTGTTTCATCTCTTTCCATGCCGAAGGTTAGCGAAATGGTTTAAACCAAACATCATTTTGGGTCCAATGGAGTAGAATGGATGTTTCGCAACTTCGGTACCCCGAAATAATGTATTCATGCCCGAAACACGAGTTTTTCGTCTTTTTATGTTCAAAGGTTAGCGATAGTCTAAACCACTACCAAACATCATATTGGGTCTACCAGAGTAGAATAGATGCATCACAACTTCAATACCTTGAAATAGTGCATTCAGGCCCAAAAACAAGTATTGCATCTTTTTATTTGCCAAAGGTTAGCGAAATGCTCTGAAACACTCCGAAACATCATTTTGGGTTCAATGTAGTACAACGGATTCTTCGAAACTTTGATACCTCAAAATAGTGCATTCAGGTCCGAAACACAAGTTTTGCATCTTTTTACGTACCGAATGTTAGCGAAATACTCCGAAACACTCCCAAACATCATGTTGGGTCTAATGGAGTAGAATGGATGTTTCGCAACTTCGGTACCCCGAAAAAGTGTAGTCATGCCCGAAACACGAGTTTTTCGTGTTTTATGTTCAAAGGTTAGCAAAATGGTCTAAACCACTCCCAAACATCATATTGGGTCTACAAGAGTAGAATGGATAGATCGCAACGTTGATACCTCGAAATAGTGCATTCAGGCCCGTAAAAAAAGTATTGCATCTTTTTATGTGCCAAAGGTTACCGAAATGATACGAAACACTCCCAAACATCATTTTGGGTCCAATGTAGTATAACTGATGCTTCGAAACTTCGATACCTCGAAATAGTGCATTCAGGCCAGAAACACAATTTTTGCATCTTTTTACGTGACGAAGGTTAGCAAAATGCTCCGAAACACTCCCAATCTTCATTTTGGGTCTAATGGAGTAGAATAGATGCTTCGCAACTTCGGTACCCCGAAATAGTGCTTTCAGGCCCGAAACACTAGTTTTGCATCTTTTTACGTGTCATAGGTTAGTAAAATGCTTCGAAACACTCCCAAACATCATTTTGCGTCCAATGGAGTATAATGGATGCATCACAACTTCGGTATCCCAAAATAGTGTATTCAGACTTGAAACATGAGTTTTTCGTCTTTTTATGTTCAAAGGTTAGCGAAATGGTCTAAACCACTCCCAAACTTTATATTGGGTCTACCAGAGTAGAATGGATACATCGCAACTTCGATACCTCAATATAGTGCATTCAAGCCCGAAACACAAGTTTTGCATCTTTTTACATGCCGAATAGCGAAATGCTCCGAAACACTCCCAAACATCATTTTGGGTCCAATGTTGTAGAATGGATGCTTCGAAACTTCGGTACCCCAAAATAGTGCATTCAGGCCCGAAACAAAAGTTTTTCATCTCATATGTCCGAAGGTTAGCAAAATGGTGTAAAACACTCGAAAACATCATTTTAGGTCTGATAGAGTAGAATGGATGCAGCGCAACTTCGGTACATCAAAATTTGCATTCTGGCACGAAACACAAGTATTTTAAATTTTTACGTGACGAAGATTAGTGAAATGCTTTGAAACACTCGCAAACATGATTTTAGTTCTAATGGAGTAGAATGCATGCTTCACAACTTCGGCACCACGAAATTATGCATTCTGGCCTGAAACACAACATTTTCATCTTTTTATAACCGAAGGTTAGCAAAATGGTTTAAAAAACTCCCAAACATCATTTTGGGTCCAATAGAGTAGAATTGATGCTCCAAAACTTCAGTATCTCGAACTAGTGCATTCAGGCCCGAAACACAAGTTTTGCATCTTTTGACATGTTGATGATTAGCGAAATGATCTGAAGCACTTGCAAACCTCATTTTAGTATTTATGGAGTAGAGTGGATGCTTCGCAACTTTGGTACACAAAATAGTGCATTATGTCCCAAAACACAAGTTTTGCATCTTTTTACGTGCCATTAGTTAGTAAAATGCTCTGAAACACTCCCAAACATCATTTGGGTCCAATGTAGTCGAATGGATGCTTCACAACTTCGATATCCAGAAATAGTTCGTTACGTGCCGAAACACAAGTTTTTCATCTCTTTATGCCAAAGGTTATCGCAATGGTTTAAAACACCCCCAAACATCATTTTGGGTCTAATAGAGTAGAATTGATGCTCCAAAACTCCAGTATCTCGAAATAGTGCATTTAGGCCCGAAACACAAGTTTTGCATCTTTTGACATGCTGATGGTTAGCGAAACGCTCTGAAACGCCTGCAATCCTCATTTTGGTTCTTGTGGAGTAGAGTGGATGCTTCGCAACTTCAGTACCACATTTTGAATCTTATGGAGTAGAGTGGATGCTTCGCAACTTCGGTACCCAAAATAGTGCATTATGTCCCAAAACACAAGTTTTGCATCTTTTTACGTGCCATAAGTTAGTAAAATGCCCCAACACACTCCCAAACATCATTTTGGGTCCAATGTAGTCGAATGGATGCTTCACAACTTCGGTATCCTGAAATAGTGCGTTACGTGCCAAAACACAAGTTTTTCATCTCTTTACATGCCAAAGGTTAGCGAAATAGTTTAAAACACTCCCAAACATCATTTTGGGTCCACTCGAGTAGAATGGATGCTTCACAACTTCGATACCTCGAAATAGTGTACATAGGCCCGAAACACGAGTTTTCCATCTTTTTATGTTGAGAGGTTAGTGAAATGGTCTAAACCACTCCCGAACATCATATTGGGTCTACCATAGTAGAATGGATATATCGCAACATCGATACCGCGAAATAGTGCAGTCAGACCCGTAACACAAGTATTTTATCTTTTTTTGTGCCGAAGGTTAGCGGAATGCTCTGAACACTCCCAAACATCATTTTGGGTCCAATGTAGTAGAATGGATGCTTTGAAACTTCGGTACCCCGAAATAGTGCATTCAGACCCGAAACAAAAGTTTTTCATCTTATATGTCTGAAGGTTAGCAAAATGGTGTAAAACACTCCAAAACATCATTTTAGGTCTGATAGAGTAGAATGGATGCATCGCAACTTCGATACATCGAAATATTGCATTCAGGCATGAAACATAAGTATTTTGCATCTTTTTACGTGCCGAAGGTTAGCGAAATGCTCCGAAATACTCCCAAGCATCATTTTGGGTCTAATGGAGTAGAATGGATGCTTCACAACTTCGGTACCCCGAAATGGTTCATTCATGCCCGAAACACAAGTTTTCATCTTATATGTCCGAAGGTTAGAGAAATGGTGTAAAACGCTCCCAAACATCACTTTGGGTCTGATAGAGTAGAATGGATGCATCACAACTTCGATGTATCGAAATATTGCAGTCAGGCCCGAAACACAAGTATTTTACCTTTTTACGTGACGAAGGTTAGTGAAATGTTTTGACACACTCGCAAACATGATTTTGGGTCTAATGAAGTAGAATGCATGCTTCGTAACTTTAGCCCCACGAAATAATGCATTCTGGCATGAAACACAACATTTTCATCTTTTTATAACCGAAGGTTAGCAAAATGGTTTGAAAAACTCCCGAACATCATTTTGGGTCTAATAGAGTAGAATTGATGCTCCAAAACTTCAGTATCTCGAAATAGTGCATTCAGGCCCGAAACACAAGTTTTGCATCATTTGACATGGTGATGGTTAGCGAAATGCTCCGAAACACTCCCAAACATCATTTTGGGTCCAATGTAGTAGAATGGATGCTTCGAAACTTCGGTACCCCGAAATAGTGCATTCAGGCCTGAAAACAAGTTTTCCATCTTTTTACGTGCCAAAGGTTAGCGAAATGCTCTGAAACACTCCCAAACATCATTTTGGGTCTAATGGAGTAGAATGGATGCTTCGCAACTTCGGTACCCCGAAATAGCGCATTCATGCCCGAAACACAAGATTTCATCTTATATGTCCGAAGGTTAGCGATGGTGTAAAATGCTGCCGAACATCAGTTTTGGTATGAAAGAGTAGAATGGATGCATCGCAACTTCGATACATCGAAATATTATATTCAGGCCTGAAACACAAGATTTTCATTTTTTTATAACCGAAGGTTAGCGAAATGGTTTAAAACACTCCCAAACACCATTTTGGGTCTAATAGAGTAGAATGGATGCTTCAAAACTTCAGTACCTCGAAATAGTGCATTCAAGCCCGAAAAACAAGTTTTGCATCTTTTGACGTGCTGATGCATAGCGAAATGCTCTGAAACACTCCCAAACCTCATTTTAGTTCTTATGGAGTAGAGTGGATGCTTCGCAACTTTGGTACCCCAAAATAGTGCATTCTACACCCAAACAAAAGTTTTGCATCTTTTTACGTGCCATAGGTTAGTAAAATGCTCTGAAATACTCCCAAACATCATTTTGGGTCCGATGTAGTTGAATGGATGCTTCACAACTTCGGTATCCTAAAATAGTGCGTTACGTGCCGAAGCACAAGTTTTTCATCCCTTTAGATGTCGAAGGTTAGCGAAATGGTTTAAAACACTCCCAAACATCATTTTGGGTCCAATGGAGTAGAATGGATGCTTCGCAACTTCGGTACCCCGAAATAGTGTATTCAGGCCCGAAACACGAGTTTTCGTCTTTTTATGTTAAAAGGTTAGCGAAATGGTCTAAACCACTCCCAAACATCATATTGGGTCTACCAGAGTAGAATAGATGCATCGCAACTCAATGTTGTCCTAAACGCTAAACGGTAGTCGTTCGTTCGACCCTCGTTTAGTGTGTGGGCCGTGTAAACGCTGTGTACACGTCGTGTACACGGGTTACACAGTTTTGTATGGATAAGAGAAAAATAACATTCTAAGCTTATAGTTGATATAGTTCCCTGTTTCAAATAACATCAGCACATCACTGAATATTGAATACATGTGTTCAGACCACTCACTGATTCACTAGTGTCTCATACTTTGTTGACTACAAGTCACATAGACACATAATACATGGCCAGTCATTGAAATACAATACGAAACTTCGACACCTCGAAATAGTGCATTCAGGACCGAAACACAAGTATTGCATCTTTTTTTATGAGCCGAAGGTTAGCGAAATGCTCTGAAACACTCCCAAACATAATTTTTGGTCCAATGTAGTAGAATGGATGCATCGCAACTTCGATACATCAAAATATTGCATTCAGGCCCGAAACACAAGTATTTTATCTTTTTATGTGACGAAGGTTAGTGAAATGCTTTGAAATACTCTCAAACATCATTTCGGGTCTGATGGAGTAGAATGCATGCTTCGCAACTTCGGCACCACGAAATAATGCATTTAGGCCTGAAACACAATATTTTCATCTTTTTATAACCGAATGTTAGCGAAATGGTTTAAAACACTACCAAACATCATTTTGGGTCTAATAGAGTAGAATTGATGCTCCAAAACTTCAGTACCTCGAAATAGTGCATTCAGGCCTGAAAACAAGTTTTGCATCTTTTGACATGCTGATGGTTAGCAAAATGCTCTGAAACACTTGCAAACCTCATTTTGGTTCTTATGGAGTAGAGTTGATGCTTCGCAACTTCGGTACCCAAAATAGTGCATTCTGTCCCAAAACACAAGTTTTGCATATTTTTACACGCCATAAGTTAGTAAAATGCTCCAAAACTCCCCCAAAGATCATTTTGGGTCCAATGTAGTCGAATGGATGCTTCGAAACTTCGGTACCCTGAAATAGTGCATCCAGGCCCGAAACAAAAAGTTTTTCGTCTTATATGTCCGAAGGTTAGCGAAATGGTGTAAAAAACTCCGAAACATCATTTTCGGTCTGATAAAGTAGAATGGATGCATCGCAACTTCGATACATCGAAATATTGCATTCAAGCACGAAATACAAGTATTTTATCTTTTTACGTGAGAAAGGTTAGTGATATGCTTTGAAACACTCGCATACAACATTTTGAGTCTAATGGAGTAGAATGCATGTTTCGCAACTTCGGCACCATGAAATAATGCATTCACGCCTGAAACAGCAGATTTTCATCTTTTTATAACCGAAGGTTAGCAAAATGGTTTAAAAAACTCCCAAACATCATTTTGGGTCTAATAGAGTAGAATTGATGCTCCAAAACTTCAGTACCTCGAAATAGAGCATTCAGACCCGAAACACAAGTTTTGCATCTTTCGACATGCTGATGGTTAGTGAAATGCTCTGAAAAGCCTGCAAACCGCATTTTGGTTCTTATGGAGTAGAGTGGATGCTTCACAACTTCGGTACCCAAAATAGTGCATTCTATCCCAAAACAAAAGTTTTGCACCTTTTTACATGCCATAAGTTAGTAAATGCTCTGAAACACTCCCAAACATCATTTTGGGTCCAATGTAGTCGAAGGGATGCTTCACAACTTCGGTATCCTGAAATAGTGCATTTCGTGCCGAAACACAAGTTTTTCATCTCTTTACATGCCAAAGGTTAGCGAAATGGTTTAAAACACTCCCAAACATCATTTTGGGTCCAATCGAGTAGAATGGATGTTTCGCAACTTCGATACCCTGAAATAGTTTATTCAGGCCCGAATAGGAGTTTTTCGTCTTTTTATGTCCAGTGGTTAGTGAAATGGTCTAAACCACTCCCAAACATCATATTGGGTCTACCATAGTAGAATGGATACATCGCAACTTCGATACCTCGAAATAGTGCACTCAGGCCCGTAACACAAATATTGCATCTTTTTTTGTGCCGAAGGTTAGCGAAATGCTCTGAAACACTCCCAAACATCATTATGGGTCCAATGTAGTAGAATGGATGCTTCGAAACTTCGGTACCCCAAAATATTGCATTCAAGCCCGAAACAAAAGTTTTTCATCTCATATGTCCGAAGGTTAGCAAAATGGTGTAAAACACTCCAAAACATCATTTTAGGTCTGATAGAGTAGAATGGATGCATCACAACTTCGATACATTGAAATATTGCATTCATGCACGAAACACAAGTATATTATCTTTTTACGTGACAAAGGTTAGTGAAATGGTTTGAAACACTCGCAAACATCATTTTTGGTCTAATGGAGTAGAATGCATGCTTCGCAACTTCGGCACCACGAAATAATGCATTCAGGCCTGAAACACCAGATTTTCATCTTTTTATAACCGAAGGTTAGCAAAATGGTTTAAAAACTCCCTAACATCATTTTGGGTCTAATAGAGTAGAATTGATGCTCCAAAACTTCAGTACCTCGAAATAGTGCATTCAAGCCCGAAACACAAGTTTTGCATCTTTTGACATGCCGATGGTTAGCGAAATGCTCTGAAACACTTGCAAACCTCATTTTGGTTCTTATGGAGTAGAGTGGATGCTTCACAACTTCAATACCCAAAATAGTGCATTCTGTCCCAAAACACAAGTTTTGCATCTTTTTACATGCCATAAGTTAGTAAATGCTCCGAAACACTCCCAAACATCATTTTGGGTCCAATGTAGTCGAAGGGATGCTTCACAACTTCGGTATCCTGAAATAGTGCATTACGTGTCGAAACACAAGTTTTTCATCTCTTTACATGCCAAAGGTTAGCGAATTGGTTTAAAACACTCCCAAACATCATTTTGGGTCCAATCGAGTAGAATGGATGTTTCGCAACTTCGATACCCTGAAATAGTTTATGTTCAGAGGTTAGTGAAATGGTCTAAACCACTCCTAAACATCATATTGGGTCTACCATAATAGAACCGTTACATCGCAACTTCGATACCTGAAGGACCGATTAGGAGACCAGAGAGGGGGGAGTGAATGGGAGCCGATAAAAATTCTTCTCGAAGGAGATTGAAACTCCAACAAGAGGAACTCGCTCGGTCGGACCCCCAAAATCATACACTCTGCACTTCTACCTTCCATTTGCCAAAACCACGTAGCCACTGGAGTGCTGCTGGTCCTAGGAACAAACACTATCAGCAACCTCAACTCCTACGCACCCATGACAGCAGAAACAACTCGGGAACCAGGTGTTCAGAGGGGGCGGTTAGACCGAGTATGGGGAGCGGTTAGATCGCCTCCACCAGGTGAAGGACCGATTAGGCGATCAGAGAGGGGGGGGGAGTGAATGGGAGCTGATAAAAATTCTTCTCGAAGGAGATTGAAGCTCCAACAAGATGAACTCGCTCGGTCGGACCCCCAAAATCACACACTTCGCACTTCTACCTTTCGTTTGACAAAACCACGTAGCCACTGGAGTGCTACTGGTCCTAGGAACAAACACTACCAGCAAACTCAACTTCTACGCACCCACGACAGCGGAAACAACTCGGGAGCCGGCTGTCCAAAGGGGGGCGGTTAGACCGGGTATGGGGGTGGTTAGACCGCCTCCACCAGGCAACCAAGAAATCCTCTGAAACACATCTTCTGAGCATCAAAACGCACCACGATTTCACCAACAGAGATCTCAGGTCAAGGCCGTGCGAGCTACCAGAAAATCTTGGTGAAAACCAAAACTTCACCTAGGGGCCTAGGGGCGGTTAGACCGGCTACCAGGGGCGGTCTAACCTCCTGTACCCAACAAAGAACTCCAAGCAAGAACTCCTAGCAAACGGCACGAGAACGACACGAAATTTCACCCGAACGCTCCTCTGATCAAGGCGAACGAACTCACAGAGGAAAATCCGGCGAAATCAAAACTTCGACCTGGAAGGCCCAGGGAGGTTAGACCGCCCCTCCAGGCGGTTAGACCGCCCCTTCCAGAAAACCTACCCGCGGGTCAAACCTCAACTTCCCATCGCCCGATCTCCCGAATCACTCCACAGATTGCAGCGAAACTTTGGGAATAGCTGGGTTACCTCCTGGGCAACCTCTATCTCAAAGAAATCGACTCGAATCGCTCACAATCAAGAGGAACGAAGAAATCGCCTCTTCAGGTCAAGAACTCGCTCAACTCGAAAAACCACAAAATCGAGTCCGATTCAAGAGAGATTTGGGGGCAAAGTCACCAACCAAAGACGCACAAGATCCTCATACGTTACACCCACCAAATTACCCCAAGAAATCGTCCTCAAAACTCCGCCAACAAAGAGGTCCGAAAATCACCACAAAGAACGACGGGAAAAACACATCACCACCTTGAGGAACAACGTCGAACCATCTATACATACCATGAAGGTTCGTACAAGGTCTAGCTTGCCACCCATACATCCATCCCTCTCTCTTGATCTCACATGAAGCTCTCAAGCTAATCCTAGGAAAATCTAGAGGAAAATGGAAAAACAAATGAGCTAGGGTTCCAAGAGTTGGCTGCCATCCATCCCCTCAAAGAGTATATATGGAGGCACCCAAAAGACTAAACTACCCTTACTTAATAACTAGGGATACAAGCCCCTCAAGGATGAATTTGGAAGTCTTCATATTTTCTTCATCAGACGGATGCCCGGCGACCGCAACCTGCTTAGCCTCGACGCAAGCCTTGCGATCCCGACGCTTGTCCTCCGCTTCGAAGCAACTTGCGCCAGCGACCAGGGTGGTCAGACCGCCCCCAGGGCGGTTAGATCGACCCCGGGGATCTGACCGGCCCAGGCGGTCTGACCGCCCCTCCTGGGCGGTTGAACCGGCCTGGGTGGCTGCACGTCCTCGTCGAGTCTTCGGCCTCGGTTTTGTTGCTCAACTGAGTAACCCAGTGGTTTTCTGGTGAACCACTGCAAACCCCGCGAACTCGGTGTAGCCTCCGCCAATCTCCACTCATGACTTGGCTCCCACGTAGTCCCAACTCGACCTTGGTTTTGAGGCTCTACCAAGAAACCGTCCACGACTTCATCTTGCTGTTCATGCCACCATGCGGCCCACACTTGACCCCGCTAGCCACCGGGTCCCTCGAACGAAGCCTACTTGTCTTCTCCACACCTGGAGGCCTCACCGGCGACGACCTTTCGCGCTTGTTCTTCACCTACACCAAAACGAGTCAAGCCGCAACCTACACCTGCAATACTTAGCCAAGAATCAGTCCACACAATGTTGTCAATCACTCATCACACAAGGAAGCGACCATCCACCGGTCCTCGAACCACACATGGTCCTCAATCTCCCCCTTGATGAGTGCATTGACAACACCCACATATAGTAACAAGAGAGAAAAGAAAAAAGAAAAAGAAACGAATAAAAAGAAACCTCAACAAGCGATCGAAAGCCAAAGAAAAGCAAAGAGCAAGATCACTTGAAGAAGAACAAGTCTCGGACCCCTTAGGCAAGGGCAACAGCTCGACACATCCGAGACAAAACCATGCTCAAACAAAGAGCGCAAACCACCGAAATAAAGCTTGAACACCACAAAGAGTTCCCCCTGCACATATGCAAGCTCCCCCTGAGCCAAAGCACAATCCCCCTGAACAATTGCAGCAATGCAACACGGGAATGCAGCAAAGAGCAAAAATCTGCTCAACATACCCAGGGGTTAGACCGCCTTCACAGGCCGGTTAGACCACCTACACCACATCTGACCGCCAGGGTGCGGTTAGACCGCCCCAAGAGACCGACCCTGCACCAAACTGCTCAAAAATTGCCCGAACCAATTGGAACACCTTCCAAACACTCCCAGGTGCCCAAAACATGCACAAACTTCTCCCCCTTGTTGACAATGCATGAATCAAGGAAAAATGCGAAAAGTTTCAACATATAGCTTCTCAAATATACAAAATTCATCACAAGGAGCTACACAAGTCCAAATGAGCAAGTTAGATACTCTACATGTTCGTAATGACCTCAAGTACATGATCACCAAGTTTCACAACCATTGGACAAGGCTAAAAAGGATTTGAGTAATTTTGTGAAAAGTTACTCTCTCATGAGCAAACACCTAAACATGAGCAAAACATATCAAAATGTCAAAGCCACACAAACTTCATGCTAGGATAACCATTCTAACCATAAGACCATCACAAACACCCACAAGCACCTCATGTCATGTCAAAGGCACCGAGCCATGTGCCTACTTCTATATATGAGACTTCTCATTGGTTGGCATCATGCAACGGTTTAGCACCCAAAGCAAATTAAATTCAGCACATATGACATGGGAGCACATTTTCCAAGCATTTTGCATTTCATTTTCAGATTCATATTTGGTACATGAAATGTCTTTGCGACAAAAAGGAACTTAGGCCCCTCCATAAGATAAAGCAAGAGGGCTAAACATTCATGATGGCAAATGAGCCTTTGGCCCCATATGATCAATAAACTAGCTATCCAACCACAAATTAAGCATAGCCAAGCCACTAAAACATGTCAAGATCATATAAGGGCATTTACACATGAGAGAGCATATATGTGACATTTTTCAAACAACACAGCCGTCAACCATGGATATAAATCAAGATCATCAAGAGCTAAGCCAAACTAACCATAGCATACCAAACTAGCTCACACGATCATATATAGCCCATCATGGTGAACAATGTATATAGGAGAAGCTTTTCCTAACAAATGCATATGATACAAAATGCATGCAACCTAAGATTCAAAGATGCCTATACATCATGTTACATATGCTATGTTAAATGCAAGAAATGCATAAAAGAAAGCTATACATATGCTACAAAGGAGCTCCAACACACCCAACTCAAGAAATCAAACACACGCCAAGCTCCCCCCGCAAACAAGTGAAAGTTGCTTGATCTAGGGGTTTGGTGAAAATATCGGCTAGTTGGTCATGTGTGGGTGCATGAATCAAAGCTATCTTCCCTTTCTCAACATTGTCTCTTTCAGAAAATGATACCTCACTTCTATGTGCTTGGTTTTGGAATGGAGCACTAGGTTCTTTGCAACGCTTATGGCACTGGTGCTATCACATTGAAGTGGGACATGGGTATACTCCTCACCAAAGTCATTCATGGTGTATGAAATCCAAAGGCCTGAGAGAAACAACTAGCAGCGGCAACGTACTCTGCCTCGGTAGTGGATTGTGCAACACTCGATTATTTGCGGGAAGACCAAGACACCAAAGAAGATCCCAAAAACTGGCAAGTCCCAGAAGTGGACTTCCTATCCAACCGACACCCGGCAAAATCCGCATCCGAAAAACAATGAAGCGCCAAAGAAGAGGACGCGAAGTACCAAAGGCCGAAGTCAGGAGTGTGACGCAAGTACCTGAAAATTCGCTTCACCGCTTGCCGATGCGAAGTCCTCGGAGATGCTTGAAAACTAGCGCACAGACATACCGAGAGCTGGATGTCCGGCCTCGTCGCCGTCAAGTAGAGGAGTGACCCGATCATGCTTCGGTACTCCTTCTGGTCCACGTGTTCACCTTCCTCGTCCGCATCAAGAGCTGTAGTCGTACTCATCGGCGTCATCATAGCCTTGGAGTCCTCCATCTTGAACTTCCGCACAATGTCCTTGGTGTACTTAGCTTGGTGCACAAATGTTCCTTCCTTTGATTGCTTGATTTGTAGCCCGAGGAAGCACTGCAACTCGCCCATCATGCTCATCTCAAATTCCCTGCTCATATCCTTTGCAAACCTTGCAACAAGAAAGTTAGACGAGCCACCAAAGACAATATCATCCACGTACACCTGCACAATCAGGATATCTCTACCCTGCCTCAATAGAAACAAGGTCTAATCGACCTTCCCCATCTCAAAACCTCTCTCAAACAAGAACCCCCTCAACCTACCATACCAAGCTCTAGGCGCCTGCTTCAACCCATAAAGCGCCTTCCTCAACTTGTACACCCGGTGGGGGTACTTCTCACTCTCAAACCCCGGTGGTTGCCTCACATACACTTCTTCCTCCAACACACCATTCAGGAAAGCACTCTTCACATCCATTTGGTGCAACTTGAACCCTTTAGCCACGGAAAAGGCTAGAAGGATCCTTATTGCCTCCAAACGGGCTACGGGAGCAAAGGTCTCCTCGTAGTCGATCCCCTCCTTCTGACTGAACCCCTGAGCAACAAGTCTCGTCTTGTTTCTCACCACTTCACCTTTCTCTCCCTCGTTGTTCTTTCACACCCACTTTGTACCAATCGGCTTACACCCTGGAGGAGGGTCAACCAACTCCCAAACCTGATTCCTCTCAAAGTTCTCCAACTCCTCATGCATCAATTAACCCAATTGTGATCAGATAGTGTGTGTCCAATGTCTTTGGGCTCAAAGGTGGCAACAAATGCAGCATGAGCGAAATGAGAATTGTTTCGAACCCTCGACCGTGTAGTGCGTTCATTCATGTCACCGATGATCCTCGAAGCTGGGTGATCCACTTGTACTCGCCGGGGAGGTTCTCGCCTTGATGCAACCTCCCCCTCAACTGTAGCTTCTCCTCGATCTGGATTTGTCGTCGTAGGTGTAGGAGAGGGTCCGTCCACCACCGTAGTCGAAGTAGTGGGTACATGTTCAGCCGGGGGCACCACACCACCATCTTCATCGTCTCCATGTTCATGCTCCTCCTCATGAAAGATCTCCTCGCCAAGTTCATCATCACCTGCACACTCAAAGACAAGCTGACTACGTGGCTGTGTCTCGTCGAAGGTTACCTCGCAAGTCTCCACGATTTGGTTAGTTTCAAGATTGAGCACACGATATGCTCTAGAATGAGATGCATAACCAAAGAAAATACCATCGACCGACCTAGCCTCAAACTTATCCAACTTCTTCCCTTTCTTCAGAATAAAGCACTTGCAACCAAAGACATGGAAGTAACTCACCTTGGGTGTGCGATCGTGCATCAGCTCGTAGCAGGTTTTCTTCTTATGCACTCTGAGGTAGATCCTGTTCGACACATAGCACGCGGTATTCACCACCTCAGCCCAGAACCTTCTCGGAGTCCTATGCTCATCAAGCATCGTCCGAGCCATCTCACACAAGGTCCTGTTCTTCCTTTCCACAACACCATTCTGGGGAGGTGTATACCGACTCGAAAACTGGTGTTCAAGACCTAAGTCATGGCAAAAGGTTTCAAAACGAGAGTTTCTAAATTCTGAGCCATTGTCACTGCGGATTGCTCGTATGGCATCTCCGTGCCTCTCGTTCCTCAACCTCAAGACAAGATCTCGAACAAAACCAAACGTCTCCCCCTTATCCGCGAAAAAGAACACCCACGCATACCGAGAGTAATCGTCCACCACAACAAGGACATACCACTTCCCACCCGCAGATCGCACACGAGCTGGGCCAACAAGGTCCATATGGAGCAGCTCACATGGACGCTCAGTCATCACATCGGTGAGAGGCGGGTGAGAAGAGGCTACCATCTTGGCATGCCTACACGGTGCACAAACCAACTCTTTCTCAAGCCTCAACCGTGGCAATCCTCGGACCAAATTGAGTTTACTCAAGCGAGACAAAAGGTCAAAGCTCAAGTGACCCAACTTCCTATGCCACCTCCACAACTCACTCGAAGAACCAGCCAAGAAACAGTGCTCAACACCCCGAAGACTGAGAAAAATCAGCTCGAAACACCTGACCCTCAGGAACAACCATACAGACAAGGTCCCCTCGAGAGTCCACAATCCGAGAACCACCAGGCCGAAACAACACCTCAAAACCCTCATCCAATAGCTGGGACACAGAAAGCAAATTGTACCCCAGTGATTGAACAAGAGCAACACGCTTGAGAGTGATCTTGTCACTCACCTTAATCTCACCTTCTGAAAGCACACGCCCACGCCCATTGTCCCCAAAGGTGATGTACCTCTTTGTCACCACCGAGACGAGAATTGAGAACCACCCCTTGTCTCTGGTCATATGCCTCGAGCAACCGGAGTCAATCAACCAAAAGTTCTTCAAGTCTCCCACCTGAAATTCAAAAACGAGCACGTGAGCGAACAAACGACTCAGCACTGGGGTTAGTACCAAAAGAGTAAAACCAGTGCCGAGCCATTTGCTCGAAAGTGGGGTTTGGACAAACCAAACCATCTTTCCTACCAAAACTACCTCCACGTACACCACCACTGTAACCACCATGAGGGAACTAATCCTCTCTAACTGGAGGAGGACCAAAACCACGAAAGGAAGACCGTAGACCATCCCTCCTATCCATCTCAAAGCTACTACTCCTCCCATTCCCGTGCTGAACACGAGGGGGAGAACGCCTAGCAAACTGACCACCTGCTGACTTTCCAGACCAACCACCAGCACCACTACCTCCAGAACTGAAACCTCTCAATTCACCACCTCGAAAACCACTCCGCCCAAAATTCTGGGGGGGGCGGTAGAACCGCCTAGCCAGGCCGGTCTAACCGCCCCCTCTGGGCAGGGCTGGTCTGACCGCCTAGCCAGGCCAGTCTGACCGCCCTCTCCAGAACAACTCCCTGGCTACGGGAACTCGCATCTCCCCATGCCGGAACACTTCTCACCGCAGCTTTACCCCTGGGCAGTGGCATACGAGGCTTAGGTACACCATGGGAAGGGTTGTACCAATCCTTATTCGCCCACTCCTTTGCCATCCTTTCCTCACGCTTCCTCTTGAAGCAAAACTCATCCTTGTGACCCTCTTTCCCACAATAGCCACAATGGAACCTCACAAGCTTAGGCTTAGGCTTAGGTTGGGGCTGTTCACTTGGTTTCTCTCCACTCAACTTCTCAACCGGTTTCTCCTCACTAGCCTTCTCACTTTCTTTCCCAAAGAACACTTTCCCCAAAGTGCTCACAAACTTGATAGGCTTTTGGAAATCATTTGTTTGTGGAGGAAACACGGGTGGTGCTGGGGTTGTGTCTAGTCGGTTCCTAAGATGGTTAGGTTTAGGTGGGAAATCATTTTTGTGGTGGGTTTTTGGTGGCTTTGGGATATCCTCTCCACTTCCCTCACCAACCTTGTTTGCCCCAAGTCCCTCACCATCCTGCCTCTTGTATGTCTCGATCATTATCCTCAACTGAGGCTCATGACTAGACAACCAACCTATCAACTTTCTCGAATCATCATTCTCATCCTGCAAATGATCAACATAATGTGCAAGTTCAAGATTCTTCAAAGCATGCAATTTACAGGTAGAGCAAGATGTAGGAATTGGTTCTTTCAATTTAGCCTCAAGAGAAACAGTATAAGCATGCATCTCATCAATTTTCTCATGCAAAACAGGGCAAGAAGTGCAAGCCCCTAGCAAAGCAGATCTAGACTTAAGCTCAGCCACTTCAACCCTAAGCACATCTAGTTCCTCACACTTGGAGGCATGTTTTTCCTTAAACAAGGCAAGATCATCTAGAAAGATAGGACAATCAGCACATTCAACTTCATCAGAAACAACATGTGAAGCTTTCAGAGAATCAATTTTAAGCTTAGCATCCAAATTCTGTGTTTCTAGCTCAGCCACTCTAGTCCTAGCATCCTCGAGTGAAGCCCTAAGCTCTTTCCTCATTTTCTTAGCCTCTCTAAGCATATCATCATGATTATCAAGCAACAAGCCAAGTCGTTCATTCTCCTGACGCAAGAAGGGGAGTTCATCACGAACCTCGTCGTTGGAATCGGAGTCCGAGTCTATCTGTGTGCTCTTCTTGCTGCCGGAGCTCAGCGTCATGGTGCAGAATCCGTCTCTAGCGAAGCAGCTCAGCCTGCTCAGGTTCTTGGACGACTTCCTGCCCTTGCGACGAGCACCTTCATCTTCACTGCTGCTTGAGCTCGAGGTAGAGTACGTGGAACTGGAGTTGATGTCGCTCGCTCCAACCATCGCTCGGGCCTTGCCTCGGCTCTCCTTCTTCCTCGATCTTCGCTCATCCTTGTGCTTGTTCTTGTGCTTGCTCTTGTGGTCACACCTCAACCGGTACTTGCTATCCATCCTTGACTTGTGCTTGTAGCCATCCTTGTTCTCGACCTTCTCCGGGCAGTCGGCGACGAAGTGTCCCGGCTTGCCGCACTGGAAGCATGTCCTCGTGTTCCTCCTCATGTTCACTCAGTTCTCGTGCAGCCTCTTGAACCTCCTCGTCAGCAACGCCAGCTCATCCTCTCCAAGCACGTCGAACTCCTCATCTGGCATAGACATCAAAGAGGACAAAGAGAACATCCTGGTGGATGGGTTAGTGTTAGCCTTTCCTTTCGAACCACCGACGAGGGCGAGACTATGAGAGTCAGTAGGGCCCTCGATTTCGGCTGTCATGCCCCTATCCACCTCAGGTGACTTGAGCTTCGAGAACAGCTCGTTCACCGTCAGAGTGTCATACTTCTCCGACTCCACAATGGCCTCAAACTTTCGGCCCCAAACCGTACGATCCAAAGAATGTAAGAGCTTAACAGCTCTATCATGATCATCATACGGGAGCACGTCCACATTGGCCCTCATATTGTTCACAACCACCGTGAACCTCTAAAACAAGGCATCAATGGACTCACCAGGGAGATGAGTGAAGTTCTCGTACTCTCTCCGGTAAGTCGCATACATCCGAGCCTGAACCTGGGCATTCCCAACATGAGCTTCCTTCAACACCGACCAGATTCTACAAGCCAAGCTCTCTGTGTGCACCCGATCGACTTCAGGCTGACACAGAGCACGAAACAATTAGTCGACCGCCTAGTTGTTGGTGTCGAACATGTGCCTCGATATTGGAGCAAGGAAGTTCATCGGCTGGACATAGCTGTTGTCCACCGTGACATCCCAAAGGATCTGACCCTTTCCGCGGAGGAACACTGCCATCCGCTTACTCCACATCTGGTAGTTCTTCCCATCGAAGTGTGGAGGACCCGAACCCCGTTCTTGGTACACCATCTTTGGATCTTAGACTGGTTAGATTCAATAAAGACCCGAACCGGCTCTGATACCAATTGAAGGACCGATTAGGCGACCAGAGAGGGGGAGTGAATGGGAGCCGATAAAAATCTCGAAGGAGATTGAAACTCCAACAAGTTGAACTCGCTCAGTCGGACCCCCAAAATCACACACTCCGCACTTCTACCTTCTGTTTGCCAAAACCACGTAGCCACTGGAATGCTACTGGTCCTAGGAACGCACCATGGTTTCACCAACAGAGATCTCTGGTCAAGGCCATGCTAGCTACCAGGAAATCTTGGTGAAAACCAAAACTTCACCCAGGGGCCGAGGGGCGGTTAGACCGGCTACTAGGGGCGGTCTAACCACCTGTACCCAACAAAGAACTCCAAGCAAGAACTCCTAGCAAACAACACGAAAACGACCCAAAATTTCACCACACCTGATCTCCTGAATCACTCCACGGATTGCAGCGAAACTTCGGGAATAGTTGGGTTACCTCCTGGGCAACCTCTGCCTCAAAGGAATCGACCAAAATCGCTCACAATCAAGCGGAATCGAAGAAATCGTCAAGAACTCTACCAACTCAAAAAACCACCAAATCGAGTCCGATTCAAGGGAGATTTGGGAGCAAAGTCACCAGCCAAAGAGGAACAAGGTCCTTGTACGTGACACCCAACAAAATCCCCAAGAAATCGTACTCAAAAATCCGCCAAGAAAAGCACAACAAAGAGCTCCGAAAATCACCACAAAGAAGGACAGGAAAAGCACTTCACCACCTTGAGGAACCACGTCGAACCATCTATACATACCATGAAGGTTCGTACAAGGTCTTGCTTGCCACCCATACATCCATCCCTCTCTCTAGATCTCACATGAAGCTCTCAAGCTAGTCCTAGAAAACTAGAGGAAAATGAGAACGAAAATAGAAAAAAAAATTGAGCTAGAGTCCCCAGAGTTGGCTGCCATCCACCCCCTCAAAGAGTATATATGGAGGCACCGAAAAGACTAAACTACCCTTACTTAATAACTAGGGATACAAGCCCCTCAAGGGTGAATTTGGAAGTCTTCAGATTTTCTTCATCAGATGGATGCCCAGCGACCGCAACCTGCTTAGCCTCTACGCAAGCCTTGCGATCCCGACGCGTGTCCTCTGCTTCGAAGCATCTCGGCACCTGCAACCAGGGCGGTCAGACTGCCCCCCCTGGGCGGTTAGACCGGCCAGGCGGTCAGGCCGCCCCTCCTGGGCGGTTAGACCGGCCTGGGTGGCCGCACCTCCTCGTCGAGTCTTCGGTCTCGGTTTTGTGGCTCAACCGAGTAACCCAGTGGTTTTCTGGTGAACCACTGCAAACCCCGCGAACTCAGTGTAGCCTCTGCCAATCGCCACTCATGACTCAGCTCCCACGTAGTCCCGGCTCGACCTTGATTTTGAGGCTCAACCAAGAAACCGTCCACTTGACTCCACTGGCCACCGGGTCCCTCGAACCTAGCCTACTTGTCTTCTCCACACCTGGAGGCCTCACGGGCGACGACCTTTCGCGCTTGTTCTTCACCTGCACCAACACCAGTCAAGCCGCAACCTGCACCTGCAATACTTAGCCAAGAGTCAGTCCACACAACGTTTTCAATCACTCATCACACCAGGAAGCGACCATCCACCGGTCCTCAAACCACACATGGTCCTCAATCTCCCCCTTGATGAGTGCATTGACAACACACAAGATTTGGTAACTAAAGAAAAAAGGAAAAGAAAAGAAACGAATAAAAAGAAACCTCAACAAACGAATAAAGAACAAGATCACTTGAAGAAGACTCAGACCCCTTAGGCAAGGTAAAAATTCTCTGAAACACTCCCAAACATCATTTTGGGTCCAATGTAGTCGAATGGATGGTTCACAACTTCGACACATCCTGAAACAATGTGTTACATACCGAAACACAAGTTTTTCATCTCTTTACATGCCAAAGGTTAGAGAAATAGTTTAAAACACTCCCACACATCATTTTGGGTCCAATCGAGTAGAATGGATGCTTCGCAACTTCGATACTCCAAAATAGTGTTTACAGGCCCGAAACACGAGTTTTTCGTCTTTTTATGTTCAGAGGTTAGCGAAATGGTCTAAACCACTCCCAAACATCATATTGGGTCTACCATAGTAGAATGGATACATCGCATCTTCGATACCTCGAAATAGTGCACTCAGGCCCGTAACACAAGTATTGCAGCTTTTTTGTGCAGAAGGTTAGTGAAATGCTCCAAAACACTCCCAAACATCATTTTGGGTCCAATGTAGTGGAATGGATGCTTCGAAACTTCGGTACCCCGAAATAGTGCATTCAGGCCCGGAACAGAAGTTTTGCATCTTTTTACGTGCCGAAGGTTAGCGAAATGCTCTGAAACACTCCCAAACATCATTTTGGGTCTAATGGAGTAGAATGGATGCTTCGCAACTTCGGTCCCCCGAAATAGTACATTCAGGCCCGAAACACAAGTATTCATCTTATATGTCCGTAGGTTAGCGAAATGGTGTAAAACACACCCAAACATCATTTTGGGTCTGATAGAGTAGAATGGATGCATCGCAACTTCGATAGATCGAAATATTGCATTCAGGACCAACACACAAGTATTTTCTCTTTTTATGTGACAAAGGTTATTGAAATGCTTTGAAACACTCCCAAACATTATTTTGAGCCTAATGGAGTAGACTGCATGCTTCGCAACTTCAGCACCACGAAATAATGCATTCAGGCCTGAAACACAAGATTTTCATCTTTTTATAAGCAAATTTTAGCGAAACGGTTTAAAACACTCCCAAACATCATAATGGGTCTAATAGAGTATAATTGATGCTTCAAAACTTCAATACCTCAAAATAGTGCATTCAGGCCCGAAACACAAGTTTTGCCTCCTTTGACATACTAATGGTTAGCAAAATGCTCTGAAACACTCCCAAACCACATTTTGAATCTTATGGAGTAGAGTGGATGCTTCGCAACTTCGGTACCCAAAATAGTGCATTATGTCCCAATACATAACTTTTCCATCTTTTTACGTGCCATAAGTTAGTAAAATGCTCTGAAACACTCTCGAACATCATTTTGGGTCCCATGTAGTCGAATGGATGCTTCGCAACTTCGGTATCCTGAAACAGTGTGTTACGTGCCAAGACACAAGTTTTTCATCTCTATACATATCGAAGGTTAGCGAAACACGAGTTTTGCATTCAACCCCGAAACAGTGCATTCAGCCCGGAAACACAAGTTTTGCATCTTTTTACATACTGATGGTTAGAGAAATGCTCTGAAACACTCCCATAACACATTTTGAATCTTATGGAGTAGAGTGAATGCTTCGCAACTTCGGTACCCAAAATAGTGCATTCTGTCCCAAAACACAACTTTTGCTTCTTTTCATGTGCCATAAGTTAGTAAAATGCTCCGAAACACTCTCGAACATCATTTTAGGTCCAATGTAGTCGAATGGATGCTTCGCAACTTCGGTATCCTGAAACAGTGTGTTACGTGCCGAAACATAAGTTTTTCATCTCATTACATGTCGAAGGTTAGCGAAACACGAGTTTTGCATTCAGCTCCGAAACAGTGCATTCAGCCCCGAAACACAAGTTTTGCATCTTTTGACATACTGATGGTTAGCGAAATGCTCTGAAACAATCCCATAGCACATTTTGAATCTTATGAAGTAGAGTGGATGCTTCGCAACTTCGGTACCCAAAATAGTGCATTCTGTCCCAAAACACAACTTTTGCATCTTTTTACGTGCCATAAGTTAGTAAAATGCTCCGAAACACTCTCGAAGATCATTTTGAGTCCAATGTAGTCGAATGGATGCTTCGCAACTTCGGTATCCTGAAACAGTGTGTTACGTGCCGAAACACAAGTTTTTCATCTCTTTACATGTCGAAGGTTAGCGAAATGGTTTAAGACACTCCCAAACATCATTTTGGGTCCATTGAAGTAGAATAGATGCTTCGCAACTTCGTTACCCCGAAATAGTGTATTCAGGCCCGAAACACGAGTTTTTCGTCTTTTTATGTTCAAAGGTTAGCGAAATGGTCTAAACCACTCCCAAACATCATATTGGGTCTACCATAGTACAATGGATACATCGCAACTTCGATACCTCGAAATAGTGCATTCAGGCCCGTAACACAAGTATTGCATCTTTTTATGTGCCGAAGGTTAGCGAAATGCTCCAAAATAGTCGCAAACATCATTTTGGGTCCAATGTAGTAGAATGGATGCTTCGAAACTTCGGTACCCCGAAATAGTGCATTCAGGCCCGAAACACAAGTTTTGCATCTTTTTACGTGCCGAAGGTTAGCGAATGCTCCGAAACACTCCCAAACATCATTTTGGGTCTAATAGAGTAGAATGGATGCTTCGCAACTTCGGTACCCCGAAATAGTGCATTCAGGCTCGACACACAAGTTTTTCATCTTATATGTCTCAAGGTTAGCAAAATGATGTAAAACTCTCCCAAACATCATTTTGGGTCTGATAGAGTAGAATGGATGCATCGCAACTTTGATAGATCGAAATATTGCATTCAGGCCCGACACATAAGTATTTTATCTTTTTACGTGACCAAGGTTAGTGAAATGCTTTGAAACACTCCCATACATTATTTTCAGCCTAATGGAGTAGAATGCATGTTTCGCAACTGCGGCCCCACGAAACAATGCATTCAGGCCTGAAACACAAGATTTTCATCTTTTTATAAGCAAAGGTTAGCGAAATGGTTTAGAACACTCCCAAACATCATTTTGGGTCTAATAGAGTAGAATTGATGCTCCAAAACTTCAATACCTCGAAATAGTGCATTCATGCCTGAAACACAAGTTTTGCATCTTTTGATATACTGATTGTTAGCGAAATGCTCTGAAACACTCCCAAACCACATTTTGAATCTTATGGAGTAGAGTGGATGCTTCGCAACTTTGGTACCCAAAATAGTGCATTCTGTCCCAAAACACAACTTTTGCATCTTTTTACGTGCCATAAGTTAGTAAAATGCAACGAAACACTCTCGAACATCATTTTGCGTCCAATGTAGTCGAATGGATGCTTCGCAACTTTGGTATCCTGAAACAGTGTGTTACGTGCCGAAACACAAGTTTTTCATCTCTTTACATGTCAAAGGTTAGCGAAATGGTTAAAACACTCCCAAACATCATTTTGCGTCCATTTGAGTAGAATGGATGCTTCACAACTTCGGTACACCGAAATAGTGTATTCAGGCCCGAAACACGAGTTTTTGTCTTTTTATGTTCAAAGGTTAGCGAAATGGTGTAAACCACTCCCAAACATCATATTGGGTCTACCATAGTAGAATGGATACATCGCAACTTCGATTCCTCGAAATAGTGCATTCAGGCTCGTAACACAAGTATTGCATCTTTTTATTTGCCGAAGGTAAGCGAAATGCTCCGAAACAGTCGCCAACATCATTTTGGGTCCAATGTAGTAGAATGGATGCATCGAAACTTCGGCACCCCGAAATAGTGTATTCAGGCCCGAAACACGAGTTTTTCATCTTTTTATGTTCAAAGGTTAGCAAAGTGGTCTAAACCACTCCCAAACATCATATTGGGTCTACCATAGTACAATGGATACATCGCAACTTCGATACCTCGAAATAGTGCATTCAGGCCCGTAACACAATTATTGCATCTTTTTATGTGCCGAAGGTTAGCGAAATGCTCTGAAATTGTCGCAAACATCATTTTGGGTCCAATGTAGTAGAATGGATGATTCGAAACTTCGGTACCCCGAAATAGTGCATTCAGGCCCGAAACACAAGTTTTGCATCTTTTTACGTGCCGAAGGTTAGCGAAATGCTCCGAAACACTCTCAAACATCATTTTGGGTCTAATGGAGTAGAATGGATGCTTCGCAACTTCGGTACCCCGAAATAGTGAATTCAGGCCTGAAACACAAGTTTTTCATCTTATATGTCCCAAGGTTAGCAAAATGATGTAAAACTCTCCCAAACATCATTTTGGGTCTCATAGAGTAGAATGGATGCATCGCAACTTCGATAGATCGAAATATTGCATTCAGGCCCGACACATAAGTATTTTATCTTTTTACATGACGAAGGTTAGTGAAATGCTTTGAAACACTCCCATACATTATTTTTAGCCTAATTGAGTAGAATGCATGCTTCGCAACTGCGGCCCCACAAAATAATGCATTCAGGCCTGAAACACAAGATTTTCATCTTTTTATAAGCAAAGGTTAGCGAAATGGTTTAAAACACTCCCAAAAATCATTATGGGTCTAATAGAGTAGAATTGATGCTCCAAAACTTCAATACCTCGAAATAGTGCATTCAGCCCCGAAACACAAGTTTTGCATCTTTTGACATACTGATGGTTAGCGAAATGCTCTGAAACACTTCCAAACCACATTTTGAATCCTATGGAGTAGAGTGGATGCTTCGCAACTTCGGTACCCAAAATAGTGCATTCTGTCCCGAAACACAACTTTTGCATCTTTTTACGTGCCATAAGTTAGTAAATGCTCCGAATAACTCTCGAACATCATTTTGGGTCCAATGTAGTCAAATGGATCCTTCGCAACTTCGGTATCCAGAAACAGTGTGTTACGTGCCGAAACACAAGTTTTTCATCTCTTTACATGTCGAAGGTTAGCGAAACACGAGTTTTGCATTCAGCCCCGAAACACAAGTTTTGCAACTTTTGACATACTGATGGTTAGCGAAATGCTTTGAAACACTCCCATACCACATTTTGAATCTTATGGAGTAGAGTAGATGCTTTGCAACTTCGGTACCCAAAATAGTACATTCTGTCCCAAAACACAACTTTTGCATCTTTTTACGTGCCATAAGTTAGTAAAATGCTGTGAAACACTCTCAAACATCGTTTTGGGTCCAATGTAGTCGAATGGAAGCTTCACAACTTTGGTATCCTAAAACAGTGTGTTACGTTCCGAAACAAAAAATGTTCATCTCTTTACATGTCGAAGGTTAGCGAAATTGTTTAAAACACACTTCGGTACCCCGAAATAATGTATTAAGGCCCGAAACATGAGTTTTTCGTCTTTTTATTTCAAAGTTTAGAGAAATGGTCTAAACCACACCCAAACATCATACTGGGTCTACAATGGATACATCGCAACTTCGATATCTCGAAATAGTGAATTCAGGCCCGTAACACAAGTATTTCATCTTTTTATGTGCCGAAGGTTTGCGAAATGCTCCGAAACAGTCGCAAACATCATGTTGGGTCCAATGTAGTAGAATGGATCTTCGCAACTTCGGTACCCCGAAATAGTGCATTCAGGCCCGAAACACAAGTTTTTCATCCTATATGTCTGAAGGTTATCAAAATGGTGTAAAACTCTCCCAAACATCAGTTTGGGTCTCATAGAGTAGAATGGATGCATCGCAACTTCGATAGATCGAAAGATTTCATGCAGGCCCGACACACAAGTATTTTATCTTTTGACGTGACGAAGGTTAGTGAAATGCTTTCAAACACTCCCAAACATTATTTTGAGCCTAAAGGAGTAGAATGCATGCTTCACAACTGCGGCCCCACGAAATAATGCATTCAGGCCTGAAACACAAGATTTTCATCTTTTTATAAGCAAACTTTAGCGAAACGGTTTAAAACACTCCCAAAAATCATTTTGGGTCTAATAGAGTAGAATTGATGCTCCAAAACTTCAATACCTCGAAATAGTGCATTCAGCCCCGAAACACAAGTTTTGCATCTTTTGACATACTGATGGTTAGCGAAATGCTCTGAAACATTCCCAAACCACATTTTGAATGTTATGGAGTAGAGTGGATGCTTCGCAATTTCGGTACCCAAAATAGTGCATTCTGTCCCAAAACACAACTTTTGCATCTTTTTACGTGCCATAAGTTAGTAAAATGCTCCGAAACACTCTCGAAGATCATTTTGAGTCCAATGTAGTCGAATGGATGCTTCGCAACTTCGGTATCCTGAAACAGTGTGTTACGTGCCGAAACAAAAATTTCTCATCTCTTTACATGTCGAAGGTTAGTGAAACACGAGTTTTGCATTCAGCCCCGAAACAGTGCATGCAGCCCCGAAACACAAGTTTTTGCATCTTTTGACATACTGATGGTTAGCGAAATGCTCTGAAACACTCCCAAACCACATTTTGAATGTTATGGAGTAGAGTGGATGCTTCGCAACTTCGGTACCCAAAATAGTGTATTCTGTCCCAAAACACAACTTTTGCATCTTTTTACGTGCCATAAGTTAGTAAAATGCTCCGAAACACTCTCGAACATCATTTTGGGTCCAATGTAGTCGAATGGATGCTTCGCAACTTTTGTATCCTGAAACAGTGTGTTACGTGCCGAAACACAAGTTTTTCATCTCTTTACGTGTCGAAGGTTAGCGAAATGGTTTAAGACACTCCCAAACATCATTTTGGGTCCATTGGAGTAGAATGGATTCTTCGCAACTTCGGTACCCCGAAATAGTGTACTCAGGCCTAAAACACGAGTTTTTTGTCTTTTTATGTTCAAAGGTTAGCGAAATGGTCTAAACCACTCCCAAACATCATATTGGGTCTACCATGGTACAATGGATACATCGCAACTTCGATACCTCGAAATAGTGCATTCATGGCCGTAACACAAGTATTGCATCTTTTTATGTGCCGAAGGTTAGCGAAATGCTCCGAAATAGTCGCAAACATCGTTTTGGGTCCAATGTAGTAGAATGGATGCTTCGAACTTCGGTACCCCGAAGTAGTGCATTCATGCCCGAAACACAAGTTTTGCATCTTTTTACGTGCCGAATGTTAGCGAAATGCTCTGAAACACTCCCAAACATTATTTTGGGTCTAATGGAGTAGAATGGATCATCGCAACTTTGGTACCCCGAAATAGTGCATTCAGGCCCGAAACACAAGTTTTTCATCTTAAATGTCCCAAGGTTAGCAAAATGATGTAAAACTCTCTCAAACATCATTTTGGGTCTGATAGAGTAGAATCGATGCATCGCAACTTCGATAGATCAAAATATTGCATTCTGGCCCGACACATAAGTATTTTATCTTTTCACGTGACGAAGGTTAGCAAAATGATGTAAAACTCTCCCAAAACAATGCATTAAGGCCTGAAACACAAGATTTTCATCTTTTTATAAGCAAAGGTTAGCGAAACGGTTTAGAACACTCCCAAATATCATTTTGGGTCTAATAGAGTAGAATTGATGCTCCAAAACTTCAATACCTCGAAATAGTGCATTCAGGCCCGAAACACAAGTTTTGCATCTTTTTACATACTGATGGTTAGAGAAATGCTCTGAAACACTTCCAAACCACATTTTGAATCATATGGAGTAGAGTGGATGCTTCGCAACTTTGGTACCCAAAGTAGTGCATTTTGTCCCAAAACACAACTTTCGCATCTTTTTACGTGCCATAAGTTAGTAAAATGCTCCGAAACACTCTCGAACATCACTTTGGGTCCAATGTAGTCGAATGGATGCTTCGCAATTTTGGTATCCTGAAACAGTGCGTTACGTGCCGAAACACAAGTTTTTCATCTCTTTACATGTCGAAGATTAGCGAAATGGTTTAAAACACTCCCAAACATCATTTTGGGTCCATTGGAGTAGAATGGATGCTTCACAACTTCGGTACCCCGAAATAGTGTATTCAGGCTCGAAACACAAGTTTTTCATCTTATATGTCTGAAGTTTAGTAAAACGGTGTAAAACTCTCCCAAACATCATTTTGGGTCTCATAGAGTAGAATGGATGCATCGCAACTTCGATAGATCGAAATATTGCATTCAGGCCTGACACATAAGTATTTTAACTTTTTATATGACGAAGGTTAGTGAAATGCTTTGAAACACTCCCAAACATTAATTTGAGCCTAATGGAGTAGAATGCATGCTTCGCAACTGCGGCCCCACAAAACAAAGCATTCAGGCCTGAAACACAAGATTTTCATCTTTTTATAAGCAAAGGTTGGTGAAACGGTTTAAAATAGTCCAAACATCATTTTGGGTCTAATAGAGTAGAATTGATGCTCCAAAACTTCATTACCTCGAAATAGTGCATTCAGGCCCGAAACACAAGTTTTGCATCTTTTGACATACTGATGGTTAGCGAAATGCTCTGAAACACTCCCAAAACACATTTGGAATCTTATGGAGTAGAGTGGATGCTTCGCAACTTCGGTACCCAAAATATTGCATTCTGTCCCAAAACACAACTTTTGCATCTTTTTACGTGACATAAGTTAGTAAAATGCTCTGAAACACTACTGAACATCATTTTGGGTCCGATGTAGTCGAATGGATGCTTCGCAACTTCGCTATCCTGAAATAGTGTGTTACGTGCCGAAACACAAGTTTTCATCTCTTTACGTGTCGAAGGTTAGTGAAATGGTTTAAAACACTCCCAAACATCATTTTGGGTCCATTTGAGTAGAATGGATGTTTCGCAACTTCGGTACCCCGAAATAGTGTATTCAGGCACGAAACACGAGTTTTTCATCTTTTTATGTTCAAAGGTTAGCGAAATGGTCTAAACCGCTCCCAAACAACATATTGGGTCTACCATAGTAGAATGGATACATTGCAACTTTGATACCTCGAAATAGTGCATTCAGGCTCGTAACACAAGTATTGCAACTTTGTATGTGCCGAAGGTTAGTGAAATGCCCTTAAACAGTCGCAAACATCAATTTGGGTCCAATGTAGTAGAATGGATGGTTCGAAACTTCGGTACCCAGAAATAGTGCATTCAGGCCCGAAACACAAGTTTTGCATCTTTTTACGTGCCGAAGGTTAGCGAAATGCTCCGAAACACTCCCAAACATCATTTTGGGTCCAATGGAGTATAATGGATGCTTCGCAACTTCGGTACCCCGAAATATTGCATTCAGGCACGAAACACAAGTTTTTCATCTTAAATGTCCCAAGGTTAGCAAAATGATGTAAAACTCTCCCAAACATCATTTTGGGTCTGATAGAGTAGAATCGATGCATCGCAACTTCGATAGATCGAAATATTGCATTTTGGCCCGACACATAAGTATTTTATCTTTTCAAGTGACGAAGGTTAGTGAAATGCTTTGAAACACTCCCAGACATTATTTTGAGCCTAATGGAGTAGAATGCATGCTTCGCAACTGCGGCCCCACGAAACATTGCATTCAGGCCTGAAACACAAGATTTTGATCTTTTTATAAGCAAAGGTTAGCGAAACGGTTTAAAACACTCCCAAACATCATTTTGGGTCTAATAGAGTAGAATTGATGCTCCAAAACTTCAACACCTCGAAATAGTGCATTCAGACCCGAAACACAAGTTTTGCATCTTTTGACATACTGATGGTTAGCGAAATCTCTGAAACACTCCCAAACCACATTGTGAATCATATGGAGTAGAGTGGATGCTTCGCAACTTTGGTACCCAAAGTAGTGCATTTTGTTCCAAAACACAACTTTTGCATCTTTTTACGTGCCATAAGTTAGTAAAATGCTCCGAAACACTCTTGAATATCACTTTGGGTCCAATGTAGTCGAATGGATGCTTCGCAATTTTGGTATCCTGAAACAGTGTGTTATGTGCCGAAACACAAGTTTTTCATCTCTTTACATGTCAAAGATTAGCGAAATGGTTTAAAACACTCCCAAACATAATTTTGGGTCCATTGGAGTAGAATGGATGCTTCACAACTTCGGTACCCCGAAATAGTGTATTCAGGCTCGAAACACGAGTATTCAGGCTCCTCCTCTCTCTAATATTCGCCGGTGGTTGATATTGATAGTCTTGGTTGTTGTACCCTTACTTGTAATAGGAATGCACCACTCCTCCTATGAATTGTCCGACGGTGCTAGGTGAAGGTGTCCAAGCACATAAGCGACGTTTGCATTTCCTTCACCCATTTGGTTTGCATTGGTTAGGATGGCTGCAATAATTTGCACGTTCCTTGCAGCGTATCCTCCAATGGTGGCCACATTTTGTTGTGGTTGAGGAAGGTGTGCATATGGCTCCGTAAAGGCTACGTTGGGCACTGCAAAAATGGTGGGGGTATGGCTGCACCACTCCCCCATGCTTGCATTGGTACACCACCGTAGTAACTTGGCGGCGCCTGGGTTCCTCCCAATGGTGGGACATAATTTTGTTGTGCACCTGCTTCTTGGGTCGTGGAAAAACCTTCTCCTAATCCTTCTCTATTATTATTTTTTTTCTGCACAAGAAGTCCTTCCTCTAACCAATCTTCTTCCCCTCAAGAAAAAGTCTTAATCTTCCATCCGATAGGGGCAAATTTACTTTGGCCACTTTGAAGCCTCCTCTCTCATCTTCACTTATATAATTTCCTTTCTTCATATACTCAAATTCTAGGGAGGTCCCGGGTAGGAGATGATTTGGGTTCCTTGTAATACCCGGTTTTAAGGAGATAGCCAATATGGAGAGGCAACACCCCAAACCAATATCTCCCGAACACGATGTTTCTTAACAACACCACCGGTTGATCATAGTGAGTGGGGTCTATTGGCCACTTGGCAATCAAAGCCGAGTAAAGCCAATTCAACTCCGTGTTGGTTATCTTTGTCTCTCTTATTCTCCCAAAAATCCACTTGCACAAAAGTGACACACTTGGATGATGGGGTTCCGGATAGTATTTCTTCGTTAATGGTCTCTTCCCGTGATCATACTCCAAAAACCTTCCCATGTGCCTTCATGCACATCCACTTGTCCCGGAGCTCCCTTTTGAAAATAGGAGACACTCGCCCATGGGTCTACGATACTAGGACATGCAATCATCTCGAACATGAAAACCAATCTAATCTATCGGGGATTTTGTTGAATGGATCCAAGGAAGCATAGAGCCCTTACTCCCTTTACGGCATGGTAGCTAACCTTAAGCATTAAAGTATTTTCAACACAAGATGATAGATAGATAATCCAACCAAGTATGATTACATATCAAGATCGATTGCAACCCATGGATGAAAGGAGATTACCCCATCAAGGTGCTAGAAATAGCATCGTTGATCAAGGTTACCCTTCCGACGGTGTCTTCCTTCTTCTCCACTTGTGGGCTCCCTCCAATGGAATGAGAGACTCAGCACTCCTTCATCAAGGGTATGCGCCATGGTCATGAGAATTTCCTAGGCGAATTCCTTGTGGGTGTTTGCCGACACTCCGTTAGAGAATTGCACCGGTGTCCCGTATGAAACCCAATATGTGGAGAGCTTGGTCGTCGATGTCGACGTTCGCTACAAGCCTCTACTTAAGGCGAGCGAGCTTCTTCTCCTCCTCCTCCATCATGATGACATACCCCTCGGAATACCGCAGGGCGTATGGAGGTGGAGCGGATGATCGTGTCAAGTGGCGAGGTTGGACGAGCGGCTCCTCCATATGTCCTTGAGGTTTGGTGAACTTCATAGACGAGTTTCGTGTGGCCCTCATGCCACCGAGGAGAAGAGTGGTTCCTCCTCGGCGGTGCCGTGTCCTCCTCCATACTCCGAGGAAACTCGGAAACCGAGTGCCTCCTCGAAGAGGTTGATGGCTTAGACGACGATGATCCCTTTTTCTTCGGTGAAAAGGCTTGTAGTTTTCTTCCATGATTGCAGCGCTCTCCCTCACAAATATATATCCGGGGTTTTCACCCGGTAACAAGGTACACAAATATTATTTTGGAGTCTGGACTTTGAGTGGATTAAGGATGTGATTTGTTGCACGAAACAAATGCGGTGGATGGCTAAGTCTAAGGTGGTTCCGGCCTACAAACTAGAGCACACGAACAAAGAGCTGGATGGGAGACTTACCTCTCTCCTCCTCTTGGCTCGGTTCTTCTCTAGTGCATTCATGCTTGTTGCTTCGTGACCGTGTACACCTTCCAAACGTTCCCGTCCACTCCTTAGCTTGCATTATTGCTCCCTCCACTTGATGTTTTCGCTTGACTCACTTCCATACTCCCTTGCCTCACATGCATCCATGATATTCCTACAAAACAAGGCCTTGGCTGCCCCCCATGCTTGTACTTTGCATGTGGTTTGATAAAAGATGTTGGAGGGGCATCCCGTGATGTATCATGGTGCATGTATTGTTAAGTTAACTTGATTGCCTCCCCTTAAGTGTGTTTTAAGGCTAAGCACTACTCTAATTTCAAAATTTAAAAATATTTTTCAGAGCCATGCAAGATCTCAAGCATAAATTTAGAGAAGTTTTTAAACCATTAAAAACAAATGTGAGTCGAAAATATTTTTCGACTACGCCGATTTCGGTCTCACCGGTATAGTTTGCCTTCATTAGTTGAGAGCCAGCTTTTCCCGGCTTGATCATGGGGGCATAGGTTTAGGTCCTAATTTTGATTAGATGAGAGAGATTTTGAATGAAATAAAATTAAGTGAGGCTTAGAAAAATTCTAATCTTAGAGAAACCAAGGATATAGATTTTTAAACCAACCAAAAATCAAGTTTCTAGGTTCACGCGAGTCCTACCACATGCTGAAATTTAAATAACATCTAGATACAAGTCGTGGCTCTACACGAGTGTTTTTAGCATGAAAAACAAGTCAACCACAGCACCATAATGAGGGTGAAGGGTTGAGTTAGGTTCTGAATTTTTTTTGGTTGTGGTTTCTCGAAAAAGAAGCAAACAATCACATAGGATGGTTCATGTAAAGGGTTTATGATCAAGCAAAATATTCAACCAAGAATTATGTCTCTAATATTGTTCAACCATTCTAAGTCTAATGTTTTGCGTAGTAATATTCAAAACTGAATTATAAAGACTCGAAAAACCTGGAATCGGGTTGTCCTCCCGGTAGCTTATTCTTGACTCGACGAAACGGGTTGCCTCCCGCCTAGCGCTTCGTTTATAGTCCATGGCTAGACTTCTTCACTTGATTACTTCGGATCAACGCTCTTTGCGGGCGTTGCAATCTTGGGTACCCACTTCTGGCTTAGTCATTTTTTTGGCCTTCACAGGCTGGCTTTGTCCTTTGGTCTTGACGGATGCAACAACTTCCTTGTGGCTCGGCATCTCGAACTCCGGTCCTTCGGTCGTGATCGTCATGGTCTCTAGTGTGATCCTTCATCTCTCCCGAGTGAGCTTGAGTAGCCTTCGCCGTCTTGGGACCTTGGAGTTGTCTCGGATATTCTTCTTTGTTACCCATCGGGCGCCAGGCAAGTTGTCCCACTTGCGTCTAGCATCTTCATCATGACGAACACTTCACGTATAGAGCTTCCGACCTCCGTCACCTTGCCATCTAAATTCTTCAATATTTTCTCCATAGACTCGAACTTAGTGACGGCGTCCTTGTTGATCTTAGCTTGCTCGTCTATCAAGTCCTTGAATTGTGCACAAAGAGGAACCAAAACTTGAATCGACGAACTTGCATTAAATCGAGGTTACCTTGGGCATGGTCGTACTCCACACACTCCTTGCATGTGGATCTTGCTTCGGCGGCCTTTAGGTGTTGAGCTTCTTTCTCCATCTCCATCTTCTCCATCCTCCTCTTAAGTAAACCGATATGCCACTCAAGGAATCCGGCTCGTATGCATTCAGCTCTCGCAATCGTCATGCGGATAGTTGAGACTTTGATCTTGAACGGCCTCCCGGCGTCTTGAAGGTTTATGATTGGTAGATCAACGATGTCCGGGGTGCGTAGCACTCCGGTGGTTGAGGTTGATCTCCCTTTGGACTTGGAGGTGGCGATTCCCTTGGAGATTTCGACGGTCCTTCGACTTCAACTTTTGAATTTCCAACCCTTTAGGTTGTGTTGCACGTCACCTTTGCCTGTAAAGTTTTCCTGGATCATCCACAAAAAAGTTTTGGGTTTCTTGGAGAGGTAGCCAACCATCTCCGGTTAGGGTTAGCAATAAAACAAAAATCTAACAAAAGAAAAATTAGGGTTAATCACAACTAGATTAGATTGATTTTTTTTTCTTTTTGAGGATGATCAAACATAAGAGATGCAAAAGAAAATCAAAAGAAAAACTGAAAAATAAGCGATACTAGTTTGGATCTTGATTGCTTGTTCCCCGGCAACGGCGCCAGAAAAAGGGGCTTGTTGACGGTTAATAATTGTATCAAAGTTCATTTAGACTTGCAAGCGGACAAGTCTCCCATCGTAGTCAAGGGACCCTTCTTCCCTCGAGTGGTGAACCCAAGGTATCGAATCCGTGGAACAATGTGCAACACAAGGATTCAATCTAGTAAAGCAAGGTAAGCTATCTTATGATGAACTAAGTTGCATCTAATCTACTAACTCATAAAGAAAACGAATCTAATCTAATCTACTAAAGAGGTAACGAGAGAAAGCAAGAGATAACCAATCTAGAGAATCTAGATCATGCTTATGTTGTAGCTCCAAACAAGATAGATGAAGATAGAAAAGCGAATCTCATTAAAAGCATCTTTAAATCGTGGCCTTCCCATCCGACTCCGAAAACGCCCCGCCTTTCGGAACCCCCGTTCTGTCACAACGTATCCCTATTCATGCGGGTAGTCTAGGGCGAGTTCGATAGAACAAGTTGAAATCACTTGGCCGGTCCGGTATGCACCTCTAGCCACCGCGGCTACAAGAGCACCCTATGTAATCTAGCTATAGACTAGATCGTAGAAGAAGCAAAACCAAGAAGAAAACAAAATCATCGAGAAGGCACTTAATCGCTAGAAATCGGATTCACTTACAAACTTCACCATGAATGATTACATGAACAAGATCACCACCGGGGCCCTCCGTCGATCTTGATCCTCGCTCCGGAGCTCCGACGTGGTCTTCCATGCAAGGTTCCCACGTCGGTTAGGGAAACCCTAGACAACTAGCACGACCCTCATCTCCGAGATGGTGTCCCTCAAGCTTCTCTGCTCCTCGGCGGCGGATTACGACTTCATTGATGCGTGGCTCTCGGTCAGGGGGCTATTTATAGTCTGAGAAGCAATTAGGTCAAAGGGGAGGCCGATTGGGCCCCGAAAAGGGCTGGGCCGGCCGGCCTGGGCCGGCCGGCTCGGGCCCAGTCGGCCCATCTCGTGGCCTCGCTTCGCCGGTGTTGCTTCCCGCGTCTTCTAGATGTTCTCCCCTTTTGCATGTGGGCCCTTGACGTCGGTTTCTCTCCGAATTGGACTCAACTCCTTGTCTTGCAAGATTCGACACTTTTCCGGTTCGGTCCTCGGAGTTTATCATCTTCTCGGGCTTGGTCCTTGGGCTCTTGGAGTCATGTTCACTTCATTGCTTGACTTGTATCGGGCTTCAAGGTCTTGTCATGAGGTGCTTAATGAACTTATCCCGGAAGTCTTGCTTTCAACGTTAAAACCCAGCGTAAACATTTAACTCCAAACCCGACATGCACAAGTGAACTTGTTATACCACGGGGGTTAGTACCAATGAATAAGATACAAAAGTCATGCCAACACCGAAGGTAAACTCATGGCTAGGTTGACGGATTTTCACCGTCACCAAACACTCCCATACCACATTTTGAATCTTATGGAGTGGAGTGGATGCTTCGCAACTTCGGTACCCAAAATAGTGCATTCTATCCCAAAACACAACTTTTGCATCTTTTTACGTGCCATAAGTTAGTAAAATGCTCCGAAACACTCTCGAACATCATTTTGGGTCCAATGTAGTCGAATGGATGCTTCGCAACTTTTGTATCCTGAAACAGTGTGTTACGTGCCGAAACACAAGTTTTTCATCTCTTTACATGTCGAAGGTTAGCGAAATGGTTTAAGACACTCCCAAACATCATTTTGGGTCCATTGGAGTAGAATGGATTCTTCGCAACTTCGGTACCCCGAAATAGTGTATTCAGGCCTAAAACACGAGTTTTTTGTCTTTTTATGTTCAAATGTTAGCGAAATGGTCTAAACCACTCCCAAACATCATATTGGGTCTACCATGGTACAATGGATACATCGCAACTTCGATACCTCGAAATAGTGCATTCAGGGCCGTAACACAAGTATTGCATTTTTTAGGTGCCGAAGGTTAGCGAAATGCTCCGAAACAGTCGCAAACATCGTTTTGGGTCCAATGTAGTAGAATGGATGCTTCGAACTTCGGTACCCCGAAATAGTGCATTCAGGCCCGAAACACAAGTTTTGCATCTTTTTACGTGCCGAAGGTTAGCGAAATGCTCTGAAACACTCCCAAACATCATTTTGGGTCTAATGGAGTAGAATGGATCATCGCAACTTTGGTACCCCGAAATACTGCATTCAGGCCCGAAACACAAGTTTTTCATCTTATATGTCCGAAGTTTAGTAAAACGGTGTTAAACTCTCCCAAACATCATTTTGGGTCTCATAGAGTAGAATGGATGCATCGCAACTTCGATAGATCGAAATATTGCATTCAGGCCCGACACATAAGTATTTTAACTTTTTATATGACGAAGGTTAGTGAAATGCTTTGAAACACTCCCAAACATTAATTTGAGCCTAATGGAGTAGAATGCATGCTTCGCAACTGCGGCCCCACAAAACAAAGCATTCAGGCCTGAAACACAAGATTTTCATCTTTTTATAAGCAAAGGTTAGTGAAACGGTTTAAAACAGTCCAAACATCATTTTGGGTCTAATAGAGTAGAATTGATGCTCCAAAACTTCATTACCTCGAAATAGTGCATTCAGGCCCGAAACACAAGTTTTGCATCTTTTGACATACCGATGGTTAGCGAAATGCTCGAAACACTCCCAAAACACATTTGGAATCTTATGGAGTAGAGTGGATGCTTCGCAACTTCGGTACCCAAAATATTGCATTCGTCCCAAAACACAACTTTTGCATCTTTTTACGTGACATAAGTTAGTAAAATGCTCGAAACACTCTCGAACATCATTTTGGGTTCGATGTAGTCGAATGGATGCTTCGCAACTTTGCTATCCTGAAATAGTGTGTTACGTGCCGAAACACAAGTTTTCATCTCTTTACGTGTCGAAGGTTAGTGAAATGGTTTAAAACACTCCCAAACATCATTTTGGGTCCATTTGAGTAGAATGGATGCTTCGCAACTTCGGTACCCCGAAATAGTGTATTCAGGCCTGAAACACGAGTTTTTCATCTTTTTATGTTCAAAGGTTAGCGAAATGGTCTAAACCGCTCCCAAACAACATATTGGGTCTACCATAGTAGAATGGATACATTGCAACTTTGATACCTCGAAATAGTGCATTCAGGCTCGTAACACAAGTATTGCAACTTTGTATGTGCCGAAGGTTAGTGAAATGCCCTTAAACAGTCGCAAACATCAATTTGGGTCCAATGTAGTAGAATGGATGCTTCGAAACTTCGGTACCCCGAAACAGTGCATTCAGGCCCGAAACACAAGTTTTGCATCTTTTTACGTGCCGAAGGTTAGCGAAATGCTCCGAAACACTCCCAAACATCATTTTGGGTCCAATGGAGTATAATGGATGCTTCGCAACTTCGGTACCCCGAAATATTGCATTCAGGCCCGAAACACAAGTTTTTCATCTTAAATGTCCCAAGGTTAGCAAAATGATGTAAAACTCTCTCAAACATCATTTTGGGTCTGATAGAGTAGAATCGATGCATCACAACTTCGATAGATCGAAATATTGCATTTTGGCCCGACACATAAGTATTTTATCTTTTCACGTGACGAAGGTTAGTGAAATGCTTTGAAACACTCCCAGACATTATTTTGAGCCTAATGGAGTAGAATGCATGCTTCGCAACTGCGGCCCCACGAAACATTGCATTCAGGCCTGAAACACAAGATTTAGATCTTTTTATAAGCAAAGGTTAGCGAAACGGTTTAAAACACTCCCAAACATCATTTTGGGTCTAATAGAGTAGAATTGATGCTCCAAAACTTCAATACCTCGAAATAGTGCATTCAGACCCGAAACACAAGTTTTGCATCTTTTGACATACTGATGGTTAGCGAAATCTCTGAAACACTCCCAAACCACATTTTGAATCATATGGAGTAGAGTGGATGCTTCGCAACTTTGGTACCCAAAGTAGTGCATTTTGTTCCAAAACACAACTTTTGCATCTTTTTACGTGCCATAAGTGAGTAAAATGCTCCGAAACACTCTTGAACATCACTTTGGGTCCAATGTAGTCGAATGGATGCTTCGCAATTTTGGTATCCTGAAACAGTGTGTTATGTGCCGAAACACAAGTTTTTCATCTCTTTACATGTCGAAGATTAGCGAAATGGTTTAAAACACTCCCAAACACAATTTTGGGTCCATTGGAGTAGAATGGATGCTTCATAACTTCGGTACCCCGAAATAGTGTATTGAGGCTCGAAACACGAGTTTTTCGTCTTTTTATGTTCAAAGATTAGCGAAATGGTCTAAACCACTCTCAAACATCATATTGGGTCTACCATATTACAATGGATACATCGCAACTTCGATACCTCGAAATAGTGCATTCAGGCCCGTAACACAGGTATTGCATCTTTTTATGTGTCGAAGGTAGCGAAATGCTCCGAAACACTCCCAAACATCATTTTGGGTCTAATGGAGTAGAATGGATCTTCGCAACTTCGATACCCCGAAATAATGCATTCAGGCCCGAAACACAAGTTTTTCATCTTATAAGTCTGAAGGTTAGCAATATGGTGTAAAACTCTCCCAAACATCATTTTGGGTGTCATAGAGTAGAATGGATGCATCGCAACTTCGATAGATCGAAATATTGCATTCAGGCCCGACACACAAGTATTTTATCTTTTTACGTCACGAAGGTTAGTGAAATGCTTTGAAACACTCCCAAACATTATTTTGATCCTAATGGAGTAGAATGCATGCTTCGCAACTGCGGCCCCATGAAATAATGCATTCAGGCCCGAAACACAAGATTTTCATCTTTTTATAAGCAAAGGTTAGCGAAACAGTTTGGAACACTCCCAAACATCATTTTGGGTCTAATAGAGTAGAATTGGTGCTCCAAAACTTCAATATTAGCGAAATGCTCTAAAACACTCCGAAACCACATTTTGAATCTTATGGAGTAGAGTGGATACTTCGCAACTTTGGTACCCAAAATAGTGCATTCTGTCCCAATACACAACTTTTGCATCTTTTTACGTGCCATAAGTTAGTAAAATGCTCCGAAACACTCTCGAACATCACTTTGGGTCTGATGTAGTCGAATGGATGCTTCGCAACTTCGGTATCCTGAAATAGAGTGTTACGTGCCGAAACACAAGTTTTTCATCTCTTTACGTGTCGAAGGTTAGTGAAATGGTTTAAAACACTCCCAAACAACATTTTGGGTCCATTTGAGTAGAATGGATGCTTCGCAACTTCGGTACCCCAAAATAGTGTATTCAGGCCCGAAACAAGAGTTTTTCGTCTTTTTATGTTCAAAGGTTAGCGAAATGGTCTAAACCACTCCCAAACATCATATTGGGTCTACCATAGTAGAATGGATACATCGCAACTTCGATACCTCGAAATAGTGCATTCAGGCTCGTAACACAAGTATTGCAACTTTTTATGTGCCGAGGTTAGTGAAATGCCCTAAAACAGTCGCAAACATCATTTTGGGTCCAATGTAGTAGAATGGATGCTTCGAAACTTCGGTACCCCGAAATAGTGCATTCAGGCCCGAAACACAAGTTTTGCATCTTTTTACGTGCCGAAGATTAGCCAAATGCTCCGAAACACTCCCAAACATCATTTTGGGTCTAATGGAGTAGAATGGATGCTTCGCAACTTCGGTACCCCGAAATAGTGCATTCAGGCCCGAAACACAAGTGTTTCATCTTATATGTCCCAAAGTTAGAAAAATGATGTAAAACTCTCCCAAACATCATTTTGGGTGTCATAGAGCAGAATGGATGCATCGCAACTTCGATAGATCGAAATATTGCATTCAGGCCCGACACACAAGTATTTTATCTTTTTACGTGACGAAGGTTACTGAAATGCTTTGAAACACTCCCAAACATTATTTTGAGCCTAATGGAGTAGAATGCATGCTTCGCAACTGCGGCCTTACGAAATAATGCATTCAGGCCTGAAACACAAGATTTTCATCTTTTTATAAGCAAAGGTTGGCGAAACGGTTTAGAACACTCCCGAAATCCATTTTGGGTCTAATAGAGTAGAATTGATGCTCCAAAACTTCAATACCTTGAAACAGTGCATTCAGCCCCGAAACACAAGTTTTGCATCTTTTGACATACTGATGGTTAGCGAAATGCTCTGAAACACACCCAAACCACATTTTAAATCTTATGGAGTAGAGTGGATGCTTCACCACTTTGGTACCCAAAATAGTGCATTGTGTCCCAAAACACAACTTTTGCATCTTTTTACGTGCCATAGGTTAGTAAAATGCTCCGAAACACTCTCGAACATCATTTTGGGTCCAATATAGTCGAATGGATGCTTCGCAACTTTGGTATCCTGAAACAGTGTGTTACGTGCCGAAACACAAGTATTTCATCTCTTTACATGTCGAAGGTTAGCGAAATGGTTTAAAACACCCCCAAACATCATTTTGGGTCCATTTGAGTAGAATGGATGCTTCACAGCTTCGGTACCCCGAAATAGTGTATTCAGGCCCGAAACACGTGTTGTTGTCTTTTTATGTTCAAAGGTTAGCAAAATGGTCTAAACCACTCCCAAACATCATATAGGGTCTACCATAGTAGAATGGATACATCGCAACTTTGATACCTCGAAATAGTGCATTCAGGCTCGTAACACAAGTATTGCATATTTTTATGTGCCGAAGGTTAGCGAAATGCTCCGAAACAGTCGCAAACATCATGTTGGGTCCAATGTAGTAGAATGGATGCTTCGAAACTTCGGTACCCCGAAATAGTGCATTCAGGCCTGAAACACAAGTTTTGCATCTTTTTACGTGCCGAAGGTTAGCGAAATGCTCAGAAACACTCCCAAACAAAATTTTGGGTCTAATGGAGTAGAATGGATGCTTCGCAACTTCGGTACCCCCAAAATAGTGCATTCAGGCCCGAAACACAAGTTTTTCATCTTATATGTCCCGCGGTTAGCAAAATGATGTAAAACTCTCTCAAACATCATTTTGGGTCTGATAGAGTAGAATGGATGCATCGCAACTTCGATAGATCGAAATATTGCATTCAGGCCCGACACATAAGTATTTTATCTTTTTACATGACGAAGGTTAGTGAAATGCTTTGAAACACTCCCAAACATTATTTTAAGCCTAATGGAGTAGAATGCATGCTTCGCAACTGTGGCCCCACGAAACATTGCATTCAGGCCTGAAACACAAGATTTTGATCTTTTTATAAGCAAAGGTTAGCGAAACGGTTTAAAACACTCCCAAACATCATTTTGGGTCTAATAGAGTAGAATTGATGCTCCAAAACTTCAATACCTCGAAATAGTGCATTCAGACCCGAAACACAAGTTTTGCATCTTTTGACATACTGATGGTTAGCGCAATCTCCGAAACACTCCCAAACCACATTTTGAATCTTATGGAGTATAGTGGATGCTTCGCAACTTTGGTACCCAAAATAGTGCATTCTGTCCCAAAACACAACTTTTGCATCTTTTTACGTGCCATAAGTTAGTAAAATGCTCCCAAACTCTCGAACATCACTTTGGGTCCAATGTAGTCGAATGGATGCTTCGCCACTTTGGTATCCTGATACAGTGTGTTACGTGCCGAAACACAAGTATTTCATCTCCTTACATGTCGAAGGTTAGCGAAATGGTTTAAAACACCCCCAAACATCATTTTGGGTCCATTTGAGTACAATGGATGCTTCACAACTTCGGTACCCTGAAATAGTGTATTCAGGCCCGAAACACGAGTTTTTGTCTTTTTATGTTCAAAGGTTAGCGAAATGGTCTAAACCACTCCCAAACATCATATTGGGTCTACCATAGTAGAATGGATAAATCGCAACTTCGATACGTCGAAATAGTGCATTGAGGCTCGTAACACAAGTATTGCATCTTTTTATGTGCCGAAGGTTAGCGAAATGCTCCGAAACAGTCGCAAACATCATTTTGGGTCCAATGTAGTAGAATGGATGCTTCGAAACTACGGTACCCCGAATAGTGCATTCAGGCCCGAAACAAAAGTTTTGCATCTTTTTACGTGCCGAAGGTTAGCGAAATGCTCCGAAACACTCCCAAACATCATTATGGGTCTAATGGAGTAGAATGGATGCTTCGCAACTTCGGTATCCCCAAAATAGTGCATTCAGGCCCGAAACACAAGTTTTCATCTTATATGTCCCAAGGTTAGCAAAATGATGTAAAACTCTCTCAAACATCATTTTGGGTCTGATAGAGTAGAATGGATGCATCGCAACTTCGATAGATCGAAATATTGCATTTAGGCCCGACACATAAGTATTTTATCTTTTTACGTAACGAAGGTTAGTGAAATGCTTTGAAACACTCCCAAACATTATTTTGAGCCTAATGGAGTAGAATGCATGCTTCGCAACTGCGGCCCCACGAAACAATGCATTCAGGCCTAAAACACAAGATTTTCATCTTTTTATAAGCAAAGGTTAGCGAAACGGTTCAAAACACTCCTAAACATCATTTTGGGTCTAATAGAGTAGAATTGATGCTCCAAAACTTCAATACCTCGAAATGGTGCATTCAGGCCCGAAACACAAGTTTTGCATATTTTGACATACTGATGGTTAGCGAAATGCTCTGAAACACTCCCAACCCACATTTTGAATCTTATGGAGTAGAGTGGATGCTTCGCAACTGTGGTACCCAAAATAGTGCATTCTGTCCCAAAACACAACTTTTGCATCTTTTTACGTGCCATAAGTTAGTAAAATGCTCCGAAACACTCTCGAACATCATTTTGGGTCCAATATAGTCGAATGGATGCTTCGCAACTTTGGTATCCTGAAACAGTGTGTTACGTGCCGAAACACAAGTATTTCATCTCTTTACATGTCGAAGGTTAGCGAAATGGTTTAAAACACCCCCAAACATCATTTTGGGTCCATTTGAGTAGAATGGATGCTTCACAGCTTCGGTACCCCGAAATAGTGTATTCAGGCCCGAAACACGTGTTGTTGTCTTTTTATGTTCAAAGGTTAGCAAAATGGTCTAAACCACTCCCAAACATCATATAGGGTCTACCATAGTAGAATGGATACATCGCAACTTTGATACCTCGAAATAGTGCATTCAGGCTCGTAACACAAGTATTGCATATTTTTATGTGCCGAAGGTTAGCGAAATGCTCCGAAACAGTCGCAAACATCATTTTGGGTCCAATGTAGTAGAATGGATGCTTCGAAACTTCGGTACCCCGAAATAGTGCATTCAGGCCCGAAACACAAGTTTTGCATCTTTTTACGTGCCCAAGATTAGCGAAATGCTCCGAAACACTCCCAAACATCATTTTGGGTCTAATGGAGTAGAATGGATGCTTTGCAACTTCGGTACCCCCAAAATAGTGCATTCAGGCCCGAAACACAAGTTTTTCATCTTATATGTCCCAAGGTTAGCAAAATGATGTAAAACTCTCTCAAACATCATTTTGGGTCTGATAGAGTAGAATGGATGCATCGCAACTTCGATAGATCGAAATATTGCATTCAGGCCCGACACATAAGTATTTTATCTTTTTACGTAACGAAGGTTAGTGAAATGCTTTTAAACACTCCCAAACATTATTTTGAGCCTAATGGAGTAGAATGCATGCTTCGCAACTGCGGCCCCACGAAACAATGCATTCAGGCCCGAAACTCAAGATTTTTATTATTTTATAAGCAAAGGTTAGCGAAACGGTTTAAAACACTCCCAAACATCATTTTGGGTCTAATAGAGTAGAATTGATGCTCCAAAACTTCAATACCTCGAAATAGTGCATTCAGGCCCAAAACACAAGTTTTGCATCTTTTGACATACTAATGGTTAGCGAAATGCTCTGAAACACTCCCAAACCACATTTTGAATCTTATGGAGTAGAGTGGATGCTTCGCAACTTTGGTACCCAAAATAGAGTATTCTGTCCCAAAACACAACTTTTGCATCTTTTTACGTGCCATAAGTTAGTAAAATGCTCCCAAACTCTCGAACATCACTTTGGGTCCAATGTAGTCGAATGGATGCTTCGCCACTTTGGTGTCCTGAAACAGTGTGTTAGATGCCGAAACACAAGTTTTTCATCTCTTTACATGTCGAAGGTTAGCAAAATGGTTTAAAACACTCCCAAACATCATTTTGGGTCCATTAGAGCAGAATGGATGCTTCACAACTTCGTTACCTCGAAATAGTGTATTCAGGCCCGAAACACGAGTTTTTCATCTTTTTATGTTCAAAGGTTAGCAAAATGGTCTAAACCACTGAAGGACCGATACGGCGAACCAGAGAGGGGGGGAGTGAATGGGAGCCTATAAAAATTCTTCTCGAAGGAGATCCAAACTCCAACAAGATGAACACGGCTTCCAACACACGTCTCCGACTTACTACCAAGGTTGGTCAAGCCCACGTAGCCACGGAGGTGCCAGGGCCGGACCTAGGAACCAACACACCACCTTCCGACCCGAGAAACGCGGAAAAACCAAGCCTCGAGTCTACAGAACCACACCGGGGGGACGGGGGGGACCACCGGCGGTACCGGTCCCGAAGGTGAAGCGAGCAACTTTCACTAAGTGGCTCTAACGGGGAGCAGGTGAGACAAACGTCGGACCGATTTGAAAGCCCCGGTCCAACCGACCACCAAACGGACCCAAACTACGAAACAAGAAGCAACACGGGACAACAACGAACACACCAAGACGTTCACCCGAGCAAAAACCCACAAGAGCTCGCACCGGTACGGTCAAGAGCACGGTCGGAGCCGGTGTAGCTCGGGCGACTCGGGATGAACAAGACACCGCGGGTCAACTCCCCCAAATCCAAATCTCGATCTCCCGAATCGCTCCACGGACTTGAACAAGACTTTGGGGATATCAGGAACACCTCATGAGGAGTCCATAGCCAAGTTTAATCCCACCAAATCTCGTCCAAAAAGGAGGAATCGACGAAATCCCGCCGAAAGCACTTCCAACCCAAGAACTCAAGAAAACCCCAAAATCGAGCACTTTTACTCACGGATTTGGGAGGGGAATCCACCGCCCAAAGAACCACGAAGGGTTCCCACAAATTTCCCCCATCAAATCCCCAAGAGAAAAGCCCCGAAAACACCCCAAAGAAATCACGAAGAGAGGGCTCCGAAAATCACCACCAAGAACAACCGGGGAAAACACATCCAAACCTTGAGGAACCACACCGAATCATCTATACATGAAACAAAGGTTCGTACAAGGTCTAGCAAGCCGCCCGATCATCCATCCCTCTCTACAAGATCTCTCCGTGAAGCTCTCTTGCTAGTCCTAAGGAAAACCTAGAGAAAATAGGTGGAAAATAGGAAAACTAATGAGCTAGGGTTCCAAGAGTTGGCTGCCATCCTCTCACCTCTTGGGTTATATGGAGGCAACCGAATGTCTAAAATGCCCTTCTCTACTAACTAGGGATACAAGCCCCTCAAGGGCGGATTTGGAATTCTTGATGTCTTCACCATCGGACGGATGCCCGGCGACCGCACCTGGCGTAGCCTCGACGCAAGCGATGCGATTCCGACGCGTGTCCTCACTTTTCGAAGTTCGCTTCGAAGATTCCGGTGCGTCGTCGCACACGGTCGACCGGTGCTCCTCACCGATCGGACCGGTCCCCACCCCGTCGAGCCGGTCGACCCCACCCTCCCGCGTCTTGTTCTGCACCTCCGTCTTCGGTTCTCCGGTCTTGGCTTTGTGGATCAACCAAGGAACCCGGTGGTTTTTACGGTGAACCACACGGAACCCCACCCCGCGACCTACTCGGTGTAGCCTCCCGCCAATCTCCACTCATGACTTGGCTCCCACGTAGTCCCGGCTCGACCTTGGTTTTGAGGCTCAACCAAGAAACCGTCCACGACTTCATCTTGTTGTTCATGCCACCATGCGGCCCGCACTTGACCCCGCCGGCCACCGGTCCCTCGAACGAAGCCTACTTGTCTTCTCCACACCGGAGGCCTCACCGGCGACGACCTTTCGCGCTTGTTCTTCACCCGCACCAACACCGGTCAAGCCGCAACCCGCACACCGCAATACTTAGCCAAGAATCGGTCCACACAACGTTGTCAATCACTCATCACACAAGGAAGCGACCATCCACCGGTCCTCGAACCACACATGGTCCTCAATCTCCCCCTTGATGAGTGCATTGACAACACCCACACGAAAGTAACAAGAGAGAAAAGAAAAAGAAAAGAAACAAACAAAAAGAAACTCCAACAAGCGATCGAAAGCCAAACAAAGGCAAAAATCAAGATCACTTGAAGAAAACAAGTCTCGGACCCCTTAGGCAAGGGCAACGGCTCGACACATCCGAGACAAAGCAAAGCTCAAGCAAAGAGCACAAACCACCGAAACAAAAACTCGAAAACTCACAAAGAGCTCCCCCCGCACACATGCAAGCTCCCCCTAAACCAATGCAACTCCCCCGGACGAATGCATGCAAGAAACCACATGAAACAGGGAGTACCTTGCACAACATTCTCTCACACCAGTCTCTCTTATCGTCATCACCACCGGTGCCCAACATATGTACGGGACTGAAGCACTCACACCCGTCGGACCGGTGCTCATCTCACGATCGGACCGGTGTACAACAACAACAGCCTAGAAATGGCTCGAAACCACCCGAAACCACTGAAAACCTTCTAAACGCGTCCAACAAGCCATTTCAAGCTCAAACTTCTCCCCCTTGTTGGCAATGCATGAATCAAGCCAAAAATGCAAAACTTTCAACCTAGAGCTTCTCAAATATACAAGATTCAACAAAGAATGCTACACATGTCCAAATGAGCAAGTTAGATACTCTACGGCTTCGTATTGATCTCAACTACATGATCACCAAGTTTCACAACCATTGGACGAAGCTAAGATGGATTTTGGCAATTTTGCGAAAACTTGCCTCTCATGAGCAAAGTCCTAAACATTATCAAAGCATATCAAAATGGCAAAGCCACACAAACTTAATGCTAGGACAGCCATTCTAATCATAAGACCATCACAAACACCCACAAGCACCTCATGTCATGTCAAAGCCACCGAGCCATGTGCCTACTTCTATTTATGAGACTTCTCATTGGTAGGCATCATGCAACGGTTTTACATCTTCTTATGTGCTGAAGGTTAGCGAAATGCTCCAAAACACTCCCAAACATCATTTTGGGTCTAATGGAGTAGAATGGATGCTTCGCAACTTCAGTACCCCCAAAATAGTGCATTCAGGCCCGAAACACAAGTTTTTCATCTTATATGTCCCAAGGTTAGCAAAATGATGTAAAACTCTCTCAAACATCATTTTGGGTCTGATAGAGTAGAATGCATGCATCGCAACTTCGATAGATCGAAATATTGCATTCAGGCCCGACACATAAGTATTTTATCTTTTTACGTGACGAAGGTTAGTGAAATGCTTTGAAACACTCCCAAACATTATTTTGAGCCTAATGGAGTAGAATGCATGCTTCGCAACTGCGGCCCCACGAAACAATGCATTCAGGCCAGAAACACAAGGTTTTTCATCTTTTTATAAGCAAAGGTTGGCGAAACGGTTTGGAATACTCCCAAAATCCTTTTTGGGTCAAGTAGAGTAGAATTGATGCTCCAAAACTTCAATACCTCGAAATAGTGCATTCAGCCCCGAAACACAAGTTTTGCATCTTTTGACATACTGATGGTTAGCGAAATGCTCTGAAACACTCCCAAACCACATTTTAAATCTTATGGAGTAGAGTGGATGCTTCGCAACTTTGGTACCCAAAATAGTGCATTCTGTCCCAAAACACAACTTTTGCATCTTTTTACGTGCCATAAGTTAGTAAAATGCTCCGAAACTCTCGAACATCATTTTGGGTCCAGTATAGTCGGATGGATGCTTCGCAACTTTGGTATCCTGAAACAGTGTGTTACGTGCCGAAACACAAGTATTTCATCTCTTTACATGTCGAAGGTTAGCGAAATGGTTTAAAACACCCCCAAACATCATTTTGGGTCCATTTGAGTAGAATGGATGCTTCACAACTTCGGTACCCCGAAATAGTGTATTCGAGCCCGAAACACGAGTTTTTGTCTTTTTATCTTCAAAGGTTAGCGAAATGGTCTAAACCACAACCAAACATCATATTGGGTCTACCATAGTAGAATGGATACATCGCAACTTCGATACCTCGAAATAGTGCATTCAGGCTCGTAACACAAGTATTGCATATTTTTATGTGCCGAAGGTTAGCGAAATGCTCCAAAACAGTCGCAAACATCATTTTGGGTCCAATGTAGTAGAATGGATGCTTCGAAACTTCGGTACCCCGAAATAGTGCATTCAGGCCCGAAACACAAGTTTTGCATCTTTTTACGTGCCGAAGATTAGCGAAATGCTCCGAAACACTCCCAAACATCATTTTGGGTCTAATGGAGTAGAATGGATGCTTCGCAACTTCGATACCCCCAAAATATTGCATTAGGCCCGAAACACAAGTTTTTCATCTTATATGTCCCAAGGTTAGCAAAATGATGTAAGACTCTCTCAAACATCATTTTGGGTCTGATAGAGTAAAATGGATGCATCGCAACTTCGATAGATCGAAATATTGCATTCAGGCCCGACACATAAGTACTTTATCTTTTTACGTGACGAAGGTTAGTGAAATGCTTTGAAACACTCCCAAACATTATTTTGAGCCTAATGGAGTAGAATGCATGCTTCGCAACTGCGGCCCCATGAAACAATGCATTCGGACTCGAAACACAAGGTTTTCATCTTTTTATAAGCAAAGGTTGGCGAAACGGTTTGGAATACTCCCAAAATCCTTTTTGGGTCAAGTAGAGTAGAATTGATGCTCCAAAACTTCAATACCTCGAAATAGTGCATTCAGCCCCGAAACACAAGTTTTGCATATTTTGACATACTGATGGTTAGCGAAATGCTCTAAAACACTCCCAAACCACATTTTAAATCTTATGGAGTAGAGTGGATGCTTCGCCACTTTGGTACCCAAAATAGTGCATTGTGTCCCAAAACACAACTTTTGCATCTTTTTACGTGCCATAAGTTAGTAAAATGCTCCAAAACACTCTCGAACATCATTTTGGGTCCAATATAGTCGAATGGATGCTTCGCAACTTTGGTATCCTGAAACAGTGTGTTACTTGCCGAAACACAAGTTTTTCATCTCTTTACATGTCGAAGGTTAGCGAAATGGTTTAAAACACCCCCAAACATCATTTTGGGTCCATTTGAGTAGAATGGATGCTTCACAACTTCGGTACCCCGAAATAGTGTATTCAGGCCCGAAACACGAGTTTTTGTCTTTTTATCTTCAAAGGTTAGCGAAATGGTCTAAACCACAACCAAACATCATATTGGGTCTACCATAGTAGAATGGATACATCGCAACTTCGATACCTCGAAATAGTGCATTCAGGCTCGTAACACAAGTATTGCATATTTTTATGTGCCGAAGGTTAGCGAAATGCTCCAAAACAGTCGCAAACATCATTTTGGGTCCAATGTAGTAGAATGGATGCTTCGAAACTTCGGTACCCCGAAATAGTGCATTCAGGCCCGAAACACAAGTTTTGCATCTTTTTACGTGCCGAAGATCAGCGAAATGCTCCGAAACACTCCCAAACATCATTTTGGGTCTAATGGAGTAGAATGGATGCTTCGCAACTTCGATACCCCCAAAATATTGCATTAGGCCCGAAACACAAGTTTTTCATCTTATATGTCCCAAGGTTAGCAAAATGATGTAAAACTCTCTCAAACATCATTTTGGGTCTGATAGAGTAGAATGAATGCATCGCAACTTCGATAGATCGAAATATTGCATTCAGGCCCGACACATAAGTACTTTATTTTTTTACGTGACGAAGGTTAGTGAAATGCTTTGAAACACTCCCAAACATTATTTCGAGCCTAATGGAGTAGAATGCATGCTTCGCAACTGTGGCCCCACGAAACAATGCATTCAGGCCCGAAACACAAGATTTTCATCTTTTTATAAGCAAAGGTTAGCGAAACGATTTAAAACACTCCCAAACATCATTTTGGGTCTGATAGAGTAGAATTGATGCTCCAAAACTTCAATACCTCGAAATAGTGCATTCAGGCCCGAAACACAAGTTTTGCATCTTTTGACATACTGATGGTTAGCGAAATGCTCTGAAACACTCCCAAACCACATTTTGAATCTTATGGAGTAGAGTGGATGCTTCGCAACTTTGGTACCCAAAATAGTGCATTCTGTCCCAAAACACAACTTTTGCATCTTTTTACGTGCCATAAGTTAGTAAAATGCTCCCAAACTCTCGAACATCACTTTGGGTCCAATGTAGTCGAATGGATGCTTCGTCACTTTGGTATCCCGAAACAGTGTGTTACGTGCCGAAACACAAGTTTTTCATCTCTTTACATGTCGAAGGTTAGCGAAATGGTTTAAAACACTCCCAAACATCATTTTGGGTCCATTGGAGTAGAATGGATGCTTCACAACTTCGTTACCTCGAAATAGTGTATTCAGGCCCGAAACACGAGTTTTTTATCTTTTTATGTTCAAAGGTTAGCGAAATGGTCTAAACCACTCCCAAACATCATATTGGGTCTACCATAGTAGAATGGATAAATCGCAACTTCGATACCCCGAAATAGTGCATTCAGGCTCGTAACACAAGTATTGCATATTTTTATGTGCCGAAGGGTAGCGAAATGCTCCGAAACAGTCGCAAACATCGTTTTGGGTCCAATGTAGTAGAATGGGTGCTTCGAAACTTCAGTACCCCGAAATAGTGCATTCAAGCCCGATTCAAAAGTTTTGCATCTTTTTACGTGTCGAAGGTTAGCGAAATGCTCCGAAACACTCCTAAACATCATTTTGGGTCTAATGGAGTACAATGGATGCTTCGCCACTTCGGTACCCCGAAATAGTGCATTCAGGCCCGAAACACAAGTTTTTCATCTTATATGTCCCAAGGTTAGCAAAATGATGTAAAACTCTCCCAAACATCATTTTGGGTCTGATAGAGTAGAATGGATGCATCGCTACTTCGATAGATCGAAATATTGCATTCAGGCCCGACACATAAGTATTTTATCTTTTTACGTGACGAAGGTTAGTGAAATGCTTTGAAACACTCCCAAACATTATTTTGAGCCTAATGGAGTAGAATGCATGCTTCGCAACTGCGGCCCCACGAAACAATGCATTCAGGCCTGAAACACAAGGTTTTCATCTTTTTATAAGCAAAGGTTGGCGAAACGGTTTGGAATACTCCCAAAATCCTTTTTGGGTCAAGTAGAGTAGAATTGATGCTCCAAAACTTCAATACCTCGAAATAGTGCATTCAGCCCCGAAACACAAGTTTTGCATCTTTTGACATACTGATGGTTAGCGAAATGCTCTGAAACACTCCCAAACCACATTTTGAATCTTATGGAGTAGAGTGGATGCTTCGCAACTTTGGTACCCAAAATAGTGCATTCTGTCCCAAAACACAACTTTTGCATCTTTTTACGTGCCATAAGTTAGTAAAATGCTCCGAAACACTCTCGAACATCATTTTGGGTCCAGTATAGTCGGATGGATGCTTCGCAACTTTGGTATCCTGAAACAGTGTGTCACGTGCCGAAACACAAGTATTTCATCTCTTTACATGTCGAAGGTTAGCGAAATGGTTTAAAACACCCCCAAACATCATTTTGGGTCCATTTGAGTAGAATGGATGCTTCACAACTTCGGTACCCGAAATAGTGTATTCGAGCCCGAAACACGAGTTTTCGTCTTTTTATCTTCAAAGGTTAGCGAAATGGTCTAAACCACAACCAAACATCATATTGGGTCTACCATAGTAGAATGGATACATCGCAACTTCGATACCTCGAAATAGTGCATTCAGGCTCGTAACACAAGTATTGCATATTTTTATGTGCCGAAGGTTAGCGAAATGCTCCCAAACAGTCGCAAACATCATTTTGGGTCCAATGTAGTAGAATGGATGCTTCGAAACTTCGGTACCCCGAAATAGTGCATTCAGGCCCGAAACACAAGTTTTACATCTTTTTACGTGCCGAAGATTAGCGAAATGCTCAGAAACACTCCCAAACATCATTTTGGGTCTAATGGAGTAGAATGGATGCTTCGCAACTTCGATACCCCCAAAATATTGCATTAGGCCCGAAACACAAGTTTTTCATCTTATATGTCCCAAGGTTAGCAAAATGATGTAAAACTCTCTCAAACATCATTTTGGGTCTGATAGAGTAGAATGAATGCATCGCAACTTCGATAGATCGAAATATTGCATTCAGGCCCGACACATAAGTACTTTATCTTTTTACGTGACGAAGGTTAGTGAAATGCTTTGAAACACTCCCAAACATTATTTTGAGCCTAATGGAGTAGAATGCATGCTTAGCAACTGCGGCCCCACGAAACAATGCATTCAGGCCCGAAACACAAGATTTTCATCTTTTTATAAGCAAAGGTTAGCGAAACGATTTAAAACACTCCCAAACATCATTTTGGGTCTGATAGAGTAGAATTGATGCTCCAAAACTTAAATACCTCGAAATAGTGCATTCAGGCCCGAAACACAAGTTTTGCATCTTTTGACATACTGATGGTTAGCGAAATGCTCTGAAACACTCCCAAACCACATTTTGAATCTTATGGAGTAGAGTGGATGCTTCGCAACTTTGGTACCCAAAATAGTGCATTCTGTCCCAAAACACAACTTTTGCATCTTTTTACGTGCCATAAGTTAGTAAAATGCTCCCAAACTCTCGAACATCACTTTGGGTCCAATGTAGTCGAATGGATGCTTCGTCACTTTGGTATCCCGAAACAGTGTGTTACGTGCCGAAACACAAGTTTTTCATCTCTTTACATGTCGAAGGTTAGCGAAATGGTTTAAAACACTCCCAAACATCATTTTGGGTCCATTGGAGTAGAATGGATGCTTCACAACTTCGTTACCTCGAAATAGTGTATTCAGGCCCGAAACACGAGTTTTTTATCTTTTTATGTTCAAAGGTTAGCGAAATGGTCTAAACCACTCCCAAACATCATATTGGGTCTACCATAGTAGAATGGATAAATCGCAACTTCGATACCCCGAAATAGTGCATTCAGGCTCGTAACACAAGTATTGCATATTTTTATGTGCCGAAGGGTAGCGAAATGCTCCGAAACAGTCGCAAACATCGTTTTGGGTCCAATGTAGTAGAATGGGTGCTTCGAAACTTCAGTACCCCGAAATAGTGCATTCAAGCCCGATTCAAAAGTTTTGCATCTTTTTACGTGTCGAAGGTTTGCGAAATGCTCCGAAACACTCCTAAACATCATTTTGGGTCTAATGGAGTACAATGGATGCTTCGCCACTTCGGTACCCCGAAATAGTGCATTCAGGCCCGAAACACAAGTTTTTCATCTTATATGTCCCAAGGTTAGCAAAATGATGTAAAACTCTCCCAAACATCATTTTGGGTCGATAGAGTAGAATGGATGCATCGCTACTTCGATAGATCGAAATATTGCATTCAGGCCCGACACATAAGTATTTTATCTTTTTACGTGACGAAGGTTAGTGAAATGCTTTGAAACACTCCCAAACATTATTTTGAGCCTAATGGAGTAGAATGCATGCTTCGCAGCGCGGCCCCACGAAACAATGCATTCAGGCCAGAAACACAAGGTTTTCATCTTTTTATAAGCAAAGGTTGGCGAAACGGTTTGGAATACTCCCAAAATCCTTTTTGGGTCAAGTAGAGTAGAATTGATGCTCCAAAACTTCAATACCTCGAAATAGTGCATTCAGCCCCGAAACACAAGTTTTGCATCTTTTGACATACTGATGGTTAGCGAAATGCTCTGAAACACTCCCAAACCACATTTTAAATCTTATGGAGTAGAGTGGATGCTTCGCAACTTTGGTACCCAAAATAGTGCATTCTGTCCCAAAACACAACTTTTGCATCTTTTTACGTGCCATAAGTTAGTAAAATGCTCCGAAACACTCTCGAACATCATTTTGGGTCCAGTATAGTCGGATGGATGCTTCGCAACTTTGGTATCCTGAAACAGTGTGTCACGTGCCGAAACACAAGTATTTCATCTCTTTACATGTCGAAGGTTAGCGAAATGGTTTAAAACACCCCCAAACATCATTTTGGGTCCATTTGAGTAGAATGGATGCTTCACAACTTCGGTACCCGAAATAGTGTATTCGGGCCCGAAACACGAGTTTTTGTCTTTTTATCTTCAAAGGTTAGCGAAATGGTCTAAACCACAACCAAACATCATATTGGGTCTACCATAGTAGAATGGATACATCGCAACTTCGATACCTCGAAATAGTGCATTCAGGCTCGTAACACAAGTATTGCATATTTTTATGTGCCGAAGGTTAGCGAAATGCTCCAAAACAGTCGCAAACATCATTTTGGGTCCAATGTAGTAGAATGGATGCTTCGAAACTTCGGTACCCCGAAATAGTGCATTCAGGCCCGAAACACAAGTTTTGCATCTTTTTACGTGCCGAAGATTAGCGAAATGCTCCGAAACACTCCCAAACATCATTTTGGGTCTAATGGAGTAGAATGGATGCTTCGCAACTTCGATACCCCCAAAATATTGCATTAGGCCCGAAACACAAGTTTTTCATCTTATATGTCCCAAGGTTAGCAAAATGATGTAAAACTCTCTCAAACATCATTTTGGGTCTGATAGAGTAGAATGAATGCATCGCAACTTCGATAGATCGAAATATTGCATTCAGGCCCGACACATAAGTACTTTATCTTTTTACGTGACGAAGGTTAGTGAAATGCTTTGAAACACTCCCAAACATTATTTTGAGCCTAATGGAGTAGAATGCATGCTTAGCAACTGCGGCCCCACGAAACAATGCATTCAGGCCCGAAACACAAGATTTTCATCTTTTTATAAGCAAAGGTTAGCGAAACGATTTAAAACACTCCCAAACATCATTTTGGGTCTGATAGAGTAGAATTGATGCTCCAAAACTTCAATACCTCGAAATAGTGCATTCAGGCCCGAAACACAAGTTTTGCATCTTTTGACATACTGATGGTTAGCGAAATGCTCTGAAACACTCCCAAACCACATTTTGAATCTTATGGAGTAGAGTGGATGCTTCGCAACTTTGGTACCCAAAATAGTGCATTCTGTCCCAAAACACAACTTTTGCATCTTTTTACGTGCCATAAGTTAGTAAAATGCTCCCAAACTCTCGAACATCACTTTGGGTCCAATGTAGTCGAATGGATGCTTCGTCACTTTGGTATCCCGAAACAGTGTGTTACGTGCCGAAACACAAGTTTTTCATCTCTTTACATGTCGAAGGTTAACGAAATGGTTTAAAACACTCCCAAACATCATTTTGGGTCCATTGGAGTAGAATGGATGCTTCACAACTTCGTTACCTCGAAATAGTGTATTCAGGCCCGAAACACGAGTTTTTCATCTTTTTATGTTCAAAGGTTAGCGAAATGGTCTAAACTACTCCCAAACATCATATTGGGTCTACCATAGTAGAATGGATAAATCGCAACTTCGATACCCCGAAATAGTGCATTCAGGCTCGTAACACAAGTATTGCATATTTTTATGTGCCGAAGGTTAGCGAAGTGCTCCGTAACAGTCACATATATCATTTTGGGTCAAATGGAGTAGAATGGATGCTTCGCACCTTTGGTGCGCCGAAATAGTGCATTCAGGCCCGAAACACAAGTTTTCATGTTTTTACATTCCGAAGGATAGCGAAATGCTCCTTAATACTCCTAAACATCATTTTGGTTCCGATGGAGTAGAATGGATGCTTCGCAACTTCGATACCCCCAAAATATTGCATTCAGGCCCGAAACACAAGTTTTTCATCTTATATGTCCCAAGGTTAGCAAAATGATGTAAAACTCTCTCAAACATCATTTTGGGTCTGATAGAGTAGAATGGATGCATCGCTACTTCGATAGATCGAAATATTGCATTCAGGCCCGACACATAAGTATTTTATCTTTTTACGTGACGAAGGTTAGTGAAATGCTTTGAAACACTCCCAAACATTATTTTGAGCCTAATGGAGTAGAATGCATGCTTCGCAACTACGGCCCCACGAAACAATGCATTCAGGCCTGAAACACAAGGTTTTCATCTTTTTATAAGCAAAGGTTGGCGAAACGGTTTGGAATACTCCCAAAATCCTTTTTGGGTCAAGTAGAGTAGAATTGATGCTCCAAAACTTCAATACCTCGAAATAGTGCATTCACCCCGAAACACAAGTTTTGCATCTTTTGACATACCGATGGTTAGCGAAATGCTCGAAACACTCCCAAACCACATTTTGAATCTTATGGAGTAGAGTGGATGCTTCGCAACTTTGGTACCCAAAATAGTGCATTCCTGTCCCAAAACACAACTTTTGCATCTTTTTACGTGCCATAAGTTAGTAAAATGCTCCGAAACACTCTCGAACATCATTTTGGGTCCAGTATAGTCGGATGGATGCTTCGCAACTTTGGTATCCTGAAACAGTGTGTCACGTGCCGAAACACAAGTATTTCATCTCTTTACATGTCGAAGGTTAGCGAAATGGTTTAAAACACCCCCAAACATCATTTTGGGTCCATTTGAGTAGAATGGATGCTTCACAACTTCGGTACCCCGAAATAGTGTATTCAGGCCCGAAACACGAGTTTTTGTCTTTTTATCTTCAAAGGTTAGCGAAATGGTCTAAACCACAACCAAACATCATATTGGGTCTACCATAGTAGAATGGATACATCGCAACTTCGATACCTCGAAATAGTGCATTCAGGCTCGTAACACAAGTATTGCATATTTTTATGTGCCGAAGGTTAGCGAAATGCTCCCAAACAGTCGCAAACATCATTTTGGGTCCAATGTAGTAGAATGGATGCTTCGAAACTTCGGTACCCCGAAATAGTGCATTCAGGCCCGAAACACAAGTTTTACATCTTTTTACGTGCCGAAGATTAGCGAAATGCTCAGAAACACTCCCAAACATCATTTTGGGTCTAATGGAGTAGAATGGATGCTTCGCAACTTCGATACCCCCAAAATATTGCATTAGGCCCGAAACACAAGTTTTTCATCTTATATGTCCCAAGGTTAGCAAAATGATGTAAAACTCTCTCAAACATCATTTTGGGTCTGATAGAGTAGAATGAATGCATCGCAACTTCGATAGATCGAAATATTGCATTCGGGGCCCGACACATAAGTACTTTATCTTTTTACGTGACGAAGGTTAGTGAAATGCTTTGAAACACTCCCAAACATTATTTTGAGCCTAATGGAGTAGAATGCATGCTTAGCAACCGCGGCCCCACGAAACAATGCATTCGGGCCCGAAACACAAGATTTTCATCTTTTTATAAGCAAAGGTTAGCGAAACAATTTAAAACACTCCCAAACATCATTTTGGGTCGATAGAGTAGAATTGATGCTCCAAAACTTAAATACCTCGAAATAGTGCATTCGGCCCGAAACACAAGTTTTGCATCTTTTGACATACTGATGGTTAGCGAAATGCTCGAAACACTCCCAAACCACATTTTGAATCTTATGGAGTAGAGTGGATGCTTCGCAACTTTGGTACCCAAAATAGTGCATTTCGTCCCAAAACACAACTTTTGCATCTTTTTACGTGCCATAAGTTAGTAAAATGCTCCCAAACTCTCGAACATCACTTTGGGTCCAATGTAGTCGAATGGATGCTTCGTCACTTTGGTATCCCGAAACAAAGTGTGTTACGTGCCGAAACACAAGTATTTCATCTCTTTACATGTCGAAGGTTAGCGAAATGGTTTAAAACACTCCCAAACATCATTTTGGGTCCATTGGAGTAGAATGGATGCTTCACAACTTCGTTACCTCGAAATAGTGTATTCGAGCCCGAAACACGAGTTTTTTATCTTTTTATGTTCAAAGGTTAGCGAAATGGTCTAAACCACTCCCAAACATCATATTGGGTCTACCATAGTAGAATGGATAAATCGCAACTTCGATACCCCGAAATAGTGCATTCGAGCTCGTAACTCAAGTTTTGCATATTTTTATGTGCCGAAGGGTAGCGAAATGCTCCGAAACGAGCCGCAAACATCGTTTTGGGTCCAATGTAGTAGAATTGGTGCTTCGAAACTTCAGTACCCCGAAATAGTGCATTCAAGCCCGATTCAAAAGTTTTGCATCTTTTTACGTGTCGAAGGTTAGCGAAATGCTCCGAAACACTCCTAAACATCATTTTGGGTCTAATGGAGTACAATGGATGCTTCGCCACTTCGGTACCCCGAAATAGTGCATTCGAGCCCGAAACACAAGTTTTTCATCTTATATGTCCCAAGGTTAGCAAAATGATGTAAAACTCTCCCAAACATCATTTTGGGTCTGATAGAGTAGAATGGATGCATCGCTACTTCGATAGATCGAAATATTGCATTCAGGCCCGACACATAAGTATTTTATCTTTTTACGTGACGAAGGTTAGTGAAATGCTTTGAAACACTCCCAAACATTATTTTGAGCCTAATGGAGTAGAATGCATGCTTCGCAAAAGCGGCCCCACGAAACAATGCATTCGGGCCGAAACACAAGGTTTTCATCTTTTTATAAGCAAAGGTTGGCGAAACGGTTTGGAATACTCCCAAAATCCTTTTTGGGTCAAGTAGAGTAGAATTGATGCTCCAAAACTTCAATACCTCGAAATAGTGCATTCGGCCCCGAAACACAAGTTTTGCATCTTTTGACATACCGATGGTTAGCGAAATGCTCGAAACACTCCCAAACCACATTTTAAATCTTATGGAGTAGAGTGGATGCTTCGCAACTTTGGTACCCAAAATAGTGCATTCGTCCCAAAACACAACTTTTGCATCTTTTTACGTGCCATAAGTTAGTAAAATGCTCCGAAACACTCTCGAACATCATTTTGGGTCCAGTATAGTCGGATGGATGCTTCGCAACTTTGGTATCCTGAAACAGTGTGTCACGTGCCGAAACACAAGTATTTCATCTCTTTACATGTCGAAGGTTAGCGAAATGGTTTAAAACACCCCCAAACATCATTTTGGGTCCATTTGAGTAGAATGGATGCTTCACAACTTCGGTACCCCGAAATAGTGTATTCAGGCCCGAAACACGAGTTTTTGTCTTTTTATCTTCAAAGGTTAGCGAAATGGTCTAAACCACAACCAAACATCATATTGGGTCTACCATAGTAGAATGGATACATCGCAACTTCGATACCTCGAAATAGTGCATTCAGGCTCGTAACACAAGTATTGCATATTTTTATGTGCCGAAGGTTAGCGAAATGCTCCAAAACAGTCGCAAACATCATTTTGGGTCCAATGTAGTAGAATGGATGCTTCGAAACTTCGGTACCCCGAAATAGTGCATTCAGGCCCGAAACACAAGTTTTGCATCTTTTTACGTGCCGAAGATTAGCGAAATGCTCCGAAACACTCCCAAACATCATTTTGGGTCTAATGGAGTAGAATGGATGCTTCGCAACTTCGATACCCCCAAAATATTGCATTAGGCCCGAAACACAAGTTTTTCATCTTATATGTCCCAAGGTTAGCAAAATGATGTAAAACTCTCTCAAACATCATTTTGGGTCTGATAGAGTAGAATGAATGCATCGCAACTTCGATAGATCGAAATATTGCATTCGGAGCCCGACACATAAGTACTTTATCTTTTTACGTGACGAAGGTTAGTGAAATGCTTTGAAACACTCCCAAACATTATTTTGAGCCTAATGGAGTAGAATGCATGCTTAGCAACTGCGGCCCCACGAAACAATGCATTCAGGCCCGAAACACAAGATTTTCATCTTTTTATAAGCAAAGGTTAGCGAAACGATTTAAAACACTCCCAAACATCATTTTGGGTCTGATAGAGTAGAATTGATGCTCCAAAACTTCAATACCTCGAAATAGTGCATTCAGGCCCGAAACACAAGTTTTGCATCTTTTGACATACTGATGGTTAGCGAAATGCTCTGAAACACTCCCAAACCACATTTTGAATCTTATGGAGTAGAGTGGATGCTTCGCAACTTTGGTACCCAAAATAGTGCATTCTGTCCCAAAACACAACTTTTGCATCTTTTTACGTGCCATAAGTTAGTAAAATGCTCCCAAACTCTCGAACATCACTTTGGGTCCAATGTAGTCGAATGGATGCTTCGTCACTTTGGTATCCCGAAACAGTGTGTTACGTGCCGAAACACAAGTTTTTCATCTCTTTACATGTCGAAGGTTAGCGAAATGGTTTAAAACACTCCCAAACATCATTTTGGGTCCATTGGAGTAGAATGGATGCTTCACAACTTCGTTACCTCGAAATAGTGTATTCAGGCCCGAAACACGAGTTTTTTATCTTTTTATGTTCAAAGGTTAGCGAAATGGTCTAAACCACTCCCAAACATCATATTGGGTCTACCATAGTAGAATGGATACATCGCAACTTCGATACCTCGAAATAGTGCATTCAGGCTCGTAACACAAGTATTGCATATTTTTATGTGCCGCAGGTTAGCGAAATGCTCCGAAACAGTCGCAAACATCATTTTGGGTCCAATGTAGTGGAATGGATGCTTCGAAACTTCGGTACCCCGAAATAGTGCATTCAGGCCCGAAACACAAGTTTTGCATCTTTTACGTGCCGAAGGTTAGCGAAATGCTCCAAAACACTCCCAAACATCATTTTGGGTCTAATGGAGTACAATGGATGCTTCGCAACTTCGGTACCCCCAAAATAGTGCATTCAGGCCCGAAACACAAGTTTTTCATCTTATATGTCCCAAGGTTAGCAAAATGATGTAAAACTCTCTCAAACATCATTTTGGGTCTGATAGAGTAGAATGGATGCATCACAACTTCGATAGATCGAAATATTGCATTCAGGCCCGACCCATAAGTATTTTATCTTTTTACGCGACGAAGGTTAGTGAAATGCTTTGAAACACTCCCAAACATTATTTTGAGCCTAATGGAGTAGAATGCATGCTTCGCAACTGCGGCCCCACGAAACAATGCATCCAGGCCTGAATCACAAGATTTTCATCTTTTTATAAGCAAAGGTTGGCGAAACGGTTTGGAACACTCCCAAACATCATTTTGGTTCTAATAGAGTAGAATTGATGCTCCAAAACTTCAATACCTCGAAATAGTGCATCCAGGCCCGAAACACAAGTTTTGCATCTTTTGACATACTGATGGTTAGCGAAATGCTCTGAAACACTCCCAAACCACATTTTGAATCTTATGGAGTAGAGTGGAAGCTTCGCAACTTTGGTACCCAAAATAGTGCATTCTGTCCCAAAACACAACTTTTGCATCTTTTTACGTGCCATAAGTTAGTAAAATGCTCCGAAACACTCTCGAACATCATTTTGGGTCCAATATAGTCGAATGGATGCTTCGCAACTTTGGTATCCTGAAACAATGTGGTACGTGCCGAAACACAAGTATTTCATCTCTCTAGATGTCGAAGGTTAGCGAAATGGTTTAAAACACCCCCAAATATCATTTTGGGTCCATTTGAGTAGAATGGATGCTTCACAACTTCGGTACCCCGAAATACTGTATTCAAGTCCGAAACACGAGTTTTTGTCTTTTTATGTTCAAAGGTTAGCGAAATGGTCTAAACCACTCCCAAACATCATATTGGGTCTACCATAGTAGAATGGATACATCGCAACTTCGATACCTCCAAATAATGCATTCAGGCTCGTAACACAAGTATTGCATATTTTTATGTGCCGAAGGTTAGCGAAATGCTCTGAAACAGTCGCAAACATCATTTTGGGTCCAATGTAGTAGAATGGATGCTTCGAAACTTCGGTACCCCGAAATAGTGCATTCAGGCCCGAAACACAAGTTTTGCATCTTTTTACGTGCCGAAAGTTAGCGAAATGCTCCTAAACACTCCCAAACATCATTTTGGGTCTAATGAAGTACAATGGATGCTTCGCAACTTCGGTACCCCAAAATAGTTTATTCAGGCCCGAAACACAAGTTTTTCATCTTATATGTCCCAAGGTTAGCAAAATGATGTAAAACTCTCCCAAACATCATTTTGGGTCTGATAGAGTAGAATTGATGCATCGCAATTTCGATAGATTGAAATATTGCATTCAGGCCCGACACATAAATATTTTATCTTTTTACGTGACGAAGGTTAGTGAAATGCTTTGAAACACTCCCAAACATTATTTTGAGCCTAATGGAGTAGAATGCATGCTTCGCAACTGCGGCCCCACGAAACAATGCATTCAGGCCTGAATCACAAGATTTTCATCTTTTTATAAGCAAAGGTTGGCGAAACGGTTTGGAACACTCCCAAAATCCATTTTGGGTCTAATAGAGTAGAATTGATGCTCCAAAACTTCAATACCTCGAAATAGTGCATTCAGCCCCGAAACACAAGTTTTGCATCTTTTGACATACTGATGGTTAGCGAAATGCTCTGAAACACTCCAAAACCACATTTTCAATCTTATGGAGTAGAGTGGATGCTTCGCAACTTGGTACCCAAAATAGTGCATTCTGTCCCAAAACACAACTTTTGCATCTTTTTACGTGCCATAAGTTAGTAAAATGCTCCGAAACACTCTCGAACATCATTTTGGGTCCAGTATAGTCGGATGGATGCTTCGCAACTTTGGTATCCTGAAACAGTGTGTTACGTGCCGAAACACAAGTATTTCATCTCTTTACAAGTCGAAGGTTAGCGAAATGGTTTAAAACACCCCCAAACATCATATTGGGTCCATTTGAGTAGAATGGATGCTTCACAACTTTGGTACCCCGAAATAGTGTATTCAGGCCCGAAACACAAGTTTTTGTCTTTTTATGTTCAAAGGTTAGCGACATGTTCTAAACCACTCCCAAACATCATATTGGGTCTACCATAGTAGAATGGATAAATCGCAACTTCGATACCCCGAAATAGTGCATTCAGGCTCGTAACACAAGTATTGCATATTTTTATGTGCCGAAGGTTAGCGAAATGCTCCGAAACAGTCGCAAACATCATTTTGGGTCCAATGTAGTAGAATGGGTGCTTCGAAACTTCAGTACCCCGAAATAGTGCATTCAAGCCCGAAACACAAGTTTTGCATCTTTTTACGTGCCGAAGGTTAGCGAAATGCTCCGAAACACTCCTAAACATCATTTTGGGTCTAATGGAGTACAATGGATGCTTCGCAACTTCGGTACCCCGAAATAGTGCATTCAGGCCCGAAACACAAGTTTTTCATCTTATATGTCCCAAGGTTAGCAAAATGGTGTAAAACTCTCCCAAACATCATTTTGGGTCTCATAGAGTACAATGGATGCATCGCAACTTCGATAGATCGAAATATTGCATTCAGGCCCGACACATAAGTATTTTATGTTTTTACGTGACGAAGGTTAGTGAAATGCTTTGAAACACTCCCAAACATTATTTTGAGCCTAATGGAGTAGAATGCATGCTTCGCAACTGCGGCCCCACGAAACAATGCATTCAGGCCTCAAACACAAGATTTTCATCTTTTTATAAGCAAAGGTTGGCAAAACGGTTTGGAATACTCCCAAAATCCATTTTGGGTCTAGTAGAGTAGAATTGATGCTCCAAAACTTCAATACCTCGAAATAGTGCATTCAGCCCCGAAACACAAGATTTGCATCTTTTGACATACTGATGGTTAGCGAAATGCTCTGAAACACTCCCAAACCACATTTTAAATCTTTTGGAGTAGAGTGGATGCTTCGCAACTTTGGTACCAAAAATAGTGCATTTTGTCCCAAAACACAACTTTTGCATCTTTTTACGTGGCATAAGTTAGTAAAATGCTCTGAAACACTCTCGAACATCATTTTGGGTCCAGTATAGTCGGATGGATGCTTCGCAACTTTGGTATCCTGAAACAGTGTGTTACGTGCCGAAACACAAGTATTTCATCTCTTTACATGTCGAAGGTTAGCGAAATGGTTTAAAACACCCCCAAACATCATTTTGGGTCCATTTGAGTAGAATGGATGCTTCACAACTTCGGTACCCCGAAATAGTGTATTCAGGCCCGAAACACGAGTTTTTGTCTTTTTATGTTCAAAGGTTAGCGAAATGGTCTAAACCACTCCCAAACATCATATTGGGTCTACCATAGTAGAATGGATACATCGCAACTTCGATACCTCGAAATAGTGCATTCAGGCTCGTAACACAACTATTGCATATTTTTATGTGCCGAAGGTTAGCGAAATGCTCCGAAACAGTCGCAAACATCATTTTGGGTCCAATGTAGTAGAATGGATGCTTCGAAACTTCGGTACCCCGAAATAGTGCATTCAGGCCCGAAACACAAGTTTTGCATCTTTTTACGTGCCGAAGATTAGCAAAATGCTCCGAAACACTCCCAAACATCATTTTGGGTCTAATGGAGTAGAATGGATGCTTCGCAACTTCGGTACCCCCAAAATAGTGCATTCGGGCCCGAAACACAAGTTTTTCATCTTATATGTCCCAAGGTTAGCAAAATGGTGTAAAACTCTCCCAAACATCATTTTGGGTCTCATAGAGTAGGATGGATGCATTGCAACTTTGATAGATCAAAATATTGCATTCAGGCCCGACACACAAGCATTTTATCTTTTTACGTGACAAAGGTTAGTGAAATGCTTTGAAACACTCCCAAACATTATTTTGAGCCTAATGGAGTAGAATGCATGCTTGGCAACTGCGGCCCCACGAAACAATGCATTCAGGCCTGAAACACAAGATTTTCATCTTTTTATAAGCAACGGTTGGCGAAACGGTTTGGAACACTCCCAAAATCCATTTTGGGTCTAGTAGAGTAGAATTGATGCTCCAAAACTTCAATACCTCGAAATAGTGTATTCAGCCCCGAAACACAAGTTTTGCATCTTTTGACATGCTGATGGTTAGCGAAATGCTCTGAAACACTCCCAAACGACATTTTAAATCTTATGGAGTAGAGTGGATGCTTCGCAACTTTGGTACCCAAAATAGTGCATTCTGTCCAAAAACACAACTTTTGCATCTTTTTACGTGCCATAAGTTAGTAAAATGCTCCGAAACACTCTCGAACATCATTTTGGGTCCAGTATAGTCGGATGGATGCTTTGCAACTTCAGTACCCCGAAATAGTGCATTCAGGCCCGAAACACAAGTTTTTCATCTTATATGTCCTAAGGTTAGCAAAATGGTGTAAAACTCTCCCAAACATCATTTTGGGTCTCATAGAGTAGGATGGATGCATTACAACTTTGATAGATCAAAATATTGCATTCAGGCCCGACACACAAGCATTTTATCTTTTTACGTGACAAAGGTTAGTGAAATGCTTTGAAACACTCCCAAACATTATTTTGAGCCTAATGGAGTAGAATGCATGCTTGGCAACTGCGGCCCCACGAAACAATGCATTCAGGCCTGAAACACAAGATTTTCATCTTTTTATAAGCAAAGGTTGGCGAAACGGTTTGGAACACTCCCAAAATCCATTTTGGGTCTAGTAGAGTAGAATTGATGCTCCAAAACTTCAATACCTCGAAATAGTGTATTCAGCCCCGAAACACAAGTTTTGCATCTTTTGACATGCTGATGGTTAGCGAAATGCTCTGAAACACTCCCAAACAACATTTTAAATCTTATGGAGTAGAGTGGATGCTTCGCAACTTTGGTACCCAAAATAGTGCATTCTGTCCCAAAACACAACTTTTGCATCTTTTTACGTGCCATAAGTTAGTAAAATGCTCCGAAACACTCTCGAACATCATTTTGGGTCCAGTATAGTCGGATGGATGCTTCGCAACTTTGGTATCCTGAAACAGTGTGTTACGTGCCGAAACACAAGTATTTCATCTCTTTACATGTCGAAGGTTAGCGAAATGGTTTAAAACACCCCCAAACATCATATTGGGTCCATTTGAGTAGAATGGATGCTTCACAACTTCGGTACCCCGAAATAGTGTATTCAGGCCCGAAACACGAGTTTTTGTCTTTTTATGTTCAAAGGTTAGCGACATGTTCTAAACCACTCCCAAACATCATATTGGGTCTACCATAGTAGAATGGATAAATCGCAACTTCGATACCCCGAAATAGTGCATTCAGGCTCGTAACACAAGTATTGCATATTTTTATGTGCCGAAGGTTAGCGAAATGCTCCGAAACAGTCGCAAACATCGTTTTGGGTCCAATGTAGTAGAATGGGTGCTTCGAAACTTCAGTACCCCGAAATAGTGCATTCAAGCCCGAAACACAAGTTTTGTATCTTTTTACGTGCCGAAGGTTAGAGAAATGCTCCGAAACACTCCTAAACATCATTTTGGGTCTAATGGAGTAGAATGGATGCTTCGCAACTTCGGTACCACGAAATAGTGCATTCAGGCCCGAAACACAAGTTTTTCATCTTATATGTCCCAAGGTTAGCAAAATGATGTAAAACTCTCCCAAACATCATTTTGGGTCTGATAGAGTAGAATGGATGCATCGCAACTTCGATAGATCGAAATATTGCATTCAGGCCCGACACATAAGTATTTTATGTTTTTACGTGACGAAGGTTAGTGAAATGCTTTGAAACACTCCCAAACATTATTTTGAGCCTAATGGAGTAGAATGCATGCTTCGCAACTGCGGCCCCACGAAACAATGCATTCAGGCCTCAAACACAAGATTTTCATCTTTTTATAAGCAAAGGTTGGCAAAACGGTTTGGAATACTCCCAAAATCCATTTTGGGTCTAGTAGAGTAGAATTGATGCTCCAAAACTTCAATACCTCGAAATAGTGCATTCAGGCCCGAAACACAAGTTTTGCATCTTTTGACATACTGATGGTTAGCGAAATGCTCTGAAACACTCCCAAACCACATTTTGAATCTTATGGAGTAGAGTGGATGCTTCGCAACTTTGGTACCCAAAATAGGGCATTCTGTCCCAAAACACAACTTTTGCATCTTTTTACGTGCCATAAGTTAGTAAAATGCTCCGAAACACAAGTTTTGCATCTTTTGACATACTGATGGTTAGCGAAATGCTCTGAAACACTCCCAAACCACATTTTAAATCTTATGGAGTAGAGTGGATGCTTCGCAACTTTGGTACCCAAAATAGTGCATTCTATCCCAAAACACAACTTTTGCATCTTTTTACGTGCCATAAGTTTGTAAAATGCTCCGAAACACTCTCGGACATCATTTTGGGTCCAATATAGTCGAATGGATGCTTCGCAACTTTGGTATCCTGAAACAATGTGTTACGTGCCGAAACACAAGTATTTCATCTCTTTACATGTCGAAGGTTAGCGAAATGGTTTAAAACACCCCCAAATATCATTTTGGGTCCATTTGAGTAGAATGGATGCTTCACAACTTTGGTACCCCGAAATAGTGTATTTAGGCCCGAAACACGAGTTTTTGTCTTTTTATGTTCAAAGGTTAGCGAAATGGTCTAAACCACTCCCAAACATCATATTGGGTCTACCATAGTAGAATGGATACATCGCAAATTCGATACCTCGAAATAATGCATTCAGGCTCGTAACACAAGTATTGCATATTTTTATGTGCCGAAGGTTAGGGAAATGCTCCGAAACAGTCGCAAACATCATTTTGGGTCCAATGTAGTAGAATGGATGCTTTGAAACTTCGGTACCCCGAAATAGTGCATTCAGGCCCGAAACACAAGTTTTGCATCTTTTTACGTGCCGAAGATTAGCGAAATGCTCCGAAACACTCCCAAACATCATTTTGGGTCTAATGGAGTAGAATGGATCCTTCGCAACTTCGGTACCCCCAAAATAGTGCATTCAGGCCCGAAACACAAGTTTTTCATCTTATATGTCCCAAGGTTAGCAAAATGATGTAAAACTCTCCCAAACATCATTTTGGGTCTGATAGAGTAGAATGGATGCATCGCTACTTCGATAGATCGACATATTGCATTCAGGCCCGACAAATAAGTATTTTATCTTTTTACGTGACGAAGGTTAGTGAAATGCTTTGAAACACTCCCAAACATTATTTTGAGCCTAATGGATTAAAATGCATGCTTCGCAACTGCGGCCCCACGAAACAATGCATTCAGGCCTGAAACACAAGATTTTCATCTTTTTATAAGCAAAGGTTAGCGAAATGGTTTAAAATACACCCAAACATCATTTTGGGTCTAATAGAGTAGAATTGATGCTCCTAAACTTCAATACCTCGAAATAGTGCATTCAGGCCTGAAACACAAGTTTTCCATCTTTTGACATACTGATGGTTAGCGAAATGCTCTGAAACACTCCCAAACCACATTTTGAATCTTATGGAGTAGAGTGGATGCTTCGCTACTTTGGTACCCAAAATAGTGCATTCTGTCCCAAAACACAACTTTTGCATCCTTTTACGTGCCATAAGTTAATAAAATGCTCTGAAACACTCTCGAACATTACTTTGGGTCCAATGTAGTCGAATCGATGATTCGTAACTTTGGTATCCTGAAACAGTGTGTTACGTGCCGAAACACATGTTTTTCATCTCTTTACATGTCGAAGGTTTGCGAAATGGTTTAAAACACTCCCAAACATCATTTTGGGTCCATTTGAGTAGAATGGATGCTTCACAACTTCGGTACCCCGAAATAGTGTATTCATGCCCGAAACACGAGTTTTTGTCTTTTTATGTGCAAAGGTTTCCGAAATGGTCTAAACCACTCCCAAACATCATATTGGGTCTACCATAGTACAATGGATACATCGCAACTTCGATACCTCGAAATAGTGCATTCAGGCCCGTAACACAAGTATTGCATCTTTTTATGTGCCGAATGTTAGCAAAATGCTCCGAAACAGTCGCAAACATCATTTTGGGTCCAATGTAGTAGAATGGATGCTTCGAAACTTCGGTACCCGAAATAGTGCATTCAGGCCAGAAACATAAGTTTTGCATCTTTTTACGTGCCGAAGGTTAGCGAAATGCTCCGAAACACTCCCAAACATCATTTTGGGTCTAATAGAATAGAATGGATCTTCGCAACTTCAGTACCCCGAAATAGTGCATTCAGGCCCGAAACACAAGTTTTTCATCTTATATGTCCTAAGGTTAGCAAAATGGTGTAAAACTCTCCCAAACATCATTTTGGGTCTCATAGAGTTGGATGGATGCATTGCAACTTTGATAGATCAAAATATTGCATTCAGGCCCGACACACAAGCATTTTATCTTTTTACGTGACAAAGGTTAGTGAAATGCTTTGAAACACTCCCAAACATTATTTTGAGCCTAATGGAGTAGAATGCATGCTTCGGAACTGCGACCCCACGAAATAATGCGTTCAGGCCTGAAACACAAGATTTTCATCTTTTTATAAGCAAAGGTTAGCGAAACGATTTAAAACACTCCCAAACATCATTTTGGGTCTAATAGAGTAGAATTGATGCTCCAAGACTTCAATACCTCGAAATAGTGCATTCAGCCCCGAAACACAAGTTTTGCATCTTTTGACATACTGGTGGTTAGCGAAATGCTCTGAAACACCCCCAAACCACATTTTGAATCTTATGGAGTAGAGCGGATGCTTCGCAACTTCGGTACCCAAACTAGTGCATTCTGTCCCAAAACACAACTTTTGCATCTTTTGATGTGTCATAAGTTGGTAAAATGCTCTGAAACACTCTCGAACATCATTTTGGGTCCAATGTAGTCGAATGGGTGCTTCGCAACTTCGGTATCCTGAAACAGTGTGTTACGTGCCGAAACACAAGTTTTTCATCTCATTACATGTTGAAGGTTAGCGAAACACGAGTTTTGCATTTAGCCCCGAAATAGTGCATTCAACCCCGAAACACAAGTTCTGCATCTTTTGACGTACTGATGGTTAGCGAAATGCTCTGAAACACTCCCATACCACATTTTGAATCTTATGGAGTAGAGTGGATGCTTCGCAACTTCGGTACCCAAAATAGTGCATTCTGTCCCAAAACACAACTTTTGCATCTTTTTAAGTGCCATAAGTTAGTAAAATGCTCCGGAACACTCTCGAACATCATTTTGAGTACAATGTAGTCGAATGGATGCTTCGCAATTTTGGTATCCTGAAACAGTGTGTTACGTGCCGAAACACAAGTTTTTCATCTTTACATGCCGAAGGTTAGCGAAATGGTTTAAAACACTCCCAAACATCATTTTGGGTCCATTGGAGTAGAATGGATGCTTCGCAACTTCGGTACCCAAAATAGTGTATTCAGGCCCGAAACACGAGTTTTTCGTCTTTTTATGTTCAAAGGTTAGCGAAATGGTCTAAACCACTCCCAAACATCATATTGGGTCTACCATAGTACAATGGATACATCGCAACTTCGATACCTCGAAATAGTGCATTCAAGCCCGTGACACAAGTATTGCATCTTTTTATGTGCCGAAGGTTAGCGAAATGCTCCGAGCAAACATCATTTTGGGTCCAATGTAGTAGAATGGATGCTTCGAAACTCGGTACCCCGAAATAGTGCATTCAGGCCCGAAACACAAGTTTTGCATCTTTTTACGTGCCGAAGGTTAGCGAAATGCTCCGAAACACTCCCAAACATCATTTTGGGTCTAATGGAGTAGAATGGATCTTCGCAACTTCGGTACCCCAAAATAGTACATTCAGGGCCGAAACACAAGTTTTTCATCTTGTATGTCCGAAGGTTAGCAAAATGGTGTAGAACTCTCTCAAACATCGTTTTGGGTCTCACAGAGTAGAATGGATGCATCGCAACTTCGATGGATCGAAATATTGCATTCAGGCCCGACACACAAGTATTTTATCTTTTTACCTGACGAAGGTTAGTGAAATGCTTTCATACACTCCCAAACATTATTTTGAGCCTAATGGAGTAGAATGCATGCTTCGCAACTGCAGCCCCACGAAATAATGCATTAAGGCCTGAAACACAAGATTTTCATGTTTTTATAAGCAAAGGTTAGCGAAACGATTTAAAACACTCCCAAACATCATTTTGGGTCTAATAGAGTAGAACCGATGCTCCAAAACTTCAATACCTCAAAATAGTGCATTCAGGCCTGAAACACAAGTTTTGCATCTTTTGACATACTGATGGTTAGCGAAATGCTCTGAAACACTCTCAAACCACATTTTGAATCTTATGGAGTAGAGTGGATGCTTCGCAACTTCGGTACCCAAAATAGTGCATTCTGTCCCAAAACACAACTTTTGCATCTTTTTACGTGCCATAAGTTAATAAAATGCTCTGAAACACTGCCGAACATCATTTTGGGTCCAATGTAGTCGAATGGATGCAGCGCAACTTCGGTGTCCTGAAACAGTGTGTTACATGCCGAAACACAAGTTTTTCATCTCTTTGCATGTCGAAGGTTAGCGAAATGGTTTAAAACACTCACAAACATCATTTTGGTTCCATTGGAGTAGAATGAATGCTTCGCAACTTCGGTACCCTGAAATAGTGTATTCAGGTCCGAAACACAAGTTTTTCGTCTTTTTATGTTCAAAGGATAGTGAAATGGTCCAAACCACTCCCGGTCTCGGCTCGGTCTTTTTGTGGCTCAATCAAGGAACCTAGTGATTTTGTGGTTTTTGGTGAACCACTGCAAACCCCATGCGCAGATTTCGGTTGTTAGCTGCTACCCTGTGCCGAGTCCATGTTCTCGACTGCATCTTCTCTTCTTGCCACCATGCGGTCCGCACTTGATCCCGTCGGCCACAAGGTTCCTCGAACGCCTATTTGTCTCTCCACACCTTAGAGGCCACAGATGCATAGACCTTTCGCGCTTGTTTTTCACTTGCACCAATGCAAATCAAGTCGCAACCTGCACCAGCAATACTAGGCCAGGAGTCAGTCCACACCACGTTATCAACTGCTCATCATTAAAGAGCTACCATCACGCTCCTCGAACGCACACAGGTCCTCAATATGTGTAGTCACCGACACCGATAGATACACATAACGATCAAAACAGACCGGATACGAACGAATACTACATATACAAATACAGATAGTTTTCTTTCGGGTTGATTTCTGAATTCAGATTCAAATAATATATAATGTGTTGAATATTGATATTCATCATATTTAGATCTTAGAAATCCAACTTGAATATTAAATGTTCAAATTCGGATACAATCTTAACATTTGAGTGCTTGATCATCTTGGTCTGGTAGTATACGGATAATATCTGTATCACCTAGCGACAGAGACTACACGGATGGAAGGAACCATGAGATAGGTATCACGGCTAACCCGGGGGAGTCTACTGACCTCGGCACTCTGTCCATTCTGTATTCAATTTTTGTTTCTGAATCTGACAACTTTCCAGTAGTATTGCAAAAGTATTATTGAAATATTTCTATAAGTAATATGTTCAGAAAAGTTAAGCATTACTGTATGAGTTTTGTTAATATGAAATACGTGAGATGCGATTCGCTTTTTTTAGTAAGAGTTTCTTTTGCTGTACTCTTCCTGGAACTGGTAATAGGCTCAATTTAATGCATTCTACTTTGATGTTATAGTCTCTACAATCCTTAAATTATTTGAACCTGACTGTTTTGAACTAATGGTGCATCGCAAGGAAAGAACAGGAAACAATGCAACAAGATGAAATCAAATCCTTGTGTTGTTAAATGGTGCATCACAAGGAAAGAACAATAGGCTATAATGCAGCATACAAAACATTTCTTTGCATTTCATCTCCACAAACATCCTTTCTCTACACTACCAACTAAAACGTTGTCCATAATATGTAATCAACCAATGATCTGGCAAACAGGTAGAGCAGTAGCCTCTATTCTGTATCCATCATCCTACTAGCACCTTAGGCCATAACGAAGCCATCTTCCGTTGGATTACTGTAAGCTAGGGCAGGCATCAAGTTGCCGAGGCCTCCATGATTTTACCGTCATCTCCAGTTGCACTACCATTAACATTGGGAATAAGTTTTTCTTCTGATGGCAAATCCTTCATGATTTTCCTAGTCGGCCCCGAAGCCTTCCACAAGTACCACACACGTGATTTTGGTGGTGGCACAGCACCTGCCAAGGGAGCCACCAACCCTGGTTTACCCTGATCTATAATGCTGTCGACTATCCCATAATCCTTGGCTTCCCAAGGACTCATGAAATAATCAAACTTCGTGTCCTCATCAATCTACAAGAAATGGCAATCAGTAAACGTCCGCAATAAAAAAAATTGGAGCTATACAGAAAGCAAGCATCATGCAAGAAATTCTGAAGTACCTGCTCTTCAGGTTTTCCAGTAATTCTCGACAATATTTTATTGATCTTAATCTTCTCGTACATCATCTCTCTTATTTGTAGTCCCATCTCTGTGACCTACCAGTACATGCAGGTAAATCCATAAATCAGTCACTGTTTTTTACATACTAAAGTTAGAAAAGCTGCACAGTGCATTGCAAGCATAGATATTTGACATGGGTCCGAAACCAAACTGGTGACTATAATGGAAGAATTTGGGTCCTAGAATGCAGGTTCCAATCTCAGTTCTTAGGGTATTTTCCTCTGATTTCGACATCTTTATTTCAGTGTAAGTCTCCATTTTCACAATTGAGCTAATAAGGAGTTAATTTATCACTATTGCACAAATCTATCATCCACGTAATATGGTGCACAATGGTAATTTGGGATGATTGTGATATTTGAATACACCAAATCCCCTATTTTTGTACCAAAGCAAATTCTAACAAGGTAACATGCCTTTCCATGCGAAGCAAAAAAACAGAAAAGAAAAGAAAGTTGTAGCAGCAACAAAGCTGTTCAGTCCCATGCAAGTTGGTTAGGCTACAGATGAAACACAGCAAGAGCTGCAGAGTGTAAGCATAAAAAAGAGGTAGTGGTAAAAGAACATCACGTAAAAGTTGGTGGCATAAAAATAAATCCCCTCGTTGGCAACTCAAAAAAATAGTGACAGGGCACCGGCCTGTGGCACCTATGGTTGGTTTGGGCCCTCCTACCAGGGGGTAGTTGCAGTGGCCGCAAGCCTAGTTAGTCGTGGTCGGCCCAGGTTATAGTGTGGTCCTATAGGGTGAAGCCGGTGTTTGGGGGGTTTTCTTAGTGCAATGCCGTGGAGGCGGTCTTTGCCCCGCCAGTCAAGTTTTTAAAGATGCTACAAATTTGAGCTCAATGTTATATCCTGACTCAATTAAATAGAAACAGGTAAGACAGCATATCTTACAAGAAACAAATAGCACAAAGCAACAAAAAGTAAACAATTGTTACTTACTTTCCCACCAGCACCACCAGATGGCTGATGGATCATGATCCTCGCATTTGGCATGCAATATCTCTTACCCTTTGTCCCAGCAGCAAGTAAAAATGCACCCATGGAAGCCGCCAATCCAAAGCAAACAGTTGAGACGTCAGCCTTGCAAAATTTCATAGCATCATATACTCCCATACCTGTAAATTGATGTGTCTTATGTTATAACTGGGGACCCGAACCACACTAAATATGAAATTAAGAGGAAGAAATAATTTGTAATGTTGACAAGGAACTACTACTTTCACTTAGTTTAGTCATACAAACTTAAATTAGAAAATTCACAAAATCATTTACTTCCATCCATATTTGGGTACTACTTGCAAGAAAGTATCAACTAAAGGGGAACAGGGAAAAAGAAACAAACCTTATAGGCAAGGTTTAGACCAACCCAGAATAACCTGGGTCTTAAAAGAACTTACAAGATTTAGAGGAGACCAAAAGGAGTCCACTGAAGATTGAAAATATTGGTTTTCTTAAACGCCTGTTATGGACTCCATGTTTGGTAGGCAGCTCAGGCGCAGGAACCTGAAGGATCAGGCACCTGATAGTGGCTAGAGTTTGTTAGGATTTACCTTGGATAAGCTTGGCCGCCAGCCAATAGGAGAGTTGGTTAGTTAGATTTGGTTGTTAGCTAGGAGATTTGTGTGCTACTTAAAGGCCTGTGCGCCTAAGAAATAATCTAAGCAGAAGATCAACCCTAAACTCAGAGCCTCCAAGGGAGGGCGAGTAGGCCTGATCAATCTGCCATTGCTGTTAGTGTTTACCAGCCAACAAGCCGTATCACGCCTGTATTACCGTATTGTTATCTGATGAAGCTTCATGCTTTGATGTTTCAGGACACACTCTTAAAAGTTTGGAGTTTGACCGCTCATGACTAGTTCAAGGGTGAAGAGTGAGGACTTTTGACTAACCCCATCCTCGTAACTGGCATTGGCCTTGACACCACTGTCAGGCTAAGCGTGTTTAAATTTTTAAAGAGAGTTGGCCTGTAGCACCTTGCTCCACTGATTGTTGAGGATTTCTCAATGATTGGTGGGAAAGAGTGGTTTCTGGAGTCGGAGCAAAATAACATAAAGGCCTCAATTCCTTGATTATTCCAGGCAACTGGACCTTATGGAACCACTGGAATAGGTGTGCATTAAATGTTGTTTCTCTGAGCCTAGCTAGAACCTATTGCTCGCTAGTGAGGAGATGCAGATCTGGGGTTTGGCTGAGGCCAGAGGTATTTCTTACCTCGGTACTTGTACAAGTGTAGGTTGGTGCTGGTCATGTTGGTATTATCGTTAGTGACAGGTAGGGATTCAAGTGGGTACCTAATGGTGTTTTTTTTTTGTCAGCTGATTAATTACGATAGCATGCCACTCTAGTTCATTTCCTCTCCAAATTAATTACGTGGAATGCCACCCTAGTTCATTTTTATCAATATTTGGGGTCGACCCAATGACCCATTATAATACCAACTTGCATCCCTAGTGAGAGGCATGTTTGTTGCTTTTATAATTTTGTGAGTGGTGGTGTGTGTTGTAAGGGTTCATCCCCTATCTTCTTAATATAATGACATGCAGATCTTTTGCGTGTTCTGAGGAAAAAAATCCCAAGCAGGTAAGCACCCATGATTTCTTATGTCATTTCACAATACTTTAATACAGACAGCACAAGGAGGGTATGTGTCTATACAGAAAGTATTCGTTGCTGAGTGTAGAAAGGCAAAGAATGGGGAAACACCACACACCCTAATGAGGGGGGTGACCTTCATTATATAGCCAAGATGGCTTAGAGTACAAGAATACAATCAAGTATACAAGGTAAGCCTATCAGGTATACAAGGTAAGCTATAATCAGCTAAGATATATACAATACCTCTAAGACACGTCCAGAGTCGCAGCGGGAGGATCACGAACACAAAGACTGGACCAAAATTCAGAAAAGAGCTGAACTGGAAGGCCCTTGGTCATGATGTCCGCGAACTAGTGAAAGGACGAGACATGGAGGACCCAAAACTCTCCCAATGCCACCTTCTCGCGGACGAAGTGAATGTCGATCTCGATATGCTTCGTGCGCCGATGGTGAATTGGATTCGCTGTCATGTAGACGGCACTCACGTTGTCACAGAAGACAACCGTGGCCGAGGTGAGGGAACGTGGAGTCGCCTGCAACAGCTAGCGGATCCAACAGCACTCGGCGACAGCGCGAGCAAAAGCCCGATACTCCGCCTCAGCGCTAGACCTGGACACTGTTGTTTGGCGCTTTGAAGACCAAGAAATCAATTTGTCGCCAAGGAAGACGAAGAAGCCAAGGTCGAGTGTCGAGAGTCCGGACACCCAGCCTAATCCGCATCTGAATATGTTGTCAAGGATTGGATGGGACCTGTGCCGATGTGGAGGCCGGAGGAGAGCATGCCCTTGACGTAGCGGAGAATGCGCTTGACCAGCACGAGGTGAGGCTCACACGGGGCATGCATGAAGAGGCGCACAACAACGTACTGCAGGTCAGACCGAGTCAGGTGAGGTACTGGAGAGCACCAACAATACTCCAGTAGTGAAAGCCGTCAGCTGCAAAGAGGAGTGCACCGTCAGAGACCGAGAGCTTGGCATGAGTGTCAACAGGAGTCGCTGTAGAGTGACACTCAGCCATGTCGGCCCGCTGGAGAAGATCCACAGCATACTGTCACTGAGACAGAAACAGACCATCTGTGGAGTGGGTGACGGTGATGCCGAGGAAGTGGTGGAGCTCGCCGAGATCCGTCATGGCGAACTCAGAGTTGAGTTTGGCCATGATGTGCTGAAGAAGAGTCGAGGACAATGCGGTGAGGATGATGTCGTCAACGTAGACCAGCAAGTACGCGATCTGCACGCCCTCTTTGTAAACAAAGTGGGAGGTGTCGGAGGTGGAGGCAACGAAGCCGAGCTGACGAAGAAATGTAGCGAAACGCTGGTACAACGCCCAGGGAGCCTGATTGAGTCCATACAAGGACATTTGGAGCAGGCAGACATGGTCAGGAGCGGCAGGGTTGACGAAACCAGGCGGTTGTTGGCAGTAGACAATCTCCTCAAGGTGGCCATGAAGAAAGGCATTCTTCACGTCTAGCTGGTGGAGAGGCCAGGCATGCGAAGCAGCAAGACTCAGCACAGTCCGGATGGTTGCCGGTTTGACAACCGGGCTGAAGGTCTCGTCGTAGTCGATGCCGGCTTCCTGGTTGTTGCCGCGGGCTACCCAGCGAGCCTTGTGACGGGCAAGAGTACCGTCAGAGTGATACTTATGCGTGAGGATCCACTTGCCCGTCACAATGTTGGTACCAAGAGGTCGAGGAATGAGGTGCCATGTCACGTTGTCGATGAGCACCTAGTACTCATCAGTCCTAGCCACATGCCAGTTAGCGTGGGCCAAGGCGCTGCGGTAGTTCATCGAAATCGGTGATGGTGTCGGGGAAGATGTAGTGGCATTGAGGTTCCGATACGACACCCACTGTATGAGACCAGCTGCGGTGCGAGTAACGGGACGGCGAGGCTCAGACAAAGGATCAAACACCGGTACTGGGGAAGGCGTCGAGGCAGCAGGCACCACAAGAGAGACCGGTGGCTGCTGCGGAGCAGGCACCAGACGACGACCGTAGATGAGGTGGAAGTTTCGACATAGATGCTGCAACAGCGCCGCCTACCCTCAGCGAGGGCTGGACGAAGAGGCCAGAGAGCCGCCCTTTGGACTAGACCTCGGTCTGGTCAAAGCCGGCTAGAGCGAAGAGACAGCGACGTCGCTGCCTAGTCCAGAACCGCTTGGTCTAGAGAGACAGCGTGGACAAGGGCGCTGAGCGGAGGACACGGCCACGCACAATGTAGGCGGGGTCATCCTCAGGAAACTCCTGCAAAACGAGAGGTGAAGGTTGCGGGCTGCAGCGGCACGCACAGAAGGTGCTGCAGAGGCCAGGCTGTGTCACACGGGTGGGACTGAGCAGAGCTGCGGGCTGCGGTGGCGTGCGCGGAAGAAACTACAGGGCCAGGCGGCGTCGTGCTTTCGTGCGGAACTACAGCGGCGCGCGCGGCCGAGCCCGCATGGAAGGTGTTGCATGAGCAGGGCGGCGGCACGCAAGGCGTGGCCCGGATGCACGATGGTGGCAGCCTGCGTAGCCAGTGAGCGCATAGGTAGTAGCGTTAGCGCGTGGGGCCGCCGCGGGGTCGGACGGCGGAGGAGCAACAGTGGCATTGTCATGTGCAGGCAAAATCATAAAGGGTATGTCAGTCTTTTCACTACGGATTTTCATGTAAATGGGGCTTGACGCATCTAGCTTGGAACTGCCGAGGCTCAGGCTAGAGCCTGGTACATCTATCTCGTCTACTCCAATCTACGAAATTTCAGGTAACTTTCATGTTTGAAACTCGCAAGTCTTCAATTTTTGTTTCCTCTCTTAAGAATCATTTTAATCTTAATGACGCATTTGTGGTTACTTCTCAAGGCCAATCAGGTGGCCTATGGCTTATGTGGCTTATGTGGACTGACGAAGTTGAGCTCTCTATCTTTGATCATAGTCAGACCTACATCCTTGCTATATGTACAAATAAAAACAACTTCCACTATGGCTTAGTTTGTATTTATGGTGATCCTCGCCACCGTTCTACGACTGTAATATGGGATCAAGTTCAGAACTTTGTTTCTCATAGGGTGTGTTTGGTTGGGCTATGGCTTTTGCAACTGTTGTGGGCTATGGCTTTGTAAAAAGCAATCGTGAGAAACATGCTGTGGAAAAAGCAGAAGACCGTTTGGTGCAGCAACTGTGGCTTTTGAGACAAATGTTGAACGGTCCCCGCATGTCATCCATAGCTCAGATCTCACTCTTTCTCTCTTACACTGACGTTTGGGCCCCGCTTGTCAGCTTCTTCCTCATCTTGTTCCAGGTGCATGCACGGGGAGGCACGGGGAGGCAGGTCGCCATCCGGCGGGGCTGGTCGCACCGCCCGTCGAGGCAGCCGCGTCGCCGGTGGGGGAGGCCGCACCGCCCATCGAGGCAAGCTACCACACTCGGGGAAGGTCGTGCCGCCCGCCGGCGAGAGCCCACACTAGGCCGTGAAGCTCACCCACCCCCCACCCCCTTCTCGCTCGCACGGCGGAGCTCGAGCGCCGGAGGTGCTCGCTCACGGCTGGCGCCGGATCCGAAGGGAATGAGGAGGGGGAAGTCGGCCGGGAGGCGGAGAGCCGTAGGCCAAGGAAGAGGAGCCACGGCTATGGAGTTCAAGGGGTGCCGGGGTTAGGGGCGTGCCCGCCGCCGGCCACCGAGGCCGGACTGCTCCACCGCCGCATCTCCCTCGCGCTAGGGCAGGGCCCCACCTAAGGAGGGGTTGCGCACTACCACCGCCCAATAGCCGCTGCCAAGCATGCGCCACGGTCCCCCTACCTCCTCCACCGCTTAGTGTCCGACATCATCGCTCGTCAGGCGGGAATCGAGCTCGTGGCCACCATTACCGCCACCCGTGAGGTACTATATGTGGTCGCCCTCATCGTTGAGCACCACCTCAAATTGAACCAAGGGGAGGGGGCTATGCTCACCGGTGGCAGAGCTTGGGCCAGTGGCAAAGCTCGAGCTGGCGGCGGTAGCGTGAGGTTTGCGCGGGGATTGGGTGACGGGAGAGAGAAAAGAACGAATCGGTACCTACATAACCAGTGGCAGGTGGGTAATTTTGTGACCCAAAAGCAGCTGAAAGCAGGGGGGCTGCTTTCAAGTTTGTGCTACGCAAAAGCTGCTTTTGGCTGTGACTTTGGGTGATAGCCAACCCCTTTGGTTGGGCTGTTGGCTTTTGGCAAAAGCAAAAGCAGCTAAAAACTCAACCAAAGGCACCCTTAATAGTACTCTACCTATGTTATGTATGGGAGATCTAAATGAAATCATGCATGCTAATGAGAAGTTAGGTCCCAATTGTGTTGATATTAATCGTATGAATGCTTTCTGTATGTATGTTAAGCAATGAGGGCTTTTCGATCTCGGTTACAATGGTCCTTCTTATACTTAGTCCAACAAAAGATTCATTTCCATGCCTACTTGTGAAAGACTTGATCGATGTTTAGGCAATGCAAAATGGTGTAGAGCATTCCCCTCAACAACTGTCTACCATCTTCATATGATGTACAGCGACCATGCCCCCATCCCGCTGCTTGTCTGTGCGCAATGACAACGTCCAAACAAACCTTTTAGGTTTGAGAACTGGTGGCTCATAGAGCAAGATTTCCAAGAAACCGCTCATCTCAGCTGGCAACATTCTTCTAATCATCCTTTCTCTCATAAAACTCGTTTCCTAGCTGCAGATCTAAAGAAATGGCGAAAGAAGAAACCCAAAAACAGTGATCAGTTAGCTAACATTGAAGCACAGATTCTTGTTCAGCAATCCCTGCACCGTTCCAATCAAAACCACACCCTTCAACATCAACTTCAGCAACAGCATCAATCTCTCCTAGCCAAAGAAGCTTATCACATAAAGAGTCAAGAAGAAATGGGCCGTCAAAGGTGATCAAACACTGAATTTTTCCATCTAGCTATTATCAAAAGGAATTGAAAAAATAGAATTTCCCATCTCAACCCTGATGGCTCTTATTCACCAGCCCAGATTTCTTGCACTCTCACCAATTACGTTCAATCCATCTTCACTTCATCATCCCCTCAACCCAAACAGCCAACCACTCACCCCCATACAAACCATTCTTCTCCTCATCAGCACACTCCAACCTCCACAATCTCTTCTCTCCCTCCTTTCCCTCCCTCTTCTGTCAACTCTCTTCCAGATCCACCTCACTCCCAACCAACCAATCCCACTTCTCAACATATCACAACTGACCAGTCTCCACATTCAAATACTGCACTATTCAACTATACTTACTCCATCCCTGATCTCAAAGAGCTTCAAGCCATCATCACTAAAATGAGGAGCGAGGCTGCCCAAGGACCAGATGGACTTAATGCAGCCTTCTAGAAAGCTTCCTGGACCTGGGCAAAACATGACATTCATCATCTGGTCACTGATTTTTACAAGAATGATATTTTACCTTCAGATCTGTAAACCTTTATCACTCTTATTCCTAAAAAACCTAATCCTTCCACTCCTCAAGACTATAGACCTATAGGTCTGTGTAATGTCATCTACAAACTTATTGTCAAATCTCTAGCTGTCAAGGTTCAACCACACCTCCCAAACTTAATCTCCCAAGCTCAATCAGCCTTCATTGCTAACAGACATATCTCTTTAAATGTTATCATAACCCAAGAAATCATTCACTCTTTCAATCTTAAAAGTTGACAATTCCATGCTTTTCTTCTTAAAATTGATCTAGATAAAGCCTTTGACAGATTGGAATGGCACTTTATCACTGCAGCTTTGACCAGGTTGGGTTTTAATGATCACTTCATTCATCTCATTCACACTTGCATATACACTTCTTCCTTATCTTAGTTAATGATGAACCAACTGAATATTTTCATCCTCAGAGAGGTCTTAGACAGGGATGCCCTCTCTCCCCCCTATCTTTTTGTTATTGCTATCAATGAACTTTCTCTGAGATTACAGGAGGCTCTTCACAATTTTAATCTTCAGGGGGTTATTTTGGGAGGAGCTCCGCGAATACACTCACTTCCTTTTGCAGATGATCTCATTCTTTGTGGACAGGCTACAACAGAGGAGGCTCAAGCAATCAAGACTATTCTCTATGACTTCTGCCACCAATCAAGGCAAACACCAAACTTAAACAAGTCTTCTATCTACTTTAGCACAATGTTCCTCAACACATTAAAACTCAAATCCAAGGTATTTTTCCTATTCCTACTCTCCAACCTAATACCATGCATTTAGGCCACCATATGATCTTTTCTCACAAAGACAGGAACAGAGCTTATAATTTCATTTATTCTAAGTTCTTTGCTAAGTTTGGTACTCTTAAGGCTAATAAATTAAATCATGCTGGTAGATTGCAATATATCAACTCTGTTCTGTCTTCCATTCCTGTTTATTACATGTACGTCGTCTTTTTTTCCAAATCTTTCATTGACAAAATTAATTCTATCATCAGAAGGTTTTGGTGGGCTGGTGTACAGGAAGAACATATCTCTAATCAAGGGGGCTTAGGTATTAGGGATATGGAATTAATCAATAAAAACTTAATTATTCAATCTGCCTGGAATGTTGTTACTGATAAAAACCCTTTTCTTTCTGCCATCCTCAAAGCTAAATATTATCCCACCACCTCTTTTGGACAGGCCCTACTACTGGGCCTCGCTCTGTTTCCTGGTCATCTAGGTCATCTATTCTACAGGTCAAGCCCCATTTACATGCCAATGCTATCCTACAAATTCATGCAGGAAACTCATCCATATGGTCAACACCTTGGATTGGATCTTGGACAAATATACATGACAGTCTTATTCTACCTGTGACTAATTTACCATTACCTTCTTCGGTATCTGACTTATGGCTGCAGGGAACTCAGGACTGGAACCATCAACTTCTCTCCACCACCTTTTCTCCACAAACAGTGAACACAATCACAGCTATACCTGTTGTAGCCTCCACAAATGAGGATGTGCTAAGATGGGCTCCAGCAACCAATGGTAAATGTACCTCCAAAGCTATCTATTCACATTTACAGCAACAGCAGCAACATGCCCTGCCAACTTCTTGCTCCAGAAGCATCTCACCACAGGCTGACAACATTCTCCAGAAAATTTGGAAAGGTAAAACTAATCCTCCTCTTTTGAAAACTTTTGCTTGGCGCCTTATTCATTTGGCTCTTGCCACTGCCAAAAGAGCAAGGCGGTTTACCTCCCACATTGATAAACATTGCACCTATTGTGGAGCCATTGAAAATGATGCATACCTTTTCTTTTTGTGTGCTTTACCTCAACAAGTTTGGGCCTCTTCTAATACTCCTGTTTCTCCCCATTTAATCAACCCTGACTTAGATGGTGTTCAGTGTCAGTGTATATATGTGCGAGTGGCCCATATGGCCTGTGTACAGCCCATAGAGGCCCATGTATAGCTAACTATATATCCACCCTTCTAGGGCTGGAGGAATACACAGGAAATTATTGCCCAAACAAGGTATCAGCTAGGGTTTCCTCTCCTTCCTCTCCACCTTCCCTGAGTCCCAGCCGGCGCCGCCCCTGCCATGGAGGGCTGGCCGCCCCTTCCTCCCCTCTCCTCCCTCCCTCCTCTCTCGGATCCGGCCGCCGGTGCTCCTGCCCATGGCCACGTCGCCCTGCACCAACACCTAGAGCAGCCGCAGCTCCCTTCTTCCTCTGCTTCGGCGGACGCCACAGGCCTCGTCGACGACCCCTCTACTCCGGCGGACGCCACCTCCTCTCTCCGCAAGGACCCCGACGTCCCTGCTTCAGACCCTGTTGCCGCCGCCACGGATTTCCGCGCGACCCTCCTAAGCGCGGGCGAGCTCGCAGCTGAGCTAGCCGACCTCGTGGCCCCGGCAACCGTCGGCGGCCGGGCGCGGCAGCCGAGGCGCGGGCGGCCTCGACGCCGCGGCCGGCCCGGGCGCAGCGCAGCCTCGGCGGCCTCGACGCCACGACCCTAGGCGCGGCTGGCTTGGGCGCCGACGACTCTAGTGCGCTTGGCCTGGCCATGTCCGGCTTGGGTAGTGCCGACTTGGATGCCTGCTTGGGCGCGGCCGACCTGGGTAGTGCCGACTTGACTGCCTGCTTGGGCGCAGCCGGCCTGGGCACTACCGTCCTGGTTGCTGCCGACTTGGGCACGGCCAGCCTGGGTGTGACCTTCGGCCACGACGGCTGCCATAGCTGCGGCCGGCCCCGACGTGGTGGCGATCGCCCCCCGCGTCCTAGGGGCCAGCACGGGCACGGGCATCTCCTCCGGCAACACCGATGACACTACTGTTGTCGGTGCGGAATATGGTCCCGACACTAACCAGTAGGAAGCGCCGAGGTCTATCCCTCGATGGTCGATGCTAAGCAATAAAAGACACGGGATTTATCCTGGTTCCGGCCGAGGGGGCCGTACGTCCAGCAGGGGTGTGCTCAAGGCACTATATTGCTCAGCACCGGGGGTGCCTGTAGTGGGGCTGCTACAAGCAAGGCGGGAGAGGAAGCGTGGCTTCCAAGTCCCTGGGGGAGTGGCTGAAGAGATCGTGGGAGAGTTGGAGAATGAGTACGTGGTGTGTTGTGTGCTATCTGTCTGACGGTGTTCGTCTGTCTGTCTGTCCCCCTGCGGCTGGAGGGTCCGCCCCCCTTTTATAGATCAAGGGGGAGGCGGATTACATGCGCGCCGCGCTATCTAGCTACGTGGGGAAGTGCGACGTGCTATGTTGTAGAGTGGGCGGCCGTCCGGACGATCCTCGCGGCGATCTGGCCATTATGGCCTACCTTGTACCCGAACAGTGGCGGTTCGAGGGTAGAAGGGCGGCGGATGGTGGCGATGTCCTCTGATAGGCTCGAGGGAGGTGCTGACGTTGGCCCGTACGGAGTACGGCGGAGTAGGTAGAACGGCGTCCCTTCCCAACGCGCTTCACGGTCGTCGGAGTTGTTGCTACGGCGCTCGGCGTGCGCCCCCGCACGCGCGGGGATGGCGGCCACGCCGCGCGCGGGCCGGGATGGCGCCACCGGCCTAGCGCCTCCACCTAACCCTGTAGGGTCACAAGAAAGTGAATCGAGGGTGCATCCGGCCCCCCTTCGAGGGCTCGACGCGTTAGCCGCATCGGGAGCAGCGCACGGCGTCACGGGACTGACACCGGCCGCGCCGCACGCTCCCTCCCCACAGCGGATGGGGATGGGCTCCTCCCCGGGGAGTTGGTGCGGCGGCACCGGGCGCGAGCCCCGGCGCATGATGACGCCGTCCCACCGGTGTCGTGGTGTTAAATGCCCGTGTACGGGGCCGGCGCACGCGTGAGGGGCGCCCTCGAGCGTGGCGGACCCCCGCCGAGGGCGGACGTACCCTCGAGCGAGGCGGAACCTGCTCGAGGGGGAGCGAGCCCTTGAGCGAGGCGGAGCCCGCTCGAGGGAAGTGCTACCCCTCGAACGGGGCGGAGCCCGCCCGAGGGGGGCGCGTATCCTCGAGCGAGGCGGAGCCTACTCGAGGGGATCTCTAAGAGGGCTGCTTTGATGGGCCGTCGGGGTCCCTGCGGCGTGGGCCGTTTCCTGCATGGTTAAGCAAATTGCGTTTTGGCTTTGTTGCGGGTTTTAAGTGAGGATTTCCCCGTTGTTTAAGGGGACCCCTAGGGCTGTCCCCGACAACTGTGACCAGGGGCACGGGTGGTGCCCTGCTATTCGGATCTAAGATGGGCCCTGGCATCCCTCTCGTCCCGAGCCGTCCCTTCTCCGCGACCACCTTCCTCCGGGCCTTGACACTGCATCCCACCTCTGTTGCTGCCACCGACAGCGCCCTCACTGCAGCCCTAGAGCGCGCCAAGACCGCGGCAGCCACCGCCGAGGAGCGTGTGCGTGTGGCTGCCCTTGCCTGGGAGCATGAGCGTACCACAGTTGATGCTCTTGCTCACCAGGTCGCCGAGGCGAAGCGCTTCCTCCACGCCTCTGCATGGGAGCGCGTCGCCTCTCAGCAGCCTTCACCTACTGCTCTGCCCACGCCGAGTGTTGGACCCCCCGAGTAGCCCGGACGACCCCAAGGTCGCCTACCTCCACCTTCAGGCCGCCGGGGTCCCGCACATCAAGAACCTGGTCACCTTCCTCCTCGACTCCACCTCCACCTCCTACGCTCGATGGAGGGACCAGGTTCACCTCGCCCTCCGCCGCTACGCTCTCGACAGCCACGTCCTCTTCAACACTCCTTCCCGTGCTCGCGACCCGGCGTGGCGACGCCGCGATAGCATCGCCATGTCCTGGATCTCTGAGACCATCTCCCTGGATCTCCAGGACATCGTGCAGACTCCGGATCCCACCGCACGCGTGATGTGGCATGCCCTCGAGACTCAGTTTCTCAGGAACGCACAGACATGCGCCCTCCAGCTCGACGCCGAGCTTCGCATGCTCGAGCAAGGTGACCTATCCGTGGGAGACTACTGTCGAAAGATGAAGAGCACGGCCGATGGGCTTCGCAACCTCGGGTACACGGTCCCGGAGCACGTCTTGGTCCTCAACGTTCTGCGGGACCTTCCCAGCAGCTACGAGGCCATGCGGACGTTGCTCACACACCAGCAGCCGACACCCACCTTCCTGCAAGTCTGTGATGCCCTCACCCTGGAGGAGCTCACCCGGGGCCTCCACACACCTGCCTCGACTACGTCTTCGTCCTCCACCTCTCGCGCACTCATCGCTGCCCCACCACCGTCCTCCGCCTCGCCACCTACCTCTCTCCTTGGTGCTCCTCCCCCGGGCCGAGCAGGGATGGGGGGTTGTGGGGGCCGCCGAGGACGCGATGGTGGGGGGTCGTGGGACGCCCACCCAGGCTCCGACCCCTCCTCTCGCTCCTCTTCTCGGATGTGCGCCCTGGCCGACCTTCTCTAACCCGTGGTCAGGGCGTATTTCCATGTGGCCCCACTAGGGTCAGGGAGGGGGGCCTCGTCCCTCGCACCAGCTAGCGGCCATGGTCGCGAGTGCTACCTCCTACGCGCCGACCTGGACCCCACCTCCTCCGCCCAGCTCGTCGTGGCGGGGGGGGGGGGGGATCAGGCCGCCTTGGCGAAGTCCTTCAACACTGTGGGGCTGACACCGCCCATCGGCACCGAGTGGATCGCCGACTCGGGTGCCTCTTACTACACCACTCCAGATGTGGGTATCCTTTCTTTTGTCCGACCTCCTCACCCCTCTTGTCCATCTTCCATCATGGTCGGTGATGGTTCTTGTCTTTCGGCCACTTCTGTGGGTTTTGCTCATGGTCCTTTCCGTCTCTCTGATGTCCTTGTTGCTCCTCAGATGGTTCACAATCTCCTTTCTATTCGTCAATTTACAGCTGACAATTCTTATTCTGTGGAGTTTGACACTTCTGGTCTTTCTGTGAAGGATTTGGCTACTGGGCGTCCACTCCTCCGATGTGATAGCACTGAGCCCCTTTACACCCTTCGGCTTCCTGCCTCCGCTGCCTCTACTTCACCTTCGTCCTCCTCATCAGCTGCTCTAGCTGCGACTCCGTCTTCCACCACCTGGCACCGCCGCCTCGGTCATCCCGGTCGAGATGTTTTGGCGCAGATTAGTCGTGGTGATGTCTCTTGTACTAGGACTACTGTTGGGCACCTCTGTCATGCATGCCAACTTGGTCGACATGTCTGACTTCCTTTTTCTTCTTCGCATGCTGCGCATGCTTTTGATCTTATCCACTGTGATCTGTGAACTTCTCCTTTACTCAGCATTTTTGGCTATAAGTATTATCTGGTGATCATTGATGATTTCTCTCACTACTCCTGGACTTTCCCTTTGTGTGCCAAGTCTGACACCTTCCCCACCCTTCTTCACTTCTTTGCCTGGGTGTCCACTCAGTTCGGCCTCACCGTTAAGGCCGTCCAGTGCGACAACGGTTGTGAGTTCGATAACTTCATCTCTCGCTCCTCCTTTCTTTCCCTAGGTGTTCAATTACGTATGTCTTGTCTGTATACTTCCCCACAGAACGGCAAGGCAGAGCGCATGATTCGAACCACGAACGATGTCATGCGCACTCTTCTGATCCAGGCCTTCCTGCCCCGCGCTTCTGGGCAGACAGCCTTCACACTGCCACCTACCTTCTCAACCGTCTTCCTTCCACCGTTTCTCCCGCTACGACTCATCACCACGCACTCTTCGGTACCCATCCCACTTACGCTCACCTTCGTGTCTTCGGGTGCGCTTGCTACCCGAACCTTGCTGCCTCTGCTCCTCACAAGCTTGCACCTCGCTCGACACGTTGTGTGTTCCTTGGTTACTCCCCTGACCATAAGGGGAACCGCTGCTACAATCTCGCCTCTTGTCAGGTTCTTATCTCCCGACATGTGTTTGACGAGTCGGACTTCCCCTTTTCCTCCTCCTCCACACCCACTCCTGATCCTGACATTGAGTCCATGTTTTCTGACCCGGTGGTGCAGCCACCTGTTTCTATTTTTCCTTTTCCAGCAGGTCCTTCTGGTACACCATCAGCTCTGACTCCTACGGTTGTGCCCCGTGTGGCGCCAGAGCCTCCTCTAGCACCACCCGCGATTCCGGTGCCATTCGTCACACCTGACGTGGGCTTGGTACCTTCGGTCGCGCCACACGCGGCCCCGCCACCACCTGGACGCTACACCGAGCCCGTGCAGGTGTACCAGCGCCGTCCGGTGCCTCCACCGCCGGTGCCTTCTCCGGCTCCTCCACCGGCGGTGCCGATGAACTACGTGTCTCCTGTGCGCTATGTCTACAGGTGCCGCTCCACGGCTCCGCCTCCTCCACCACTGTCACCGGAGCCGTCTTCACCTCCTCCATCGGCGCGCACACCGCCTCCGCCGTCTCCACCTCCTCTCCGCCGCCACCACCGCCGCCTCCACCGCGTCGCTCTCGGGTGGAGTCGGCCGTGTACCACCCGCCGGTCATCCATCTGGATCCTCGCCACACCCATCGCATGGTGACCCGGCAGGCGGCAGGGGTTCTTCGGTCGCAGGCTCCGCCACCGAGGGTGAGCCGCGGCTTTCTCCGATCGCGACGTCGGTTCATGAGGCTCTGGTAGATCCGAACTGGCGTCGTGTGATGGAAGAGGAGTACGGAGCTCTTCTTACCAACCAGACTTTAGACAATCAAGCATCGTGCTGATGGTACTCTGAAGCGCTACAAGGCGCGTTGGGTCCTTCGGGGGTTCACTTAGCGTCCTAGTGTGGACTATGACGAGACTTTCGGTCCAGTGGTGAAGCCTGCTACAGTGCGCACTGTTCTATCTTTGGCTCTCTCTCGGTCTTGGCCCGTGCACCAGCTCGATGTCAAGAATGCATTTCTTCATGGCACTCTGACCGAGACAGTCTACTGCAGCCAGCCAGCAGGGTTTATGGACTCCAGTTGTCCGGATTTGATCTGCCGGTTGAACAAGTCTCTCTATGGTTTAAAGCAGGCTCCTCGTGCATGGTACTCTCGGTTTGCCACCTTCTTGCTGACACTGGGGTTTGTTGAGGCCAAGTCAGATACTTCGTTGTTCATATATCACCATGCTGATGGGGTTGTCTACCTCTTCCTCTACGTTGATGACATTGTTCTGACTGCCACTAGTCCACAGCTGCTTCAGCGGATTATCTCCTCACTTCAGCAAAAGTTTGCCAAGAAGGATCTAGGCCAACTTCACCACTTCTTAGGCGTGACAGTTGAGCCCCGTCAGGCTGGTCTTCTCCTTCACCAGCGTCAGTATGCCCTTGATATCTTGGAGCGTGCCGGGATGACTGATTGCAAGCTTTGCTCCACTCCTGTTGACACTTAAGCGAAGCTGTCTGCTACTCTGGGTGCTCCTGTGGCATAGGAGTCTTGCTGGAGCCTACTCTGGGTGCTCCTGTGGCATAGGAGTCTTGCTGGAGCCTTACAGTACCTCACTTCACCAGGCCGGATCTCACCTGCGTTGTCCATGCATGATCCACGGGAGTCACACCTTGTTGTGCTGAAGCGCCTTCTTCGCTACGTCCGAGGCACTGTTGACTTCGGCTTGGTCCTCCACCGGTCTCCGTCTAGTGAGCTAGTCGTCTACACTGACGCTGACTGGGCAGGGTGCCTGCACACGCACCGCTCTACCTCAGGTTATGTCGTCTTCCTCGGCGGCAACATGATCTCCTGGTCGTCCAAGAGACAGCTTGTCTCTCGCTCGAGTGCTGAGACGGAGTACCGGGCTGTTGCTAACGGCGTGGCTGAGGCGTCCTGGCTCCGACAGCTCTTGGCTGAGCTTCACAACCCGCCCGCCAAGAGCACGCTCGTCTACTGCGACAACGTCAGCGCTGTGTACCTCTCCAACCCGGTTCAGCATCAGCGGACGAAGCATGTGGAGATTGACTTGCATGACCGAGTGGCTATCAGTGATGTTCGGGTTCTTCATGTACCGACCACCTCCCAGTTTGCTGACATTTGCACCAAGGGTCTTCCCTCCTCGACCTTCTCGGAGCTTCGGTCCAGCCTCAACGTAGTCAGTGGCTAGTTGTGGCTGCGGCGGGCCTTGTGTGTGAGTTTCTTTCTTTGTTGGCCAGTCTTGTACACCACTGCGCCGATAGTCCAGACTGCGAGGGGGGTGTTAGTGTATATATGTGTGAGTGGCCCATATGGCCTGTATACAGCCCATAGAGGCCCATGTATAGCTAACTATATACCCACCCTTCTAGGGTTTGAGGAATACATAGGAAATTATTCCCCAAACATTCAGCAAATTACCCCTCGCTTGTTTCCTCCCAATCCTAATGAGCATGTTTTAACTAAAACTCTTCTTCTCCTTTGGTACATTTGGAAAGCTAGAAATGATCAACGCTTCCAAAGGAAGACTTGGTCCCCTCTGCAGGTACATCAGGCAGCAGCAGCCCATTTCCAATGGGGGGGGGGCACCAGCGTGCTCACACAACTCAGCAACCCCAACTCCACATCCATCAACCCAACAGGGACAGACCAGTCTTGGTTCATTCTCCTACTCAATTGCAGGGTTTCAGATGTTATACTGATGATGCTGCTCTTTCTGGAAGACATCCCAGACCTGCTGGGCTGGGGATTTTCATTGTTAATCCTGACACAAACCCTCCTTATAGTATTTTCATCACAACTTCTCTGCTGGAATCAACATCTGTGATCATGGCAGAATCAGCAGCACTTGCTTTGGTCATTTCTTTGTGCAGGCAAATGGGTCTTCGTAACATCAACTTCTTTACTGATAATCTTGCTAGTCAATTGCATCAATGGAGAACGCCCCTCTGAACCACCTGATTGGAGAATTAAACCTTATAGCCAATGAATTGTTGCCTCCCTACAGGATTCCTACAAGGTTCTCAAGATTTCAAGAAATCACAACCACATGGCGCATTCACTAGCAACAAGAGCTTTTCATCATTTTCAGTTTCACCATGTTGCTCAACCATCCTTATGTACTAACTGTAGCCATGATCATGGGTGCCCTCTACTATGTGCACTCCAACTTGTAATCATTAGTTCTGTAATGGTTCAAACAGCTTCTTACTGTTAATTATTAATGAACAGTTTGTTGTCAAAAAAAATGTTTTTAGCGGAGCAGGGGCAAACTGGAGCTTCGTTTTGAAAAACGAGGGCAAATTCACAAAGCTTAAAAAATAGGGGGAAAATCACCATTAGCAATGAAAAGAGGGGCAAAAACACCAAAACCCCATGATGATTTTGTTCAGGGCTGAGTATGAATGTTTCTGCACTATCTGTTGTATCTGCAGAGCATTCAAATATTGCAATTAACAATGGAGTAGCAAGGTGGTTTCCATAATGCCTTCGCAATAATTCTAAGCCACAAACTAAAGCACAAAGCACATACAATTACTTTGTTTTCTCTTTTGGACTATTGGCTCTTTTCTATTTGCCATAGTTTGTTCCCATCTCTGACATGTGACCATATAAAAAATCTCTCGCCAGTGAACTATCTCAAATATGTGCATTTTTAAGAAATCATAATTCATTAATAAACCAGCAGTCCCTGATGTGTTTATGATACAAAACCATGACACTGAATATATATCATACCATATCCTCAGGGCTCTTCAAAAAGAACATACAGTGAACCTAGTGTAGTTGGTGTCTCCAGCTTGAGATATACAAATTATCTTATGGTGCATCCATAGGAAGTTAAAAGCCTTTAACAGGGTCAACAGCACTCATCGGAGCACAGGCGCCAAAATTAATTAAGAAGAAATAGGCACCCAAAGTCAAGTGACAGCCCAAGGAGAACCTGAATCTGAGTGGTGGAAGTATAAATCCACACCTCTTATCAGCTGAACTAGGTTGGTTGATTAGAAAAGTAAATCATACATAATGTGAGATCATAAACTTAAATAGTGAAGCTGATGTGAATTAGTGTAGTAGTTGTACAGATTATGAAGTCTGTGTAATTGTCATAAACTAATACTCCTTCATTATGAAGTCTGTGTCATTATGAGATTACTATTTTGTTAATAGATTAGAAACATACATATTTTATACAGTAACCACGCTATCACAAGTGTCTATAAGTATATTATAAGTTCAATATGTTTTTTTTATGTCATTTCTACGAAACGTGTCCATTAAAAAAAATTAAAGTTGTGGTTTTCACATTGGAGAGGAGCAGCAGGTGAATATGTACACCACCAGGTTAGGCGAACCCCTCTGCACCGACGTCGAGCTAGACCCAAGGGACATGGAGCAGGCTGTGGCGCTCGCCCAAGCATACAAGAGGAGGCCGTCCGTAGTGGCGGAGCTCCCTAAAGGGGCATCATCATCATCTACAGCATGGAGCACCCTACCGCATACCTCGACTACATGGAAGAGTACCCCTACATCGACTACACCCTACAGCATCAACAACGCCGAGTCGCCGACAGCACCACCGACCCCACTAAACACCCACACTTTCAAGTGCCTGACGCCAGATGAGGTGGCGTAGTGGAGGCGCTTGGGCCTATGCTTCAACTGTGATGAACAATTCAGCAGGGGGCACAAGTGCAAGCAGCTGTTCAAGATCACCATCGTCAACGACATTGACGACGACGAGGCATCCCTGATGATGATCACCGCTGGACAGGAGAGACTTCTCCAGTGCTGCCGCACCATGCGCCTGGTGGCCGCCATCCTGGGGGAGGACGCACACATGCTCATCGACACAGGAGACACAGTAGCCATGCACAACGTCATCGACCTCACCTTCGCCAGGGAGCGACGCATTGACATCAGCAACACCATTGGTGACGGCTCTAGCGTCCGCACCTGCGGCCTATGCCGTGACCTGTCCATCCGCCTGGATCGGGAAGTCTTCATCCTCGATGCTTAGATCGCCACAGTGGACTGCAGGACAAATGTCATCCTCGGTCCTCCATGGTTGGCATCATTGGGCCCAATCACTGGGGACTTTTAGACACTCACCATGAGTTTCATGGTAGGGGGTCGCACTATACAGTTTGCAGGACTTCTACCACCATCAGCACCAGCCATGCAGAGACAAGTGGTTCTTCCAGCTCCACGACAAACTTCACCACCAGCACCTACAGCAACTACAGCAGGCACAGGCTCCCAGGATGGGTCCCTCGGCCACGACATGCACCAACATCGAGAGAGCCATGCACGGGAGCGCATTCGACGCAATCTCCCCACGCTTGGCGGTCTTCAATGACATACGACGAGCAGTTCGGGAGGAGCCTGAATTGGCCCCCAATGTCGAGCGAGCAATAACAACATACCAAACAGCTTATGCTTGGACCATGGACGATGGGGTCATCTTCTTCAACCCCCACTCCATACGATGGCAACCTAGCTCGTTGTCGCAACGGGGAAGTGGAGGCACCTAGGTTTACTCGCAGTTGGAAGCCATACGATGGCAAGCTCAGCAGCAGCCCGCTCCTTCCCTTCCATGATCATATCCTGACACAGTAGTGGCCTCAAGGAACGCTAGTACAGACTGACGCTATCTTTATGAACCTAGCAGGTTGCGAGTTCCTCATTGCAGGACACATCTATGTTGGATTCAATAATGACACAAAAACACCGGAGATATCACCACTTGTTAGGCCATAGAATATGCCATCTGTGGATATCCTAGCTGCTATAGATAGCTGATGTAAATCAGGGATTAGTTTCTATAGATAGCAGATGTAAATCAGGGATTAGTTACCATAGGTAGTAGATGTAAATCAAGGGAATTATCCTTGCCTTGTACAGCAAGGCCAGCCGGCCCTATATAATAGAAGGTGCCCCCTCCCATTGAGGTGTGGCCAATTGCACCCCAATTTAATTCTTTACATGGTGTCACCGATAACATCGCCGGACAGCAGCCCCTCACCCTCGCCACCGCACGCCATCAGCTCCTCCTCAAGGAGCTGTGGCTACAAAACGACGAAAAGACGTGTGCTGCCACCGCCCTCCTGGCTGCTGCCCCCTCTCAGCAGCAGCAGCAGCAGCAGGAGGAGGGTGGCTGGCGCCCTAACACCAAAAAGGGCGCCCAGCAGCCCTTCTTCAACAGCCCCAGCACCAACAAACGCATTCCCTGGGGCTTCAATCCCTGGACCGGCGAACGTGTGGCCCCTGGAGAGCGCATCACCCCTCCTGGACAGCGCCGCTAGGGAGGTTCTGGCGCCCCTGAAGGTCCCGGTGCCCCGGTTGGGCACAACCAGGGCATCCTCGGGCCTTCCCCGCAGGCCCACACCGCCTTCGCTCCACTATAGGTGTCGTCCAGTGGCTCCACCACCTCCACCAACACCTGGGATGCAGCCGGCCTCATTGCTGCCCTGCAGCACATGCAACTGCAGGGTGTTACGGGCCAGCCACACCAGGGCCGGCGCGGCCAGGGGTGGTGGCGCCCCCAGGCCCATCACTTATTTCCGCCGCCGTTTCCGTAATGGATTACTTTCCTTAGATATTTTCATAATCGGAGATATATACTCCCGAACTGGGAAGGATTGAATAAGTTGGCAATCAATCTGATTGCTGGCCTCAAGGGCCAACCCTAATCCCTCAACTCCTCCCCTCGCGCTACAGTAACCGCGAGTACTGTAGCGCCGCCTCCCTGTTCGCCTCCCTGCGATCACGGCGCACCAGCGCCGCCGTCGTCCACCGCCTCCGCCTCCTTCTCACTCGTATTCGCTGCGAGAGATCCTCGGTAGGCCTAGGAACCCTATCAACCTGGTATCAGCTATGCCAGGCGACGACGACAAGACGAAGGACACCAGTCCGGAGCCCACCTTGGCCGAGCTCGCCAAGATCATGCGGGAGACCTGCTCGGCTGTCAAGGACCTGGGCGCCCGCGTCCAGGCGCTCGAGGTGGCCGCCCAGGCCACCACCGTCGCCATGCTGGACGGGTTTCCGTACGGGCTGCCGGGCTATGGCGACATTCCACCGACTTCCGCGCCGTCTACGACGACCCCCCAGGTGACATCGGCGCCGAAGCCGATCACGGAGATCTCGTTTCCCCACTCGCCGTCGCAGCCACCACTCTTCACCGACCGGCCTAACCCATCGGCGACCGACCGCGGGAGGACGCGTGCCGCGAGGGGGCGCCTCCAACGCCTACCACGCCTACCAGCAACCCCCTCTCGGCGGCGCGGGCGGCGGCGCATTCCCGAGGCTGGGCGTTCCGCGCTTCAGCAAGTTGGAGTTCCCCTCCTACGACGGTTCTGTCGATCCGCTAAACTGGCTGCGCCGTTGCGAACAGTTCTTCCGCGGCCAGCAGACGGCGCCGGCTGACCGCGTCTGGCTCGCCTCTTACCACCCCTGACGGGAGTCGCCCAGACGTGGTACTACGCCCTGGAGATCAACGAGGGCGTACCAACCTCAGATGTTGCGACCTCACACGGATCGCCTTCTTCGACACCGGGTGGGCGTGGTCCTGTGCCCCCACCTAGACCTAGCGTGGTTCCCTTCCCACGCGTCTGCGCGGGCCCGCCGGTCTCGTCCAGCGTCTACGTCCGAGCCGGCAGCAGCCCCAGCAGCCCCCTACGTCCGAGCCGTAGCCGCCCCGGCCAGTCCTCGTGGCTCCCGCCGCCCCGGCGCCACCTACAGCGCCCACGCCGACACCAGCGGCTCCTTCCGTTCCATCACCGCCACCGCCGCCACCACGGCGCGCCACTCGCACCATGACGGGTGCCATTCCTCGCGTCAGCTATGAAGGGTTGTTGGCGGCCACGACATCATCCTCACCGTCGCCGGTTCCAACGAACTACCGCAGTGCGCTGGCCGACGCCAACTGGCGTGCCACGATGATGGATGAGTACCAGGCGCTCGTCGACAACAACACCTGGCAGCTTGTTCCGCGCCCCCCTAGAGCCAACGTCGTGATGGGGAAGTGGATCTTCCGGCACAAGTTTCATGCCGATGGGTCCCTCGCCCGCCACAAGGCTCGTTGGGTTGTTCGTGGCTTCTCCCAGCTAGGGATGGCAATGGGTGCCCGCAACCCGCAAACCCATGGGTTTTTGCTCCATTAGGTCACGGGCATGGGTCAGTTTCTGGACCCATGGGTCTATCAATGGGTTAAATGTTAGACCCAGCGGGTTTGTGGGCATGGGTTTGGGATTAGGGTACCCATGCCCGCAAACTCATGGGTTTTGTAAACCCGCTCCAATATACAATAGCAGCCCACCAGCCCATATATTACCCGAAAATTTCTTTCAAAGCCTGACCCATTTAACATCATATAAATAGTTGATGTGTCCCAAACCCTAAACCTTGGATCCCAAATCCAATCCCACACCCCCGTCGGCAACCTTTGATGTTGCTCACCATGAGTTGAACCTTTTAATTTGGTGGCCTTAGTACTGTTTGATGCTTCTATTTGTGCCAATGATCATATTATTTGTGGCTGGTTGCTTATACTGTTAATGGGCACGGGCGACCCGCTAATGCCCGCAAACCCGCTGGGCATGGGTTTGGGTCAAATTCTAGACCCATCGCGGGTCATGGGTTTATTCGCGGGCATAATTTATATTCGCGGGCATGGGTTTGGGATAGCAAAACCCAACGGGTTTGAACCCATTGCCATCCCTACTCCCAGCGCGAAGGCGTTGACTATGACGAGACCTTCAGCCTAGTTGTCAAACCGGCCACCATTCGATCTGTACTCAGCATCACCGCGTCCCGCGCCTGGCCCATTCACCAACTGGATGTGAAGAACACCTTTCTTCACGGCCACCTCGAGGAGACCATCTACTGCCAGCAGCCGCCAGGATTCGTCGATGTTAGAGTATATTTGGTAGTTGTAGATATACTTATCGTAGACTGCCATATGTATCCAGGGGAGTCTTGCCTCCCAAGTCATGTACTCTTATATATACCAGCCGATGCCTCAATGCAATACATCCATCTAGTCATACCAATCCCAACTTCCCACATGGTATCACGAGTTTAGGTTTGAGATTCGAATCTTCCGCTGCCCTCGCGCCCTGCCCTCCGCGCGCCACCAGCCATCCTCCGCGCGCGCGATCCCGTGGCGCCCCTCGCCTCCTAGCGCGCGCCCCCAGGGAGGTTGCCTATGACCTCCGCCGGGGGCAGCGCCCTGTTACACGGTGGATTTTGTTCATCCGCCGCCATCTAGAGTGTCCAGCAGCAGTAGATCGGGTAGCGCCTTGTCATCCACCATCGAAGTCGCCGACGACACCATCATCTAGAGTATATTTGATAGTTGTAGCTATACTTATCGTAGACTGCCATATGTATCCAGGGGAGTCTTGCCTCCCAAGTCATGTACTCTTATATATACCGGCCGATGCCTCAATGCAATACATCCATCCAGTCATACCAATCCCACCTTCCCGCAGTCGACCCTGGCGCCCTAGATCATGTCTGTCTCTTGCAGATTTCCTTGTATGGATTGAAGCAGGCTCCACGGGCCTGGTACCAGCGCTTCGCCATCTTCCTTCGGAAGCTCGGCTTCGTCGCCTCCACCTCCGACACATCCCTTTTCATTTTTCGAAAGGGGACAAGTCTCGCCTACCTCCTGTTGTACGACGACGACATCGTTCTCACCACCTCGTCCTCGGCCCTCCTGCAGCGCATCATGACTCAACTGAGCTCTGGGTTCGCCATGACGGATCTTGGCGCTCTTCACCACTTCCTCGGCATTGCTGTCACGCGTTCCTCCAATGGCCTCTTCCTCTCCCAGCGACAGTACGCCATCAAGCTTCTTCAGCGCGCGGGCATGGCTGAGTGTCATCTGACATCGACACCTGTTGACACACCAAGCTATCCGCGACCGACAGGGATCTACTGTCAGAGAGGGACGCATCTAAGTACAGGAGCTTGGCGGGAGCTCTCCAGTACCTGACGCTGACTCGTCTTGATCTGGCGTATGATGTTCAGCAGGTGTGCCTCTTCATGCACGCCCCACACGAGCCTCACTGTGCGCTCATCAAGCGCATCCTCCGCTTCGTCCAGGGGACTCTTTCCTCGGGTCTTCACATTGGCATCGAGTCTGTCGATAAATTGACTGCCTACTCTGACGCTGATTGGACCGGCTGCCCAGAATCTCGACGATCCACCTCCGGCTTCTGCGTCTATCTCGGTGACACTCTAGTTTCCTAGTCCTCCAAGCGCCAGACCACGGTGTCCCGCTCCAGCGCCGAGGCAGAGTATCGGGTTGTGGCTCACGTTGTGGCTAAGTGTTGCTGGCTTCGACAGTTACTCCAGGAACTCCACATCCAGCTGCCCTCCGCCACTATTGTCTTCTGCGGCAATGTCAGCGCCGTCTCATGACGGCCAACCCCGTCCACCACAAGTGAACGGAGCACATCGAGATCGACATTCACTTCGTCCGCGAAAAGGTGGCCCTTGGTGAGATTCGAATTCTCCATGTGCCCTCCTCTCACCAGTTCGCCGACATCATGACTAAAGGGCTCCCGACAGCACTCTTTCGAGAATTTCGATCCAGCCTCTGCGTCCGGGAGCCTCCCGCAGCGACTGTGGGTGGGTGTTAGGCCATAGAATATGCCATCTGTGGATATCCTAGCTGCTATAGATAGCTGATGTAAATCAGGGATTAGTTTCTATAGATAGCAGATGTAAATCAGGGATTAGTTACCATAGGTAGTAGATGTAAATCAAGGGAATTATCCTTGCCTTGTACAGCAAGGCCAGCCGGCCCTATATAATAGAAGGCGCCCCCTCCCATTGAGGTGTGGCCAATTGCCCCCAATCTAATTCTTTACAGCACTACCGTGCGACGTCTTGGTCGTGCTCTTTGGAGAGGTGATGGACCTCACAGCCCCAGGTGTATGACTACAGACTCGCATCTTCATCAGACATCCACCTTCGACGGCGGTTACACTCGATTGAGGCGTTCCTCGACAAGCAATAGCGGCACCAGGAGCAGCCAATGATCAAGAGAAGCCGCCACCTGCTGCCCACCCAAGACTTCACCATCCACGGCTACATCGGCAACTTGCGCTACTACTTCCACTTCCATGTTGACTGCACACGGCACAACATCGCCATCAGTGAGAGTTCCACACATGACAGTTGCAGCACATCGACTAGGAGATCCATTTCCACCAGCAGGAGTTGAGGGATGGGTGCCGCTGCAGCGTGAGGACACACTGCTCATAAATCCGGCGGGAATTGTTATGCCCCTAGAGGACCCGGCTGGCCCCTTGGGGGAAGCCTGGAGGCACGCCAGAGCAGCAGGCGCCCTATTGGGCGATGAGGAGGAGCAGGCGCCCTAGGATCAGGGCGGCCCCACCGGCAAGTGTCTTCAAGAGTTTAGGAAGTTTTAGAGTCTGGAAAGTTAGGTTAGGCAGTTTAGAGATAAGAGGAAAAAGTTTTTGTTAGGAAAGATCGGATCCAATCTATAAGGAATCCAAATCTGAAGCTATAGTCAAGTCATAGGTCCCTATAAAAGTGAGGGATTGTAATTCTGGAAATCAAGAAGGAAGAGAATTCTCTCAAGCCTCCTGCCTCCCTGACTCCTGCGCCACCCCTCCCTGTGTCGTACCCTCTCCCACTTGCGCCAGCCCTAGCCACCACACCTCATTAAATCCATAGCACTACCTTTATTAACTCTAAGCCTTGTCTGGATCCATCAACAAAATTCTAGCTGGCTAAATTTATCTGCTACGAATCCAAACAAGACGCAGCTAAACTTTACCTGCAGCTAAAATATTTCAGATGCTTGAACCCAGCTAGCTAAACTGGTAAACAACCGAATTGCTCATCCACCTTCCTTGGGAAACCCAGTAAGGTAGACAAAAGATTAATGAGAGGTGGGAGTGAGGGTAGGATAGGCAAACATCTCTTCAACAATCAGTTAGCTGGTGGATCCAAACAACCATAGCTAAAATTTAGCTAGGTAAAAACAAGGCACCAAAGTTTAGTTAGCTAAACTTTAGTTGGGTGGATCCAAACAGGGCCCTAATTGTACAACTCCATAGTATCTGTGGATATAGAGTGGTTGGATAGTTTTGCAATTGGAGTAATTTGAAAGGATCAAGGGGATGTACATAACCCTTCATCACACTGATGATCCATCCAGTCACGTGGCCAAACCATTGTTTCAAAGGCGTCAACTAGGCATCCAACTGGCCCCAGCTTGCCTTGAGAAACCAACTGTCTTGTCACCTAGGTGTGCACAGACGTCCAAGGTCACCTTATCGCCTTTAAAAACACTGGACCCAACGGACCAAGCCCGACAAGACAATAATACCAGTTTATTGCAGTGCATCAAATTAAATCTGAAAATTCATTCCTTCACACAAAGAGCACCAGCATAAGCTCTTGCAATGGCTAAGTAAAAAAACAAACCTGCTGTTATGGAACCACCAGGTGAGTTGATAAACAATTTAATGTCTTTAGTTTGGTCCTCCGCATCCAATAGTAGGAGCTGGCTGATAATAAGATCGGCACTTGTATCATCCACCTACACATCATAAGCCGTTCCAACAGATCGATAAATATTCAGTTCGATGCCTATTTTGATCACACTGATGGAACAAAGAAAAACTCCCTGGAATCAAGTTGCTAACAAATGCAAGCGTGAATAATAAAAAAATAAATGTAAATGAGTTCCAACAAAAAGCGATGTCCAAAGTCTTTCATTCTAACAATCCCAATCAATAAACACGCACTTCATTCAGGAATCCCATACAAATAACACTATTGCAGATATATGTTGAAAGACCAATGTTCAGGAACAACAGACTGTAACCTAGGAAGTAGTTCATATCATTTAATTAGGTTTCCGTGATGACTATAAGTTTGTGAGGTACATGACGGTCATACCAAGTATGACTACATATGTAACTTAACCATGACTTCAATATCTTCAATATTTATATGTATGTTCGTCATTGAAGCATTGAAACTAACCATGTTGTACGATCATACGTATGTAACGTCCTTGTCTTGCTGTCTTGCAAGCGAATTCCTTTTGTGATGTATACAAACATATTCGGCTTGGCTATTTTTAGTACGGTCAACATCATTAACTAGCGTGAACCACAAAATGAAATTCAAATGTTTTGACTTTTCCCAGAGTGACATTTACAAACAGGAAATCGGATGCAGCTAAGTAAGCAAAAATTGTAAGAACAGTACTAGGGCATGTTTGGATGGCCATTTTTCAGGCTAAAAACTGTTGTAAAATACAAGTCTGGAAAGTAATACACCATATCCTTGGAAAAAGCTGTTTGGGTGACGGGTGAGACAACTAAATTTACCTCTGTTTTGAGCCAATCAGATAAAAAAATCTGGTCCTGAGGCGACAAGGAAAAATGACAGATGTCGGGCTCGCTTTGCCTTGTTCCCCTACCTCTGGTCGTCGCCCATGGCAACAACAGTGGCTCCCCCTCTATACCCCCTTCCTTGTGCCCTCCAAATCCAGAATATGCGATGGAATAGACTGTCGCCAACTCACCACCAATGGAAACCGTCAAGCTCATCCCACCTCCCCTAGCCCTCGTTCCATCTCATGCTCCAAGTTGGTGGAATAGTTTTAGCGAACATGGCCTCATATGTCATTTCTTCGAGCTTGATTTGGTGATTAATGACAACATGATCAATGGGACTAACCATATTGTTGAGCATGTCTTTGTAGGCATTCCTAGGTCCCATGGATATTACCACAAGTTAACATACCACGCAAAGTTAACATGTCATACCAAGTTAAGCGAAGTTAACATAACATGAGCAAGGTAACATATGCATAGCTCATCCCACTATAAGTGATGGCATGTTAAGTTCGAGTGATGGCAAGTTGGAGACGCAAAAAAAAACAGCAAAAGACACTATCGGATGATCCGGTGGTCCAATTTCTACATGCGCCGGATGAACTCAAGAGGAGAAGCAACAGTTAGCTCATAGAAGACAGTAGCACCGGATGAACCAACGAGGAGGTAGAGGTTCATTTGACGACCCATGGAGTGACAGAGAGCAGCGAGTTGCAGAGGCTTAAGCACCAGATGAACCGGCGATGGTAGCAACGATTCATCCGACGGCATCAAGTTAGCTAAAAGAGACATTTGGAGGAGTCAGAGCTCTTAAGCACCAGACGAACCGACAGCACATGTGGTACATCAGTGGTTCATCCGACGGATGATTTGTGTCAAGTGCAACGGCTAGATGACGTGGAGGGGCACCGGATGAACCGACGGTGGTGAAAAAGGGACCATTGGTTCATCCGATGGTATGAGTTTTTGCAACTTTTAGCCAACGGCTCTTTGGACGCCTTGAGCTATTTATACCCCTCCACTCTCCCATTTGAGGTTGCTAGATTGTGTGGAAGTGGAGAGGAGTGCAAGACACTTAGAAGATCATATCCAAGCCATCCAAGTGCTAAATTGCTCATCCAAAGACTTGCACATGCTTTGTGTGTGTGCTTAGCTCTAGGCTTACCTTTGAGCTAAGTGAGTGCAATGTGTGCCTACATTGTGAGGTTATTCTTGAGTGGATCAAACTGTACAAGATGCACCGAAAGCCTTGGGGCCTAAGTGGCTCACCGGCAATCGTGTTCGACCATCTGGCTTGGTGTGGAGTGGCGAGGACACTTTGTGCGGGGGACGTAGAGACCCCCTTCCCTGGTGAAGAAGCTCCTTAGTGGAGCTGGCATCAAGGTAACCAAGGGAGCTTGGCGAGTGCCTTCGTGGCGGGCCTTTGTGGCTAGTCAAGTGGTGCTCTTGGGAGAGACTTGGTGACCGGGAAGAAATACTCTTCTGTGGAGTGCTACAACAACATGGACTAGGGGAGGTTTAGTGCCTATCGATATTATGGGATAAATCGCATGTCAAGAGTTTGCTTCCTCTCATCCCCCTTTACGTTTCCGCATTACTCTCTTGCAATCGTTACTTGTCTTTACTTTCCTAGAGTAGTATCATGCTAGAATTGGCTATAGGTTGCAAAACTTGTTTTGGGATGAGGGTTTCACACTAGATCAACCTTAGATTGCACATCTAGATAGAAATGATCTAGTTTACTTTATGCAAAGTAGTGGAAGTCATAGGTTAAGCTTTTAAGTTGTCCAATTCACCCCCTCCCCCATCTTAGGCTACGAGCATCCGATTTCTTCCAATAGCAAGATTTGGGAATGAACAAGTAGCGAGTTCAAAGGCCATGAGGAACCAAAGAAACAGCATCGTGCTTCATCTTCCTCCAGCAGTCCAGTCCAGATCTGAATTGGATGCCTGATTCAATTCATTTGTTTGGTTAGTTCTTTGCTTGTTCGTGTAAATGCGTATTTGCATCTGCAAATGACTCCTCATATTTGTGGTTGTCTGGATGCAATATCTGCCATTTGGTACTCATAGAATCTATCCTATCTGTTGATGCTTCAATCTGAGTTTTTTGCCTCAGATTTTAGTGCTGATATCTATGAATTTGCTTTGATCTGAACTTATGTCCTCAAATTTTGATGCAGATATGAAAATCGTTCATTTTGTTTGCTCCAATCACTACTATATTTTGATATTTTATTGCTTGCTTAATGATAGTGCTTATTTAACACAGATGTGCACAAGAAAATACAGGTGTAGCACAATTACATGTGAATAGAATTACAGGACTCCAATAAGCGCCGAAGAATATAGAGAGTGCCTTTTTGGGAAGGAAATGAATTAAAGAAACTAACCGGGGAGCCGAGGAAGACGATGCGCTGGCGGAGGAGCATGTTGGTTGTGTCGAGCTCCTCGAGTCGCGCCTTTCTGGCCGCCGGCCTGGCTGCTGAACGCCCGGACGGGTCCCACCCAGCGGAGAGCGACAGTCGGGCCGCTGTCGCCGCAGATGCACGGACGGCCACCGCTCTTGGCTCCTTCCTCCTGTCAGCGGATGAGCTGGGGGTAAGGAATACGGAAGAAGGAGAGGAGGAAGTGCAGGGAGGCGCTGGGAGCGCCGCCATGGTTGCTGCCGCGGCTTCCATTTCTTGGCTCGCGGCGGCAGGCTTCTGCTGCTGCTAGTGTTATCCTGACGGAAGGGTTAGACTTTTATATATATATACGGGAGCTGCTACACGTTCGATCCGGGCGTCAGCATCGGACGAGTTCGTGACCACACGATTCAAATCAGGAAATGTATCGGCTGTCAGATCGTGTTGCGAAGCATACTGATGTTGCGAACAACTTTTCACATGTTGCGAACATCTTTTCCCATGTTGTGAACCGTCATGCTTCCAACATTCAACAAACGATGTTGCGAGCGTGTTGCGAGCATGTTGCAAACGCGGTTACGTGCAGCATCCAACATCAGGAGTCTTTCTTCCCTCCTCCCCTCATGTTGCGACCATGTTGCGATTATATTGCGACCATGTTGCGACCCGTGTTGCGTGCAACATCCAACATCAGGATCTCTCCTCCTCTCATCCTCAACACAAATCTCAGCATCAGATGTCTGCAACATCGAAAACTCAATATCCACAGCATTAAAACTTAATGTTTGCAACACCCAATAACACGTGTCTGCTCCATCAATACTCAACATTTACAGCATCAAAAAATAATATTTGCAACATAGAAAAATTTAGACATAATTTTGAAACATTCACATGGACCCCTTGCAACATGTCAAGAACACAAATGCAACATGTGCGCAACAATCTGTAACATAAACGATAAACGACCGCATCATGAAAGTGAACAATTGCAACATGCCAAAAACTTGGTGCAACACCAGTATACAATAATTGCAACATAAAAAAATCTCGACAAAAAAAATCTCGCTCGCCGCTGTTGCAACACCAGCTCGCCGTCCGTACGCCGCGAGCTCCTCCGCTTGCGCTGCCGCGGGGCGCTGGCGGTGGGTGGAGCACGAGGAGGACCATCGAGTGGAGCACGGGAGGTGCCGCCGCGACCCGTGCGTCGCGGGCGCCGGCGACGGGTTGAGCACGGGGAGGGACCGCGGGTGGAGCAGGGGGGGGAGCCGGACGAGAAGAGTGAGCAATGAGGAAGACAGGTCAGGAGCTCGCGGAGTAGCTCCTCGCCCTGCTGCCGCCTGCGCGTGGCACGCCACTGATGGTGTGGGAGGAGGATGGGAGCCGCGGGGGAGCTCGCTCGCCGCTGCCCCAGAGCTCCTCCGCTCGTGGGGAGGGAGCAGTAGGTGGTGCGGTCACCGGAGGTGCGGCCGCGAGGAAGAGGCGTCCACCCACGGCGGCGCATCCCTCCCCGACATGCTCGCAGGTAGAGCTCGGTTGCTCGCGAAAGGACCGCCGAGAGCTCGTCGGAGCGCCGCCGCGCGTGTCCCTCCCTCGGGCTCCCGTGGTGCGAGCAAACGCCGACGCGCGGACACGCCATCCGCGAGGCACCGGCGGCGCCGAGGCGTGCTCCCCCGCGTTGCTGACCGTCGGCCGCGCCGAGGAGATGAAACGCGCCTGGAACGCGGAAGCGACTGAACGTGCGGATAGGGAAAAAATGAGACGGCAACGGTGGTCCTCGTGGGCCCATGGAGCAGCCGCGTGTCCAACGCGCGTCAGACGCTCGGATACAAGCATTTCCCTATATATATATACTACTATGTAGCCAGTCATAGAATAACTTATTCTATGGCCAGGCCATCAGACGCACCAAATGAGCACATCCAGCTCCGTCAAGGGAGCCAACAATCAATTCATTTAATCTACTCAGCTTTTACTTTTGTCAAGCCAGGTTGGCAATTGGAACAAAGCCTTCGTTGGCGGCAATTAGCGCTAATTGGTGCGTTTATTAGCATGAGTCAGCACCTAGTAATCAATAAAATTCAGTGCCCAAAGAATACTCCCTCCGTTCTGAAAAACCTGACGTTTAGAACAGCGGCACGGTCTCCAAAATACAACATTGACCTCTTGTCATTATAAAACTATTTATCTAAGAGTGATATATCTGTACTTTTATGAAAGTATTTTTCAAGACAATTCTATTCGTATAGTTTTCGCATCTGCAAACTCAACAGCTTAAAAGTTATTGATGATTTAGATTCCAAATGTTTGACTCAAACCTTGTCATAAACGTCAGGTTTTTCAGAATGGAGGGAGTATATGACAATGCTGATTCTGGAATTTGGCTGCTTGCATGTGCACGCATGTCTGGACTTACCAGAATACTATGAAGAGTATTATTATCTGTCGTCATATATCAGATATATTTTAGAATTCTCAAACTGATATTTCAGAATTCTCGTAAGTATTGCAAGATAATATTTGGCAGTACATGTAGTAACTGGTTCCTTTAGAAAAGCTTGATTTCAAATTGTGGTAACTCTCGAAATCTCATAACCATTTTATAGTAATTGTGCATCTTCGTCATGTCGTACCTAGTTTCTGGAATCTCATCGTCAAATTGTAGTAACTCATCATCCTAGCGATTTTAATTCTCGTAACTATTTTATTTTACATTTGTATTCTCGTTGTAGTAAATAGTTACTCGGATTGCCTTGTGGTAATATTGCCATATTCACCATCTCGTCAGTAGCGCATAAAATAGTTTCATTTTATAAAAAAATATTGTAAGTAGTTTATTGGAATAGTGTGACGTCTAATTTCGTGTCACTAACATGTGTGTTAACATGTGTGTTTGTATATGGCTCACAAATTCAGGTGACATGTTATACACACATGGAGAGCGGAGAGTATACTCTGTGGCCGGCCATAAAATAGCTTATTCTGTTGCCAAATCAATTTACTGCATCAACCGGCCTAATGGGTCCTCATTTTCTTCGGTCATGTTTAATCTACGCGTCAACCGGTCCCGGTCCCATCGGCTTTAATTACCATAGTAAACGCGATGGAGCCAGCATACAAGCCATCATGTCGTACGAGAGCCCAACGAGTCCGCGATTACCGCTTCATGTACAGATGTACTACTAAACAAAACAATTCCTGCCCTATTCATTTTTATGTGTGTGCATGCATATGCCAGATCCCCAACGGGGGTTACGAGACTGCACAAATTGTCTCGTTGTCTACACGTGTAGGGAAGTGCACTATAGTTACCAGATTAAACTATTATTTTACTATTCTGTCTACAAGAGCCGGCAATAGTAAATAAAAATTACCAGAATATATTTACCATCATAGCATCATTGTTTTACTGTAAAATATTTTCTAGAATAATGTCATTGATTTACCACAAAGGTATCTACCACAAGAGGAAACCTGGTTACTAGTGTACCCATAATCATAAAGCAGGTACCGCATATGACAAGTAGTTTACGGAGTTATCACAAAATGACATCACACTGTTTCAAGTAATTTAATTACCATATCGATGATAGGAATGTAGCGTAATTACTAAAGACAAACATGCGTTTCCCGTAGAATAGTTACGAGATTTTGTGAGTTGCCACAATTTGACTTCAAACTTATCCAAGGAGTCAGCTACCAGATACTACTGCAGAGAGCACAGCTACTAGTTACTCGGATTGCCTTGTGGTAATATTGCCATATTCACCATCTCGTCGGTAGTGCATAAAATAGTTTCATTTTATAAAAAAAATATTGTAAGTAGTTTATTGGAATAGTGTAACGTCTAATTTCGGGTCACTAACATGTGTGTTTATATATGGCTCACAAATTCAGGTAACATGTTATACACACGGAGAGTGGAGAGTAAACTCTGTGGCCGGCCATAGAATAGCTTATTCTGTTGCCAGATCAATTTACTGCACCAACCGGCTTAATGGGTCCTCATTTTCTTCAATCATGTTTAATCTACGCGTCAACCGGTCCCGGTCCCATCGACTTTAATTACCGTATACGTAGTAAACGCGATGGAGCCAGCATGCAAGCCATCATGCCGTACCAGAGCCCAACGAGTCCGCGATTACTGCTTCATGAACAGATGTACTACTAAACAAAACAATTCCTGCCCTATTCATTTTTATGTGTGTGCATGCAGATGCCAGATCCCCAACGGGGGTCACGAGCAGGGTTAGACTTACCGTTGGTAACCGGCCGGTTTACCGCGGTAACCGGCCTTACCGGCCTGGACCGGTTACGGTGATGCCGGTTACCAACCGTTAGGGTTAGAGTTTTTGAATTTGAATTTCAAAAAATGAAAATTGTGGAAAAAAATCCCTAAAAATACTTCGTGATTTATGGAGACTAATGGTGTCAAATTTGTTGCAAACTTAGTTCGTTTAGTATAAATTTCAACCAAAAGAAGTTAAACCAAAAAAGAAAAAAAGAAAAAAAAAAAGGCGGCCCGGTTCGGCCCACATAGGCCCAACCGGGGGGGGGGGGGGGGTCAAAACGACCCCGGATGGATGCTAGGCATCCGGAGAGGCGATGCCGCCCCTTCCGCCCCCCGTCCGCTCCCCCCCCCCCCCCGCGCGGCCGCCGCGCGCGCGCAACCGCCGCGGGCGCCGGTTTCTCGCTCGGTTAGGGCGGTAAACCGCGCCGGCGCGGATCCTAGCCGCGCGTCGGTAAGCCGAGCGGCGGCGTCGGCCATCGACCCGGCCGCGCGGTTAACCGCCGCGGATCGATTCGGCTTACCGAGCGCAGATGAGTTCATTGCTTGTAGATTAGATTTGTTGTAGGATGCAGGTTGTAGATAGGATTTGTTGTAGGATGTAGATAGGATTTGTTGTAGGATGTAGATAGGATTTGATTTAGGGTTTAGATAGGGTTTGATTTAGGATGTAGATAGGATTTGATTTAGGGTGTATATAGGGTTTGAATTAGGATGTAGATAGGATTTGATTTAGGATGTAGATAGAGTTTGATTGAGGAGGTAGATATGATTTGATTTAGGGTGTAGATTTTAGGTTTGATTTTAGACATGTTGTTTAAAACTTTATATGATTCATGTTGTCCATTTTTGCAGATACAAAATGGCATCTAGAGATGTTGTGTGGGAACACGGTGAAAATCAACACCCCGGATGGCGATGCAACTATTGTCATATGCGGAAAGGTGGAGGTGGTGCGACTAGGTTCAAACAACATTTGGCTGGAAAAGGCTGAGCTGCTTAGAGTGCAAGGTTTGAATGTCATGTCCACCGCCGAGTACCAGATGGCGACCCAAATGGGGGTCTTCCCATTTCTACAGCGTTGATCTTTTATTACTATGAGTCTATGACTTTGGTATTGTATTTGTATGCACGATTAGCACTATCATTATGGTATTGTATGCACAATTATTACTATGACATTGTTTGTATGCAAAACTATGTTATTTCTCCTATGGTGGGGTTTTGTGATGTTCTTTACATTAAGTTATGCATAAAACATGCTAATATTTTCATTAATTCATCACCGGAGAAGCACAAATGCGGGGTCGGTTTTTCGTGTTTAGCCGCGGCTTACCGACCTAACCGATCGGCAGAACCGGTCCAAACCGATCGGTGAACCGGCATCGAACCGATTGAACTGGGCGCGGATTTGAAAATTTGAATTTGTTCGGTAATGAGCGGTAACCGCGGCTTACGGCCGCAAACCGTTACCGACGGCTGGCGGTTCGGTCGCCGGCCGTGTAAGGTGAACCCTGGTCACGAGACTGCACAAATTGTCTTGTTGTCTACACGTGTAGGGAAGTGCACTATGGTTACCAGATTAAACTATTATTTTACTATTCTGTCTACAAGAGCCGGCAATAGTAAATAAAAATTACCAGAATATATTTACCATCATAGCATCATTGTTTTACTGTAAAATATTTACCAGAATAATGTCATTGATTTACCACCAAGGTATCTACCACAAGAGGAAACCTGGTTACTAGTGTACCCATAATCATAAAGCAGGTACCGCATATGACAAGTAGTTTACGGAGTTATCACAAAATGACATCACACTGTTTCAAGTAATTTAATTACCATATCGATGATAGGAATGTAGCGTAATTACTAAAGACAAACATGCGTTTCCCGTAAAATAGTTACGAGATTTTGTGAGTTGCCACAATTTGACTTCAAACTTATCCAAGGAGTCAGCTACGAGATACTACTGTAGAGAGCACAGCTAATGTTCTCTCGTAACCGTGTACTTCATGCGGTGCTCTCTCATATGCACATGTGTAGAATGGGCAGGCATGTTTTGTGTTGTAAATAATGTTGGCTGTTTTTTAGGAGGGTCCGCTCAATAGTCCGGTTGCCTCCCTCGGCTAGTAAATGACTTGTTCAGTCAACCTAATTAATGCTCATTACTCTCAGGCAATTAACAACCAGAGACAATAACTACAGGGAGCGTGTTGCACATACTCGCTCAACCGGTTGGTCTGGTATAGAATAAGTTATTCTGTAGCCGGCTAAAAAGTAGTGTATATACTATATATATGTGTGCAAACAATGGAAACTCCTATCAGTGATGTTGGATCCAGATCCAAAGGCTAGAGAGAGGTGGGAGCATTATACACTTAAACCCCCAACCAATAGCACAAGTAACCGAAGTTTTGCATCAACCCCCCTTGAAATTAGACCCTCGAGCCCCCACGACGCGATCTGTTTTGCCCCGCCGCCGCAGCAGCAAAGGAGTCCGCCGCCGCCGCCATGGAAACTGCCGCCGACGCTACGAATGAGTCATCCGCCGACACCGGGGAGTCGATTCGTTTTCCCCGTGGCTGCTGCGTCGCTTCGTTCCCTCGACCAGAGGCCGCAGAGGAGTTGCCGCGGGGGGGAGTTCGTTCTTGCGCCGGCAGGAAAACCAGTTGCCGCGGGGAGTGTCCGTCACCGCCTCGAGGAAGACCTCGACTTCCACCACGCCCTGGACACCTCTCGTCCATGACACTTTGCTTCCAACATCGTTAGGATCAGGCTCAGAGTAGCCAAATAGTATGCTGTTCTGCCAATAGCCTCGATTCTAGAGACCCTGATGTCACAATTGCTAAATCAACATGCATAGCATCATCTGGATCTGGCTCTACTACCTTCATAGTTTCCAGAACAAAATCTTGAAGAACAACATCTGGACTATATTTAATTTCACTGCCTGTTGCAGATGCATTCAAGAAACGTTGATAAGCAGCAGCGCCTAACAATGCACGAAAGCGCCAGCGAACTTGACTCTCCCACAAGCAGCAATCCCTGGTTTCAGATTTTGCACAGAATCACCTTACCGTGTGCGTTGACCTCCTCCACACCTTACCGGCGGCGGCGCTGCAAAAGGTCGGAGGCCGGGCTCGGAGAGGCAGCGTCTGGAGGGCAGCAACATGGCTTAGTGGTCCGGTGATTTTTCGGTGATGCGGCTAGGGGAGAGATGGCGACGGAGGGAGCGGAACACAACGAACCTCACGACTCGAGGGGCCGGCGGGCGACTGGAGCAAGGAGGTGCGCGCTAGGGGGTGAAGTGAAAAAAATGGAATTACGAAGGGGGCTGGCGGGCTGCTGATTGCAAATTTCCTCCACCTCTCTCTAGCCTTTGGATCCAGATCCAACGTCGTTGATAGGAGTTTTCATAGTTTGCGCAGCTACCCTGGTTTCCACCTGATACGCTCCCTATATATAGGACGAGTTTTTTGTACTCTCAAGATTAACTACTCCCATATTGTTATCTCATAAACTGTAGGCTATCTTTGCATACTTGAGGTTTCTAAAATAAGTATGTACACATACTTGATTTTCAAAAGTGGTATGTGGACATACCCATTTTTTATATATGAGGAAATACATAGTTTGTGAACATGCTCCTGTTTCTATATCGGAAATAACATATATCACAAGGTGCAAAATATTACGAGTTGCACTAAAAATTTGCATGGCTATCACTTTGATAAATTTTAGTTTAGATATGTTTACATACTCCAATTGATAAATGAGTATGTATACATACACAAAGTGGTATTTTTAACGTGGGAGTAGTTACACCGAGGCTATTCACCATGCTGCGTGGTGAATAATATTGAGCGCGCACCGTCCAGGCTGACGGAGGTCACGTGAGCCATAGTAATCATTTAATTATTTCTTTTCAATTCAGAGTAGTAAAAATGGATCCCAAGTACTTTTTTGCATCCGTTTTTTTGTGTTTCATGCTTAATCACATGGGATCTGTAGGCGGCGCTATGGTGGAGCTCCGGTGATCCTTGGTAATTACATAATTACTCTATTTTGATCATCGGATAGTAAAAATTAGTTGGGTGAGTTTTTTGCATCTGTTTTCGATTTGGGTTGATAAATATTGATGGATTTGTAGGAACCAAACTGATGTTTATAGCACCGGCCCCCATTGGGTGCAGCTACTGCCCATCGAAGGGAGCCACAGTCCTTACTACCTAGGAGGTGCAGCCGTACGTGGAGGAGGATGCTGCTAAGCCACCGATTGGAAAGGGCCGCCGTTGTGTGGGAGAAATTTTCGAGATGTTCGTTGGTCTCCAATTTTTTGTTTTGTGGATATAATTTTCTGCCCCAAGATCTAAATCCATGGGGGTGGCGTGGTAGTGTGGATGCTATACAGCGGAGATGAGGGGGGTTCTCCTGGACCTGAGCTGGCAGTGGATAGAGGCTGCGATGCACGGGATGGCCTAGAGGATGGAGATGGTACTAGCGGGTGACGAGGTTTTAAATTTTCATGTTCTGGTTAGTTTGATAGGTCGAAGATGCTACAGAGAGCAAATTATGTTTGAAGGCATGCGAGCAATGCGCAATTGCAGCAGCTGATAGACGGACTTATTAAGCACAGTTAATTACATACATGTAGTATTGACTAATGCAGTAATGCTTAATATGAGAGATTTTAGAGACAATTAACACATTCATGCGCGTGATGAGAGCTTTCAACAAGAGAGATTTTAGGGAGCAACATGAATAATATTTAATGCAGTTTGACAAGGTACTAATTGACATATAATTACTAATTTCTGCTCCATATTAGTAAAAAATACCACGTGATCGGAGCTCTGGTGAGGCTCTATACCTTTGTGTTTTACTCGTTTCCATATGAGAAAATAAAACTCTTCTCCTCTATGATTAAGCAACTCATTTGTTTACCTTCACGAGAGATTGAACCCGATACACGTCTGTAATGCTTCTGGGCGTGTTGGTTCTTCAGCAAAACTCAATCGCGCACATCCCAGATTTACTCCCTTTGGCCCTCGAGTCGAATCGATTGGACGACTAGTATGTGATTAGAGAGCGCAGGCAAAGTAATCTCTCCCCTACTATTCGTCATGGATGCTGGGTATTTTCGTCAATTACAACCCGGTAGTAAAATCATCTTCAGGTCCTCTATTTGCTCCGACTAATTACAAGCACAGACCTTAACGTAACGGAGGATTCTCCGCTGCCTCATTATTTTTTTATTCTACTTGCGAAGATTAATCCCCCTATGCATGATTTCCTATCGATGTATTGTGGCCGAACAACGCATATGCTTCAACCAGAATACCAGATGCATGTATCTAGTATTATGCATGCAAGCATAGCTTTGCGCCAGTGTGCATGGTGCCAGGAGAGGAAGTACTAAAAGCTTCATGGAAGTGAAAATTATCTCATTGTAGGTAATTACTACTCATTTGGTTGACAAATTACTTTCATTTCTTAACATTTATTTCTTGTGTATAGTATACGGTCTTAATAATTATTCCTTAACTATATGGCTAATCACTTCTTTTGAACGCCAATAGACACCAACAATCCATAGTTGTAATAAAACACGATTTGGTCCATGAGTACTGCAGCCGCATGAAAAAAATAGCATGCATATAATCTCCATTGTGGTTAACCTAACATTGCATCAAGAGAGGGATTTCAGGGGCATTGAAACTTGCATGGGTGCCTATTAGTGTGAGCAAGATTTTTGAGAGTAATGTGCATTTGTATCGAGAGAGGATGAAATAACTTTGAAACGTGATTATAGGGTGTACTAATATTTATATATGAAACACAAATGCATTTGCTTTTGTACATAGGCCTTGCTTGTAGTTTACATTTGGTTACTTTTTACCACTCTAAAGGTTCCAGAAGTACTATAAGTTTACTTGAAAAGTACATCCTTTAATTATAATCATTTTGTGTGTTTAGAAGTTATTCTTACCAATACAGTTGTAACTTTTTATAGAAGTGTGCTATAGTTGGTTTGGAGAAGTATAGGTTTTGAGCAGTACTTACAAATTTAAAGAGATAATTTGCATGGCGCTTGTACACCCTTCCAGTATATTTGGGGACCTTGAAACCTGAATGGGTGCCTGTACACCTGTAAAATCCTTGTACAGTTGCCGACTACTAGCATTGTGAGATTGCACGAAGATATTCACTAGCAACATATACGCACGCGTTCGTCAGTGAGAGAGATAGCCTTTGTATGCATGAATCACACAACGTGATTTTAGGGTGGGGTAATCGTCATGTAGAACAAGGGATGTTTTTTAGAACTAGCTTTGCATAGACAAATGAAGAAAGTTGCCACATAAACAAGGAGTAATCATTTAAAATTAGGGTCTATGTTGGAGTAATTATTTCTATATTGAATTAATATTACTGCCGGAGTCACTAGTAGTAAATGTCTCTCGTAGTGTTTTCTTCTTAGTATTATTCCTTGGATTGAAATATTTTTTTGTAATTGTAATAGATTTGCTCCTCCTCAAATGCTTGATTACAACCAAGCAACTTGACGAGACCTTGTTGACGGTGTATTTTGGTACACCTAACATGTTCATTACACTTTGGTTTGGATTTGATTATGGAACTAACCCGCCACTAGGCACACTAATCATATAACAAGTTCATCTTTGTGCATGCATTTGGAAGTGTTGTGTTTATGTAGGAAAACATGGACATAAATGACGGATTCGCAACAAGTTCAAAGGAGCATTTACAGAGTCTTGTTCGTGTTCATGAGCTTGATGAAAATCACTTCCAATGGTGGCAAGGACCGAAGTGCTACGAGAAACACCCCCGGGGATTGAAGCGTAAAAGACTGAACTTCATGCGCGGAGAACCTCCATCTTGGACGCGAGGATGACATCGTCAAAATCATGCAAGTAGAGGGGGCAAAGTGCATAATCACATGAGGACCCACGGGAGCGAAGGGGCAACCGAACCGGGCCGAGGTGAGCCCTGGCCGGTCGGCCCAGGCCGGCCGGCCCAGCCCACTTCGGTGGCCGGTTCGGCCCCCCTTTCCTTGCACCCGAAGGTCTTCAACCCTAAAGTCCTGGAGGCGCCGCCATTCGACAGGGAGAGAGTCATTCGCACCAGGAGGCGGTCCACAAGCTAGAGAGAGAGGAGGGAGATCTCCGGAGGGAGATCAACCACCTCGAAGGAAGCACCCTCATGTGGAGAAGAAGGAAGACACCGTCGGAAGGGAAACCATGATCAACGGTGCTATGTCCAGCACTTTGATGGGGTAATCTCCTTATTCGTCCATGGGCTGTAATCGATCTTGAGATGTAATCATACTTTGTCGGATTATCTATCTATCATCTTGTGTTGAATATACTTTAGTGCTTAAGGTTAGCTACCATGCCGTAAAGGGAGTAGAGCTCCAATGCTTCCTTGGATCCTGTCACACCCGTTTTCCGAAGGAAACCAAGTGCATACCTATATGCATGCCAGGATCAAGTTTCATGCATATAGTGACATATAAGTGAATACAGAAACAGTATCACGTAAGAGAAAGAAAGATTATCAGAGATTTACGCTTTATCCTGGAAACGAAGGCACCAAACATCACAGGGCGATCGGCGGGGGTTGCGTACGCCTAGCTCCAGCAACATCTTCAAAGCAGCTTCCTCTTTCTGAGCAACATTGTTTATAGCAAGGGTGAGCACTTGTCGTCTTAGCAAGTGTGGGGAAAGACATGAATGCAAAGGCTTTATAGTGGACTGGGCTATAAGCATTTAAGCAATTTTAGTTGATCAAGTTTTATTAGCACCTGATTACTAATAAAGTATAAGTTTATACCAACCCACAATTAAGCATAAGGGTAAAAGAAACACCATAAGCATATGGCAAGCATAACCAGAGAACACGATTTAAGTCCATCTTCAAGTTTAATTATCATGTGAGGGTCCAGGCCGCCCGTGACCGTGGGCACGGCTAATCGATTAGTTTTACACTCTGCAGAGGTCGTACATCTTTACCCACAAGTCACGTAAAAGTCCCGAAGAACTTTAGACCCAACCATGCGATACTAGCTAGGCATCATACCACACTACCGAGGTGTGATTGCATAGGGACGCTACGAGGCCGTTACAAAGATCCCCGGATGTAGGTCGCCCGCTAGGTTACTCCGGTCGGTGCAACGTATAAAGCTCCCGGACGAGTACCGTGTCTTAGCCAAGCCCACACCTACGCCCGAGCAGGTCCATACGCCACTACCCGCCAGCCCCCAACCCTTATCAGGTTTAGCATACCTAACACCTAGTTCACTAATTAATAAGCCAAGACAGAGCCATATGTCTTGTGGTAGCACTGTTTTCCTGGGTGGTCGCTCCATGTTCCGATTAATGCACAGTGATCTTGTATTAAACAAAGATATATAGCATCGAGGTAAAGCATGTTCGTCATTGTTGTTCATTAGAACCACCATATCCCAAGGTATAGCAACTAAGCATAACTACCCGACGTAAAGATAAACCCGTTTGATCAAGGCATAGGATAAATAACACTAGTCAAACCTTAAACATGGGTCCCATCATATTAATGCGAGCATATGCAATGAGTGATTAAGTATAATTCTTAGGACAAAAGATCAAGGACACACTTGCCTTTAATCCAGAGAGTAGTTGCTCAGAATGTCTTCACCTCTTGCTCTTCAATGCTCTCGAACCACGCTCGTTCTACTCGCATCAATCATTGGGTACAAACATGCAAAACAAACAAACAAGCAAAAACTAAGAACAAAGCACCAATCAAAAGAAAACTTTAAAAGAACGCACTAAAGGATAGGATCGATTAGATGGATCACTAAAGCACACAAACCGTGCTTAGAGGAAGAGAGGCTTGGTTAGCTTTAAAGAGATGGTCGCGGAAGATTGAGCAAGGACCGGAAAGATCACACTTAGATTGAGCTGAGAAAAGAACGTCTAACGAACGTTTTGCATATATGAGAGAACAAGGCTATGAGCTAGGTTCATTTTAATTAACAAAACAAATATGAAGGATATTTCGAAATCAAATACCCTATGTTGACATTAATGCAATATTAAACTTTATTTATGAAACCGGTGTAAAGAACTAGTCAAGTTTTATTAATAAAGATTCATATATTGATTAAACCAATTAAACATTTAATTTAGAAAAACTAAACTAGATGAACAATCTAAACGAAACTTTGTAATTCGAGTAGATCATATTTTTATTAAAAACATTATGGTATTGACATTGATCAAATTAATATTTATTATAAAAGTCGATGTAAAAGCCTAATCAAATTTTAATTAGAAAAGATTAATTAACTATTAAACAAATTAACATTTGGTTTACAAAAACCGAGATAAAGATCTAACTAGATTATATATATATATATATATATATATATAAAAGCATGTGATATAATTATTAATCAATTCAACATTAATTATGAAAAACGGTATGTAGCACTATATTGCTTTTAGTTATAAAAGGCATGTACAACTAACCATTAATCAAAATTAATATTAATTTTATTTTCAGAAACAAAACATGATGAAAACACACCACTAATACGTGCTTTACATTATTATGAACATAACGTAATTTGAACGAATAAAACGGAGCTAAAACACAAAAGATGTGGAGAAAACAAGATATAAGGACCTAGTTATGATTAACTATAGATCCTAGGGGCTAGCAGAAAAGATTTGCAAGACACAAAGAATAGTGCTCGCAAAAAGACTAATCTGCAGGGTTAGATCTGAAAAAGGACTCGATTGGATTTATGTGTGAAAGGTGGGATCTTTCTAGGGGGTTATCCGCAGATTTGCCAAGACACAAGAATTACTCTATTCATTACAAGATCTTTCAGGGACCCAACTGAGAAAGTGCTAAGGCCTTCTTCTTTCTCTGGATCGTGTTTCTTTCTCTGGTTCGTTGCGAACTGGGCGGACAGGGGCTCCTGGCTGGTGGAGATTGAGAGGTTCCGGCGAGCTAGGTTCAGCGTGGATCGCGAAACAGAGAGAGGAGGACGGGGCGAACTCCTGGAGATGCTCACCACAGGAGGATGTAGACGGCAGCAGCTAGAATCGATGGCGGAACGGCGATAGCAGCCTGCTGCCTGGGTCTTCATGGGCGGAGCTCCTGGCGGCCAAATCGTCGGCGACCTGGCATCAAGGGGCTCGGGTGAGCAGTGCACGGGGTAGAGGAGAGGTAGGGGACCACAACGAGGTGCTCACCGAGGTGGGGACGGAAGGGGAACGACCAGAACTAGAGCTGCAGCGACGGAGCAGAGACGCCGACGGCGACGGCTCTGTCTTCGCCCACGGGTAGTGCTCCGGTGAAGGGTTCACGACGGGAACTGGCAGAACGGGTCAGGCTCGGCGAGGGGATACTTGTGACAGGGTTGGCTTCGTTCGGCGGAGCTCCGTCCGCGGCGAATCGGCGACATCCCGCTGCGGCGCTCGGCTCCACGGCGTCGGCGTGTGGCGGCGCCGCGCACAGCGGTGCTAGGGCAGCGGACGGCTTGGGTGCGCGGCAGGGTTCGACAGCGGCCTTAAATAGGGCACGAAAGGGCGGCGCAGGTTGGTGCGCACGCCTAGGACTGCCTGACGGTGGCACCGGCCTTGCAGGCCACGGTGGTTGCTGGCCGGGCCCAGATGGGCTCTAGCGGGCTGAAGCGAGCCTAGCGGACAGGGTCGGGTCCTCGGCCTTGGCCCAAACAGAAAGGATAGGGTTTAGATTTTTTCTTAATTTCCGAATTTATTTTTTTTAGTGCGAAATAATTTCCAGAAAAGTCTACAACATATTTTAAAGCACCAAAAATAATCAGAATATTCAGAAATACCAGGAAAATTCCCAGAGATAGATTAGAACATGAACAATTCAAATAAAGTATTTGGAGCTCATGAAAAAGATTTTAGAGCCTTCTAATAAATAGAAATAGCTCAAGGGAAATGAGAATAAATCCCAGAAAAATCCGGAAAATTCCCGGAAGGTTTTGGACACGCATTTTTGAAACCTTTTGCACTCAAGAACCACCAAGATGCATCGGCATGAATGCAACACACATAACTTTTTATTTAATTTAGAAAATCAAACAAAGGATTTTCCTATATTATATTCCCTGTAAAGAAAATAAATGTAGGAAAAAATTTAAAATTATGAGAAAATCGTTATTTAATTATTCTTTCTATTCACATCGTGAAATTGGAAATTTCAGGGTGTGACAAATCTACCCCCCTTAAACAGAATCTCGTCCCGAGATTCGAATAAAGAAGAAGCAAGGAGGAGGGAGATAAACACGAACATTGCGATCGAAGAAGGCAGGCGGTCATCCTCTTTTGTTGATCGGTGTGAAACCTTCGATCTTTTTCTTCGATGATTGTTGGAGTCTTCATCAGAATGAGCTAGGTGGGACAAAAGCAAGCACAAGGTGGGAAGGAAGGTAGAGTGATGTCTTCTTTTCTTCATCTTGCATCTGCCTTTGACTTCCTTCCGGTAACACCTCTAGCGAGTTGAAACAAAGAAAGATGACAAGGATGTGGGAGGTACAAAAGAGAAACCCAACTAGGCAACTGATGTTATTGCAGATGTAAGACCCACAATACACATACACTCACTTCAAAGAACCAACACAAGCAATATCATAAAACCAAGCATCATCATGCAAACACTGAATTCCACCAATCAAGACATAGCTAAGGGAACGATACTACACGTCGTTAATATAGTCAGGGGTTATCCTCCTAATAGATCCTATGTAGCTCCCAGCAAGGATATTCATAAATAATGGATTTTCCCAGATCAAGGAGTACGAAATTATGAGTTCAACCCAACTGGAATCACCTCAATCGGAGGTTTAGAACTCGAGATACGAATTAAACAAGATGGCTATGTCAGCAGTGTTGGCAGATTCTGAATGCTCCACTAATTCGTATGTATCTCCATGGATACAAAACTTATACTGCTGAATTTTGGACAGAGTGAAGCTGATGAAATTCCTGAACTACTCCAATTGGATTTACCTCAATCGGAGGTCTATAGCCCGAGATATAGAATATTGAAGGTAACTAGGTCATCAGAGTTTACAGATTCTGATAGCTTCAATGTTTCGAGCATAGCTCCTGGAACATGTACTGAATAGGGCTGAATTTTTGATAGAAATTCACTTATGAAATTTAGGAACTAACCCAACTGGTTTCATGTCGATCGGAGTTCTGCAGCTCGAGAAAGAATTAAAACAGCGCTGATGTGTCAGAGAGCGGCGCGAACAGATAGAATGTGAAGGGTAACAGTTCTACCAACAAATCAAGGAGGTGTTATTGCTTGAGAGAATGAATAGGCGAGGTCGAAGAGATGTTCAAGGAGAGTGAAAATAAACATACAAGAATTCATGGTATAGAGATAAGAAGATGGTTAAGATGTGAGATCCTTCATCAGAGAGATCAAGGATACGGTAAGAAGGGACTTTAGATGAAAAGAGACCTTAGGAAACATCCATTGCTAACTAGGCTTACGTCCTACAGTCGATACAGCTCTGATACCACTCTGTCACACCCGATTTTCTGAAGGAAACCAAGTGTATACCTATATGCATGCCAGGATCAAGTTTCATGCATATAGTGACATATAAGTGAATACAGAAACAGTATCATGTAAGAAAAAGAAAGATTATCAGAGATTTATGCTTTATCCTGGAAACGAAGGCACCAAACATCACAGGCAGTCGACTGGGGGTTGCGTACGCCTAGCTCCAGCAACATCTTCAAAGCAGCTTCCTCTTTCTGAGCAACATTGTTTATAGCAAGGGTGAGCACTTGTCGTCTTAGCAAGTGTGGGGAAAGACATGAATGCAAAGGCTTTATAGTGGACTGGGCTATAAGCATTTAAGCAATTTTAGTTGATCAAGTTTTATTAGCACCTGATTACTAATAAAGTATAAGTTTATACCAACCCACAATTAAGCATAAGGGTAAAAGAAACACCATAAGCATATGGCAAGCATAACCAGAGAACACGATTTAAGTCCATCTTCAAGTTTAATTATCATGTGAGGGTCCAGGCCACCCGTGACCGTGGGCATGGCTAATCGATTAGTTTTACACTCTGCAGAGGTCGTACATCTTTACCCACAAGTCACGTAAAAGTCCCGAAGAACTTTAGACCCAACCATGCGATGCTAGTTAGTCATCATACCACACTACCGAGGTGTGATTGCATAGGGACGCTACGAGGCCGTTACAAAGATCCCCAGATGTAGGCTGCCCGCTAGGTTACCTGGTCAGTGCAACGTATAAAGCTCCCGGACGAGTACCGTGTCTTAGCCAAGCCCACACCTACGCCCGAGCAGGTCCATACGCCACTACCCGCCGGCCCCCAACCCTTATCAGGTAAAGCATACCTAACACCTAGTTCACTAATTAATAAGCCAAGACAGAGCCATATGTCTTGTGGTAGCACTGTTTTCCTGGGTGGTCGCTCCATGTTCCGATTAATGCACAGTGATCTTGTATTAAACTGAGATATATAGCATCGAGGTAAAGCATGTTCATCATTGTTGTTCATTAGAACCACCATATCCCAAGGTATAGCAACTAAGCATAACTACCCGACGTAAAGATAAACCCGTTTGATCAAGGCATAGGATAAATAACACTAGTCAAACCTTAAACATGGGTCCCATCATATTAATGCGAGCATATGCAATGAGTGATTAAGTATAATTCTTAGGACAAAAGATCAAGGACACACTTGCCTTTAATCCAGAGTAGTTGCTCGAATGTCTTCACCTCTTGCTCTTCAATGCTCTCGAACCACGCTCGTTCTACTCGCATCAATCATTGGGTACAAACATGCAAAACAAACAAACAAGCAAAAACTAAGAACAAAGCACCAATCAAAAGAAAACTTTAAAAGAACGCACTAAAGGATATGATCGATTAGATGGATCACTAAAGCACACAAACCGTGCTTAGAGGAAGAGAGGCTTGGTTAGCTTTAAAGAGATGGTCGCGGAAGATTGAGCAAGGACCGGAAAGATCACACTTAGATTGAGCTGAGAAAAGAACGTCTAACGAACGTTTTGCATATATGAGAGAACAAGGCTATGAGCTAGGTTCATTTTAATTAACAAAACAAATATGAAGGATATTTCAGAAATCAAATACCCTATGTTGAAATTAATGCAATATTAAACTTTATTTATGAAACCGGTGTAAAGAACTAGTCAAGTTTTATTAATAAAGATTCATATATTGATTAAACCAATTAAACATTTAATTTAGAAAAACTAAACTAGATGAACAATCTAAACGAAACTTTGTAATTCGAGTAGATCATATTTTTATTAAAAACATTATGGTATTGACATTGATCAAATTAACATTTATTATAAAAGTCGATGTAAAAGCCTAATCAAATTTTAATTAGAAAAGATTAATTAACTATTAAACAAATTAACATTTGGTTTACAAAAACCGAGATAAAGATCTAACTAGATTATATATATATATAAAAGCATGTGATATAATTATTAATCAATTCAACATTAATTATGAAAAACGGTATGTAGCACTATATTGCTTTTAGTTATAAAAGGCATGTACAACTAACCATTAATCAAAATTAATATTAATTTTATTTTTAGAAACAAAACATGATGAAAACACACCACTAATACGTGCTTTACATTATTATGAACATAACGTAATTTGAACGAATAAAACGGAGCTAAAACACAAAAGATGTGGAGAAAACAAGATATAAGGACCTAGTTATGATTAACTATAGATCCTAGGGGCTAGCAGAAAAGATTAGCAAAACACAAAGAACAGTGCTCGCAAAAAGACTAATCTGCAGGGTTAGATCTGAAAAAGGACTCGATTGGATTTATGTGTGAAAGGTGTGATCTTTCTAGGGGGTTATCCGCAGATTTGCCAAGACACAAGAATTATTCTATTCATTACAAGATCTTTCAGGGACCCAACTGAGAAAGTGCTAAGGCCTTCTTCTTTCTCTGGATCGTGTTTCTTTCTCTGGTTCGTTGCGAACTGGGCGGACAGGGGCTCCTGGCTGGTGGAGATTGAGAGGTTCCGGCGAGCTAGGTTCAGCGTGGATCGCGAAACAGAGAGAGCAGGACGGGGCGAACTCCTGGAGATGCTCACCACGGGAGGATGTAGACGGCAGCGGCTAGAATCGATGGCGGAACGGCGATAGCAGCCTGCAGCCTGGGTCTTCACGGGCGGAGCTCCTGGTGGCCAAATCGTCGGCGACCTGGCATCAAGGGGCTCGGGTAAGCAGCGCACGGGGTAGAGGAGAGGTAGGGTACCACAAGGAGGTGCTCACCGAGGTGGGGACGGAAGGGGAACGACCGGAAATAGAGCTGCAGCGACGGAGCAGAGACGCCGACGGCGACGGCTCTGTCTTCGCCCACAGGTAGTGCTCCGGTGAAGGGTTCACGATGGGAACTGGCAGAACGGGTCAGGCTCGGTGAGGGGATACTTGTGGAAGGGTTGGCTTCGTTCGGCGGAGCTCCATCCGCGGCGAATCGGCGACATCCCGCTGCGGCGCTCGGCTCCACGGCGTCGGCGTGTGGCGGCGCCGCGCACAGGGGTGCTAGGGCGGCGGACGACTTGGGTGCGCGGCAGGGTTCGGCAGCGGCCTTAAATAGGGCACGAAAGGGCGGCGCAGGTTGGCGCGCACGCCTAGGACTGCCTGACGGTGGCACCGGCCTTGCAGGCCACGGTGGTTGCTGGCCGGGCCCAGATGGGCTCTGGCGGGCTGAAGCGAGCCTAGCGGACAGGGTCGGGCCCTCGGCCTTGGCCCAAACAGAAAGGATAGGGTTTAGATTTTTTTCTTGATTTCCGAATTTATTTTTTAGTGCGAAATAATTTCCAGAAAAGTCTACAACATATTTTAAAGCACCAAAATAATCAGAATATTCAGAAATACTAGGAAAATTCCCAAAGATAGATTGGAACATGAACAATCCAAATAAGGTATTTGGAGCTTATGAAAAAGATTTTAGAGCCTTCTAATAAATAGAAATAGCTCAAGGAAAATGAGAATAAATCCCATAAAAATCCGGAAAATTCCCGGAAGGTTTTGGACTGCTTCTAAACGCATTTTTGAAACCTTTTGCACTCAAGAAGCACCAAGATGCATCGGCATGAATGCAACATACATAACTTTTTATTTAATTTAGAAAATAAAACAAATGATTTTCCTATATTATATTCCCTGTAAAGAAAATAAATGTAGGAAAAAATTTAAAATTATGAGAAAATCGTTATTTCTTTCTATTCACATCCTGAAATTGGAAATTTCAGGGTGTGACAGATCCATTCAATATGCCGTGTCCATCATAGGTCTAGTCATGAATACCTTCGCGTAGTGACAGTACGAGAGGAGGGAAAGGGCGAAACCGTGGTCACAACCCCGATAGATTAGATTAGTTTTCATGTCTTTAAGCGATTGCATGATCTAGTATCGTAGACCCGTGGGCGAGTGTCTTTTATCTTGATATATTAATCATTCTCTCTAGTGTAGTTTAGTTGTTTTCTAGTTTAAGCGTAGTTAGAGTTGAGTAGTTAGAGTGTAAAGGTAGATCGAACGCTTGTAATCCCCTTGCTCCGCGGATTGACAAGAACCTTGGGAATCCCGTGGTGAAAAAGGTGTGGGTCCCGTACGCTTGCGGATCGTAAAGGAATACATCTTTTATCCGTCAACAGACCTCAAAGCGCACAGATTACAGCAAGAACCATCCATATCTCAAAAATGCAAAAGAGAAGAAAACTCCAACACCACAAGAAAAAATGACCTAAATGGACGACCGACATGTTAGCATGTTAGCGCCACACACACGGAGGAGCCCGTTGTCTAGGCCCTTGACATGGGTCACTGCGACGATGGGCAGCTTGCGGTGTGACTAGAAGAATGCCGACAGTGTGGCTCCAGAGGAATAAGAAATGACACGATCTACAGGGCTTACAACATGCAGTACTAGTAGATGATGACAGTCTTGCCGGACACAAGCAGCATACGTAATCAGGTTTGATAGGCTTGGAACGATGGACTACATATTTATATCTGCAAATTTCCAAACTTGTAATTATTGCTTTAATAACATCAATTAACATGGTCTTGAGTATTTTGTTAATATGTGTTCATGCATGTACACATAATTATTGGTCCATGCAATTAATTTTTGGAGTATATATTGGAAGCATTTTACCTTGGAGTAATTGCTGGTCAGGATAACGGAGGAGCCATCACACCGTGAGGATGTTGAATATTATTCAACGGCCAGGCTGTTGAATATACATTACCGATATATATATATATATATACTGTATATATATTATGCACCTGGGTGCATTCTCTATAGCGAATGCACCCAGGCCCAACTAGCCGAACCAACCAGGCTTCTTTAACCGGTGGCGGGGGCGCGCGCGGGCCTGGTGGGTGGCGCGGGGCGCTTAACCGCCGTCATAACCGCACCCCACGACCGCTTAAAAAAAACCGCACCCACAACCTCCTTCGTTAACCACCCACGTTTGGCCCGCTTATTACAAACTCCTCCCCGTCACTCTCTCATTCAATTCCCCCGACCCGTTACCACTCTCTCCACTTTCTCGTCTTCTCCGCTTCAGCTCTCGCCGGCGAAGAGAGGCGCAGTGGTTTTCTCGTCGGCTTTGAAGCGGAGCGATCGACTTCGTGAAGCTTAGTGCTCGTCGGGATTCCGAGCGGCGAATCACCCCTCTCTACTGCGCTGCGTTTCCGTCGCCTTCCTCTTTCTCTCCGCGCGGCGGGGGGGGGGGGGGGGCGAAACCCACGGGGGGCGACTGTGGTGAGGCGGGAGAGACCCCAGCGCCGTTTCCCCACTGCGTTCACGAAACACATTGCTCGCAGGTATGCCGCCCGACCTCTCGCCCCTTTCATTTTTTTCCGTTAGGGTATTTGTGTGGCTGCGTGATTATTCATGTTTCGGCGGATTTTTGTTTTTCGAGAGCCCCGGGGGGGGTTGAATGAGGGCGTCAATGATTTTTGTATTCATTCAGATGATATTGCTGCTACCTTTTTCGTTAGGGTTTTTATTGACTATTTTTTTTGTGTTTTCCATTCATTGGATTTTTCATATTCGATCAGACGCGGCTAGGTGTAAAAATCGCATGCGCTCCCGTCGTGTTATTTTTTTACTTTTTTCAGTTAGGGGGGGTTTGATTGATTCATTGTTAGCAACCGTTGCATCACAGAAGTTGCAATCGACCTATTACTGAGTTTGCAACCGGTCAATTACACTAGAAACATTTGTTGCAGGGGGGTTTGACTGATTCATTGTTAGCAACCGTTGCATCACAGAAGTTGCAATCGACCTATTACTGAGTTCGCAACCGGTCAATTACACTAGAAACATTTGTTGCAGGTGCTGTAGCTTTCTGTCACATTTTTGTTTTGCAATCTGTTAATTGCAGGAGTTGCAACTACAATCACAGCAGAAGTTTGTAATCGTCTTAGCACGCATGGCTTTGATTGATTTTCATTGTTAGCAACCTCTGTATTACAGAAGTTGCAATCTCCCTATTTCTGGAGTTGCAACCTGTTAAGCAGACACAGCAATACTGTTTTTGTATGTGTTGTAGCTTTTTTTGTAACCGGTTAATTTGTTGCAGTTGCAACCATAATCACAGCAGAAGCTGTAATTGTCGTATTAGACAGGATTTTTTTACATATTTTTTTTGTGTAGCAGTTTTGATATTGTGAGAACTGTATCCTATTTTCTTTATAGGGTGCAAGTATTTGCATTTTTACAGGAGTTGCAATTTTGTCTAGTATTAAATCCTTTTTATTAGCATTGGCAGTTTTTTTTGTGTTACTGGTTTATAGGAGTTGCAATTGCCTTATCATTGAAGTTGCAAACTGTGCATTTTTTATTTTCGATGATTGTTTATGTTCATATATTTTTTATTACAGTTGTTATACTTTTTACAATGGAGCAAGGCGGTCAGCAAGGTGAACAACAAGGTGGTCAAAATACTCGATCTTCTCCTCGGTTGTCTGAGAAGAGGAAGGCTGATGATTTACAAAGACTCCGTGAGAGGCGGAAAAGGCTCAGGTTGCCAACACCGCCGCTGGCTAGCACTGCTGAAGAGCAAGGAGATGAAGAACAGCATGATGAAGATTTTGCCCCAGACGGTGAAGGCTCTGGACACGATGACGGCGATGTTGCCGCTCTGGCCGCTGTTGGCGATGGTGACAAGGGCAAATCGAAGCCACAATCCATGCGATGCTCCCCTACGAGTTTTATCAAGCTTATCAATGCTTTACCAAACGATCTTAAGGGTCAAGTAGTCGCAAAAGGTTTTGGGGGTCTTCTGAATTTCAAGCCCAATTACCTTAAGAGGGATGTTAGCAACTGGCTGATGCGGAAGTTCAATCCAGAGACAATGAAGCTTGAGATTGGTGGCGGCAAAGGGATCAATGTCAGCCATCACGCTGTGTGGTGTGCCATGCAGATTCCCAATGCTGGAGGTGACCCGCTCCCAATGTCTGATGCAGATGCCCGCACTGAGCGTGATCGGCTCGGCTTACAGATTGTTGGCCCTTCTTACAACTCGAGGAAGGGCATTACTGTGAAACACATAACCGCCGGATCGAAGAACCGTTCATTGGTCGGGGAGCTTGGTCTAAGAGATTTTTTCATGGTCGCTTTCCAGTGTTTGCTGTTCTCAAACACTGACACCAAGATCAGGCTCGATGATGTGAGATACACCCAAGATATTCAGAACATTGGCACTAGGAATTGGTGCAAGGCAGTTGTTGACAGGCTCAGCGTTGCTGCTCAATTATACAAGCTGGATTATGCTCAGAAAGGCATCAATGCACCCATCAGCGGATGCACCATCTTTCTAGTGCTAAGCTCAAGTCAGACATGCATTTTTTCCTGTTCTTTTTTGTTTCATTGCTTTTTTTTGCAACTGTTTACATACTGTTGTTGCAATCATATATTTTTTTCACTGTTTTTCAATATGGCATTGCACCTTTTTGCAATCACTTGCTACCCAGGTTTGCAATCATATTCCAAATAACCAAGTCAGGTTTTCTTTTTTTGCAACCACACATAATTATTGTTTGCAATCACACACAAAACATAGTTGCAATCACACACTGGTTCAGTTTCTTTTTGTCCCTTTTGCAGTCACAAAAATAAACCAACAGTTTTTGTAATCACACACTTTTAGTTTTTGCAATCACTTGCTACCCAGGATTGCAATCATATTCCAATAACCAAGTAGCTTTGCAAGCACATATACAAAGTCAAGTTTTGTTTTCTTTTTTTGCAATCACACATAACTACTGGTTGCAATCACGCATGCCAAATAGCTGCAATCACACACTGGTTCAGTTTTTTCTTTTTGTCCCTTTTGCAGTCACAGAAATAAACCAGCAATTTTGTAATCACACACTTTAGTCTTTTGCAATCACTTAATACCCAGGTTTGCAATCATATTCCAAACAACCAAGTAGCTTTTCAACCACAGACAAATTCAGGTTTCTTTTTTTGCAACCACACATAACTACTGGTTGCAATCTGTCACGCCAAATAGTTACAATCACACAGTGGTTCAATTCTTTTTTCTTTTTTGCAGTCACAGAAATAAACCAGTAGTTTTTGCAATCACACACTTTTTAGTTTTTGCAATCACACACTTTAAATAGTTTTTGCAATCCCACACAGTTTTTTGCTTCATCACTGTTTTTTTGCAGATGTTATACGTCGACAACTTGCAGCACGGATTCCAGACAAGCCCTTTTTGCATCCCCCGGTGCTCCTTCCTGGCCTCGAAGATGATTCAAGCTATACTCAACCAGGACCGCAGGGGGGATGTCGCTGGCGACAATGTTGAGTTTGGGCATCTCAGGGTTTGTTTTCTTTTGCAATCACACTTTCTTTTCATTTTTCTTTTTTTTGCAAATGTCACCACTATTTTTTTACTCCAACTTTTTGTTTTTTGCAGCTGAAAAGTATCACGGACACATGCTACGACGCTCCTGTGGGGTCTTTGACGATCATCGCCCATCCCCGCATTTGGCCCCGCCCAAGATGCGGATGATGAGGGGCTTGCGGGCGGTGTGCCGCCCAACTGCGGCGAGACCTCGCGTCCCATCGGCAGCCGCTACATTTGCTGCTGGGGCTAGTGCATCCACCGCTGCAGCAGGGGCTCCTGGTCCTAGCACCTTCCATGATCCTGGCGGTCATGGGCCCCACAGCAGTTCCCCTCCTGTTTTTTATGAGTACCAAAGTTTGCGCACTACATTTAGCCAGCGCCATTCTGATTTAGTTGGAAGGAGCAGGAAGGAAGATGCGCTGGCTATCTTGAAGGAGTTTGACAAAAGCACTAAACGTGCACAGGAGTATGCAAGGAAGGCTTCTGAGTACGCAACAAGGTCACGTGATCTTATGGTGTCAGCTCATCAGGAGTGCGTTAGCAGCATCAACAAGCTTCTTGCGGATGCGGTACCGCCAAGCAAGCTTCCAAGGGTCGCAGGAGGAAGGCTGCGAATGTCACACAACCATCAACTGGTATGTTCTTTTTTCTTTATATATATTTTTTTTCATAATCATGTTGCTACCACATGTAATCAGAAGATGCAATCAGACACACAACCTTTTTGCAAACATACATCTCACATCACCTTTTTTTGTTTTCAATCAGATGTAAACTGCAGTTTATTTTATATGTAATCACTACTTTTTTTTGCAATCATGCACACCCAAGGTTGCAAACACACTAATATAGCATTTTTTTGCAATCACACTTTTATTTCTGTGTTTAACAACAGCACCAGCAACAGAATCAAGTATGTAAGACATTCCTGGGGCAGACACGGATGATGGTGTTTTCGACGCTCCCAGCCCAATTGAAATGGAGGTATATGAAGGCGGCGCGCACGATGAAAACCCTGTACAGGGTGATGTTGATAGCAGAAACGTTGAGCAAACACCACCCCACGGTCATGACAGTGAACATGGTAGTTTCGATAGAAGTAAGAATATATATTTTTTATATTTTAGTCTAAAGGATCTGTATTTTATTTTTATTTACTCACCATCTTCCTCTTCTATTTATTTTTGCAGCCCCCCACACCTTTCTGGCAACATTTCAAATGTTGATGAAATTCTAGGACTTTTTGATTCGCCTCCTCGCGCTGGGGACAATGCAGACGAGCCCCCGCGTGAGCCAAGACACACTGTTGCAAAGAGGAGTGCTTCCTCAATATCTCCGTCTCCCCACCAGTTTGATGTAAGCTCTTTTTTTACACCCAGGTTGCAATCCCCTCTCAGGGTTTAATGTAGTCACACCGCATGGAAAGTTGCAATTAGTTACTCAATCTAGCAATCATAAGCATTTTTCACTATTTTTCTTTTTTTGCAATTTTTGATTTGTTTGTTTTTTCCTCAATCCTATTATCTTCAGCCTCAGCAGCAGCAGCAGCAGCATCAGCATCAGCAGCAGCAGGTTTGTAACCCACACACCACCAACATTGCAGTTGGGTTGTACTTACAGTTGCAATCCTTTTTGTCTTTTTTTATTTTATTTCTTTTTGTTTTTTTACTGGCTAAACCACAACTATTCACTCTTTTTTTTCTGCCCCATAACACAGTTCACTAGAACTTATGCAAGGAGGACTGACAGGGAGGAGAGGAGGCAGAAACTAAAAGATGCGAGGCCGAGAAGAATATTGCGAGAGGAGGCAAGAAGAAAGGGTGAAGAAGAGGAAGCCTCGAAGAGAGAGTCCGAAGCCGAGGAAGCCAAGAAGAATGCGAAGACGAACGAGAGGAGAAAGGCGAGGGCCGATAAAAAGACTTTGGAATACGAGAGGACGTTGAAAGTAGCGACGGGTTTGTAACCCACACACTACCAACAATGCGGTTGCTTGCACTTATATTTGCAATCATAACTTTTTTTTTACCGTGACATATTTCACACTCGGCCACCGAAGTAGAAGCTAGGGGAAGGGCGCCGATGAGGAAGCTTCAAAGAGGGCGCAAGCGAGGCGGCAGCGGGTTTGTAACCCACACACCACCAACATTGCGGTTGCTTGCACTTTATAGTTGCAATTATAACTCTTTTTTTTTTCACCGCCACATATGTTTCACTCGCCCGGCGAGAAGCCAAGCGAAGGCCGCCGAAGAGGAAGCTTCGAACGAGCCGGTCGAGGCGGCAGCGACGGGTTTGTTACCCACACACCACCAACATTGCAATTTGTTTGCTCTTATAGTTGCAATTATAACTCTTTTTTTCCGCCACATATGATGCACTCAGGCGGTGAAGCGAGAAGCCAAGCGAAGGCTGGCCGAGGAAGAGATTAAAAAGGCTGCGGTCGAGGCGGCGGACGCAGGTTTGTAACCCACCCACCACCAACATTACGGTTTGTTTGTATTTATATTTGCAATTATAACTTTTTTTACCGCCACATACGATGCCCTCGGGTGAAGTAGAAGCTAAGCGAAGGTACGCCGAGGAAGATAAGAAAAAGGCTGCAGTTGAAGAAGAGAAGAAAAAGCTTGCTGCTGCGTTAGTTTTGAAGACGACTTCATCTGAACATGGTGCGAAAGGAAAATCTAGTGATGAGCAAGCAACAACAGGTTTTGTAACCATACACTTGTCTAAGCTTTTTTTTTTGCAATCACAACACACCATGCTGTTGCAATTACACATTACTCAGACTTGCAATCATAAATAACCAAATAACCAAGTTTCTTCAACCACACATAATACAGTCATGGCGTAACCACAAATAACTTCTGGTTGCAATCACGTACGTAAAACAGTTGCAAACACACACTGTTATGGCAAATTTTTTTTAATGACACGCACAAAAATAGTTTGGAAACACTGTACATGCTTTTCGTTTTTTATTCACAGTTTTTACGTTGTTGCAATTCTGAGAACAAGCCATGCCGAGCAAGAGTCTTGAACCTGAAAAAGCACAAAAAGGCAAGCAAGCGCAACTGAAGATCATCGAGCCGGAGCGACGATTTCGTGATGAGCAAAAAAGATGCGGCGATGAAATCCGGAGGAAGAAGGCCGAGGTCGATAACAAGAGAAATCTTGGTGCTACCAAGAAGCTTGAGTCAAAGAAAAAGGCTGGAGCTGACAAGAAGGCTGAAGAGAAGGAGAAGAAGATCATAGCAGAAATCCAGAAAAGGCTGGACGCGAACATTGCTGCTTTACAGAAGGAGCCTTCCGCATCAAAGATAAACAAGCAGGTGGAGATGCAACTGTCAAAGGCGTATGCTAAGAAGCGTACTGAGTATGAGAAAAAGTTAGATTTTCTCCGCCAGGAAGCCAATGCTGTGTTGGAATCTGTGGAGGCACCTTTGCAGGCAGCATCCCCTTCATCAGCTGACGATGTCGAGTTTCCTCCGGAGTCCCAGGATGATATTGCTAATTTGACTCCACCGATCCGTCTTTCACAAGACGAAGTGTCTGAAGGTCTCATCGATTACGGCAAGGTTCAGAGGCTGATTTTCAAGCGCCTAGGTGACAGAGTGATGAGGAGGCCTGCTGAGTTCGTATCTCCGTTCCAGATTAAACGCAAGCGCCCCGACATACCTGTTTCCAAGGCTGTTTATCTGAGGCAGAAGATCATATCTGAACCTGAGCTTCAACAGTATGTTTCTTTTTTTTACTGTGTATTTTTCATGTTGCTATTGTTTTCATACTGGCATTGCAACTGTTACACTCCCAGTTTTGCAATTTGTACACTTTTTTGCAATCACACATTCAGCACTTTTTTTGCAACTACTCACACAGCAATTTGCAATCATATGTTGTCAAATCTAGTTGCAATTGTTTTCTAACTGGCATTGCAACTCTTACACACTCAGTTTTGCAATTTGTACATTTTTTTGCAATCACACATTCAGCACTTTTTTTTGCAACCACTCACACAGACCAATTTGCAATCACATGTTGTCAAACCTAGTTGCAATTGTTTCATACTGGCATTGCAACTGTTACACATGCGTTTTGCAATTTGCACACTTTTTTTGCAATCACACATTCGGCAGTTTTTTTTGCAACCACTCACACGAGACCAATTTCACATGTTGTCAAACCCGGTTGCAATGCACGGGGAGTTGCAATCACGGTTAACAAGTTTGGTTTTGCAACCATACACCGTATTTTTTGGAAGTATCACACGGAGGTGTTGCAACCACATTGATTTCATTTTGGAATTTTTTGGTGCGGGAGGACTTTATTGGAGTTTGGCATTCTTGCTTTGAATTTTCTTGGACAACAACTCATTGACAGTTTCTCAAACGACAAGTTGGGAGAGTCTTCCTTGATCGATTTCGTGGTGCATTGCATGCGGCATGATGACATTGTGCACAAGCTTGATTCGTTCGGGTACAGGGTGTTTCTCATGACTGGTTTCTATGTAAGCCTTTTTGTTTTTTCAACTGTCCGTTTTTTTAATACAATACAGCAACCTGTTGAAACAACAACATTTTTTGTTCGATCGATCTAGTTTTTGTTTTAATGGGCCTTTTTTGCCCCCCCCCGTGTGCGGTGGAATATTAATGGTTGCGACGCGATCCCTCAATGAGGATAAATCCGAGACGAGAAGAATTCAAAGTCGTCCGGAACCACTCGATGACCGAGTGCATAAACTACGATCCGTCAAGAGCAAAGCGGTTAGAGACATCTTTTTTCTCAAATACAGTCTGTTTTTCTTGTAACATTTTTTCAAAGTTGCAATTGCAAAATTATAATCTGCAACCCTTTTTTTCATTAATATTTTTTTGAGTAATTGCAATCATAAATGAAGTTGCAATCACACATCAACACTAGATGTAATCAATACACTAATCATTTTTTTGTCCCCTGCACTCTTGTTTTTTTTGCACCAGATCTTTGTCCCTATTCATGATGCAGGACATTACTTTGTGTATTGTTTCAACTTCATGCATAATCGCATTGATGTGCTGGACTCGAACGACTACTTCATGAAATGCACGGATCCTGTAGAACGTCACAAGCATGTGTTTGCAAAAATTCCAATCATAGATGCGGCTTTCCGAGAAGGTGTCCAACTTCAAGCCGCCCGAGTTAGTGGTTGGAGGAAGCCTTTCATTGAAGTCCCAAAGCAAGTGGCCCCAATGATTGCCTCGTTTTTTGTCCGGAAGTACATGGAGTACTATGACGGGAACAAGCTGACGGAGGAAATCAACCCGGTAATGCGTGATGTGAACTGATCCATTTTTTACATCTTTTCTCTTTTTTTTCTATGTTTTCTGTATGTGCATTTTTTTACCAAACTGTCGAAATAGCTATATTTTTTTAATGTGTGTTTTTTATGCTGCTGCAGTTCAACGGCGTCATTTACAGATGTGAGATGCTGCACTATCAAATCTTCCACCCCCTCAACCAGGCCGATCTCCCTGCAATGCTGGACAAGTACAGAATCGGGGGACACCGTCTTGATCTCGAAGATGACAACAGCCAGTCTGTGGACTTTTAGGATCCTTGGGATAAAAAAACATGTTATATCTGTGTGTTTATCTGCATTTGTACGCGACATGTTATGCGTGGCAGTACGAAAATACTATATCATGTGATGTGGCAACTCTTACGTCCTTTTTTGTTTGAATTTGTGAATTGGAACTCTGGCAATGTATTTTTGTGCACCTTCTTTTTTTATTCGGCATGGAGTGTTTTTTTTGCAATCCACCTTTACCTGTTTTGCAACCACACTGCGATAAAATTGCAATCATTCACATGTGTTGTTTCTGCAACTGTGTTTTTTTTGCAATTGCAGCACATCAGCGGTCAAGGATGTTTGCAATCACCTTGTATTTTCACCAAGTTGCAACCACATCAAGCAAAGACCAAACTAGTCACACCAAGCTTTTTTACCAGTTTTTTGCAATCGCAATCACATTGCTATAAGGGGTGCAATCACACTGAGACATGATTTGCAATCAACTACATTCTGGTTTGCAACTGTCTTTTTCTTTTGCAATTGCAGCACATCAGTCGTTGCAAACACACTGCAAAGGATGTTGCAATCACCAGTATTTTTGGATCAGGTTGCAACCTAGTTTCAATCTTACAGTGTCGTGGCACAGAGCTTTTTTTTTGAAACTGGTGTTTTTTTACCCGTATTTTTTTGAAACTCTTTTTTTTTTGCAAAATCACTGCTCTAAGGTTGCAATCACACTGCTATGAGGGTGCAAGCAATAACCCACATTCTGGTTTCGCAACTGTCATGTTTTGCAATTGATACACATCAGTTGTTGCAACCACATGTAAAGAATGTTGCAATCTCCTGTATATACACCAGGTTGCAACCACCAACCTAGTTGCAATCTGACAGTGTCATGTTATGGAGCTTTTTCTTTTTGAACTGGTTTTTTTGCAGACGCATTTTTTTACTTGTGTGTTTTGCAACTGTTTTTTTGTTGCAATCACAGTCTCATGTTTTTTTTGCATCTGTTCTTTTTTTAAAACACATATAACTCCTGGTTGCAATCACTAACGCAATTTTTTTGCAATTACACATTGGTTCAGTTTTCTTTTTCTTTTCTTGCAGTCATAGAAATAAACCAGCAGATTTTGCAATGAGACACTTTAGTTTTTTGCAATCACTTACTACCCAGGTTTGCAATCATATTCCAAACAACCAAGTAGCTTTGCAAGCAAACAGACAAAGTCAGGTTTCCATTTGCAACACACATAACTCCTGGTTGCAATCACGTTTGCCAAATTGTTGCAATCACACACTGGCTCAGTTATTTTGTTTCTTTTTTTCCAAACACACGTAAGCGGCAGTTGCGAACCTATGCTTTTTTTTGCAATGACACTGCTATAAGGGCGCAAGCAATCACCTACATTCTGGTTTTGCAACTGTCATTTTTTCGCAATTGCTGCACATCAGATGTTGCAACCACATGTTTTTGGATGTTGCAATCACCTGTCTTTTTTCACAAGGTTGCAACCACATCAAGCAAACACCAACCTAGTTGCAATCTGACAGCTTCATGGCATGGTGCTTTTTTTTGAACTGTTTTTTTGCAATCGTGGCACATCAGTGGTTGCAACCACACTGTAACCTATTAAGCAATCAACCGTATTTTCATCTGTCTTGCAACCACATCAAGCAAACATTAACCTAGTTGCAATCTGACAGAGTCATGCAGCAGTTTTTTCATTTTTTCTAAACAGTTTTTTGCAATCAGACACATTCATTTTGGGGGGCTGCAAAAAACAGTGTTTTTCAGTATTTTTTGTAATCACAGTTGCAATCAGATAGTTTTTGTTACCCAGCAGTTCTTTTTTTGCAAACCAGATGCTATTTTTTGGATAAATTATATTGGATTCATTCAGATTCATAGTCATCCCTGTAGTCAACATCGCGCGAGGTCGCTCTTCTGATTCGAGCAATCGCGCCATGTGCTTGCGACTGCTGCAGAACTACACTGCACTCAGATTTTTGTGTTTCATCTGCTTCACTCTGCCCTTCATGATCTCCGTTTTGTCCGTTTTTTACTCTTGGGCGGCCTCTTTTTCTTTGAGCCCAACCTTCAGTTTTTCACCTCTTTTTTGGCTTTGTTTTCTGCTGCCTTGCTTCTGTTTGGGTTTTGGGGGCATGTTGTGCTGTAGTGCCCCCTAACATGACAGGTTTGGCACTACTTCACACCCTTACCTCCACTATATGTGCTGTAAGGATTATCAGGTATCATAATGTTTTTGGAGGATTTTGCTGCGCTGATAGGCTTCCTACCTTTTGTGCTAGACATGGGTGGTTCAGTCACTATCACACCGCCCAGGGTAGTTGCTGAACCAGGCACATGGTTTATTTTTGGTGTGGCGGGGTTACTAGGATTTATAGCGGTTTCCACGGTGGCGTCACCACTTTCATCCGTTGGTCGGACACAAACTAGACCCATCTCGTTATCCCCATTTTCATGCAAATCACCACTTTCCATCTTACAAGCGGCGATCTCTGCTGTTTGTAGAAGCTCAATACCGGGAGTTATCATGTCGATGTGCGGACGGTCTCAAAGCATAAGCACGGTCGGATTTGCTTCCCGCTCTACACGGGCGCATTAACTTGGGCAGCAGCTTTGACATTCTCGTTTGCTCTGTGTCAGCATGAGTCGCAACCCGAACATCGTGCCTGTCCCATGGAACTACAGATCTCGCATTACGTGTGTATCGCCGCAGAATGTACTTTTCTGGTATGCTCTGAACAAGTGTGCGATTGCAACCGCAGACATATCACAATGCAATCACATGTAACACGTTGTTGCAATCACGCACGCCAAATAGTTGGAATCGCACACTTATCCAGTTTTTCTTTTTCTTTAATTTGCAGTCACAGAAATAAACCAGCAGATTTTGCAATCAAACACTTTAGTTTTTTGCAATCACCTACTACCCAGGTTAGCAATCATATTCCAAACAACCAAGTAGCTTTCCAAGCACAGACAATATCAGGTTTCATTTTTTTTGCAACCGCACATAATCCCTGGTTGCAATCACGCACGCCAAATAGTTGCAATCACACACTGGCTCAGTTTTTCTTTTTCTTTTTTTTGCAGTCACAGAAATGAAGCAGCAGTTTTTGCAATGACACACTTTAGTTTTTTGCAATCACTTACCCAGGCTTGCAATCATATTCCAAACAACCAAGTTTCCTATTTCAACCACACAGACAAAGTCAGGTTCTTTTTTTGCAACCGCACATTTTCCCTGGTTGCAATCACGCACGCCAAATAGTTGCAATCGCACACTGGCTCATTTTCTTTTTTCTTTTTTTTTGCAGTCACAGAAATAAACCAGCAGTTTTTGCAATGACACACTTTAGTTTTTTGCAATCACTTACTACCCAGGCTTGCAATCATATTCCAAACAATCTAGTTTCCTTTTTCAACCACACAGACAAAGTCAGGTTCTTTTTTTGCAACCGCACATTTCCCCTGGTTGCAATCACGCACGCCAAATTGTTGCAATCGCACACTTGTTCAGTTTTTCTTTTTTCTTTTTTTGCAGTCACAGAAATAAACCAGCAGTTTTTGCAATGACACAATTTAGTTTTTTGCAATCACTTACTACCCAGGCTTGCAATCATATTCCAAACAACCAATTTTCCTTTTTCAACCACACAGACAAAGTCAGGTTCTTTTTTGCAACCGCACATTTTCCCTGGTTGCAATCACGCACGCCAAGTTGTTGCAATCGCACACTTGTTCAGTTTTTCTTTTTCTTTTTTGCAGTCACAGAAATAAACCAGCGGATTTTGCAATCAAAACACTTTCGTTTCTTGCAATCACGCACTACCCAGGATTGCAATCATATTCCAAACAACCAAGTAGCTTTTTCAACCGCACAGACAAAGTCAGGGTTTCTTTTTTGTGCAACCGCACATAACTACTGCCTGCAATCAGTCACGCCAAATTGTTGCAATCACACACTGGTTTAGTTTTCGTTTTCTTTTTTGGAGTCACAGAAATAAACCAGCAGCTTTCTGCAATCACTCACTTTAGTTGCAATCAGTCACGCCAACTTAGTTGCAATCACACACTGGTGCAATGACTTACTAAAAATTTTTTTAACCAAACATGTTTTTTTGCAAAACCACAAATTAACATGATTTGCATTAAAAAATTATCAGTCTTTTTTTTGCAATCACACACAATCAGTTGTTGCAAACAGACATATGTTTCTTTTGCAATCATACATAAAACCAGTGCGTTGCAATCATTGAACTAACAGGGTTTTGCAATCATATGTTTTGGGGTTTGCAGTTTTAAGAATACTGTGAGTAGTGCGACTCCCCAAAGCATCCATGTGGTCCGTGTCTTTGAACAGAGTCAAGTACCCTCTTTGCAAACATATGCAATGTTGTCACACTTGCCAACATATCCATCTTTCAATACTGCGTTCGGCTCTCGGATCTCGCGAGTTGAAGTCATTCTTCCGCAAGTACATGCCCTTAAAATATGCTGCAATCCATCTTTTTCTTTTCTGCCACAATGCTACAATCGCTGGGTGTTCCCCTATGCCACATTCATCCATTAGCTTCCCCCACTCTACCTCAAATTGTGTAGGACCCAGAGGATAATTTATCAGAGACTCCAGTTTTTCCTTCAGATTTTTGTCCCTGTGCACCTTGTACAACTCCTCGAGTTCATAATCCCACATCCTTATTATGTGCCACCGGCAATTTCTGTGTTGTGATTTATCAAACACAATTTTTATCGCCTCCCTCATTGCCGCATCTTCATCTGCAGAAACATCAATTTTTTAAAATCAGTTTTCCTTTTTTCTCCTGTGAATAAAATGTTTTCTTGCAATCCAAAAACATACGATGATTGCAATAAAAAAAATAGAGTTTAATGTTGCAAACGTTGCAACCACACTACACACTACAGTTGCTTTTTTTACAGCAATCATTATAGAATAAATCAGAATATACCCCCCTCCCCCTCTCCCTCAAAATATGCACCTGTTAGAATCACAAAAGGCTGCCTACCGCCCATGCAGCTTTTGAATGACTCGAAGAGCCATCTGAAAGTGTCAGTTGTCTCATCCCGAAGAAGCGCTTGCCCAGACGACACATTTTTCAGATTGTTGCTGCATCCGACAAACATCGCCAGTGGCATCTTCTTGTTGTTAGTTTTGTGGGTAGTGTCAAAAGTGACGACGTCTCCAAAATCCACGTATTCTGCACGCTGACTTGCATGGCTCCAAAAAATGCTTCTTAGCACTTTCGTCTTTGGGTCAAAATCAACATCCCAGTAGAATGCTTCATTGTTTTGCTTACACTCCCTAAAAAACTGGAATAACTTCTCAATGTCACCATCCCTGTCCTCTCGCGTCTGCTCAGCTTTCCTGCACCACAAGTGAATGAAAAAACATTTTAAGCATACAAAATAGGTTTTTTTGCAATCACAAACTACCCAGGCTTGCAATCATATTCCAAATAACCAAGTAGCTTTGCAAGCACACAGACAAAGTCAGGTTATTTTTTTGCAACACATATAACTCCTGGTTGCAATCACCCACGCAAATTAGTTGCAATTACACATTGTTTCAGTTTTCTTTTTCTTATTTTTGCAGTCACAGAAATAAAACCAGCAGATTTTGCAATGAGACACTTTAGTTTTTTCCAATCAATTACTACCCAGGCTTGCAATCATATTCCAAACAACCAAGTAGCTTTGCAAGCACACAGACAAAGTCAGGTTTCTTTTTTTTGTAACCGCACCTAATTCCTGGTTGCAATCACACACGCCGAATAGTTGCAATCACACACTGGCTTAGTTTTTCTTTTTCTTTTTTTTGCAGTCACAGAAATAAACCCAGCAGATTTTGCAATGACACACTTTAGTTTTTTGCAATTACTTACTACCAAGGCTTGCAATCATATTCCAAACAGCCAAGTAGCCTTGCAAGCACACAGACAAAGTCAGGTTCCTTTTTTTTGCAAACACACATAATTCCTAGTTGCAATCACTCACGCAAATTAGTTGCAATCACACATTGGTTCAGTTATTCTTTTCCTTTTTTTGCAGTCACAGAAATAACCAACAGTTTTTGCAATGACACACTTTAGTTTTTTGCAATCACTTACTACCCAGGCTTGCAATCATATTCCAAACAACCAAGTTTCTTTTTTCAACCACACAGACAAAGTCAGGTTCTTTTTTTTGCAAACGCACATAATTCCTAGTTGCAATCACTCACGCAATTTAGTTGCAATCACACATTGGTTCAGTTTTCTTTTTCTTTTTTTGCAGTTATCGAAATAAACCAGCAGATTTTGCAATGAGACACTTTAGTTTCTTGCAATCACACACTACCCAGTATTGCAATCATAGTCCAGACATATGACTTACATGTTTTGGATGTCCTTCTCTGTGAATGGCCAGTTTTGACGTCCTCCATACAATTCTGACATCACATTCATCGCAGCCTGGTTTGGCACGCCACTCCTTGACATGATTGCAAACAAGTCATCCATAGCAGTTTCCCTCTGCTTATGAGCATGCATATATCTAACCATCCTGGCTGATGGCTGAAGTTTATGGTTGTGTGCTTCCCCGATTCTGTCGAAGTACCAGATTTTGCGTTTTTTGTCCTCCTTAACTTTAGCATATGCTGGGCAACCAATTCTCATCGATCTTTTATCAGTTTGTGGTTCATCATTTTCCTTGCCTGGCTTCATAAAACCCTGACGGTTGCAAACCTAGTGTTTAGTCTCTTTACTAGTCCTCATGGTTCTCACACTGAATCCAGCCATTTTTGCATAATCAAGGTAAAATTGGTGTGCTGCTTCTATTGAATCAAACTCCTGCCGCGCTCTTGGGACAAACACATCAAGCATGTTTGCATCCTGTGTGGAGAAAATAACCAACCATAAGTTTTTTTGGCCTTTTTTGTTTTTGCAATGCACATGGGAATAATGTTGCAACCAGACAGCATTACACGTTGCAAACAAGCGCAACATAATAAATGCAGATTAGCACACACAGCAGACTACGACCCCCTTTTTTGTTTTTGCAATGCACATGGGAATAATGTTGCAACCAGACAGCATTACACGTTGCAAACAAGCGCAACAAAAATAATTGCAGATTAGCACACACAGCAGAATACGACCCCCTTTTTTGTTTTTTTGTAACGCACATGAGAATCATGTTGCAACCAGAGGTCACCCTACGTTGCAAACAAGCGCGACAATTTGTTTCAGCGGCAATCTACTAGAGGGCACCCTACTTTTTTTTTGCAATCGCACGCGAGATCTCTGATTGCAACCAGAACCCACCAAAACTTTCGCAACCACCAAAACTTTCGCAAACATCACACACAAAAACACTGACAATGAAACCTCAAATCATCCCAGATCTTTGGGTTTTGCAACCAGAAGTTTGCAAACCAACAGCAAACTAAATAACAGAAACGAGGTTTGACGTTTCCGTGTTTGATTTTTTTCCGTTACCGGGATGAACAACTCCGACGGATCAGGCGTGATCATTGAGCCAGGCGGAATCGACGGCGGAGGCGTCAGCAACGTCGCGTGATGCAAGGGATCACCCGATCCTCAGCCCCGAGCCCCTGCTGCGGGCGTTACTGACGTAGGAGGTGCCGCCGGAGCAGATGCAATCGGCGGCGGTGCCGACGATATCGGCCGAGACCCAGTCGTCGTAACAACCGCCATCTGCTCCGGGACCACGCGCCGCCCCGTCTGTGGTGATCCCAGGCGCGGAAGCGACGGTGGAGCCATTGGTTTAGGCGTGGAGCGGCTCGGCGATCCGAGGCGTGGAGGAGACGGCGCAGCCATTGGTTTTGATTGAGACCCGATGGCGATTTTATGGGGGGAGGGGGGGCATTGTCGGAGGTGGGATATCGCGCTCAGTGGGGTCTCCTGGTCGGACCCGGTCGGGGGGGGGGGGGGGGGAGGTGGGAAGCTTGGGCTCGGTGGTTGGGGTCTGTGCATTGGCGAACTAAAATGCACCCAGGTGCATTTTAGTGTCGTCGTGTATATATATATATATAATACCCAGGGTATGGAATACCCGAGTCCCTCCGGCAGCCCACGACGCGTAGCGACGCCCGCTCGCGGCCCAGAGTTCGGTTTCTCTTCCTATTTCCCCCCCAACGACCTGTCCACGTGCTGCACTCCTGTGGATACGGTTTTGGGAGTGTTGTGAAGAATCCAGCAGGCTAGTCAAAATAATGGAATTTTCGTGCTCAAGAAATTAGAAAGCATCGGCAAAAAACAAACTGCTCACTTAAACTAGTTCGTTAAGTTTTTGGATGGAAGGGGCATGTGACAAGCGGAACATATGGTTTATAACAAAAAATGCTTTTGTTGCTTGATACGATTTTTTCAAAATGATTCGTACTTTTAATCACAAAACTGCCAAATATCTTTTTTGGGCAGTACAAAGATACACTTTTTGGGCCCAAGAGTTAAATTAGCAGTCACAACTCATGCTAAGATTGAAATTTAACCCTTCAAAACAGGATAGTAATAATTACAAATTTAGCCCTTCAAAACAGAGCATGTTGACAAAAACATTTGGGCTAACCAAAATTTTGATTAGTAACCAAACTTCATCCCGAAATTAAATTACAAATGAACCAGCAAGCCATGCACTTGAAAACACTTCACCGCCCAAAGGTGTAAGCTGTCCTGGTCAGGGTTCACCTTCCCGGTGGTAACCAGCCCGGTTACCGCGGTAACCGGCCTGGACCGGTTATGGTACCGGCCGGTTACCAACCAGTGGGTTCAAAAATTTTGAATTTGAATTCCAAAAATTGAAAATTGTGGAAAAAATCCCTAAAAATACTTCGTGATTTATTGAGTCTAATGGTGTCAAATTTGTTGCAAACTTCGTTCATTTAGTATAAATTCCAACCAAAAGAAGTTAAACCAAAAAAGAAAAAAGGAAAAAAAACCGTCGGCCCAGCATGGCCCACTTAGGCCCAACCATGGGGGGGGGGGTCAAAATATCCCCACCGCAGCTCCCCACCCCCAATCCGGTCGAGCGAGCACCCTCCAGAACCTCACTCCGCCCTTGTCCGCCTCCCCATGGTCGCCGTCCGGCCGCCGGCGTCGCCTAACCGGCGTCTGAGCGCGGTTTACCGCTCGGACGGCGCGGTTAGCCGGCCGGCTACCAGATCTATCCGCTCGCCGCCCCGGACGAGCGGTTTACCGACCCGGACGCACGGTAAGCCGCGGTTAGGGCGCGGTAAACCGCCCCGACGCAGGTATGTTTCTCGCCCTTTGATTTATCTAGTTTCTAAATATGTTTGATATAGAAGTGTGGAACATTTTGATTTAGGATGCAGATATGATTTGACTCAGGTGTTTACATGATTTAGGTTTGTAAATGTAGATATGTAGACCATAAATGTAGGATTTTGGTAGAGCATATTTAGGTGTATATATGATTTCATTTAGGATGTATATATGATTTAGTTGTATATATGATTTCATTTAGGATGTAGATATTTAGAGCATATTTAGGTATATGATTTATGTGATTGATTTGTGGATGTTGTCCATTTATGTAGATACAAAATGGCATCTAGAGATGTTGTGTGGGAACATGGTGAAAATCATCACCCCGGATGGCGATGCAACTATTGTCATATGCACAAAAGTCACCGACATTATCCTCGACACTCCTCAGTACTCTTCTTCCTCGTACAGCGATACCTCGCAGTCTTTTCATTATCCCAGGCCGGACATTAACATGAAGCCACCAACAAGATGGGTGTACGAATGGGAAGATCCACATTTTTACAATATGTTACTTCAGCAATGGCAGACGACAGCAGCGTGGACGGGTCAAACTTGGCAAGACTACAAGGCTGAGTTGCTTAGAGTGCAAGGTTTGAATGTCATGTCCACCGCCGAGTACCAGATGGCGACCAAAATGGGGGTCTTCCCATTTCTACAGCGTTGATCTTTTATTACCATGAGTCTATGACTATGGTATTGTATTTGTATGCACGATTATCACTATCATTATGGTATTGTATGCACAATTATTACTATGACATTGTTTGTATGCAAAACTATGATATTATTCCTTTGGTGAGGTTTTGTGATGTCCTTTACATTATGTTATGCATAGATCATGCTAAGATTTTCATTAATTCTTCACCGGAGAACCACAAAACCATGTTCGGTTTTTCTGCCTTTACCGTCGGTTTACCGCTCTAACCGACCGGTTACCGGTCCTTACCGAGCAGTTTACCGATCGGTACCGAATGAACTTGCGTTTCAATTTGGAATTTGAATTTGCTCGGTTTCTAGCGGTAACCGCGGCTTACCGACCGGTTTACCGAAACCGCCGGCCGGCGGTTCGGGGGAATGGTTCGGTAAGTTGAACCCTGGTCCTGGTGAGAACCGTCTTCTGATTCATTCATACAAGATTAGACAATGGAATGCAAAGTATTATCACTATTTTGAAGCCTGGACCCACTCCTTACAAAGTTTTGCAACAACAGATCACTTGTGTTGCCTCAACGCCACAAAGCAGAAAGTGTTAATTCTAAGGCAAAACTCAGTTAGCTGCAGAGTCTGATAGCACATGATACTGCTTGTGCATGTTAATTCTTCAGCAAAACTTGACTCCCTCTAATTCTAACCTGTGAGAGATAAAACAAGGCATATTTGATCAGACAAACTAGTATCATGAACCACAATGGTTTAAAGTGCAAAGCTTCAGAATATTAAAAATGATTAGCAAAGGATATAAATGCAAATATCAATTCATACAAGGCAAACCCAACTAGGTTGGCACCTAGCACCAAATTTGAATAGGCAAATCTAATCACATCAGTTACATGCAGTAAGAAGCACCCCCTCCTGTGCATCAAGGGAAACAAAGATCATGCCTGCAAGGAAGGATAATGCTAAGTCATCTGTTTAAATTTTACAGCATTTCCTCCTGTGCATTTTGTCCAACACACCACAGGCATCACAGATGTGCTCCCTTGAATGAGCTGGTGCTGATACTAGTGCAGCGGGAGAGGCACCAGATTCCATCCCTCGAAGATTTTGCTACAAAGGCATTGGGTTTCATATGAGAGGACCTTGAAATTCATATATGAGTGGAAAGAAATTATTAGCGCCTGCAATTAGGAATCAAACTTTTCTCCGCATCCACTAACCTACTTTCTGATTAGTGCATCAAATGATTTTTTTGAGGAAATAAAATTTTTGAGGAAATGTGTCAAATGATTGGCTATCCTAAAAACATATAAACCAGCACATGGATATCACCTTCCCAGAACCAACTAGATAACTGAATTATCATCAGCACCACACACCATATTAATCTCAAATGCTGAGGGAATATTAGAGCTTCACTGCTGTATAGCACAACCAGAAAAGAAACAGCATCACCATTAACAAATAGCTATATAATACCAGATCTTTTATTGGTCAACATTTAACTATATCCTACTAGCAATCCTACTGTCAAAAGTGAATTATATTAGAGGCGGTAATCACAAACAAAAAGCGTATATGGTACGAAGTCAGAATGGAAAGGAGTAATAAAAATACACAAACAATTTTAGTTCTACTAAGAAGATCTGAACTCAAACAGAGGTACCGTACTTGATCTCTTATTTAAATTGTCAATTAACAATGATAGTTAATAAAAATCAACAGAATATAAATAATCAGCAAGAATGCCACTGGGTAATCCAGAATTCAGAAACCTTAAAAAAGGCAATACAAGCATAGTGATTAAGAAAGGATCATCGCTTGCGACCATTGGGAGGAGCCCAGTGTTACTGACCCCTTTTTTCGCAAGGTTCATCTGCGTACGCCACTGGGTACAAATGAAGTGCTATTCTGCCTTCTACATATGGCACATATAAAGAATGAATCCTAAAGCAGATAACTAGAATATATTGACAATCCTAGAAGGAAAAATCTTCCTTCACTAGCCAACAAAGGACAATAAAATTCAATTACTGCACAATTTTGTACTGACAAACAATTGTTTAACATATAAAACTAATGAAAGTGTAAATCAAACGAACAGTTTAAGCATGCCTTTGACTAAGGAAGAATTAATAATTTATAGTGAATAATCAACAAGAGGCGAGAGTTTATCTCTCACGCCTACAAGTCTATGACGGAACTTCCCAAGGGGCACCGTGAGCACCTAAAGTTCTGGATAGGAGGTGCAGAAAAATATCCTCCTTGTGACCCCAGACTACGCACAAGTGAGGGAGATAAAATTGGGAACAAAGAATATGACAGTGGAGAAAACAAGTGAGAGAATCTGACAGTGGAGAAAACTATGTCTTAATTGCAGACAACAAAGAGCAGAGAGTAGCGAATTAGCACCACTGCATGTAATGAGAAGAAATCCCATCTGTTTAGTAAGCACTAACCATTGTGCGCCTTTCTTTTAGACTACACATAGATTGTATTTTCTAGCATATTGGGCAGTCGTAATTAAGGCAAGATGCAAAAAAAGTATTCTAAATTACATGGGCCAAGCAAGGCAGAACTTGAACTCTACTAAGTGATATACTATGACATTTGACAGAACCCTGGTTGGATGAAGTCCACTCTAACCTTTTGTAAATAACTCAGTCAGTTAACTACATACTCTTATCTAAAATGACTGATCTCCATTGTGGTTATTCAATCATTTTCAAAAGCATATTAATCCACGTCAGTGTGTTGTGTGATTAGCACATCTATAATTCAGAATAAGATAACAATCCTGAATACACGAGAGGAGCATGGCGATGACCTGACCTGAATCCAAGGAGGGACACTATTGAGTCACTGGAGCATTTTCATAGGAGGAGAAAGATTGGATTACATAGGCGGCAAGAAGCTAAGGACAGGCTGCTTGTCAGATATTTCGTAGGGAAAAACAGAAATCTTGAATATGTACACTCCATCAGGGACGGGAGCTAACCTGTAGCTCCGTTCATGGAGGCGGACGATCCACGATTGGAATGCAGGAGTCTGACGCTTGGAGAAGCTTAGGCTGGACGTCGCGTGGCGGGAGGGATCCACCATTGTGCTCTGCAGGATCTGCCCAGAAAGACATCCCAAATCCCATCAACGATGAGGACACGCCCGTAGTCCGCCATCTGCTACGGATCGGAGCGGCTCGCAGCTCGCTAGGGCGGGCGCTGTCACACATGGAGAGGGATGAGGCTGCGCCGAGCCATCGTTGGGAGGGCACCTTGGATCCACATGGTGAGGTGGAGATGACACTAAATCTGGGCAGAAACGGGGGAGGGAGCAGCCACGTTCTTCACATATCGTCACCTTCATCCAATGCTTCGATGGGAGATCTCGCCGGAGTTGTAGCGTAGGGCGGCGACGGCGGGATGGGGGCGTGGGGGCGGCGGAGGAATGGAGTGGGCTCAGGAGAGGAGACGTACTAGAACAAAGCCGCTGCCGATTTTTTTTGGAGCCACGAGGTCGGGACGTGGGACGGTGGTAGGATTGAACCAGGAAAAACCAACCGAGGGGTGACGGGCGACCGGTTACGGTGGGTGTGAGGGCTGACTCGGGTATGGAATAGTTATTCCATACCCAGGGTGTAGTGTGTGTGTATATATATACTGTATATATATTATGCACCTGGGTGCATTCTCTATAGAGAATGCACCCAGGCCCAACTAGCCGAACCAACCAGGCTTCCTTAGGGGGGGGGGGGGGGGGGGCGCGGGCACGGTGGGGGGCGCGGGGCGCGGGAACCGCTGTCATAACTGCACCCCACTTCTCAAGCGTTAACCACCCACCTTGGGCCCGCTTATTACAAACTCCTCCCCGTCACTCTCTCATTCAATTCCCCCGACCCGTTACCACTCTCTCCACTTCCTCGTCTTCTCCGCTTCAGCGCTCGCCGGCGAAGAAAGGCGCAGTGGATTTCTCGTCGGCTTGAAGCGGAGCGATCGCCTTCGAGAAGCTGAGCGCTCGTCGGGATTCCGAGCGGCGAATCACCCTCGCTCGTGTCGACCCGCATCGTCGCGCCTTGTTCCCGCCCGCATCGGCTTCATCGCGCCTCTCTCCACTGCGCTGCTTTCCCGTCGTCTTCCTCTTTCTCCCTGTGCGGGGGTGGGGGGCGAAACCCGCGGGGCGACTGTGGTGAGGCGGGAGAGACCCCAACGTCGATTCCCCACTGCGTGCACGAAACACATCTTTGTAGCTTTTTGCTCGCAGGTATGCCGTCCGACCTATCGCCCCCTTTTCCTCTCGCTCCCGCTATTTTTTCATTAGGGTATATATGTGGCTGCGTGATTATTAATGTTTCGACGGATTTTTGTTTTCGAGAGCCCCCGGTGAATGATTTTTGTTATTCATTCAGATGATATTGATGCTACTTTTTTTGTTAGGTTTTTTACTGACTTATTTTTACGTTTTCCATTCATTGGATTTTTCATTTTTGAGCAGACGCGGCTAGGTGTAAAAATCGCATGTGCCCCCGTCGTGTTATTTTTTTACTTTTTCACTTAGGGGGCTTTGATTGATTTATTGTTAGCAACCGTTGCATCACAGAAGTTGCAATCGTCCTATTGCTGATTTTGCAACCGGTCAATTACATTTGCAACATTGTTGTAGGTGCTGTAGCTTTTCTGTCACGTTTTTGTTTGCAATCTGTTAATTGCAGGAGTTCCAACTATAATCACGCAGAAGTTGTAATCGTCTTAGTACGCAGGTCTTTGATTGATTCATTGTTAGCAACCGCCATATTACAGAAGTTGCAATCGCCCTATTTCTGAAGTTGCAACCGGTCAAGCAGACACAACTATACTGTTTTTGTTGGTGTTGTAACTTTTTTTGTAGCTTTTTTTTGCAACCGGTTAATTGTTGGAGTTTCAACCATAATCACAGCAGAAGTTGTAATCGTCGTATTAGACAGGAATTTTTTTACGTATATATTTTTTTGTGTAGCAGTTTGATATTGTGAGAACTGTATCCTATTTCTTATAGGTTGCAAGTATTTGCATTTACAGGAGTTGCAACTTTGTCTAGTATTAAACATTTTGTTAGTAGCATTAGCAGTTTTTTTGTTACTGGTTTTATAGAGTTGCAATTGCCCTACCATAGAAGTTGCAAACTGTGCAATTTTAGATGTAGCAATTGTGTTATTTTTTTGTTGCAACTTTATTTTCATATGTATTTGCAATTTGTATTTTTTTTAGAGAGTTGCATTTTGGTTTTCATTTAACACTAGCAGTTGTTCCATATAGGTTTCAAGCTTTTTTTGGATGATTGTTTATGTTCATATATTTTTATTTCAGTTGTTATACTTTTTACAAATGGAGCAAGGCGGTCAGCAAGGTGAACAACAAGGTGGTCAAAATACTCGATATTCTCCTTGATTGTCTGAGAAGAGGAAGGCTGAAGAAGTACAAAGACTCCGTGAGAGGCAGAAAAGGCTCAGGTTGCCAACACCGCCACTGGCTAGCACTGCTGAAGATCAAGAAGACGAAGAAGAGCATGATGAAGATTTTGACGGTGAAGGCTCTGGACACGATGATGGAGCTGCTGACGGCGATGATGCCGCCCTGGCCGCCGTCGGCGATGGTGATAAGTGCAAATCCAAGCCACAATCTATGCGATGCTCCCCTACGAGTTTTATAAAGCTTCTCAATGCTTTACCAAACGATCTTAAAGGTCAAGTAGTCGCAAAAGGTTTCGGGGGTCTTCTGAATTTCAAGCCTAACTACCTTAAGAGGGACGTTAGCAGCTGGCTGATGCGGAAGTTCAATCCAGAGACAATGAAGCTTGAGATTGGTGGCGGCAAAGAGATCAATGTCAGCCATCATGCTGTGTGGTGTGCCATGCAGATTCCAAATGCTGGAGGTGACCCGCTCCCAATGTCTGATGCAGATGCTCGTGCTGAGCGTGATCGACTTGGCTTACAGATTGTTGGCCCTTCTTACAACTCCATAAAGGGCATTACTGTGAAACACATAACTGCTGGATTGAAGAACCGTTCATTAACTGGGGAACTTGGCATAAGAGCTTTTTCATGGCTGCTTTCCAGTGTTTGTTGTTCTCAAACACTGACACCAAGATCAGGCTCGATGATGTGAGATACACCCAGGATATTCAGAACATTGGCACTAGGAATTGGTGCAAGGCAGTTGTTGACAGGCTCAGCGTTGCTGCTCGCTTATACAAGCTAGATTACGCTAAGAAAGGCATCAATGCACCCATTAGCGGATGCATGATCTTTCTAGTGGTAAGCTCAAGTCAGACATCCATTTTTTTCTGTTCTTTGTTTCATTGCTTTTTTTTGCAACTGTGTACATACTGTTGTTGCAATCATATATTTTTCACTATTGCAATCTGGCATTGCCAGAAGTCTTGTTTTTTGCAATTTAGTTTTCTTGCTTCATCAGTGTTTTTATTCTTTTCGACCACACAGTCAAAGTCAGATTTTCTTTTTGCAACCACACATAACTCCTGGTTGCAATCACGCACGCCAAATAGTTGCAATCACACACTGGTTCGGTTTCTTTTTGTCCCTTTGCAGTCACAGAAATAAACCAGCAATTTTTGCAATCGCACACTTTAGTTTTTTGCAATCACTTACTACCCAGGCTTGCAATCATATTCCTAATAAACAAGTAGCTTTGCAAGCACACAGACAAAGTCAAGTTTTCTTTGCAACCACACATAACTACTTGTTGCAATCAGGCACGCCAAATAGTTGCAATCACACAATGGTTCAGTTCTTTTTTCTTTTTTGCAGTCACATAAATAAACCAGTAGTTTTTGCAATCACACACTTTTTTAAATAGTTTTTGCAATCACACACTTTTTTAAATAGTTTTTGCAATCACACACTTTAAATAGTTTTTGCAATCACACACAGTTTTTTGCTTCATCATTGTTTTTTTGCAGATGTTATACGTCGACAACTTGCAGCACGGATTCCAGACAAGCCCCTTTTGCATCCCCCAGTGCTCTTTCCTGGCCTCGAAGATGATTCAAGCTATACTCAACGAGGACCGCAGGGGGGATGTCGCTGGTGACAATGTTGAGTTTGGACATCTCAGGGTTTGTTTTCTTTTGCAATCACACTTTCTTTTCTTTTGTTTTTTTTGCAAATGCCACCACTGTTTTTTTACTCCAACTATGGTTTTTGCAATTTTGTCATTTTTGTTAATATTCGTTTTTCCCTGTCGCTTTTTTAAATTTATTTGCAGCTGAAAAGTATTACAGACACGTGCTATGGCGCTCCTGTGGGGTCTTTGACAGTACTACCCCTCCCCAGATTTGGCCCTGCCCAAGATGCAGATGATGAAGGGCTTCGCGGGGTGCTGCCCAACTGCGAGCGGGACCTCACGTCCCATTGGCGGCGAGCTCGCCGCTACATTTCTTCTTTGGGGCTAGCGCATCCACCGCCTTGCGGCGGGGGGCTGCCGCCGCCACGTCTGCTCCTGGGCCTAGCACCTTCCATGATCCTGGCGGTCATGGGCCCCACAGTAGTTCCCCTCCTGTCTACTACGAGTACCCAAGTTTGTGCACTGCATTTAGCCAGCGCATTTCTGATTTAGTTGGAAGGAGTAGGAAGGAAGACGCGCTGGCTATCTTGAAGGAGTTTGACAAAAGTACTAAACGTGCACAGGAGTATGCAAGGAAGGCTTCTGAGTATGCAACAAGGTCGCGTGATCTCATGGCGTCAGCTCATCAGGAGTGCGTCAGCAGCATGAACAAGCTTCTTGCGGATGCTGCAGCTGCCAAGCAAGCTTCCAAGGGTCGCAGGAGGAAGGCTACGAATGTCACCCAACCAGCAACTGGTATGTCCTTTTTTTATATATATTTTTTTCATAATCATGTTGCTACCACATGTAAGCAGAAGATGCAATCACACACACAACCTTTTTGCAAACATACATCTCACATCACCTTTTTTTGTTTCAATCACATGTAAAAAACTGCAGTTTTTTTTGCAATCATTAAGTATGAGCTGATTTTTGCAAACACACATTATTATTATTATTTTTGCAATTACATATAATCACTACTTTTTTGCAATCATGCACACCCAAGGTTGCAAACACACTAATATAGCATTTTTTGCAATCACACTTTATTTCTGTGTTTAACAACAGCACCAGCAACAAAATCAAATATGGAAGACATTCCTGGGGCAGACATGGATGATGGTGTTTTCGACGCTCCCAGCCCAATTGAAATGGAGGTATACGAAGGCGGCGCGCACGATGAAAACCCTGCACAGGGTGATCTTGATAGCAGAAACGTTCAGCAAACACCACCTCACGGTCATGACAGTGAACAGGGTATTTTCGATAGAAGTAAGAATATATATTTTTTATATTTAGTGTAAAGGATCTGTATTTTATTTTTATTTACACACCATCCTCTTCTCTTTATTTTTGCAGCCCCTCCACACCTTTCCGGGAACATTTCAAATGTCGATGAAATTCTTGGACTTTTTGATTCACCTCCTCGTGCAGGGAACAACGCAGACGAGCCCCAGCGTGAGCCAAGACACACTGTTGCAAAGAGGAGTGCTTCCTCAATATCTCCCTCTCCCCACCATTTTGATGTAAGCTCTTTTTTTACACCCAGGTTGCAATCCCCTCTCAGGTTTTAATGGAGTCACACTGCACGGAAAGTTGCAATTAGTTACTCAATCTAGCAATCATAAGCATTTCACTGTTTTTTTTGCAATTTTGATTTGTTTGTTTTTTCCTCAATCCTATCATCTTCAGCCTCAGCAGCAGCAGCAGCAGGTTGTACCCCACACACCACCAACATTGCAGTTGGGTTGTACTTACAGTCACAATCCTTTTTTGTCTTATTTTATTTTATTTCTTTTTGTTTTTTACTGGCTAAACCACAACTATTCACTCTTTTTTCCCCATAACACAGTTCACTAGAACTTATGCAAGGAGGACCGACAGGGAGGAGAGGAGGCAGAAACTCAAAGATGCCGAGGCTGAGAAGAATAATGCAGAGGAGGCGAGAAGAAAGGCTGAAGAAGAGGAAGCCTCGAAAAGAGAGTCTGAAGCCGAGGAAGCCAAGAAGAATGCTGAAGACGAACAGAGGAAGAAGGCTTAGGCTGAGAAAAAGACGTTGGAAGACGAGAGGATGAAACAAGTTGAGATGAAGAGGTTGGAGGATGAACAGAGGAAGAAGGACGAAGACGAGAGGGCGAAAGCAGCAGCAGGTTTGTAACCCATTGATTTTTTACCAACATGTATTTTTTCAGTGGGGATTTTGAAGTTACAGTTGCAATTCGTGTCTTTTTTGCTATTTTTTATCTAAAAACAGAAACTTTTGACTTTCTTTTTACTGCAATAAATTATGAAACTTGTAGCAGAAGTAAACCGAAAGGCAGAGGAACAAAAGAAAAAGGCTGCTGAAGAGGAAGTTTTGAAGAGGGATGCAGCTGAGGCAGCAGCAGGTTGTAACCCACACACCACCAACATTGCAGTTTGCTTGCACTTATATTTGCAATTATAACTTTTTTACTGCGACATATTACGCACTCAGCAGCTTATGCAGAAGCTAAGCAGAAGGCTGCCGAAGAGGAAGCTTCAAAGAGGGCCGCAGCTGAGGCAGCAGCAGGTTTGTAACCCACACACCACCAACATTGCAGTTTGTTTGCACTTATAGTTGCAATTATAACTCTTGTTTTACTGCCACATATGATGCACTCAAGTTGAAGCGAGAAGCTAGCGAAAGGTCGCCGAAGAGGAAGTTTTGAAGAGGGTGCAGTCGAGGCAAGCAGCAGCAGGTTTGTAACCTACACACCACCAACATTGCAGTTTGTTTGCACTTATAGTTGCAATTATAACTCTTTTTTTACTGCCACATATGATGCACTCAGCAGCTGAAGCAGAAGCTAAGAAGAAGGTTGCTGAGGAAGAGAAGAAAAAGGTTGCACCTGAAGAACAGAAGAAAAAGCTTGCTGCTGCGGAAGATTTGAAGACGGCTTCATCTGAACAAGCTGCGAAACGAAAAGCTAGTGATGAACAAGCAACAACAGGTTTTGTAACCATACACTGGTCTAGGCTTTTTTTGCAATCATAAAATTATCATCTTTTTTTTGCAATGAAAACACAGAAAAGTAGTTGCAAAACGAAAACACTGTGCATTCTTCTTTTTTTGCAATCACAACTCACCCTGCTGTTGCAATTACACATTACTCAGACTTGCAATCATAAATAACCAAATAACCAAGCAACTTCAACCACATAGACTACAGCCACGGCGTAACCACAAATAACTTTTGGTTGCAATCACGCACGCAAAATAGTTGCAAACACACACTTTTCAAGATTTTTTTTGCAATTTATACCAAATAATCTGCAATTTTTTTGTAATGACACACACAAAAATAGTTTGCAAACACTGTACATGCTTTCGTTTTTGTAGTCACAGTTTTTCCGTTGTTGCAATTACAGAACAAGTCATGCTGAGCAAGAGGGCTGAAGCTGAAAAAGCCAAGCAAGTAGCAGCCAAAGAAGCCGAGTCGAAGAAGAGGGCCGAAGCACAAAAAGGCAAGCAAGCAGCAACTGAAGATCATCAGAGCCAGAGCGATGATTTTGTGAAGAACAAAAAAGATGTAGCTGAAATTCGCAGGAAAAAGGCTGAGGCCGATAACAAGAGAAATCTCGGTGCTACCAAGAAGCTTGAGTCAAAGAAAAAGGCTGCAGCTGACAAGAAGGCTGAAGAGAAAGAGAAGAAGATCATAGCAGAAATCCAGAAAAAGCTGGACGCGAACATTGCTGCTCTACAGAAGGAGCCCTCCGTATCAAAGATAAACAAGCAGGTGGAGATGCAACTGTCAAAGGCGTATGCTAAGAAGCGTTCTGATTATGAGAAAGAGTTAGATTTTCTCCGCCAGGAAGCCAATGCTGTGTTGGAATCTGTGGAGGCACCTATGCGAGCGCATCCCCCCTCATCGGTACCGACGATATCGAGTTTCCTCCGGAGTCCCAGGATGACATTGCTAATTTGACCCCACCGATCCGTCTTTCACAAGACGAAGTGTCTGAAGGTCTCGTCGATTACGGCAAGGTTCAGAGGCTGATTTTCAAGCGCCTAGGTGACAGAGTGATGAGGAGGCCTGCTGAGTTCGTATCTCCGTTCCAGATTAATCGCAAGCGCACCGACATACCTGTTTCCAAGGCTGTTTATCTGAGGCAGAAGATCATATCCGAACCTGAGCTTCAACAGTATGTTTCTTTTTTTTACTGCGTATTTTTTATGTTGCAATTGTTTTCATACTGGCATTGCAACTGTTACACTCCTAGTTTTGCAATTTGTACACTATTTGAACACATTCAGCACTTTTTTTGCAACCACTCACACAGACCAATTTGCATACACATGTTGTCAAACCTAGTTGCAATGCACAGGAGTTGCAATCACAGTTAACAAGCGGGTTTTTGCAACCATACACTGTGTTTTTGGAAGTATCACACACAGGCGTTGCAACCACCGGAAAAGTTTGCACCACATTGATTTCATTTTGGATTTTTTTTGTGCAGGAGGACTTTATTGGAGTTTGGCCTTCTTGCTGAATTTACTGGACAACAACTTATTGACAGTTTCTCAAACGACAAGCTGGGAGAGTCTTGCTTGATCGATTTCGTAGTGCATTGCATACGACATGATGACATTGTGCACAAGCTTGATTCGTTCGGGTACAGGGTATTTCTCATGACTGGTTTCTATGTAAGCCTTTTTTGTTTTCAACTGTCCGTTTTTTAATACTGTTTTTGTAGGTTTTGTTGTGACTGATCTAGTTTTTTTAATGGGCCTTTTCCCCCCTGTTTGCAGTGGAACATTCAGAGTTGCAACGTAGTCCTCAACGAGGATAAATCCGAGACAGAACAATTCAAAGTTGTCTGGAACCACCTGATGACCGAGTGCATAAACTACGATCTGTTAAGAGTAAAACTGGTTAGCAGATATCTTTTTTCCCAATACAGTCTGTTTTTCTTGTAACCTTTTTTTCAAAGTTGCAATTGCAAAATTATAATCTGCAACCCTTTTTTCATTCATAATTTTTTTGAGTAGTTGCAATCACAAATGAAGGTGCAATCACACATCAACACTAGATGGAATCAATACACTAATCATTTTTGTTTCCTGCACTCTTGTTTTTTTGCACCAGATCTTTGTCCCTATCCAAGATGCAGGACATTACTTTGTGTATTGTTTCAACTTCATGCATAACGCATTGATGTGCTGGACTCGAACGACTACTTCATGAAATGCACGGATCCTGTAGAACGTCACAAGCATGTGTTTGCAAAAATTCCAATCATAGATGCAGGCTTTCCGAAGGTGTCCAACTTCAAGCTGCCCAGAGTTAGTGGGTGGAGGAAGCCTTTCATCGAAGTCCCCAAGCAAGCCGGCCCCAATGATTGCCTGTTTTTTGTTTGGAAGTACATGGAGTACTATGACGGGAACAAGCTGACAGAGGAAATCAACCCGGTAATGCGTGATGTGAACTGATCCATTTTTTATATCTTTTATCTTTTTTTTCTATGTTTTCTGTATGTGTGTTTTTGACCATACTGTTGAAATGAATATATTTTTTTATGTGTGTTTTTTATGCTGCTGCAGTTCAACGGCATCATTTACAGATGTGAGATGCTGCACTATCAAATCTTCCACCCCCTCAACCAGGCTGATCTCCATGCAATGCTGGACAAGTACAGAATTGGGGGATGCCGTCTTGATCTCGAAGATGACAGCAGCCAGTCTGTGAACTTTTAGGATTAGTGGGATAAAAAAACATGTTATATCTGTGTGTGTTTATCTTCATTGTACGCGACATGTTTTGCGTGGCAGTCTGAAAATACTCTATCCTGTGATGTGGCAACTTTTATGTCCTTTTTTGTTTGAATTTGTGAATTGGAACTCTGGGAATGTATTTTTGTGTACCTTCTTTTTTATGCGGCATGGAGTGTTTTTTTGCAATCGCACATTTACCTGTTTTGCAATCACACTGCGATAAAATCGCAATCACGCACATGTTTGTTTATGCAACTGGGTTTTTTTGCAATCGCAGCACATCAGCGGTTTGCAACCACACTGTCAAGGATGTTTGCAATCACCTGTATTTTCACCAAGTTGCAACCACATCAAGCAAAGACCAATCTAGTCGCAATTTGATAGTGTCATGGCATTGAGCTTTTTTTGAACTGGTTTATTGCAATCGCACTTTTTTTACCTGTTTTTTGCAATCGCAATCACACTGCTATAAGGGTGCAATCACACTGCGACAAGATTTGCAATCAACCACATTCTGTTTTGCAACTGTCTTTTTTTGCAATCGCAGCACATCAGTCGTTGCAAATACAATGCAAAGTATATTGCAATCACCTGTATTTTGATCAGGTTGCAGCCACATCAAGCAAAGACCACCCTAGCCGCAATCTTACAGTCTCATGGCATGGAGCTTTTTTTTGAACTGGTGTTTTTTACCTGTGTTTTTTGCAACTGTTTTTTTTGCAAAATCACTGCTCTAAGGGTGCAATCACTCACATGCTTGGTTTTTAGTAACTACTTTTTGTTTTTTCTTTTGCAATCGTAGCACATCAGCGGTTGCAACCAAACTGTAACTTATTAAGCAATCAACCGTATTTTTCACCTGATTGCAACCACATCAAGCAAACATTAACCTAGTTGCAATCACACTGCTATAAGGGTGCAAGCAATCACCTACATTCTGGTTTTGCAACTGTCATTTTTTGAAATTGCTGCACATCAGCTGTTGCAACCACATGTAAAGGATGTTGCAATCACTTGTATTTTCACCAGGTTGCAACCACATCAAGCAAACACCAACCTAGTTGCAATCTGACAGTTTCATGGCATGGAGCTTTTTTTTTGAACTAGTTTTTTTTGCACCCGCACTTTTTTTACCTGTGTTTTTTGCAACTGTTTTTTGGTGCAATCGCAGTGACATGTTTTTTTTGCAACTGTTTTTTTGTAATCACACTGCGCTAAGGGTGCAATCGCTAAAATGCGAAAAGGTTGCAATCACTTACATGCTTGGTTTTAGCAACTGTTTTTTTGCAATCGTAGCACATCAGTGGTTGCAACCACACTGTAACTTATTAAGCAATCAACCGTATTTTTCACCTGGTTGCAACCACATCAAGCAAACATTAACCTAGTTGCAATCTGACAGCGTCATGCAACAGTTTTTTCTTTTTTCTAAACACACGCAAGCGGCAGTAGCGAACCGCACACGCACCTATGCTTTGCAATCACACACATTCATGTTTGGGGGCTGCAAAAAACAGTGTTTTTTCAGTATTTTGTAATCTCAGTTGCAATCAGATAGTGTTTTTATCCAGCAGTTCTTTTTTTGCAAACCAGATGCTAGCTATTTGGATAAATTATATTGGATTCATTCAGATTCATAGTCATCCCTGTAGTCAACATCGCGCGAGGTTGCTCTTCTGATTCGAGCAATCGCGCCATGTGCTTGCGACTGCTGCACAACTACACTGCACTCAGATTGTTGTGTTTCATCTGCTTCACTTTGCCCTTCTTGATCCCCGTTTTTTCCGTTTTTTTACTCTTGGGCGGCCTCTTTTTCTTTGAGCCCAACCTTCAGCTTTTGCACCTCTTTTTTGACTTTGTTTTCTGCTGCTTTGCTCCGGTTTGGGTTTTGGGGGCATGTTTTGCTGTAGTGCCCCCTAACATTACAGGTTTGGCACTCCTTCACACCCTTACCTCCACTGTATGTGCTGTAAGGATTATCAGGTATCATAATGTTTTTGGAGGATTTTCTTTGTCTTGCCGATTGTGCTTCCTACCTTTTGTGCTAGACACGGGTGGTTCAGTCAATATCACACCGCCCAGGGTAGTTGCCGAACCAGGCACATGGTTTATTTTTGGTGTGGCAGGTTTACTAGGATTCATAGCAGTTTCCAAAGTGGCGTCACCACTTTTATCTGTTGGCCGGACACAAATTAGACCCATCTCGTTATCCCCATTTTCATGCAAATCACCACTTTCCATCTCACAAGCGCGAGTCTCGCCGTTTGTAGAAGCTCAATACCGGGAGTTATCATGTCGATGTGCGGGCGGGTCTCAACGCATAAGCACGGTCGGATTTGCTTCCCGCTCTACCCGGGCGCATTAACTTGGGCGGCAGCTTTGACATTCTCGTTTGCTCTGTGTCAGCATGAGTCGCAACCCGAACATCGTGCCTGTCCCATGGAACTACAGATCTCGCATTACGTGTGTAGCGCCGCAGAATGTACTTCTCTGGTATGCTCTGCACTTGCAGGTGGGTGAATGCTTTGCTCACGTGCATGCAAAACAACCCTGTGTGCTCCCATTGCATGCATTCGCATTTATATATACCCTCTTTTTGTCAGCTAGCACCTTGAATGCGTGTTGTGCCAACAGAACACTCATGTTCCTTTTTCATGCTTCACCAAGTAACCGCATTCAATATCTGGTTCAGGCTCAATCACAAAAGCTGTACTGTTAGCATATTCCCTCTTGTATTCATTATACACAGCCCGCGTGTACATCCTGCTGAGCTGCTCATCAAACTGTGATTTGCATGCCCTAACAACCTCGGCCTGCACATCCGAATTTTGAATTTCGGTTTCATCATTACATTTTTATTGTAACCGCAGACATATCACAATGCAATCAAATGTAACATGTTGTTGCAAACAGTCACAGGCTCATTTTAACAGTTTTTCCTTAATACATTTTTTTATTTTTTTCTGCAAATGCAAGCACATCGACTATATTGAATTCATAAAAAAACAGGTTGTGCAATTCCACACTTTAGTTTTTTGCAATCACACACTATCCAGGCTTGCAATCATATTCCAAATAACCAAGTAGCTTTGCAAGCACACAGACAAAGTCAGGTTTTTTTGCAACACACATAACTCCTGGTTTGCAATCACGCACGCCAAATAGTTGCAATCACACACTGGTTCGGTTTTTCTTTTTCTTTTTTGCAGTCACAGAAATAAACCAGCAGATTTTGCAATGACACACTTTAGTTTTTTGCAATCACACACTACCCAGGCTTGCGATCATATTCCAAATAACCAAGTAGCTTTTCAACCACACAGACAAAGTCAGGGTTTCTTGCAACCACACATAACTCCTGGTTGCAATCACGCACGCCAACTAGTTGCAATCACACACTTAAGTTTTTGCAATCACACACTACCCAGGCTTGCAATCATATTCCAAATAACAAGTAGCTTTTTCAACCACACAGACAAAGTCAGGTTTTCTTGCAACCACACATAACTCCTGGTTTGCAATCACGCACGCCAACTAGTTGCAATCACACACTGGTTCAATTTTCTTTTTCTTTGTTGCAATCACACATCGGTGCAATCACTAACTAAAAAATTTTTTAACCAAACATGTTTTTTGCAAACCCACAAATTAACATGTTTGACATTAAAAAACTATCAGGCTTTTTTTGCAATCACACACAACCAGTGGTTGCAAAACAGACATATGTTTTCTTGCAATCACACATTAACCAGTGTGTTGCAATCACTGAACTAACAGGTTTTTGCAATCATAGGTTTGGGTTTTGCATTTTAAGAATACCTGTGAGTAGTGCGACTCCCCAGCATCCATGTGGTCTGTGTGCTGAACAGAGTCAAACACCCTCTTTACAAACATATGCAATGTTGTCACACTGCCAACATATCCATCTTTCAATACTCTGTTCTGGCTCTTAGATCTGTGGGTTGAAGTCATTCTCCCGCAGTACATGCTCTTAAAATATGCTGCAATCCATCTTTTCCTTTTCTGCCACAATGCTACAATCGCTGAGTGTTCCCCTATGCCACATTCATCCCCTAGCTTCCCCCACTCTACCTCAAACTGTGTAGGACCCAGAGGATAATTTATCAGAGACTCCAGTTTTTCCTTCAGATTTTTGTCCCTGTGCACCTTGTACAACTCCTCGAGTTCATAATCCCACATCCTTATTATGTGCCACCGGCAATTTCTGTGTTGTGATTTATCAAACACAACTTTATCGCCTCCCTCATTGCCACATCTTCATCTGCAGAAACATCAATTTTTTTAAAAATCAGTTCTTTTTTCCTGTGAATAAAATGTTTTTGCAATCCAAAACATAAGATGGTTGCAACCAAAAAAATAGAGTTTAATGTTGCAAACGTTGCAACCACACTACACACTACAGTTGCTTTTTTTACAGCAATCATTATAGAATAAATCAGAATATACCCCCTCCCCTCTCCCTTAAAATATGCACCTGTTAGAATTACAAAAGGCTGCCTGCCGCCCATGCAGCTTTTGAATGATTCGAAGAGCCATCTGAAAGTGTCAGTTGTCTCATCCCGAAGAAGCGCTTGCCCAAACGACACATTTTTCAGATTGTTGCTGCATCCGACAAACATCGCCAGTGGCATTTTCTTGCTGTTAGTTTTGTGGGTAGTGTCAAAAGTGATGACGTCTCCAAAATCCACGTATTCTGCACGCTGACTTGCATGGCTCCAAAAAATGCTTCTTAGCACTTTCGTCTTTGGGTCAAAATCAACATCACAGTAGAATGCTTCATTGTTCTCCTTACACTCCCTAAAAAACTGGAATAACTTCTCAATGTCCCCATCCCTGTCCTCTCGCGTCTGCCCAGCTTTCCTGCACCACAAGCGAATGAAAAAACATTTTAAGCACACAAAATAGGTTTTTTTGCAATCACAAACGACCCTGCTGTGTTTTGCAATCACACACTACCGAGGCTTGCAATCATATTCCAAATAACCAAGTAGCTTTTCAACCACACAGACAAAGTCAGTTTTTTTCGCAACCACACATAACTACTGGTTGCAATCACGCACGCCAAATAGTTGCAATCACACACACAAAATAGTTTTTGCAATCACACACTACCCAGGCTTGCAATCATATTCCAAATAACCAAGTATCTTTGCAACCACACAGACAAAGTCAGGTTTTCTGTTTTTGCAACCACACTTAACTCCTGGTTGCAATCACGCACGCCAAATAGTTGCAATCACACACTGATTCAGTTTTTCTTTTTCTTTTTTGCAGTCATAGAAATAAACCAGCAGATTTTTGCAATCACACACTACACAGGCTTGCAATCATATTCCAAATAACCAAGTAACTTTTTGCAATTTTTACACTACCCCCAGGCTTGCAATCATATTCCAAATAACCAAGTAGCTTTGCAAGCACACAGACAAAGTCAGGTTTCTTTTTGCAACACACAAACTCCTGGTTGCAATCACGCACGCCAAATAATTGCAATCACATACTGGTTCAGTTTTTCTTTTTCTTTTTTGCAGTCACATAAATAAACCAGCAGATTTTTGCAACCACACACTTTAGTTTTTTGCAATCACACACTATCCAGGCTTGCAATCATATTCCAAATAACCAAGTAGCTTTGCAAGCACACAGACAAAGTCAGGTTTCTTTTTTGGAACACACATAACTCCTAGTTGCAATCACGCACGCCAAATAGTTGCAATCACATACTGATTCAATTTTTCTTTTTCTTTTTGCAGTCACAGAAATAAACCAGCAGATTTTTGCAATCACACACTTTAGTTTTTTGCAATCACACACTATCCAGGCTTGCAATCATATTCCAAATAACCAAGTAGCTTTGCAAGCACACAGACCAAGTCAGGTATTTTTGCAACACACACAACTCCTGGTTTGCAATCACGCACGCCAAATAGTTGCAGTCACACACTGATTCAGTTTTTCTTTTTCTTTTTTGCAGTCACAGAAATAAACCAGCAGATTTTGCAATGACACACTTTAGTTTTTTGCAATCACACACTACCCAGGCTTGCAATCATATTCTAAATAACCAAATAGATTTGCAACCACACAGACAAAGTCAGGTTTCTTTTTTTGCAACCACACATAACTCATGGTTGCAATCACGCACGCCAAATAGTTGCAATCACATACTGGTTCAGTTTTTCTTTTTCTTTTTTGCAGTCACAAAAATAAACCAGCAGATTTTTGCAATCACACACTACACAGGTTTGCAATCATATTCCAAATAACCAAGTAACTTTTTGCAATTTTACACTACCCCTAGGCTTGCAATCATATTCCAAATAACCAAGTAGCTTTGCAAGCACACAGACAAAGTCAAGTTTCTATTTTGCAACACACATAACTCCTGATTGCAATCACGCACGCCAAATAGTTGCAATCACATACTGGTTCAGTTTTTCTTTTTCCTTTTTGCAGTCACAGAAATAAACCAGCAGATTTTTGCAATCACACACTTTAGTTTTTTGCAATCACACACTATCCAGGCTTGCAATCATATTCCAAATAACCAAGTAGCTTTGCAAGCACACAGACAAAGTGTAACGCCCGCGTTTTTAGCTCCAAGTAAATCACCTAATAAATCGTGCGTATTTTCAAAACTGTCCAGCTGAGCTCAAGGATCCCCTCCCAAAACCCTAGTCACCGTCCCCCTCTCTCACCCTCGGTGCGCGCGCCGCGAATCCCGCTGGCACCGTCCGCTTTCAAGCCCGCACCCACGCGTGCCACCCCAGCGCCACGGTCGGCCACCGTGCCGGGAATCTCGCGCACGCCGCGGTCCCGCCGGCCGGTCCGCCTCGCCATCACCGCCGTCCCGAAAATCACGCCGACACCGGAAATCGGAAAACCCGCACAACCCTTCCCCCTAATTTCCCTAACAATTTTCCAAATTTTCTAAACCTTTTCCCTATTTCTTTTCCTTTCTTTTCCTATTTCTCTTTTCCTTCCTTTCCTTTCTTTTCTTTTTCTTCCTTCCTTTTCCCTTTTCTTCTTTTCCTTCTATCCTTTTCCTTACTCCCTTTCTTTTTTCCCTTTCCTCCTTCTTCCTCCCGCGGCCGGGCCGCGCGCCCCCGACACCGTGCTCGGCGCCGCCGACCTCTCGCGCCCGCGCGGCCGGCGGCACGGCCGCCTCCACACGCCACCACGGCCGGCCGCCACGGACGCTCGAGCACGGGCCCACGACGAGACCCTTCCCCGGTGCTCGACGACCTCCGCCCTCGCCCGAGCCGTCGCCTCCGCCATACACCGCCGCCACGACCCGCCGCCCGTCACCACCGCGCCCGGCCGATCCATCCCATCCTCCCGCGCCGCGTGACCCATCGGCCGCTCGACGACCTCCGCCCCCGCCCGAGCCGTCCCATCGCCCGGCCGACCGGACCCGGCCCGCCCCGGCCGCCGCCCGCCGGCGACCTCCCCGCCAAAAAAATCTCCTCCTCCGAACCGACCTACGCGGCCTATAAAAGGTCGGCACCCCTCCTCGCCGCTCCTCACCCCAGCCGCAAGCTTCCAGTAGCACCCAATTGCACCGCCACACCACCACTTGCGCTGCCGCCACCAACCTCCACCGCCGGCCGCCCCTTGCCGCGGAGGCACCTCCTCAAGCCATCCCCGACCAAGGTGAGCACGGGAGTAGCAAGCCGTCGCCCCCCTGTTCCTTTTCCCCCTGTCCCCGGCTGCCGCCGGCCCCTGGATGCCGCCGCCCGCCGCCGGACCGAGGCCGCCCCTGCCTCCCTCCCCTGATCTGGATCAGGGGAGGAAGAAAGGCACTTTTGCCCAAAGCCCCCTTGGCTTTTCTTTTATCCTGAGCCCCTCTCTAACCCTATTTACTCTCTCTCCCTCTTACTCCAAAATAGCCCCTAGGTTAATAATTAATTGTAGATTAAATACTGTTAAGCCCTAAACAATTTACAACCAGGACCTTACCAAATTTATAGTATCATAATCACACCCTTATCCATTAGTAGGAATTACTAATAGGTCCTTAGCCCCTATAACCTCTCTTTAACCCAACATTCCATGCATGATTTTATTCTCGATTACTTCCAAAATTTCACCACGCCTTTTCCAGTAATACCCCCGCCGAACCATACACCAACCCCCTAGGACTTATATATTTCCCCTCTCCATTTATTTCCCCTCGTCGAGCTCGGCCGATAATATGTGTGCTTATAATGATTGCTTGCTTGCTTGTGTGTGCGCTATAGCCGACGGAGTAGACGAAGGAAGGTACCTCGAGTCGGAGATCGGAGCCGACTACTGCGAGCAGGAGCCCGAGATCCCGAACGCCGAGCCGGCACTCCCCGAAGACTTCGAAGACGGCAAGTTCAATCTCATCCTTTGATGCATACTTTGGTCCTAGTTTTATAAATACACCTTATACCCGTTTTATAAATTGCATATTGTTTAACTGCAAAACATGGTAGGATAGCCACCCTTGATTGCTATGATTGAACCTTGTTTTGGCCTAAATGAGTGCTTTAAAAATGTGTGAGTGCTTTCAAAATGTGTGAGTGCTTTAAAAATGGAAATGGGATATGTTTGGAAATTGAGTAAAGAACTGGGTAGACGGGATGGACGTGTGTGTCGGAGTATGGGTGAGCTCGTACCGTGTGGTTGAGCGTGTTGGGAGTTGTCCATCTTGTCGGTTAAGGACCGGGTTGCGTGACATCTCACCCGACCCAAATCATCGTACAACCACTCGACCGTTGTATGTGGCAACGGCTTAGCATAAACCCCACTAGTTAATCTACTTGCCATCCGGTGTGCGGGTGAGCAGCGGGAGACCAAGGAGTAGGGGTACGCTCGTGTGAGGTACGCCCTGGTTATGTGGGATAACCCCTTGGGAGCTTCTATGGTGGCTCGTAGTGTTAGCTAAGGTGGATAATGGCTTTGATAGGATCCGTGCCGGCACTAAGGTGTCCGTGTGACGGTACCCTACTTGTGGGTAAAGATGTACAACCTCTGCAGAGTGTCAAACCTATTCGAATAGCCGTGTCCACGGTATTAGACGAGTCACGGTGTGGTCACAAAAACTAGTGTTTGGGATGGGATGTTTTCCGGTGTGAGTTGTTTTCCGGGTGAAGTGTGTGGCTGTGTGCCTGGGCTACGACGGACGGGGAGTCCGGTAGTTCCACAATGGTTTTCCTAAAAACAATTGAGTCACCTTGGTTATGAAAAATGATTTGCGAAAACCCTTTTGAAATGAACCCCTGCATGTGTAAGTTTGCAAAATGAACCTTAACCTGATCCTTGTTATACTCTATGCATGGTTCTGCTTATAAGCCCCTCCGTGGGTGGGGTTGGATTTGCTGAGTACGTATGTGCTCACCCTTGTTTTACTAACTATCTTTCAGAGGAGGATCCCGATTATATTCCCGAAGACGTCGAGTAGGTCGCTGCCCTACACCCAACCATGCCTGTGTACCCAGGGCCTCCACAAAAAGCTTCCATGGTGTGGTACTCTAAGGAGGCTATGGAAGCCTTTGCTATTGTAGTGTGGTCGTTAGCGTTTGTGTTGTTCCTTGTAGCGTTGGCACTTCCGTGCCCTCTGTGTCGCCGTGGTGTAAAAGACTGATCCACCTGTTGTAATAAATGTGTTGCCAGCCTCCTGGGACTGGTATTTGTGTCACATTTAGTCACCTCTGATGAGGGGGCGCTTCAGGTGGTATCAGAGCCGTAGGTTGGCCGTAGGACACGACCCCTAGGATACGAGACCTCCTCTGACCCTCTCTAACCTTTCCTTTGCTAAGCTCATCTTTTCCCAAATCCTTACCTTGATCCTTGCCTGATTCCAGATGGCTAACCCCGAATGGAACGGAGGAGTCTGCCCCGTCCAGCCTGGTCTCCCTAACCTGCTGCTACTCAGCTTAGAGCGCGTCGGAGTAAGGGATCCGCCGAAGTTCGTCTACCGGGAGTACGAACGCTACGGCACCCTTCGTTGTAAGCTGCTGATCTTCGTGGGAAGAAGCACGCTCTACCCCCGACATAGAACCTTGGTTCGTCTCTGGCACTGGATTTCGCTTCGCCGACACCTACCCCAAGGCTGCTCGGAAGGCCCTGCGACAGCTACGAGTGGTTTATAAGCAGCACCTCAGGAGGACTCCAATGGGATTCTTTCCACCCTTCGGAGGAAGAGGACGCTCGTGGATTGATCGCATGAGAGGACTAGAACGAGAGGAAGAAGATCTAGAAGAGGCAGTTTCCCACCTATCCATCTACCTCAATGGCCTAGACCACCTCTACCAAGAGCAAGCCCAGCAACTGAAGCAACAGATTGACAGAGCGGAGAGAGCGGAGCAAAGGGTAGAACTGGAAATGATAAAGACAACCATGGCCGAAGTAGAATTACACAACACAAAGCAAGATTATCTTAGGGAAAGGGAACACACTCTATTAGCCAATAAAGCCCTATGGGATGAACTAAAGGAGCGTAGAAGCAGAGAGGAAGAGGCTAGAGTGGAGGAAGAGGAGCCCAAAGAAACTCACTGGGACAAAGGGACCCAGACCGAGGACGAGATACTGGAGCAAGACCTCCTGCTAAAGAAGCGCCGCATCCAGCTAGAAGAAGAATCACCATAAGAGTGAGACTAGGATGTTAGGCTAGAGTTGTGTTCTAGTAATAATAAGTGTACCCCGAAGAGTGTACCCCAACTTTGTTACTGAATAAAGTCATCCACCTCTTGTACCCCACCACAACCTGTTCAACTCTACCTTTGTTTTCAGATGGCGGAAGATGGATGGACCCAAGGCGTGTGCCAGGAGGAGCCTGGTTTTGCTCGCCTTCTTATCAACTCCCTGGAGCACCTCGGTATCACTGAGCGCCCTAGGTACTACAACAGAGAGTATGAGCAACTCGGCACTCTTCGCTGTAGGGTGGTCCTCTCCGTCGCTAGAAGCAACCGCCACACCAACATCGAGCCGTGGCGCGTGACCGCCACAGGGTTTCGACACCGAGACACCTATCCTTTGGCCCTCAGGAAAGCCCTCCGCTACCTGTGCCGGATCTACGAGGAACACCTCGTCCCCACACCAATGAGGTACTTTCCTCCCGCCATCAGAACCCCAGTTTGGCAGGCCCGCATGAGAAACCTGGAACGACGCCGCCACCAAGAAGACCAGCTGTACCACGTAGTTGCCTACCTTGTCTCCCTGGATAAGCTCTTCGATGACCAAGCCAGGCACTTGAGGGAACAAATCAGTTGGGCCGAGCAAGCTGAAGTCACGGTAAGGATGCACCAAGTCCGAGTGGCTCAAGGCCGAAGCAAGGACCGCGGCCGCCATAAGCAGTGAAGCCGTTGCCCAGGAAAGCCTCAGGCGAATCCAGGACCAACGCATGCAAGAATGGACCAACGGCGGAACACCCGTTCCAGTCATTGGAGAAGCTCAAGTCCTGCTGGGAACACCCCTTGTAGGATGGGGAGGAACTATCGAAGTCCCGCCAGCACCACCAGCAGTCACCGAACCCCCAACGACGACCGCCGAAGCCGCAGCACAGCCTCAGGAAAATGGAAACCCCGAAGGCGAGAATGATGACGAGCTGCTCATTCCGCTGGAAGAACACTCGACCCCGGAAGATGGCTCTCCTCGCGAGTAGCGTGCCCCAGTGACCCTGACCCAGGGAATGAAGCCGTACTGGTCCAAGTCGCACCCTTAGTCCTTAGTCGTGTAGTGTATCCGCGTAGTCGGGATGTATCCTCCTCACTGTTTTGTAATAAAAACTTGTTTGTGCTTGCTTGTTTGCTATGTGCTTGTTGTGTGCTTGCCGGCAGAAGTAGACCCTGCCTTTTCAAAAAGAAATCCGATATAACCCACTTAAACATCACATAAAAGCTAGATCTCTTAGAAAACCCGCTTCTTTACAGATGGTTTCCAGGCGCCCTGTCAGGACCCACCAAGGCCCCGGCCGATCGGATGCTGAAGGATCGCAAGCCGATCGGAGGGAGCGTCTTCACGACTAGGAAGTTAACCAAGACGAAGATGGGGGAGAGAACGTGGTCCTGCCGCCGCCACCCCCTCCCATTGACTTGGCACAAGTCTTGGCCAACCAGACTGTCCTGATGGAGGCCATTTTCAACGCTGTCAACCGCCCAAGACCACGGGTTCTGGGCATGAACGAGAAGCTGATAGAGTTCCTCAGGACGAAGCCGCCCACCTTTGGCGGGTCGGTGAATCCTTTGGATGCTGACGACTGGCTGAGAGCCATTCTGAGGGAGCTAGAGCCCTTCAACTATGAGGACCGCGACAAGGTTCTCCTGGCAGCTCACCAGCTCACCGGGACAGCCCTAGGCTGGTGGGAAAACTACTGCGCAGCAGCCAAGGATCCCTCAGCCATCACCTGGGATGAATTCGTGGAAGAGTTCCACCGCTACCACATCCCATAAGCCACATTGAAGCGGAAGGCGGACGAGTTCCGTGAACTCCGCCAAGGCAACATGTCCGTAGAAGAGTACACGTACCAGTTCATAGAGCTGGCATGCTATGCCCCCGAGGAAGTGGACAAAGATTCCAAGAAGCAGGAAATGTTCAAGAAGGGGCTAACTCCGGAACTGAGGACCCTGCTAACCCCTCAGATCTACCCGGACTTCAACACCCTCATGAACATGGCAATACTCACAGAAAGAGCGAGGGCTGAAGAGAAGAAGGAAAACAAGCACAAGTTTATGGAGCACAAGGCCAAGCAGCAAGAGCGGTCCCAGAGGCCGAGAAACTTTGGACACCCCATGTCCAGGTTCCAAACTCCCATGCAGTACAAGACCCAATCCCAAGCCACGGGCTCGCAAGGCCCCAGAACCCAGTTTAAGCCCTACCACAACCAGAGTGCCATGAAACCCCCACAGAACAACACCAGCCAGATCACTACCAACAACAACAACAACTCCTGGGTGTGTTTCAACTGCCGAGAAACCGGACACTTCATCGCCAACTGCCCGTATGCCAAAAAGCTAACCACCACCACCTACTCCAATTCGGTGAACGGGCCAAGGCCACTAGTGTCTGGAGCCAACTGCATGCCGGTGCGCAGCAACAATAACTTCGGCAACAACAACGGCGGCCGACGGATGAGGCGGCCCCGGCGGTCGTATGGACGAGCCGGGTCAACCACATCAATGCGCGGGAGGCACGGGAAGCACAAGGTGTAGTGCTCGGTGAGTTCCTCGGTCGGCTCAGTCTTGGCTACCATACTATTCGATTCGGGAGCATCGCACTCATTCATATCCTCAAGCTTTGTGGAAAAGCATAGCATACCCACAGTACTACTAAAAGCACCCCTATTAACTCGAATGCCCGGAGGTGACATTAAGTGTCAACTGGGATGCCCCCGGGTAAGGATTATTTTAAGTGGGGTAGAGTTCCTAGCAGACCTAGTAGTACTGAAGTCCAAAGGGATAGATGTGATCCTTGGGATGGACTGGTTAAGCCAACACCATGGCCTTATAAGTTGCGCCGATAAAGTAGTGCACCTAACCAACCCAGACGGGATACAAGTGACCTGCCACACCCGAGGACACAGGCCGGACATAATGGTTTTCAACATAGAAGCCAAGTCCATAGAAGATGTCCCAGTAGTGCGAGAATACCCAGATGTGTTCCTCGAAGAACTCCCTGGAATGCCACCAGACAGGGATATAGAGTTCGTAATCGACCTTATCCCTGGAACATCTCCCATAGCCAAGAGACCCTATAGGATGGCAGCCCCTGAGTTGGCAGAATTGAAGAAGCAACTAGCAGAACTCCAGCAAAGTGGGTTCATCAGACCGAGCTCATCACCATGGGGAGCCCCAGTGCTTTTCGTGGAAAAGAAGGATAAGAGCATGAGGATGTGCGTGGACTATCGCTCGCTGAACGAGGTCACTATCAAAAACAAGTACCCTCTCCCCAGAATAGATGATCTGTTTGACCAGCGGAAGGGAGCCAAGTATTTTTCGAAGGTGGATCTAAGGTCAGGGTACCACCAACTCAAGATTAGGGAAAGTGACATCCCCAAGACTGCCTTTGTCACTTGTCGTATGGACCTCCCTGTGCCCACTACCTCGGTGGGTACTAGGACCGACTACTCGGTGGGCCCCTGGGACTACCCGGCTTGCGCTACACGGCATCTGAAGGCGTGGGGCACAAGGACTGCAGAGGAGTAGTACTCGGTTAGGAAGCTGTACATGTCCCGCACTGTATGGAAGACTCCTAGACGTACTCGACTAGTACTCTCTCCCTACTCCGACTTGTAACCCCGCTCTCGGGACTATATAAGGCGAGGCAGGGACCGATCTCTAGCATCGAATCTCATCTCATACAACCCACGGCGCACTATTGCACCACCTTGTAATCGTGCCCAATCAATCCAGAGCTACGCAGCATACAGGACGTAGGGTATTACGCACCTCGCGGCCCGAACCTGTCTAAATTGTGTGCCACGTGTCTCTTCCTTCGAGTTACCGATCTCAGCGAGTCACATTCATCTACTTCGGGTACTCTCCTTAGTAGGTTGTCGGTCTAAAACACCGACAGCTGGCACGCCAGGTAGGGGGTCTCGCCCGAGATCACATGGCAAACTCGACGGCTCCCGTCTACTTCAAGCCAATCGTCGCCTTCAACCGCGGCGACACCTTCGTCTTCGGCGCTTGGGTCTGCACCGCTGACGGCGCGGGCTCCTTCCAGTGCCGCCTGACCATGAAGCCCAACCCGAAGACAGGCTTCGTGACGCTTCCTGAAGTCGTCACATGCGAACTCGCCGGCAAATTCGGCGAAATTTCGCTCTTCAACCACCACGCCGACTTCGAGCTCGAGTCCGTTTCCAATTCGAACTCAACGTCTCCATGGGCCATCGCATGCGAGCCGGCTGCTCAGCCATCGCATGCGAGCCGGGCTGCTCGCCCATCGCAGCGGTCCCCTCACCCGGGCGAGCGCTCCGCGCGCGGCCCCCGCATCCTCAGCCGGGCCCGCACAGGGGCTCCCACTTCGCGCCGGGACGGCAAGGAGCCCGTACCCGAGTGCAACTCGGACTCCGACGCCACCCCTGATCGCGCTTCGGACTCCAGCCCTCTCTCCGAGTTCTACTCGAACCCGGATTACGAGTTCGACTTCGGGTCGGACCCTGATGAGTCCGAGTCCGAGGACAACTCCACTGAGCTTCCCTTGTCAGGGCCAGCCTCTGGGCTGGTTATAACATCCACATCGGCCGGGAGATACGTCTACTGGCCAGACCGCAAGCCCGCCGACCTGATAAGGAGAGACTCACGCTATGTCGCCTATATCGACTCGCTACCGTTCCAGGAGGGAACACCCCTAGCCCGGGCTGACTCAAGCACACCAACTGAGGTGGCACCCTCTGAGTCCAGCCTTGGCACCCCCGATCACCAAGTCTTCATGGCTGCCGGTGACACCCCAGGGCCTTCAGGCACGGCTCAGGACAAGTACCTGGAAGACATCTCCTCCGACGAGCTCTCTGCTGATGCTCCACCGAACGAGAACCCTGCAGACAGAGACGCTCGACGTGAGCGTAACCGGAAGCGCAACGAACGTCGCCGGCGCCTCCGCGACAACTTCCCCATCCGCAACCTTGCGGAAGCTCTCGAGGCGCCGAGAGAGCGAGTACACACTACCCCTGAGCAATGCCTCATGTCGATCACAACGATCGCATGCCAGGCTCAGGGCATACGCGCTGGAGAGGTCATCGCCAAGCTCGCTGAAGATGCCTACTTCATGCGGGTCGACAACAGAGTCAACCAGACTCCTCCAGCCAGACCCTGAGACAACGAAGTCACAAGTCGCAGCGCCAACAACGGCCCTAACCGTACTCGAGCTGACCTCCCAGCCGAGCCCAATCGTCGTCGCTCCAACGCCGGCGGACCTCCACAGCGCGATAACAAGAAGCGGCGGGAGGTCGTCCCCCACCGTGCTCCGGTCGGCGGTGGCGGCAACGACCCCGACGGCGGCGGCGGCGGACGGCGGAAGCTCCAACCATGGAGCCAACGGGGGAGGGGGCGGGCGGCGGCGGTCGCGGCGGCCGAGGCCACGCGAACGACCACGCTCCGGCGCCTCACAGGGCGGGTACGATGCCCGCCAGAAGATTGAGGAGCTGCGGCGGAAGAAGTCGACCACCGCAGCCGACGGCGACGGCTTCCCCGCCTTCTCACCTCGACTTCGCAACTTGCTCCTCCCCGACAAGTTCAAGCCTTTGGGGATCACCAAGTACGATGCGAAGCAGGACCCCATCTAGTGGCTCAGATGCTACTCCCTCTCCATCGAGAACGCTGGCGGCAACAGCGACACCAAGTGCCTCTACTTCCCCTTCTGCCTGGACCAGGCTCCACTCACATGGCTCGAGTCGCTGGACAAACACTCGATCGACAAGTGGGACCAACTGAAGGAGCAGTTCACCAGTAACTTCGCGGGCGCCATGGGCCGATCGGGTACTCGCATGGACCTGGCCATGATCAAGCAGGAACAAGGCGAGACCCTCCGCAAGTACATGCGCCGCTTTTTCGACAAGCGCGCTACCGTCGTCGACGTCACCGACAAGGAGGTCATCGACCTCTTCCAAGACGGTCTCTATCACCACCGCACCTTCGAAGACTTCGGTCGTCGCCGCCCCAGGTCCATCCCCCACCTCAAGGACATGATCACGTCCTGGGCGGATGAAGAGGACAAGGCCAACGCCAAGTACGACGCAATCCGCGGCAAGACCAAGCAGAACCAGGGCGGCGGCAGTGGCGGCAATGCAAACCAAGGCGGCCGCAACAACAACAACAACAACAACAACTACTCGGGTCCCAACCGCAAGCGCAAGCCAGACAACACCGTGGCGGCTATCCAGCGTCCTGCGAAAGGGAACTCGAAGAAGAACTCCGGCGGTTTCAAAGACCTGCTAAAGGAGAAGTGCCCGTGGCATCCAAACGGCAACCACACCACCGAGCAGTGCTACCAACTCAGGCATGCACTCAAGGATACGCCAGAGCCTCCGCACCCTCATGACCAAAAGGGCAAGAAGAAGGACGGCGACAACAACGACTTCCAGGAGCCCGACAAGACCGTCAACGTCCTCTTCGGCATTGCCCAGCAGGCGGGAGCAGAAGGCTACCCGTCGTGAAGTGATGTCCATTGAGCCAGCGGTCCCGACCCCTCTCAGGTGGTCGGAGGTACCCATCACCTTTTCCCGCACGGATCAATGGACCAGCTTCTCTGAACCAGGACGGTTCCCCCTCGTCCTGAAGCCAGTGGTGGCGGGCTCCAAACTCAACAAGGTGCTCATCGACGGCGGAAGGGGGCTCAACGTCCTCTTCACCAAGACCTTGAAGAAAATGAAGCTCGACATCACTCACATGCTCACCAAGAGCAACACGCCCTTCTACGGCCTCGTCCCCGGCAACGCGGCTATTCCACTGGGCTCAGTGATCCTGCCAGTCACCTTCGGGGCATCTCGGGACAACTACCGTACCGAGTACATCAAGTTCGAGGTCGCAGACTTCGAGACCTCCTACCACGCCATCCTCGGCAGACCGGCCATCGCCAAGTTCATGGCGGTGCCCCACTACACCTACTTGGTACTCAAAATGCCAAGCCCAGCTGGTGTACTCTCCCTTCAAGGGGACTTGAAGATCTCACACGACTGCGACACAGAAGCCGTGGAGATCGCCTCTACGAACCAACTACCCAACGCGATGATGGAGGTCTACGCCGCTTCAAAGAAACTTGCTACAAGTGAACTCGACATCCCAGAGAAGTCTGACAGCACCAACAAGCCTCAGCCACCTGAGGTGGTACTCGTCAAGACGATCGACCTCGGAACAGGCGATCCCAGCAAGACTACCACCATCGGGGCAGGCCTCGACTCCAAATAGGAAGACGCGCTCATCAGCTTCCTTCGGGCTAACCGCGACATCTTCGCGTGGAAGCCGACGGACATGCCGGGAGTGCCCGGGGAGCCGATTGAGCACCGCCTCAACGTCGATCCTAAGGCCACCCCCAAGCGACAACACCTCCGACGCTTTGCCGACGACAGACGGGATGCCATCAAGAAGGAACTCGCCAAACTACTCGCGGCCGGCTTCATCGGAGAAGTCTTCCATCCCGAGTGGCTCACCAACCCCCGTCCTCGTCCGCAAGAAGAACTCGAACGAGTGGAGGATGTGCGTCGACTACACCAACCTCAACAAGCACGCCCCCCAAGGACCCCTTCGGGTTGCCGCGGATTGATCAAGTCATCGACTCTACGGCGGGGCCGAGACTCCGCTCTGCTTCCTCGGCCCCGCTACTCCGGTACCACCAGATCGCGATCAAGGAAGAAGACCAGGAGAAGACCGCATTCATCACCCCGTTTGGCGCGTACTGCTACACGAGCATGTCCTTCGGGTTGAAGAACGCCGGCGCTACCTACCATCGAGCTATCCAGGCCTGCTTCAAGAGGCAACTCAACAAGAACCTCGAGGCCTACGTGGATGACGTGGTCGTCAAGACCAGAAACTCCAGTACCCTCATCGACGATCTTGAAGAAAATTTCGCATCACCGCGCGAATACCGCTGGAAGCTCAACCCGAACAAGTGCGTCTCCGGCGTACCTTCAGACAAACTACTCGGCTTCATCATCAGCCAGCGCGGCATCGAAGCCAACCCCGAGAAGATCTCCGCCATCACCAGCATGCAAGCTCCCACGAGCATCAAAGATGTCCAGAAGCTAACAGGGTGCATGGCGGCGCTGAACAGATTCATCTCGAGGCTAGGAGAACGGGGGCTCCCCTTCTTCAAACTACTCAAGCGTCAAGAGAAGTGCGTGTGGACTCACAGTGATGTCCTTTGGACTCACCAATGCACCAGCATACTTTATGAACCTCATGAATAAGGTGTTCATGGAAGAGCTGGACAAGTTTGTCGTAATCTTCATTGACGACATACTTGTTTACTCCAAGAGTGTGGAGGAACATGAGCAGCATCTTCGAGTAGTGCTGGGAAAGTTGAGGGCACACAAGCTGTACGCAAAGTTCAGCAAGTGTGAATTTTGGCTGGAGAAAATATCCTTCCTTGGGCATATTCTGACTGCAGAAGGAGTAGCGGTAGACCCCGGTAAAGTTGAAACGGTCTCCAACTGGCAACAACCGACCAACGTGAGCGAAATCAAGAGCTTCCTTGGTTTAGCAGGGTACTACCGGAGGTTTATCGAAGGATTCTCCAAGATTGCCCGGCCCATGACAGAGTTGCTCAAGAAGGAGAAGAAGTTCAACTGGACCGAGTCCTGCGAGAAAAGTTTCCAAGAGTTGAAGAGAAGATTGACCACGGCCCGCGGCCGACCCCCGCCGGACATTCAACGGGACTTTGTCGTGTATTGCGACGCTTCCCGACAAGGGTTGGGATGTGTTCTCATGCAAGATGGGAAGGTAGTAGCATATGCTTCCCGTCACCTCAAACCCCATGAGCAGAATTATCCCACCCACGATCTGGACTTTGCAGCCGTAGTGCATGCCCTGAAGATCTAGAGACACTACCTGATTGGGAACAAGTGTGAAATCTACACAGACCACAAGAGTCTAAAATACATCTTCACCCAGCCCGACCTGAACCTAAGGCAAAGAAGGTGGCTAGAGTTAGTTAAAGACTATAACCTAGAGATTCACTACCACCCAGGGAAGGCAAATGTAGTAGCAGACGCCCTGAGCCGGAAATCCTATGAGAAGGTAGCACCCAAGAGTGCCCAGCTGCAAGAGGAGATGGCGCGACTCAACGTGCACATTGTCCCCCAAGGCTACGTTTGCCAGCTGAGTGTTCAGCCTACCCTAGAGGAGAAGATCCGGAAGGCCCAAGAAACAGATGAGAATCTGATGAAGATCCGCAAGCATACAGGAGAGAACAAGGCCCCTGACTTTAGAGTGGATGACCAAGGCACCCTGTGGTACAAAAATAGGATATGCGTACCTGAAGGCGGAGATTTCCGACAGACAATCATGGATGAGGCACACAACTCGGCATACTCCATTCACCCGGGGTCCACCAAGATGTACATGGACTTAAAACAGAAGTATTGGTGGAATGGGATGAAAGCAGATATTGCCCGATTCGTCGCCCACTGTGATACTTGTCAGAGGATCAAAGCCGAACACCGAAGCCCGCAGATCGTTGCAGCCTCTACCAATCCCGGTATGGAAGTGGGACGAGATAGGTATGGATTTCGTAGTAGGGTTGCCAAGAACTCAGAAGGGACATGACTCCATATGGGTGATCGTGGACCGACTCACTAAAGTCACTCACTTTCTACCCGTACGGACCACTTATGGTGGAGAGAAGTTGGCAAAACTCTACATAGAGAATATAGTAAAGCTGCATGGAGTGCCTAGCGGGAATAGTCTCAGATAGAGGGACCCGGTTCACCTCTAGGTTACGGGAAAAGCCTCGCATAAAGCCATGGGTACCAAAGTCGGGACTTCGACTCAAGATATCACCCGCAGACAGATGGACAGACCGAGAGGGTAAACCAAATTCTAGAAGACATGTTGAGAGCATGCGTCCTCACATATGGCAAAGACTGGGAACAGAGCCTACCGTATGCGGAATTCTCCTACAACAACGGCTACCAAGCAAGTCTGGGAATGTCACCATTCAAAGCACTACACGGGAGGAAATGTAGGACACCCCTGATGTGGTCAGAAGTAGGAGAGCGTGCCCTGGTTGGGCCCGCACTTATAAAGGAAGCCGAAGAGCGAGTAGCCGATATCCGAGAAAAGTTGAGAGCCGCCCAATCCCGCCAGAATAGCTACGCAGACAAGAAGAGGCGTGAAGCAAGCTTCAATCCGGGGGATTTCGTTTACCTCAAGGTTTCACCTATCCGAGGGACTCGAAGATTTCAAGTGCACGAAAAGTTGGCCCCTCGGTACATCGGACCGTATAAAGTACTAAAGAGGGTCGGAGCAGTAGCATACCGGTTGGAGCTACCCGAAGAAATCTCAGATATACACCTAGTATTTCATATCTCTCAGCTACGCAGATGTTTGAAGGTTCTTGAAGAAAAGCGAGTACCGGTAGAAACCATCGATCTACAGCCAGACCTTAGGTACCAGGAAGTGCCCATCAAGATTTTGGACACAGTGGTCAAGCAGACGAGAACATCAGAAGTACGGGTGTGCAGAGTCCAATGGAGCAGACACGGAGTGGAAGAAGCCACGTGGGAACAAGAGGACGCATTGAAGAAGGAGTTTCCCCACCTGTTCGAAAGCTAGCAGAATCTCGAGGGAGAGATTCATTTTAAGTGGGGTAGGTTGTAACGCCCGCGTTTTTAGCTCCAAGTAAATCACCTAATAAATCGTGCGTATTTTCAAAACTGTCCAGCTGAGCTCAAGGATCCCCTCCCAAAACCCTAGTCATCGTCCCCCTCTCTCACCCTCGGTGCGCGCGCCGCGAATCTTGCCGGCACCGTCCGCGTTCAAGCCCGCACCCACGCGTGCCACCCCAGCGCCGCGGTCGGCCACCGTGCCGGGAATCCCGCGCACGCCGCGGTCCCGCCGGTCGGTCCGCCTCGCCATCACCGCCGTCCCGAAAATCACGCCGACACCGGAAATCGGAAAACCCCGCACAACCCTTCCCCCCTAATTTTCCTAACAATTTTCCAAATTTTCTAATCCTTTTCCCTATTTCTTTTCCTTTCTTTTCCTATTTCTCTTTTCCTTCCTTTCCTTTCTTTTCTTTTTCTTCCTTCCCTTTTCCCTTTTCTTCTTTTCCTTCTTTCCTTTTCCTTCCTCCCTTTCTTTTTTTCCCTCTCCTCCTTCTTCCTCCCGCGGCCAGGCCGTGCGCCCCCGACACCGCGCCCGGCGCCGCCGACCTCTCGCGCCCGCGTAGGCCGGCGGCACGGCCGCCTCCACACGCCACCACGGCCGGCGCCACGGCCGCTCGAGCACGGGCCCACGACGAGACCCTTCCCCGGCGCTCGACGACCTCCGCCCCTCGCCCGAGCCGTCGCCTCCACCATACACCGCCGCCACGACCCGCCGCCCGTCACCGCCGCGCCCCCGGGCCGATCCGTCCCATCCTCTTGCGCCGCGTGGCCCATCGGCCGCGGACGACCTCCGCCCCGCCCGAGCCGTCCCGTCGCCCGGCGACCGGACCCGGCCGGCCCCGGCCGCCCGCCGGCGACCTCCCCGCCAAAAAATCTCCTCCTCCGAACCGACCTACGCGGCCTATAAAAGGCCGTCACCCCTCCTCGCCGCTCCTCACCCCAGCCGCAAGCTTCCAGTAGCACCCAATTGCACCGCCACACCACCATTTGCGCCGCCGCCACCAACCTCCACCGCCGGCCGCCCCTTGCCGCGGAGGCACCTCCTCAAGCCATCCCCGACCAAGGTGAGCACGGGAGTAGCAAGCCCTCTCCCCCCTCTTCCTTTTCCCCCTATCCCCGGCCGCCGCCGGCCCCTGGATGCCGCCGCCCGCCGCCGGACCGAGGCCGCCCCTGCCTCCCTCCCCTGTTCTGGATCGGGGGAGGAAGAAAGGCACTTTTGCCCAAAGCCCCCTTAGCTTTTCTTTTATCATGAGCCCCTCTCTAACCCTATTTACTCTCTCTCCCTCTTACTCCAAAATAGCCCCTAGGTTAATAATTAATTGTAGATTAAATACTGTTAAGCCCTAAACAATTTACAACCAGGCCCTTACCAAATTTATAGTATCATAATCACACCCTTATCCATTAGTAGGAATTACTAATAGGTCCTTAGCCCCTATAACCTCTCTTTAACCCAACATTCCATGCATGATTTTATTCCCGATTACTTCCAAAATTTCACCACGCCTTTTCCAGTAATACCCCCACCGAACCATACACCAACCCCCCTATGACTTATATATATCCCCTCTCCATTTATTTCCCCTCCTCGAGCTCGGCCGATAATATGTGTGCTTATAATGATTGCTTGCTTGCTTGTGTGTGCGCTATAGCCGACGGAGTAGATGAAGGAAGGTACCTCGAGCCGGAGATCGGAGCCGAGCGACCGCGAGGGGAGAGGAGCCCGAGATCCCGAACGCCGAGCCGGCACTCCCCGAAGACTTCGAAGACGGCAAGTTCAATCTCATCCTTTGATGCATACTTTGGTCCTAGTTTTATAAATACACCTTATACCCATTTTATAAATTGCATATTGTTTAACTGCAAAACATGGTAGGATAGCCACCCTTGATTGCTATGATTGAACCTTGTTTTGGCCTAAATGAGTGCTTTAAAAATGTGTGAGTGCTTTCAAAATGTGTGAGTGCTTTAAAAATGGAAATGGGATATGTTTGGAAATTGAGTAAAGAACTGGGTAGACGGGATGGACGTGTGTGTCAGGAGTATGGGTGAGCTCGTACCTGTGTGGTTGAGCGTGTTGGGAGTTGTCCATCTTGTCGGTTAAGGACCGGGTTGCGTGACATCTCACCTGACCCAAATCATCGTACAACCACTCGACCGTTGTATGTGGCAACGGCTTAGCATAAACCCCACTAGTTAATCTACTTGCCATCTGGTGTGCGGGTGAGCAGCGGGAGACCAAGGAGTAGGGGTACGCTCTGTGTGAGGTACGCCCTGGTTATGTGGGATAACCCCTTGGGAGCTTCTATGGTGGCTCGTAGTGTTAGCTAAGGTGGATAATGGCTTTGATAGGATCCGTGCCGGCACTAAGGTGTCCGTGTGACGGTACCCTACTTGTGGGTAAAGATGTACAACCTCTGCAGAGTGTCAAACCTATTCGAATAGCCGTGTCCACGGTATTAGACGAGTCACGGTGTGGTCACAAAAACTAGTGTTTGGGATGGGATGTTTTCCGGTGTGAGTTGTTTTCCGGTGAAGTGTGTGGCCGTGTGCCTGGGCTACGACGGACGGGGAGTCCGGTAGTTCCACAAAGTGGTTTTCCTAAAAACAATTGAGTCACCTTGGTTATGAAAAATGATTTGCGAAAACCCTTTTGAAATGAACCCCTGCATGTGTAAGTTTGCAAAATGAACCTTAACCTGATCCTTGTTATACTCTATGCATGGTTCTGCTTATAAGCCCCTCCGTGGGTGGGGTTGGATTTGCTGAGTACGTATGTGCTCACCCTTGTTTTACTAACTATCTTTCAGAGGAGGATCCCGATTATATTCCCGAAGACGTCGAGTAGGTCGCTGCCCTACACCCAACCATGCCTGTGTACCCAGGGCCTCCACAAAAAGCTTCCATGGTGTGGTACTCTGAGGAGGCTATGGAAGCCTTTGCTATTGTAGTGTGGTCGTTAGCGTTTGTGTTGTTCCTTGTAGCGTTGGCACTTCCGTGCCCTCTGTGTCGCCGTGATTTAAAAGACTGATCCACCCGTTGTAATAAATGTGTTGCCAGCCTCCTGGGACTGGTATTTGTGTCACATTTAGTCATCTCTGATGAGGGGACGCTTCACAAAGTCAGGTTTTTTTGCAACACACATAACTCCTGGTTTGCAATCACGCACGCCAAATAGTTGCAATCACACACTGGTTCAGTTTTTCTTTTTCTTTTTTGCAGTCACAGAAATAAACCAGCAGATTTTTGCAATGACACACTGTAAATAGTTTTCGCAGTCACTTACGACCCTGCTGTTTTTGCAATCACACACTACCCAGGATTGCAATCATATACCAAAATAACAAAAAAAATAACCAAGTATGACTTTTTTTGTCATCTGACATATGACTTACATGTTTTGGATGTCCTTCTCTGTGAATGGCCAGTTTTGACGTCCTCCATACAATTCTTACGTCACATTCATCACAGCCTGGTTTGGCACGCCACTCCTTGACATGATTGCAAACAAGTCATCCTTAGCAGTTTCCCTCTGCTTATGAGCATGCATATATCTAACCATCCTGGCTGATGGCTGAAGTTTATGGTTGTGTGCTTCCCCGATTCTGTCGAAGTACCAGATTTTGCGTTTTTTTGTCCTCCTTCACTTTAGCATATGCTGGGCAACCAATTCTCATCGATCTTTTATCAGTCTGTGGTTCATCATTTTCCTTGCCTGGCTTCATAAAACCCTGACGGTTGCAAACCCAGTGTTTAGTCTCTTTACTACTCCTCATGGTTCTCACACTGAATCCAGCCATTTTTGCATAATCAAGGTAAAATTGGTGTGGTGCTTCTATTGAATCAAACTCCTGCCGCGCCCTTGGGACAAACACATCAAGCATGTTTGCATCCTGTGGGGAGAAAAATAACCAACCATAAGTTTTTTTGGCAACCAAGTTGCAACCCAAGATCGACAACCAAGTTGCAACCAACAGGAGCTTTTTTTGCGTGCAATCAACATCAATCAAGTTTTTTTTGCAAAAACTGGAACAATTTGTATTTTTGGTTTTATTTTTTTCTGCAACCCCCCACACGACTATTATTTTTTTTTGCAGTCCACACGAACTTCATGTTGCAACCAGACAGCATTATACATTGCAAACAAGCGCAACAAAATAATTGATGATTAGCACACACAGCAGACTACTACCCCTTTTTGTTTTTCAATTTACATGGGAATAATGTTGCAACCAGACAGCATTATACGTTGCAAACAAGCGCAACAAAATAATTGCAGATTAGCACACAGAGCAGACTACTACCACTTTTTGTTTTTGCAATGCACATGGGAATCATGTTGCAACCAGAGGGCACCATACGTTGCAAACCAACGCAACATAATAATTGCAGATTAGCACACACAACAGACTACTACCCCCTTTTTGTTTTTGCAATGCACATGGGAATCATGTTGCAACCAGAGGGCAACATACGTTGCAAACAAGCGCAACATAATAATTGCAGATTAGCACACACAGCAGACTACTACCCTTTTTTGTTTTTTTCAATGCACATGGGAATCATGTTGCAACCAGAGGGCACCATACGTTGCAAACAAGCGCAACATAATAATTGCAAATTAGCACACACAGCAGACTACTACCCTTTTTTGTTTTTTTTTTGCAATGCACATGGGAATCATGTTGCAACCAGAGGGCACCCTACGTTGCAAACAAGCGCGACAATTTGTTCCAGCGGCAATCTACTAGACAATGAAGTGTTTTTTTGCAATCGCACGCGAGATCTCTGTTTGCAACCAGAACCCACCAAAACTTTCGCAACCACCAAAACTTTCGCAACATTCCACACAAAACACTGACAATGAAACCTCAAATCATCCCGGATCTATGGGTTTTGCAATTAGAAGTTTGCAAACCAACAGCAAACTAAATAGCAGAAACGAGCTTAACGTTTCCGTGTGTGATTTTTTTCCGTTACCGGGATGAACAACTCCGTCGGATCAGGCGTGACCATTGAGCCAGGCGGAATCGACGGCGGAGGCGTCAGCAACGTCGCGTGATGCAAGGGATCACCCGATCCGCAGTCGCGCACCCCTGCTGTGGGCGTCACTGACGTAGGAGGTGCCGCCGGCGCAGATGCAATCGGCGGCGGTGCCGACGATATCGGCCGAGACCCAGTCGTCGTAACAACCGCCATCTGCTCCGGAACCACGTGCCGCCCCGTCTGTGGTGATTCCAGGCGCGGGAGCGACGGTGGAGCCATGGGTTTAGGCGAGGAGCGGCTCGGCGATCCGAGGCGTGGAGGAGACGGCGGAGCCATTGGTTTTGATTGGGCGGGGGTGGGAGACCCGATGGCGATTTTATGAGGTGGGGGGTGCATTGTCGGAGGTGGGGAATCGCGCTCAGTGGGGTCTCCTGGTCGGACCCGGTCGGGCGCCGGTCGTGCGGGGGGCGGGGGGGGAAGGTGGGGCTCGGTGGGTGGGGTCTGTGCATTGGCGAACTAAAATGCACCCATTTTAGTGTCCATATTGATATTAGATGATGTTTTGGAAAAGGTTTGAGTCAAACATTGGGAATATAAATCATGAATAACTTTTAAGTTATTGAGTTTGGAAATGTGAAAATCATATCAATAGATTTGTCTTGAAAAATGTTTTCATAATAATATGCATATATAACTTTTTAATACATGTTATTATAAAAAAGAGAAGTCAAAGTTGTACTTTGGAGACCGTGTTGCTGTCTTAAACATCATCTAATACCAGTATATATATAGTGTGTATATATTAGAAATAACGAGCTACCACCGTTGGTAACTAACCACCTTGGGGGGCTGATACCCACCATCATATAGCCGTCGGAACAACATGCAGACGCATCCGTGACATGGCGCGAGGAAGACGGAGTTAAGCGGCCGCGTTAGTAATAAGGGATAATTTGAACCATGCCATTATGATTCTGCTAAATTGGAGATATGTCATCCTGACCCACATGTCAGTGACTGTGGTGGCACCCACCTATCAGCGAGATACCAATGACATATTTCCAAACTGTGAAAATTATAATGGCATATTTCCATCTAACCCTAGTAATAAAGGCCGCATGACAGACCAGTGGCAGGACCACTGACACCAACGAGCCATCACAGCAGGCTTTTGCTTCGGCATGCACCACTGTGATGTTTGTTGAGAAGGCACTGCTGTAGTGGTCTCACTATCTCAGCAAGGTATCGACAAGAGGTGCGTACGCTAGAATTTTTTTCTGACGTGTTGGCTTCCTGCTGCTGCTAAATGCCGGTATATTTTAATTAGCACATGAGACAGGGACTTAACCATTGTGTATTACTATAGCCGAGTGGGCGGAAACGTGTATTGGAGTAGTACTACAATGGAGTTTCCTCCCAAACTTCAATTAGTATAGCCTTGGTGCCGGACTTTTTGAGCGCCAGCACTAAAATAAATCTCCTAATAGCACTTTTTTGAACACCTGCGGTTCCTGTCATGGAAACTACAGTACAACAACTATTCCCGAAATTTCATCGACTACCCCTTACATCAATCTTCGAACACTAATTATGGGTATTAAATGTAGATTAATGACAAAAGTCATTCCACAACCCCTACCTTAATTCTCGAGACGGATCTAACGAGCTTAATTATGCCACGATTAGACAATGTCATACTACAGTAACTAATCCCTAATGACAGATTAATTAGACTTATTGGTTTTGTCTCGCAATTTCCGATCCACTCGCATATTTATTTTTGTAAATAGTCTACGTTCAATACTCATACTAGATCTCAAAAGAGCACCCAAAAGTTTAATCTCACGAACTAAATGGGGTCGAGGTCTAAAAACCAACACAACATGACAACTAAAAGCTTTTTCGCTGCCTATTTTTCCACAGAATCTGGGAAAGAAGATTATTAACATCAAGAGCTATTCTAATGAAACTATCACGCATATAATTAGCAAATCATTTAAAATGTGTTTATATCATAAATCAGTGTCGTTTTTTTACAAGAATAAATCAGTGTCGTTGACGAGCTCCTACCAGTGGACGGAAACTGCTAGCCTGCTAATAAGCATTGCCACGAAGGAAAAAAAAACATTCATAGGGACCACTAGCTACTGGACACTATCACAGACCTAGCAGTCTAGCACATACGTACTGGTGTGCTTTTGCTTGTGCATGCACTCTGTTGCAGCACTCGGCCGGTGGCACTCGCCACTCGGCTAGATGCTCTAACGCCCGATAGGCGATGACGGTCACCAGCAAATTAGCCGGCACACGTGTCCTCCCACTCTAGGGCTTGTTTCAACATCAGAGTCCATTTCCAAAATGATTTTGCCTGTCTTTGTCTTCTGCATGCAACGCATCACGTACATGTTTTAGAGCTCCAGCTCCTGCCGCCACATCTCCATCTCTGATCACAAAACTGTTTTGATTTTTCTCGCAACGCATATTATGTCTACAACTTTTGAAACTGTTGAAAGTGTTGTCTGTATACCATATAAAAATAATAATAAAATTGAGAGACATGTAACTACTTGCCTTTGTGCATTTCCAAGTTCTTGTTTTTGCATGATTTCAGGACACAGTTGTATTGTGATCACTAAGTCAGCGCTCAAATATGCATCTTGGAGATTCCGAAAATATTTCAACTAGTACATGCAGCAGGTGGCCTCAAAATAAACTGTGAAGAGGTGGTAACCATCAAGCTATGCATTACAGCGGACGGTATCAGAGGCGACCACAAAAGAAACTGCCATAGCCAAGATACCAACCGGAAACTACAACCAGTAAACCGAAGTCGGTGGCATGTTAAGAACTGGAGACAAAGCATCCTACATCTTTTATGTACAGGTCTACGTCCCTGAATCCCGTGCTCCCTAACGCCAAAGACTGATCCACAGATGCAAACAGTTCTAGTCCTGATTTGGTGGTACAGGGGAGGGCTCCTCCGTCTTGGGCTTAGCGAACGACTTCTGCTTCTCCAGTGTTGGCATGTAGGCCGCTGTGCTCTTCTGGAGGGCGCCAGCAGCAGGAGGTTTGTCAGGCTCGCCCCGTGGGCTCCCTAGCTTCTCCAGGACGTCAAACTTTGCTGTTGCCCAGGGGGCCGTGCCCACATTCTTAGCAGTGCTCGAGGCGTCCTCAGTCAGTGTTGTGATCGCATCTCTTGATGAAAACCATGTGTAGCCGCAGGAAGTACACTCAAGCTGAAAACCAACGGAAAATACTTCAGTTCCCTACATGAAATTCATCCTTCTATATGAATCAAGTAATATTATCCAAGTCAACAGGACATCAGGTAGACAGTACATATGTTGACCAGTATCAGCAGAACTGTTTAAAATCTCTCCATACACACTGAGGCCCCGTTTGGAATAGAGTTTTTTCATAGGAATTTCAAAGGAATGAGATTCCTAGATTTTGCTTACGTCATCTAGTGTTTGGAATGCAGGAATGGAGAATGGCTTCCTTTCCTACAAGAAATGGAGGAAATAAAACATCCACTCCGATCTCCTGGAAATTTTGTGCGTGCATGAAGAAAGCTAACGAGTAGGCTAATCAGAGTTTAACGAGCCTGGCACCAGCATGCACAACCTTCTGGAGCGGTTTTCCACTGTGGCTTCTTTAGTCCCGAGCCTAATAAGTGCCTAACCTTGGTAGCCAGCTCCGGACCTCCGGTCTCCATAGTCCATAGCTTTAGAAAGAGTAGAAAGATGAGGGAGGAGCAATGGAGCACAGGTAGGAGATTTGACTGGATGCGAAGGGATAATTAAGCATACCTTGCTATGTAAAGATAAAAAATAAAAATAACGCAGGAACCGTGTGGGCCCACGAGATGGCAAACCAGACCTTGTCTTTTTTTTACAACGTACTACATGCAGCTTGCTAAAAACATACTGCTAAACAATACGTACGTTATTAAAAGCTAATAGCTTTTATCACTAGCGTAGGTTTCTTGTTAGCATTACTGGAGTTCCCGCGTTCCAAACACATCTTTCTATTGATTCCTGTGTTTTTCCAATCCTCTGTTTTGCTACTACACCTCCATCCATTTCCTACACTTTTTTCCAATCCTCTGTTTTCAATTCCTTCGTTCCAAACAGGGCCTGAATGTCCGCTCAAAGAAGTTTGCTGACAGCTTCTAGTTCTCCTATGTTTTATACCCTCGAAATTGGGAGTGATGCAGTAGCATGTGGTTCAGAAATAAACAACCTGTTATCTCAAAATTGGTTATAAAATGAACCTAAGGTCCATTTTATTAAGGCTGCCACCAGCATTTGCTACGTTCCAAGGATCAAGAATTACCATGCCAGTTCTAACTTAAGGTCTATCTTGGCTGAAAGCAAAGTTAATTAATTTTGACTGAATCATTGTTGGTTCTAACCACAGCTGACACTGAATGCAGCAAGTCCGGTTCCGGTCTACTCTGTAGAACCTTGAAAACGTATATTAAACTCCTAAATCTGCAGAATGGGATTTCTAACATCATAATCTTATAAATCCAAGCTAATTTAAACCCTAAGTGGTCAACAACTGAGTTAAACTTTTTGCGGTACATGCTAAAGAATAAAAACTGACACAGATTTTCCCTGCAACGTAAACACAATCATTTGCTATTTTGCCATATAAAAGAGAATGAGATAAGTAGACAGTATAAATGGTATGTATGTAACTACATAAGAAAAACCAATGTCACAGTTAGCAACAAAATAAAGCAATCTCATTCCATCTCATGTCAGAAAACTGGTATGAAATTGAAAGAGAACATGGCATGAACAAAATTTCGGACCTGATAGCGATCTCCATGCCCTGCATGAATGATATTAAATATGCCAACTTTCTTTTCGTTGCATCTTTCACATCTTGTATCAGTCATCTAAGTAAAACAAATGACAAGCTTAGAGAATCATAGTGTAAAAGAGTTGCATGTGAAAAAATCAGTTATATAGTAATGGATATTCCTCTTTGTTCTCTTCACTGATTACTTAGTTTAGAGAATATATGTACCATAATATACCTGCAACTGTCTTGATTCTTCTGGTTCAGATGTTTTTTCTGCTGAAGTCAAACCAGCCTGAAATGTTATAAATATTCTATATAAGGAATTTGTGGCAAGGGTTTCATGCGGTGTGATATACAGCTGGAAAACGTTAACAGATTGAGAAATTATATGAAAAACACCTCAGAACATGAATAATTTCAGTAAAACATGGGTCCAACAGTAAATCTACACTGCTAGTACTTTAGTATACTCAATACAGCAATAATAAATAATATGTTCTTGCATGTTCAACATGACAAGACACGAACAGCATAATAGTGCTAAGAGTCAAAATTCACAGACCAACAAACACAGATGGTCACCAAGTAATTTACACAACCACTGCCTAGAAGAAGAGTATTCTCAACCATGTTCTTATCATCCAGGGTGGAGCAAGGAGGATACTGTGCCCATTATACATAAGACTACTGTTATTTGGTCTTAAAAGGCAGGCAAACACGCCCTCAAAAGGCCACTGTAAATGTAAATGTAAACTGAAGGAGATAGGGCATATATGCCAAAGGACCAGTTGGTCAAAGCACGCCAGCGGCAACCCACAGGTTGTGAGTTCGAACCCTAGGTGGGGCGAATTTCCGTCTGTTGGGTAAAAAAATCCCCTCGCTGGCCCCGTGTGCCAAAGCACTGGTTAAGAGACAGCCCAAGTCGGCCTGAGGACCGTGTATGGCCCAGGTAGTTTCCCACGGGTTACGACTCCTAGTGTCACGACAGGGCCAGGGTTCGGGGATTTTCTTGGTCGGGGAACCCGAGGCTTCTTCTTAGTTAATACCGTGGGGGCGGTCTTTCCCTCACCGGCCGAGTTTTTTTTATAGGGTATATATCATTTATGGGCTTATGGGATATATAAACAGTAAAAAAAACCCCAAAACTGGGCCTTACACAATAATATAATACAATGCTATCGTATTGCGTTGTTTCAAGCTGCAACAGCAGTCACCCATGGTGCCACAGGATGCTAAATTGACCAATCAAATTTGTCAATGAAAATGAAGTTGTCCTATCAACTTAAAATAACTAGAGTGCCAAGCTATTCACACATGGACGAAATTGATTTCAGTCAACAAGGTAATGAAGATAGGGTATCCGGCTCATATAATGACAAAATATAAATAAAATATTTAAAACGACAATTGGACCTTTAATTCATCAGGGGACATGGTTAAAAGAACTGGAGGATCAAGCTCCTTGTCCATCAGTCGGACACGTAGTTTAGAGCTATGCTGTATGATAAAATGACCATGGTAAGTCCAATATTAACAACAGTAGAAATATATTCAAAGAACATCAATTGAAACAGAGACAACAATAGAAACAAAGAGAAGTGAAATCCAGCATGAGTTATAATTCTTGATATAGTTAGAGAATATAATTGCCATCATCCTGAGATGGAAGTGTGATGTTACTATGCAATAGCAATACAAATATTCTGTTAGGCCGGTATTCATCACGTACCACCAACGAGAACAGAATAGGCTAGGATTTTATTTCCATAGATATTCCGGTTTGTTTCCAAATTAGGATTGAGATCTAGATTGGTTTGTTAGGAGGACAAATATCCCTAAACAAGCTTGGCGATAATTAAGCAAGGCAATTATCTTGCCTGGCCTCAAGGGCCTTTTCCCTACTCGCGTTGCCCCTCTCCCTGTCCTTCACACCACCGCTGCCGCCTAGTGCCCCTGTGCCGCATCCTGGCCACAGGCGGTTCAAGCCTCGACCTCCGGTCTTCCTACTCCTATGCCCTATGCAGCTGCGGTAGGATCAGTGATCCTATCAATAAGGTATCAGCTATGCAAGACGACAATGGCTCAACTTATCACTCGGCGGCCGCCGCCGCAAAGGCAAGCTGAAATCATCACCCAACTGGCGCTCCTCCCCAACCGCTAGCAGACATCCTCGTCCACGAGCGCCCTTCCCCAGGGTTTCCCCTACGAAATGTTGGGACCATGGTGTTTGCCACCTCACCATCCTCTCCACCGCGCCATCTACTACACCGCATGTTGTCTCCACCATAGTCACCAGAATGTCGGGTCGACTGGATCGAGGGTCAAGGTCGAGGGACGAGGGTCGTAAGTGTCTGAGAACATGGATCGAAGGGAGTAGTTTGGAACGATTGACCCAAATCAATTTGGGTCGATAAACCCAGGTCGATGAACTATGACTATGATACAGAAGTTCTATTCAACCTAGTAAATAGGAAAAAATATCAAGAAAAATCTGATCTGGGCTGTGTATGATGGATCACCAAGCTCATTATTCCTCGTATCATAAGTCCATTATCTTAACAATGACACTCTTTTTCATCTTACCTCCCCTGTTGTTCAATACAACCTACTTGATCCATGTTGTGACCCTACGGTTGTGGATCGATGACCCATGCATGAATGGGACGATGACCCCGCTTGACCCCGACCCACGATTTGGTACAGTGAACCGGGTCGAGGAACGTGGCAGCGACCCCGAATTATGTGACTATGGTCTCCACCACCGCAGCATCATCCACCCCCTTCCGATCACCTCAACAATTTTCCCCACTCGCCATCTCCTCTGTCGGGGACCTTGATGTTCCAGCTGAGATAGTGCAGCGCTGCCGCCAAGGCCCGTGCTTCAACTGCGACGAGTCGTACATTTGCGAGTGGGGATGATGGTACCTTAAGGTCGCAGACTACTTGGTCGATGAGGCGTCCAAGGATGATGGTACCAAAGAGCAATCGTGGAATGGATGACGACTCGCTCGTCTCCCTCCACACCACTACTGGAATTCGCATCAAGGACACACGATGCAACTCTACATCCACATCTACGGCAACTGGCTACTAGCTCTCATCGACACTGGCTTGACCCATAACTTTAAGCAGGAGTCATGTGCCACCTTGGCCTGGTTGTTACAGTTGCCAACCTCCACGTTAGGTCTTTATCAAAAAAAAAACTCCGCGTTAGGGGTGGCCAATGGCGACCACGTCTCCTGCGAGGGCGTCACCTATGACGTGGCCCTGCACATCGGCCATGAGGATTTCTCCATCTCCCATTTCAGTATTGACTTAAGCGGCTTCGACATCATCTACGACATCACCTACCTACCCACCCTAGGGACCACTCTGTGGGACCTTCAAGGACCTCTGCATGGCGTTCTAAAGGGGTGCCCACCGCGTCCTTCTAAAAGGGAATGGGCTCCCCCGAGATGACATCCAACAGCCGGCCATCTTCGCCGACAACTATTGCTGGAAGTCCTCCAATAGTTCGACGACCTCTTCGACAAGCCACGCGACCTGCCACAGGTGCGTCCCTACGACCACCGGTTCCACTTGTCGAGGATAGCATCAGTGGTTTTCCGCCCGTACCGCTACATGGGAGCCGTAGAGCAGTTCAAGGATCACTATCCCGACTTTCAGCTCGAGGATGAGTTGTAGGCAGGGAGAGATGTTAGACGGGAATTCATCACGTACCACCAGCGGGAAAGGAATAGTGGCTAGGATTTTATTTCATTAGATATTTCAGTTTGTTTCCACAAATTTGGGATTAAGATCTAGATTGGTTTGTTAGGAGGGGATAAACATCCCTAAACAATCTTGGAAATAACTAAGCAAGACAATTATCTTGCCTGGCCTCAAGGGCATTTCTTGACTCACGTCACCCCTCTCACTGTCCTTCACGCCGCCACCACCACCCACGGCGCCTCCTCGCCGCTAAGGGTTCAAGACCCGACCTCCGATCTCCTACTCCTACACCCTACACAGCTGCGGTAGGATCAGCGATCCTATTGTGTTTCTCCAGACATATGATGTATAAATTCACATTAGTAGATGTTATTGGTGGGTCTCATAGTCTGAACACCGGAGAAGATGGCTGGATGCAGAATTTTCTTGTTAAAGTTTTAACATAAAATAAAAACAGTCATGCTGATACAGTGCTAGATTATACAAAAGGTCTATTATTCGCAGCATTATTTGGGATGACAAAATTTCATTCAAACAATGATATGTGAAGCTTGTTTTTTTCCTATGTGGATCTGATACATCTTATGTCGAAGATGACCTACATACTGTTTTAGCTTTTTATCAAGTTTATCAAATGGCAGTACTTCTATAATGTCGAAGGCCATCAGGCTATTGTGTTTGCATGTTACCTAGGAAGGAAGCTATGTCAAGATGACAATGCTTTACAATTACATTCAAGTGGGTTGCACTTTAGATGTGCAAGTTCTAACTTAGTTGTACTTGTATAGCATGCATAAGCTCTGTGTAAGCAGACAGTAATGGTGATTGAATCATTGGAATGACGGTAACCATAGGATCAACATAAAACTTATTTGTGGTAGTACAATTTTCAGTAACATATTATTGCTACAATCACTGCCAGTTATGGACTCTTGAAAATGTGCAACAGAACAGATTTGAACCAAGCTAACATAATTATACAGGTGAGGTTGCTTGTCAATAACTTTGCAGTATACACAAGCTCTGCATGCAGAGGTTCTCAAATAGGACAGTTTTAAGGTTTAGGTTGGTCAAAACATAATAAACAATCTTAACTGAAATATTCTATGTTGTCAAGGTATAAAGCTATGTTGGAAAAGAATATATGTTGGCACATAATGAATGCATGCTTGAGTACAAACACGCATTCTCTAGTAATGCTCCATTAAGATCGATGGTATGAGAAAAGGTACGTATCTATGGTTATCAAGTGGCCCATGATAAAAACGTGTACCTTGATGTTGAATATTAGCTGTCTCAGTTTCTGGTTATACTTCGAAAAATCGTTGCCTAGAGCTTCAAATGCAGATCTTTCTAACGCAACCATTATTGGAACAATAACATCATATGTGTATGATTTTTCATTGTCCTGATTGAAAACATAGAGAATCATCATTATAAGAGGGAAATGAAGGATCAACAGATGTACAGAAACATGGAATGAGGGAAGCAAAGAGTCAAAGAGAAGGTTAAAGGCATTAGTAAACTTACAAGTTTTTTCTTTTCATAAATACAAACAGTAAAAAGAGTAAATTACAAATATAAAAAGGAAAATTAGAAATGAGACATGCTCTTTATTTAAAGAAACTGAATGGATTGTACATGTACATGTATGCACATACAAACAAAGAGGATAGAGATGGAGCTAATCAGAGCAAGAAACATATTATCCTGTTTCAGGACAAATTTATCCAAGTTCCGCCCAAATCATGAGATCTAAGGAATTCATTCAAGAAAAATCATTAATATATAGGTGCATTTCAAAGAACACATTTGTGAACGCCAAGCTTAAAGGGGACACACAAGCAATGTCAATATTTTCAACTGTTATGCTTCCAATTATCCAGAATGATGGCCATAATTAGTTCTCCATGAAGAAATCATACTGACGAGTGACACAGATGAGAGGAAATTTAGCAGACTAACAGTAAACACCACATGCCAATTCAACATTATTCAAGCATCTAAGTACATCTCTTTTCTATTCGATCTATAGGTTTTGAACATGGAACAAAATAAGAGACTGTCACAACACAGAAAGTGCAACTTTGCCATACTAGCAAGCCACAGCATAAACACAGCCATCTACTTAGACTGTGAGAAGGCTTTGAAGCCTCACATCCCAGATCACTCGTTTTAGCAATGCATGTTAATATATGAAGGTAATATGTAGCCTCAGAAATGTGTTCGAGAAAAAAAATGTAGCCTCAGAAATCCATTGAAAATGCCTTCGCATTCATAAATAAATGGTTCTGAAGCATTTCAAAATTCTATTTCATAAACAACTGGAGAATCAGTTTAGCAGCCATCAAATTTGGTTATGTTTGCTAAGTATTAGTGTCCTTGAGCGACAGATGCTTGTTTCGGTAAGTTGTACAGTAATCTAGGAATAATTTGGCAGTACTTGCAATAATTTGCAATGAGTTAGGGGAGCTAATAAGTCAACAACATGATTAGTGGCATCAACATCTTTACCGACGAAGTAGAAATACGATACATTGAAGACAGATACAATATGCAAGAGTTGAGAACATTTGGATGATAATAAACAAGCAACTTACAGCAGAACCAACATCCTTTGCAGATGAACCATTAGTTGAACTTTTAGCAGCAGCATCAGGATCAGCATGAGATGCTCTGGCACTATCCTTTGATGCTATTGGAATACAATCTACCAGTTTGTCAACACACTTATCACGAGACTCTTCACCAGAAAGTGCTTTATATCTGACAAGGATGTCATAGTTCTTTAGCTTATCACTTCCAGGTGTCTCTGCTTTTGCAAAGTGCTCAGATTTGCCAACTGAAGGTTCTCTTGTTACATCTATAGGGTTAACAGGTCTTTTACGTAGTCGTTTATTTGATAAATGATCGATGTTGTCAATAGGTATTTCTTCAGGTGTGAGATCAGGAACCTGCCCAATACGGTCTATTGTTTTCTTAACAAGGAGATCAATCTCTTGTTGCTTGTTATCCTCGTAGTCCTTGTCTGTTAGGTTCCATAGCTTCTTCTCAACTGCATCATACACCTTCTGGACAATAAATCCAGGGTGTTGTTTTCGACTCGGAATCTGCTTGTGTTGAGGAATAAAATGAACCACACATTTGTGCATAACTGACTCTGCAGGCACATCGTCGATATGAAAACTGTAAAATAGCTCTCTCGTGTCACGTGCTACCCAGCTTCCACCACCCTTTTTGTCAGCCTCTTCTGGTCTATAAAACCATTGGCCAGTCACATTCAAGCTACCCTCAGTTTCAGTTATATCCTGTTCCAAGGTAAGTATGCAAATGTGTTACAAAAAATGGAAGTTGGGAATGTCAAATATTGTAGAGAACCATAGGAAGTAGGTGTCTGTATCAAAGACTAAGGATTGCCTATATTAAAACAGAACATTCTGGGTGCAAAGTGATAAAGGGCTTTGACCTCAGCACTAGCAAGAATAGGTGATCATTCTAGAATATAAGGTAAGACTGACATTAAACTGCTCAACACAAAGGCTGGCCTCAGCTTAGGGTCCATTTGCATCCATGCCAACAAAGGAAAAAGAAAAATCAAACCCAAAATGATACCTAGCAGCAAGTACCGGTGTATTTTACTCTTACATTTAAAAGAAAGCATTTATAACCACAATCAAACCTGAGAAGAGTCGAGAATCCCCCTGCTACAGGAACCAGAGAGGCGAAACAAGGGCGACGCCACATCCGGCGTCGATTTGTCCGGCTCCCACCATCCGGCAGCCTCGTCGGCGCCGGAGCGGGTGCGGAACAGGTCGAATCGATGTCCGGTGTATTTTAGCTACTAGTTATAGGGTGTATCTTAGCTAGTAGGCTAGGTATGCTTGCTGCCTAGGCGGTGGTGGAGCTTAGGTTGCTGCCGGCGGCACTGCTGCTGTGTCAGCCAATAATCCCTCTCCAGGCTTTCCTCGACGACGATGGCGGCTTCGGAGTCGTCTTCGGTGAGCAGCCTGAGAGGTCTAGGGTTTGCCGGAGGAGAATTGCTGCTGCTTTGTTGTGTGTTCAGGTGAAGGTGGTGGCAATGGTTTCTTTGCAGCTATTGTTCCTTCCGTCTGATGCCGGCGACGGTGGTGAGGCGGCACGTGAAGTTCTACGGTTCTACCTGTGCTGCTTCACCGACGGTGGCGTCAAAGTTGGCGGATCTGGGTTCGTCCTCGTCTGCTGCTTCTTTGTTGCTGGTGGCAGTATGAGGTGTGGCTTTCCCGGCGTTGCTTGGAGGAGAGAAATGGCGTCGCTTTTGTGGAATAAGGTACACCGGGCTGTTCTCTTCTTCGCCGTTGTGTGCTCTATCACCGGTGTTGGGTCCGTGAATCTGCTCAAATAGTCTTCCCGCTTGGACTGTTTCCAAATGTATGTCTCTCACAGATGAAGCCACAATGGTAACGCGATGTGCCCGTCGCCTACGGAATCAGATGATTCCGCTGATCTCAAGAGGGATGTGATCATCAGATCTGTGTGTAGTTGTAGGTGTGTTTGTGCATGTGTGGTGTGGTGTGGTGTGGTGTGCATACATGTATGAACATCTAGATACTACAGTTGTACCCAGATGAGAGGCTTCTAAAAGGAAGCATTTATGTGAAAACTGTGAGGTCAGATAAACAAACACCTTGATACAAAACTTGCTAAGTTACAGTCTAGGGAAAATGCCAACTTGAAAATAGCATAAGCCAGAACCTAGCCTAATAAAATGTGATGTGCCTAGTCAATTACTCCCTCCTTTTCAAATTGCAGGTCATTTTGGATAGGTTTTGCTATGTATCTAGAGTTCTAGACATAAGCCATTATGTGTAGATGCATAACAAAAGATTTATATCTTCGAAAGCCAAAAGGTCCTACGATTTGGGACGGAGGGAGCTGCATTCATAGTAAAAAAAAATGTCTATCTTACTGGTATAAGGAATCTCGTCACTCAATTATCACAGAACAGAAGCATCAATGGCTGCAAACTCAAAAAGTTTTGTGAAGTAACCTATGGAACCTAACAAACAAATGAGTAGAAATTAAGGAAACGCCATTTAAAATTGCTTAAGTCCCTGATCCAATCACAGACCTTGATGATGGCGACATATGGCTTCTGAGTGCGGTCCTCAGGCGTCAGCAGCACGGGGTCCTCCTGCGCAAATAAAGCCACAGCAATCACCCACCGGAAAGCAAACATCTGGCGCCTCCGGAAACCCTAAAACGCCCCAAAAACGCAGCAATCGGGAAGCTGGATAGGAAGGAGGAGGCGGCTTACCAGCTCGTAGGTGTTGCCTTCGTACTCGAAGGAGTTATAGTGCTTCTTCTGCTTCTTCCCTTTGCCGGTGATCCTGACCGGGTCCCCGACAGGCACGGGGTCCATGTTTTCCTCCTCGCGGGGCTCCTCCTGCGGCTCTTTCTCCTCGGGCTCCTCGTCCTCGCTCTCCGGCTCGCGGCGTCGCTTGGGCCGTCCACGGCGGCGGCGGGTCTGCGTCTCCGCCTTCTGCTCACGGAGCTCCTCCTCCTCGTCCCGCCGCATCGCCTCCAGTTCCTTCTCGTCGTCCTCCTCCTCCTCAAGCTCAATGTCCTCCTCATCCTCGTCCTCGTCCGCGGGGAGGCGGCGACGCTGCTGCTGCGGCGTCGGGGGCTGCGGCTTCCTGGGATTGGCGCCCGAGGAGGGGGTGCCGCCGGAGGGCTTGGACTTGACGGGCACCGCGTCGTCGTCGTCGTCGTCGTCGTCCAGCTGCGCGAATCGGCGCCGCCGCCCCATTTCACCGCGGTGGGAGATTCCGGGGGTGGCGTCGGAGTGAGATGGCGGCCGCAAGGACGGGGTGGAAGGGGGAAGAAATTGGGGATCGGAGGTTTGGGCTTTCGGGCTGGGGCTTCGGATTTGGGTTTAGCCGTTTAGCCTATGGGAAGGAGGACCTGACGCGACACGTGGTGGGGGGCGATAAAGATGGGCGTAGGTGAACCACGGGGCGAACCACTGTCCAACCATCGATCCATATAAACTACAGTACGTAGGAGCACCAGAAAATCCATTTTAATTAGTTCTTGACCCATGGTGCCCCAATATCACGGGTCGCTTGTTTTTAAGCTGCAACCACTATTGCTACGTACATGCTGATATTTTGTTGCTGCAATCCTGCTACGCTACGCTTGTATGGCTGTATGGCACGGGGCATGGCTACCGATCATTGTGTGCTGATATTTTGTTGCTACAATCCTGCTACGCTACGCCTGTATGGCACGGGGCATGGCTACCGATCATTGTGTGGAAATTGCGCCGCCGTGCCAGTAATATTGGATCGTCTTGATGTGTCCATGAACTGTAGTTTTGTTGATTTCCCATGCTTGGAGTTCTTCGATGGATTTGGCGCTCTAGCTTTGCTTGCTACGGGTGAATTTGAGGAGAATTTCGCTTGGCTTGCTTAGGCACAGCGGCCGCATGGCGGCGGCAGCAGCGGTTGCCACTTACGGGCGGTGGGGCGCAGGCGGTCGCCGGCAAGGGTGATGGTCGCGATCTGCAGTAGCTCGGATGCATCTAGTGGCTACAGGTTCCAGACGTGGCGGTGCTGCAAGCGCGCGTGGCGTGCGGCGGTGAGGGCCGCGCCGGCGAAGCAGCGGCACCGTTGTTTGGTCTCCGGCGAGCGACGGCCTGGTTTTACGCTCTGAAAGCAACGTTAACTGCACGGAGCTTCGCACACAGACTTGGCAGTGCAGAAGGCGAATCGCAACGACGGCAGGGTTGGGCGGACGGCGAATCACGACGCGGAGCATGGATGAAACGAGGTGCTCGCCCCCAACACCAAACAATAATTTCGTCGATCCTCATTGCGCGCTCTAGGCCTTCTCGATTTACTCAGAGTTGTGTCGCACCGCTGCCCAGTCGAAGCACGAAGGACAGGGTCGGGTCGAACCCCTAGAACCATTGGTTCTTCTAGTTTCTGACCCCCTGACCAAAGCGACTTTGTGGTTCCGTAAAGGGGTCCATTAGGATTGTTTTCACGGATCGGCTCGAGGAACCGATGGGTTGAACCGCACCACCCCGATCTTTAAGGCTTAGTTTGGAAGCTGGTGGCAGATTAGCCCGTGGAAGGGAAGGCCCGCATGGATTTCCCTGGCGAATGGAATTCCTCGGGCGGTGCTTCCCCTAGCCTACCCTCCCACCCGTTGCTGTTTGGAGATGGAGGAGAGGTCTGCACGGGGCAGGTTTGGCACCTACGCACGTGCAGGTGAAGGGGAGGCACTTGGACGGCGGAGAGAAGACAGTGCCTGGACGAAAGCAGAGGCGGCGGCGACTTGGGCGACGCGGAGGCGATGCGGACGGTTTCACGCTTGGGGAAACGAAGGGAGGAGCCACCCGGACCTTGGAGGTGGGGAGGAGCCGGCCCGCGGAAAATGAAGGGATCGGGTTTTGGCTCCCCTTGCAGATGGGCTTCCAAATGGTTGGTCTGTTTGGCCCGTGATCGGAACGCCACGAGGGCTCCAACCCGTGGAAAAGGCCGGGATCCCCAGTGGGATTGGTATTTCCAAACGAGTCCTAAGGGGTGAGTCCCGCGTGTCACGGACTCCTAGCAATTTTTTAAGGTTTTTACTTGCACAAGTGAATATGCACGTGTGACACGCACGTGAACCAAAAAGAAAAGTTAATAGCTAATTTTTAAGATTCCTGCTAAAGGAGGAACAACAATAAATTTTCAAGGATATTTTTACCATGATATCGTTTCTTTTATCATTACATATATAGCCTCATTTTCCATGATATAGTTTCTTTTATTATTGATTAATATCAATTAATAATGATTTAAGTAAAGTCACAGGGATTCCTAACAGAGGGTTATAAAATTAAAAATCAGGAGTTTTACAATAACAATTGTCATGTGCCAACATCTACTTATCTTATCTACTGATTTCACCTTGTGGGAGTTTGTATTACACAATTCAATAAATTCACTCGAAGTCGACTGAAGCTTATTCGGACAATGCACCATTGATGCTTTAAAATAAAGATGGCTCTTATATTAACTATTAATACTACTTTCTAGAACTTCGCAATGATGACCAAATGAGGTGTCCTGAAAGTGAGAAATGAAATTGCTCATACTTAGGTTGGTTTGCTCAAGAAGGATCTCAATGCAACACACATAGGTGCCTTCCTGCTGTATTTTAAGGATAAAAGAGCACAGGTTGGTGCTGTAAGATTCGACAGTTTAACCTGGAACGTCTGATAAGACCGCAACCTAATCTCTTCCCATGAAATTCATCTCAAGGGGACATGAAAATAATAACTTACCACACATGCTATTTTTGTCCAATATTAATTTCCAGTTGCAGCAAGAAATCAACATCATTATTTCTTACCTTATTCAAACAAAGGAAATTGCACCTATAATATTATAAGCCATTTGCCAGGTGAAGTTATCTATAAAGCAAATAATTATTCAACAATATTATTAGATTGGTTTGTATATTGTAGATTTTACATTGTATTATGTCTTTTTTTATTGAATTTGAATCGAAAGCAGGATACTACATAACCCTTTTGTAACATGGTGCACATGAGGGAATTGTATCTTCGGAGTTATAGTGGAAGGTATAGAAATTCAGAAGATGCTTATTTCACTAACCTTCAATAGGCCTCCTCTTGGAATGAGAATTTTTTCCCTCGCAAATCATAAGATATCTACTTCCAATCTTGTTATTATAGCTATAACTTTGAAGGTTGCAAATTGGTACTGTTGTGAAGATATAATCTAGTATTATTGTGCTCTTGACCTATCGTATTAGACTGAACAATAGAAATTAAGCTCTGGAAATGTGCAATAAGAAAGAACATCACATTCAAAACCTGCATACTAATATTGCAACAATATTACCTGTAAAGTGATTAGAAGTAAAATGATAAGAACCTGCTGTCGGTTAAACTTTTCTTTGCCTCTTGCACCTAATAACAACACAATAATCATCCAGCCTATCAGCAAATACCTATACCAATTGGAACAATGGTCCCAGACATGAAAAGGTAAGCAGAAAATACTCTATAATTGCCCAATTTAATTTTACCTGTAGCAAAGGGAAAAACAACCCCTGCAATAATTCCCTTTTCATTTAATGTAAGGAACAATCCATGTAATATTCTTTCTAACAGATACTCTGTTTACATCAGATCATACTACACCTTCCCTATGAATTCTTGGTACAACCATGAATTAATCAGACCCTTGGACAACCCTCATCCCCTTTCCCTCCTTTCATATGTCCACAATGAGCTATATCCATCAACATAAACCTGTGTAAACAAAATATTTTAATGCCCGAAACCCATGCCACTTGTACAAAGTACACAATACCTAGCACCGGTTGAAAAGGACTCGTATGTAATAAAAAGGGACCTATATGTAAAGATATGACGGTTGAGATTCATTCTGCACCACCGTTTTTTAGTGTGGTATTCATAGGTGGTATGAGTAGTATACGAGTATTATCGGAAATATAGAAGATAATATTGTTGTAATATATGAAATCAAGTCTTTTTATATAACCTTGGCAGCGGGGAAATTTTTTCCAAATAATATACATTGAGCAAATTACCATTTTACCCATAGTAAAAAACTAAAAAAACTGACAATACTACCGTACCACCGTTGGGTGGTATTGTGTACCGTAAAAGACCTCACAAAGAAACATATATAAGATGTCCAAAGCCCAAACTCCACACTACAATTTTACCTTGCCTATGAGAATGTGCAAGAGTTCTAAATGACTGGGAAGAGCATAATAGTCTCTTGCTCATTGATGGCCTTTCTCATTGTGCTTATACCAGCTATGCGCCTTATGCAACAAGTGTATGTGCACAGAAATGCCACGAACTATATAAGCCGTTTTGATCCTCTCCCACTGTGCTTGATTAGAGATCTACTATATGAACAACAGCATGTATAAAAAACAATTTATGATGGATTGTGATGATCAGTCCCAACCTGCTCCTTGGCTAGTTGAAGGCTAGTTAGCAAACTGCACCCTTGCTGACTTGAGTCACGGGGACAGAACTGGAATTCATTCCTGCCCGAGTGACGTTTGGACACATGAATCCTCACGCTCCAATCAGCCATTGTGCCCTTCAATCAAACACATTAAAAAGAATAAAAAAAATGTAAGATGGATGGATGAACAGGAAACAGAAAATTGGTAAGAAACAATATCGGCATAGTGCTCTGCTCTCAATCCTACTGCTCCATCACCTTATTGAGATCCTCCCTCTACAAACCAATAAATGCCTAAAACATCAAGTGGGATTGAGAAAAAGTAATATTTCAGTACGTATAAAAAATAGAAGTGGCACCTGTTTTTTTAGATAATAGATTACATAACCCGGCCTCTACATCCAGGGATGTACACAGCCAAAAAGTACAGACCAAAGCTGGTTTAGAGATACAGCAAACCAAACTTAAAAAATTCATAAACTAAAGCAAACGATAAAAGTGCTTCCACCCTCTATTAGAGATATCTAGAGCGACCACTTCCAATCTACTGCTCAGCATAATGAGGGTGTCCTTGGCTTGCTCGTCACGCTGGAACTGGGACCAGGAGCGTAGCCAGTATGCTCCCCTGAAAATAACCTGCATGATAGAGTTAGTTTTCAATTTGTTGAAGATTACATCATTCCGGCATCGCCAGATAGCCCAGTATAGCGCCGCTACACCCACCCAGATCAAACCTTTGAAATTCTTAGGTTGATTATTAAGCCAAGTACCAAACAAATGGCTAATGGATCTGGGTTGGTTAAGATTGGTAGCGAAGAAGATTATCCGCCAAATTGTTTTAGCAAAGGGGCAGTCAAGGAATAGGTGTTGGATACTCTCATTCCTATTACAACTAACACATTTCTGGCTACCTTTCCAATTTTTCCTAGACAGATTGTCTTTAGTGAGAATTACCCCCTTTGTTCAAACCAGAGAAAGATCTTTATCTTTAGTGGAATCCTCATCTTCCATATCTTTTGATGCTGAAAGGGTGGATTTGTATCAATAAGATGGTGATACAATGACCGGACGGTGAACAAGCCTGACTTTGTTAGGCCCCATTTAAAAAAATTTGAGCCTTCGGTTAGTTGCACGTGTGAGATTCGTGCTACTAAACCAAGCCAATCTTTAAGATTGTTATCCACAAGAGCCCTCCTGAAGGAGATATTTAGAGGACTTGTGGCCCTAGAAGTGGCACCTGTAGTGGAGACAGATGCATAGTATAAAATCAAAGACGAAAAAAACTGGTGAGGTGAACCAATGGTTGTCCTTGTTGAGATACTCATCGTTAGGACCTGGAGGAGGAGAGCGAACTCTTCTAGGGCATCCTCATCCTCAAGGACCCGGAGGACGTAGCGACTCTTCCTGCTCCAATTCCGACGAGGACACCAGTGGCAAGGTTTCCTCAGTGTCGCGATCCATCTGCCGATGATGATATCTGATCAGCCCCTAATCGGAACGGCTGCTGATAGCCCTTGCACGGAATAATGGTGGAGCAAATTGGGGAGGTTACTAACGGAAGGAAAAGAGCAGGCGACATGATCGAGAACGAAGAGTCACGACGCCGCATGCGGGAGTTGGAGGCGAAGACAAAGTCATTACGTTCAAAACTCACTTTGGTAACGAGCATAGATCGCCTTTGGTAACGGGCAAACCGATCAAGTGTTACAAATGAGCCAAGAAAGGTAACGACAGATGCCCATTACTGATAACACATATTTGTAACGAACATCAAACAACGATCGTTACCATAACTAGCCACCGGTCACGTGAAATGACTGTTTCTCTAGCCTCACAGAGAACTTTGGTAACGGGCACCAAAACAAAGCCCGTTACAGGAACTCAACATCAGCGACGCATTTTATGAAACTTCGTCTCCGATGTCTCGACGAATTGAGACGCGTCTATTTCACGCGTATCTCAGCATAACTAGAATTCGTAACGGACATCAAACAACAATCGTTACCACAACTAGTCACCGGTCACGTGAAAATGACTATTTCTCTAGGCCCACAGGAAACTTTGGTAACGGGCACCAAAACAAAGCCCGTTACTATGAAATCAATATCGGAGACGCGTGTGGTGAACCTGCGTCTCCGATGTCTCGACGAACGGGCCATGTTGTGGGGCCCACCGGTCAGTACTGGTAACGAGCTTTTACGGTACATGTTACTTTGTTGGCATGTTTGTAACGGGTGTTCCAATTGAATCCCGTTACTCAGTGATCAGTGTTTGTAACGAGCTTTAATTAACGTCCGTCCGTTACAGATGCGTAGGCCACCCCTATAGTAACCTGCTGCCTGCTTGCCGGCTGCATCTTGGAACCAGCCAGGATTTGGCAGCCATCAGGGGCTGCATCCTGGAACCAACCATGGTATGACTAAATTCACAGAAATTAGATCCAGCATCCAAATTCACAGAAATCCACAATTCACATGCATCATATGACAAAATTCAGCATCATCATCTCACAAAGAGGAATACAACAATATCACAAAAATTCATGGACAAGGAGGAATAGAAAAATTTCCTAGTCACCATATGAAGGACCGATTAGGCGACCAGAGAGGGGGGAGTGTCGTATGGACCTCCCTAGGCCCACTATCTCGGTGGGTACCAGGACTGACTACTCGGTGGGCCCCTGGGACTACTCGACTTGGGTCACACGACACCTGATAGTGTGGGGCGCAAGGACTACGGTGGAGAAGTGCTCGGATAGGAAGCTATGCAGGTCCTGTACCATGTAGAGAACTCCTAGACGTACACGACTAGTACTCTCTCCCCTGACCGACTTGTAACCCTGCTTCCCGGGATATATAAGGCGAGGTAGGGACCTTTACCTCTCTCACACGCATCATCTTGTAAACACACCCAATCAATCCAGAGCTACGCAACATACATGATGTAGGGTATTACGCACCTCGCGGCCCGAACCTGTCTAAATTGTGTGCCACGTGTCTCCTCCTTCGAGTTACCGATCTCGGCGAGGCCACATTCATATACCTCGGGTACTCCCCTTGGTAGGTTGCCGGTCTAAAACACCGACAGCTGGCGCGCCAGGTAGGGGATCTCGCCGAAGATCTCATGGCGAACTCGACGGCTTCAATCTTCATCAAGCCAACTGTCGCCTTCAACCGCGGCGACACCTTTGTCTTCGGGTCCTGGGTTTGCACTGCTAACGGCGCCGGATCTTTCCAACGCCGCCTCACCATGACACCCAACCCGAAGACCGGGCTCGTGACACTTCTGTTAACACCAAAAATTGGTACAGGAAAAAGACCCGACTTGTGGGCCGAGTTTGGTAAAGAAATGCCATTCGGCAGGAAAATCTCCTCAAAGGATTTGGTAGAGATACTTGTGGTCGGCAATACGCCATCATTCGGCAGAAGGACTGTTTGCACTTAAAAAAGGAAGTTTTTGGGAATACGTGATGACGTGGCCCGGATATAAGGAAGGGACGAATTGATGACGGGTACGAGATGGACATTGGCGCCGGAGCATTAATTTAGATATTAAATGTTGTACTCGTAGTCGATCAGGAGTCATATTAGGACAAGGGTATAAATATAAACCCTTGATGTCTGCAATAGGGATCGATCATCTACACAACAAAACCAGCCCCGTGCCAAACTTCGAGTCCTTTAGTCGAGTCGTCGAGTCCTTCGAGAGGAGCTATTGGTAAAGAAATGCCATTCGGCAGGAAAATCTCCTCAAAGGATTCGGTAGAGATACTTGTGGTCGGCAATACGCCATCATTCGGCAGAAGGACTGTTTGCACTTAAAAAGGGAAGTTTTCGGGAATACGTGATGACATGGCCTGGATATAAGGAAGGGACGAATTGATGATGGGTACGAGATGGACATTGGCGCCGGAGCATTAATTTAGATATTAAATGTTGTACTCGTAGTCGTTCAGGAGTCATGTTAGGACAAGGGTATAAATATAAACCCTTGATGTCTGTAATAGGGATCGATCATCTACACAACAAAACCGGCCCCGTGCCAAACTTCGAGTCCTTTAGTCGAGTCCTTCGAGAGGAGCTATCGATCTGTCGACCTCCGTAAGTACCAGCAACCTTGCATCATGTCTAGTATCATGCGGTGGATTTAGATCGTGATGCAAGTAGTCCTATTACCTTGCTTAGTATCATGCGGTGGATTTAAGTTTGGTTCAAGAGGGTTTCTTGTTAGATCATGAGCCATGCGGTGGGCTAAGATCTAGCTTGGAGCTAGTTATCGGCTCTATTAGATTTGGCAATACCTAATAGATTCATTAAGTTACCATGTGTTGCTTTGGATTTTGTTTTATGTTTAAATTCATGTAACACTCTTTTGCCCAATCTAGATCGATTAGTTTCGGCTTTACCTCTTTGAGATCCATGTGATGTGTTACGCTTTCAAGTCTTTGGTTTATTATAAGAAGATCAAGTTGATAGAGGGGGGTGCCCGATCTTTCGGTGAGTGGAGATAAATCCAATTTGGTGGTTGTTGACCCTCCGATCTGACTATGACGAGCAAGACTCGAAGCGCCAATGCAATCGCTGAACCAACTCCCGATGGTTACCAACCTTGCCGGCGCAAGATCAGCCTGATCACGAAGATCAATTCCTGTACGCAATCGAAGAACGAACAAGAATCTGAGGCGAGCAATCTTAATATCACTCGAAGGTGGAGTCTGAATTACACAACGGCGGCACGATGGCGGCTGTTCGGTTGTAGCTAAGGCTAACAAATAAATCAAACTCAAGTTTCTAAGGCGACGGCTACTGAAAATATAAGAGACGGGGCGTCCTAGGGTTGGGGGCGACCAGGGGTGGGGCGCCCCCAACTTGGGCCTAAGGCCCAACCAAACTGCCAGCGCAGCACTTTGGCAGATTCTGGACGTCAACTTGTTTCGACGATTCCCTTTGACTCGGGATGAATTTTGACACAAGACCGGTGCCATTGGAAGCTTTATGAAATTCTGATTCCAACCATATATAGAACGTCCAAAACCGACTCCGTATGCGACCTGGGCGTCTGTGTTATTGCGCACTGCTCCTGGACTCGAACTTGAATTGCTTTTGGCCTCCACCTCGGGGACTCGAACCGGATCAACCTTGGACCTCCTTCTTGACTTGGAAACCTTTGTTGGACTTTTCCTACTCCATTCCATGCACCAATCATGGTCGTATGCGTGGGTGTCATGTCCTCATCATTCTCCCCTTCTTGATGAAAAGCCGTCCTCGGCGTCGATTGTACTGGGAACCGATCCTGCACAACACAAGAGCGAACAGGGTTTCGAAAACCAAAGAAATCAAAATTATTGTGAGGAGGAATGTCACCATGTCTCCAATTGGTGAATATGTCATCTTGCATATAAAATTTAGCGAGCATGTAAGCATCTTGATCGGATGACACATAATATTTGGCAACACTACCCTGCAAAAGATTAGTACCAACAAAAAACAAAGTAGGCATAGGGAGCAACCAGCAATGCTCCCCTTCTTGGAAGTAAACTTGTTTCACAGAAACTGAACTAGAGAAAGCTGAATAAATATGTGTAGTGTGGCTGCCCTCTAGTGGATCAAAATTGAGCACAACAAAAGGACAATTCAAATTTTCACAAATGTACACTCGATGTATCATATATTCGCCTTTGTTGTTATATTTGCCAATAGCATGATATGTGTGTTTAAAAAAACATGGCAAATCAGCATATTTAGAAAGTTGCTCTTCCAAACAATCTAGATTACACAAAACATCAAATTCAATGTAACCCAAAGTATGTAAAGAAGACAATAATTTCTGCTCATCATTAACACTAACAATATGCATTACATGCTTAGTTTCAGCAATAGTATTTGGTTCCAAAGCATGTAAACTGAAGCATTATCAACCAAATCATCTTTATCACAAGGAACATCAAGCAAAACAGCATGGGACCAAGATGAATCAAGAGATGGTTCCATTATTAATTGCTCAACTAAAGTATGATTTGTGGAAAAATTCAGCATATTAACACAATTCTCACCTTCCGTGAGTGTAGCACCATGGACATTACCTATGCTCTCAGTAGGAGTATTAGGTGCATTGTGAAGTGATGGATCCGAGGATGCTCCTGCAGGTTCAGCCGTCCTCTCGAGCGGTGTAGTGGTGGGCGTGAATGGCGTTGGGCTCTCGAGCACTGTAGTGGTGGGAGTAGATGGGGCCGGGAGAGCGGGCGGCGAGCCGGATGTCGAGCTTTCTGCTGCAAAAGAGTTAGAATATTGCTTCGAGCGATGTCCCTGCACATCACGTAAAGCGTTGCGAGCATAATATGAAGGCACAAATCTACGTCGCATAGCAGCTTTTAATTCAGCCCAAGTGGCAGGAGTGCTAATGGGAATTTTTCGTTCATAACGCCACCAATATAAGGCAAAATCAGTAAAAGCACTAATAGCAGCTGTAACTTGAGAACTAGCAGGAAGATCATGACATGAAAATTTCTGTTCGACCGCTAACTCCCAATCAAGATATGCAGTTGGATCATATTTGCCATTGTAAGGTGGAATTGTAAAAGGAATCGTAGCAAAAGAATCATTACCACCATGGATGCACGCACGACGAGCGCGTCCACTGAAGTCTCCAGCATCCACCTCCTTCTATAAACTCGTGATCAATGTTTTCATTGTATCAAGGTGTGACACAATGGTGTCAAGCTTAGTCTTAGTGGCCTGCGGCTGGTCATCCCTCTTGTCGTCGCCTGCCATTGTTAGCGCAAACACAAAAACAAAATCGACAACAAAATAGGGGTGTATTTGCTCACAAAGGTGCTCAAACTAGTGCTATTATCAAATTCTTATCCGTTCTTACCACGCACACAGGGGCGACCTGCAACCAACCGGTGGAACCTGTAAAAGATTGGAGGAGCGATTGCCTGAGGGAACGAGATCTGCTCGTCGGAGAATTTTGTGGAGTTGTAGGTAGGCTGCACTCAAGTCAAGGATTAACACAATCTAACAATAATGCAAAGTTGAATAATAGTGCTAAAACGTACCGACGATCGCTGGAAACAAAGTGTGAAAATAACAAGGAGCAGAGAGGGAAAAAGAAAACACTAGAGAAAGAAGGCAGCAGTGAAGCGCAAGGCCAAGCGGCACGAAGCAATAAACAACGGCGGTCTCAACTTCTGTTTTTTTTGCTTGAAAGAAAAAGACTCGAACTGCACAGGGAGGCGCGCGGCCAGGGAAAAAGGCCAGTGCGCAGGATGTTTTCGTGGCGTGTCCGGTTCGGACTCTTTTTTTTATCCTTCCTTTTTTGGACGTTCCTTTTTTTGACTTTTTTTTCTTTTTTTTGGGAAAAATCAAAACCGAAACAAGCTTGACGCTAGGGACTAGGGCCGGCGGTTGTGTCCGGCAAAAGGCAACGGAAGCAAGCGGCAGGTAAAGCACGGTGGGAAAGAACAAGGATTAGAGCGACGGCGGAAAGGGTAAAAGAAAACAAGGGATCGAACACAAAGTACCCAGCAACAATCGACGCACAAGCACGCAAATTCAACAGTGCAAAAATTGAAAGAAAATGCGAGGCGAAGAGGGGTGTTGGGACGATGATCTAACCTGAATTTTTTTGGTTTAGTGGACTATGGGTAATGAAAATCACTCGATAAAACTCACCGATCAACCTGGAAAGCTGATACCACTTGATAGAGGGGGGTGCCCGATCTTTCGGTGAGTGGAGATAAATTCGATTTGGTGGTTGTTGACCCTCACGATCCGACTACGACGTGCAATCGCTGAACCAACTCCCGATGGTTACCAACCTTGCCGGCGCAAGATCAGCCTGATCACGAAGATCAATTCCTGTACGCAATCGAAGAACGAACAAGAATCTGAGGCGAGCAATCTTAATATCACTCGAAGGTGGAGTCTGAATTACACGACGGCGGCACGATGGCGGCTGTTCGGTTGTAGCTAAGGCTAACAAATAAATCAAAATCAAGTTTCTAAGGCGGCGGCTACTGAAAATATAAGAGACGGGGCGTCCTAGGGTTGGGGGCGACCAGGGGTGGGGCGCCCCCAACTTGGGCCTAAGGCCCAACCAAACTGTCAGCGCAGCACTTTGGCAGATTCTGGACGTCAACTTGTTTCGACGATTCCCTTTGACTCGGGACGAATTTTGACACAAGACCGGTGCCATTGGAAGCTTTATGAAATTCTGATTCCAACCATATATAGAACGTCCAAAACCGACTCCGTATGCGACCTGGGCGTCTGTTTTATTGCGCATTGCGAACTTGAATTGATTTTGGCCTCCACCTCGGGGACTCGAACCGGATCAACCTTGGACCTCCTTCTTGACTTGGAAACCTTTGTTGGACTTTTCCTACTCCATTCCATGCACCAATCATGGTCGTATGCATGGGTGTCATGTCCTCATCACAAGTGCTCTCAATACCCGAATTCAGATCAATCTAGATTGTCACGTGTTGCGGGTTAAAGCTTGTTGACTTTTCAAATGTTTGTTCCTTCTCCACGGAACCCGGATCGGCTGTACAGCTGTATTCGGCAATGCTACCACAAGTGAAACGTGTTCATAAGTTTGTTTTAGATAATGTATGCTTTTAGCCTTCCATATTTAGATCGTATCATGCAGTGGATTAATCAATTTGTGGTTGGTGGCTTGGTTTCAAACAAGTCGTATCATGCGGTGGATTAACTTGTTTGGTGTCACGCTCGACGGGTTTGAAGGTACCTAGACATGCTGTAGACTAGTGCTTTTGGCCTATGCATGCTTGTTTACTTCATATTTATAATCATGCTTTCACCTTATTTATTTTTATTGTTATTTATCCTCGAAAATCGGTCATGATCACGTGCGAGCAACGCTATTTAAGCAAGGACTATTTAAACAAAGACCGATCATTTGTCTTGCTTACGTCATGCATTCGGCTATACTCTGGTTTCATGTTTTAAAGCTCCCGAATGATATTCAAATTGCTGACAGATAGCTTGTTGTAGCTATATGTCATTTTAGTTGGCTCTCTAGCCGTAAATACGGAACTGTCTGGTACCACCCGGCAAGTTCCAGGTTTTATCTAACTACTTTTCATCCTTTGTCAGTTTCAGGAAAATTGACGGCATGCTTCGGATCGGGCACGTGTGTTAAGCCAGCTTTGTTCGGCTTGCTGTGTGCTTGGCGCGAGGTGCTGATTTTGCGTCAACATACTTTTTGGCACGCCCAGGGACACATCTAGCTGATCAAGATGCCTGATATTCATGATGTCATGGATGTCACCATGGATGACTTGTCTCCTGAACAGCAAGTACAATTGAAGTATGCCATTGACCAGTTTCAGCATAAGTGTTTAATGTCATTTGGCAAAAACAGAAGTGGTGTGCCGTATCTTAAATCTGACATGCCAAGGGTTCTACTACCAGGGGAACCCGATACCACGCCTGCTGAGGAAAAACAGGAGGCTTTGAATGCAGTTTGGCAGACTATGGAGAGCATAATGGCTAAACACCATACCGCTTTCCTGACTATGTTCAAACAGATGATGGTTGGAGTCTTCGGCCCAGGCACGGAAAGGATGCTGGTCGAGTATCACCTCAAGCATCTACTGTAAAGGTAGGAGAAACAAGTGCTGCTGTCAATAGCCAGCCAGCTCGAGATACAAGTGCTCAGCCGCCTCTGCAAAGTACATGAGGTCAACCAATCCAGCCTCCTCTGCAAAGTATGGGGAGTCAATCAATCTAGCCGCCCCTACAAAGTACTGGGGGTCGTCCAGTCCAGCAGTAGAACCCTTATCAGGCAATGCCCAATAGGCCTACTTATGGAGATTTGGCATTCGGTTCTTCTGGAGCTCCACCTGGCTCTATTTACAGAATAGCCCCAGCAAACAACAGGCTACAGAAGAACATGTTGGAGAAGGGTATTCGGAATTCATGGATTACGGCGCCATTGACGCTTTCCCAAACCTTGGATATGGTGCGGCCACAGGAATGCCTACTAGGCCTACTGGAAGGCCAGGGGATCAAGATGCTAACATTGACCTTATGATGCAGAAAATGGCTGATGTATTACAAAATCAATTCAGCCTGAAACCCAAGATGCAAGGGCAAGTTTACACACCTCCTTTCCCAGAATGGTACCACAGGGTGGCTTTGCCACACAGGGTGAAACCTCCTGCAGATTTCACAAAGTTCTCTGGGCAAGATGATACTAGCACTGTGGAGCACATAGCTCAATATTTGATGCAGCTTGGGGAAGCTTCAGCTGATGAAGCATTCAGGATCAGATACTTTCCCTTATCATTGACAGGCCCGTCTTTCACATGGTTCGCTTCTTTGCCTACTCAATCAATCTATTCCTGGAAGGATTTGGAACAGAAGTTCCATGCTCATTACTTCATTGGCAGTAATGAGAAAAAGCTAATTGATCTAACCACTCTGAGACAGAGGCATAATGAAACGCCCATGGAATTCATCAGGAGGTTCAGAGAGACTAAAAGAGTGCTTCTCTTTGAACTTGCCAGATGATCAATTGGCTGATATGGTTGTTGCGGGTATGTTGCCAGCTATTCGGGAAAAGCTATTCCGTATGGAGTTCGACAATCTTGGCCAACTATCACACAGATTGTCATTAATTAGCAACCAAGCTTATGGCTTCAAGAAAGACTCCAGGTTTGCCAAACACAGTGATATAGCTGACATCTACAACCAATTCCTCGAAAGAGCTGATCAAGGGGAGGAATTTGATGATGAGGAGGAGATAGCTGCAGCTGAAATGGTGTGGGGCAAAGAGCCGTTGACAGTGAATCAGAGATGGATCAAGCAAGCTAAGGGCACATATGACTTTGATGTGACCAAGGCTGATAAACTCTTTGAGTTCCTTGTAAAGGAAGGCCGGATCAAGTTGCCAGAAGGGCATTCTATGCTTCGGCCTGATGGAGTTAAAGAGAAAAGATATTGCGGGTTTCACGACAGGAATTCTCACTCCATCAATGATTGCAGGGTTTTCAGGATGAGGATTCAAAAGGCTATCCAGGAAGGCCATTTGAAGTTTCATAATAAAATGAAGTTGGATGACAATCCTTTTCCTCAGAATATTATTGGATTTTCAGTCAACATGGTGACAGCCGAGGAAAAAGGAAAAGTGAAGGTTTTGACTTCAGCAAGGGCGAAGCATGATGGATCTGTTGATCCTGGTCAACAAGTAACAGTGGAACAAATCCACAAAAAAGTGCCTCGCATCCTGAAAAGCCAAATTGAGGTGGGGGAATCCTCCAAATCCAAGCCCAGGGTGACGTCACGTATTCTCCTTAACAAGTGTCAGTGTCAGCAAGAGAAAGAACGCTACCAGAAACAAAAGCACGAGGAGGAGAAGCGGAGGTTTGAAGAAGAAGCGCACAAGAGAGAACGAGAAGAAGATGCACGAGAACAAGAGCGTGCGCATTGGGGATGTGCGTTCTTCAGGCACTGCTGGAATGAAGGTTTGAAGCTCCCCACGATGAACAATTGTCCTGAATGCAGTGACAAACACATTGAGTATAGGCAGGATACTATCAATCACCGATCCGTCCATGAAAGAATTGGAAGGATACATCCCAGTGACGGTTGGTGTGTAAAAATAAATGAAGTTGATGATCGCCCAAGGAAAAGATATGCTAATCAAAAGTGGGTTGATCATGAAGAGCAGGAGCGTGAATATGTCTGGCAGGAAGGACAGTGGTGCCCACCTGGCTTGAGGAGAAGCTTAAAGAGAAGAGTTCAGCGCTTGAGAAATCAGGAGTTGAAACAAGCGGGGATCAGGAGGAAGCAGGTGTGGCGTCCAAAGGATAAGCCTGATGGGTCTGGTCGTTCAGCTCCAACATGCATGGTGTGCTTTTTGCCGAATGAGTTCATGGCTCCAGCCAATCAGGTTGTGCAGGAAGAAACGTCGCCAGGCATCATTGAGGATGAGCAACTTGGGCTGATGGCACAGTTAGTTTTGTCCAAGCAAGCAACCTTTGACAAGCCGACCAAGAATCGACATATGAGGCCATTGTACTTGAGAGGATATGTCAATGGGAAACCATTAACCAAGATGTTCGTTGATGGTGGAGCTACAGTCAATGTGATCCCATACACCACGTTCAGGAAGCTTGGCATGGCCCCGGGGATTTGACGCCGACAAGTATAGTTCTGAATGATTTTGTTGGGAATCCTTCAGAAACCAAGGGCTGCGTTCATGTGGACCTGATGATCAGGTCTAAGACTTTGCTCACGACCTTCTTTGTCATTGAGGGCAAAGGGGCATATAGCTTGCTGCTTGGACGGGACTGGATCCATGCAAATTGCTGCATCCCATCTACCATGCATCAACAACTTGTTCAATGGGTAGATGATGATATAGAGGTGGTCCAGGCAGATGATTCAGTGAGCGTGGCTAACGTGGAACCAGCCTTTTGGGAGTATCAAGGTATAGATTGCTTCTCAGGTAAAGACTGGGGTGAAGGTCCTGTTGAACCAGTCAGCAGTGATCAACAGCCGATTCAAGCATTCGGCTCTTATAGCTTTTTTTAATGGATAATCCAATTGATGGAACTGATGGAAAGTTAGGACGTGGATTCATGTCGGCTGACAAATTGGAAGAAATTGATATTGGAGATGGTGATAAGCCAAGGCCGACATTTATCAGTGCTAACTTGGATTCAAGTTTCAGAGAGGAATTGATCAAGCTACTGAAAAACTATAAAGATTGCTTCGCTTGGGATTATTCGGAGATGCCTGGTTTGGATCGTTCCATCGTTGAGCATCGGTTGCCAATCAAGTCTGGTTTTAAACCTTACAAGCAACCTCCCCGAAAGATTTACAAGGATGAAGTATTGGGCGATGTGAAGAAGGAAGTTGAGAGATTGATCGATGCAAACTTCATTCGGCCATGCAGATATGCAGAGTGGATCTCTAACATTGTCCCTGTTTACAAGAAAAATGGGAAAATGAGGGTTTGCATAGACTTTAGAGATCTGAACAGAGCTACACCCATGGACGGATATCCAATGCCTATTGCTGATTTGTTGGTTGATGCCGCTGCTGGACATAAAGTTATTAGTTTCATGGATGGCAATGCAGGGTACAATCAAATTTTTATGGCAATAGAAGATATATCGAAGACAGCCTTCAGATGTCCTGGACATATAGGCCTTTTTGAGTGGATTATCATGACATTTGGGTTGAAAAATGCCGGTGCAACTTATCAAAGAGCCATGAATTATATTTTTTATGAGTTGATCGGCAAAATTGTTGAGATATACATTGATGATGTCGTGATCAAATCTTTGAATCATGAATCACATTTGGATAATGTGAGAAAAACTCTAGAGTGCACCCGAAAGCATGGGCTCAAGATGAATCCAAACAAGTGTGCCTTTGGAGTTTCAGCTGGAGAGTTCTTGGGATTTTTGGTGCATGAAGGAGGAATAGAAGTTGGCAAGAAAAGTATGAAATCTATTGATAAAGTTGTTCCTCCAACCAATCTCAAAGAATTGCAATCGCTGCTTGGCAAGATCAATTTTGTGAGAAGGTTCATTTCAAATTTATCACAAAAGGTGTTGCCTTTCTCTCCGCTGTTGAGGATCAAGAAAGATCAGAAGTTTGTATGGGGTGACGAACAACAAAAGGCTTTTGATGAGATCAAGCAGTACATGAAGGAACCGCCAGTATTGGTCCCTCCACAATTGAACAAGCCTTTCAAGTTGTACGTGGCGGCCGATACCCAAACTATTGGATCGGCCATTATACAAGAATTTGAGGGAAAGGAACGGATAGTCGCGTACCTTAGCCAAAAATTACTTGATCCCGAAACAAGATATTCGGCTGTAGAGAAGCTTTGCCTGTGTGTTTATTACTCATGTACAAAGTTTCGGCACTATTTGTTGAATGCCGAATGCGTTGTATATTCAAAGTTTGATGTAATTAAACACATGTTATCTATGCCAATTTTGAATGGAAGGATTGGCAAGTGGATTTTAGCTTTGTCTGAGTTTGAATTGAAGTTTGAATTGGCAAAAGTTGTTAAAGGACAGATTAATGCTGATTTCATTACTGAACATCGTGATCCATGGATTGATTTGCTTGAAATCACTCCTTGGGCTTTATTCTTTGATGGATCCTCATGTGTCAAAGGTGTGGAGTAGGAATTTTATTAATTTCACCCAAAGGTGAGATGTTTGAATTTTCCATCCCTATTCAGCCAACTGTCACAAATAATCAAGCTGAATATGAAGCACTGCTTAGAGGGCTTCAATATTTGAAAGAAGCAAAGGCTATTTCAGTTGAAATTTGTGGAGATTTAGAGTTAGTTATAAAACAATTGAATGCCCAATATGAGTGTAAAAATGATATCCTGAGGAATTACTATGAGGAGTGCAAGGAAATCTTGAAAAATTTGAAGGACCGATTAGGCGACCAGAGAGGGGGGGGGGGAGTGAATGGGAGCCGATAAAAATTCTTCTCGAAGGAGATTGAAACTCCAACAAGACGAACTAGCTCGGTCGAACCCCCGAAATCACACGCTCCGCACTTCAACCTCCCGTTTGCCAAAACCACGTAGCCACTGGAGTGCTACTGGTCCTAGGAGCAAACTCTACCAGCAACCACAACACACACACAGCACCAACAGCAGAAAACAACTCGAAAGCCGGCTAACCAGAGGGGGCGGTTAGACCGGGTATAGGGGGCGGTTAGACCGCCTCCACCTGGCAACCAAGAAATCCTCCGAAACGCCTCTTCCGAGCACCAAAACTCACCACGGTTTCACCAACAGAGATCTCTGGTCAAGGCCATGCTAGCTACCAGTAAATCTTGGCGAGAACCAAAACTTCACCCAAGGGCCTAGGGGCGGTTAGACCGGCTACCGGGGCGGTCTAACCTCCCGTACCCAAAGAACGAACTCCGACCAAGAACACCTAGCAAAAACCACGAGAACGACCCCAAATTTCACCCGGACACTCCTCGATCAAGGCGAACAAACTCACGAGAGGAAAATCCGGCGAAACAAAACTTTGACCCGGAAACACCCGGGGCGGTTAGACCGCCCCCGTAGGCGGTTAGACCGCCCCTTCCAGAAAACGAACCCGCGGGTCAAACCTCAACTTCCTCGCGCCCGATCTCCCGAATCACTCCACGGATTGCAGCCAAACTTCGGGAATAGATGGGTTACCTCCTGGGCAACCTCTACCTCAAAGGAATCGACCCGAAACGCTCAGAATCAAGAGGAATCGAAGAAATCGCTTCTCTAGGTCAAGAACTCGCCCAACTCGAGAAACCACCAAATCGAGTCCGATTCAAAGGGGATTTGGGGGCAAAGTCACCAGCCAAAGAGGCACAAGAACCTCATACGTGACACCCACCAAAAGCCCCAAGAAATCATCCTCAAAACACCGCCAAAAAGAGCTCCGAAAATCAACACCAAAGAGACGGGAAAACCACCATGATGAACAACGCCAAACCTTCTATACATGCCATGAATGGTTCGTACAAGGTCTAGCTTGCCACCCAAACATCCATCCCTCTCTCTAGATCTCACATGAAGCTCTCAAGCTAGCCTTCTAAAATCCTAAGGAAACTAGAGAACGAAAATGGAAAAACTAAATGAGCTAGGGTTCCAAGAGTTGGCTGCCATCCACCCATCTAATGAGTATATATGGAGGCACCCAAAAGACTAAACTACCCTTCACTAATAACTAGGGATGCATGCCCCTCGAGGGCGGATTTGGAATTCTTGATGTCTTCACCATCGGACGGATGCCCGGCGACCGCACCCTGCGTAGCCTCGACGCAAGCCTTGCGATCCCGACGCGTCTCCTCCGCTTCGAAGCTTCTCGGCGCCGGCGGCCAGGGCGGTCGGACCGCCCCCACGGGCGGTTAGACCGGCCCGGGAATCCGACCGGCCCCGGGCGGTCCGACCGCCCCTCCTGGGCGGTTGAACCGGCCTGGGTGGCCGCACCTCCTCGTCGAGTCTTCGGCCTCGGTTTTGTGGCTCAACCGAGCAACCCAGTGGTTTTCTGGTGAACCACTGCAAACCCCGCAGACTCGGTGTAGCCTCCGCCAATCTCCACTCATAACTCGGCTCCCACGTAGTCCCGGCTCGACCTTGGTTTTGAGGCTCTACCAAGAAACCGTCCACGACTTCATCCTGCTGTTCATGCCACCATGCGGCCCGCACTTGACCCCCGCCGGCCACCGGTCCCTCAAACGAAGCCTACTTCTCTTCTCCACACCCCGAAGGCCTCACCGGCAACGACCTTTCGCACTTGTTCTTCACCTGCACCAACACGAGTCAAGCCGCAACCTGCACCTGCAATACTTAGCCAAGAATCAGTCCACACAACGTTGTCAATCACTCATCACACAAGGAAGCGACCATCCATCGGTCCTCGAACCACACATGGTCCTCAAAATTTTCAGTTAGTGATTCTACAACATATTCCTTGGGAACACAATAAGGAGGCAAACAGGTTGGCTCAGAGTGCTTCGGGTTATAGAGACAACCAAGAGGTGTTTGCCAAAGATGTGTGTGCTTTCGGGAGTGATCTAGCAGAAGATGATTGGAGGAAAGAAATTGTTGATTATCTGGAAAATCCATCCCGAAAGGTTTCTAGGAAACTCAGGTATAAAGCTATAAAATTTGTTCTTCTTGATGGACGCTTGTTTTACAAATCATTAGATGGGGTGTTGCTACAATGCCTGGGTCAAGAAGAAGCAAAGAAAATGATGAGTGAAGTGCACGATGGGCTATGTGGAGCGCATCAATCGGCTTACTGAATGAAATGGGTTATCAGACACACTGGATGTTATTGGCCGACGATACTGGAAGATTGCTCTGAGTATTACAAAGGGTGTCAAGATTGTCAGAAGTTCGGGAATATCCAAAGAGTTCCAGCATCAGCTTTGAATCCTATTATCAAGCCATGGCCATTCAGAGGATGGGGTATAGATTTGATTGGCCAAATAAATCCTCCATCTAGCAAGGGGTATAAGTTTGTGCTTTTGGCAACAGATTATTTCACCAAATGGGTTGAGGCAATTCCATTGAAGAAAGTAACATCAGAGAACATGGTTGAATTTGTTAAAGAGCACATCATCTACAGATTTGGAATTCCTCAAACAATTATGACTGATCAAGGAGGTCAATTTGTATCTTCAGAGTTCAGGGAATTTGCTAAAAGCATGGGAATCAAATTATTGAATTCTTCTCCTTATTATGCCCAGGCTAATGGTCAGGCAGAGGCTTCTAACAAGATCATGATCAAGATTATACAAAATAAGATTGATCAAAAGCCAAAAAGGTGGCATTCGGTACTCAATGAGGCCTTGTGGGCTTACCTAATGGCCCCTCATGGAGCCACAAAAACGTCTCCTTACGAGTTGGTTTATGGGCATCATGCTGTTTTGCCTTGGGAAATACAATCAGATTCAAGGAGAGTGGTTTTGCAAAAGGATTTAAGTTCCAAAGATTACAATGGCTTAATGATGGATGAATTAGAAGATTTGCATATGATTCATCTTAGGGCTTGAAAATATTGAGAAGAACAAGATGCGAGTTGCCAAGTATTACAACAAGAAGGTAAAGGTCAAGCAATTTGCAGAAGGAGATTTGGTTTGGAAAGCATTACTGCTGATCGGGACTAAGTACAGTACGTTCAGCAAATGGTCCCCGAATTGGGAAGGTCCTTTTCGGGTAGTTAGATGTACACCTGGAAATGCTTATATCTTGAAAACTTTACTAGGAGAAGAGTTTACTGCAGCTATAAACGGGAGATACTTGAAGAAATACTATCCTAGTATTGAAGTTGATCGTTGATTACAAGCACCAGGATTACAAGCATCAGAAACACAGAAACAGCCAGCGTTCAAGCCGCCTTTAGAACAAGAAATCGTGACAGTGGAGATGGCCAATACTGAAGTGTATTGCGCTTAGCACAAAAGATGTTCTACATTACAAATGTTTCTTGCAGGCTTTTATTTGACAACCCAGCTACTTAAGATTACAAGAGGGTGGAAAGCAGAAGGCCTGGAGAAAGAAGCGAAAGTATTCTTCATTCCTTTGATTCCGCATTCTTCCTCTTCAGCTCTTCCCTCTTCACCTGTTCCAGGGCCACAGTAACCACAACATAGAAGCTTCGGGGATTGCCATGACTTGCAGCTTCCGTCAGGCTGTCCCAGGAAGCCTTCAAGTTGTTGTACCTGTCAGAAACATCTGAAGAAGGGAACAGTTTGTTGAATGTAAGATCTGAAGCTTAAACGTGGGAATCAAATGAGGATGGAGATCTTACCCCCTACCAACGCCTCCAAGCTCATGCAGCGTTCGCGTTCGGCACTGCAGCGGGCGGTGATGTCTCGCAGGTTGTGTTCTAGATGCCGAATGCGGCGGCGCAGGTGGTGGTTGGTCCTCTGTTCCGGCGTGGCGCTTTCTTCTTCAGTGGAGGAATTAGAGAGGATGTACTCGGGAACCTCTTCAGTTCCAAAGATCTCCTCAGGGAGCAAGTCAAGACTGAAAACGAAGAGAGGTGAACCGTGAGATTGCAATCGAGAGCAAAATGAAGGATTGATGGAAAACTTACTCTCGAATGGTGTGTTTCTTTGATGGAGCGCTGCTCTCCTTGATGGGCTGCTTTCCCTTGTCCACCATGGCTTTGGGGTTTTTTCCTCTAGAGCAGGGAGAAAAGATGTGAGGTGATGGAAGTGCATGCGAGTGGATTTGCAGAGCACCAAGGGGGCTATTTTATTACTGAGAAGAACGCATTGGGAGTGATGACTGGTTGGCGTACATTATGGGAATACCATACAGCAGGGTTTTCTCTACGAATGCGAAGAGTTTTTCATTGAACAGTGTTCATGGTTCCCGAATGAGGATTTTCTGCGGATTCTTGCCAAGAGACAGGAGTTTGTGCGTGTTCAGCTAAGATAAAAGTTCCTAAATTCGTTTAATAACAGTAAGATCCACATGCACAAGTCAAAGGAAAATCATCACAATACAAATGCAGGAATTAAAATTTCATTATTTATTGCCGAAATTCCAAACATCCCTAGTACAAACTAGTCAAAAAGCCTATTCAGCACAGACTGGGGATGGATGGAGTCGGCAATGGCGTCGCTGTGTCCGTCGAGACGCTCCAGGATGACCTCGATGTCATCGATGTCTTCTGGCACACCACCATGGAAGCCGCGCGGCTGCGTGGAGTAGTCGACGCTGGTGTGCATCGCCATGGTGGCCAGGCCCAGGGTGGTGCCCAGGCGGACGCCGTGGAGAGCCACTTCGTCGACGCGGTCTTCCACCGCGGCGATGCGGGCTGCCGGCGTGTCCCCGGGAGTGTTCACCTTGTCCGCCAGCTTCTTCACCAGCATCTTCAGCCAGTTGAGCTCGGCGTCGCGGTCTGCAGTAATGCGAGGCAATGGCGGTTAGGTCAAAGTTTGAGTTAAAATTAAAACAAATCACGAGATTCACCGTCGATGGTCTCCAGCAGCTGCTTGCGCTGGTGCTCCCATTCGAGCTCAGCGATTCCAGCCTTCTTGGAGACGTCTCCCAGCTCGCGTCGGGTTTCGTCGCATTTCGCCTTGAACCTGCGGCCGTCGCGGTCACTGTAGCACGAGCTGGGGGAAGGAGAATAGCTGTACGACCCCGAGGAGTCGTCTGGCATGGCCGGAGTCGTGGCCGGCGCAGGAGCAGGGTTCCACTGGATGAGCCTGAAAACACGAAGAGGATCGTCAGAAACAAAGGGAAATCTGGAAAAGGTTAAGAAGAAATTGACGATCACCACCTCTGGCGAGCGTCGGCGCGGCTCCCCTCGGCTTCGTCGCTGGCCCTACGCCTGTTGCTGCTGCCTGCCATCGATTTTTTTGGAGTACTAGTGCTGGAGAAAGGAAGGTTAGATTGGCAAAAGCTTGAAGGCAGAAGACTTATTGAAAGGCTAGGGGCACCCGCGGTTCTTATTTATGGGTCTGGCAAAGAGATCGTGGCCAGAGATCGTGGTGCATATCCCGAGAAATTTGGGAAGTGGAAAGGCTTCCTTAACCGAATCGTTGTTGGGTTGTTTGGAATTCAAGCTGACTCATATTCGGTTTGACTAGTTGAAATCAGCTGAGTTGCGGTCGGGTCGCTATTCGGGTCTGATACTGTTTGACCAGAGTTGCCGAATGAATCGTCTAAAGTTACTCGCAAGGTAAGACAGAAAGTGGAAAGTGAAATTTATGGTAAACAAAAATTACAAGGACGATAAATCATTCGGCTACAAATTGTTTGGTGCAATCAAATGTTCAAGTACTTTGAGATTACACTGGAAGCATCTGATATCATTTTGCTAATGTTATCCAACAGTTTCTGATCAGCTTCCTGTGTGCTAGACAGAGCGGAGAGTTTTCTCTTGAGTTGGTTTGATTCAATCAAGGCTGTTGTAGCTTCGTTTTGGATTTTCTCTGTTAATCCAGGAAGTTCGGCTATCTTTTTCTTATCAGCCTCAATTTCAGCTGCCAAGTTCTTCAGTTCAGCTTCTAGTGTAGCTTTCCTAGCAATCTTTAACTCAAGTGCAGGCTGCAATTCAGCCAGCAATTCCTTGTTATTTTGGATCTGAGCGTGTGAGTCTTTCACGAATTGCTTGGCTTTGGTTCTCTTTTGTTCAAGGACTGGTCGGGAGGATTGATTCTTTAAAGCTCGCCTCACTGCTGCAAAATGATTGTCCAGCTGTGAGATAGGCTCCAAGGAGGCTTTGATATCATCAAGGAGTTCTTGGTTGATAGATTCAAGCACTTCTTCTAGAAGATCAACATCTGTGACTTGATCCTAGATATCTCTTTGCAGCAAGGAGAGGATTTCCTTCAGTTTTGCCTGGTTTTCCTCTGACAAAACTTGGCTTGAAGATGCCTCATCTCCTTTTTCGGCAGTTAAATCATCCACGGTAAAAGAAAAGCTTGGTGTTGATGCAGCTTGGTCCTGAAAATAAAAAAGATTGCCGAATTAAGGATGGTTTGTTAAATAAAAAGGGGCAAATATTTATGCTTACCTCATTCCTGGCCTCCTGGATTGGAGAAGTTTCAGGCTCAGGAGGAGGTTCCTGGATGGTTGGTTGAGGAGAATTTTGAGGGGTCCCTGATAAAGCTGAAGCTTCTAACTGAGAAGAAGCTGGTGGAGTTCTTGGTAGGTTTGAAGTTTCTGGCTGAAGAGAAGGTGGGTCCATCTCTGGTGAAACTGGAACTTCTACTTGAGAAGGGGATGGTTGAATCCCTGGTGAAGTTGAAGCTTCTGCTTGAGGAGAAGACGGCTGATTCCTTGGTGAAGTTGGATTTGAAGCGTGTTGAGGAGAAGAACTCCCCACAGGTTGGTTCACTAATGTTTCCTCTGCAAATAACAAGTAGAGAGTGAGTGCCAATGAAAAAATGATCTTTGAAAGGAAGTAAAATGGTAAAGACTTTACCAGCAGATGGGGCATTAGCAGGTTCTGTAGTGGTTGATGGTTGCTGAACTCTGGTCTGAAATTACACAAGATAAAATTATCAGAATAAAGAGTAGTTTTATGCTAAGAAGGGAAAGATGTTAACCTCAATAAGAACTCTTTTGGATGTTCTTTTCTTCTTGGCAGCAGGAGGAGCAACCAGGGATGGAGCTTTTTTTATCAGAGGCTGAACTGATGAGAGTTAGGTCTGATGTGGCAAATCTGGACATCAGTTGAGCCAAGGTGGTGGATTTAAATCCCAAGGCAGAGATTGGGCCTGCAGCATTGTAAGAAATTGTCCTAGCTCGAGGGGCAGGCATTGTATTCTGCAAAAAGTGGCAAAGAATCATGATCAGTAAAGAAGGGCACGCTTGAGAAAAAGAAAAATAAGTACATTACCTCTGAGATTGGCTGGAAGTCAGGCATTAGCTCAAGACAAAAAGAATGTACTGGCTCATTGAAGGTGTGATCATGGAGTTCTTGCCACCAGGAAATAAAAGAGGGATGAGCTATTGATGTTGGTACAAAGGGCCAAGGTGTATAAACAGTTGGGCTGCATTGATACTCAAAGGCTCTTCTGGCTTGCAGGTTTTCCTTGATTTCCTCTATGGGCTTGAGGAATTCATGAAGGAATAGTCTTGGGGGTACTTGGCCACATCCTAGCTGTCGGGCCATCATGTTTGGTTGATAGTATTCAAAGGTGCTTTGATTTTGCCTTCCTCCACTGAATTCTGCTGGCAAGATGCATGGATGGATGACGATGTTGAAAATTTCTATGGATCTTACATCATTACATCCATTCTCAAAATTGAATTCATAAGGGAGGGTCAAGTTATCATTGTTGAGATAAGGAAGCCAAAGGGGATTGGTGAAACCTTTGAAGAAAAGCTCAAAAAGTTGGCTGATGTTCTGGTCAATGGATATGGTTGAGGCAACTTCTCCATAAGTTTGGCAACCTTTGGTAATCTGAACTTCCCCTTCCTTATAGTTGGATGAAGGAAAATGCCGGTTGTTGAGATCAATACCAACGATCTGGTGCATATATAGCTGCAGCCACATTTGAACAAACCACCAGGGGCCATTAACACAAGAGATCTTCTGACTGATGTGCATCAAGTGGGTGGTCTGATGAAGCATATGGTACACGCTTCCTATGAGGTACTTTCCAAGAGGAATGGGATGACCAGAAGCCAAGTCTTCAGCCATCACAATATGGTTTAGGGTTGGCTCGTTGGCTTTGCCACATAAGACGAATCTACAGAGCCACATGTTCAGAAAGGCCCTGTACTCAACTTCAGTCAAGGGGCCATCAGACATATGTTTTTGGATATACATCTTGTATCCAACTCCTGTCTTCACTCCTCATTGCCTGGTGGAGCCTTTGTATTTGTAAGGATACACGGATCCTGTGATATCAAGGCCGGTCATCATATATACATCGGCTAGAGTAGGAGACATTGGTCCATGACCAAAGAGAAAAGCATTGACACCATTTGACAAAAAATGACAGGCTGCAATCAAAGTATTCTCATTTTTGGGAGTTTCAGCCAAGGATAACTCCAAACACTGGGCAATACGAAGATTGTCCCAATTGCTGGTTTTAGCGCTGTCATCATCAAGTATCCTCTTATACCAGTTTCTCCAACCTGCAATTGGGGGCAGGGGCCAGTTCTTGAAGGTGTCTTGCCATTCATGGGGTCTTGACAAAGCTACTTTAAAAGGGATACTCTGAGATTTGGCTTCAATGAACTCGAGAGGGTCAGAGGTTCCCACGGGCCCGAGGAAGTAGGATGGTGATTTGTCCTCAATGGGAATCAAAATCTCGGCAGCTAGAACCTATCAAAGAAAAGGTAGAGGAAAAAATCTAAGATGGAAATCGAAAAAGTAATACCGAATGGGCCTTAAGGGGATGAGATTTACCTGGAGAGCTTGATCTTGGTCCGCCATTGAAGATTTGAGCTTGGGGGATTGATGACCTAGGGTTTGGATCTGAGCGGAGACTCCAACGGATTGCAAGAGGAAAGAATGGGTGTTGAACAGATTTAGCTCGGAGACGTTGAGCATTTATAGTCAATTTGGGAATAAAATCACTTTTATCCCATAATTGAAAAAGACCCGACTTGTGGACCGAGTTTGGTAAATAAATGCCATTCGGCAGGAAAATCTCCTCAAAGGATTCAGTAGAGATACTTGCGGTCGACAGTTCGGCAGAAGGACTGTTTGCGCTTAAAAAGGAAGTTTTCAGGAATACGTGATGATGTGGCCCAGATATAAGGAAGGGACAAATTGATGATGGGTACGAGATGGACATAGGCGCCGGAGCATTAATTTAGATATTAAATGTTGTACTCGTAGTCGATCAGGAGTCATGTTAGGACAAGAGTATAAATATAAACCCTTGATGTCTGTAATAGGGATCGATCATCTACACAACAAAACCGGCCTGTGCCAAACTTCGAGTCCTTTAGTCGAGTCGTCGAGTCCTTCGAGAGGAGCTATCGATCCGTCAACCTCTGTAAGTACCGGCAACCTTGTATCATGTCTAGTATCATGTGGTGGATTTAGATCGTGATGCAAGTAGTCTTGTTACCTTGCTTAGTATCATGCAGTGGATTTAAGCTTGGTTCAAGAGGGTTTCTTGTTAGATCATGAGCCATGCGGTGGGCTAAGATCTAGCTTGGAGCTAGTTATCGGCTCTATTATATTTGGCGAGATCTAATAGATTCATTAAGTTACCATGTGTTCCTTTGGATTTTGCTTTATCTTTAAATTCATGTAACACTCTTTTGCCCAATCTAGATCGATTAGTTTCGGCTTTACCTCTTTGAGACCCATGTGATGTGTTACGCTTTCAAGTCTTTGGTTTATTGTAAAAAGATCAAGTGCTCTCAATAGCCGAATTCAGATCAATCTAGATTGTCACGTGTTGCGGGTTCAAGCTTGTTGACTTTTCAAATGTTTGTTCCTTCTCCACGGAACCCAGATCGGCTGTACAGCTGTATTCGGCAATGCTACCACAAGTGAAATGTGTTCATAAGTTTGTTTTAGATAATGTATGCTTTTAGCCTTCCATATTTAGATCGTATCATGCGGTGGATTAACTTGTTTGGTGTCACGCTCGACGGGTTTGAAAGTACCTAGACATGCGGTAGACTAGTGCTTTTGGCCTATGCATGCTTGTTTACTTCATATTTATAATCATGCTTTCACCTTATTTATTTTTATTGTTATTTATCCTCGAAAATCGGTCATGATCACGTGCGAGCAACGCTATTTAAGCAAAGACTATTTAAACAAAGACCGATCTTTTGTCATGCTTACGTCATGCATTCGGCTATACTCTGGTTTCATGTTTTATAGCTCTCGAATGATATTCAAATTGCTGACAGATAGCTTGTTGTAGCTATATGTCATTTTAGTTGGCTCTCTAGCCGTAAATACGGAACTGTCTGGTACCACCCGGCAAGTTCCAAGTTTTATCTAACTACTTTTCATCCTTCGTCAGTTTCAGGAAAATTGACTGGCACGCTTCGGATCTGGCACGTGTGTTAAGCCAGCTTTGTTCGGCTTGCTGTGTGCTTGGCGCGAGGTGCTGATTTTGCGTTAACAACTTTCCGAGGTGATCACGGGCGATCTCGCCAGAAAATTCGGAGAAATTTTGCTCTTCAACCAGCACGCCGACTTTGAATCTGGATCCGCCTCCAACTCGAACTCGACGTCCCCGTGGGTCACTGCATGTGAGTCGGCTACTGAGCCATCGTGTGTCGACGCCCCACTTCACGAGCACTTCCCGTTTGGTCTCTGCAATGCTAGCAGAGCTCACGCGGAAGCTCTCGTTGCGCGCCGGTCCAGCAAGGAGATCATCTCCGACTACGCTTCGAACTCCAACCCCAGCTCCAGCTACTACTCGGACTCCTCCTACGAGTTCGACTTCAGTTCAGACCCTGACGAGCTCGAGTACGAGAACCCCACGACTGAGCAACCGCTGTCAGGACCAGCCACCGGACTGGTTATAACATCTACACCCACCGGCAGATTCGTCTACTGGCCAGACCGCAAGCCCACAGATCTGACAGACGGGAACTCACGCTACGTCACCTACCTCGACTCGCTTCCCTTCCAGGAGGGAACACCCCTAGCTCAAACAGAGGAGCACACTCCAACCGAGGTGGCGAGTACTGGCTCTAGCCTCGGTACCCCTGATCGCCAAGTCTTCATGGCTGCTGGTAAGACGCCAGAACCTTCAGGTACCCGGCCCGATCACTACTTTGAAGACATATCCGCAGACGAGCTATCTGCCAATGCACCTGCTGATGAAACCAATGACAACAAGAACGCCCAACGTGAGCGCAACAGGAAGCGCAACGAACGACGCAGACGTCTCCGGGAATCCCTCCCTGTATGAAATCTCGCAGAGGCTCTCGATCAAGTCGCCAACTGGGTGCACACTACCCCGAACAATGCCTCATGTCTATCTCTACGATAGCACGTCAGACTCAGGGGATACGTGTGGGTGAAGTCATCGCCAAGCTCGTGGAAGACGCCTACTTCATGAGAGTTGACAACAGAGTCACTCAAGCGCCTCCCCCCAGAACTCGCGAACACGAGAACCATGAAGCCACAAGTCACCGTCCAGCAGATAATGGAGGCAACTGCACTCGAGGAGAACTCCCCCAGAACCCCAACCATACCAGGGCATCAGCGGGAGAACGTTCTCAAAGTGGTAACAGTGCTGGCGGCGCCGGTGGTAGTCGCGGCGCTGCTAGTCACGGTGACGCTGGTGGCGGAGGCAGCGGCGGCGGGAGCTCCTCACACGGGGTTGAAAGAAGAGCTGGTGACGAAGGCGATCGCAGAGGCCGAGGCCACGCAGACAGCCACGTCACCGGCGCCTCATGCGGCGGCTACGATGCGCACCACAAAATTGAAGAAATACGACGCAACAAGCCCTCCACGGCAGGCGATAACAACTGGCTTCCCCGCCTTCTCCTCTCGACTTCGCAATCTACTCCTCCCAAAGAAATTCAAACCTCTGGGGATCACCAAGTACGACGCGAAACAAAACCCAGTCCATTGGCTCAGATGCTACGCCCTCTCCATCGAAAACGCTGGTGGCAACAATGACACCAAGTGTCTCTACTTCCCCTTCTGCCTGGACCAAGCACCACTTACATGGCTTGAGTCGCTCGACAAGTACTCGATCGACGAGTGGAACCAGCTCAAGGACCAGTTCGCCAGCAACTTCGCGGGCGCCATGGGACGCTTGGGTACTCGCATGGACCTGGCAATGGTGAAACAGAAACAGGGCGAGACGCTATGCAAGTACATGTGATGCTTTTTTGACAAGCGCGCCACTGTAGTCGATGTCACCGACAAGGAGGTCATCAACCTTTTCCAAGACGGTCTCTACCATCGTCGCACTTTTGAAGACTTCGGTCGCCGCCGCCTGAGTTCCATCACCAAGCTCAAGGACATGATCACCTCATGGGCCGACGAAGAAGACAAGGCTAATGCCAAGTACGACGCCATCCGCGGCAAGAGCAAGCAAAACCTGGGCGGGAGCAACAACAACAACATGGATCAAGGGGGTCACAACAACAACAACTACTCGGGTCCTAATCGCAAGCGCAAGCCAGGCAACACAGTCGCGGCTATCCAGTGCCCTGCGAAAGAAAACTCAAAGAAGACCTCCGGCGGCTTCAAAGACTTGCTGAAAGAGAAGTGCCCGTGGCACCTGGAGGGCAATCACACAACCGAGCAGTGCTACCAACTCTGGCGAGCACTCAAGGATACCCCAGACCTACGGCCTCCTCACGACAAGAAGGGAAAGAAAAAAGCCGACGAGGACAACTGCGACTTCCAAGAACCCGACAAGACGATGAATGTCCTCTTCGGCGGACTACCCACCAAACGGTCTCAGAAGGCCACCAGACGGGAAGTCATGAACATTGAACCAACAGTCCCGACCCCTCTCAGGTGGTCGAAGGTACCCATCACCTTCTCCTGCGCGGATCAATGGACAAGCTTCTCCGAACCAGGGCGTTTTGCACTCGTCCTGAAACCAGTAGTCGCGGGCTCCAGACTCAACAAGGTACTCATCGACGTTGGAAGCGGGCTTAACGTCCTTTTCACCAAGACCTTGAAGAAGATGAAGCTTGACATCACTCACATGCTCACCAAGAGCACATCGCCTTTCTACGACATCGTCCCTGGAAACGCGACTATTCCACTGGGTTCAGTGGTCCTGCAAGTTACCTTTGGGGAAACCAGGGAGACTACCGCACCGAGTACACCAAGTTCGAAGTCGCGGACTTCGAGACTTCCTACCATGCCATCTCGGAAGGCCAGCTATCGCCAAGTTCATGGCGGTACCCCACTACACGTACTTGGTACTCAAAGTGTGAAGTCCTGCTGGTGTACTCTCGCTGCAAGGGGACTTGAAGATTTCCTTCGACTGCGACACAGAAGATGTGGAACTCACAGCCACCAATCAAGTACCCAACGCATTGATGGAGATCTATGCTGCATCTAACAAGCTTGCCCCAACCGAACTCGAGATCCCAGAAAAGACGGACACAACCAATAAGCCTCAACCCTCTGAGGAAGTGCAAGTCAAGGCGATCGACCTTGGGACAGGTGACAGTAGCAAGACCACCATGATCAGGATGGGCCTCGACTCGAAATAGGAAGACACGCTCATAAGCTTCCTCCGGGCTAACCGCGACATCTTCGCTTGGAAACTAGCGGACATGCCAGGGGTGCCCAGGAATCTGATCGAGCATTCACTCAACGTCGATCCTAAAGCTACCCCCAAGCGACAACACCTCCGCCGTTTCGCCGACAACCGACGAGATGCCATCAAGAAGGAACTCGCCAAACTAATCGCGGCCAGCTTCATCAGAGAAGTTTTCCGTCCTGAGTGGCTCGCCAACCCCGTCCTCGTCCGCAAGAAGAACACGAACGAGTGGAGGATGTGCGTCGACTACACCGACCTAAACAAACACTGCCCCAAGGACCCCTTCGGGTTGCCGCGGATTGACCAAGTCATCGACTCCACAGAGGGCTGCGACCTGCTCTGCTTCCTCGACTGCTACTCCGGGTACCACCAGATCACTATCAAGGAAGAAGACCAGGAGAAAACCGCGTTCATCACCCCGTTTGGCTCCTACTGCTACACGACAATGTCATTCGGGTTGAAGAACGCCGGCGCTACGTACCAACGAGCTATCCAGGCCTGTTTCAAGAGACATCTCAACAAGAACGTCGAAGCCTATGTGGATGACGTGGTCGTCAAGACCCGAAACTTCGACACGCTCATCGCTGATCTTGAAGAGACTTTCGCATCCCTGCGGGAGTACCGGTGGAAGCTCAACCCGACCAAGTGCGTCTTCGGTGTACCTTCGGGAAAACTACTCGGCTTCATCATCAGCCATCATGGCATCGAAGCCAACCCCAAGAAGATCTCCGCCATTACCAAGATGAAAGCTCCCACCTGCATCAAAGACATGCAGAAGCTTACTGGGTGCATGGCGGCCTTGAACAGATTCATCTCGAAGCTCGGAGAGCGGGGACTACCCTTCTTCAAACTACTCAAGCACCAAGAGAAGTTCGTGTGGACCCCAGAGGCAGATCAAGCTCTGGCTCAGCTCATGGACTTCCTATCCAAACTACCAGTCCTCACGGCTCCTCGCAAAAAGGAGCAGCTACTGCTCTACCTCACAGCGACTACTCACGTGGTCCGTACTGCCATCGTCGTCGAGCGGCAAGAAGACGACCACGCCTACCCAGTCCAGCGACCAGTCTATTTCGTCAGCGGGGTCCTGTCGGAATCCAAGGCACGATACCAGCCAGTGCAGAAGCTACTGTACGCAGTGCTCATCACCTCGCGGACGCTACGACACTACTTCCAGGAGTACTCGATCACCGTCGTCACCGACTACCCGCTCGGCGACATCTTACGGAACCAAGATGCTACTGGAAGAATCTGCAAATGGGCAGTCAAACTCGGCGCCCTCACCATTGACTTCAAGCCACGAACAACCATCAAGTCGCAGGCACTAGTCGACTTCATAGCGGAGTGGCGGGAAAATCAGCTACCAACTCCAACCGAGCGACCAGAGCATTGGGTGATGTACTTCAACGGCTCACTCAAGCTCGAGGGCGCGGGTGCAGGGATACTCCTGATCTCTCCAACGGGCAAACAACTCAAGTACGTCCTGCAGATCTTCTGGAAGGTCTCAAACAATGAAGCCGAGTACGAAGCTCTACTACATGGGCTCCGTTTCGCGGTATCACTGGGCATCAAGCGACTACTAGTCTATGGCGACTCCGTAGTGGTCATCAATCAAGTTAACAAGTCTTGGGATCGCAACAAGGAGAACATGGATGCCTACTGCCTAGAAGTCCGGAAGCTCGAGAACAAATTCTATGGTCTCGAGTTCCATCACATCGTCCGAGACAACAACGTTGCAGCGGATGTCCTGTCAAAGCTTGGTTCTACTCGCGCACAAGTACCAGCGCGAGTCTTCGTTCACGAGCTTCACGCCATCCATCCCGGAGCTGGCACCCACGACCACTGACCCAGCGCCTTCTCCAGCTGGTCAGGAGGTCATGATGATAGACGTGGACTGGCGACAACCCTTCATCAACTACATCCGCGAGCAGAAGGTTCCCACAGACAAGAACTTGGCCGAGCAAATCATCCGCCGAGCCAAGTCCTACGTACTAGTCGGCGACAAGCTCTACAGGCGGGGCTCCACTTCTGGAGTACTCATGAAGTGCATTCCCAGAGAAGAAGGCAAGGACATCTTGGAGGAGATCCACAAAGGCGTCTGCGGCAACCACGCGTCCTCTTGTACGCTTGTCAGCAAGGCTTTCTGATGAGCTTTCTATTGGCCCACAGCCCTGAGCGATGCTGAGGAACTCGTCAGAAGGTGCCAAGGGTGTTAGTACTTCGCCAAGCAACAACACGTCCCGGCCTACAAGCTAGTCACTATACCACAAACTTGGCCTTTCGCCTGCTGGGGGCTCGACATGATTGGGCCTCTCCCGACTGCGCCAGGAGGATTCAACAGAGTCTTGGCGGCTATCGACAAGTTCACCAAGTGGATCGAAGTCAAGCCGGTCACCTGCCCAAAGGCCGACAGGGTACTCGACTTCTTGGATGAACTCGTACACCACTACGGACTACCCCATCGCATCATCACAGACCTAGGGTCCAACTTCAACAACCACAAGTTCTGGGAGTACTGCGAGAACAGCGGGATCGACGTCCGGTATGTCTCAGTCGCTCATCCACGGGCCAATGGACAAGTCGAGCGTGCCAACGGGATGGTACTCGACGCCCTCAAGAAGCGACTACATGATGCTGCTAATACAAAAGGGGGCAAGTGGATCAAGGAACTACCCAATGCACTCTGGAGGCTTCGCATCAACCCACCAAGCCAACAGGGCAGTCACTATACTTCCTGGTCTACGGCTCCGAGGCTATTCTACCTGCCGACGTCATGTGGGATTCGCCGATAGTGGAACAGTACGACGAAGGCATCTCTGAAGACAGCAGACGAGTTGATATCGATGGACTCGAAGAAGCTCGCTGCGCCGCCCTCGTCCAGTCAGCAAGGTACCTTGAGGGTATCTGACGCTATCATGATCGCAACGTCAAGGAACACTCCTTCAACATTGGTGATCTAGTCCTCCGACATAGCCAGAACACGAAAGGACTACACAAGCTCAACTCGCCATGGGAAGGTCCCTTCTCGATTGCAAAGGTGACCGAACCAGGCTCGTACCGCCTCCAAACACTTGAAGGCGCCAACGTCAGCAACTCGTGGAACATCGACCAGCTCTGTCGATTCTACGCGTAGTCTCTCGACTACTCTCCGGGAGTCCAAGTCTATACGCCTACCACCGGGCTCTTCGCTGTAAGTGGCCTCCAGGTCCAAACACTAGTCTCCGAACTACTCCACTCCAAGATCCAACGTCAACGGCTACTAACGGATCTTAGGCTGTTCAGAGCATCAAGGACTCTAGCAGAGGTCTACAAAGAGACCATGTACTTTTAAGATCCAGCCTATACGTCTACTAACGGATCTATAGCTGTAAGCGGCCACGTGTCCTAGCACTACTTTAGCCGTAGGCGGCCTTCGGGTCCTGGCGACTACACTTGTAAAACGGCCCTGGCCATCCAGGTGTACTCTCGTCTCAGTAATAAAGTTTGATTCTCAGTCAACTCATTTACTGTGCTTCCCTCGAACGTGTCTACTGCCGAGTACTATTCGCAAACATCTCCACGAATGGGCACTCCACACATACACACCGCGACAACGAGTACTCATTTTATGGAAGATTTTCTCATTCAAATTCAACCAAGTTCATCATACCTTTGTTTATATCACAAATACTGCCAAAAGCTAACCCTACAGTACAACTACTGGAGGTTCAGCTTCTTCGCGACTTGTTCCGCAATTGGCGCCATCTGTCGGTGTTTTGGACCGGCAACCTACTACGGGGAGTACCCGAAGTAGATGAATGTGACTCGCCGAGATCGGTAACTCGAAGGAAGAGACACGTGGCACACAATTTAGACAGGTTCGGGCCGCGAGGTGCGTAATACCCTACGTCCTGTATGCTGCGTAGCTCTGGATTGATAGGGCACGATTACAGGATGGTGTAATAGTGCGCCGTGAGTTGAGATTGGATGAGGTGATCCCGAGATCGGTCCCCGCCTCGCCTTATATAGTCGGGAGGCAGGGTTACAAGTCGGAGTAGGGAAGGAGTACTAGTCGAGTACGTCTAGGAGACCTCTACACAATGCGGAACATGTACAGAGTCCTAACCGAGTACTACTCCTGTGCTGTCCTTGTGCTCCACGCCTTCAGGTGCCGTGTAGCGCAAGCCGGGTAGTCCCAGGGGCCCACCGAGTAGTCGGTCCTGGCACCCACCGAGATAGTGGGCCCAGGGAGGTCCATACGACAAGCCCCCGAGTACTTTGTAGTCGAGAAGGATAGCTTCGAGTAGTCTTGACGGCCTTAACAAGTAGTCCTCAAGCGTCCCTGAGTGCTACAAGTCAAAAGTCCTCAAGAGTAGTCGAAGCATCCCGAGGGCCGGAATGTACTCCCACTGATGTTTGAGCAACCTTGAAGTCTTCTCGAGTAGTCCCAAGCGTCCTTGAAATCTGCCTTCGAAGGTCTTCAAAAATGCCTGCCTTGTCTTGAAGCCGGAGCCGTCAAGAAGATGCGATTTGCAGAACCGCCACCCGCGTGGAGTAGCCCCCGAGCCTCGAGCCGCGGGCTCTGGCTGAGGATCTATCCGAAGTCTTGGCGAGAAAATCCCGAAAAATCCGGAGAGAAAAAACCGAAGGACACGTGGCACGGAGCCCCCGAGCCTTGAGTCGAGTACTTCCTCTAGAATTGAAGGGTCTTCTTGGAGAATGTGTCCTGAGATGCTCTTGAGACTAGCCGCGTACCAGGTAGTCGAGTAGAAGTAGCCGAGCCCCCGAGATGAGGCGCGTCGACTAGTGGAATACGAAGAGTCACGCGCAGCCGCTGAGTCAGCCGCGCGTGGACTTATCCAGCCGCCCGTTACGGAGGCGTTTTGGCTTATAAATACAAGCCGAAACCCTTAGGGTTTTTTACCCAAGTGAGCCGCAGTCATTCGCCACTTGAATCTTGAAGTAGATCCACTCCAGCGAGCACTGCCGCCGTAGTAGATCCGAGCGCATCGCCACCCGAAAGCTGTAGGGTAGCCCCCGAGCGGATGCGAGTTAAGACTCCCTGTTCTTGGAGGATGAAGCCGTCCCCGTCGAAGACGTCGAAGGCCGGCGGAAAGAAGAGGAGCCATGCAGAGGCTGCCGCGGCCGGCGCCGGAGTAGCGCCGCCCACCTCTCCACCGCGCGCTGACCCCAGCCGCGAGTGGAAAAAATCAAAGGTGAAGACCGAAGACTTGCTGACCCTGTTGAACAGCGGGTTCATCAGGGAGAAGGAGATCGATATGTGGAGATCCGCCGCAGGAGATCCCTATCCAATGGAGAAGGCACAAGACGAGATCCCGATGTTCTCGCGCTTCGTGGAGCGCGGTCTTGCGCTCCCAGCGAGTGACTTCTTCAAGGGGCTTCTCAGGTACTATGGCATCGAGTACCTCAACTTGAACCCCAACGGAATATTCCACACTTCTGTCTTCGTCCATTTCTCGCGAAGCATTCTTGGGGATCAAGCCACACCGGGTTCTCTTCGGAAATTCTTCCGCGTGAAGCCGCGGCCCGCCGCCTCCAACCCCGGAGTAGTCGGAGGGGCCGGGATCCGGTTGAGGGAAGATGCCGGCGAGCGTGCACTCGGCGTACAAGCTCGTGGACTCCAACACGGACCGGAAGACGAGATGGTTCTACACCACGAACCACCATCCCGAGCCGCCGAAGCCGAGCGGACGGCGGCCCAAGCACCAAGAGTGGTGGAACACGGAACCCACCATGCAAGAGGGGATCCGGCTCCCGGAGTTGCCGGCACGCATCAAGACCCCGCGGATGCGGGACCGAGGGCCGAACATGTGGCCTTCAGTTTCATGAAGCGCCGCATCCAGCCGCTGTCAGCGCGGGATACGATGGGCTTCGAGTACACCGGCGACGACGACACGTCGCGGATGCCAGGAGGCGAAATTGAGGACAACGACATCATCGAGAGGTTGTCGAGGATCTTCAAGGACATGCCGGAGTACACGGCGTGCCCTGTCGAGGAGTACTCCGCCGCGCGCCCGCCCAACGAGGTAAGTAGCCGTACCCCCTCGTCGAGTAGTAGACACTTGTAGCAGAGTTGCTGACACTTTTGTGTTTTTTGCGCAGGATGATGTGAAGCGGTTTGTCTCCGAGCCGCAGCCACCACCGAGCGGAATTGAGGTCCCAACGGTGGAGAAGGTGAAGGAGCGCCGAGTAGTCGGAGACGACGACGATCCCGTCATCGTGGAGGATACCTCCGATGACGAAGAAGACGAGGAGACGCTGCAGGACCGCTTCCAGCTGCGGTCGAGGTTTAGCCGTCCGGGCTTGCCTCATGTACCTCTTATCCAAGACCCTCCGCTAGCACGGGAGGCTAGCCTTGCCGCGCCGCCGAGGAAGCCGCGCAACCCCGCCAAGAAGCGGGTAGCCAAGAAGATGAAGGTCTCGAGACCACGCCTCCGGAAGGTAAGTCATCTTGAGCAAAGTAGTCGAGTACCCGGTGATCGAGTACGGTGCCGACGAGTAGTCATCCTTGTGTGCGGGGAGAGGCCGCCGGCGGGGCCCGTGGAGGAAGGCGATGAGGGCATGTGGCCCACGGTGGGGGAACCGGCCGGAAGCCGAAGTCCGGCCCCCCTTGTCGATGAACTTACGGCGCGAGCGGGAGCGCCGCCCCCCCCGCCCCGAAAGGGAGCGAGTACCCGCGACCGCGCGCCGCCGAAGAGGTGGAAGCCGCGGGGGCGCGAGAGAACTTCGCGCCGCCGCCGCCGCCGTGGAGGAGGCGGTAGTCGGAGAGGCGGAGGAAGAAACGCCCGCCGAGGGTGGACTGGTTGACATCGCCAGCATCCTCGGTGCTCCGGCCGTGACTATCGTCCGGTCGAACTTGTAAGTACCACAACCTTATGAGTAGTACTCATTGTAGTAGTCGATTTTATCTGACGACCCTCTGTGGATACTTGTGCAGAAAATCCACGGACTTGAGCTGGGACGGAGAGGAGCCCACGGCAGCAGAGGCAGAAAAGGCCGCGCCGCCCGTCGAGGAGCCCGCTCCGGAAACCCAAGCCGCGACCGAGCCCCCAGCTGCCGAAGCGCCGCTGCCAGAGGCGGTCGTAGTCGAAGGTGAGTACTCCTCCTGAAGCTATGGAGCCCCAAAAAGAGTAGTCGTAGATGCTGATGCGCGTGTTCCTTGGTGACAGGCGCCGAAGGATGTGACATCCCCGCGGGGGTGCCCATGCGTGGAGTTGACACCGAGAGGCCCCGAGGCGCGGTAGGAGCCCCCGAGCCCATGGGGGAAACCGTCGAGAAGTCCGCCGAGGAGGAGGCGGCTACCACGTCGCCAGGGGTTGCCCTGGAGGTGGCGATCCGATCTCCCGAGATCCAAGACGCGGAGCCTATCCGCTCGGCGCCAATGACGGAGGCTACGACAAGTAGCCGTGGCGGGATCGAGGGCGCTTGCCGACGATCTCGTCGAACCGGCGGTGTTGGCGCAAAGCACTTGGAGGCGATACGGCGAGCCGAACAGTGGATGAAGGTACGTAGCCGTTGCCTCCCGAGTAGTCAATCCTTTCGTTGAGTACTCTGCTTGACTTGAACTTGTCTTGTGCGGGACGTCGCGGAGCGATCCCGCGAGAAGTCGAATCTCATCGCAAGGCTACGGCGACACGGTCTCGCGAGCTGAAGCCCTGGAGGAGCAGCTCATGAAGTCGAGGAAGCACGCGGCCGCCATGCAGTCGAAGCTTGACGCCGCCTTCGCCAAGTACCACAACGATGTGATGGACTTGCAGGCGAAGAGCGACGAGCTGGTGCGGAAGAACAAAGGCCTCCGCAACAAGAATAAGGGTATGCCTCTTGACTTGTCGGGTACTTGTTGGGAGTCATCAAGCTCTGACCCGTTGTTGTGTTCCGGTGTTGCAGAACTCGAAGGCCAGGTGGAGCGAGCGAAGGGGCTCGGAGATCGGCATGAAGAATCTCTTCTACCGGGAGCGAGGAAGCCCGCCGGGTACTTGAACTCGACTACAAGGAGCCGGCCTTCGAGTGCGAGAAGCACATGGAGTTGCGAATTGCATCGATAGAGACCTCGTCAACCTGCTACAAATCTTTGCGAAGTTGAACGAGGACCGCGAGGCACTCCGGGCCCGACCGAAGGACCTTGAAGAGGTCGCCCTCCCCGATCGCGAGGCTCCGGTGCCGCACTCGGGCGGCCCCAAGATCGCTCCGTTGGCGGATCGACTTCGTGAGGCGCCAAGCCGGCCGGCCGCCTACGTGAAGCACATGGCCAAGTCAATCCCGAAGCGAGTGCCGGCCTTCATGAAGTCGTACTTCCCGAAGGCCCCGGTGGAGGTAGTCGCCGGCGGGGTAGCCGCCAACCGCTCGGATGAGCGAAGACGCGCAGTTGCTAGAGCGAGATGGCTCCCATCGCGGAGGCAGTAGCCGATAAGTTGAACCTCCGGTAGCCCCGCATAGATAGCTAGTAGCCGTAGTTGTATAGGAAACGGTTGTAATGAACTTTTTCGTATATCAATGAAATGTGATGTTCCATCAATGAGTACTCGTAACCGCGATCTCGAGTGCGGAGCGCCCATCGTGGAGTAGGTGCGAGTAGTAGTACTCGGCTTAGTAGTCCCGTCGCGGGGAGTAGACGAGAAAGAAGTTGATGAACAATCAAACTTTATTACCGAAGAAGTACACCGGGTGGCCGGGCCGTAGTTACAAGTAGTCGCCGGGACCCGAAGGCCGCTTACGGTCGAGTAGTATCGGAGCGGGTAGCCGCTTACGGTGAGTGATCCGTAGGTAGCCGTGTAGGCCGGATCGCGGATCCGTAAGTAGCCGCGCAGTCGGATCTTGGAGTGTGGTCTTCTTGGTAGACCGCTGCTAGAGTCCTTGACGCTCGTTGCGGCCCGGGGTCCGTAGGTAGCCGCACGGGCCGGACCCGGGAGGAGAGTAGTCCGGAGACTTGGAGCCGGGACCGGAGGGTCGCTTGCCGCAAGGGGTGTTGATGTAGTCGTGTAGACTTGAACCCGGAGTAGTCGAGTAGACTAGGCGTAGAATCGACGAGAGCTGGTCGACGTTCCACGAGTTGTTGACTTCTTCGCCTTCAAGTGTTTGGAGGCGGTAGGAGCTCGGCCCGGTCACCTTAGCCACGGTGAAGGGGCCTTCCCGTGGGGAGCCGAGCTTGTGAAGTCCTTCCGTGTTCGGGATACGGCGGAGGACAAGATCTCCAACGTTGAAGGAGCGTTCCTTGACGTTGCGATCGTGGTAGCGTCGGATACCCTCCGGTACCTTCTTCGATTGGACGAGGGAGGCACGGCGAGCTTCTTCGAGGCCGTCGATATCAACTCGTCCTGTCGTCCTCCGAGACGCCTTCGTCGTAGTGCTCCACCGCCGGCGAGTTCCATATGACATCGGCGGGGAGGATGGCTTCGGAGCCGTAGACCGAGAAGTAGGGGGATTGCCCCGTTGGCTTGGATGGTTGAGTCCGCGGCCCCCGCAGTGCGTTGGGTAGTTCCTTGATCCACTTGCCCCCTTTTGAGTTAGCAGCGTCGTGTAGCCGCTTCTTGAGGGCGTCGAGCACCATCCCGTTGGCGCGCTCGACTTGTCCGTTGGCCCGTGGGTGGGCGACGGAGACGTATCTGACGTCGATTCCGCTGCTCTCGCGAGTACTCCCGGGAATCGGTGGTTGTTGAAGTTGGACCCCAAGTCTGTGATGATGCGGTGGGGTAGCCCGTAGCGGTGCACGAGTTCATCCGAGAAGTCGAGTACTCGTCGCCCTTGGGGCATGTGACCGGCTTGACCTCGATCCACTTGGTGAACTTGTCGATAGCCACCGTACCTCGTTGAATCTTCCGGCGCGGTTGGCGGTGGCCCAATCATGTCGAGCCCCCGGCGGGCAAAGGGCCGGGTTGGCGGTATGGTGACTAGCTTGTAGGCGGGGACGTGTTGCCGCTTGGCGAAGAACCGACATCCTTGGCACCTCTCGACGAGTTCTTCGGCATCGCCCGTGGCCGTGGGCCAGCAGAAGGCTCGCGGGAAGGCCTTGCCGACCGGCGTGCGGGAGGACGCGTGGTTGCCGCGGACACCCTTGTGGATCTCCTCCAAGATGTCCTTGCCTTCTTCGCGAGGGACGCATTTCATGAGTACTCCGGAAGATGCGCCTCGCTTGTAAAGCTTGTCGCCGACGAGGACGTAAGACTTGGCGCGGCGGACGAGTTGTTCGGCCGCGTTCTTGTCGGAGGGGACCTTCTCGCTCGCCGAGGTAGTCGATGAAGGGCCGCCTCCAGTCCACGTCGATCATCATGACCTCCCGCCTGCCCGGTTGGTTAGCCGGGACGGTGGTCGGTGGCGCCGGCCTCGGGATGGATGGCGCGTGAAGCTCATGGACGAAGACGCCCGCGGGTACTTGGGCGCGGGTGGATCCGAGCTTTCGAGAGGACGTCCGCCGCAATGTTGTTGTCGCGAACGATGTGGTGGAACTCGAGACCATAGAATTTGTTCTCGAGCTTGCGGACTTCTAGGCGTAGGCGTCCATGTTCTCCTTGTTGCGGTCCCGGGACTTGTTGACTTGGTTGATGACCACTCGCGGAGTCGCCGTAGACTAGTAGCCGCTTGATGCCAAGTGAAGCCGCGAGGCGGAGCCCGTGTAGGAGGGCTTCGTACTCGGCTTCGTTGTTTGAGACCTTCCGAGAAGATCTGCGGGACGTACTTGAGTTGTTCGCCCGTTGGAGAGATCGGGGAGTACCCCCGCGCCGCGCCCTCGAGGTTGAGTGAGCCGTCGAAGTACATCACTCAATGCTCGGTCGCACGGGTGGGAGTAGGTAGCCGATTCTCCCGCCACTCGCCATGAAGTCGACTAGTGCTTGCGACTTGATGGCCGTGCGTGGCTTGAAGTCGATGGTGAGGGCGCCGAGCTCGACGACCCCATTTGGAGATCCTTCCGTAGCGTGCGGGTTCCTCGGGATGTCGCCGAGCGGGTAGTCGGTGACGACGGAGACCGAGTACTCCCGGAAGTAGTGTCGTAGCTTCCGCGAGGTGATGAGTAGAGCATACGAAGCTTCGCACGGGGCCGGTAGCGAGCCTTGGACTCGATAGGACCTCGCCGACGAAGTAGACCGGGCGCCGGGACCGGTAAGCGTGGCCGTCTTCCCGCCGCTCGACAACGATGGCGATGCCGACCACGTGAGTAGTCGCGGCGAGGTAGAGCAAGAGGCCGCTCGCCCTTGTAGGGAGCCGTGAGGACCGGCGGCTTCGACGGGAAGTCCTTGAGCCGGGCAAGGGCTTGGTCCGCCTCTGCCGGTCCACACGAACTTCTCGTGGTGCTTGAGTAGTTTGAAGAAGGGGAGACCCCGTTCTCCTAGCTTCGAGATGAATCGTTCAATGCCGCCATGCACCCCGTCGGCTTACGGGACGTCCTTGATGCTCGTGGGAGCTTTCATGCGTCGGTGATGGCGGAGATCTTCTCGGGGTTGGCTTCGATGCCGCGCCGGGCCGATGATGAAGCCGAGTAGTTTACCCGAAGGCACGCCGAAGACGCACTTGTTCGGGTTGAGCTTCCGGCCGGTTCTCGCGTAGCGATGCGAAGGTCTCTTCAAGGTCGTCGATGAGGGTATCGGAGTCCCCCGGTTTTGACAACCACGTCATCCACGTAGGCCTCGACGTTCTTGTTGAGTTGCCGCTTGAAGCGAGCCTGGATGGCCCGTTGGTAGGTGGCGCGGCGTTCTTCAACCCGAAAGACATGGTCGTGTAGCAGTACGCGCCAAACGGGGTGATGAACGCGGTCTTCTCGGTCTTCCTCCTTGATTGCGATCCGGTGGTACCGGAGTAGCGATCGAGGAAGCAGAGCAGGTCGCGGCCCCGCCGTGGAGTCGATGACTTGATCAATCCGCGCAACCCGAAGGGGTCCTTGGGGCAAGTGCTTGTTGAGGTCGGTGTAGTCGACGCACATCCTCCACTCGTTCGAGTTCTTCTTGCGGACGAGGACGGGGTTGGCGAGCCACTCGGGATGGAAGACTTCTCGATGAAGCCGGCAGCGAGTAGCTTGGCGAGCTCCTTCTTGATGGCGTCCCGTCCGTCGTCGGCGAAGCGTCGGAGGTGTTGTCGCTTGGGGGTAGCCTTTGGGTCGACGTTGAGGCAGTGCTCGATCAGCTCCCTGGGCACTCCTGGCATGTCCGCTGGCTTCCACGCGAAGATGTCGCGGTTAGCCCGAAGGAAGCTGATAAGCGTGTCTTCCTATTTGGGATCGAGGCCGGCCCCGATGGTGGTGGTCTTGGTGGGGTCGCCTGTTCCGAGGTCGACCGACTTGACGAGCACCTCCTCAGGTGGCCGAGGCTTGTTGGCGCTGTCAGACTTCTCTGGGATGTCGAGTTCGCTTGTGGCAAGCTTCTTCGACGCGGCGTAGACCTCCATCATGGGGGTGGGTACTTGATTTGTTGAAGCGATCACCACGGCCTCTCGTATCGCGGTCGTGAGAGATCTTCAAGTCGCCTTGGAGGGAGAGTACGCCATTTCGGACTTGGCATTTTGAGTACCAAGTATGTGTAGTGGGGCACCACCATGAACTTGGCGATGGCGGTCCGCCGAGGATGGCATGGTAGGAAGTCTCGATATCCGCGACCTCGAACTTGATGTACTCGGTGCGGTAGTTGTCGCGAGACGCCCGAAGGTACCGGCGTACCACCGAGCCTAGTGTGATGGCCGCGTTGCACGGGACGATGCCGTAGAAAGGCATGTTGCTCTTGTCGAGCATGGGAGTGACGTCAAGGTTCATCTTCTTCGAGTCTTGGTGAAGAGGACGTTGAGCCCGCTTCCGCCGTCGATGAGCACCTTGTTGAGCTTAGAGCCCGCCATTTGTTGGTTTCGGGACGAGGGGAAAACGTCCCGGTTCGGAGAAGCCGGTCCATTGGTCCGCGCGGGAGAAGGTGATGGGTGTCTCGACCACCCGAGAGGGGTCATAACCGCCGGTTCAATGGACATCACTTCACGGCGAGTAGCCTTCGCTCCCCGCCCGTCGGGTAGTCCGCCGAAGAGGACGTTGACGGTCTTCTCGGGTTCTTGGAAGTCGTCGCCGTCCTTCTTCTTGTTCTTCGATCGTGAGGGTGCGGTGGCTCCGGCGTATCCTTGAGTGCATGCCTGAGCTGGTAGCACTGCTCGGTAGTGTGGTTGCCGTTCGGGTGCCACGGGCACTTCTCCTTCAGCAGGTCTTTGAACCCGCCGGAATTCTTCTTCGAGTTCCCTTTCGGAGGACGCTGGATAGCCGCGACGGTATTGTCTGGCTTGCGCTTGCGGTTGGAACCCGAGAAGTTGTTGTTGTTGTTGTTGTTGTTGCGGCCGCCTTGGTTTGGATTGCTGCTGCTGCCGCCACCTTGGTTCTGCTTGGACTTGCCGCGGATGGCGTCGTACTTGGCGTTGGCCTTGTCCTCTTCGTCCGCCCAGGACGTGATCATGTCCTTGAGGTGGGGAATGGACTTGGGGCGGCGTCGGCCGAAGTCCTCGAAGGTGCGGCGATGGTAGAGCCCGTCCTGGAAGAGGTCGATGACCTCCTTGTCGGTGACGTCCACGACGGTAGCGCGCTTGTCGAAGAAGCGGCGCATGTACTTGCGGAGGGTCTCGCCTTGTTCCTGCTTGATCATGGCGAGGTCCATGCGAGTACCCGAACGGCCCATGGCGCCCGTGAAGTTGCTCGTGAACTGTTCCTTCAGCTGGTCCCACTTGTCGATTGAGTGCTTGTCCAGCGACTCGAGCCACGTGAGTGGGGCTTGGTCCGAGCGAAGGGGAAGTAGAGGCACTTGGTGTCGCCGTTGCCGCCGGCGTTCTCGATGGAGAGAGCGTAGCATCGGAGCCATTGGATGGGATCCTGCTCGCGTCGTATTTGGTGATCCCCAAAGGCTTGAACTTGTCGGGGAGGAGCGAGGTTGCGAAGCCGGGGTGAGAAGGCGGGGAAGCCGTCGCTTTCGGCGGCGGTCGTCGACTTCTTCTCGCCGCAACTCTTCGATTCTCCGGCGAGCATCGTACCCGCCCGAGAGGCGCCGGAGGCGTGGCTATGCGCGTGGCCGCGGCCGCCGCGGCGCCGCCGCCTCCGGCTTTCTTGTTGGCCCCGTGGTTGGAGCCGCCGCCGTCCTTCGCCGCCGCCGTCGGGGGTCGTTGCCGCCGCCCACCGGCCGGAGCACCGGTGGGGGACGACTTCTCGGTTGCCGTTGTCTTGCCGTGAGGGTCCGCCGGCGGTGGAGCGTCGACGGTTTGGTTCGGCCGGGATGTCGCCCGAGTACGGTTAGGACCGGGGTCAACACCGCGACTAGTAGCTTCGTTGTCGCGAGGCTTAGGCGGGAGAGGTTGGCTAACTCTCTTGTCGACCCGCATGAAGTAGGCTTCTTCGGCGAGCTTGGCGATGACCTCTCCCGGCCCGTATGCCCCGAGCTCCGACGTGCGATCGTTGTGATCGACATGAGGCATTATTCGGGAGTGGTGTGGACTCTGCTCTCAAGCGCCGAGAGCTTCCGCAAGGTTGCGGATGGGAAGGTTGTCTCTGAGCCGCCGGCGTCGTTCGTTGCGCTTCCTGTTACGTTCGCGCCGGGGCGTCCCCGTTGGCGTCGGTCTCGTCCGCGGGGGCATCGACAGACGGCTCGTACGCGGAGATGTCCTCCAAGTACTTGTCTGCGGCCGTGCCTGAGGTTCCCGGGGTGTCGCCGGCAGCCATGAAGACTTGACGATCAGGCGTACCCAAGCTTGGCTCAGAAGGTGCCACCTCAGTTGGTGTGTTTGAGTCAGCCTGGGCTAGCGGTGTTCCCTCCTGGAACGGTAGCGAGTCGATGTAGGCGACGTAGCACGAGTCCTCCTTTGTCAGCTCAGCAGGCTTGCGGTCTGGCCAGTAGACGTATCTTCCGGCCGGCGTCGATCTTATAACCAGCCCAGAGGCTGGCCCTGACAAGGGAAGCTCAGAGGATTCGTCTTCGGACTCGGGCTCCTCAGGGTCCGACCCGAAGTCGAACTCGTAGTCCGGGTTCGAATAGAACTCGAAGAGAGGGCTGGAGTCCAAGACGCGGCTGGGGACGGCGTCGGAGTCCGAGTTGTACTCGGTTACGGGCTCCTTGCCGGCCCGGCGCGGTGTAGAAGCCTCCGTGCGGGCCGGGCCCGGGAACGCGGGGGGCCACGCGCGGAGCGCCGGCGTGGAGAGGGGACCGCCTGCGATGGGCGAAGAGCCGGCTCGCATGCGATGGCCCATGGCGACGTCGGGTTCGAGTTGGAGACGGACCCGAGCTCGAAGTCGGCGTGGAGGTTGGAAAGCGAAATTTCGCCGAACTTGCGGCGAGCTTGCCCGTGACAACTTCGGGAAGCGTCACAAGGCTCGTCCTCGAGTCGGGTTGCATGATCAAGCGGCGGCGGAAGGAGCCCGCGCCATCGGCGGTGCGGACCCGGGCGCCGAAGACGAAGGTGTCGCCGCGGTTGAAGGCGACGGTTGGCTTGATGTGAACGGAAGCCGTCGAGTTCGCCATGTGATCTCGAGCGAGAGCCCCTACCCGGCGCGCCGGTGTCGGTGTTTTGGACCGGCAACCTACTACGGGGAGTACCCGAAGTAGATGAATGTGACTCGCCGAGATCGGTAACTCGAAGGAAGAGACACGTGGCACACAATTTAGACAGGTTCGGGCCGCGAGGTGCGTAATACCCTACGTCCCGTATCTTTGCGTAGCTGGATTGATAGGGCACGATTACAGGATGGTGTAATAGTGCGCCGTGAGTTGAGATTGGATGAGGTGATCCTGAGATCGGTCCCTGCCTCGCCTTATATAGTCCAGGAGGCAGGGTTACAAGTCGGAGTAGGGAAGGAGTACTAGTCGAGTACGTCTAGGAGACCTCTACACAGTGCGGAACATGTACGAGTCCCTAACCGAGTACTACTCCTGTCTTTGTCCTTGTGCTCCACGCCTTCAGGTGCCGTGTAGCGCAAGCCGGGTAGTCCCAGGGGCCCACCGAGTAGTCGGTCCTGGCACCCACCGAGGTAGTGGGCCCAGGGAGGTCCATACGACACCATCTATTCCAGAAGCTCATTGTACTGATCGTCTGTGCAATTGGCGGCTAGTCCTCCCGCAACTACATCAACTGGAGCCTTGGGGAAGTATGACTTCATGTATGCCAAGACCTGGTTGGGGATGGACTTCACCAGATGTTTCACATATGTTGCCTGACGCCCGGGGGCTTCCTTTAGCCGGTCAACCAACGGAGCTATCGTCGGTCCGCCTGGGTGAGGCACTAGCTGCCTTGCAATGGGAAGCGCGGTTTCTTCAAGCTCCTTGAGTTGGCCCCGCAGCTTCTTGCAGTCTTCGTTGAGCTTCTGCAGAGATTTATAGTAGTTGACAAGGTCACGGTCCGAGGCTTCTCGGAGCTCCATGTGCTTGGCGCACTCATATGACAGCTGCTTATATTCATACTCAAGTACCTCTCGGGCATCTTTCTCTCGGTAGACGATGTTCTTCAAATCGGTCTCCGATGCCTTCAGCTGGTCTACCCAGGCCTCGAGATCTGCAATAGCTCAAACAAGACGTGTCAGATTACTACAAGGTACCTGCAATAAGTCCTCGACGGGCTTACGGCGGCATACCTTTGTTCTTCTGGCGCAACAACTTGTTCTCGCGAATCAAGTCATCGTTCTTCGTCTGCATCTCTTGAACTTCATTGTGGTACTGGGCAAAGGCTCCATCAAGTTTGGACTGCATCATGGCGGCGTGCTTCTTGGCCTTGTTAAGCTCCTTCTCTAGTGCCTCCGCCCGAAGCACTGTATCGCCATATCTCTAGAGCATATCAGATTTCTGTCAGGATCTCTCCACGACATCCTGCACAAGGAAACAACTATTACTTAGGTACTCAGTTCTTGTGGAATTCGACTACTCAAGGGTACCGCCACGTACCTTCATCCACTGCTCGGTATGGTGCATCTGAAGGACCGATACGGCGAACCAGAGAGGGGGGGGAGTGAATGGGAGCCGATAAAAATTCTTCTCGAAGGAGATGGAAACTCCACCAAGATGAACATAGCTTCCAACACACGTCTCCGACTCACTGCCCAAATTGGCCAAGCCCACGTAGCCACTGGAGTGCCACTGGACCTAGGAACCAACACACAACCTTCCGACCCGAGATCGCAGCGAAACACCAAACCTCGAGTCCACTGACCAACACCGGTCAGACCGGTGAGCACCATCGGTCAGACCGGTCCCTGCTGGTGAGAGTTGACGACTTCCACTAAGTGGCTTCACACCGGTCAGGCCGGTGCAACACACCGGTCAGACCGGTCTAAGCCTAAAAGCCCCCAAATCACCAAACAGGCCAACCGACCTCCAAACTAATCCAAACTCGAAACAGCCCCAACACAGGACAACAGCAAACTCACCCATACGTTCACCCGAGCAAAAACCCACCAAGGGTTGCACCGGTCAGTCCAGTCAAGAGCACCGGTCAGACCGGTGTAGCCTGGGCAGCTCGGGATGAACAACACCCGCGAGTCAACTCCCCCAAATCCAAACTTCGATCTCCCAAATCGCTCCACGGACTTGAACAAGACTTTGGGGATAATAAGAACACCTCATGAGGAGTCCATAGCCAAGTTTAATCCCACCAAAACTTGTCCAAAAAGGAGGAATCGAAGAAATCCCGCCAAGAACACCTCTAACCCTAGAACTCGGAAAACCCCAAAATCGAGCCCCTTTACTCACCGATTTGGGAGGGGAATCACAGCCCAAAGAACCACGAAGGGTTCCCACAAATTTACCCTATCAAATCCCCAAGAGAAAGGTCCCGAAAACATCCCAAGAAAAACACCAAGAAAGGGCTCTGAAAATCACCACCAAGAACTACCGGGAACAACACAACAAGGCCTTGAGGAACCACGCCGAATCATCTATACATGCCACAAAGGTTCATACAAGGTCTAGCTTGCCGCCCGATCATCCAACCCTCTCACAAGATCTCACCATGAAGCTCTCAAGCTAGTCCTATGGAAATCCTAAGAAAATAGGAAGGGAAAATAGGAAAGCAAATGAACTAGGGTTCCGAGAGTTTGGCTGCCATCCTCTCACCTCATGGGTAATATGGAGGCAACAGAAAGTTTAAAATACCCTTTCCTAATAACTGGGGATACAAGCCCCTCAAGGGCGGTTTTGGAAGTCTTCAAGCTTTCTCCATCGGACGGATGCCCGGCGACCGCAACCTGCTTAGCCTCGAAACAAGCCTTGCGATCCCGATGTGTGTCCTCCGCTTTGAAGATTCGGACCGCGTCGTCGCACACTGTCGGGACGGGGTGCTCCTCACCGGCCGGGGACCGGCACCCACGGGCCGGACCGGGTCGGACCCACCGGTCGGACCGGTCGCGCTTCTTGCGGCACCATCTTCGGTTCTTCGGTCTTGGCTTTGTGGATCAACCAAGGAACCCAGTGGTTTTCTAGTGAACCACCGAAAACCCCGCGAACTCGGTGTAGCCTCCGCTCCCATGTAGTCCCGGCTCGACCTTGGTTTTGAGGCTCAACCAAGAAACCGTCCACGACTTCATCTTGCTGTTCATGCCACCATGCGGTCCGCACTTGACCCCGCTGGCCACCGGGTCCCTCGAACGAAGCCTACTTGTCTTCTCCACACCTGGAGGCCTCACTGGCGACGACCTTTCGCACTTGTTCTTCACCTGCACCAACACCAGTCAAGCAGCAACCTACACCTGCAATACTTAGCCAAGAATCAGTCCACACAATGTTGTCAATCACTCATCACACAAGGAAGCGAACATCCACCGGTCCTCGAACCACACATGGTCCTCAATCTCCCCCTTGATGAGTGCATTGACAACACCCACATAAAGTAACAAGAGAGAAAAGAAAAAGAAAAGAAACAAACAAAAAAAACTCCAACAAGCGATCGAAAACCAAACAAAGACAAAGAGCAAGATCACTTGAAGAGGACAAGTCTCGGACCCCTTAGGCAAGGGCAACGGCTCGACACATCCGAGACAAAGCAAAGCTCAATCAAAGAGCGCAAACCACCAAACCAAAGCTCGAACACCCACAAAGAGCTCCCCCTGAACCAATGCAACCCCCCTGGACGAATGCATGCAAACCACTTGAAAACAGGGCAGCTGCAACAACATCAGCTCACACCGGTCAAACCGGTCACCACCACCGGTCAGACCGGTGCCCAACATGTGCACAGGACCAGCACTCTGACCGGTCAGACCGGTGACCGCGACCGGTCGGACCGGTGCACAACAAAGCCCAGAAAAGACTCGAAACCACCTGAAAACCTTCTAAATGCACCCAGCAAGCCAATTCAAGCTCAAACTTCTCCCTCTTGTTGGCAATGCATGAATCAAGCCAAAAATGCAAAACTTTCAACCTAGAGCTTCTCAAATAGACAAATTCAACATAGGATGCTACACATGTCCAAATAAGCAAGTTAGATACTCTATAGCTTCGTATCGACATCAACTACAAGATCACCAAGTTTCACAACCATTGGACGAAGATAAGATGGATTTGGGCAATTTTGTGAAAAACTTGCCTGTCATGAGCAAAGTCCTAAACATGATCAAAACATATCAAAATGGCAAAGCCACACAAACTTCATGCTAGGACAGCCATTCTAATCATAAGACCATCACAAACACCCACAAGCACCTCATGTCATGTCAAAGCCACCGAGCCATGTGCCTACTTCTATGTATGAGACTTCTCATTGGTAGGCATCATGCAACGGTTTAGCACCCAAAGCAAATTAAATTCAGCACATATGACATGGGAGCACATTTTCCAAGCATTTTACATTTCATTTTCAGATTCATAATTGGTACATGAAATGTCTTTGCGACAAAAAGGAACTTATGTCTCTCCACAAGATGAAGCAAGAGGGATAAACATTCATGATGGCAAATGAGCCTTTGGCCCCAATAAACTAGCTATCCAACCACAAATTAAGCATAACTAAGCCACTAAAACATGTCAAGCTCATATAAAGGCATTTACACATGAGAGAGCATATATATATGTGACATTTTTCAAAAACATAGCTATCAACCATGGATTATTCATCAAGATCATCAAGAGCTAAGCCAAACTAACCATAGCATACCAAACAAGCTCACAAAGACATAAATACCATTCCATGGTGAACAATGTATATGAGAGAAGCCTTTTTTAACCAATGCATATGATACAAAATGCATGCAATCTAAGATACAAGGATGCCTATACATCATGTTACATATGCCATGCCAAATGCAAGAAATGCACAAAGGAAACTATACATATGCTACAAAGGAGCTCCTACACACCCAACTCAAGAAATCAAACACACACCAAGTTCCCCCCGCAAACGAGTGAAAGTTGCTTGATCTAGGGGTTTGGTGAAAATATCAGCTAGTTGGTCATGTGTGGGTACATGGATCAAAGCTATCTTTCTCTACGTTGTCTCTCAGAAAATGATACCTCACTTCTATGTGCTTGGTTTTGGAATGGAGCACTAGGTTCTTTGCAACGCTTATGGCACTGGTGCTATCACATTGAAGTGGGACATGGGTATACTCCTTACCAAAGTCACTCATGGTGTATGAAATCCAAAGGAGCTGAGAGCAACAACTAGCAGGGGCAACGTACTCGGACTCGGTAGTGGATTGAGCAACACTCGACTGTTTGCGGGAAGACCAAGACACCAAAGAAGAACCCAAAAACTGGCAAGTCCCAGAAGTGGACTTCCTATCCAACCGACACCCGGCAAAATCCGCGTCTGAAAAACCATGAAGCACCAAAGAAGAGGACGCGGAGTACCAAAGGCCGAAGTCGGGAGTGTGATGCAAGTACCTGAAAATTCGCTTCACCACTTGCCGATGCGAAGTCCTCGGAGACGCTTGAAAACGAGCGCACAGACATACCTAGAACTGGATGTCCGGCCTCGTCGCCGTCAAGTAGAGGAGTGACCCGATCATGCTCCGGTACTCCTTCTGGTCCACGTGTTCACCTTCCTCGTCCACATCAAGAGCCGTAGTTGTACTCATCGGCGTCATCATAGCCTTGGAATCCTCCATCTTGAACTTCCGCACAATGTCCTTGGTGTACTTAGCTTGGTGCACAAATGTTCCTTCCTTTGATTGCTTGATTTGTAGCCCGAGAAAGAACTGCAACTCGCCCATCATGCTCATCTCAAATTCCCTGCTCATATCCTCTGCAAACCTTGCAACAAGAGAGTTAGACGAGCCACCAAAGACAATATCATCCACATACACCTACACAATCAGGATATCTCTGCCCTGCCTCAGTAGAAACAAGGTCTGATCGACCTTCCCCATCTCAAAACCTCTCTCAAACAAGAACCCCCTCAACCTGCCATACCAAGCTCTAGGCGCCCGCTTCGGCCCATACAGCGCCTTCCTCAACTTGTACACCCGGTGGGGGTACTTCTCACTCTCAAACCCCAGAGGTTGCGTCACATACACTTCTTCCTCCAACGCACCATTCAGGAAAGCACTCTTCACATCCATTTGGTGCAACTTGAACCCTTAAGCCATAGGGAGCAAAGGTCTCCTCGTAGTCGATCCCCTCCTTCTAACTGAACCCCTGAGCAACAAGCCATGACTTGTTTCTCACCACTTCACCTTTCTCTCCCTCTTTGTTCTTCCACACCCACTTTGTACCAATCGGCTTACACCCTGGAGGAGGGTCAACCAACTCCCAAACCTGATTTCTCTCAAAGTTCTCCAACTCCTCATGCATCGAATTAACCCAGTTGTGATCAGATAGTGCGTGCCCAATGTCTTTGGGCTCAAAAGTAGCAACAAATGCAGCATGAGCGAAATGAGAGTTGTTTCGAACCCTCGACCGTGTAGTGCGTTCATTCATGTCGCCGATTATCCTCGAAGCTGGGTGATCCACTTGTACTCGCCGGGGAGGTTCTCGCCTCGATGCTACCTCCCCCTCAACAACAGCTTCTCCTCTATCTTGATTTGTCGTCGTAGGTGTAGGAGAGGGTCCGTCCATCACTGTAGTCGAAGTAGTGGGTACATGTTCAGCCGGGGGCACCACACCGCCATCTTCATCGTCTCCATGTTCATGCTCCTCCTCCTGAAAGATCTCCTCGCCAAGCTCATCATCACCTGCACACTCAAAGACAAGCTGACTACGTGGCTGTGTCTTGTCGAAGGTTACCTCGCAAGTCTCCACGATTTGGTTAGTTTCAATATTGAGCACACGATATGCTCTAGAATGAGATGCACAACCAAAGAAAATGCCATCGACAGACCTAGCCTCAAACTTATCCAACATCTTCCCTTTCTTCAGAATAAAGCATTTACAACCAAAGACATGGAAGTGACTCACCTTGGGTGTGCGACCGTGCATCAACTCGTAGCAAGTTTTCTTCTTGTGCACTCTGAGGTAGATCCTGTTTGACACATAGCACGCGGTATTCACCGCCTCAGCCCAATACCTCCTCGGAGTCCTATGCTCATCAAGCATCGTCCGAGCCATCTCGCACAAGGTCCTGTTCTTCCTTTCCACAACACCATTCTGGGGAGGCGTATACGGACTCGAAAACTGGTGCTCAAGACCCAAGTCATGGCAAAAGGTTTCAAAACGAGAGTTTCTGAATTCCGAGCCATTATCACTACGGATTGCTCGTATGGCATCTCCGTGCCTCTCGTTCCTCAACCTCAAGACTAGATCTCGAACAAAACCAAACGTCTCCCCCTTATCCTTGAGAAAGAACACCCACGCATACCGAGAGTAGTCGTCCACCACAACAAGGACATACCACTTCCCACCCGCAGACCGCACACGAGCTGGGCCAACAAGGTCCATATGAAGCAGCTCGCATGGACGCTCAGTCATCACATCGGTGAGAGGCGGGTGAGAAGAGGCTACCATCTTGCCATGCCAACACGGCGCACAAACCAACTCTTTCTCAAGCCTCAAACGTGGCAATCCTCGGACCAAATTGAGTTTACTCAAGCGAGACAAAAGGTCAAAGCTCAAGTGACCCAACTTCTTAGGCCACTTCCACAACTCACTCGAAGAACCAGCCAAGAAACAACGCTCCACACCAGAAGACTAAGAAAAATCAGCACGAAACACCTGACCCTCGGGAACGACCATACAGACAAGGTCCCCTCGAGAGTCCAAAATCCGAGAACCACCTGGCCGAAACAACACCTCAAAACCCTCATCCAACAGCTGGGACACAGAAAGCAAATTGTACCCCAGCGATTGAACAAGAGCAACACGCCTGAGAGTGATCTTGTCACTCACCTTAATCTCACCTTCTGAAAGCACACGCCCACGCCCATTGTCCCCAAAAGTGATGTACCTCCTTGTCACCACCGGGACGAGACTTGAGAACCACCCCTTGTCTCCGGTCATATGCCTCGAGCAACCGGAGTCAATCAACCAAATGTTCTTCAAGTCTCCCACCTGAAATTCAAAAACGAGCACGTGAGCGAACAAACGACTCAGCACTGAGGTTAGTACCAAAAGAGTAAAACCAGTGCCGAGCCATTTGCTCGAATGTGGGGTTAGCACCAACCAAACCATCTCTCCTACCATAGCTACCTCCATGAACACCACCACGGTAACCACCCTGAGGGAACCACCCCTCTCTGCCTGGAGGAGGACCAAAACCACGAAAGAAAGCCCGTGGACCGTCCCTCCTCTCCTTCTCAAAGCTACGACTCCTCCCATCCCCGTAGTGAACTCGAGGGGGAGAACGCCTAGCAACCTGACTACCTGCAAACTCTCCAGCCCAACCACCAGAACCACGACCTCCAGAAACAACCCTCGCACCTGAGCACGAAAACCAAACTACTGCCTGTCCAGGCCTGCACCGGTCCGATCGGTGCCCCACACCGGTCTGACCGGTGTAGCCTGGGCAGCAGCACCTCCAACAGCCTTCTGCTCTCCCCAAGCCCGAACTGTCCTCACACTCGCCTTGGCCCTGGGCATCTGCACACGAGGCTCAAGTACACTATCGGAAGGGTGGTACTTGTCCTTGTTAGCCCACTCCTTTGCCATTCTTTCCTCTCGCTTCCTCTTGAAGCAAAACTTATCTTTATGGCCATCTTTCTCACAATAGCCACAACAGAACCTCACAAGCTTAGGCTTAGGCTTTGTCTGTGGCTGCTCACTTGGTTTTTCTCTACTCAACTTCTACACCGGTTTCTCCTCACTAGCCTTCTCACTTTCCTTCCCAAAGAACACCTTCCCGGAAGTGCTCACAAACTTGATAGGCTTTTGGAGATCATTTGTTGGTGTAGGAAACATGGGTGGAGCTGGGGTTGTGTCTAGTCAGTTCCTGAGATGGTTAGGTTTTGGAGGGAAATCATTTTTGTGGTGGGTTTTTGGTGGCTCTGGGATATTCTCTCCACTTCCCTCACCAACCTTGTTTGCCCCAAGTCCCTCACCATCCTGCCTCTTACATGCCTCGATCATCATCCTCAACTGAGGCTCATGACCAGACAACCAACCCGTCAACTTTCTCAGCTCATCATTCTCATCCTGCAAACGATCAACATAATGTGCAAGTTCCAAATTTTTCAAAGCATGCATTTCACAGGTAGAGCATGATGTAGGAATGGGTTCTTTCAGCTTAGCCTCAAGAGAACTAGTGTAAGCATGCATCTCATCAATTTTAGCATGTAAAACAAGGCAAGAAGTGCAAGCACCTAGCAGAGCAGATCTAGATTTAAGCTCAGCCACTTCAAACCTAAGCACATCTAGTTCCTCACACTTGGAGGCATGCTTTTCCTTGAACAAAGCAAGATCAGCAAGGAAAATAGAGCAATCAGCACAATCAACCTCATTCGAAACAATAGGGCTCGCCTTAAGGGAATCAATCTCAAGCTTGCTATCAAGAACCTGTGTTTCTAGCTCATCCACTCTAGTCCTAGCATCCTTGAGTGAAGCCCTAAGCTTTTTTCTCATTTTCTTGGCCTCTCTAAGCATGTCATCATGGTTTCAAGCAAAGAGCCAAGCCTCTCATTCTCCTGGCGCAAGAAGGGAAGTTCATCACGCACCTCGTCGTCGGAATCAGAGTCCGAGTCCCTCTGTGTGCTCTTCTTGCTGCCGAAGCTCAGTGCCATGGTGCAGAAGCCGTCTCTCGCGAAGCAGCTCAGCCCGCTCAGGTTCTTGGACGACTTCCTGCTCTTGCGACGATCACCTTCATCTTCACTGCTGCTCGAGCTCGAGGTGGAGTACGCGGAACTAGAGTCGACGTCGCTCGCTCCAACCATCGCTCGAGCCTCGCCTCGGCTCTCCTTCTTCCTCGATCGTTGCTCGTTCTTGTACTTGTTCTTGTGCTTGCTCTTGTGGTCGCGCCTCGACCGGTACTTGCCATCCATTCTAGACTTGTGCTTGTAGCCGTCTTTGTTCTCGACCTTCTCCGGGCAGTCGGCGACGAAGTGTCCCGTCTTGCCGCACTGGAAGCATGTCCTCGTGTTCCTCCTCATGTTCACCCGGTTCTCGTGCAGCTTCTCGAACCTTCTCATCAGCAGCGCCAGCTCGTCCTCTCCAAGCACATCGAACTCCTCATCTGGCATAGACATCAGAGAGGACAAAGAGAACATCCTGGTGGATGGGTTAGTGTTAGCCTTTCCTTTCGAACCACCAACGAGGGCAAGACTATGGGAATCAGTCGGACCCTCGAGCTTGGCAGTCATGCCCCTATCCACCTCAGCCGACTTGAGCTTCGAGAACAGCTCGTTCACCGTCAGAGTGTCATACTTCTCTGACTCCACAATGGCCTCGAACTTTCCGCCCCAAATCGTACGATCTAAAGAGTGTAAGAGCTTGACAGCCCTATCATGATCATCGTACGGGAGCACGTCCACATTGTCCCTCATGTTGTTCACAACCACCGTGAACCTCTGAAACAAGGCATCGATGGACTCACCGGGGAGATGAGTGAAGTTCTCGTACTCTCTCCGGTAGGTCGCATACATCCGAGCCTGAACCTGGGCATTCCCAACATGAGCCTCCTTCAATACCGTCCAAATTCTACAAGCCAAGTGCTCGGTGTGCACCCGATCGAACTCAGGCTGACACAAAGCACGAAACAAGTAGTCGACCGCCTTATTGTTGGCGTCGAACATGTCCCTCGATCCTAGAGCAAAGAAGTTCATCGGCTGGACATAGCCTGTGTCCACCGTGACATCCCAAAGGATCTGACCCTTTCCTCTGAGAAACGCAGCCATCCGCTTACTCCACATCTGGTAGTTCTTGCCATCGAAGTGTGGAGGACCCGAACCCCGTTCCTGGTACGCCATCCTTGGATCTTAGACTAGTTAGAGTCAATAAAGACCCGAACCGGCTCTGATACCACTTGAAGGACCGATACAGCGAACCAGAGGGGGGGGGGAGTGAATGGGAGCCGATAAAAATTCTTCTCGAAGGAGATGGAAACTCCAATAAGATGAACACAACTTCCAACACACGTCTCCGACTCACTACCCAAATTGGCCAAGCCACGTAGCCACTGGAGTGCCACTGGACCTAGGAAGCAACACACAACCTTCCGACCCGAGAACGCAGCGGAACACCAAACCTCGAGTCCACTGACCAACACCGGTCAGACCGGTGAGCACCACCGGTCATGTCGGTCCCTGCAGGTGAGAGTTGATGACTTCCACTAAGTGGCTTCACACCGGTCAGGCCGGTGCAACACACCAGTCAGACCGGTCTAAACCTGAAAGCCCCCAAATCACCAAACAGGCCAACCGACCTCCAAACTGATCCAAACTCGAAACAGCCCCAACATAGGACAACAGCAAACTCACCCAGACGTTCACCCGAGCAAAAACCCACCAAGGGTTGCACCGGCCAGACCGGTCAAGAGCACCGGTCAGACCGGTGTAGCCTGGGCAGCTCGGGATGAACAACACCCGCGGGTCAACTCCCCCAAATCCAAACTTCGATCTCCCGAATCGCTCCACGGACTTGAACAAGACTTTGGGGATAATAGGACCACCTCATGAGGAGTCCATAACCAAGTTTAATCCCACCAAAACTTGTCCAAAAAGGAGGAATCGAAGAAATCCCGCCAAGAACACCTCTAACCCTAGAACTCGGAAAACCCCAAAATCGAGCCCCTTTAGTCACGGATTTGGGAGGGGAATCACAGCCCAAAGAACCATGAAGGGTTCCCACAAATTTCCCCTATCAAATGCCCAAGAGAAAGGTCCCGAAAACATCCCAAGAAAAACACCAAGAAAGGGCTCTGAAAATCACCACCAAGAACAACCGGGAACAACACAACAAGGCCTTGAGGAACCACGCCGAATCATCTATACATGTCACAAAGGTTCATACAAGGTCTAGCTTGCCGCCCGATCATCCTACCCTCTCACAAGATCTCACCATGAAGATCTCAAGCTAGTCCAATGGAAATCCTAAAAAACTAGGAAGGGAAAATAGGAAAGCAAATGAACTAGGGTTCCAGAGGTTGGCTGCCATCCTCTCACCTCATGGGTTATATGGAGGCAACCAAAAGTCTAAAATACCCTATCCTAATAACTAGGGATACAAGCCCCTCAAGGGCGGTTTTGGAAATCTTCAAGCTTTCTCCATCGGACGGATGCCCGGCGACCGCAACCTGCTTAGCCTCGACGCAAGCCTTGCGATCCTGACACGTGTCCTCCGCTTCGAAGATTCCGGACTGCGTCGTCACACACCGGTCGGACCGGTGCTCCTCACCAGTCAGACCGGTACCCACCGTTCAGACCGGTCTGGCACTGCTGCAGCATCGTCTTCGGTTCTTTGGTCTTGGCTTTGTGGATCAACCAAGGAACCCAGTGATTTTCTGGTGAACCACCGGAAACCCGCGAACTCGGTGTAGCCTCCTCCAATCTCCAATCATGACTCGGCTCCCACGTAGTCCCGGCTTGACCTTGGTTTTGAGGCTCAACCAAGAAACCGTCCACGACTTCATCTTGCTGTTCATGCCACCTTGCGGCCCGCACTTGACCCCGCTGGCCACCGGGTCCCTCGAACGAAGCCTACTTGTCTTCTCCACACCTGGAGGCCTCACCGGCGATGACCTTTCGCACTTGTTCTTCACCTGCACCAACACCAGTCAAGCCGCAACCTGCACCTGCAATACTTAGCCAAGAATCAGTCCACACAATGTTGTCAATCACTCATCACACAAGGAAGCGACCATCTACCGGTCCTCGAACCACACATGGTCCTCAGCATCGTCTCCAAGTTCCGGGCCACCATCGCCGGGTCGATGAGGTCATATGACAGAAGCTCTAGCCCACCACGACTAGTCAGCGCAGACTCTGACATCAGTGCCGAACTTATCGGCTCCGCGTCTTGGATCTCTGGCGAGCTCACGACAACATCCATGCTCGCCTTCGGGAGTGTGTCATCGTGCACCTCTTTCGTGGGCTCGGGGGCTACTGGAACCTCTGGTTCGGTAGTCGCTCCCTCCAGCACAGCGGCTTCTGGCGCGGTGCCCTCGACCGGCACGACTTCAGGGATCGTGGTTCCCTCGACTTGTGCTTGTCATCAAAAGCCATAAAACGTCAGTACTGGGGGCTACGACTACTACCTGAGGCAAACGACGTCGTCGAGATGTACATACCTTCCACTATGGAGGCTTCCGGCGGCGTGGCCTCTGCGCCCGGCGCCACGGTCTCAGCCTGGGGAAGAGGAGTGGATTCCTCTGCAGCGGCTGACGGGTCTTCTTCATTAGCTGCCACGTCTGGCTCTTCTCCTTCCTAGGACAGATCGGTTGATTTCCTACATATTACATATTGGGTGGTCAGCCAAGCAAGACTATCAAATTACATGTACTAATCAGAGATGGACTTCACTTACAAGTGAGACCGGACAACAGTCACGGTCGGAGCGCCAAGTATGCTGGCAATATCAACAAGCCCGGCTTCCGCGGGTGCCTCTTCTTCAACATGGGAGACTACTGGCTCCATGGCTTCACTAGTCGCGGAGGGCTCTGGCCTCCTTTCTTCTGATGATGCCCGCGGCTCGCCGGTACTAGTCGCCTGTTGTGCCGACTTCAGCACGACTCCTACAACGGTGGGGGCTGGACTGAGGCTCCTCTCAGTTGCTCCGCCACCGTGTCCCAGTCGTCTTCTCCCCCCTGATCCACGGGGTCGGACGATGGAATCTCCTGCAATTCAACTGTCAGCACGCAATATTTCAAAACAAGAACTCGACTACTCATTCGAGGAACTCACCTCTTGGGAAGTGGTCGCTGTCACCTTCAGCTTCTTGGCGACACGCTTTCGTGCCACATTGCGCGGCCTTCTCGGAGGCGCAGGGAGACTAGCCTCCAGGCTAGCCGGCAGATGTTCAATGAGGGGGATATTGGGTAGTCCAGGTCAGCTGAACCTGGACCGTAATTCAAATCGCTCCGGGAGCGTTTCCCCATCCTCCTCATCGGAGGTGTCTTCTATGTTGACAGTGTCGTCACCTTCGCCGATTTCTTGGCGTTCCTTCGCTTTGCTCTTGCCCTCCTATGGAATATCAAAATCTTGAGGAGGGGGAGTTGGATTAGAGACAAACCTCGCGATGTCATCCTGCAGCAAACAGTCTGGGTGAGTGCGACTACTCCAGACAAATAAGTACTCAAGAGCGGCGGTTTTAACCACGTACCTGATTCGGTGGTCGAGTCGCGGAGTACTCGGGGACTAGGCAAGAAGTGTACGGTGGCATATCCTTAAATATCCTGCCCAGCCTCTCGACGATGTCTTCATCATCGACTTTGTTGCCGGGCATCCTTGACATATCTTCGTCACCCGTGTACTTGTACCCGATAGTGCCTCGAGCCATCAGTGGCTGTACTCTCCTCTTCATGAAGCTGAAGGCCACATGCTCAGCCCTCAGCCTGACGTCTCTCAAGGCCTTGATCTTCAGCATCAACTCGGGTAGTTGAATACCCTCTTGCATCGTCGGCTCTGTGTTCCACCATGCCCGATGCTTCGGCTGCTTCCCACTTGGCTTCGGCAGCTCCAGGTGGTGGTTGGTGATATAGAACCACTTGACTTTCCAGTCTTGGTTTGAGTCAATAAGCTTGTACGCCAAGTACTGGTCGGCCGCATCTTCTCGCATCTGGATTCCAGCCCCTCCGACTACTCGTGGGTCGTTGGCGCTGGGCTGTGGCTTCACTCGGAAGAACTTCCGGAACAAGATCCAGTGGCGCTTGATCCCCACAAACGCTTCACAGAAGTGTACGAAGGAGACGTGAAAGATTCCATTAGGATTCAAGTTCAAGTACTCGATAGCGTAGTACTTGAGGAGGCCCTTGAAGAAATCGCTCGTCGGGAGTGCTAATCCGCGTTCCACAAACCTGGCGAACATGGGTACCTCGTCAGGGTTTTTCTCCATGGGGTACGGGTCACCCGCGGCGGCGCGCCACATATCCATCTCCTTCTCCTGAAGGAACCTGCTGTTCACCAACGCCAGCAGATCTTCGGTCTTCATCTTGGACTTCTTCCATTCCTTGTTCGGATTGGGGCGCGGGGGAGATGTCAGCGACGATGATACTTGGGCAGATCCCTCTGCCTCGCTATGGGATCTTTTCTTCCGGCACCAGCCTTCGAGCCCTTAGATGGAGACGACTTCATCCTCCAAGTGCATGGGGTCTTCACTCGCATCCGCTTAGGGGCGACACTAGTGGCGAGCAGCGGCGGCGCGCGTTGACTTGCAATCTACGGCGCGGCGGCAGAAGCAACAGTGGAAGGAAACTTAAACATATCTATTCGCGCGGCAGCTACTGCGGGAATGGAAAACCCTAAGGGTTTCGATGTCTATTTATAACCTAGCCAGTGGTACCGCAACGGCCGGATGGATAAGTATCGGCGGCTGACTCAGCAGCAGCTGCCTGACTCTTCGGCTTCCAGTGCTCGACGCAGTTCATCTCGGGGGCTCGACTACATCTACTAGATTTCCTGGGTGATGACAAGACTCAAGAGCAACTCAGGACACATTCTACAATCAAGATGACCCTTCAATTCGAGGGGAAGTACTTGACTCAAGGCTCGGGGGCTCCGTGCCACGTGTCCTTCGATTTTTCTCCGGATTCTACGAGATAATCTTGGCAGAACTTCAAATTGACGCTCAGCTTGAATCTACGATTCGACCTAAGGATCGGGGGCTACATTCCATATGGAATGCGATTCTTTGAATCGCATTTTCCAAATGGTCTCTTCTTCAAGACAGAGTGAGTACTATTGAAGACCTTCAAGAGAAGAACTCGAGGACGCTTGGGAACTACTCAAGAAGACTTCAAGACTACTCACAGATCAGCTGGAGTACCTTCCAACCTCGGGACGCTTCAAGTATTCTTGAGGACTTTTGGCTTGTAGTACTCGGGGACGCCTGAGGACTACTTGTCAAGGCCATCAAGATTACTCGAAACTATCCCGCTCGACTACAAAGTACTCGGGGGCTTGTCGTATGGACCTCCCTGGGCCCACTACCTCGGTGGGTACTAGGACTGACTACTCGGTGGGCCCCTGGGACTACTCGACTTGGGTCACACAGCACCTGATGGCATAGGGCGCAAGGACTACGATGGAGAAGTACTCAGATAGGAAGCTATGCAGGTCCTGTACCATGTAGAGAACTCCTAGACGTACACGACTAGTACTCTCTCCCCTGACCGACTTGTAACCCTGCCTCTCGTGCTATATAAGGCGAGGCAGGGACCTTTACCTCTCTCATACGCATCATCTTGTAAACACACCCAATCAATCCAGAGCTACACAGCATACAGGACGTAGGGTATTACGCACCTCGCAGATCGAACCTGTCTAAATAGTGTGCCACGTGTCTCTTCCTTCGAGTTACCGATCTCGGCGAGGCCACATTCATCTACCTCGGGTACTCCCCTTGGTAGGTTGCCGATCTAAAACACTAACAAGGAGTGAATGGGAGCCAATAAAAATTATTCTCGAAGGAGATTGAAACTCCAACAAGATGAACTCGCTCGGTCGGACCCCAAAATCACACGCTCCGCACTTCCACCTTCCGTTTGCCAAAACCACGTAGCCACTGGAGTGCTACTGGTCCTAGGAACAAACACTACCAGCAACCTCAACTCCTACACACCCACGACAGTGGAAACAACTCGGAAGCCGGCTGTCCAGAGGGGGGCGGTTAGACCGGGTATGGGGGGCGGTTAGACCGCCTCCACCAGGCAACCAAGAAATCCTCCGAAACACCTCTTTCGAGCACCAAAACGCACCACGGTTTCACCAACAGAGATCTCTGGTCAAGGCCAAGCTAGCTAATAGGAAATCTTGGCGAAAACCGAAACTTCACCCAGGGGCCTAGGGGCGGTTAGACCGGCTACCAGGGGCAGTCTAACCTCTTGTACCCAGCAAAGAACTCCAAGCAATAACTCCTAGCAAACAACACGAAAACGACCCAAAATTTCACCTGAACGCTCCTCTGATCAAGGAGAACAATCTCTCAGAGGAAAATCCGGCAAAATCAAAACCTCGACCTGGAAGGCCCAGGGTAGTTAGACCGCCCCCAGGCGGTTATACCGCCCTTCCAGAAAACCTACCCGCGGGTCAAACCTTAACTTCCCATCGTTCGATCTCTCAAATCACTTCACGGATTGCAGCAAAACTTCGGGAATAGCTGGGTTACCTCCTGGGCAACCTCTACCTCAAAGGAATCGACCCGAATCGCTCACAATCAAGAGGAATCGAAGAAGTCATCTCTCTAGGTCAAGAACTCGGCCAACTCGAAAACCACCAAATCGAGTCCGATTCAAGGGAGATTTGGGGGCAAAGTCACCAGCCAAAGAGGCACAAGGTCCTCATACGTGACACCCAACAAAATCCCCAAGAAATCGTGCTCAAAACTCCGCAAGAAAAGCACAACAAAGAGCTCCAAAAATCACCACAAAGAAGGATGGGAAAAGCACTTCATCACCTTGAGGAACCACGCCGAACCATCTATACATACCATGCAGATTCGTACAAGGTCTAGCTTGCTACCCATACATCCATCCCTCTCTCTGGATCTCACATGAAGCTCTCAAGCTAGTCCTAGAAAACTAGAGGAAAATAAGGACGAAAATGAGAAAACAAAATGAGCTAGAGTCCCAAGAGTTGGCTGCCATCCATCCCCTCAAGAGTATATATGGAGGCACCCAATAGACTAAACTATCCTTACTTAATAACTAGGGATACAAGCCCCTCACGGGTGAATTTGGAAATCTTCAGATTTTCTTTATTGGACGGATGCCCGACGACCGCAACCTGCTTAGCCTCGACGCAAGCCTTGCGATCCCGACGCCTGGCCTCCGCTTCGAAGCATCTCGGCGCCTGCGACCAGTGCGGTCAGACCACCCCTCATGGGTGGTTGGACCGGCCAGGCGGTCAGACCACCCCTCCTGGGCAGTTAGACCGGCCTGGGTGGCCGCACCTCCTCGTCGAGTCTTCGGCCTCAATTTTGTGGCTCAACCGAGTAACCCAGTGGTTTTCTGGTGAACCACTGCAAACCCCGTGAAATCGGTGTATCCTCCGCCAATTGCCACTCATGACTCAGCTCCCATGTAGTCCCGGCTCCTTGGTTTTGAGGCTCAACCAAGAAACCGTATACGACTTCGTCCGCTGTTCTTGCCACCATGCGGCCCGCACTTGACTCCGCTGGCCACCGGGTCCCTCGAACCTAGCCTATTTGTCTTCTCCACACCTGGAGGCCACACCGGCAACGACCTTTCGTGCTTTTTCTTCACCTACACCAACACCAGTCAAGCCGCAACCTGCACCTGCAATACTTAGCCAAGAGTCAGTACACAACGTTGTCAATCACTCATCACACCAGGAAGCGACCATCCACCGGTCCTCAACCACACATAGTCCTCACCATACATAATCTGAGCCCACACAGTTTCATCAGGATGAAATTTTCCTCCGGTTGTGATCACCTGTTCCATGAGGAATGTGGCAATTCTTCCACGAACATCTGCCAACAATGATTTGTCGAAAGGATGCTCATGTAGCCCTAATCTCTGGATATAACCATGTCACCATTCATCACACATATATATAGGTGGTTACCAAACATGTGCAGTGCTAATAAGTAAGAACTGTGCTCAGTTGCAGGTTTTACAAATGAAGATCCAAGAAAGTACCTCCATATGTGGGCCGCTTTCTTTTAATTGAAGCATGTGATAGGCACAATAGAAGCCGCAGAGTCTAGATCCAGTAGGTTTATGGTGGCACTGCAATAAATGTACAAAGAAAAATAGTGGTGGTCGAGAAGAAATAAACTCAAGCTTTGGTACTAGCTTCCACAGGAAGGAAATAAGTGGTATGTACGTTAACATCTTTGACGTGTTCCAAGGGGCCAAGGCGCAATAACTTCTTTTTGCCGCAGTAACGTTCCCAAGCCCTACAACGAAACAAGCAACAATGGTTAGGACACTATTAAGTAATATACTCTGTACAGTTTGTTGATGAACATCCACAGATTAAGAAAGAAGTAACTTACTCATTAATGATTCGCTCGAAAGGGTCAATATTAATATTAATTGTCTTCAATGAATCAAGATAGTAGACCTTCCGCTGCTTCGGAACGATCACCACTACAATCCAGTGGTTCGTACTGAGATAAGTGGTAAGCATTAAATTCTTTTTAGCATATAGTTTGAAGGCATTGAGCATATAGGACACAAAGAAAGCAAGAGTGTTATCCATGCTGTTCAATGTTGTCGAGCAAAGGCATTTAGGATCAAGGAAGCCAACTACAGGGCCCTTATTCTCAACTTCTACACTCATATTCTTATTAGTAAGAAAAAACAAAGTGTAAGGAGGCAAAATACATGGTAATAAAAATGATGTGAGGCAAAAAGCACATTTCGATAGAGGATGTGATTAGTGAGAAGCAGATTAAATTTTCAAGCAACTTACAGGATGAAGCAGCAGAGAAGTGTCAGATCCAAAGCATCCAAGTTGAAGAGATCGTACAAATCACTGAGTTGCACAGGTAGCTGCTGGAGTCTATTTGACCATCTCGGAGGCCATGCACTGCTGTCGGGCCGAAGTGCGACCATAATGTGAGAATCATCATCTAACTTACCACGTTGCATGTATAATTTGTGGAGCTTTCTGGTAAAAGGAGCAACCTTTTTGAGATCACCATCAGTGAGAAGGCTCTTTCTGAATTTGTAATTTGGATTATCCATAGCCCAAGGATTGCTTCTCGGTGTCTCCTTGGTGTTTCTCTTAGATCGCTTTCTAGTAGGCCTCTTAGAGATTTTATTTACAACAATTTCCTTTTCCTGCTGCTTTGAGATGGCTGAAGAAGGTTTCTTAAGGGCTTGCTTGCCTACTGTAGGTGGTGTAGAGCTTTTATTTTTGGCAAGTTTCTCTTCTTGCAGCTTTGAAATGGCTGAAGGTTTCTCAAGGGATTTCTTGCCTGTTGTACATGGTGTAGAGATTTTATTTTCGACAAGTTTCTTTCCTTGCTGATTTGAAATGGCCGAAGGTTTCTCAAGGGCTTTCTTGCCTAGTGGTGTCTTACCAGAAGCTATTACAGAAGTATTGGGCCTAGATGTACCAATAGCTCTCTTCGAAATGTTGTCGACAGATTTATCAGCACCAGCCAACACATCACTCTGGTTGACTGGTAAAAATGGTGTCTCACTAGGACCTATTACAGAGGTATTAGGCCCAGATGTTCCTGCTTTGGCATGATTGTTTTGAGCACTTCCGTTTGGGGGTGTAGGTTTTGTTGTTTCATGAGGAGGAGAAGGAGGAGGAGGTGGTGGGCGTGGTGGTGGGGATGGAATATTTGTTGTCTCTTTCGGATGTGGGGATGCAAGTTTTTCTGTTTTTTCAAGATTAGGAGTAGGTGGGAATGGAATATTTTGTGTATCTTGCGAATGTGGGGATGCAAGTTTTTCTGTGTTTTCAGGATGACGAGGAGGTGGGGATGCAAGTATTTCAGGATGAGGAGGAGGTCCGAATGGAATGTCTTGCGGATGTGGGGATTGAGGAGGAGGAGGAGGAGGAGGAGGGGAACCATCTGAGGAAGGAACCTGTATCGTACTGTGTGAACTACAAGGAATCTGTACCGTAGCCTGTGAACGAAATTTACATGTTGGTGCTCCTTTGATGTCAATCCGACACCTTCTCCACTGTAACCTCTATCCTTCAGCTTGTCTGAGTTTCATCACCTCGTCGTTAGAAGGGTATTCCAACAGTTCATCCACAAAGATAGTATATACAGTGAGCACTTCAACCATAACACAGTCTTCATGAATCAGGACTGTTTGTAGCGTAATCTCCTCTGGATGAACAAGACCAAGTGCAACCTCACATTGAAGCCCCCTCCACGTGATCCATAGGCCACAGTGTGTGGGTTCAGTCAACATGCCTATAACGTCTTCGTGTGTATGATCGTCACAGCGCACCTCTGTCACCAACTCTGCAGTGCCATCGATCAAACCTATATTATCTGCGGATGCACAGCTGCTCTTCAGTGTGGCGGGTGAAGGGCTTGCGCGATTGGACATTGGTGACAACACCATCTGGTGACAACACCACCTCTGCATGTGCATGTTCTGCATTTGCATCTCAGCCACCAGTTCATGCTTGATTTGTTCCTTTATCTTTTCCATATCAACTGATGTGTCGGTCTTCGTCCTCTTCCTCTTCCTGTACATCTCGACATGCTGAGGCCATGCATACTTCCAGCCCATGTAGCTGGAGACACCACACACACGACCTAATTGTTCAGGGCGGCCGAAGCACTGACTTAGCACATCCTACTCCCTCTGCCCTGCCATTCCTGAAGATTTTGCAATCTTTTCCTTGATGTCCGCAGCCAATTTTTCTGCCTCTTTGTTGTTGAACACTATCACGGTAACACGGTCTTTAATCACTAGCTTACTTCTTGCTTGTAGCCAATTCTTGGAACGATCGTCAGGGTAGGCGTCATATGGGTTGGGGATACCAGCTGCAACTAATTGTATGTCCTCTTCCTCCCATTGTTCTAGTTTCACAGTATAACCAGCTGGACCCATGTTGTGCTCGCTTGTGTTCCGGCTTCGGAGTTCTTTGAACTTGACACTAGCTGATGAGGCTTGCTTGCTTTCCTCCTGTTTCATGAACTTCGTCCACTGTTTCGGGACAATAAACGGGTGCCTTGTAAATGGCTCAAGTCCTTTTCTAATAAAATCTCACCTAAGCTGAAATCTAAATTGTCTTTATGCCTTGGCTGCCGTCTACCAGAAAAGCTTCAAAGCCTGCGGTTTCACATCTTCTTGGAACTTCAAGTGTTTCTGCACATACTTATCAAACAAGTCTCACGTTTCATCATTGCTTAGTTCTTTGATTTCTAGCAAGTTCAAAGGTATCTTTTGTCTAGCAACGAGCCCCACAAGCACCCATAACCTGCGCTTTTGAGTCAATGGTACTGGCATCCCCACTATGTTGACCTCAGTGACTATCATTGTGTCACTTGGCCACTTTGTGGATGTCCTTGGTGCTCTGCCTCGGCGCTGAGCCCCACCCATCTGGTCTTGTTGTGCACTAGCAGTGCCATAACCCTCTTCTTCATCTTGTGGCCCAGGTATATAGTCCTCGTTAGATTTATCCTGTGAATTAATAGTCATGGGAATTACACTGACTACTTTAGCCCACTGTAATATCATTGGTTCTTGGTAAACCATTAACATAAATGGAAAATTCAGTAACCAAAAAATTAGCTCAGGCAAAGCGACCATACCATTTTAAAGAGCAAGATGCAGGCTGCCTCGATTGCTGATGAGGTACTTATTGAACTTGGAGAGAATGTGCAGATGTACATAGGAACAAGAGCAAAACCAAATATAAGAGTCAATCTAAAGGGAAATGCTAAGTATGTATACCATCGACAACTAAGTATGTCCACATGTACTTATACATAGGAGCCACGACATACCCTGCAATTCCCACAAGTACAAGTATATTTATACGCATTTATATAAACAGAAAACCATACGCACACATATGTTGTATACATGATTACCTGAATGCATGTGTGCTGCAAAAGCGCGCTTGGCCTAATTCCATAAACTCGAGTAAATATACCAAATTACGTCATTACTGAATTGTTGTTAATTTTACAATTATTACCGAGTTGGTAGAATGCATTTACCGAATTGTATAAAACGTTTTTAGAGTGGTATACCATAAACTCAAATCCTAGATTCGCCACTGACCTTCGCACTGCTGGAGCGGAGGGATCTCTACTCCGCGTCGCTTCCTGCTCGCCACCATGTCCTCGTCCTCGCGTCGTCATTGTTGTCGTCACTGGATCCCTCCTCTAGTCGTCGTCGTCATCGCCGCCGCTGCTGGGTCCCTCCTCCTATAGATCTAGCTGTCAGAGGTGTGGTGTGTGTCTGAGCGAAGGGGTGTAGCGTGTGTCACAACATGGGGGGAGATGAGGGGGACGAAGGCGAGGGGGAGAAAGTGGCGCTGGCGGCGCGAGGGGAGAGTGGGAGGAGACTGCGTGAGGGAGGCGTCCTTCCCTCTAACCTAGCGCGAGTGGGCTTGTGTGGGCCTTAAAATGAGTAATGTAGTTCACATCACCAAACAAACATGTTCACATCTGACATGCATCAGCAGGGCACATCACCAAAATAAGACTGCATCAGCTCGCCGCATCACCAAACTAGATTGTTGCTGCAAGGGAACTAGTTAGGTAGCTAGATGGCTTCTTTTGTGCTGCTGCCTCAAGTTCAACTAGCCTTATCTCTATTTTTGCAACTCTTTCTGCTAGCTCAGCATTCTTCTTTAGAAGTTCAATCTCCTGCCTCTTTTGTGCGGCTTTAAGCTGCTCATCCTGCTTGTCGATTCCTTTCCAGATGTAGTCAATGTCATCCCGAGTAACAACACATTCCCAAAACAAAAGAAAAAATTATATTGATGCAAGCTTCATAACAGTTGTAATTTACATGAAAGCTGTCTTAGCTCTAACTGGTTTCAAAACTTACCTGCTTCTCTTCAGCCGATTCCTTGAGCTTGTTGATTTTAGTCCAAATCCCGTCAATGTCATGTGCAACAACTTCCTACAACAAATGGAAATTGATGCATAAAAACAATTGATCAGTGAAGATGTGAAGGTACAAGGACAAATCTCGTGCGTGATGGTTTCAGAACTTGCCTCATGGTCTTCCGAATCGTCACCGAAGTTGTTGACGGAGTCATCGCCGGAGAGATGAGGTCTACCAGCACCACTCTTCTGTCCGGGTCGTCGCTGGTGGAGTCCGCGCTCACCTCAATGCGCGTGGACCACTTCTTCCTTCGCGTCGAGGAAAAAACTCCTACCTCTCCATGGCAAGCGTCGCTGGAGTCTGCCAACTTGGCCCTTGCGCGCGTGTACGACTTCCTCCCCCTTGCCGACGAAGAACCAACCTCTTCCATGGAACGCCGAGGAAGACGCATGGGGAAGACACGCTGGGACGACTCCTCTTTGTCACCGCTGAACCTCACTCTCTTGGCGGGGGCGGCGGACAGAACCGAGGAAGACGGACGGGGTCGTGGCCGCGGGGCGTCCTACTTGCAGAACCTCCTCCTAGAGTCGCGGGCCATACCTGCGACGAAGACGAGGAAGGCGGAAGCCAGAGAAGGGGATAGAAGACGGAAGGCAGGGCAGAGCGTTTATTAAAAAGGTTCAGATGTGCAAATGATATGATGATTAACAACCACCCGTCGCCAATGAAGGGGCGGGGCCAGGTCTTTTCGAATGAAGAACAATTTGTTTTTCCCCTTTTAATCTACAATCAAATTTTGTATCACATTTTTCTCCGTCAACCGTAATCCAAATTTGATGATATTTGTTTCTGAATTTTTCTAAAATAAACATTCATTTATGACATTTTTTGTATGTAATTCCATTTCTTGGATGTTGTTTATACACCTTATATTGTTCCTTATAAGTACAACATATAAATAATATTTGTTTTACACAACCATTACTAATGAAACTTTGCATTTCGTAATCTTATGGTGAACATAAGGTTGTGTTAAAATTTCAAATGCTTATGAGTTCGAACATGTTTTAAAGTGTGGAAAACTTCAATGTTGAAGTAACATTCTAAGAAACTATGTGAGAGATGTAGACATTTGTACACAAGTATAATCTTCCATTTTCGAAACCATTTGAATTTTTGTAGACAAGCTTAGGGACTTAAATTATGTTGCCAAGTCCATTTTTAGGATTTTTAGAACACACTATGATGTTATTATAATTATTATATCGTAAACAAGAGATAAAAAATCTAATTTAAAGAAATTTGGTTAGACAAGTGTGGCTGTTGATATTTTATTCAAATACTAAATTACCAACTATAAATTGTTCGTATTTTTTTCGAAAATTTTGGTGTTGTTTATGGAATGTAATATTTGAGGGAAGCAAGTTTTAATTCAGAAAAATAGTGTCGAGCCCATGTGTCAGCGTCAGAAGCCTATATAAAAAAGATAACCGTAGCCTGCCCGATCGACAAAGGTGATGCGGGTAGACTAACCATCATCGTCAACAAGTGCTCCATTGTCCGAATGCCCCTGGCCGGCATCCGCCCCGGCGACGGTGGTACACTAACCATCATTGCCAACAAGTGCTCCATTGTCAGAAATGCCCCTTGTCGAATGAATATGCATCCACCCCAGCGCCCCGACCCTTGCCCCCTTCTTCCCAGATCTGAGCTCCACCACCGCCGCCCGCCCGTCCTTCCCCGCCGTCACGCACATGTCGCACTATGCCGATTCGTTTGAAGGTGCACGTGCGAGGAGCAGGGTTCAAGGTTGCCGGAGCAGCCGCAATCACTCCATCGGCTTGGATCCAGTCAGTGAGCTAAACGACTTTCCACTGGTCCCTTGCCCGGACTGGGTATGGCTTGAGTGGTGAAGGGGCGGACACAGAAGGAAGGTGAGAGCCACGGTCGTCTTTATTTCAAGTGTGCAAGGAACTCGGTGAGTTGTCTGCTGTGTCTCCCAAATCTGAGTTAGGGTTCTTATGTGCTTTTGATTCTGTAGTACACCAAGAATTGTGGATTTTATCATTTCCATAAGGAGTATCTTCAAATGCTAAAGGATGCTGGCGTCATTGTTTTTCGACCGTCGAACTAGGCAGACGCGGTCAATGAAGTAGTAGATTCAGTGGAATGTCAAATTGGGAGCGGCAAGAAGAGGCAAGCATTGGAGGACAAGCAGAGGAAGAAAGCACTGGAGGAGAAGATGAACAATGTGATCTGGAAGATGAACTTGATTATTATGGCTGTTGTTTATGTAGTATTTGGATGTTTACTAGGGATGTATGCTACAAAGAAGTAATTCTGATGTTAAAAGTGGTGCTTTTGCTTTATCTATGTGGATGAAGAATGAAAAATTTGTCACATATGACAAACTTAATTGTATGAATGAAGAATGGATGTAATGAAAATTGGGTCACAAATCTTAATGTGCAAACATCACAAAATTTATCAATTCATCTGTGCTGATATTTCATTGCAGCACAAGGCAAAGGAAATGCGGATTATTAACACAAACAGAGTAACAAACTTCTGGCATAACTCTGGCATATATACACATTGCAATTCATTGTGAACTGCTGCCATATAATGACACAAATAGAGTAACAAACTTCTAGCATACACATTGCAATTCATTGTAAGCTGCTACCATAGACATTGCAATGCCTTCCAAAAGCAGACATGGATTGATCTACCACGTCTCTTAGATCTACTAGTTCATCACAAGTTCAACATACACACAGAAGGAACATATAACAAAGGATCTACTAGTCCATCACAAGTTCAACAAGCACACTGGAAGAACACATTAACAGAGGAACAAATTAATTAAGCAGAGGTAGTCGCCACCGGAGGAGTCCCACTGTCGGAGATGGAGTCGGAGTCGGAGCCGGAGCCGGAGACGTCGAGGCCGCCATCGTCGCTGCCGTCATCGTCAACGGGGGCAAGCACTCCTCTCTCCAGGTTCCCAACCATGACATTGATCTCGAAGGCGTAATCCTTCATGGTCGTCTGTAGTGGATGACTAGGTGGTTGGACCCTGAGATGAATGACCACCTTTCGAAGCTTTAGCACTTAGTGCAGGAGCACGCACGACCACCACAGGCTGCAGCGCCACCTTGCGCCGGGGCGGCTTCACCTCCTTAGGTGGGGGCGGCTTCACTTCCTCGGGCGGGGGTGGCTTCACCTCAACGGGGGTGGGGGCGGCACCTCCTCGGGTGGGGCGGTGGCACCTTCTCGAGCTCGGCGGGTGAGGGTGGCTCCACCTCCTCGGGCTCGGCGGACTGGGCGGCGACAACTTCTTGGGCTCGGCGGGTGATGGCGGCGACACCTCCTCCGTCCCCCTCTTCTTGGCTGGCTCGCTTGATGCCATGCACACGGTTGAGGAAGAAGAAGCTCTTTGATTCACTTCTTGGTGACCGAAGACGGTGGTGCTGCGGTTTTCTTGGTGTCGCGGTTGACGAGTTTTTTGGCCGGCCAGGATTTATATTGACAAGACGACGAACCGTCAGGCGGCCGGTCATGCGCCTCAGAACCCTTGTCTGCTCAGGAGAGCTCTTGGGCACAAAAAGAGTCATGTGGTCACAAGGAGACGTGTGACTATTCATATTTTATTCAAAATACCAAATGCCAACTACTCCTATGAGTTGTTCGTATTTTTATTAATTTTTAGGTGCTGCTTTATGGTCCCTAATTTTTGAAGGAAGCAATTAGGTGTCATTTAAAAAAAAGCGTCAACAGCCTAGTATAAAGAAGGCAACCATTGCCCGCACACCAGTAAACCCGCGTCGGCATTGACTACTCCCTCCATCCCAAATATTTACACTTGTTGACTTCTGTGCTTCACGTTTCACCATTCGTCTTATTTGAAAAAATTGTGAAAGTAATATTTATTTTACTATGACATGTTTTATCATAATATATATTTTAAATATATCATAATTATTCTACATTTTCACAAATTTTTTGAATAAGATGAATGGTAAAATGTGATTTGTAAAAGTCAAAGGGTGCAAAATGAATACTCAACTGCCCCTTCTTCTTTCTGAATGGATAAGCGCAGCACTTTCCTTGAAAAAAAGCACAGAGGAGGCATGAGAGGAGGCATGGAGACAGAGACGATGATGAGCGCCAGCGAGGGGCCAAGCAGCGGACGACCCTGCGCACCCGGGATCGAGGAGAATCGGAACGAAAAGCGGTGCCGCAACTGGATCCGCGTGCATGTCGGTGAGATGGCAGCGAAGAGGGAGATGACGTTGAGCGCCGGAGAGGGGCCAAGTGGCGGTGGAGTGAACCCAATGCCGGAGACGAGGGTCCTCGACTGGATCCTCTCGGATTCCGATGAGGGGCCAAGCAGTGGCAAGGAGGAGTGTGCAGACGAGGGGGCAGCGAAGTGGGCGAGGGGCCTGCCTCACGTTTGCGAGCACAATTGTCTGGTAACTACGAAGAGTTGTCGAGGGAGCGGCGAAGAAGGTGTAGAGGACCTCATCTCTGACTCTGGCAACGACTACGACGACAGTGGGGCAAGTTTCTCTGAATCTCACTGCCTTTTTGCTTGTTCTATAAATGGAGCTTAAGGTAGCTTGAGCTTGAGCTTCATAAAGTTAATTAGTGCCTATGACGATGTCTTCCATGCTTGTCATGATCTTATACCAAGTTCTGAGGTAAATCAGTTCTGAACTAAGTTCTGCTTTTACTTGTCACACCCTGTTATGAAGCCTAGGATAATTTTCAAGTTCTTATATAATTTTCCTATGACTGTTCCTATACTTCTCCAAGTTCTGAGGCAAATTAGTTCTGAATTGACTATATTATTCTTAGGGCAGTCTTAATGGAGGAAACTGACACGGTTTCCATAGCATAAGAAATCTCTATAGAAACTATACTTCACAGCGGTAGTGTCTTCAAGTAATAATTGTTTTTTCTTTCTATCTCCCAATTTGACCAATGGCGAGTGTTGAATTAATCCTATAGAAACTAGTGGTTTCTTCCCAATGGCAAATTCAAAGTTTCTTGTGCATTGGGTCAAGAGTAGAAATGGTTTCTCCATGAGGAAACCATTTCTATGATTTGTGCTCTCTTTTCTCATTAATTAGGTTGCCACATCACCATTTTGCTTAGTTAGCATGATAATTAATAGACATAGAAACCACCATAAATGTTCCATTGGGTATGCCTTATACCATGTTTAACCCTGTTTCATGCAAAACTCTTTGAGTCGCAAGCAGAGCTTGAGTTACTTCTAAACCTTAATGTCTGGGATTATGTGAAACCTGAATTTGAAAAAAATCACGAAAGAAGTGAACATCCTCTTCAAAAAGGCTAAGCACATAAGGAGGTACAAGTATACCACTGAACAAAATCTCGAGCCCATTGAAAGTGCGCTCGAAGGGCTTCAAGAATCCTTAGTTGTTTACGAAGAGGCTGCAAAAATAGCCAATCTTGATGGGGCATGATCTAGTTCAAGCTTGTTGATGTGCAGGGTCAGTAGCCATACTTTTGTGGATGTTCAAGGGGCATGCCTTTGTTGATGTGTATGGTCAGATAGCACGACCATAGCAAATAATGTGATGGACAAGTTAAGTCCTAGCCTGATATTTGGACAAGTTAACCTTTTGTAATAATCATCTTTATTCATGTGGACAAGTTATCTTCTTCTTTGTGGACAAGTTATCTCTCTTATGATGTCTGTTTTGTCTTAGAAGATATGTGTGTTGATTGTGCCTGTATGTCGAAGTGGAAGCAATGAGAGATGGAGTTGACCTGTCAATGAGGACAGACTCAAATGAGACAATGATTAACAAACCCCCCTCTCATTTGTTCACTGTCGCCTCGCTCCCGCTTCACAGCAGTGAAGAGTGCTCTCAGACTTTAATTATTGGGCTCTCAAACTAGTAACAGGAGTCAAATGCTCATCGGTAACGGACTTTATAGCACGTTACCAATATGGAGTGATCAGTAACGGACTTAAACAACCCGTTACCATAGGGCATTGATCAGTAACGGACTTTACGAGCTCATTACCGATAGGTTTAACTTGTGTAACGGGCTCTATTTAACGTCCGTTACAAAGAATTCATGTAACGGGCATTTAAGACGACCGTTACCATAAGTCCACATTTGTAACGGGTGTTGCGGAGGCCAACCCTAGGGTTGACATGCCGCGCTTATCTGTAATGGGCGCCAAGTAACAACCGTTACAGATGTGGGTGCATGTAACGGATGTTAGGGGCCTGTTACAAATGCTGCGTGAGCTATTTGAAGTTTTCACGTAGTGAGTTCAGAGTGTGTGGGCAGGAGTTGGCTGCTGTTGCTGCCGGCTCCTTTGACCTCTCACACGAGGTGACAAGAAACCGCAATGGCGTGCATTGAGAGATCGTGACGGCTCTGGTTGATAGTTTTTCGCGGATAGGGAGAGAAGTCGTGTCGCGACAACAGAGGAACACACATGCATTAGCAGAAATATTAGAATCTTTGCGGAGGAGTGAGGGGGTATGCGTCTTTTTAGGCGAGACACATTGGGTGGGCCCGGCGGGTATGGAGGGTGGGAAGATGCGGGGTGGGTGACAAAAATAATTCGTTTTTGGCAGAAACGCTCCCCAAATTGCGATTTTTATGGTCGTTCCACATTTTTGGTCATCACGCAACTTGACGGGTTGGTCCGGCGTGAGGGGTAAGGCGGGTCCGAGTTGGGTCAGAAAAGTTTTCAATTGTCTTCACTCCTTATTTACCTGTATGCCATTGTAAAAGTTGGTACCAACCTGTGTGCCACTACAAAGTTCGTTCGCACGTTTGGGCCATCCACTTGAACTTCTTTGCCCTCACCGCCATTCCGTCCGTGTTCCGTCAAGTTTCTACCGTTTGGGAGCCCTGATATGTGGGACCAGGCAAATAAAATGTCTATCTTACCCTTTGTCATTGTGGGTCGCACCTGTCGTTGCCTTTCCAATGTTTTTCCTTCCATCTGTTCTTCCTCATCTGTCCGATGACGTCGTGCGCCAGGCTCTCTCCGCGATTCCGCGCGGCCCAGTGCCGACGACCTTCGCTGCTACGGCGAGCTCCCCTTCGTCGCGCACATTGAACTTGTCGTCGTTGCTGACCACGTTGTCGAAGCTCCTCTACGAGCGCTTGCCAGCTTCCATGGTCGAGCTCGCTCCCGCACACCTGTGACGGCCGATGTCAAGCTCTCCCGTGCCTGGGCGCCAGCGGTGGCCAGGAACGAGCTCCCCCACGTGCACCATTGACGATGGAGGTGGCATCTTCCTTGGTCGCGTACTTGCGTTGCCAACGCCACTCAGCTCGGCAAGGCATAGCTCATCGCCATCTTCTTCTATGTCCCACACCTTTGCGAGTGCCTAGTTGGTTACTACATGAGGTGAGGCGAGATTGAATTCGATTTTGCTAAATAAATTGCTCGTGAGTCATGAGAGCTTTGTTTATGTTATCTCGAGATAGAGAGACCTTGCTCCGAGGCACTTGCGAGTTAGTCTGAGGGGTCGCCAATCGCCATTGCTAGGGATCCAAAGATTGGGCCCAAGTAATCCATGGATGGTTGGCCTGAGGCGCCCGGGCCGCAACAGCCTAGCGGAGCTTGCCCTCGGCGGCATGCCCGCGGCGGTCGGAGTAGATATCGGTCGTGTGCACACCCACGGTGGTGTGCCTGAGGTGGCCGGGTCCGTGCTGGCCATTGCCAGGCATGGAGCCGAGGAAGGTGTCCGCGACGCCATCTAGCATGTGGTCAACAACGACGTCGTTGAGCACCTCCTACGCCACGGCTGTGTCCAGCTTGGCGGGGATGTAGTGGAGGTCGCTACACAAGCAGCGGGGCCGCAGCCCGACGGCGACCGTGCGACTGTCCAGCCTGGTGGGGGCGCAGGGAGGTCGCCTAGAAGGGGCGGGATCAGGCGTCGGTGATCGCGTGCCCGTTTAGGAGGTCGCCGGACACGAGACGGGGCCGCATCTCGGCGTGGCAGGGGCGCGGGGGAGGTGGCAATCGGCCGAGGGAGACTGGAGGATGAAGGAGAGATTGCTGGGCCCACATGGGTCAATTTGTCCTTTTACTAGTCTCCGTTAGTTGGAAAAGTGGACGGAATGGTGTTGAAGACAAAGAAGTTCGAGTCGATGGCACATAGGTGCGAGTGAAATTTTTAGTGGCACACAGGTCGGCGCCATCTTTTATAATGGCATGTAGGCAAAACAAAAGAGCTAGGGTTTAAGAGATGGCTGCCATCCTCTCACCACTTGGGTTATATGGAGGCAATCGAAAGAGTAAACTACCCTTACTAGGTAACTAGGGATACATTCCCCTCAAGGGAGAATTTCGAAGTCTTTGTCTTCGCACCATCGGACGGATGCCCAACTACCGCAAACTTGCTTAGCCTCAATGCAAGCCTTGCGATCTAGACGCATGTCCTCCGCTTTGAAGATTCTAGACTGCATCGTCGAACATTGGTCAGACCGGTCCGATGCTGCTGCATCTCCGTCTTCGGTTCTTCGGTCTTGACTTTGTGGACAACGAAAGAACCTAGTGGTTTTCTGGTGGACCACCAGAAACCCCGCGAACTCGGTGTAGGCTCTGCCAATCACCACTCATGACTCAGCTCCCACGTAGTCCCGACTCGACCTTGGTTTTAGGCTCAACCAAGAAACAGTCTATGACTTCGTCTCGTCCTTCTTGCCACCATGCGGCCCGCACTTGACTCTGCTGGCCACCGGGTCCCTCGAATCAAGCGTACTTGTCTTCTCCACACATGGAGACCTCACCGGAAATGACCATTCGTGCTTGTTCTTTACCTGCACCAACACAAGTAAAGCCGCAACCTGCATCTGCAATACTTAGCCAAGAATCAGTCCACACCACGTTGTCAATCACTCATCACACTAGGAAGCAACCGTCCACCGGTCCTCGAACCACACATGGCTCTCAATCTCCCCCTTGATGAGTGGACTGACAACACACACGGTTTAATAACCAAAGATAAAAATAAAACAAAAGAAACAACTAAAAGAAACTCCAACAAGCGATCGAAAGCCAAAGAAAAGCAAAGAGCAAGATCACTTGAAGAAGATAGGTCTCAGACCCCTTAGGCAAGGGTAACAACTCAACACATCCGAGACAAAACCATGCTCAAGCAAAGAGCACAAACCACCAAACAAAAGCTCGAAAACCACAAAGAGCTCGCTCTGCACACATGCAAGCTCCCCTTGAACCAATGCAACTCCCCCTGGACGAATGCATGCAAACCTCCTCGCAAAACAGATCAGCTGCTTCAGCTTTACTCTGACCAGTTAGACCGATCAACCTCACCGGTCAGACTGGTGGGTTAGATCGCCCAGTACCTGGGAACTCACACCGGTCAGACCGGTGGGTGGCATCGCTCAGGCCGATGACCATCTGGGAACTGCACAAGCTCAAAAATAGCTCGAAACCACTTGGAAACCTTCTAAATCCACGCAACAAGCCAAAACATGCTCAAACTTCTCCCCCTTGTTGACAATGCATGAGTCAAGACAAAAATGCAAAAAATGCAACCTAGAGCTTCTCAAATAGACAAAATTCAACATAGGATGCTACATATATCCAAATGAGCAAGTTAGATACTCTATAGTTTCGTAATGACATCAACTACAAGATCACCAAGTTTAACAACCATTGGACAAAGCTAAGATAGAATTGAGCAATTTTCGAAATTCACCCTCGCATGAGCAAAGTCCTAAACATGAGCAAAACATGTCGAAATGGTAAAGCCACACAAACTTTATGCTAGGACAACCATTATAATCATAAGACCATCATAAACACCCACAAGCACCTCATGTCATGTCAAAGCCACCGAGCCATGTGCCTACTTCTATATATGAGACTTCTAATTGATAGGAATCATGCAACAATTTATCACCCAAGGCAAATTAAATTTAGCACATATGACACGGGAGCACATATTTCAAGCAATTTACATTTCATTTTCAGATTTGAAATTGGTACATGAAATGTCTTTGCGACAAAAAGAAACTTATGCCCCTCCACAAGATCAAGCATGGGGGCTAAACATTCATGATGACAAATAAGCCTTTGGCCCCATGTGATCAAAATAAGCTATCCAACCACAAATTAAGCATAGCCAAGCCACTAAAACATGTCAAGATCATATAAAGGCATTTACCCATAAGAGAGCATACATGTGACATGTTTCAAAAACATAGCCATCAACCATGGATATAAATGAAGATCATCATGAGCTAAGCCAAACTAACAATAGCTTACCAAACTAGCTCACAAAGACATAAATATCATACCATGGTGAACAATGTATATGGGAGAAGCTTTTCCTACACAATGCATATGATACAAAGATGCCTATACATCATGTTACATATGCCATGCCAAATGCAAGAAATGCACAAAGGAAAGCTATACATATGCTACAAAGGATGTCCCACACACCCAACTCAAGAAATCAAACAAACACCAAGCTCCCCCCACAAACGAGTGATAGTTGCTTGATCTAGGGGTTTGGTGAAAATATCAGCTAGCTGGTCATGTGTGGGTACATGGATCAAAGAGATTTTTCCTTTCTCTACGTGTCTCTCAGGAAATGATACCTTGCTCCTATGTGCTTGATTTTGGAGTGAAGAACTGGGTTCTTTGCAACACTTATGGCACTGGTGCTGTCACATTGAAGTGGGACATGGGTAAACTCCTCACCAAAGTCGCTCATGGTGTATGTGATCCAAAGAAGCTGAGAGCAACAACTAGCTGCGGGCACATACTCTACCTCGGTAGTGGATTGAGCAACACTCAACTGTTTGTGGGAAGACCAAGACAACAAAGAAGAACCCAAGAATTTGTCACACCCGGTTTCCAAGGCAAACCCGAATGCATTGATCACGTGTGCGCCAGGATCAAGTTACACACACGCTTAGACATTATGAATACCAAAATCAGTGCCACACGAATAAAGAGTTATTAAAAACCATAGTCTTAATCGAAACTTAAACAAACGAGTTCTCGCAGCGGACAAAATGCCTCCACGAGCGGTGACCGAAGACTACGCACACCTAGAACTCCGGAAATCTTCCGGATTATCTTCAAAGTTCTCCCGGTCCGAGCAAATCCGGGTATTGTAGATGCAAGAGAATAAACAAGCGTGAGCACATATCGTACTCGGCAAGGGGAAAACAACATAACATGCAAGGCCATATGGTGGATGGCTAAGGTTCAAGCACTTTAGCATTTTAGGCGGGCAAGTTTTATTAGCAACTTCGATTACTAAAGGTGTAAGTTCATACCAACCCAATTAATAAGATATAAGCATCATAAATAAAGGAAATAAACCACAATTTAATCATTAAAGTTCCATAATTTAATCATGTGAGTGTCCAGGCCGCTCTTGACCGTGAGCACGGCTAATCGATTAGTTTAACACTGCGAGAGGTTGTACATCTTTACCCACAAGCGGCGTAAAAGCTCCGAAGAACTTTGGACCCAACCATGCGGTGTTTGCAAGACACCATACCACACTTCCGAGGTGTGATTGCATAGGGACGCTACATCGCCTTTACAAAGGTTCCCCGCCAAGTTATGACCCACAAGGTCGGATCGATTAGCAAGGTATAAAGTCCCCTAGCGAGTCAATACCCCACCATAAAAGAATAACTCACCCAACCCCCGCTAGAGCGAGTCCATACCCCACGATACCGCCGATCCCTTGTCCTTATCGGGTAAGACCATCCCATGCTAAAGTTCCTAATTAATCGGCCAAGACCATTGCCCATTAGTTCTTGTGGTTGTCTTGTTTTCTGGGTGGTTCTCCATGTTCCGATTATCAAATTAAAGTGGTCTTGCAAAGTAAAAGATCATAAACGGAACATGAAATAACAAAAAGGTAACCAAGTAGATTAATACCAATACCCAGTTGAGCATGCTAAGCAATAACTACCACAAGATTAATTTAATTCCCGGCATCAAGGTAAAGGTAGACAAAAGCTAGGCATGATCCTTAATAGGTTCCCATCAAATTAATGCAAGCGAAAAGTAAAAACAGTGAATTTAAATGCATGTTATGTAGGACAAGCGGGCATGCATCAAGGAATACTTGCCTTCAACAAAGCCTTGCTGCTCAAACTCTTGCACGACCGGATCTTCAAATCCCTCGAACGAATCGCTCTCTACGGTCCACAATCATCACATACAAGCATACAATAGAAATAAATAAGAAACAGTCACCAAACAGATCAAACAGATCTAAACAGTAGCATGAAACTAATCTACGCTTCGAGACGAACGCGTGGACATAAAGAACACTAAAATCGGAGCTAAAACGACCAAGATATGGGCTCGGGAAATTCCGGGGGACTAATGCGAAGATTTGAAAAGGTTTCGGGCTTAAATAAAGAAAAAGGACTAAGCTGTAAGGAATCTTATACGGTGGAAGGGTATTTTTGTAAATAAAGAAAATCCGGGGGCTTTTCGCAAAAACGCCGGGGGCGGCGGTGGGTTGACTTTGGTCGACCGGGTTGACCCGATCCGGGACCGTTGGATCGGATCTAGCGGGCCGCGGTGGCTCACGGGCGAAGCGGCGCGGTGGATAGGGTCGGGGGCGTTGGATCTCCATCCAACGGGCGAGATCCTGCGCAAGCGGCCAAAAGGCGGCGGCCGGCGGGGACGGCGGCGGCGGCGGCGGGCGGCGGCGGAGTCGCCGGCGGAAACCCGATCTAGGGTTTCGGCCCCGATTCGAGGCGCGGGTTGCACCTAAGCGACGCGCGCGAGTTGGCGAGCCTAGCTAAGGCCACGGTTCGGGCGGAGAAGCGGCGGCGCGGGCGGCCGACGCGGCGGCGCGGCGGTGGAGCTCCGGCGGACGGGCCTAGGGCGGCGGAGTGCACGGGGGACATCAACAAGCGGCGGCCGGCGGGTGGCTCACCTCCTTGCGCGGCTCCGGATGCGATCCACGGCGGCGAGCGGGCGACGACGGCGGCGGGCACCGAAGCGGCGGCGCTAGGGTTTTGGGTGGCGGCGGCGCACGGGCTAGAGCGGCTAGGGCACGGCGGCTCGGTTTGGGGGGGGGTCCAAGGAGGCGGCGGCGTGCTATAAATAGTCCGGGCGGGGGTGTCCTTGGCGTGCGGGCCACGCACGGGGAGTCGTGCCCCCGTCGGACTCGGGTGGCGGCGCGGCCGTGGCCGACGCCGGGTCGGGCACGGCGCGGCGGCGGGGGATGACGGGGTGGGGCCCCCTGTCGGCGGCGGGGGCGCGGCGGAGGCGCGGGTGGCGGGCGGGGCGCGGCAAGCCGGGCCGGTTTGGCTTGCTTCGGGCCCAAAAGGCTTGCGCGTGCGGGCGGGCAGTGCGGCCTTGCGGGCTGGCTAAAAAAAAGAAAGGACTGGTGCTGTAGCTGCTGGGCTGGGCTAGATGGAGAAGGGAAAAAGGAGAAAAGATTTTGGGGTTTTTGGGATTTAGGAAAGGCACCAAACAAAATGGAAATTCAAATTTGAATTTGAATTCCAACAACCAAAACAATGCTCCAGCATGTATGCAACACTTAAATCCTATATTTCATTAAAGTTATTTTAGAAAAGTGTTAAATGCCTAAAATTAAATAAAACAACCTTATACTCCTTAAGCAATTAAATGGTTGCTATCAAATTTTAATAAAGCCAAGTTTTTAGTAGAGTTAGGGTGTTACAAATCCTACCCCCCTTAAGAAGAATCTCGTCCTCGAGATTCGGACAGATTGGGAAAAAGATGCGGAAACTCGCTTTCGGCTCATCCTCTCTTTCCCATGTTGCCTCATCCTCTGCATGATTACTCCATTGTACTTTACACATCTTAATCACACTATTCCTGGTGATCCTTGTCATTGTTTCCAATATTCGAATGGGGTGTTCAACTATAGTGAGATCTTCCCCAACGTTTAGATCATCCAAGGGTAACGGCTCTTTGTCATGAGGGCCAAAACCCTTCTTCAACTGAGAGATATGGAACACATCATGCACATCGGCCTAGCCGGACCGGCAACTCTAATCGTAAGCCACTTCTCCCACTCTCTCAATGATCTTGAAAGGTCCAATAAAGCGAGGTGACAACTTTCCTTTAACTGCGAATCGACGCAACCCTCGATAGGTGATACCTTTAGGTACACGTAATCGCCTTCCCGAAAGACCACATCTCTTCGTTTACCATCCGCATAGCTTTTCCGTCTAGGACCGAGCAATCCTCAAATTTTCTGCGATAATGCGAACTTGTTTCTCCGCTTCCCTGATAATATCGGCCCCAAATAACTGCCTTTCGCCTGTCTCACTCCAAAATAACGGAGTCCTACACTTCCTTCCATATAGAGCCTCAAAGGGTGACATTTTGAGACTGGCTTGGTAACTGTTGTTATAAGAGAATTCGGCATACGGCAAGCTCTTATCCCAACTACAACCATGCTTAAGCGCACATGCTCTCAGCATGTCCTCTAGGATCTGATTGGTTCTCTCTGTCTGTCCATCTGTCTGTGGATGATAAGCTGAGCTGAAATTTAGCTTAGTATCCAGAGATTCATGCAACTTCCCCCAGAAACGAGAAGTAAACTGAGTACCTCTGTCTGACACGATCTTCTTTGGTACACCATGCAAACACACGATCCTGGACATGTATAGCTCTGCCAACTTAGCTCCTGTATAGGTAGTCTTTACCGGAATAAAGTGAGCTACCTTAGTCAAACGATCCACGATAACCCAAATCGAATCATAACCATCTCGGGTCCGGGGTAAACCCACTATGAAATCCATTCCGATCTCTTCCCACTTCCACTCAGGCACCTTCAAAGGTTGAAGCAAACCAGTGGGTCTTTGATGTTCAGCCTTAACCCGGTGACAAGTGTCGCACAAAGCCACATGGGCGGCCACATCTCTTTTCATACCGTACCACCAATATCTCTGTTTAAGATCCTGGTACATCTTAGTACTGCCTGGATGGATAGAGTAAGCTGAGTCGTGAGCTTCTCTCAAGATCTTCTCTCTGAGATCTCCTGTCTCTGGTACACACAACCGGTTCTTAAACCACACGGTTCCTTGCTCATCTTCTCGTGAAATGCGGGGCTTCTCCTTGTTGCATACTCTCTTTAATCTTTTGTATTCCAGCATCCTCTAGCTGCCACTTGCGTATCTCTTGCTCTAGAGTAGACTGTACTTCCAAAGTCACTCCTTCCGCATGTGAAACCACTTTCAAGTTGAGCCCTTCAAACTCTTTTACCAACTCGTCAGGAAACTGAATGGTCATTGCCATGTTAGTGTGGCCCTTCCGAGCTTAAAGCATCAGCAACCAGATTCGCTTTACCGGATGGTAATGAATCTCTAGATCATAGTCCTTGATCAACTCTAACCAACGACGCTGTCTTAGATTAAGATCCTTCTGAGTAAAGATGTACTTCAAACTCTTGTGATCAGTATAGATCTGGCACTTAGTTCCCATAATGTAGTGTCTCCAAATCTTCAATGCATGAACCACTGCTGCTAACTCAAGATCATGCGTAGGATAGTTCAACTCATGCTTCCTTAACTGACGAGATGCATAGGCTATCACATGACCTTCTTGCATCAACACACATCCTAGACCATGTCGAGATGCATCACAATATATGTCAAAACTCTTTCGTAGATCGGGCATTACTAGAACAGGTGCTGTGGTTAACCGCTTCTTTAACTCTTCAAAGCGGAGTGACATGCACCGGTCCATTTGAATTCCCCGTCCTTCTCTAGCAATGTAGTGAGGGGCTTCACAATCTTAGAGAATCCTTCAATAAACCGACGATAGTAACCGGCAAGTCCAAGGAAACTCCGAATCTCGAAGCGTACGAGGGGCTTCCCACTTCAATACATCGCTAACCTTGCTAGGATCCACAAGCAATACCTCCGTTCGTGATGATATGACCTAGGAAAGATACTTCCTTGAGCCGGAACTCACACTTGCCGAACTTCGCATATAACTCATGATCTCTTAGCTTCGCAACACAAGTCTCAAATGCTCCTCATGGTCCTCCTCATTCTTGGAGTAGATCAGAATGTCATCAATGAATACCACAACAAACTTGTCCAGATACTCCATAAAGATCTTGTTCATCAAGTACATAAAGTACGCGGGTGCATTGGTTAACCCAAAAGACATAACTGTGTACTCATAAAGTCCATACCTGGTAGTAAAAGCTGTCTTAGGAATATCTGAAGGCCTAATCTTCAACTGATGGTAACCTGATCGCAGATCGATCTTAGAAAACACGGTTGCTCCTCTCATCTGATCAAACAAATCTTCAATACGTAGCAGAGGATACTTGTTCTTGATAGTAACATCATTAAGAGACCTGTAATCAACACACATTCTCTGCGTGCCATCTTTCTTACCAACAAAGATAACGGGTGCTCCCCAAGGTGATGAACTAGCACGAATGAACCCTTTACCCAATAATTCTTTAATCTGAGCTTTAAGTTCTTGTAACTGATCACTAGACATTCTATATGGGCGCTTAGAGATAGGAGCGTACCGGGTAAAAGATCAATAACGAACTCAACATCTCGGTCGGGGGGCATACACGGCAACTCCTCGGGAAACACATCGGGATAATCGCACACTACTCGTATGTCTTCCAAGGCCGCTCCGTCAAGCTTATTCACGGCAACGGCATTTGATGGTGCGGGATGCTCGCAAACTCAAACCTTTCACCGAATTTGGACTTGTAAGAAGGATTGACCTCTTAGCACACCGAATCACCGCATCACACGCGGTCAACCATCCCATTCCCAATATCACATCGACCCCCTTTGAATCCAAGATTATAAGATTGGCACGGAAATCTCTCGCCCACAATCTTGAGATGGACGTTATCACATTTATAGATAGCTTTCAATTCCCCCCGGGTGAGGTAACTAACATGTGGCGAGACATGGGACCGATAGGTAGATTATGTTGAGCTACGAACTGGGATGTAATGAAAGAATGGGATGCTCCGAGAATCAAACAAAGCGAGGCGGGAGTAGAGTTAACTAGAAACATACCGAGCACTACTGCGGGGTTCTCCGGGCGACTTCAGCATCAACGTGCATTGCCTTGCCTCGTGCATAGCTCTGTTGTCCCTTGTTAGACTGCGGGGTTTGGCTTCCGCTCCTTGTCTGCTGCTCGGTTACGTGTGGGGGTGTGTGGAGGGTTCCTCTTTGGGCAAGCATTGGCATAGTGACCAAGCTCTCCGCACTTGAAGCAAGTAGTGGTGGCAGGATTGGGCGGTGCCACGGTCCTTACGGGTGTGCCAAGCGGGGCTCTCTGCCGACTCGCCGGGAAGGCGGGGCGGGGGAGTACGAGGAACGGGACGGCCGAAACTGGCCGAGCGGAGCCGCCGGGCCGCCGAACGGGGACGCCGGGGCCGCTGCTGCCCAAAGTTTCCACCCGGTCCCCCATAGCGGAACGGGGGTGTTCGGCGGTGGGTTGAAGCGCGGGCGAGACGCACTCCCAAACCGCCCGAGGCGGCGGCCTTCCTCTTCGCTCTCCGAGCTCCTTGCGCTTGTGCTCCAAGCGGATAGCGGCATCAACTAGGCTGCCGAAAGTTAGGAAAAGGATATGACATCGGCTGGTGCTGCGGCGAACCAACCAATCCATCCAAGAACGGCTCCTGCTTCTTCCTATCTTCGACAACCTCCTCGGGTGCATAGCGAGATAGCTCGGTGAACTTGTCTCTATACTCGGCCACCGACATTCCTCCTCGCTTCGAGAGAAAGGAACTCCTTCTTCTTGATCTTCATGACTCCGAGAGGGTATGTGATGGCTCCCGAAGTTGGTGGTAAACTCCTCCCAAGTGATAGTGTGCGGGGCGGCATGAGCGGCGAGTACGCATCCCACCAAGCGGCCGCGGAGCCACGAAGTCGTCTGCGGCATACGGGACCTTCTCTCTGTCGTCACACCGACGGGTAGTGAGCATCTTAAGTATTATCTTGAGCCAATCTTCAGCTTCCGGTGGATCGGCGGCGTGAGTAAACACGGGAGGGTGATGACTCATGAACTCTCGGTGCTTGTTGCGAGGCGCGGTGGCGGCACCGGCGGATTGTTGACACGAGCTTGCAAGTTTGTCACGGTGGTGGTCAAGTTACGGGAGGAGCCGGGTCTGTGCCTCCAAGAAGCTGCTGCATAGCGGGATCCATTTGTACTTGGCTGGGGTGCTCTTCCTGCGGGTTGATTAACACCTGATCCTGACCTGGTGTTCACCATCTGAGTGTTAGGAACATTATTTTAGATGATTGCACCAAGGTTTAAACTTAGGAAGATAAGATAGCAATGATATTCAGATAAGACAGATTCTGTTGACTCCAAACAATCGGGCATAGCTCTCTGTATAAGTAACCAAAAATTATGGATTTTGGACTGATAAAAGGTAATGAAATTATGAAACTACTCCCACTGGAATCATCTCAATCGGAGTTGTGTAGCTCTGGTTATAAAATAAACAAGTCAGGTAGGTCGGCAGTGTTTAACAGATTCGTGGGGCTGTAATGTTTTAGTCATATCTCTCTGGTTTTCCATCCAAATATTCTGAATTTTGCACTGAAAATCAGTAATGAAATTCTTGAACTTTTCCAATTGGTTTTACTACAATCGGAGTTCTGTAGCCCGAGATAAAATTAAAACAGTACTGCTGACTCAGAAAACTGTGCGAACAGATTTTTGGGATCTCGAATTTGTATTAAGGAAAAACTTAAGAGGACAAAAAGATTAAGATAGATAACTGATTGAGACTGAAAGATAACCCCACAAACTTACTACTAAACCAATGTCGTTGTGGTCATCACTCCACAACACATTGCACTCAACCAAAAATCCAACTCATACATTAAGCACAAAATCAAGCATTCAACCACACCTCTAAGCTAATCACACTTTACCGATCGTCTACTAGCGATTACAAAGAAATCCTATCCTTAATTTTAAACCTAAGGACTATCTTCTGCCATGGCATCTGTGCGAGCGTCAGGGGAGTCGTAGTGTGGCCTCTTGGGTGATGGGGAGGTACATCCTTCTGCGGCTTCATGGGCTTCCGGCTGCTCCCTGTTCAAAAGTGCAGCTTCCAAGGCACGCCTGCGTCTCCAGAGTGAAGATTTGCTGCTGTGCTGCATATAGCGTGTTGTTGGCATCATCCAATGCAGTGTTCACAGCTGCAAGTAGACCTCGGACATTGTTGAGCGTCCCTTCATAGGCTGGTGCTGGGGCGATGTAAGTCTTGGCTTCCCCACTTGCCCTAAATGGTGTGTAGCGGCAGTGGGTATCCTCCAACCTGTCACGCTCCTTGTGAGAGAGCACATAGAGCGCCCTCCGAGCTGACTCTGCTATCCCAGCATCCATAGTAGTCCTGTGAGCCACATCATGATGCTTGGACATCTCCTTCACCCCACGGCATGGAATGTACTCCTCCAAGATGGCAGCAACCTCCCAATGGGGCTCGAACCATGGATGGGTCCACAGCTCAGAATGGTAGACAGGGGCCTTGTCATAGCCTAGGCGAAGTACCATTGCCCTCAGGTGGTCTGCCATGGGTATGCCTACTCCATCAGCTCTGTAATGGTACACTTCCCAGATCGCTTCTCTCTCTTCCTCCTCTTGCTCTTGTTCCTCCATCTCTTGATCTGAGGGATCTTCATCTTCTTCTGGCGCCTGCTCCTCCAGGTTGGGTTGTTCAGCTAGCTCATCCTCCTCTTGGATCACCTCCTCCGGATCTTCCTCATCATCAGGCACCATGATAAGGTTAGGGAAAACCACAGGTGCAGGCTCCATCTCAATCTCCTCATCTGTATCTCCATCATGCAAATCATGGTGCGTTCTGCGGAGCATGCTGGTGGACTGCTCCGGCCGAGAAGTCTCCAAGCTACGAACCATCCGTAGTGTAGTGCGGAATGAGAGAGATGGTAAGATAAAAAGGATGAGAGCTAAAGCAAGCACAAGATAAAGAATGCGAGACGACTCAAGAGTGAAGCAAAAAGGCAAGAGTAAGGTTAGTAAAGAATAAAGCAAGCATGTGTAAGAAAGCTTCTATGAGTATAAAATCCTTAATTCGACCATTTTACGTCTAGGCTAGCGTTCCTACGGTCAACACGGCTACGGTACCACTCTGTCACACCCGGTTTCCAAGGCAAAGCGAATGCATTGATCACGTGTGCGCCGGGATCAAGTTACACACACGCTTAGACATTATGAATACCAAAATCGGTGCCACACGAATAAAGAGTTATTAAAAACCATAGTCTTAATCGAAACTTAAACAAACGAGTTCTCGCGGCGGACAAAATGCCTCCACGGGCGGTGGATCGAAGACTACGCACACCTAGAACTCCGGAAATCTTCCGGATTATCTTCAAAGTTCTCCCGGTCCGAGCGACAAATCCGGGTATTGTAGATGCAAGAGAATAAACAAGCGTGAGCACATATCGTACTCAGCAAGGGGAAAACAACATAACATGCAAGGCCATATGGTGGATGGCTAAGGTTCAAGCACTTTAGCATTTTAGTTGGGCAAGTTTTATTAGCAACCTGATTACTAAAGGTGTAAGTTCATACCAACCCAATTAATAAGATATAAGCATCATAAATAAAGGAAATAAACCACAATTTAATCATTAAAGTTCCATAATTTAATCATGTGAGTGTCCGGGCCGCTCTTGACCGTGAGCACGGCTAATCGATTAGTTTAACACTGCGAGAGGTTGTACATCTTTACCCACAAGCGGCGTAAAAGCTCCGAAGAACTTTGGACCCAACCATGCGGTGTTTGCAAGACACCATACCACACTTCCGAGGTGTGATTGCATAGGGACGCTACATGGCCTTTACAAAGGTTCCCCGGCAAGTTATGACCCACAAGGTCCGGATCGATTAGCAAGGTATAAAGTCCCCTAGCAGGTCAATACCCCACCATAAAAGAATAACTCACCCAACCCCTCGCTAGAGCGAGTCCATACCCCACGGTACCGCCGATCCCTTGTCCTTATCGGGTAAGACCATCCCATGCTAAAGTTCCTAATTAATCGCCAAGACCATTGCCCATTAGTTCTTGTGGTTGTCTTGTTTTCCTGGGTGGTTCTCCATGTTCCGATTATCAAATTAAAGTGGTCTTGCAAAGTAAAAGATCATAAACGGAACATGAAATAACAAAAAGGTAACCAAGTAGATTAATACCAATACCCAGTTGAGCATGCTAAGCAATAACTACCACAAGATTAATTTAATTCCCGGCATCAAGGTAAAGGTAGACAAAAGCTAGGCATGATCCTTAATAGGTTCCCATCAAATTAATGCAAGCGAAAAGTAAAAACAGTGAATTTAAATGCATGTTATGTAGGACAAGCGGGCATGCATCAAGGAATACTTGCCTTCAACAAAGCCTTGCTGCTCAAACTCTTGCACGACCGGATCTTCAAATCCCTCGAACGAATCGCTCTCTACGGTCCACAATCATCACATACAAGCATACAATAGAAGTAAATAAGAAACAATCACCAAACAGATCAAACAGATCTAAACAGTAGCATGAAACTAATCTACGCTTCGAGACGAACGCGTGGACATAAAGAACACTAAAATCGGAGCTAAAACGACCAAGATATGGGCTCGGGAAGTTCCAGGGACTAATCTGCGAAGATTTGAAAAGGTTTCGGGCTTAAATAAAGAAAAAGGACTAAACTGTAAGGAATCTTATACGGTGGAAGGGTATTTTTGTAAATAAAGAAAATCCAGGGGCTTTTCTGCAAAAACGCCAGGGCTGGCGGTGGGTTGACCTGGCTGACCGGGTTGACCCGATCTGGGACCGTTGGATCCGGATCTAGCGGCTGCGGTGGCTCGCGGGCGAAGCGGCGCGGCTGGATAGGGTCAGGGGCGTTGGATCTCCATCCAACGGCTGAGATCCTGCGCAAGCGGCCAAAAGGCAGCGGCCGGCCGGGGACGGCGGCGGCGGCGGCGGGCGGCGGCGGAGTCGCCGGCGGAAACCCGATCTAGGGTTTCGGCCCCGAGTCGAGGCGCGGGTTGCACCCTAGCGACGCGCGCGAGTTGGCGAGCCTAGCTAAGGCCACGGTTCGGGCGGAGAAGCGGCGGCGCGGGCGGCCGCGCGCGGCGGCGCGCGGTGGAGCTCGGGCGACGGGCCTAGGGCGGCGGAGTGCACGGGGACATCAACAAGCGGCGGCCGGCGGGTGGCTCACCTCCTTGCGCGGCTCCCCGATGCGATCCACGGCGGCGAGCGGGCGACGACGGCGGCGGGCACCGAAGCGGCGGCGCTAGGGTTTTGGGTGGCGGCGGCGCACGGGCTAGAGCGGCTAGGGCACGGCGGCTCGGGGGTGGGGGGGTCCAAGGAGGCGGCGGCGTGCTATAAATAGTCCGGGCGGGGGTGTCCTTGGCGTGCGGGCCACGCACGGGGAGTCGTGCCCCCGTCGGACTCGGGTGGCGGCGCGGCCGTGGCGGAGGGCGGGTCGGGCACGGCGTAGCGGCGGGGGATGACGGGGTGGGGCCCCCGTTAGCGGCGAGGGCGCGGCGGAGGCGCGGGTGGCGGGGGCGGCGCGGCAAGCCGGGCCGGTTTGGCTTGCTTCGGGCCCAAAAGGCTTGCGCGTGCGGGCGGGCACCGCGGCCTTGCGGGGCCGGCTAAAAAAAAAAAGAAAGGACCGGTGCCGTAGGCTGGTGGGCTGGGCTAGATGGAGAAGGGAAAAAGGAGAAAAGATTTTGGGGTTTTTGGGATTTAGGAAAGGCACCAAACAAAATGGAAATTCAAATTTGAATTTGAATTCCAACAACCAAAACAATGCTCCAGCATGTATGCAACACTTAAATCCTATATTTCATTAAAGTTATTTTAGAAAAGTGTTAAATGCCTAAAATTAAATAAAACAACCTTATACTCCTTAAGCAATTAAATGGTTGCTATCAAATTTTAATAAAGCCAAGTTTTTAGTAGAGTTAGGGTGTTACAGAATTGGCTAGTCCCAGAAGTGGACTTCCTATCCAACCGACACCCGTCAAAATCCGCGTATGAAAATCCATGAAGAGCCAAAGAAGAAGACACGGAGTACCAAAGGCCGAAGTCGGGAGTATGACGCAAATACCTAAAAATGCACTTGACTGCTTGCCGATGCGAAGTCCTTGGAGATGCTTGAAAACGAGCACACAAACATACCGAGAATTGGATGTCTGGCCTCGTCGCCGTCAAGTAGAGGAGTGACCCGATCATGCTCTGGTACTACTTCTGATCCACATGCTCACTTTCCTCGTCTGCATCAAGAGCTGTAGTCGTACTCATGGGCATCACCATGGTCTTGGAGTCCTCCATCTTGAACTTCCTCATAATGTTCTTGGTGTACTTAGCTTGTTCCTTCCTTTGATTGGTTGATCTAGAGCCCGAGGAAGAACTGCAACTCAACCATCATGCTCATCTCAAATTCCCTGCTCACGTCTTCTGCAAACCTTGCAACAAGAGAGTTAGACGAGCCACCAAAGACAATATCATCCACGTATGCCTGCACAATCAGGATATCTTTGCCCTGCCTGAGGAGAATCAAGGTCTGATCGACCTTCCCCATCTCAAACCCTCTCTCAAACAGGAACCCCTCAACCTACCGTACCAAGCTCTAGGAGCCTGCTTCAACCCATACAACGCCTTTCTCAACTTGTACACCCGGTGGAGGTACTTCTCACTCTCAAACCCTGGTGGTTGCCTCACATACACTTCTTCCTCCAACACACCGTTCAAGGAAGCACTCTTCACGTCCATTTGGTGCAATTTGAACCCTTTAGCCACAGAATAGGCTAGAAGAATCCTAATCACCTCCAAACAAGCTACCGGAGCAAAGGTCTCCTCGTAGTCGATCCCCTCTTTCCGACTATACCCTGAGCAACATGCATTGACTTGTTTCTCACCGCTTCTCCTTTCTCTCCCTCTTTGTTTTTCCACACACATTTTGTCCCAATCGGCTTACATCCTGGGAGAGGGTCAACCAACTCCCAAACTTGGTTTCTCTCAATATTCTCCAACTCCTAATGTATCGAATTAACCCAATTATGATCAGATAGCGCGTGTCCAATGTCTTTGGGTTCAAAAGTGGCAACAAAAGCAACATGAGCAAACTGAGAATTGTTCCGAACCCTCGACTGTGTTGTACGTTCATTCCTGACGCTGATGATCCTCGAAGCTGGGTGATCCACTTGTACTCACCGGGAAGGTTCTCGCCTTGATGCTACCTTCCCCTCAATACCAGCTTCGCCTTGATCTGGCTTTGTCGTCGTAGATGTGGGAGAGGGCCCGTTCTCGATCATCATCGAAGTAGTAGGTACATGCTCAGCTGCGGGCACCACACCACCATCTTCATCATCTCCATGTTCATGTTCCTCCTCCTGGAAAATCTCCTCTCCAAGTTCGTCGTCATCTGCACACTAAAAAACAAGCTGACTACGTGGTTACTCATCGACGGTTACCTCACAAGTCTCCACAATTATGTTAGTTTCAAGATTGAGCACACGAAATGCTCTAGAATGAGATACATAACCAAAGAAAATGCCATCGACAGACCTAGCCTCGAACGTGTCCAACTTCGTCTCTTTCTTAAGAATGAAGCATTTACAACCAAAAACATGGAAGTGACTCACTTGGGTGTGTGACCGAGCATAAACTCTTAGCAGGTTTTCTTCTTGTGAACCCTGAGGTAGATCCTGTTTGACATACAGCACACACTGTTAACCGCCTCATACCAGAACCTTCTCGGAATCCTATGCTCATCGAGCATCGTCCGGCCATCTCACACAAGGTCATGTTTTTCCTTTCCACCACACCATTATGGGGAGGCGTATACGGACTCGAAAACTGGTGTTCAAGACCCAAGTCATGGCAAATGGTTTCGAAGCGAGAGTTTTTGAATTCTGAGCCATTGTCACTGTGAATCGCTCGTATGGCATCTCCGTGCCTCTCGTTCTTCAACCTCAAGACAAGATCTCGAACAAAACCAAACGTCTTCCCTTTCTCTTCAAGAAAGAACACCCACGCATACCGAGAGTAGTCGTCCACCCCAACAAGGACATATCACTTCCTACCCGCAGATCGCACACGAGCTGGGCCAACAAGGTCCATATGGAGCAGTTGGCATGGATGCTCAATCATCACATCCGTGAGAGGCAGGTGAGAAGAGGCTACCATCTTGGCGTGCCTACATGGCGCACAAACCAACTCTTTCTCAAACTTCAACTGTGGCAATCCTCGGACCAAATTGAGTTTACTCAAGCGAGACAAAAGGTCAAAGCTCAAGTGACCCAACTTCCTATGCTACTTCCACAACTCACTCGAAGAACCAACCAAAAAGAACGCTCCACACCAGAAGACTGAGAGAAATCAGCTTGGAACGCCTAACCCTCGGGAACGACCATGCAAACTAGGTCCCCTCGAGAATCTAAAATCTGAGAACCACGAGGCTGAAACAACACTTCAAAGCCCTCATCCGACAATGGGACACGGAAAGCAAATTGAACCCCAGCGATTGAACAAGAGAAACACACCTTAGAGTGACCTTGTTACTTACCTTAATCTCACCTTCTGAGAGCACACACCCTCGCCCATTGTCCCTAAAGGTGATGTATGTCCTGGACACCACCGGGACGAAACTTGATAACTACCCCTTGTCCCCGGTCATATGCCTCCAGCAACCAGAGTCAATCAACCAAACGTTCCGCAAGTCTCCCACCTGAAATTCAAAAGAGGGCACATGAGTGAATAAACGACTTAGCACTAGGGTTAGTACCAAAAGAGTAAAACTAGTGCCGAGCCATTTACTACAAAGTGGGGTTTGCACAAACCAAATCATCACGCCTATCAAAGCTACCACCACGAACACCACCACGGTAACCACTATGAGGAAACCAACCCTCTCAAGCCGGAGCAGGACAAAACCCACGAAAGGAAGACCGTGGACCATTCCTCTTCTTCATCTCAAAGCTACGACTCCTCCCACCCTTGTATTGAGCACGAGGTGGAGAGCGTCTACAAAACTGACCACCTGCAAACTCACCATGCCAATCACCAAAACCACGACCACCTGAACAAAATCGAGCATCGTCACGAGCACGAGAAACAGACCGATGTCTGCCCAGACCTACACCAGTCTGACCGGCGGAGTGCACCGGTCTGACCGGTGGTGCTCATCCAGCAGCACCACCTGGCACCTTCCTATCTCTCCAAGCCGGAACTGTCCTCACAATTTCCTTGGCCCTGGGCTTCTGCATACGAGGCTCAAGTACACCATTGGAAGGGTGGTACTTGTCCTTGTTAGCCCACTCCTTCACCATTCTCTCCTCACACTTCCTTTTGAAGCAAAACTCGCCCTTGTGACCATCTCTCCCACAATAGTCACAATGAAACCGCACGGGCTTAGGTTTAGGCTTGGGATGTGGCTGCTCACTTGGTTCACCTCACTCGGCTTCTCATCCTTCTTCTCTTTCCCTACATACTCATTTCCCAAGTCACTCTTGAACTTGATAGGTTTTTGGAAATCATTGGTGGAGTGAGGGAATATAGGAGGATCTGGGGTTGTGTCAAGTTTGATTTTTAGTGGGTTGGGCTTAGGAGCATATGCATTTTTGTGAAAGGTTTTTGGTGGAGCTAGGATATCACTAGTATTCTCTCCTACCTCACCACTACACTCTCAAACCTTCTCTGAGTCAAGCGCTTGCCCATCATAGCACTTGTATGCCTCTATCATCATTCTAATCTGAGGTTCATGCCCCGACAACTAACCCATCATTTTTCTCAACTCATCATTCTCATCCTGCAAGCGATCCACATAATGTGCAAGTTCTAGCTTTTTCAAAGCATGCAACTCACAAGTAGAGCAAGAAGTGGGAATAGACTCTTTCAACTTAGCCTTAAGCGAAACAGTGTAAACATGCATCTCATCAATCTTTCCATGCAAAACAGGGCAAGAAGTGCAAGCACCTAGCAAAGCATGTCTAGACTTAAGCTCAGCCACTTCAACCCTAAGCACATCTAGTTCATCACAAGTAGAGGCATGCTTATCCTTGAGACTAGTAAGATCAGTTAGGTACACAGAGCAATCACAACAATCAATCTCATCAGAAACCACAGGTGAAGCCTTAAGCGAATCAATCTCAAGCTTAGCATCAAGGTTCTGGGTTTCTAGCTCAGCTACTCGATTCCTAGCATCTTCTAGCAAGGCCTTAAGCTCTTTTCTCATCTTCTTGGCCTCTCTAAGCATGTCATCATGATTATCAAGCAACTTGCCAAGATGCTCGTTCTCCTCATGCAAGAAGGGAAGCTCGTCACGTACCTCATTTTCGGAGTCGGAGTTCGAGTCGCTTTGGTGACTCTTCTTGCTGCTGGAGCTACGAGCCATGTCGCAGAAGCCATCTCTCGCATAGCAGCTCAGCCCGCTCAAGTTCCTGGATGACTTCTTGTTCTTACACCAATCACCTTCGTCTTCAATGCTACTCGAGCTCGAGGAAGAGTAGGCGGAGCTGGAGTCGACGTAGCTCGCTCCGACCATCACTCGGGCCTTCCTTGTCGCGTCCGTCCTTCCTCGACCATCGCTTGTCCTTGTGCTTGTTCTTATGTTGGTGATCGCGCCTCGATCGGTACTTGCCGTCCTTTGCTCGACCGGTGCTTGTAGCCATCCTTGTTCTCCGTTTTCTCTGGACAGTCGGTGACGAAGTGTCATGGCTTGCCACACTGGAAGCACGTCTGTGCCGTCCTCCTCGTGTTCACCCGGTTCTCGTGCAGCCTCTCGAACCGCCTAGTCAGCAACGCCAACTCATCCTCTCCAAGCATGTTGAACTCTTCGTCTGGCAAAGACAACAAAGAAGACAGAGAGTACATGTGACAGAACCGCCCAAAATAATTCTGTATTATCACCTAAGCCGGTCCACATGGCCATTAAGCAATAATAAAGAATTATTCTGTCGCTTCTACCGGGACATGCCCAGTAAATCACTTACAACAGGATCGAGATATGCGCTAAGCCCGCACGAAGGCGGGACCAGAGTACATCATTACATTACCTAAAAGTTCACAAGTTCAACATTATTACAAACCAGGTTTTTCATACATAAAAGTAAAGGTGATAAGAGTTTAAACAGTGGAAAATAAAACTAGCATAAGATACACATGGGAGGCCATCCATAGAGTATCACTCCTCGTCACCCTGCTCCCACTCAAGCTCCCAACCATCTGGAATAGAGCCAGGCCAGATGGGGTTACCTGAAAGCCAAAAATTAAGCAAGGCTGAGTATACTAATACTCAGCAAGACTTACCCGACAAAAAGAAAAATACAACTAGACATGCAAGGATTTTTGGCTGCTGGATTTGTTTTGCCAAAAGCGACTAAGAGTTGATCCTTATTTTCAGATTTTAGCTCCAATTCTAGTAGGTTAACCATTCTAGGTGAGCACCCGTACTAAACAAGCATGTTGTGCAAACAAAATTAAACAGGCAACAATATTAATCCAACAGTTCCATAAATAAGTGGGGTAGCCAGTGGTCAAGCCAACTCAGATAACGGTGAGTGACCGACGATCGATTGATTTATATCCTTGCAAGGTAAACCCAAGATACACGGAAGAAAGTAGACCCCAAGAAATCAAATAAAAGCGAATGCGGGGTCTACCCCGATCAGGCGGTTCCCGTCATTCCCCAGATTAGGGACAAGCGCTACAGTCCTATGTAGAAGGTTACTGGAATGCCCTCACACGGCACATCCAGACTCACGCTTGCACTACCGGAATCAAACCGAGAGAAGCATCGCAAGAGTAGTAGTGATAAAGTCCCCGCACAGGTTCATTAGGTACTATGCTTACCGGTCCCATTCCCGACAAGCACTTGGTACGTTCAATAGCTTAACCAGCACAATGCTACTCGATCGAGACCGAACCCATTGCTCTTACCACATGAGCGAGTCAATTTAACAAACTTACAATTCCAACATAAGCATCCTAATCTCACGAGCAATGAGTCATTACTCGACTTCTACCGTATCCTTAGAGCATGGCACTAGCGTTCCTAACATACTAGTAAAAGAGCATAGGAGTCCTAAGGATCATGCATCTAGGTTTCAAAGCAACTCCTGAAACTTAAATGCGCAAATTAAAGCAATAAAGTGCTGAATAGTAAAGGAGATGATTTTAATTTATAAAGTGGGTTAGAATGCTTCCGGTGCTTGCCTTCCTCTGATTCAATACTAACACTAGCCTTGGGCTCTTCTGCACTCCGGTCCCGCCTTCGTGTGGGCTTAGCGCATATATCGATCATGTTGTAAGTGATTTACCGGGAATGTCCCGGCAGAAGCGACAGAATAATTCTTTATTACTGCTTAATGGCCATGTGGACCGGCTTAGGCGATAATACAGAATTATTATGGGCGGTTCTGTCACAGTACATCTTGGAGGATGTGTTAGCGTTAGACTAAGCACCTTTGCCACCAACAAGAGCAAGACTATGGGAGTCAGTCGGGCTCTCAAGACGGGCTATCAAACCACGATCAACCTCAGCTGACTTGAGCTTAGAGAACAGCTCATTCACCGTCAGTGTGTATACTTCTCCAACTCAAGAATGGCCTCGACCTTTCCATCCCATACGGTACGATCCAGCGTGTGCAAGAGCTTCACAGCTCTATCATGGTCATCGTACGGGAGGACGTCCACATTAGCCTTCATGTTGTTCACAACCATCATGAACCGCTAGAACAAAGCATCAATCGACTCGGCAGGGAGATGAGTGAAGTTCTCGTACTCTCTCCGGTACATCGCATACAATCGTGCCTGAACTTTAGCATTTCCAGCATGAGCATTCTTTAGCTCCAACCAAATCTTACAAGCTAAGTCCTCTGTCTAAACCCAATCGAACTCGAACTGACACAAAGCATGAAACAATTAGTCGACCGCCTTGTTGTTGGCGTCGAACATGTCCCTCTATCCTAGAGCAAGGAAGTTAATCGGATGAACATAAGCTGTGTTCACCATAACGTCCCAAAGGATCTGACCCTTTCTGTGGAGGAACGCTGCCATTCGCCTCTGCCACATCTGGTAGTTCTTCCCATCAAAGTGCGGAGGACCCGAACCCCGTTCCTGGTACACCATCTTTCGATCTTAGACTGGTTGGAATCACGACCGATTAGGCAAACCAGAGAGGGGGGTGAATGGGAGCCGATAAAAATTCTTCTCGAAGGAGATGAGAACTCCAACAAGGCGAACACAGCTTCCAGAACACGTCTCCGACTCAACTACCCAAGTTGGCCAAGACCACATAGCCACTGGAGTGCTACTGGTCCTAGAAAGCAACAACCACCTTGACCTACTCGAGAACGCAGCGGAACAAGCAACTCGAGCAGCACTGGACTACACCGTTCAGACCGGTGAGCAGCACCGGTCAGACCGGTCCTTGCTGGAGCAACCTGGCAAAATTGAGAGCTTCCACAGAAGGCCTCTACAGAGGAGGAGGAGGGGAACCATCTGAGGAAGGAACTTGTATCGTACTGTGCGAACTACAAGGAATCTGTACCATATCCTGTGAACGAGATTTACATGTTGGTGCTCCTTTGATGTCAATCCGACACCTTCTCCACTGTAACCTCTGTCCTTGAGCTTGTCTGAGTTGCATCACCTCGTCATTAGGAGGGTGTTCCAACAGTTCATATGCAAAGATAGTATATACAGTGATCACTTGAACCACAACACAGTCTTCATGAATCGGGACTGTTTGTAGCATAGTCTCCTCTGGATGAACAAGACCAAGTGCAACCTCACATTGAAGCCCCCTCCACATGATCCATAGGCCTTTGTGGGTTCAGTAAACATGCCTATAAGGTCTTCGTGTGTACGATCGTCACAGCTCACCTCTGTCGCCAACTCTGCAGTGCCATCGATCAAACCTACATCTGCAGACGCACAGCTGCTCTTCAGTGTGGCGGGTGAAGGGCTTGTGCAATTGGACATTGGTGACAACACCATCTGGTGATAACACCACCTCTGCATCTGTATGTTCTGCATGTGCATCTCAGCCACCAGTTCTTATTTGATATGTTCCTTTATCTTTTCCGTATCAACTGATGTGTCGGTCTTCATCCTCTTCCTCTTCCTGTACATCTCGACGTGCTGAGGCCATGCATATTTCCAGCCCTTGTAGCTGGAGTCACCACGCACACGACCTGGTTGTTCAGGGCGTCCCAAGAACTGACTTAGCACATCATACTCCCTCTACCCTGCCATTCCTGAAGATTCTGCACATGCAATCTTCTCCTTGATGTCCGCAACCAATTTTTATGCCTATTCATTGTTGAACACTATCACGGCAACACGGTCTTTAATCACTAGCTTACTCCTTGCTCGTAGCCAATTCTTGGAACGATCGTTAGGGTAGGCGTCATATGGGTTGGGGATACCAGCTGCAGCTAATTGTCTGTCCTTTTCCTCCCATTTTTCTAGTTTCACAGTATAACCAGCTGGACCCATGTTGTGCTCGCTTGTGTTCCGGCTTCAGAGTTCTTTGAACTTGACATTAGCAGATGAGGCTTGCTCGGTTTCCTCCTGTTTCATGAACTCCTTCCACTGTTTCGAGACAATAAACGGGTGCCTTGTAAATGGCTCAAGTCCTTTCTAATAAAATCTCACCTAAGCTGAAATCTGAATTGTCTCCATGCCTTGGCTGCCGTCTTCCAAAAAAGCTTGAATGCCTGTGGTTTGGCATCTTCCTTGAACTTCAAGTGTTTTTGCACATGCTTATCAAACAAGTCCCACTTTTCATCATTGCTTAGTTCTTTGATTTCCGGCAAGTTCAAAGGTATGTTTTGTCTAGCAACGAGCCCTGCAAGCGCCCTAAACATTCGCTTTTGAGTCAATGGTACTGACATCCCCACTATGTCGACCTCAGTGACTATCATTGTGTCACTCGGCCACTTTGTGGATGTCCTTGGTGCTCTTCCTCGGCGCTGAGCTCCTCCCATCTGGTATTGTTGTGCACTAGCAGTGCCATAACCCTCTTCTTTATCTTGTGGCCAAGGTCTATATTCCTCGTCAGAATTATCCTGTGAATTAATAGTCAAGGGAATTACAGTAACAACTTTAGCCCACTATAATATCATTAGTTATTGGTAAACCATTAACATAAATGGAAAAATTAGTAACCAAAAAATTAGTGCAGGCAAAGCGACCATACCATTTTAAAGAGCAAGATGCAGGCTGCCTCGGTTGCTGATGAGGTACTTATTCAACTTGGAGAGAATGTGCAGATGTGCATAGGAAAAAGAACAAAACCAAATGTAAGATTTAATCTAAAGGGAAATGCTAAGTATGTATACGATCGACAAGTAAGTATGTCCACATGTACTTATACAAAGGAGCCACGGCATACCCTCAATTCCCACAAGTACAAGTATATTTATATGCATTTATATAAAAAGAATACCATACGCAGACATATGTTGTATACTTGATTACTTGAACGCATGTGTGCTGCAAAAGCGCGCTTGGCGTAATTCCATACACTCGAACAAATATACCAAATTATGTTACTACTGAATTGTTGTTAATTTTACAATTATTACTGAGTTGGTAGAATGCATTTACCGAATTGTATAAGACATTTTTAGAGCGGCATACCATAAACTCAAATCCTAGATTCTCCACTGACCTTCGCACTGCCGAAGCGGAGGGATCTCTACTCCTCGTCGCTGCTTGCTCGTCGCCACGTCCTCGTCCTCGTGTTGACCTCGTGGCTGGATCCCTCTTCCTCATAGTCGTCGTCGCTGGATCCCTCTTCTAGTCGTCGTTGTTTTCGCTGCCGCCGCCGCAGCTGGGTCCCTCCTCCTCTAGATCTCACTATCAGAGGTGTGGTGTGCGTCGCGCCGAGCGTGGTGTGGCGCACGTCTCAGCGAAAGGGTGTAGCGTGAGTCGCGGCATGGGGGGAGGTGAGTGGGACCAAGGCAAGGGGGAGAAAGTGGCAGAGGCGGCGCGAGGGGAGAGTGGGAAAAGACTGCATGAGGGAGAAGTCCTTCCCTGCTAACCTAGCGCGAGTGGGCTTATGTGGGCCTTAGAACGAGTAATGTAGTTCACATCACCAAGCAAACTAACTCATAAGTCATAACAAACATATTCACATCTGACATGCATCACCAAGGCACATCACTAAAATAAGACTGCATCAGCTGGCGCATCACCACTAAATTGTTGCTACAAGGGAACTAGTTAGCTAGCTAGATGGCTTCTTTTGTGCTGCTGCCTCAAGTTCAGCTAGCCTTGTCTCTAGTTTTGCAACACTTTCTGCCAGCTCAGCATTCTTCGTTAGAAGTTCAATCTCCTGCCTCTTTTGTGCGGCTTTAAGCTGCTCATCCTGCTTGTCGATTCCTTTCCAGATGTAGTCAATGTCATCACGAGTAACAGCACAGTCCTAAAACAAAGGAAAAAATTATATTGATGCAAGCTTCATAACAGTTGTAATTTACAAGAAAGCTGTTTTAGCTCTAACTGGTTTCAAAACTTGCTTGCTTCTCTTCAGCCGATTCCTTGAGCTTGTTGATTTCAGTCCAAATGCTGACAATGTCATTTGCAACAACTTCCTACAACAAATGGAAATTGATGCATTAGAACAATTGATCTGTGAAGATGTGAAGGTCCAAGGATAAATCTCGTGCGTGATGGTTTCAGAACTTGCCTCATGGTCTTCAAAATCGTCGTCGGAGTTATTGCCGGAGTCGTCGCTGGAGGAGATGAGGTCTACCAGCACCACTCTTCTCCCCGGGTCATCGATGGAGGAGTCCGCGCTCAGCTCAATGTGCGTAGACCTCTTCTTCCTTCGCATTGAGGAAAAAAACCTTGCCTCTCCATGGCGGGCGTCGCTGAAGTCCGCCAACTTGGCCCTTGTGCGCGTTTATTAAAAAGGTTCAGATGCGCAAATGATATGATGATTAACAAACACCCGTCGCCAATGAAAGGTGGGGCCAGGTCTGTTCGAATGAAGAACAGTTTGCTTTTCCCCTTTTAATCTGCAATCAAATTTTGTATCACGTTTTTCTCTGTCAACCGTAATCCAAATTTGATGATATTTTTTTCAGAATTTTTCTAAAATCAACATCTATTCATTTATGACATTTTTTCGTATGTAACTCCATTTCTTGGAACACACTAAGATGTTATTATAATTATTATATCGTAAATAAGAGATAAAAATTCTAATTTTAAGAAATTTGGTTAGACAAGTGTGGCTGTTGATATTTTATTCAAATACTAAATTACCAACTATGAATTGTTCGTATTTTTACGAATTTTTTGGTGTTGTTTATGGGGTATAATATTTGAGGGAAGCAAGTTTCAATCCAGAAGAAAATAGTGTCGGGCCCATGCGTCAGCGCCAGAAGCCTATATAAAAAAAGATAATCGTAGCCTATGCGACCGACAAAGGCGATGCGGGTAGACTAACCATCATCGCCAACAAGTGCTCCATTATGCCTTTGGCCGGCATCCGCCCCGGCGACGGTGGTACACTAACCATCGCCGCTAACAAGTGCTACATTGTTAGAAATGCCCCTCGCCGAATGAATATGCATCCGCCCCGGCGCCCCGACCCCTGCCCCCTTCTTCTTCCCCGATCTGAGCTCCATCGCCGCCGCCCGCCCATCCTTCCCCGCCTTCGCGCACATGTCGCACTACGCCGATTCGTCTGGAGGTGCACATGCGAGGAGCAGGGTTCAATGTTGCTGGAGCAGCCGCAATCACTCCATCGGCTTGGATCCAGTCGGTGAGCTAAGTGGCTTTCCACTCGTCCCTTACCCCGACTGTGGTATGAATCGGGTGGTGGAGGGGTGGACGCAGAAGGAAGGTGAAAACCACGGTCGTCTTTATTTCAAGTGTGCAAGGAACTCAGTGAGTAGTCTGCTGTGTCTCCCAAATCTGAGTTAGGGTTCTTATGTGCTTTTGATTTTGCAGTACGCCAAGAATTGTGGATTTTATCTTTTACACAAGGAGTATCTCTAGATGCTGAAGGATGCTGGCGTCATTATTTTTCGACCGTCGAACTGGGCATACGCGATCGATGAAGTAGTTGATTCAGTGGAATGTCAAATTGGTAGCGGCGTGCAGAGGCAAGCACTGAAGGACAAGCAGAGGAAGAAAGCACTAGAGGAGAAGATGGACAATGTGATTTGGAAGATGAACATGATTATTGTGGTTGTTGTTTGTGTAGTATTTGGATGTTTACTAGGGATGTATGCTGCAAAGAAGTAATTCTGATGTTAAAAGTGGTGCTTTTGCTTCATCTGTGTGGATGAAGAATGAAAAATTTGTCACATATGACAAACTTAAATGTATGAATGAAGAATGGATGGAATGACAATTGGGTCACAAATCTTAATGTGTCACACATGACAAAATTCATCAATTCATCTGTGCTGACATTTCATTGCAGCATGAGGCAAAGAAAATGCGGATTATTAACACAAACAGAGTAACAAACTTCTGGCATAACTTTGGCATATATACACATTGCAATTCATTGTGAATTGCTGCCATATAATGACACAAATAGAGTATCAAACTTCTGGCATACACATTGCAATTCATTGTAAGCTGCTACCATAGACATTGCAATGCCTTCCAAAATAGGAGATATGGATTGATCTACCACGTCTCTTAGATCTACTAGTTCATCACAAGTTCAACATACACACAGGGGGAACATATTAACAGAGAATCTACTAGCCAGTCCATCACAAGTTCAACAAGCACACTGGAAGAACACATTAACAGAGGAACAAATTAATTAAGCAGAGGTAGTTGCCACCGGAGGAGCCCCACTGTCGGAGTCGGAGTCAGAGCCGGAGCCGGAGCCGGAGCTGGTGTCGGAGCCGGAGACATCGAGGCCGCCATCGTCGTCGTCGTAGATGGGGGGCTGCACTCCTCTCTCCAGCTCCCCAGCCAAGACATTAATCTAGAAGGCGTAATCCATCACGGTCATCTACAACAGATGAGTGAGTTGTTGGACCCCGAGATGAACGTCCACCTTTCCAAAACTCAGGAAAGCCTGGTGGAGCATCTTCACTGACCAACAAGCATCCGCCACATTTACTGAAGCAGCGTGCAGGGGCACCAGGGGCTGCTGCGCCACCTTGCACCGGGGCGGCTTCACCTCCTCGGGCGGGGGCGGCTTCACCTCCGCGGGCGTGGGCGGCGGCACTTCCTCGGGCGGGGGCGACGACACCTCCTCGGTCTCGGCGGGCGGGGGCGGCGACACCTTCTCGGGGTTGACGGGCGGGGGCGGCGACACCTCCTCCCTTCCCCGCTTCCTTGATACCTCGTTTGATGCCATGCACTTGCTTGAGGAAGAAGAAGCTCTTGGATTCACTTCTTGGTGACCGGAGACAGTGGTGTTGGGGTTTTCTTGGTGTCGCGGTTGACGAAGTTCTTGGCCGACCAGGATTTATATTGACAAGACGGCGAACCGTCAGGCGGTCGGTCACGCGCCTCGGAACCCGTGTCTGCTCGGGAGAGCTCTTAGCCACAAAAATCATGTGGTCACAAGGAGACGTGTGACTGTTACATTTTATTCAAAATACCTAATGCCCAACTACTCCTATGAGTTGTTCGATTCTTTAAAAAACTATGAATTGTTCGTATTTTTATTAATTGTTAGGTACTGCTTTATGTGCCCTAATTTTTGAGGGAAGCAATTAAGTGTCATTTCAAAAAAAACGTCAGCAGCCTAGTATAAAGAAGGTAACCATTGCCCGCACACCAGCCAACAAAGCGTCGCGGGTTTGCTAACCCGCGTCGGCATTGACTACTACTCCCTCCATCCCAAATATTTACACGTGTTGACTTCCGTGCTTCACGTTTGACCATTCGTATTATTTGAAAAAAATTGTGAAAGTATTATTTATTTTACTATGACATTTTTATCATAATATATATTTTAAGTATATCATAATTATTTCTACATTTTCACAAATTTTTTGAACAAGACGAATGGTCAAATGTGATTTGTAAAAGTGAATATTCAACCACCCCTTTCTTCTTTCCGAATGGTTAAGCGCAGAGGAGGCGTGAGAGGAGGCATGGAGACAGAGACGACGATGAGCGTCGGTGAGGGGCCAAGCTGCGGACGACCCCGCACACCCAGGATCGAGGAGAACCAGAACGCGAAATGGTGCCGCAACTGGATCCGCGCGCGTGCCGGCGAGATGGCAGCGAAGAGGGAGACGACGATGAGCACCGAAGAGGAGCCAAGAAGCGGTGGAGTGAACCCCAATGCCGGAAACGAGGGTCCTCGACCGGATCCTCTCGGATTCCGACGAGGGGCCAAGCAGCGGCAAGGAGGAGCGTGCCGGCAAGGGGGCAGCAAAGTGGGCGAGGGGCCCGCCTCACGTTTGCGAGCACAAGTGTCGGGCAACTATGTAGAGGTGTCGAGGGAGCGGTGAAGAAGGTGTAGAGGACCTCATCTCTGACTCTGGCAACGACCACGACGACAGCGAGGCAAGTTTCTCTGAATCTCACTGCCTTTTTACTTGTTCTATAGATGGAGCTTAAGGTAGCTTGAGCTTGAGCTTCATAAAGTTAATTAGTGCCTATGATGATGTCTTCCATGCTTGTCATGATCTTAATTATACCAAGTTCTGAGGTAAATCAGTTCTGAACTAAGTTCTGCTTTTACTTGTCACACCCTGCTATGAAGCTTAGGATAATTTTCAAGTTCTTATATAATTTTCCTATGACTGTTCCTATACTGCTCCAAGTTCTGAGGCAAATTAGTTCTAAATTTACTATGATGTTCTTATACCATGTTTAACCCTGTTTTAGGCAAAACTCTTTGAGTCACGAGCAGAGCTTGAGTTACTTCTTAACCTTAATGTCTGGGATTATGTGAAACCTGAGTTTGAAAAAATCACAAAACAAGTGAACCTTTGTGCATGGGTACCTCTGGGTCTCCACCGACCAGGCTCCCGGCCATCCCCGACAAGTGGGTCCGGCCTACTAGAAGACACACCGACCTGTTAGTGGGCCCAACCGACCTAGCTGGTAGCCCCACACGACCTCCTGAAGACCTTCTAGAAGATTCACCAGATGACCTAATCCATCACGACCTCAAGACTCGGCGTACAAGACAAGACCTCTGTGGATTTCGCCCAAAGCAGATCGACGGGATATAGCAAGATGTGTAACGTAGACTTAGGTCTCCTGGCCGTAACTGACCAGGAGTCTGGGAACCGACCTCATCTGTTGGCGAATATAAGGCGGACGATGCGACCCCTTGTACAATCAGGCAATGCTCAAGCAATCTACACCAACAACTGGACGTAGGGTTTTACTCTTCAGAGGCCCGAACCAGTATAAACTCGTGTCCTCTGTGTTCCGCGTACTCATGTGCGACCTTCGAGTTCTTAGCCTTAGATTCCGCCCTGCCGAACAACTAAACCACTTGGATTAGCACCCCCGTGGGCTGTCTAGATCTCACCATCTAATAGTTGGCGCGCCAGGTAGGGGGGAATCAAGGTTCTTCGTGCAGCTTGATGGCTTCGACCAATGGCATCATCTTCCCGGAGAGCATGGCAGACTTCCTCGCTAATCCCGTCGACACCTGCTTTGGCTCGATGCCGGCGAAACTGAGGACCATGTGTGGTTCGAGGACCGGTGGATGGTCGCTTCCTTGTGTGATGAGTGATTGACAACGTTGTGTGGACTGATTCGTGGCTAAGTATTGTAGGTGCAGGTTGCGGCTTGACTGGTGTTGGTGCAGGTGAAGAACAAGCGCGAAAGGTCATCGCCGGTGAGGCCTCCAGGTGTGGAGAAGACAAGTAGGCTTCGTTCGAGGGACCCGGTGACCAGCGGGGTCAAGTGCGGGCCGCATGGTGGCATGAACAGCAAGATGAAGTCATGGACGGTTTCTTGGTTGAGCCTCAAAACTAAGGTCGAGCCGGGACTACGTGGGAGCCGAGTCATGAGTGGAGATTGGCTGAGGCTACACCGAGTTCGCAGGGTTTCCGGTGGTTCACCAGAAAACCACTGGGTTCCTTGGTTGATCCACAAAGCCAAGACCGAATAACCGAAGAAGGAGCTGCAGCAGCACCAGACCGTCTGACCGGTGGGTACCAGTCTGACAGGTGAGGAGCACCAGTCTGACCGGTGTGCGATGACACATTCCGGAGACTTCGAAGCGGAGGACACGCGTCGGGATCGCATGGCTTGCGTCGAGGCTACGCAGGGTGCGGTCGCCGGGCATCCGTCCGATGGTGAAGACATGAAGACTTCCAAATCCGCCCTTGAGGGGCTTGTATCCCTAGTTATTAGGAAGGGCATTTTAGACTTTCGGTTGCCTCCATATAACCCAAGAGGTGAGAGGATGGCAGCCAACTCTTGGAACCCTAGCTCATTTGTTTTCCTTTTTTCCTTCATATTTTCCTTAGGATTTCCATAGGACTAGCTTGAGATCTTCATGGTGAGATCTTGTGAGAGGGTTGGATGATCGGGTGGAAAGCTAGACCTTGTATGAACCTTTGTTGCATGTATAGATGATTCGGCGTGGATCCTCAAGGTTTGGACGTGTTGTTCCCGGTTGTTCTTGGTGGTGATTTTCGGAGCCCTCTCTTGGTGATTTCTTTGGGGTGTTTTCGGGACCTTTCTCTTGGGGATTTGATGGGGGAAATTTGTGGGAACCCGTCGTGGTTTTTTGAGCTGTGATTCCCCTCCCAAATCCGTGAGTAAAGGGGCTCGATTTTGGGGTTTTCCGAGTTCTAGGGTTTGTGGTGCTCTTGGCGGGATTTCTTCGATTCCTCCTTTTTGGACAAGTTTTGGTGGGATTAAACTTGGCTATGGACTTCTCATGAGGTGTTCCTAATATCCCCAAAGTCTTGTTCAAGTCTGTGGAGCGATTCGTGAGATCGAGGTTTGGTTTTGGGGGAGTTGACCCGCGGTGTCTTGTTCATCCCGAGTCGCCTGAGCTACACCGGTCGGCGGGTGCTCTTGACCGGTCGACCGGTGCAACCCTCGGTGGGTTTTTGCTTGGGTGAACGTCCGGGTGTGTTCGCCGTTGTCCCGTGTTGCCGCTCGTTTCGAGTTTGGGTCGGTTTGGTGGTCGGTTGGCTCCGTTTGGTGCTTTGGGGGCTTTCTTTCAGCCGTGACCGGTCCCCGACCGGTGTGTCTCACCGGTCTGACCGGTGTGGAGCCACTTAGTGAAAGTTGCTCAGTTTCACCAGCAGGGACCGGTCTGACCGGTGTGGGTCTGTAGACTCGAAGTTTGGTGTTCCGCTGCGTTGTCGGGTCAGAAGGTTGTGTGTTGGTTCCTAGGTCAATTGGCACTCCAGTGGCTACGTGGGCTTGACCAACTTGGGTAGTGTGTTGGAGAAGTGTATTGAAGCCGCTTTCATCTTGTTGGAGTTTCCATATCCTTCGAGAAGAATTTTTATCGGCTCCCATTCACTCCCCCCTCTCTGGTTCGCCGTATCGGTCCTTCAAGTGGTATCAGAGCCGGTTCGGGTCTTTATTGACTCTAACCAGTCTAAGATCCAAGGATGGCGTACCAGGAACGGGGTTCGGGTCCTCCACACTTCGATGGCAAGAACTACCAGATGTGGAGCAAGCGGATGGGTGCGTTCCTCCGCGGAAAGGGTCAGATCCTTTGGGATGTCACGGTGGACACAGGCTATGTCCAGTCGATGGACTTCCTCGCTCCAGGATCGAGGGACAGATTCGACGCCAACAATAAGGCGGTCGACTACTTGTTTCGTGCTTTGTGTCAGGCTGAGTTCAATCGGGTGCACACCGAGCACTTGGCTTGTAGAATTTGGACGGTGCTGAAGGAGGCTCATGTTGGGAATGCCCCGTGTTCGGGCACGGATGTATGCGACCTACCGGAGAGAGTACGAGAACTTCACTCATCTCCCTGGTGAGTCCATCGATGCCTTGTTTCAGAGGTTCACGGTGGTTGTGAACAATATGAGGGCCAATGTGGACGTGCTCCCGTATGATGATCATGATAGAGCGGTCAAGCTCTTACACTCTTTGGATCGTATGATTTGGGGTGGAAAGTTCGAGGCTATTGTGGAGTCGGAGAAGTATGACACTCTAACGGTGAACGAGCTGTTCTCGAAGCTCAAGTCAGCTGAGGTGGATAGGGGCATGACTGCCAAGCTCGAGGGACCGACTGATTCCCATAGTCTTGCCCTTGTTGGTGCTTCGAAAGGAAAGGCTAACACTAACCCATCTACCAGGATGTTCTCTTTTTCCTCCTTGATGTCTATGCCAGATGAGGAGTTCGATGAGCTTGGAGAGGACGAGCTGGCGCTCTTGACGAGGCGGTTCGAGAGGTTGCACGAGAACCGAGTGAACATGAGGAGGAACACGAGGACATGCTTTCAGTGCGGCAAGCCAGGACACTTTGTCGCCGGTTGCCCGGAGAAGGTCGAGAACAAGGACGGCTACAAGCACAAGCCGAGGAACGATGGCAAGTACCGGTCGAGGCGCGATCACAAGAGCAAGCACAAGAACAAGTACAAGGACGAGCGACGATCGAGGAAGAAGGAGAGCCGAGGCAAGGCCCGAGCGATGGTTGGAGCGAGCGACGTCGACTCCAGTTCCGCGTACTCCACCTCGAGCTCGAGCAGCAGTGAGGATGAAGGTGATCGTCGCAAGAGCAAGAAGTCGTCCAAGAACCTGAGCGGGCTGAGCTGCTTCGCGAGAGATGGCTTCTGCACCATGGCACTGAGCTCCGGCAGCAAGAAGAGCACACAGAGCGACTCGGACTCCGATTCCGACGACGAGGTGCGTGATGAACTTCCCTTCTTGCGCCAGGAGAATGAGAGGCTTGCCTCTTTGCTTGATAACCGTGATGACATGCTTAGAGAGGCCAAGAAAATCAGAAAAGAGCTTAGGGCTTCACTCGAGGATGCTAGGACTAGAGTGGCTGAGCTAGAGACACAGGTGCTTGATAGCAAGCTTGAGATTGATTCCCTTAAGGCTAGCCCTGTTGTTTCGAATGAGGTTGATTGTGCTGATTGCTCCATCTTTCTTGCTGATCTTGCTTTGTTTAAGGAGAAGCATGCCTCCAAGTGAGAGGAACTAGATGTGCTTAGGGTTGAAGTGGCTGAGCTTAAGTCTAGACCTGCTTTGCTAGGTGCTTGCACTTCTTGCCCTGTCTTGCATGCTAAGATTGATGAGATGCATGCTTACACTAGTTCACTTGATGCTAAATTGAAGGAACCCATGCCTACATCATGCTCTACCTATGAAATGCATGCTTTGAAAAATTTGGAACTTGCACATTATGTTGATCGTTTGCAGGATGAGAATGATGACTTGAGAAAGTTGATGGGTTGGTTGTCTGGTCATGAGCCTCAGTTGAGGATGATGATCGAGGCGTTTAAGAGGCAGGATGGTGAGGGACTTGGGGCAAACAAGGTTGGTGAGGGAAGTGGAGAGAATATCCCAGAGCCACCAAAAACCCACCACAAAAATGATTCCCCCCAAAACCTAACCATCTTAGGAACCGACTAGACACAACCCCTGCTCCACCCGTGTTTCCTACACCCACAAATGATCTACAAAAGCCTATCAAGTTTGTGAGCACTTCGGGGAAAGTGTTCTTTGGGAAAGAAAGTGAGAAGGCTAGTGAGGGGAAACCGGTGGAGGAGTTTAGTGGAGAGAAACCTAGTGAGCAGCCACATCCCAAGCCTAAGCCTAAGCTTGTGAGGTTCCATTGTGGCTATTGTGGGAGAGATGGCCATAAGGATGAGTTTTGCTTCAAGAGGAATCGCGAGGAGAGAATGGCAAAGGAGTGGGCTAACAAGGACAAGTACCACCTTTCCGATGGTGTACTTGAGCCTCGTGTGCTAATGCCCAGGGCCAAGGCGAGTGTGAAGCCAGTTCGGGCTTGGGGAGAGCGGAAGGCTGTTGGAGGTGCTGCTGCCCAGGTCACACCAGTCAGACCGGTGTGGGGCACCGGTCAGACCGGTGCAGGCCTGGACAGGCAGCGGTTTGGGTCTCGGGCTCGTACAGGTGCGAGGGTTGTTTCTGGAGGTCGTGGTTCCGGTGGTTGGGCTGGAGAGTTTACAGGTGGTCAGGTTGCTAGGCGTTCTCCCCCTCGAGTTCACTACGGGGATGGGAGGAGTCGTAGCTTTGAGAAGGAGAGGAGGGATGTTCCACGGGCTTTCTTTCGTGGTTTTGGTCCTCCTCTAGGCAGAGAGGGGTGGTTCCCTCAGGGTGGTTACCGTGGTGGTGTTCGTGGAGGTAGCTTTGGCAGGAGAGATGCTTTGGTTGGTGCTAACCCCACTTTCGAGCAAATGGCTCGGCACTGGTTTTACTCTTTTGGTACTAACCCCGTCCGAGTCGTTTGTTCGCTCACGTGCTCGTTTTTGAATTTCAAGTGGGAGACTTGAAGAACATTTGGTTGATTGACTCGGTTGCTCGAGGCATATGACCGGGAGACGGGGGGGTGGTTCTCAAGTCTCGTCCGGTGGTGACAAAGAGGTACATCACCTTTGGGGACAATGGGCGTGGGCGTGTGCTTTTAGAAGGTGAGATCAAAGTGAGTGACAAGATCACTGCGAGGCGTGTTGCTCTTGTTCAATCGCCGGGGTACAATTTGCTTTCCGTGTCCCGGCTTGTTGGATGAGGGCTTTGAGGTGTTGTTTCGGCCGGGTGGTTCTCGGATTTTGGACTCTCGAGGGGACCTTGTCCGTATGGTCGTTCCCGAGGGTCAGGTGTTTCGTGCTGATTTTTCTCAGTCTTCGGGTGTGGAGCGTTGTTTCTTGGCTGGTTCTTCGAGTGAGTTGTGGAGGTGGCATAGGAAGTTGGGTCACTTGAGCTTTGACCTTTTGTCTCGCTTGAGTAAACTCAATTTGGTCCATGGATTGCCACGGTTGAGGCTTGAGAAAAAGTTGGTTTGTGCGCCGTGTAGGCATGCCAAGATGGTCGCCTCTTCTCACCCGCCTCTCACCGATGTGATGACTGAGCGCCCATGCGAGCTGCTCCATATGGACCTTGTTGGCCCAGCTCGTGTGCGATCTGCGGGTGGGAAGTGGTATGTCCTTATTGTGGTGGACGACTATTCTCGGTATGCGTGGTTGTTCTTTCTTGAGGATAAGGGGGAGACGTTTGGTTTTGTTCGAGATCTAGTCTTGAGGTTGACGAACGAGAGGCACGGAGATGTCATACGAGCTATCCGTAGTGATAATGGCTCGGAATTCAGAAACTCTCGTTTTGAAACCTTTTGCCATGACTTGGGTCTTGAGCACCAGTTTTCGAGTCCGTATACGCCTCCCCAGAATGGTGTTGTGGAAAGGAAGAACAGGACCTTGTGCGAGATGGCTTGGACAATGCTTGATGAGCATAGGACTCCGAGGAGGTATTGGGCTGAGGCGGTGAATACCGCGTGCTATGTGTCAAACAGGATCTACCTCAGAGTGCACAAAAAGAAGACATGCTATGAGTTGATGCATGGTCGCACACCCAAGGTGAGTCACTTCCATGTCTTTGGTTGCAAGTGCTTTATTCTGAAGAAAGGCAGGAAGTTGGATAAGTTTGAGGCTAGGTCTGTCGATGGTATTTTCTTTGGTTATGCATCTCATTCTAGAGCATATCGTGTGCTCAATCTTGAAACTAACCAAATCGTGGAGACTTGCGAGGTAACCGTCGACGAGACAGAGCCACGTAGTCAGCTTGTCTTTGAGTGTGCAGGTGATGATGAGCTTGGTGAGGAGATCTTTCAGGAGGAGGAGCATGAACATGGAGACGATGAAGATGGCGGTGCGGTGCCCCCGGCTGAACATGTACCCACTACTTCGACTACGGTGATGGACGGACCCTCTACTACACCTACGACGACAAATCAAGAGCAAGGAGAAGCTGATGTTGAGGGGGAGGTAGCATCGAGGCGAGAACCTCCCCGGCGAGTACAAGTGGATCACCCAACTTCGAGGATCATCGACGACATGAATGAACGCACTACACGGTCGAGGGTTCGAAACAATTCTCATTTCCCTCATGCTGCATTTGTTGCTACTTTTGAGCCCAAAGACATTGGACACGTACTATCTGATCACAATTGGGTTAATTTGATGCATGAGGAGTTGGAGAACTTTGAGAGGAATCAGGTTTGGGAGTTGGTTGACCCTCCCCCAGGGTGTAAGCCGGTTGGTACAAAGTGGGTGTGGAAGAACAAAGAGGGAGAGAAAGGTGAGGTTGTGAGGAACAAGTCGAGACTTGTTGCTCAAGGGTTCAGTCAGAAGGAGGGGATTGACTACGAGGAGACCTTTGCTCCCGTAGCCCGTTTGGAAACAATTAGGATCCTTCTAGCCTTTTTCGTGGCTAAAGGGTTCAAGTTGCACCAAATGGATGTGAAGAGTGCTTTTCTGAATGGTGTGTTGGAGGAAGAAGTGTATGTGAGGCAGCCTCCGGGGTTTAAGAGTGAGAAGTACCCCCACCGGGTGTACAAGTTGAGGAAGGCGCTGTATGGGTTGAAGCAGGCGCCTAGATCTTGGTATGACAGGTTGAGGGGGTTCTTGTTTGAGAGAGGTTTTGAGATGGGGAAGGTTGATCAGACCTTGTTTTTGCTGAGGCAGGGCAGAGATATCCTGATTGTGCAGGTGTACGTGGATGGTATTGTCTTTGGTGGCTCGTCTAACTCTCTTGTTGCAAGGTTTGCAGAGGATATGAGCAGGGAATTTGAGATGAGCATGATGGGCGAGTTGCAGTTCTTCCTTGGGCTACAAATCAAACAATCAAAGGAAGGAACATTTGTGCACCAGGCTAAGTACACCAAGGATATTGTGCGGAAATTCAAGATGGAGGACTCCAAGGCTATGACGACGCCGATGAGTGCGGCTACAGCTCTTGATGCGGACGAGGAAGGTGAACATGTGGACTAGAAGGAGTACCGGAGCATGATCGGGTCACTCCTCTACTTGACGGCGACGAGGCCGGACATACAGTTCTCGGTGTGTCTGTGCGCTCGTTTTCAAGCGTCTCCGAGGACTTCGCATCGGCAAGCGGTGAAGCGAATTTTCAGGTACTTGCGTCACACTCCCGACTTCGGCCTTTGGTACTCCACGTCCTCTTCTTTGGCGCTTCATGGTTTTTCAGACGCGGATTTTGCCGGGTGTCGGTTGAATAGGAAGTCCACTTCTGGGACTTGTCAGTTTTTGGGTTCTTCTTTGGTGTCTTGGTCTTCCCGCAAACAATTGAGTGTTGCTCAATCCACTACCGAGGCAGAGTATGTTGCCGCTGCTAGTTGTTGCTCTCAACTCCTTTGGATTTCATACACCATGAGTGACTTTGGTGAGGAGTATACCCATGTCCCACTTCAATGTGATAGCACCAGTGCCATAAGCATTGCAAAGAACCCAGTGCTCCATTCCAAAACCAAGCACATAGAAGTGAGGTTTCATTTTCTGAGAGACAACGTAGAGAAAGGAAAGATAGCTTTGATCCATGTACCCACACATGACCAACTAGCCAATATTTTCACCAAACCCCTAGATCAAGCAACTTTCACTCGTTTGCGGGGGGAACTTGGTGTGTGTTTGATTTCTTGAGTTGGGTGTGCGGGGGCTCCTTTGTAACATATGTATAGCTTTCCTTTGTGCATTTCTTGCATTTGGCATGGCATATGTAACATGATGTATAGGCATCCTTGTATCTTAGATTGCATGCATACTGTATCATATGCATTGGTTAGGAAAAGCTTCTTGAGGACCATGTGTGGTTCAAGGACCGGTCGATGGTCGCTTCCTTGTGTGATGAGTGATTGACAACGTTGTGTGGACTGATTCTTGGCTAAGTATTGCAGGTGCAGGTTGCGGCTTGACTCGTGTTGGTGCAGGTGAAGAACAAGCACGAAAGGTCGTCGCGGTGAGGCCTCCGGTGTGTGGAGAAGACAAGTAGGCTTTGTTTGAGGGACCGGTGGCCGGCGGGGGTCAAGTGCGGGCCGCATGGTGGCATGAACAAGCAAGATGAAGTCGTGGACGGTTTCTTGGTTGAGCCTCAAAACCAAGGTCGAGCCGGGACTACGTGGGAGCCAAGTCATGAGTGGAGATTGGCGGAGGCTACACCGAGTTCGCGGGGTTTCCGGTGGTTCACCGGGAAAACCACCGGGTTCCTTGGTTGATCCACAAAGCCAAGACCGGAGTACCGAAGACGGAGGTGCGGCGGCACCGGACCGGTCCCCGACCGGTGGGTCCGACCGGTCGGACCGGTGGGGACCCGGTCCGGCCGGTGAGGAGCACCGGTCGACCGTGTGCGACGATGCAGTCCGGAATCTTCGAAGCGGAGGACACGCGTCGGGATCGCATGGCTTGCGTCGAGGCTACGCAGGGTGCGGTCGCCGGGCATCCGTCCGATGGTGAAGACATCAAGAATTCCAAATCCGCCCTTGAGGGGCTTGTATCCCTAGTTAGTAGAGAAGGGTATTTTGGACATTCGGTTGCCTCCATATAACCCAAGAGGTGAGAGGATGGCAGCCAACTCTTGGAACCCTAGCTCATTAGTTTTCCTATTTTCTACCTATTTTCCTTAGGTTTTCTCTAGGACTAGCAAGAGAGCTTCACGGAGAGATCTTGTAGAGAGGGATGGATGATCGGGCGGCTTGCTAGACCTTGTACGAACCTTTGTTTCATGTATAGATGATTCGGCGTGGTTCCTCAAGGTTTGGATGTGTTTTCCCCGGTTGTTCTTGGTGGTGATTTTCGAGCCCTCTCTCGGTGATTTCTTTGGGTTGATTTCGGGGCCTTTCTCTTGGGGATTTGATGGGGGAAATTTGTGGGAACCCTTCGTGGTTCTTTGGGCTGTGATTCCCCTCCCAAATCCGTGAGTAAAGGTGCTCGATTTTGGGGTTTCTTGAGTTCTTGGGTTGGAAGTGCTCTCGGCGGGATTTCTTCGATCCCTCCTTTTTGGACGAGTTTTTGTGGGATTAAACTTGGCTATGGACTCCTCATGAGGTGTTCTTGATATTCCCAAAGTCTTGTTCAAGTCCGTGGAGCGATTCGGGAGATCGAGATTTGGATTTGGGGGAGTTGACCCGCGGGTCTTTGTTCATCCCGAGCTACCCAGGCTACACCGGTCTGACCGGTGCTCTTGACCGGTCTGACCGGTGCGAGCCCTTGTGGGTTTTTGCTCGGGTGAACGTCTTGGTGTGTTCGTTGTTGTCCCGTGTTGCTGCTTGTTTCGAGTTTGGGTCCGTTTGGTGGTCGGTTGGCCTGTTTGGTGCCTTGGGGGCTTTCGGGGCTGCCATCGGTCCGACCGGTGTGTCTCACCGGTCGACCGGTGTAGAGCCACTTAGTGAAAGTTGCTCGGTTTCACCGGCGGGGACCGGTCGACCGGTGGTGCTCACCGGTCGACCGGTGTGGGTCCGTAGACTCGGGGTTTGTTGTTCCGCTGCGTTCTCGAGTCGGAAGGCTGTGTGTGTTGGTTCCTAGGTCCAGTGGCACTCCAGTGGCTACGTGGGCTTGGCCAACTTGGGTAGTGAGTCGGAGACGTGTGTTGGAAGCCGTGTTCGTCTTGTTGGAGTTTTCATCTCCTTCGAGAAGAATTTTTATCGGCTCCCATTCACTCCCCCCCCTCTCTGGTTCGCCGTATCGGTCCTTCAAGTGGTATCAGAGCCGGTTCGGGTCTTTGTTGACTCTAACCGGTCTAAGATCCAAGGATGGCGTACCGGGAACGGGGTTCGGGTCCTCCACACTTCGATGGCAAGAACTACCGGATGTGGAGCAAGCGGATGGGTGCGTTCCTCCGCGGAAAGGGTCGAGTTGCTTTGGGATGTCACGGTGGACACAGGGCTATGTCCGACCGATGGATTTCCTTGCTCCGGGGTCGAGGGGACGGATTCGACGCCAACAATAAGGCGGTCGACTACTTGTTTCGTGCTTTGTGTCGGCCGAGTTCGATCGGGTGCACACCGAGCACTTGGCTTGTAGGATTTGGGCGGTGTTGAAGGAGGCTCATGTTGGGAACGCCCGTGAGTTCGAGGCACGGTTGTATGCGACCTACCGGAGAGAGTACGAGAACTTCACTCATCTCCCCGGTGAGTCCATCGATGCCTTGTTTCAAAGGTTCACAGTGGTGGTGAACAACATGAGGGCCAATGTGGACGTGCTCCCGTACGATGATCATGATAGAACCGTCAAGCTCTTACACTCTTTGGATCGTACGATATGGGGCGGAAAGTTCGAGGCCATAGTCGAGTCGGAGAGGTATGATACTCTGATGGTGAACGAGCTGTTCTCGAAGCTCAAGTCGGCTGAGGTGGATAGGGGCATGACTGCCAAGCTCGAGGGACCGACTGACTCCCATAGTCTTGCCCTCGTTGGTGGTTCCAAAGGAAAGACTAACTCTAACCCATCCACTAGGATGTTCTCGTTTTCCTCTTTGATGTCTATGCCAGATGAGGAGTTTGATGACCTTGGAGAGGACGAGCTGGCGCTGTTGACGAGGCGGTTCGAGAGGCTGCACGAGAACCGCGTGAACATGAGGAGGAACACGAGGACACGCTTCCCGATGCGGCAAGCTGGGACACTTCGTCGCCGACTGCCCGGAGAAGGCCGAGAGCAAGGACAGCTACAAGCACAAGCCGAGGATGAACAATGGCAAGTACCGTTCGAGGCGCGACCACAAGAGCAAGCACAAGAACAAGTACAAGGACGAGCGACGATCGAGGAAGAAGGAGGGCCGAGGCAAGGCCCGGGCGATGGTTGGAGCGAGCGACGTCGACTCCAGTTCCGCGTACTCCACCTCGAGCTCGAGCAGCAGCGAAGACGAGGGAGATCGCCGCAAGAAGAGCACACAGAGCGACTCGGACTCTGAGTCCGACGACGAGGTGCGTGATGAACTTCTCTTCTTGCGCCAGGAGAATGAGAGGCTTGGCTCTTTGCTTGATAACCGTGATGACATGCTTAGAGAGGCTAAGAAAATGAGGAAAGAGCTTAGGGCTTCACTCGAGGATGCTAGGACTAGAGTGGGCCGAGCTAGAGACACGGGTGCTTGATAGCAAGCTTGAGATTGATTCGCTTAAGGCTAGCCCCGTTGTTTCGATGAGAATGATTGTCTTGATTGCTCCATATTCCTTGCCGATCTTGCTTTGTTTAAGGAGAAGCATGCCTCCAAGTGTGAGGAACTAGATGTGCTTAGGGTTGAGGTGGCTGAGCTTAAGTCTAGACCTGCTTTGCTAGGTGCTTGCACTTCATGCCCTGTTTTGCATGCTAAGATTGATGAGATGCATGCTTACACTAGTTCGCTCGAGGATAAATTGAAGGAACCCATGCCTACATCTTGCTCTACCTGTGAAATGCATGCATTGAAAAATTTGGAGCTTGCACATTATGTTGACCGTTTGCAGGATGAGAATGATGATTTGAGGAAGTTGATGGGGTGGTTGTCCGGTCACGAGCCTCAGTTGAGGATGATGATCGAGGCCTTTAAGAGGCAAGATGGTGAGGGGCTTGGAGCAAACAAGGTTGGTGAGGGAAGTGGAGAGAATATCTCTGAGCCACCAAAAACCCACCACAAGAATGAGTTCCCACCAAAACCTAACCATCTAAGGAATCGGCTAGACACAACCCCAGCTCCACCTCGTGTTTCCTACACCCACAAATGACCTACAAAAGCCTATCAAGTTTGTGAGCACTTCGGGGAAAGTGTTCTTTGGGAAGGAGAGTGAGAAGGCAAGTGGTGAGAAACCGGTGGAGGGTTTGAGTGGAGAGAAACCGAGTGAGCGACCACATCCCAAGCCAAAGCCTAAGCTTGTGAGGTTCCATTGTGGCTATTGTGGGAGAGATGGCCATAAGGAGGAGTTTTGCTTCAAGAGGAAGCGAGAGGAGAGAATGAAGAAGGAGTGGGCTAACAAGGACAAGTACCACCCTTCCGATGGTGTACTTGAGCCTCGTATGCGGATGCCCGGGGGCAAGGCGATTGTGAGGACGGTTCGGGCTTGGGGAGAGAAGAAGGCCGGAGGGTGGTGCCGTCGTGTCCGTGTCACACCGGTCGGACCGGTGTGGGGCACCGGTCGGACCGGTGCGGGGAGCGGGACGGACGGATGTTCGGGTTTCGAGCTCGTGCGGGTGCGAGGGTTGTTTACGGTGGTCGTGGTTCGGTGGTTGGGCTGGAAAGGGTGCAGGTGGTCAGTTTGCTAGGCGTTCTCCTCCTCGTGCTCAATACGGGGATTGGAGGAGTCATGGCGTTGAGTTGGAGAGGAAGGACGTTCCACGGGCTTTTTTGCGTGGTTTTGGTCCTCCTCCAGGCAGAGAGGGGTGGTTCCCTCTGGGTGGTTACCGTGGTGGTGTTCGTGGAGGTAGCTTTGGTAGGAGAGATGCTTTGGTTGGTGCTAACCCCACTTTCGAGCAAATGGCTCAGCACTGGTTTTCCTCCTTTGGTACTAACCCCGATCTTTGAGTCGTTTGTTCGCTCACGTGCCTATTTTTGATTTTCAGGTGGGAGACTTGAAGAACATTTGGTTGATTGACTCCGGTTTTTCGAGGCATATGACCGGAGACAGGGGGTGGTTCTCAAGTCTCGTCCCGGTGGTGACGAAGAGGTACATCACTTTTGGGGACAATGGGCGTGGGTGTGTGCTTTCAGAAGGTGGGATAAAAGTGAGTGACAAGATCACTCTGAGGCGTGTTGCTCTTGTTCAATCGCTAGGGTACAATTTGCTTTCTGTGTCTCAGTTGTTGGATGAGGGTTTTGAGGTGTTGTTTCGGCCTGGTGGTTCTCGGATTGTGGACTCTCGAGGGGACCTTGTTTGTATGGTCGTTCCCGAGGGTCAGGTGTTTCGTGCTGATTTTTCTCAGTCTTCGGGTGTTGAGCGTTGTTTCTTGGCTGGTTCTTCGAGTGAGTTGTGGAAGTGGCATAGGAAGTTGGGTCACTTGAGCTTTGACCTTTTGTCTCGCTTGAGTAAACTCAATTTGGTCCGAGGATTGCCACGGTTGAAGCTTGAGAAACAGTTGGTTTGTGCTCCGTGTAGGCATGCCAAGATGGTGGCCTCTTCTCACCCGCCTCTCATCGATGTGATGACTGAGCGTCCATGCGAGCTGCTCCATATGGACCTTGTTGGCCCAGCTCGTGTGCGATCTGCGGGTGGGAAGTGGTATGTCCTTGTTGTGGTGGACGACTATTCTCGGTATGCGTGGGTGTTCTTTCTCGAGGATAAGGGGGAGACGTTTGGTTTTGTTCGAGATCTAGTCTTGAGGTTGAGGAACGAGAGGCACGGAGATGCCATACGAGCTATCCGCAGTGATAATGGCTCGGAATTCAGGAACTCTCATTTTGAAACCTTTTGTCATGACTTGGGTCTTGAGCACCAGTTTTCGAGTCCGTATACTCCTCCCCAGAATGGTGTTGTGGAAAGGAAGAATAGGACCTTGTGCGAGATGGCTCGGACGATGCTTGATGAGCATAGGACTCCGAGGAGGTATTGGGCTGAGGCGGTGAATACCGCATGCTATGTGTCGAACAGAATATACCTCAGAGTGCACAAGAAGAAGACATGCTATGAGTTGATGCATGGTCGCACACCCAAGGTGAGTCACTTTCATGTCTTTGGTTGCAAGTGTTTTATTCTGAAGAAGGGCAAGAAGTTGGATAAGTTTGAGGCTAGGTCTGTCGATGGCATTTTCTTTGGTTATGCATCTCATTCTAGAGCATATCGTGTGCTCAATCTTGAAACTAACCAAATCGTGGAGACTTGCGAGGTAACCTTCGACGAGACAGAGCCACGTATTCAGCTTGTCTTTGAGTGTGCAGGTGATGATGAGCTCGGCGAGGAGATATTTCAGGAGGAGGAGCATGAACACGGTGATGATGAAGATGGTGGTGTGGTGCCCCCAGCTGAACATGTACCCACTACTTCGACTACGATGATGGATGGACCCTCTGCTACACCTACGACGACAAATCAAGAACGAGGAGAAGCTGATGTTGAGGGGGAGGTAGCTTCGAGGCGAGAACCTCCCCGTCGAGTTCAGGTGGATCACCCAGCTTCGAGGATCATCGGCGACATGAATGAACGCACTACACGGTCGAGGGTTCGAAACAATTCCCATTTTGCTCATGCTGCATTTGTTGCTTCTTTCGAGCCCAAAGACATTGGACACGCACTATCTGATCACAATTGGGTTAACTCGATGCATGAGGAGTTGGAGAACTTCGAGAGGAATCAGGTGTGGGAGTTGGTTGACCCTCCCCCAGGGTGTAAGCCGATTGGTACAAAGTGGGTGCGGAAAAACAAAGAGGGAGAGAAGGGTGAGGTTGTGAGGAACAAGTCGAGACTTGTTGCTCGGGGGTTCGGCCGAAGGAGGGGATCGACTACGAGGAGACCTTTGCTCCCGTAGCCCGTTTGGAGGCGATTAGGATCCTTCTAGCCTTTTCTCGTGGCTAAAGGGTTCAAGTTGCACCAAATGGATGTGAAGAGTGCTTTTCGAATGGAGTGTTGGAGGAAGAAGTGTATGTGAGACGACCTCGGGGTTTGAGAGTGAGAAGTACCCCCACGGGGTGTACAAGTTGAGGAAGGCGCCGTATGGGTTGAAGCGGGCGCCTAGAGCTTGGTATGGCAGGTTGAGGGGGTTCTTGTTTGAGAGAGGTTTTGAGATGGGGAAGGTCGATCGGACCTTGTTTTTGCCGAGGCGAGGGCGGAGATATCCCGATTGTGCGGGTGTACGTGGATGATATTGTCTTTGGTGGCTCATCTAACTCTCTTGTTGCGAGGTTTGCGGATGATATGAGCAGGGAGTTTGAGATGAGCATGATGGGCGAGTTGCGGTTCTTCCTCGGGCTACAAATCAAGCAATCAAAGGAAGGTACATTTGTGCACCGAGGCTAAGTACACCAAGGACATTGTGAGAAAGTTCAAGATGGAGGACTCCAAGGCTATGACGACGCCGATGAGTACGACTACGGCTCTTGATGCGGACGAGGAAGGTGAACACGTGGACCAGAAGGAGTACCGAAGCATGATCGGGTCACTCCTCTACTTGACGGCGACGAGGCCGGACATACAGTTCTCAGTGTGTCTGTGCGCTCGTTTTCAAGCGTCTCCGAGGACTTCGCATCGGCAAGCAGTGAAGCGAATTTTCAGGTACTTGCGTCACACTCCCGACTTCGGCCTTTGGTACTCCGCGTCCTCTTCTTTAGCGCTTCATGGCTTTTCAGACGCGGATTTTGCCGGGTGTCGGTTGGATAGGAAGTCCACTTCTGGGACTTGCCAGTTTTTGGGTTCTTCGTTGGTGTCTTGGTCTTCTCGTAAGCAGTCGAGTGTTGCTCAATCCACGACCGAAGCCGAGTATGTTGCCGCTGCTAGTTGTTGCTCACAGCTCCTTTGGATCACCTACACCATGAGTGACTTTGGTGAGGAGTATACCCATGTCCCACTTCAATGTGATAGCACCAGTGCCATAAGCGTTGCAAAGAACCCAGTGCTCCATTCTAAAACCAAACACATAGAAGTGAGGTATCATTTTCTGAGAGACAACGTAGAGAAAGGGAAGATAGCTTTGATCCATGTACCCACACATGACCAACTAGCCGATATTTTCACCAAACCCCTAGATCAAGCAACTTTCACTCGTTTGCGGGGGGAACTTGGTGTGTGTTTGATTTCCTGAGTTGGATGTGTGGGAGCTTTCTTTTGCCGGTGGTGTCGAGCCCGTTTTGCCTCCCCTCGAGGAGCCGGTTTGTAGCATATGTATAGCTTTCCTTTGTGCATTTCTTGCATTTTGGCATGGCATATGTAACATGATGTATAGGCATCCTTGTATCTTAGATTGCATGCATTTTGTATCATATGCATTGGTTAGGAAAGCTTCTCTCATATACATTGTTCACCATGGAATGAGATATATGTCTTTGTGAGCTTGTTTGGTATGATATGGTTAGTTTGGCTTAGCTCTTGATGATCTTGATGAATAATCCATGGTTGATAGCTATGCTTTTGAAAAATGTCACATGTATGCTCTCTCATGTGTAAATGCCTTTACATGCTCTTGACATGTTTTTGTGGCTTTGCTATGCTTAATTTGTGGTTGGATAGCTAGCTTATTGATCATATGGGGACAAAGGCTCTTTTGCCATCATGAATGTTTAGCCCTCTAGATTTATCTTGTGGAGGAGCATAAGTTCCTTTTTGTCGCAAAGACATTTCATGTACCATTTACAAATCTGAAAATGAAATGAAAAATGCTTGGAAAATATGCTCCCATGACATATGTGCTGAATTTAAATTGCTTTGGGTGCTAAACCGTTGCATGATGCCTACCAATGAGAAGTCTCATACATAGAAGTAGGCACATGGCTCGGTGGCTTTGACATGACATGAGGTGCTTGTGGGTGTTTGTGATGGTCTTATGGTTAGAATAGCTGTCCTAGCATGAAGTTTGTGTGGCTTTGTCATTTTGATATGCTTTGATCATGTTTGGGACTTTGCTCATGAGAGGCAAGTTTTTCGCAAAATTGCCAAAATCCATTTTAGCTTCGTCCAATGGTTGTGAAACTTGGTGATCATGTAGTTGAGATCGATACGAAGCCGTAGAGTACCTAACTTGCTCATTTGGACATGTGTAGCTTTCTTTGTTGAATTTTGTCTATTTGAGAAGCTCTAGGTCGCATTTTTTGCATTTTTGGCTTGATTCATGCATTGCCAACAAGGGGGAGAAGTTTGAGCTTGAAATGGCTTTCTGGACGTGTTTGGAAGGTTTTCAGGTGGTTTCGAGCCATTTCTGGGCTCTGTTGTACACCGGTCTGACCGGTGAAGAGCACCGGTCTGACCGGTGTGAGTGCTGGTCTGTACATATGTTAGGCACCGGTCGACCGGTGGTGATGACCGATCGACCGGTGTGAGCCGAAAGTCTTTGCGGTACGTCTGTTTCATGTGGTTTCTTGCATGCATTCGTCCAGGGGGAGTTGCATTGGTTCAGGGGGAGTTTGCATGTGTGCAGGGGGAGCTCTTTGTGGTTTTTCGAGTTTTGTTTCGGTGGTTTGCGCTCTTTGCTTGAGCTTTGTTTTGTCTCGGATGTGTCGAGCCGTTGCCCTTGCCTAAGGGGTCCGAGACTTGTTTCCTTCAAGTGATCTTGCTCTTTGCCTTTGTTTGGCTTTCGATCGCTTGTTGGAGTTTCTTTTTGTTCGTTTCTTTTTCTTTTCTTTTCTCTCTTGTTACTTTCTTGTGGGTGTTGTCAATGCACTCATCAAGGGGGAGATTGAGGACCATGTGTGGTTCAAGGACCGGTGGATGGTCGCTTCCTTGTGTGATGAGTGATTGACAACGTTGTGTGGACTGATTCTTGGCTAAGTATTGCAGGTGCAGGTTGCGGCTTGACTCGTGTTGGTGCAGGTGAAGAACAAGCACGAAAGGTCGTCGCCGGTGAGGCCTCCAGGTGTGGAGAAGACAAGTAGGCTTTGTTCGAGGGACCCGGTGGCCAGCGGGGTCAAGTGCGGGCCGCATGGTGGCATGAACAACAAGATGAAGTCGTGGACGGTTTCTTGGTTGAGCCTCAAAACCAAGGTCGAGCCGGGACTACGTGGGAGCCAAGTCATGAGTGGAGATTGGCGGAGGCTACACCGAGTTCGCGGGGTTTCCGTGGTTCACCGAGAAAACCACCGGGTTCCTTGGTTGATCCACAAAGCCAAGACCGGAGTACCGAAGACGGAGGTGCGGCGAGAGACCGGCCGGTCCGACCGGTGGGTCCGACCGGTCCCGGCCGGTGGGGACCGGTCGACCGGTGAGGAGCACCGGTCGGCCCGTGTGCGACGACGCGATCCCGAATCTTCGAAGCGGAGGACATGCGTCGGGATCGCATGGCTTGCGTCGAGGCTACGCGGGGTGCGGTCGCCGGCATCCGTCCGATGGTGAAGACATCAAGAATTCCAAATCCGCCCTTGAGGGGCTTGTATCCCTAGTTAGTAGAGAAGGGTATTTTGGACATTCGGTTGCCTCCATATAACCCAAGAGGTGAGAGGATGGCAGCCAACTCTTGGAACCCTAGCTCATTAGTTTTCCTATTTTCTACCTATTTTCCTTAGGTTTTCTCTAGGACTAGCAAGAGAGCTTCACGGAGAGATCTTGTAGAGAGGGATGGATAATCGGGCGGCTTGCTAGACCTTGTACGAACCATTGTTTCATGTATAGATGATTCGGCGTGGTTCCTCAAGGTTTGGATGTGTTTTCCCCGGTTGTTCTTGGTGGTGATTTTCAGAGCCCTCTCTCGGTGATTTCTTTGGGTTGATTTCGGGGCCTTTCTCTTGGGGATTTGATGGGGGAAATTTGTGGGAACCCTTCGTGGTTATTTGGGCTGTGATTCCCCTCCCAAATCCGTGAGTAAAGGTGCTCGATTTTGGGGTTTCTTGAGTTCTTGGGTTGGAAGTGCTCTCGGCGGGATTTCTTCGATCCCTCCTTTTTGGACGAGTTTTTGTGGGATTAAACTTGGCTATGGACTCCTCATGAGGTGTTCTTGATATCCCCAAAGTCTTGTTCAAGTCCGTGGAGCGATTCGGGAGATCGAGATTTGGATTTGGGGGAGTTGACCGCGGGTGCTGTTCATCCCGAGCTGCCCATGCTACACCGGTCTGACCGGTGCTCTTGACCGGTCTGACCGGTGCGAGCCCTTGTGGGTTTTTGCTCGGGTGAACGTCTTGGTGTGTTCGTTGTTGTCCCGTGTGGCTGCTGTTTCGAGTTTGGGTCCGTTTGGTGGTCGGTTGGCCTGTTTGGTGCCTTGGGGGCTTTCAGGCTGCCATCGGTCTGACCGGTGTGTCTCACCGGTCGACCGTGTAGAGCCACTTAGTGAAAGTTGCTCGGTTCACCGGCGAGGGACCGGTCGGCCGGTGGTGCTCACCGTCCGACCGGTGTGGGTCTGTAGACTCGGGGTTTGTTGTTCCGCTGCGTTCTCGAGTCGGAAGGCTGTGTGTGTTGGTTCCTAGGTCCAGTGGCACTCCAGTGGCTACGTGGGCTTGGCCAACTTGGGTAGTGAGTCGGAGACGTGTGTTGGAAGCCGTGTTCGTCTTGTTGGAGTTTTCATCTCCTTCGAGAAGAATTTTTATCGGCTCCCATTCACTCCCCCCTCTCTGGTTCGCCGTATCGGTCCTTCACTTCTCTCATACACATTGTTCACCATGGAATGAGATATATGTCTTTGTGAGCTTGTTTGGTATGCTATGGTTAGTTTGGCTTAGCTCTTGATGATCTTAATGAATAATCCATGGTTGATAGCTATGTTTTTGAAAATGTCACATGTATGCTCTCTCATGTGTAAATGCCTTTATATGATCTTGACATGTTTTAGTGGCTTGGCTATGCTTAATTTGTGGTTGGATAGCTAGCTTATTGATCATATGGAGCCAAAGGCTCATTTGCCATCATGAATGTTTAGCCCTCTTGCTTCATCTTGTGGAGGGGCATAAGTTCCTTTTTGTCGCAAAGACATTTCATGTACCATATATGAATCTGAAAATGAAATGTAAAATGCTTGGAAAATATGCTCCCATGTCATATGTGCTGAATTTAATTTGCTTTGGGTGCTAAACCGTTGCATGATGCCTACCAATGAGAAGTCTCATACATAGAAGTAGGCACATGGCTCAGTGGCTTTGACATGACATGAGGTGCTTGTGGGTGTTTGTGTTGGTCTTATGATTAGAATGGCTGTCCTAGCATGAAGTTTGTGTGGCTTTGCCATTTTGATATGTTTTGATCATGTTTAGGTCTTTGCTCATTAGAGGCAAGTTTTTTGCAAAATTGCCAAAATCCGTCTTAGCTTCGTCCAGTGGTTGTGAAACTTGGTGATCATGTAGTTGAGATCGATACGAAGCCGTAGAGTATCTAACTTGCTCATTTGGACATGTGTAGTATTCTTTGTTGATTTTTGTCTATTTGAGAAGCTCTAGGTTGAAATTTTTGCATTTTTGGCTTGATTCATGCATTGCCAACAAGGGGGGGGAAGTTTGAGCTTGAAATGGCTTGCTGGACGCATTTAGAAGGTTTTCAGGTGGTTTCGAGCCATTTCTGGGCTCTGTTGTGCACCAGTCAGACCGGTGTGAGTGCTGATCCTATGCACATCTTAGGCACTAGTCTGACCGGTGGTGATGACCGGTCTGACCGGTGTGAGCTGAAGTTGCTGCAGCTGCCCTGTTTTCAGCTGGTTTGCATGCATTTGTCCAGGGGGAGGTGCATTTGTTCAGGGGGAGCTTGCATGTGTGCAGGGGGAGCTCTTTGTGGTTGTTCGAGCTTTGCTTTGGTGGTTTGCGCTCTTTGCTTGAGCTTTGCTTTGTCTCGGATGTGTCGAGCTGTTGCCCTTGCCTAAGGGGTCCGAGACTTGTCTTCTTCAAGTGATCTTGCTATTTGCCTTTGTTTGGCTTTCGATCGCTTGTTGGAGTTTCTTTTTGTTCGTTTCTTTTCTTTTTCTTTTCTCTCTTGTTACTTTCGTGTGGGTGTTGTCAATGCACTCATCAAGGGGGAGATTGAGGACCATGTGTGGTTTGAGGACCGGTGGATGGTCGCTTCCTTGTGTGATGAGTGATTGACAACGTTGTGTGGACCGATTCTTGGCTAAGTATTGCGGGTGCGGGTTGCGGCTTGACTGGTGTTGGTGCAGGTGAAGAACAAGCACGAAAGGTCGTCGCCGGTGAGGCCTCCAGGTGTGGAGAAGACAAGTAGGCTTCGTTCGAGGGACCCGGTGGCCAGCGGGGTCAAGTGCGGGCCGCATGGTGGAATGAGCAGCAAGATGAAGTCATGGACGGTTTCTTGGTTGAGCCTCAAAACCAAGGTCGAGCCGGGACTACGTGGGAGCCGAGTCATGAGTGGAGATTGGCGGACGCTACACCGAGTTCGCAGGGTTTCCGGTGGTTCACCAGAAAACCACTGGGTTCCTTGGTTGATCCACAAAGCCAAGACCGAAGAACCGAAGACGGAGGTGCAAGAGGCACCGGACCGGTCCTCGACCGGTGGGTCCGGCCCGGTGGGTACCCGGTCCCCGACCGGTGTGCGACGACTCAGTCCGGAGACTTCGAAGCGGAGGACACGCGTCGGGATCGCATGGCTTACGTCGAGGCTACGCAGGGTGCGATCGCCGGGCATCCGTCCGATGGTGAAGACATGAAGACTTTCAAATCCGCCCTTGAGGGGCTTGTATCCCTAGTTATTAGGAAGGGCATTTTAGACTTTCGGTTGCCTCCATATAACCCAAGAGGTGAGAGGATGGCAGCCAACTCTTGGAACCCTAGCTCATTTGTTTTCCTTTTTTCCTCCATATTTTCCTTAGGATTTCCATAGGACTAGCTTGAGATCTTCATGGTGAGATCTTGTGAGAGGGTTGGATGATCGGGCGGCAAGCTAGACCTTGTATGAACCTTTGTTGCATGTGTAGATGATTCGGTGTGGTTGCTCAAGGTTTGGATGTGTTGTTCCCGGTTGTTCTTGGTGGTGATTTTCGGAGCCCTCTCTTGGTGATTTCTTTGGGGTGTTTTCGGGACCTTTCTGTTAACACCAAAATTTGGTAAGGTAAGGAGTCTGACCTGTGGGTCCAACGCGGTGAGGAATCCGTCCGGCAGAAGGAAGGTTTCTTCAGAAGAATTCGGCAAAAGAGTCCGCGGTCGGCAATTCGCTTCCGTTCGGCAAGAAGCCTGTTGCGCTGATTTTGCGGGATTGCGTGGTGACGTGGCCCGAGCGGAAGGGACGAATGGATGGATAAGCGATCACATTTAGAGATAAATTAGGTATCAAATCCATTCGAAGTCATGTTGTGACAGGGTATAAATATAGACCCTGAATGTCTGTAATGGTATTCGAAACATTCTCAATACAAACCGGCTTTACGCCAAACCCTTGAGTCCTTTGTCGTGTCGTCGAGTTCTTCGAGAGGGTTCATCGATCCGTCGACCTCCGTAAGTACCGGCAACCTTGTATCATGTCTAGTATCATGCGGTGGATTTAGATCTGATGCAAGTAGTCTTGTTACCATGCTTAGTGTCATGCGGTAGATTCAAGCTTGGTTCAAGAGGGTTTCTTGTTAGATCATGAGCCATGCGGTAGGCTAAGATCTAGCTTGATGCTAGTTATCGGCTCTATTGAATTTTGGCAAGATCCAATAGATTCATTAAGTTATCCCGTGTTGCTTTGAGTTTTTACTTTATGTTTAAATTCATGTAACACTTCTTGGCCCAATCTAGAATGGTTTGAATCGGCTTTATATCTTTTGATGATCCTTATGCGGATCGAGTTCGTATATTTGGCTTAAATAGCACGTGGATCACATGTTCCCTGATAGCCGAAACCGAATCGATCTAGGTTGCTACATGTTGCGGGTTCAAGCTTGCCGAATCTTGTATAAATTCTTGAAAGAACTGGGTATCACGCGGTAGATGCAGGTTTTTGGGTTGTCTTGGAGCTAGTCATCTGGTGGATTAGATTTTGATTCAATCTGATAGATTTATCTTATTTGGTAATGCTCGTTCCTTCTTCATGGACCCCGATTCGGCTGTTCAGCCGTATTCGGTTATACTTTCACGAGTGAAACGTGTTCATAAGCTATGCTTTAAATATTGTATGCTTTTAGCTTTCCATATTTAGATTGTATCATGCGGTGGATAGATCTATTTGTGGACGGTGGTATGATTTCAAACAAGTTGTATCATGCGGTGGATAGATTTGTTTGGTATCATGCTTGACGGGTTTTAAAGTATCTAGACATGTGGTAGACTAGTGCTTTGGACCTATGCATGCTTGTTTATTGCATATTTATGATCATGCTTTTACTTTATTTATTGTTTAATGTTATTCACCACGAGGATCGGTCATGGCTTTGCGCACGTGCATTTTTATCCAAATAAAGATCGATCTATCGTCGTGCTTACATCATCCATTCGGCTATGTTACCTTTTGTACTTTGAAGTTCCTTAATGGTTTCTAGTTTGCTGGCAGATAGCTCTCTATAGCTATATGTCATCTCACTTGGCTTTCTAGCTGTAAATATGGAACTGTCTGGTACCACCCGGCAAGTTCCAAGCTTTGGAATTTAACTACTTTGTCTTTTGTTAATTTTCAGGAAAAATTGACTGGCACGTCTTGGAATCTTTGCGCGTGTGAAGCCAGCTTGTTCGGCTTGCTGTGTGCTTGGCGTAAGGTGCAGATTTTACGTCAACACACTTTTTGGCACGCCTGGTGGGACAAAAAGCCGAAAGTCAGGATGCCCGACATCAGTGACATCATGGACGTCGCCATCGAGGATCTCTCTCCAGAACAGTTGCAACAGCTGAAGGATGCTACGGGTCAGTTCCAACAAAAATGCTTGATGTCATTTAAAAAGAACAGGAGTGGCGTCCCATACCTCAAAAATGAGATGCCCAGGGTTCTATTGTCAGGAGAGAGTGACTCTACAACTCTGCAGGAGAAGGAGGAATGCATGCAAGCGTTTCGAGACACCGCGGAAGATGTGCTAAGCAGGCATCATAGAGCTTTCCTGGTTGTGTTCAAGCAGATGATGGTGGCTGTCTTCGGCCCGGGCATGGAGCAAGTATTCAGTCGAGCAACCATTTAGGGAGGCAGCGTGGAGATTGGAGAGTCTAGTTCTCAGCCGCCATTGCGAAGCCAGCCAGTTCAGCCTCCTCCGCAGAGCGTTGGAAGCCAAGCCGTCCAGCCTCCTCCACAAGGCACTGGAGGTCAACCGGTTCAACCCCCTCTCGCGCAGCCGCGAGAGGGCAGCCGATCCCACCCACCTCCACGGGCGGCGACACAGTCAACCGATGCAACAGCCGAACCCATATCATCCCACGTATGGGGAGCTGGCATTTTGCTCGTCTGGAGTTCCACTTACTTCCGCCTACAAGATTGCCCCAGCTAGCAACAGATTGCAGAAGAATTTGTACGGTGGAGGCTACCATGAAGTGATGAACTATGGTGCCATTGATGCTCTCCCGAATCCGGGCTACGGCCCAGCTACAGGCGTACAGGAGGACGATATCCTGGTTCAGAAGATGGCCGATATGATGCAGAATCAATTCGACCTCAAACCTAAAATGCAGGGACCTGCCTACACGCCTCCGTTCCCGGATTGGTATTACAAAGTGATCCTGCCGCCAAGGGTAAAACCTCCGACGGAATTTACAAAGTTTTTCGGGCAGGATGACACGAGCACGGTGGAGCACATTGATCGCTATCTGATGCAGCTTGGAGAGGCCTCATCTGAAGAGGCGTTCAGGGTCAGGTATTTCCCCATGTCATTGACGGGCCCAGCGTTCCAGTGGTTCACATCTTTGCCTCCCCAATCAGTTAGCACATGGAGGGAGCTGGAGCGAAAATTCCATGCTCATTACTTCAGCGGTAGCACGGAAAAGAAGCTCATCGATCTCACCACTCTGAAGCAGAGACACAATGAGACGCCCTTGGAGTTCCTCAGGAGGTTCAGGAAAGTCAAAGGCATGTGTTTCTCGTTGAATATGCTAGATGATCAGTTGGCCGACATGGCCGTTGCAGGGATGCTGCCGGCCGTGCGGGAAAAGCTGTTTGGTATGGAGTTTGATAACCTGGGTCAACTGTCCCAAAAGCTGTCATTGATGAGGAACCAGGCCTACGGGTTTAAGAAAGACACCGAGTTCGGCAAGAAAGCACGATATAGCCGATATCTACAATCGGTTCTCGGAGAAGGCCGATCAAATGGAAGACCGACGATGATCAGGAAGTGGCTGCTGCTGAGATCATGTGGGGGAAGGAGCCGTTGACCATGAATCAACGCTGGATCAAGCAGACCAAAGGCACATACGACTTTGACGTCACTAAAGCTGATAAGCTGTTTGAATTCCTGGTGAAGGAAGGCCGAATCAAATTGCCTGAGGGGCATTCCATGCTTCGGCCTGATGGAGTAAAAGAGAAACATTACTGTGGCTTCCATGACAGGAATTCTCACTCCATCAACGACTGCAGGGTCTTCAGGATGAGGATCCAGAAGGCTATCCAGGAGGGTCATCTCAAGTTTGACAACAAGATGAAACTGGACGGCCACCCTTTTCCCCAGAACATGATAAGCTTTTCTTTCAACATGGGGACTGCTGAGAAAAAAGGCAAGGTTAAGGTCTTGACTTCAGCTAGGGCAAGGCAAGATGGAGCAGTGGACCCAGAACGTCAAGTGACCTTGGAGCAAGTTCATGGAGAAACCCCTCGCGTTCTCAAGAGCCATGTCGAGATTGGGGAGTCGTCCAGGGCCAAACCCAGGGTCACTACGCGCATCCTCCTCAACAAGTGGCAGTGCCAGCTAGAGAAAGAGCGCTATCAGAAGCGAAAGCACGAGGAGGAGAGACGCAGGGCCGAAGAAGAAGCGCGCAGGAGAGATTTGGAGCAGTACACGCGCGAGCAGGAGCGCGCACATTGGGGGTGCGCATTCTTCAGGCACTGCTGGAACGAAGGATTGAAGCTTCCTACGGCCGAGAAAGCGCCCGAGTGCGGCGACGGATACTTTGAGTATAGGCGAGAAACGCGCCAATCACTGATCCGTCCATGAAAGAATTGGAAGGATACATCCCAGTGACGATCGGCGTCAAAAAATTGAAATCATTGATCACCCCAGGAAGAGGCAAGCTGATCTGAGATGGGCTGATCAGGAAGAAGATGCGGATGAGTACGTCTGGCAAAAGGGACAGTGGTGCCCGCCTGGTTTGAGAAAGAGTCGGAAAAGGAGGGTTCAGCGCTTGAGGAACCGCGAGTTGAGGCAAGCGGGGATCCAGAAGAGACAGGTGTGGCGTCCAAAGGACAAACTTGAAGGGTCAAATCGCTCGGCTCCGGTATGTATGGTATATTTTCTACCGAATGAGTTTATGGCTCCTGCTAATCAGGTTGTGTAGGAAGAAATGTCCCTGGACGTCAATGATGATGAACAGCTTGGGGGACTGATGGCGCAACTGGTACTGGCCAAGCAAGCCACCTTCGACAAACCGGCCAAAAATCGACACATGAGGCCGCTGTACTTGAAAGGATACGTCAATGGCAAGCCATTGACCAAGATGTTTGTTGACGGTGGAGCGGCAGTCAACGTGATGCCATACACCACTTTCAGGAAACTTGGCATGGGCCCTGGCGACTTGACACCTACGAGCATAATTCTGAACGATTTCGCTGGGAATCCTTCAGATACCAAGGGGTGCGTCCACGTGGATCTGATGATTGGGTCCAAGACATTGCTCACAACCTTCTTTGTCATCGAGGGCAAAGGAGCCTACGACCTCGCTTGGGCGGGGACCGGATTCACGCCAATTGCTGTATCCCATCCACCATGCATCAGCAGCTCGTTCAATGGGTGGATGACGATATTGAGGCAGTCCAAGCAGATGACTCAGTGAGCGTCGCAAATATGGAACCAGCTTTCTGGGAATATCAGGGTATTGACTGTTTCTGAGGAAAAGACTGGGGAGAAGGTCCTGTTGAGCCTGTCAGCAGTGATCAACAACCGATTCAAGCAGTCGGCTCTTATAGCAATTTTTAATGGATAATCCCGTTGATGGAACTGATGGCAAGTTGGGGCGAGGATTCATGTCGGCCGACAAGTTGGAGGAAGTTGACATTGGAAATGGTGACAAGACGAGGCCGACGTTTATCAGCGCAAACTTGGAGTCAGATTTCAGGGAGGAATTGATTAAGCTGTTGAAGGAATATAAAGATTGCTTCGCTTGGGATTATTCGGAGATGCCTGGTTTGGATCGTTCTATCGTAGAGCATCAGTTGCCAATCAAATCTGGTTTTAAACCATATAAGAAACCTCCTCGGAAAATCTACAAAGACGAAGTATTGGCTGATGTGAAGAAAGAAGTTGAAAGACTACTCGATGCAAACTTCATTCGGCCGTGCAGATATGCGGAGTGGATTTCTAACATTGTCCCTGTCTACAAAAAGAATAGAAAGATGAGGGTTTGCATAGATTTCAGGGACTTAAACAGAGCTACTCCTATGGATGGGTGCCCAATGCCTGTTGCCGATTTATTGGTTGATGCTGCTGCAGGACGCAAAGTTATCAGTTTCATGGATGGTAATGCAGGGTACAACCAGATTTTCATGGCAATAGAGGACATATCAAAAATAGCCTTCAGATGTCCTGGTCATATAGGCCTATTTGAATGGATAGTCATGACATTTGGGTTGAAAAACGCCGGTGCAACTTACAAGCGGGCCATGAACTATATATTTCACGAGTTGATCGGCAAAATTGTCGAGATTTACATTGACGATGTTGTGATCAAGTCTTTGAATCATGACACACACTTGGAGAACGTGAAGAGAACTTTGGAGTGCACCCGGAAGCATGGCTTGAAGATGAATCCAATCAAATGTGCTTTTGGGGTATCAGCTGGAGAGTTCTTGGGATTCTTGGTACACGAAGGGGGGATTGAAGTTGGCAAGAAAAGCATGAAGGCTATTGATGAAGTAATCCCTCCAACCAATCTCAAAGAGTTGCAATCACTGCTCGGCAAGATCAATTTTGTAAGAAGGTTCATTTCAAACTTGTCGCAAAAGGTTTTGCCTTTTTCTCCATTGCTGAAGATTAAAAAGGATCAGAAGTTCATATGGGGCGACGAACAACAAAAGGCTTTCGATGAGATCAAGCAATATATGAAGGAACCACTAGTACTGGTCCCCCCGCAGTTGGATAAGCCTTTCAAGTTGTACGTGGCGGCCGATACCCAAACCATTGGATCGGCCCTTATTCAAGATTCGAAGGAACGGAGCGGGTAGTAGAGTACCTTAGCCGAAAATTACTTGATCCTGAGACTAGGTATTCGGCTGCAGAGAAGCTGTGCCTATGTGTGTACTACTCGTGTACAAAATTTCGGCACTACTTGTTGAATGCCGAATGCGTTGTATACTCCAAGTTTGATGTAATAAAACATATGTTATCTATGCCAAATTTGAATGGCAGGATTGGCAAATGGATCTTGGCGTTATCTGAGTTTGAGCTGAAGTTCGAATCGGCAAAAGCTATAAAAGGTCAGATCATTGCCGATTTTATAACTGAACATCGCGATCCGTCAATTGATTTGCTTGAGATTACTCCTTGGGCTTTGTTCTTTGACGGATCATCATGTGGTAAAGGTGGGAGAGTAGGGATTCTATTGATTTTACCCAGGGGTGAGATGTTTGAGTTTGCCATCCCTATCCAACCCACTGTTACAAACAATCAGGCTGAATACGAGGCATTGCTTCGAGGGCTTCAGTATCTAAGAGAGGCCGGGGCTGTTTCAGTTGAGGTTTATGGAGATTCAGAGTTGGTTATCAAGCAATTGAACGGCCAATACGAATGCAAAAGTGATGCCCTGAGGAGTTACTACGAGGAATGCAGAGAGATTTTAAAAAGCTTCCAGTTAGTAATTCTGCAGCACATTCCTAGAGAACACAATGAAGAAGCAAACATGTTGGCTCAAAGCGCTTCCGGTTACAAAGAAAGTCAAGAAGCGCTTGCCACAGAGATATGCGTGCTGGGAGTAGATCTTGCAGAGGATGATTGAAGAAAAGAGATCGTTGATTATTTGGAGGATCCGTCCTGAAAGGTCTCTAGGAAACTCAGGTACAAGGCCATCAAATTTGTTCTTCTGGATGGAAGTTTATTCTACAAATCTTTGGATGGGGTATTGCTGCGTTTCCTGGGTCCAAAAGAAGCAAAAATGATGATGAGTGAGGTACATGATGGGATATGTGGAGCGCACCAGTCGGCCTATCGCATGAAATGGGTTATCAGGCAAGCTGGGTGTTTCTGGCCGACAATGTTGGAGGACTGCTTTGGGTATTACAAAGGATGTAAAGATTGTAAGAGGTTCGGAAATATTCAGAGAGTTCCTACATCAGCATTAAATCCCATTATCAAGCCATGGCCATTCAGGGGCTGGGGCATAGACTTGATTGGCCAGATTAATCCACCATCGAGCAAGGGGCATAAATTTGTGCTTTTGGCGACGGACTACTTTACCAAATGGGTTGAGGCGATTCCACTGAAGAAGGTAACATCAGAAAACATGGTTGAGTATGTCAAAGAACACATTATCTAGCGGTTTGGAATCCTTCAAACAATCACCACTGATCAAGGAGCCCAGTTTGTGTCCTTGGAGTTCAGGGAGTTTGCCGAAAGCATGGGAATCAAATTGTTTAATTCTTCTCCCTATTATGCCCAAGCTAATGGTCAGGCAGAGGCTTCTAATAAGATCATAATCAAGCTTATACAAAAGAAGATCGACCAGAAGCCAAGGAGGTGGCATTCGGTACTCAGTGAAGCTTTATGGGCTTACCGAATGGCCCCTCATGGAGCTACAAAAACATCTTCGTACGAATTGGTTTATGGACACCATGCAGTTTTACCTTGGGAAGTACAATCAGATTCTAGGAGAGTGGTTTTGCAAAAGGACTTAAGCTCCAAAGATTACAGTGGCTTAATGATGGACGAACTAGAAGACTTGCACATGATCCGTCTTAGAGCCCTGGAAAACATCGAAAAGAACAAGCTGCGGGTTGCCAAATATTACAACAAGAAAGTAAAAGTTAGGCAATTTGCAGAAGGAGATTTGGTTTGGAAAGCTTTACTGCCGATTGGAACCAAATACAGTGAATTCGGGAAATGGTCCCCTAACTGGGAAGGACCCTTTCGGGTGGTCAGATGCGTGCCCGGTAATGCCTACATGTTGAAAACATTACTAGGGGAATAATTTTCCGCCGCAATAAATGGAAGATATTTGAAGAAGTATTATCCTAGTGTTGAAATCGATCGCTGACCACAAGCATTGGGATTACATGCATCTGATACAGAAATAGCCGGCGCTCAAGAATGAGGCCGCCTTCAGAACAAAATATCCCCAAACAGAGGGAATGGCAATACTTAGATGTATTTCCCTTAGCACAAAACTACATTGCAAATGCTTCTTGCAGGTTTACATCTAACAACCCTGGTGATCAGGACTACGAGGGGGTGGAAAGCAGAAGGCTTGGCGTAAGAAGCGAAAGTATGATTCAATCTTTTCTTTGCTTCTTCAGCTGCTCCCTCTTCAGTTTTTCCAGGACCACCGTGACGGCAACTTGGAAGCCGTGGGGATGACCATGGTTTGCTGCCTCCACCAAGCTGTCCCAAGCCGCGTTCAAGTTATTGTACCTATCAGAGACATCTGGGACAGAGGAGTAGTTGTTAGGGGCAGAGATCCAGTGTGAGCACGGAGTCAAGAAGAAGTTGAACATATTTACCTCCTACTAGTGCCTCCAAAGCCATGCGACGCTCGCGTTCGGCCTGGCAACGGGCGGTGATGTCCCGGAGGTCGCGCTCCAGATGCCGAACGCGGCGGCGTAGTTGGTGGTTGATCCTCTGCTCGGGCGTGGCATCCTCTGCTTCGAGGGAAGAATCAAAGGAGACGTACTCAGGCATGTCTTCGGTCCCAATGATTTCCTCAGGGAGAAGATCAAGGCTAAAAGAAACAAAGAAGAGGTAAAGCGCGAAGATCATACGAGAAAGCAAGAAGCAAGTTGAAGAAAAAACTCACTCTCGAATGGTGCATTTCTTTGGGGCGATGTCCTCTTGAGGTCGCTTGCCTTTGTCCATGGCTTTGGGGTTTTCTCTTCTGGAGCAGGGGAGAAGATGAGAAGTGATAGATGAGTGTGCGAATGGATTTGCAGGGCATCTCAGCAGGCTATTTTATTGACTAAGGGATTGCATTGGGAGTGATGACTGGCTGGCGTGCGTTACTGGAATACCGAGCGGTGGGGCTTCCCTCCCGAATGCGAAGGGTTTTCATTTAAACAGTGCTCATGGATTGTCGAGTCGAGGATTTTCTGCGGGTATTGCGCCAAGAGGCATCTGTTTTCGCGTGTTCGGCTCAAGCGAGTTCCCGAATACGTTTGAGGAAAAATAAGATTCACGGATGCAAACACAGGGGAATCATCGCAATACAAGCACGGGAATTAAAAGTTCTTTATTTATTGCCGATAATCAAACATCCCTAGTACAATCTAATCAAAGAGCCTGTTTAGCACAGACTGGGGATGAGTGAGTTCGGCAATGGCGTCGCCGTGGCCGTCGAGGCGCTCCAAGATGACCTCGATCTCGTCGATGTCCTCTGGCGCACCGCCCTGGAAGCCGCGCGGCCTGGTGGAGTAGTCGACGCTGGTGTGCGTCGCCATGGCGGCCAGGCCCAAAGTGGTGCCCAGGCGGATGCCATGGGTAGCCACCTCGTCCACGTGGTTTTCCACCGCGGCGAGGCGCTCCGCCGGCGTGTCTCCGCGGGCGTTCACCTTGTCAGCCAATTGCTCCACCAGCATTTTCAGCTGGTTGAGCTCTGCGTCACGGGCTGCAAAGTGCAAGGAACCAGTGATTAATATTAAAAGCCTGATTGGATTCGGGAGCAGTTCTAGAACCGTTCCATCGATGGTTTCCAGCAGCTGCTTCCGCTGGTCCTCCCACTCCAGTTCGGCTATGCCAGCCTTCTTGGAGACGTCTTCCAGCTCGCGCTGGGCCACGTCGAGTTCCGCCTTGAAGCGAAGAGCGTCAAGTTCCCCGTAGGGCACCGGGGAGTAGTGGTCTGATTCTGATGAGTCGTCCGGCAGAGGCTGATTGGCCGGCGCGGGAGATGGGTTCCATTGAATAAGCCTGAAACAAAGATGATCGTCAGAAACAAAAGGGAATCAAAGATGAATCGTAAAGAAAAAGTTGACGATTATTGCCTCCGACGCGCACTAGCGCGACTCCCTTCCGCCTCGTCAGCGGCGCGGCGCCTGTTGTTGCTGCTCGCCATGATTCTTGGTCTTGCGCCGATTGGGAAAAGGAAGCTTTAGGTTGGCAAAGATTTGAGGGCTAAAGGCTTGATAAAGAGCTGGGGGCACCTACGGTTTTATTTATAGGTCTGGTGAAACAAATCGTGGCCTCAGGTTGTGGCTTTAGATCGTGGCGCATATCCCAAGAAACTTGGAAGGTGGAGAGGTTTCCGTGACCGATCCGCCGTCGGGTCGTTTGGAGTTCAAGGCTGAGTCGCATTCGGTTGACTGACTCGGCTAAGTTACGGTCAAGGTGTCGTTCGGGTATGGCACTATTTGGCTACTGGTTACCGAGTGGGTCATTCAGTGTTGCAGTCAAGGTCATGCAAGAACAGGGAAAGCAAACTTATAACAAGCAATTGTTGCAGGAACGGCCAGTTCGGTTACGCATTGATCAGTACAGCTAAATGTTTAAATATTTTGCAATTACATTGGTGGCGTTTGATGTTGTTTGGTGAATGTTCTCCATCCGTTCTTGGTAATCTTTCTGGGCGTTGGACAGGATGGTGAGTTCTGCATCGTATTGATTCACCTCAGCTATGGCCGACGCTGCTTCCTCTTTGGTCTTCTCTATTAGTCCAGGAAGTTCGACTATCTTCTTGTCGTCGGCTTCTATTTTCGCTGATAAGCTTTTCAGGTCTACCTCCAGTGCGGCCTTTCTGGCGATTTTCAATTCACGGGCAGCTTGCAGATTGGCCACTATCTCCTTATGATTTTCGGTTTGAGATTGTGCTCCCTTCACAGCTTGTTCAGCTTTAGCTTTCTTTTGTTCAACAGCTGGTCGGGAAGACACATTCCTCAGAGCTCGTCTTATGGCCACGTAATGGATATCCAGACCAGAGATGGGTTCCAGTGAAGTCTTGATGTCCTCAGGGAGTTCTTGGCTGATGGGCCCAAGCATTTCCTCGAAATAATCGAGATCTCTGATTTGATCTCGAGCATCTCTCTGCAACCAGGCAAAAATTTCTTTGAGCCTTTCTTGTATTTCCTCTGACAAGGCTTGCGTCCCTCCTTCTCTTGTCTCGGTAGTTAGGTTATTCTCCACTAATGAGCTTGATGATGACGGAGCTTGATCCTGAAAGAGTAATATTGCCGAGTCAGGAGTATTGGGAAATAAAGAAGATAACAGAGTTAAGTGCAAGTGTTTACCTCATGCCTGACTTCCTGAGCTGGGACAAGGTTTTGTTCAGTTTCAGGGGCGATTTCTGGAACCACTGGTAAAGGAGGCGCTCTTGGCAAAGCTGAGGCTTCTGTGTGAGAGGTGCTGGTGCAGTCTCTGGCAACTCTGAAGCTTTTGGCTGGAGAGAAGATGGATTTATCTCTGTTAAGGTTGGGGTTTCTACCTAGCCAATAGGGGATTGAACCCTTGAAGGGCTTGAAGTCTCTGGTTGGATGGGAGAGTTCATCTCTGGTGAGGTTGGTGTCTCTGTTTGAGCAGGGGGTGATTGAGTTCCTGATGAGGATGAAATCTCCACTTGAGCAGGTGGCTCAGCCCTTGGTGGACTTACGTGTTGAGGGACAGGGACATCCACAGGGTGATCCACCAATGTCTCTTCTGCAAGTACCAGATTAAGGGTAAATGTCAGTGTTGATCTTTGAGGAAAAGGTAATGAAGGTCGTACCAGTAGATGGAGCATTGGCAGGTTCTGAAGCTGAAGGTTGCTGAATTCTAGTCTGAAATCACACAAGATGAGATTTATCAGTAAAGAGTAATCCTATGATCAAGAGAGAAGAAACTTTACCTCAATAAGGACTTTCTTGACGGATCTTTTCCTCTTGGCAACTGGAGGTGCGATCAGAGACAGGCCTTTCCTCTTGTCAGCAGTGGCACTGAAGAGAATTGGGTCTGTTGTAGCATACCTAGCCATCAGTTGAGCCAAGGTTGGTGATCTGAATCCCAGGGCTGAGATTGGGCATACTACATTATAAGCAATTGACCTGGCTCGAGGGGCAGGCACTGTATTCTGCAGGTAGAAAATCAAGACCATGGTTAGAGGAAGAAATGTCTGATTTTGAAAAAAAAGGGACAATCATGTTACCTCTGAAATTGGCTGAAAATCAGGCATCAGCTCTATGCAAAAAGAGTGCACAGGCTCACTGAAAATATGGTCATGGAATTCTTGCCACCAAGAGTTGAAGGTGGGATGAGCTACTGTTGTAGGTGTGAAAGGCCATGTATAAATGGTTGGACTGCATTCATAATCAAAGACCCTTTTGGATTGCATACTTTCCTTGATTATCTCTCTGGGTTTGAGGAATTCATGCAGGAATAGTCTTGGGGGCATCTGGCCACATCCAAGTTGTCGGGCAACCATATTTGGCTGATAGTATTCATAAGTGCTGTTGTTTAATCTTCCTCCACAAAATTCAGCTGGTAGAGAGCATGGATGGATGAGGATATTGAAGATTTCTAGAAACCTTCCATCTTGGCATCTAGCTTCAAAATAGAACTCACAGGGGAGGGTTAAATTATCATTGTCCAAGTAAGGAAGCCAGAGAGGATTGGGGAAGCCTTTAAAGAAGAGCTCAAAGAGCTGGCTGACATTCTGATTAATGGGAACAGTTGAAGCAGCTTCTCCATAGGTGTGGCATCCTCTGGTAACCTGAACTTCCCCTTCATGATAGCTGGATGAAGGAAAAAATCGAGTGTTGAGGTCAATACCAACGATCTGGTGCATGTGCAGTTGCAGCCACATCTGTACACACCACCAAGGGCCGCTGACACATGCTATCTTCTGGCTGGTGTACATTTGGGTGACAGTTTGATGAAGCATGTGGTATACACTGCCCAGGAGGTATTTTCCAAGGGGAATGCGTTTACCACCAGCCAATTGTGTAGCCATTACGATATGATTCAGAGTGGGCTCATTGGCTATACCGCGAAGATGAACCCGCACGCCCACATGTTCGGGAATGCCCTGTATTCAACTTCACCAAGGGGGCCATCTTTCATGTGATTCTGGATATAAAATTTATATCCACTCCCTGGCTTCACTCCCGTTTGTCTTGTGGAACCTCTGAAGTCCCAGGGATGCACGGATCCTGAAATATCAAGGCCAGTAATCATGTATACATCGGCCAGAGTGGGGGACATTGGGCTATGACCAAAAAGGAAGGCATTGACACCATTTGACCAAAAATGACAGGCGGCTATCAGGAGATTTTCGTTTTTCGGGGTCTCGGCCAAAGAGAGCTCCAAACATTGAGCAATCCGGAGGGTGTCCCAAGTTTGGGTCTTAACACTGTTGTCCGCAAGGACCCTCTTGTACCAATTCCTTCAGCCCGCAATTGGGGGCAAAGGCCAGTTCTTTAAGGCATCATGCCACAGGGAAGGCTCAGTTAAAGCCGCTTTGAAGGGGATTCTTTGGGATTCGGCTGTGATGAATTCGCGAGGATCATAAACTCCCACAGGACCAAGGAAATAAGACGTTGAATTGGCCTCAGTGCGAATCAAAAGCTCAGTACAAAGCTCATGTTGAGAGAAGGCGGAGAAGAAATCTCAGGCGAAAATTGAAAAGTTAAGTGCCGAATGAAGCTTATGGGGGAGAGATTTACCTGAGCAGCTTGATTTTGACCTGCCATTGAGGATTTGAGCTCAGGAAAAGGTGATCTAGGGTTTGGATCTAGACGAAGACTCCGGCGGATTGCGAAGAGAGAGAATAGGTGTTGAACAGATTCAAGACGTTGGTGGCTGGAGTCAATTCCGGAATAAAATCACTTTTATTCCGTAATTGAAGGGGCATATGTTAACACCAAAATTTGGTAAGGTAAGGAGTCTGACCTGTGGGTCCAACGCGGTGAGGAATCCGTCCGGCAAAAGGAAGGTTTCTTCAGAAGAATTCGGCAAAAGAGTCCGCGGTCGGCAATTCGCTTCCATTCGGCAAGAAGACTGTTGCGCTGATTTTGCGGGATTGCGTGGTGACGTGGCCCGAGCGGAAGGGACGAATGGATGGATAAGCGATCGCATTTAGAGATAAATTAGGTATCAAATTCATTCGAAGTCATGCTGTGACAGGGTATAAATATAGACCCTGAATGTATGTAATGGTATTCGAAACATTCTCAATACAAACCGGCTTTACGCCAAACCCTTGAGTCCTTTGTCATGTCGTCGAGTTCTTCGAGTTCTTCGAGAGGGTTCATTGATCCGTCGACCTCCGTAAGTACTGGCAACCTTGTATCATGTCTAGTATCATGCGGTGGATTTAGATCTGATGCAAGTAGTCTTGTTACCATGCTTAGTGTCATGCGGTAGATTCAAGCTTGGTTCAAGAGGGTTTCTTGTTAGATCATGAGCCATGCGGTAGGCTAAGATCTAGCTTGAAGCTAGTTATCGGCTCTATTGAATTTTGGCAAGTTCCAACAGATTCATTAAGTTACCCCGTGTTGCTTTGAGTTTTTACTTTATGTTTAAATTCATGTAACACTTCTTTGCCCAATCTAGAATGGTTTGAATCGGCTTTATCTCTTTTGATGATCCTTATGCGAATTGAGTTCGTATATTTGGCTTAAATAGCACGTGGATCACATGTTCCCTGATAGCCGAAACCGAATCGATCTAGGTTGTTACGTGTTTCGGGTTCAAGCTTGCCAAATCTTGTATAAATTCTTGAAAGAACTGGGTATCACGCGGTAGATGCAGGTTTTTGGGTTGTCTTGGAGCTAGTCATCCGGTGGATTAGATTTCGATTCAATCTGATAGATTTATCTTATTTGGTAATGCTCGTTCCTTCTTCATGGACCCCGATTCGGCTGTTCAGCCGCATTCGGTTATACTTTCACGAGTGAAACGTGTTCATAAGCTATGCTTTAAATATTGTATGCTTTTAGCTTTCCATATTTAGATTGTATCATGCGGTGGATAGATCTATTTGTGGACGGTGGTATGATTTCAAACAAGTTGTATCATGCGGTGGATAGATTTGTTTGGTATCATGCTTGACGGGTTTTAAAGTATCTAGACATGCGGTAGACTAGTGCTTTGGACCTATGCATGCTTGTTTATTGCATATTTATGATCATGCTTTTACTTCATTTATTGTTTAATGTTATTCACCATGAGGATCGGTCATGGCTTTGCGCACATGCATTTTTATCCAAATAAAGATCGATCTATCGTCATGCTTACATCATCCATTCGGCTATGTTACCTTTTGCACTTTGAAGTTCCCGAATGGTTTCTAGTTTGTGTGCGATAGCTCTCTATAGCTATATGTCATCTCACTTGGCTTTCTAGCCGTAAATATGGAACTGTCTGGTACCACCCGGCAAGTTCCAAGCTTTGGAATTTAACTACTTTGTCTTTTGTTAATTTTCAGGAAAAATTGACTGGCACGTCTTGGAATCTTTGCGCGTGTGAAGCCAGCTTGTTCGGCTTGCTGTGTGCTTGGCGTAAGGTGCAGATTTTACGTCAACACTTTCTCTTGGGGATTTGATGGGGGGAATTTGTGGGAACCCGTCGTGGTTCTTTGAGCTGTGATTCCCCTCCCAAATCCGTGAGTAAAGGGGCTCGATTTTGGGGTTTTCTGAGTTCTAGGGTTTGTGGTGCTCTTGGCGGGATTTCTTCGATTCCTCCTTTTTGGACAAGTTTTGGTGGGATTAAACTTGGCTATGGACTCCTCATGAGGTGTTCCTAATATCCCCAAAGTCTTGTTCAAGTCCGTGGAGCGATTCCTGAGATCGAGGTTTGGTTTTGGGGGAGTTGACCCGCGGGTGCTGTTCATCCCGAGCTGCCCAGGCTACACCAGTCTGACCGGTGCTCTTGACCGGTCGACCGATGCAATCCTCAGTGGGTTTTTGCTTGGGTGAACATCTGGGTGTGTTCGCTGTTCTCCTGTGTTGCTGCTGTTTCGAGTTTGGGTCAGTTTGGTGGTCGGTTGGCCTGTTTGGTGCTTTGGGGGCTTTCAGGCTGTGACCGGTCTAACCGGTGTGTCTCACCGGTCTGACCGGTGTGGAGCCACTTAGTGAAAGTTGCTCAGTTTCACCAGCAGGGATCGGTCTGACTGGTGGTGCTCACCGGTCGAACCGGTGTGGGTCTGTAGACTCGAGGTTTGGTGTTCCGCTGCGTTCTCGGGTCAGAAGGTTGTGTGTTGGTTCCTAGGTCCAGTGGTACTCCAGTGGCTACGTGGGCTTGACCAACTTGGGTAGTGAGTTGGAGAATTGTGTTAGAAGCCGCTTTCATCTTGTTGGAGTTTCCATCTCCTTCGAGAAGAATTTTTATCGGCTCCCATTCACTTCCCCCTCTCTGGTTTGTCGTATCGGTCCTTCAGAAACCCACCGCTCCAGCCGCCTACCTCGTCATCGAAGGCAACGCGGTCACTACCGACTAACAGATCGAAACCGATCTGTTGATGGAAACCCACCCACCCACTCCAAGCGACCTTATCGCTGTGATCAATCGCCTCGAGGGCATGCTCTCCAACACGATCAAAGTCTGCGAACGCATCAAGTGCCCTCGCAGGACCTCATCTCCATCTAGCATGCCTCTTGGCTTGCAGAACGCAGCTCACGTAGCATCCCGCTATATGAAGCGCAAGATCCATATCGAAACTGGAACCCATACACAAGATCGTGGAAGGTGCAGGAATCACCTCGATGAGCCCTTCCCTATCCATGAGAATCCTAAGCACACAGCGCACCAGTGCCGTGTCCTCAAAAAGCTATGTCGACCTCTTACTATGGCCCACCACCGCCAGATGAACTGAGAAGCATCTCCGGATCGCCTTGCGTTTCAGATGGTCCGCACAACTATCTCCCCAAACTATCCGGGAGATGAGCTCGAGACTCTAGATCGTGAGATCTTGGTCGTCTCTGTGGATGTACCACCTCAAGATGGAGAAACAGATGAGCAACGCCAAGAGCGTGAGAACGCCAATGCTGCCAGAGCTGTCCGACAACAACAAGAGATCACCGCTGCTACCCCAGGTGCAGGCCAACAACCAGGTCAACAACTGCTCAATGCCGGTCAGGTCAATAATAATGCTGGGCAACAAGTACCTACGGCACTGGCTGCCCCTCAGCAGCGATGCCACGACGATCCACCTCGCTCCAACCGAATACGTGCACGAGACCTCCTTAGGGACTTCGACGCGATAGCCTTGAAATCTACAGCTCTCCACAAACCAACTTAGGAGCCGCTCTTGCCGCCTTAAACCACCTCGAAGATTCTCCGGCGGTTCGACGTCTCCAAGCCAACATTCGTGTCGCCGCAGCCCAGATCAAAGAAATAGGTCCTAGATATAGCAGATCCACAGCAAGTTCCTACTCCAGGAGTAGATCAGAATGTCCTCGCCAACGACGTCGCAGCTAGGGTCCCCTTGAGCTAGTAGCTGAAGAAGGACCAGGTGAAAACGAAGTAGTGCAGCCTATCCATCCCGCTGCTAATGCTGCAGCTAATGCTCTAGCTAACCCTGCAGCTAATGCCCCGACAAACACCCCGGTCAACATCGCTGGCAACGTCGCCAACAACATAGCTAATGCTGCCAACATTCAGGAAAACACCGTCGCAAACCCAGGACAAAATGCAGGAGCTCAACCTCCTCAAATACAAGCTAACCGCGCAGAAGGAAGCCAGCGTCAACGTATAAGAGATGAAGTGGAGATAGCACCACGTGCTAATTATGATCGAGAACACGGGGTCCCTGATGCCCTTGATGCCAACAACCCCGTCCAAGCAGCGGACCTCCAACATATGCATGACCAAGAACTCCTACGACGTGCCCACTACGACCAAGAAAATGGTCCTCCCGATGACCTTTACGTCTCCCCGGCAGCTTACGCCCCATCCGCAAGCCCGGAAGCGGTCAACAATTTCCCTACATTTTCACAACGTCTCTGGATGATCAGATACCCCAAGGACTTCAAACTGGCCATTGAGAAGTATGACGGTCGCTCCGACCCAAGTATATGGCTCAAGATGTATAGCATTGCGGTACGCGCCTCTGGAGGCAATGAAGACCACATGGCGGGATATTTCCCCCTTGTGATGGGCAAGGCACCACTCCTGTGGCTCGACAATCTCCCAGCAGAATGCATCACCTCATAGGCGCAACATTGTCTCACCTTTTCACGACTAACTACCAGGCGACCTATAATCGTCCTGGCAACACTCACCACCTTGCAAGAGTGAGGATGAGACGTGATGAAACTCTCCGAGAGTACACCAACCGCTACTTCGAGAACCGCAACACCCTAGCGGGAGTCAAAGACAAGGACATCATTGCCTACTACAAGAAGGGAATCACCAACATCAAGCTATTTGAGAAGATCCATGAAGCTGAGGCACATACCATCGGCAACCTCATGGCCTACGTCGACAAGCTAGTCGACACTCAAGACGCGGTGATGCACGACTTCAATGGAGAAGACCACGACGGTGGAGGAACTAGGTCGCGCAAATGATCTGGCGAAGCCTACATGACATATCCACCAAGACCTTCTACCTTCCTCGAAGGTGACTTCAACATGGTCATGGACGACCAATGCCAGTTTCACCGCGATGCTAAGCATACCATGAGGGAGTGCGAGCAGTTGAAGCGTGCCCTAGGGGTTCTGTCTACCTCTAAGAAGACCAAGAGCAACAACAACGATGACTGGGATGGTGATCAACCCTACGAGAACCGTAGCCGTCGAATCGATGTGATTACCGTGATTGCAGGCCCTACCGTTGCAATGACGACAGGGATCGACGTGACTATTGCCGCAACTACCACCGCGATGACAGACGTGACGACTATCGTCGCAATGACCGCAATGACAGACGCAAAGATCACAAGGATGATCGCCGTGACGACTAGCACAACGATCACTGGGATGACCGACGTGATGACCGACATCGCCAAGACGACCGCAACCGCCACGACAACAACTGCAAAGAACGGTCTCCACCACCACCGCCTAAAGGGGCAACCCCAACGGCGCATTCTAGATGGCCAACCGAAAGATTAACTTCATCGTCGGTGGTCGCCAAGCGGCCAAAAACAATAGACAGAACCGATCAAATGCCAGGGAGATCGGGCAAGTTAACACTGAAAACCCACAGCCTCTTTGTTGGTCCCAGTTCCCAATCACTTTCTCTAGGAAAGATCATTGGGTTCACATCCCCAACCCCAGACCTACCCGCTGGTCGTCAATCCCATAGTCAATGGGGCGTTTCTGCCTAAGACCCTCATCGATGGGGGCAGCAGCTTGAACATCATCTTCACGGAGACGCTATGCAAGATGGAGTTCGACTTCAACAAGATGACTGCCTGCGATGAGCCATTCTACGGGGTTGTGCCTGGCAAGGCTGCGTAACCCATAGGTCGTGTATGCCTACCGGTCACCTTTGGCACAAAGGAGAACTTCCGCACGTAATACTTGACGTTCGAGGTCGCGGACTTCTGCTCCCCATACTATGCCATCTTCAGGTGACCTATGCTCGCCAAGTTCATGGCTATACCTCACCACACATACATCATCATGAAGATGCCAACACCAAACGGAATTCTCTCCGTCCTCGGGGACATCATGGTTTCCTACAACTGTGAAAGCGCTACCTTCGAGCTCTCTAAAGATTCAGCGATTAAAGCTGCAGCAACGGTCATGGTCGCCCAAGCAGCCAAGATCGACCAAAACACTTTGGAAGTACCAGAACAGAAGTGTACGAGCACAGCTTTGGACCCAAGTCTAGTCGTCAAGGAAGTTTGCCTCTGAGGACCATGTGTGGTTCGAGGATCAGTGGATGGTCGCTTCCTGGTGTGATGAGTGATTGACAATGTTGTGTGGACTGACTCTTGGCTAAGTATTGCAGGTGCAGGTTGCGACTTGACTAGTGTTGGTGTAGGTGAATAACAAGCGCGAAAGGTCGTCGGCGGTGAGGCCTCCAGGTGTGGAGAAGACAAGTAGGCTTGGTTCGAGGGACCTGGTGGCCAGCGGAGTCAAGTGCGGGCCGCATGGTGGCAAGAACAGCGGGATAAAGTCGTGGATGGTTTCTTGGTTGAGCCTCAAAACCAAGGTCGAGCCGAGACTACATGGGAGCCGAATCATGAGTGGTGATTGGTGGAGGCTACACCATTTCCCGGGGTTTGCAGTGGTTCACCAGAAAACCACTGGTTACTCGCTTGAACCACAAAATTGAGGCCGAAGACTCGATGAGGAGGTGCAGCCACCCAAGCCGGTTCAACCGCCCAGGGGGCGGTCTGACCGCCCAGTCGCTGCCACCGAGAAGCTTCGAAGTGGAGGACACGCGTCGGGATCGCAAGGCTTGCGTCGAGACTAAGCAAGGTTGCGGTCGCTGGGTATCCATCCGATGGAGAAAATCTGAAGACTTCCAAATTCGCCCTTGAGGAGCTCGATTGGAGGCGATTAGGATCCTTCTAGCCTTTTCCGTGGATAAAGGGTTCAAGTTGCACCAAATGGATGTGAAGAGTGCCTTCTTGAATGGTGTGTTGGTGGAAGAAGTGTATGTGACGCAGCCACCAGGGTTTGAGAATGAGAAGTACTCCCACAGGGTGTACAAGTTGAGGAAGGCGCTGTATGGGTTGAAGCAGGCGCCTAGAACTTGGTATGGTAGGTTGAGGGGGTTTCTGTTTGAGCAAGGGTTTGAGATGGGGAAGGTCGATCATGCCTTGTTTTTACTCAGGCAGGGCAGAGATATGCTGATTGTGCAGGTGTACGTGGATGATATTGTCATTGGTGGCTCGTCTAACTCTCTTGTTGCAAGTTTTGCAGAGGATATGAGTAGGTAATTTGAGATGAGCATGATTGGTGAGTTGCAGTTCTTCCTTGGGCTACAAATCAAGCAATCAGAGGAAGGAACATTTGTGCACCAAGCTAAGTACACCAAGGACATTGTGAGGAAGTTCAAGATTGAGGACTCCAAGGCCATGACGACGCCAATGAGTACGACTACAGCTCTTGATGCGGATGAGGAAAGTGAACACGTGGACCAGAAGGAGTACCGGAGCATGATCGGGTCACTCCTCTACTTGACGACGATGAGGCCGGACATCCAGTTCTCGATATGTCTGTGCGCTCGTTTTCAAGCATCTCCATGGACTTCGCATCGGCAAGCGGTCAAGCGCATATTCTGGTACTTGCGTCACACTCCCGACTTTGGCCTTTGGTACTCCGCGTCTTCTTCTTTAGCGCTTCATGGTTTTTCAGACGCAAATTTTGCCGGGTGTCGGTTGGATAGGAAGTCCACTTCTGGGACTTGCCAGTTTTTGGGATCTTCTTTGGTGTCTTGGTCTTCCCGCAAACAGTCGATTGTTGCTCCATCCACTACCGAGGCAGAGTATGTTGCCGCAGCTAGTTATTGCTCTCAGCTCCTTTGGATCACATACACCATGAGTGACTTTGGTGAGGAGTATACCAATGTCCCACTTCAATGTGATAACACCAATGCCGTAAGTGTTGCAAAGAACCCAGTTCTCCATTCCAATACCAAGCACATAGAAGTGAGGTATCATTTTCTGAGAGACAACGTAGAGAAAGAAAAAAAAACCTTGATCCATGTACCCACACATGACCAACTAGCCGATATTTTCACCAAACCCCTAGATCAAGCAACTTTCAGTTGTTTGTAGGGGGAGCTTGGTGTTTGTTTGATTTCTTGAGTTGGTGTGTGGGAGCTCCTTTGAAGCATATGTATAGCTTTCTTTTATGCAATTCTTGCATTTGGCATGGCATATGTAACATGATGTATATGCAGTTTTGTATCATATGCATTGTTTAGGAAAAGCTTCTCCTATATACATTGTTCACCATGATGTGCTATATATGATCTTGTGAGCTAGTTTGGTATGCTATGGTTAGTTTGGCTTAGCTCTCGATGATCTTGTTTTATAGTCCATGGTTGATGGCTATATTTTCTGAAAAATGTCACTATATGCTCTCTTATGTGTAATTGCCTTTATATGATCTTGACATGTTTTAGTGGCTTGGTTATGCTTAGTTTGTGGATTGGATAGCTAATTTTGATCATATGGGGCCAAAGGATCATTTGCCATCATGAATGTTTAGCCCTCTTGCTTTATCTTGTGGAGGGGCATAAGTTCCTTTTTGTCGCAAAGCCATTTCATGTACCAAATATGAATCTGAAAATGAAATGTAAATTGCTTGAAAAATGTGCTCCCATGTCATATGTGCTAAATTTTAAAGTTGCTTTGGGTGCTAAACCGTTGCATGATGCCTACCAATGAGAAGTCTCATATATAGAAGTAGGCACATGGCTCGGTGGCTTTGACATGACATGAGGTGCTTGCGGATGTTTGTGATGGTCTTATGATTAGAATGGTTGTCCTAGCATGATGTTTGTGTGGCTTTGCCATTTTGACATGTTTTGCTCATATCTAGGACTTTGCTCATGAGAGAGTACATTTTCGCAAAATTGCTCAATTCTATCTTAACTTCGTCCAATGGTTGTGAAATTGGGTGATCATGTAGTTGAGGTCAGTACGAATCTGTAGAGTATCTAACTTGCTCATTTAAACATGTGTGGCACCTTGTGATGAATTTTGTATATTTGAGAAGCTATATGTTGAAACTTTTCACATTTTGCCTTGATTCCTGCATTGTCAACAAGGGGGAGAAGTATGTGCATGTTTTGGGCACCCGGAAGCATTTGGAAGGTGTTCCAATTGGTTCGGGCAATCTTCGCCCCCAGGTGGTCAGATGACAGGTAGGTAGTCTAACCGCCGGGTGCAGGCTGTCTAACCGCCCTGGGCAAAGTGAGCAGGATTTTGCTCTTTGTTGCATTCCCGTGTTGCTTTGCTGCATTGGTTCAGGGGGAGTATGCTTTGGCTGAGGAGGAGCTTGCATATGTGTAGGGGGAGCTCTTTGTGTTGTTTGAGCTTTGGTTTGGTGGTTTGTGCTCTTTGCTCGAGCATGGTTTTGTCTCGGATGGGTCCTTGCCGTTGTCCTTGCCGTTGTTCTTCTTCAAGTGATCTTGCTCTTTGCCTTTCTTTGGCTTTCGATCGCTTGTTGGAATTTCTTTTTATTCGTTTCTTTTCCTTTCTTTTCTCTCGGGTTACTATATGTGTGTGTTGTCAATGCACTCATCAAGGGGGACATTGAGGACCATGTGTGGTTCGAGGACCGTTGGATGGTCACTTCCTGGTGTGATGGGTGATTGACAACGTTGTGTGGACTGACTCTTGGCTAAGTATTGCATGTGCAAGTTGCGGCTTGACTGGTGTTGGTGCAGGTGAAGAACAAGCGCGAAAGGTCGTCGCCGGTGAGGCCTCCAAGTGTGGAGAAGACAAGTAGCCTTGGTTTGAGGGACTCGGTGTCCAGCGGAGTCAAGTGCGGTCCGCATGGTGGCAAGAATAGCGGGACGAAGTCATGGACGGTTTCTTGGTTGAGCCTCAAAACCAAGCTCGAGCTGGGACAACGTGGGAGCCGAGTCATGAGTGGAGATTGGCGGAGGCTACACCGAGTTCGCGGGGTTTGCAGTGGTTCACTAGAAAACCACTGGGTTACTCGGTTGAGCCACAAAACTGAGGCTGAAGACTCGACGAGGAGGTGCAGCCTGATGAGGACATCACCAGTACATCTACACCAGCAGCACCTTCACTCCAGGCACCACCTTCAGGGCCAATCACTCGGGCTCGTGCAAGAGAGTTGAACTACGTCATGGTGCTAAAGAATGAAGGATATGTGGCTGGATTCGGACTGCGCACGAACGTCAACTTGTGAAGGTCACCACGGCTTCATCCGGACTCCGTTTTGGGCAATCAAGTACTTGATGGAAAGCTTATCAAGTCTACTTTCAGATGGGTCCGGAATCACTGTCATATCTTCACCGAGGCGGCCGCAATCGTCGTTTTGAGTCAGACTGTTTTTCTGTCTAAGGTGCTGCGTCACCTTATTTTGGCCCAACGGGCCGTGTATCGTGTCGGGCCTTAAGCCCATGTTGTGGCCGACCCCTGGTCGCCCACAACCCTAGGAGGACGTCCTCCTAGCTCATATATTCAGTAGCCGCCGCCACATTAGGGTTGGAGTTTTGTTTTACATCTAGCTTTAGCTACACCAGAACACGCACAAATACGTGCTGTCCTCGGTGATTCAGAACTCCACTTTCGAGTGATATTAAGATTGCTCACCTCGGATTCTTGTTCGTTTTTCGATTGCGCATAGGAATTGATCCTCGTGATCAGGCTGATCTTGCGCCGGCAAGGTCGGTAACCATCGGGAGTTGGTTCAGCGATTGCATTGGCGCTTCGAGTCTCGCTCGTCGTAGTCGGATCGTGAGGGTCGTCTCCCACCAGATCGAAGCTATCTCCACTCACCGAAAGATCGGGCACTCCGCCTCTATCAAGTGGTATCAGAGCACCAGGTTGATCGGTGAGTTTTATCGAGTGTTTTTCCTTTCCTACAGTCCACAAAAACCAAAACAAAAATTATTTCAGGTTAGATCCTTGTCCCAGCAACCACCTTTTAGCCTTGCACATTCTTTTAATAAGTGTTTTTGTTGAATTTGTGTGCTTACTCATTCAATTGTTGCTGGTTACTTGTGTTTCATCTTTGTTTCATCTAACCCTAGCCGTCACGCCCACCATCACGCCGCCGCCTCTTGTTTTTCCTTCCCTGTCCCGTGGTGCGGTAAGTCAAAAAAAACAAGAGAAAAAAGGAAAGCAATCCAAAAAAAAGGAAAAAAAGAGAGAGAATCCCAAAGAAAAGAGAGACCGCCGCACAGTCCAAGTGGGAAACGGGAACCGCTTCGTCTCGGTGCAAGAGTTTTGCGCCGTCACAATTCGCCACCGATTTGTCCTTGTTGAAGGAGTTTTCCGTGGAGTCCGGTTCCGTTTTTGCCACGGCATACCGTACCTCCCCTGCCATTCTCCATGGTAAAACTACCACGCCACAACACACCATATTCAGAGCTTGGCCTTACTTTTGAGAGAGAGAGAGAGAGTGCATGTGGTGAGTTGCTATTTGAGATCCTCTGTGTTCATGTTATCAGTTTTTGGGGCACCTTGAAAAAAAAGTTAAAAAAATTCGAAAAAAATAAAAAAAAGCAAAGAGGTGCGCCCTCCATCTTTTTCACTTCCTTTTCGGTTTCACTTGTTACCAGCAGCGTTTGATCGTGTTTAGCACTATTATTCAGCTTTGCATTATTGTTTGATTGTGCTAATCCTTCAACTTGAGTGCAGCCTTCCCAGAACTCCACATATTTCTACGACGAGCAGATTTTGTTTCTCCAGGCAATCGCTCCTCCAATCTTTCATGAGTTCCACCGGTTGGTTGCAGGCCCCCCTGTGTGCTGGTAAGAACGGATAAGAATTTGATAACAGCACTAGTTTGAGCGCCTTGTGAGCCGTTCCACACCTGCTTTTGTTGTCGTTTTGTTTTTGTGTTTGCGCTAACCATGTCAGGCGACACCGATAAGAAAGAGTTGCAGGACATGCATACTGAGATTGAAGGCCTTGTCACCGACATCCTGACCATGCACGAACGAATGGACTCCACAGTTACTACGGCCAACGAGCGGTTCGACCAGCTCGATGTTGACGGTGTATTTTGGTGCACCTAGCATGTTCATTACACTTTGGTTTGGATTTGATTATGGAACTAACCCGCCACTAGGCACACTAATCATATAACAAGTTCATCTTTGTGCATGCATTTGGAAGTGTTGTGTTTATGTAGGAAAACATGGACATAAAGGATGGATTCGCAACAAGTTCAAAGGAGCATCCATGGAGTCTTGTTCGTGTTCATGAGCTTGCTGAAATCACTTCCAATGGTGGTGAGGACCGAAGTGCTACGAGGAACACCCCCGGGGATTGAAGCGTAAAAGATCAAACTTTATGTAAAGAGAGCCTCCATCTTGGACGCGAGGATAACAGCATCAAAATAATGCAAGTGGAGGGGGCAAAGTACATAAGTGCACGAGGACCCACAGAGCAAAAAGGGGCGACCGAACTGGGCCGGGTGGGCACGGGTCGGCCGCCGGCCGGCCGGCCGGCCCGGCCCACTCGGCACCGGTTCGGTCCCGTTTTCCTTGCCCTCGAAGGATCTTCGACCCTAAAACCCCCGAGGCGCCGCCAACACCGGAGGAGGAGTCATTCGCACCGAAGGCCATCCACAAGCTAGAGAGAGAGGAGGAGGATCTCCGGCGGGAGATCAACCACCTCGAAGGAAGCACCCTCTCGTGGAGAAGAAGGAAGACACGGCGGAAGGGAAACCATGATCAACGGTGCCATGATCGGCACCTTGATGGGGTAATCTTCTCATTCGTCCATGGGTTGTAATCGATCTTGAGATGTAATCGCACTTTGTCGGATTATCTATCTATCATCTTGTGTTGAATATACTTTCATGCTTAAGGTTAGCAACCATGCCGTAAAGGGAGTAAGGCCCCAATGCTTCCTTGGATCCATTCAATACGCCGTGTCCATCAAAGGTCTAGTCATGAATACCTTCGCGTAGTGACAGTACGAGAGGAGGGAAAGGGCGAAACCGTGGTCACAACCCCGATAGATTAGATTGGTTTTCATGTCTTTAAGCGATTGCATGCTCTAGTATCGTAGACCCGTGGGCGAGTGTCTTCTACCTTGATATCTTAATCATTCTCTCTAGTGTAGTTTAGTTGTTTTCTAGTATAATAGTAGTTAGGGTTTTAGTAGCTAGTGTGTCGTTGTTGATCGAACGCTTGTAATCCCCTTGCTCGCGGATTGACAAGAACCTTGGGAATCCCGTGGTGAAAAAGGTGTGGGGTCCGTACGCTTGCGGATCGTAGAGGGATACGTCTTTTATCCGTCAACAAGCCCCTTTTTCTGGCGCCGTTGCCGGGGAGAAAGTTAGTTTACATCGTTTGATTTGCATCTAACTTAGTTTTATATTTTAGTTTATCTTTTATTTGCTATATGTAACATATATTATCTAGAAAAACACTTGTTTCGTTTTTGTTTTTGTTTTTATCTTATTGTCTAGATGGAGTTCGTTAATCAACCCGTGGAAGAACCGGAGAAATCATTAAGGGATTACGCTAGCCCTCGATGTGAAGACATAAAGGTACAAGAGTCGGATTCGAAGCTCGAAGCGACCAAGTACGAAATTAAATCCAAGATCATCAAGATGGTGGCGGAAAACCCATTTGAAGGGATGGTTACGGAGAACCCATATAGACACATAAGGGATTTCACGACAATATGCAACACGGTGCGTCAAGAAGGAGTTCCCGATGAATGGTTCAAATGGAATCTCTTTCCCTACTCACTTGCCGGCAAAGCAAAGACATGGTATTCGGTTGCGTCCTTTGAAGTTGAAGGCAATTGGAACAAGTTGACAAAGAAGTTTTGCGAGAAGTTCTTTCCAATTAGCAAGGTTCAACATCTAAGGAGGCAAGTGATCACTTTCATGCAAGGAGAAGAGGAAGGGATAGACCAAGCCTGGGATAGGTTTAATGAATTAATCGAACAAGGACCAAAACTCGGCTTCACCGGTGACGTACTCTTGCATACATTTTTCTTTTCCCTAACCCCTAGTTGCATGCGACACGTCGAAATGTGTGCAGGTGGGGATCTCATGGAGAAAACACTCACGGAAGCCGCCCAACTTCTACAAAAAGTTAGTAAAGCGGCTGCCATGTGAAGAGATTGGGAAACAAGACTTGCGGAAGAGCCAGAATTCAATTCAAGGAAGAAGAAGCTTGCTGATTTTTCTAAAGAGGCAACCCCGGAAGTCACTAAAGAGGAGCCAATCATGGAAAAGCTTGAACAAGAACACATCAAGTCAAGAACTACACCAAGCGTTGACTTCACCAGGCCAAATGAGACGAACAAGAGAAGCATGTCAAGCGCGAAGCCGCTAAGGGAGTTCGAGCCAATGGATTGGGTTCCTATTGATTACGGAGAAGTATTCGACAAGAGAAGACCGTTCCCTAATCAAAAGGGAATGGCAAGAGCATTGGAAGTGGATTTCACACCGGAGAAGAAAGCTGAAAATTCCTACGACCTCGAAACCACCGGTGAGATTTTTGAAAAGCTCTTTGGAGATGACGTGGTGGATCCGGAACATATTGCCGAGGTGAAGAGAATCATGGGGATCAAGCCCGAAGCATCACCATATGCTCGCCTCGCTGAAATTTACTCGATAGGATCCGAAGAAGAAGAGAAGATGACGCCACACTTGAGTTGCGAGATCAACGGAGTTCAATGCAAAGCTTTATGCGACATCGGAGCCCAAGTAAGTGTTCTATCTTCTAAAATTTACGATAAAGTTCAATACCACAACCTAGACTTAGCTCCAACATCAACGAAATTAATTATGGGAGATGGTAGAACTATCAAACCTCTAGGTATTGCTTGCAACATGAAAGTAAAAATCTCTAGAAACTATATACCAACCGATTTCTTTATTATTGATGCTTACCATAGTAATTCTGATCATATAATCTTAGGTAGGCCTTTTCTTAAGTTGGTTGATGCCGTGTTAGATGCGGAGAAGGCAAAGTAACAATGAACCTTAATGGAACAAAGTACACATATAACTTTCTTCGTGCTTCTAAACACCTTACACCTTTTCCTCCCGAAGATGAAGAAGTAGAAGAGATAGATAGTCTTTGTTTTGTTGAAACCCTTAGAGACCCGCTGCAAAGAGCGATGGAAAATCAAATTAGTAATCAACAAGATGAAGAACTAGAGGAAGAGAAGTTCGAAGACATAGGAGAAATCAAACCCGAGGAGCCACAAGTGCCCGAGGTAGACCTTAAACCTTTGCCCAAGGGATTAAAATATGAATTTTTGGGCCCAGACAAAACTTATCCAGTCATTGTGAGCGACGAGTTGAGTCCCGAAGAAAATGAAGCGTTGCTGATTTTATTAAAAAAACATAGGAAGGTGATTGGATATTCAATTAATGATCTCAAAGGTATTATCCCAGCCTTTTGCACTCATCGTATACCAATGGAAGACCAATGTAAGCCTGTAGTGGACCATCAAATGAGGCTAACCCATGCCATGCGAGAGGTAGTAAAGAAAGAGGTTATCAAGTTACTTGATGCCGTAATCATCTACCCGGTTCCGCATAGCGAATGGGTGAGCCCGGTACATTGTGTACCGAAGAAAGGAGGTTTAACCGTGGTGAAGAATGAGAAGAACGAGTTGATACCGCAAAGAACCGTGACCGGGTGGCGGATGTGTATCGATTATCGTAAGCTTAACAAAGCGACGAAGAAAGATCACTTCCCCCTACCGTTCATAGACGAGATGCTCGAGAGGTTAGCAAACCATTCTTATTTTTGCTTTCTCGATGGATACTCGGGGTTCATGCAAATTCCCATTCACCCGGAAGATCAACATTAGACAACGTTTACGTGCCCTTACGGAACGTTTGCATATAGGAGGATGCCCTTCGGCCTAAGCAACGCTCCGGCCTCTTTTCAACGTTGCATGATGGCCGTGTTTTCGGAATTCATCGAAGAAATTGTTGAAGTGTTTATGGATGATTTTTCCGTTTACGGGAAGACGTTCATGGATTGCTTATCAAACTTAGAAAAGGTCCTTACAAGGTGTGCGGAGGTAGATTTGGTTTTAAATTGGGAAAAGTGCCACTTCATGGTTAAGCAAGGCATAGTGCTCGGACATGTTATATCCGAGAGAGGAATCGAAGTGGACAAGGCTAAGGTAGAGACGGTTGAGCAACTCCCACCTCCTACGGATATTAAGTCCTTAAGGAGCTTTCTAGGTCATGCCGGATATTATAGGAGATTTATAAAGGACTTCTCGAAGATCACTAAGCCTTTAACGCACCTTCTTCAAAAGGATGTGGCTTTCGACTTTGACGAGAAGTGCCTAGCGGCATTCTGGACCTTGAAAAATGCGTTGGTGAGTGCTCCCATCATCCAACCTCTGGATTGGAGCCAACCTTTCGAGATCATGTGTGACGCAAGTGACTATGCCGTAGGCGCGGTCTTGGGTCAAAGAAAGGAAGGCCGAGTTCACGCCGTTTACTACGCTAGCAAAACTCTTAGTGGGGCACAATTAAATTACGCCACTAGGGAAAAAGAGTTGCTAGCGGTGGTATTCGCTTTCGAAAAATTCAGATCTTACATCGTGAACTCGAAAGTCATTGTTTACACCGATCACGCAGCTATCAAGTATATCTTGGCTAAGAAGGAAGCTAAACCACGTTTGATTCGTTGGATCCTTCTTCTCCAAGAGTTTGATGTTGAAATTCGTGATAAAAAGGGGGGTGGAGAATGTTGTGGCCGATCATTTGTCTAGGATGAATCGTGGACAAGATGATAAAGAGCCCATAGAAGATAAGATGAGAGATGACCACCTCTATAGAGTGCTTGATAAAGATACTTGGATGATCGACATCATTCGAGCAATTCGAAAGATGCCCCTCGATCATCTAGATAAAAACACTCAAATGAAGATAATCTCCGAAAGTAAGAAATATTTTTGGGATGCACCATACCTCTTCAAGCTTGGCAATGATGGAGTAATGAGAAGATGTGTGCCAAGAGAAGAGAGGGTTGAGATTCTAAGGAAGTGCCACTCGGCGGAGTACGGTGGACACTATAGCCATTTTCGAACCGAAGCAAAAGTATGGTCGAGCGGATTCTATTGGCCGGAGATGCATGAAGATACTAAAAGATATGTTGAGTCATGCCCCGAATGCCAAAGAACCAGAAACATCTCTCAAAGAAATTCTATGCCTTTGAAATACAACTTGCAAATCGACATATTCGATGTATGGGGCATAGACTTCATGGGGCCTTTTAAAAACTCATTTGGATTCGAGTACATCCTAGTCATGGTTGATTATGTATCCAAGTGGGTAGAGGCTATACCATGTCGTAAAGCTTCCACGGAGGAGTCCATCACTATGATCAAGAACGTGATTTTTCCCCGTTTCGGTACACCGAGAATCTTGATAAGTGATGGAGGAACTCATTTCACCGGGAAGAACTTCAAAAAGTGCTTGTCCAAGTTGGGAATTGAGCATAGGGTCTCCACGGCCTATCACCCACAAACCAACGGACAAGCGGAGACGTCAAATAGGCAATTAAAAAGCATACTCAACAAGAACATAGAGAAGGGAGGCAAGGATTGGTCAAAGAAATTAGACGGAGCTTTATGGGCTTATTGAACGGCGTTTAAAACACCGATAGGTATGACCCCTTATCAATTTGTCTATGGAAAAGCTTGCCACCTTCTGGTTGAGTTGGAACATAAAGCCTATTGGGCGATTAAAGAGATGAACCTTGATCTCGATGCCGCAGTGGTGAAACGAAGAATTCAAATAAGCGAGCTAGAGGAGTTGAGGTTGAAAGCTTATGAAAACGCAAGCATATACAAAGAGAGAATCAAAAGGTGGTATGATAAAAGATTGAAGAAAAAAGAATTTAAAGAAGGAGATAAGGTCCTCCTCTACAATTCGAGGTTTAAAACCTTCGGAAAGGGGAAATTGCAAAGCAAGTGGGACGGACCTTATGTTGTGCATTCGGTGTTCTCCAACGGAGCGGTAACCATTATGGATATAAACGGCGATCAATTTGTGGTGAATGGTCGGCGGCTTAAGGTTTACTACGAACCCGATGTCGTGCCCCTTCACCATGTTGACGTCTTCACCATGGAGGAAGAGCCCGAACGTCCCGCCTAGGACGAAAAACAAGGCATCAACTTCGTAAATAATTTTTCTTTTAGTTTTACGGAGTTTTTCGCGAAGATTTCTTGGGCCAACTTTTTCCCATGGGCTAAGGAAGAAAAAATAGGGCGGTGTGCAAAAACCGGACCGGCCCGCCCCCGAGGCGGGGGTGGGCCGGCCGGCCCAGCGGACCGGCCCGGAGGGGCCCGACGCCCGATGACGCCGAATTTCGCCCGAATTGCTCCTTTTTGACTTCCTTTGTTTGGTCGGAAAATTTTAAGGGAAGTGTAAAAAAGGAAAATAAGGTTCCCGTGGCTTTTCTCTCGGGACTATTTATTTGGCCGAATTGGGAGCTCGAGGATCAAACCTTTCAAGCAATGTGTTGCACCCTTGTAGCGACCATTGTGCCTCCAAGAAGCTTAGAGTTGAAGATAGAAGCCAAGAAGCCATCGATGGAGGAGGCGATGCGATGCGAGCTCAAGCTACCCGTCAAGAGGACCGCACGCATCCGTTGCGGAGGACGTGTCCCGACCGGAGCTCTTGCATCTCGCAACCCCGTCGAAGGAGAGAAGGTCCCTACACCCGTTCGAAGGTCGGCACGCCTCCAAGGCATCAAGCGCAAAGATTACAAGGAGGTGTCGCCAGAGCCTAAGGATTATGGGGATAGCGACTACTCCGACGATCGTAGCCCGAGCTCGTGGGCGGCCGCCGGTAGAGATGATGATGACTGGGATGAGCAGCCCAAGGAAAGGACTCCCGAAGGCCCCAACGGCGACGGCGACGGCAACGACGGCGGCGAAGGCAACGACAATGGAGGTGGCAACGACGGTGGTGACAACGGTGGAGATTATGGCGACGACGACCCCTTCGGATTGCATCCGGTGTGTTGTCGAGTTTGCCGTCAATCCATCGCGGATCTCTACACGTCGGCCGACGAATGTCTCCAAGCCATGGAAGCGATGAAGCAGCGTATGGAGGACTTGGAGCGCGTAGTTGAAGATGACTACAAGTTCCTTAGCCGCAACGTGCGCAAACTTTTTGGCATGGTTGGAAACATGAGAGGCAAGTGGTGCAAAATTTGCTTGAAGTACCACTAGATCTAGTTTTCCCCTTAGGATTTTGTAAGATACGACGAGGACGTCGTACGTTTTAAGTGTGGGGGAGAGCTAGCTCGCTAGCTTTAGCTTTTGAACTTCAAGTTTAGGTTCGGTTTAATCTTCGTGTGAGAGTCTTAGTGTTTTTAATGAGTCTTTAGTTTTTGAGTGTGTTTTAAAATTTTTGCAAGTGTCTTAAATTAGTGTTGAGTCAAAGAAAACCAAATAAAAAGAGTCTTTATATATATCTTTGTGTTTTATGTATTGTTTATCTTTATTTACTTGTTTGTTTAATCTTCGATTCTTGATATATGAACACAAGTATGTGGTTTGAAAAACGTTTACCGTGGTGCTTAGTGGAATCGCTACTACTTAAAGTACCCATACCGCACTTCGATCTTGAGCTTCACATGTTAGTTGTGCTATGTTCGATGCTAAAAATTGGAGGATTTCAGTTCTGAAAATTATTTTAAAACCCTTGTAATAAAGGTTAGCAAAACCTCTTTTTCCAAGTTGAGAGTAAGAAAAAATTCCTATCCAAAGCCAAGTTTATTTTTTTCGCTCCACCATAAGTGTGATTAGCACGATGAGTTAGGCTAGGACCTTTCTCTCTTGGTGAGTTTTAATTTCAAGCAATGATCATGTTCTTGTGCTTATCTTTTGTTGCTAGCCTCGTCATATATTCGGTAACGTGACCTTCATAACGAAAGTCATGCATATCGCCGAATTCCATACCCAACCCTATACATCTCTTTTGTACATCGTATTCCTTGAACACAACCTATTTTCAAAGTTTCGTCTCGTCTCTAGCATGATTTATTTAAAAATTCAGATTATATGCATGCGAGGAAAGAGAGAATTGAAAGCTTTGAAAAGTTGTCAAGAGAGAGAAAAATAAAGAGAAAAGTATGTGTATGGAAAAGAAAGAAAGAAAGAAAAAAATCATATGTGAATGGAATAAGAAAAAGAAAAAGAAAAAGATGAGTTAGCAATGAAGATATGAGAGGGATGGATCAAGTGAAAGAAAAGAAAAAAATAAAGTGTAAGGAAGGGTGTCACGTTGATTGTGAGACGAAACTTTTACTCTATTTCCAACCATGTGCAATCCGACAACGAGGACATCATTGGTGCCTTGAAGTCACAATTTTCTTTTGCCCTTGCACATGTCCACCATTCTAAATCTTCTCATCCTTGATATCCCTACATATGGTTAATTCTCATGATCATTGGCTTTGAAAGGTAGACAACCATTAGAGGAAGTTCTTAGTTTGACAATACTTGTGTTGATTGCGCTAGCCCTACCTATAGCTCCACTTTACGTGATATATGTGAGATTAATGGAAGGTGAGAGTTTTATAAAATTTGGTTAGGATAGCCACTTCATATGAGTGACTTGAGAGAGCTTGGAGAAAGGTTTTTGTCTAATACTTGTTGCAGGAATTTTTGTTTTGAAAACCATAAAAACCCTCCGATGGAAGCAAATGAGTAAGCATGGCTGAAATTGAAGGCTTCAAGTGAAGAGTTTGAGTTGTGGGGTAAAACTTGACGTGGTAAAAGTTCTAAACGCCCTTGTTTATGTTTGATTATCATTACTTTGTGTTTATGTATTAAAGATGAAAAGATTGACTAACTTGTGAAGGAGGATTAATGGTACACGATTACACACCTTGGACGAAATTCTTTTACGAGTATTTGCTCGAGGACGAGCAAGAGCTAAGTGTGGGGGAGATGTTGACGGTGTATTTTGGTGCACCTAGCATGTTCATTACACTTTGGTTTGGATTTGATTATGGAACTAACCCGCCACTAGGCACACTAATCATATAACAAGTTCATCTTTGTGCATGCATTTGGAAGTGTTGTGTTTATGTAGGAAAACATGGACATAAAGGACGGATTCGCAACAAGTTCAAAGGAGCATTCATGGAGTCTTGTTCGTGTTCATGAGCTTGCTGAAATCACTTCCAATGGTGGTGAGGACCGAAGTGCTACGAGGAACACCCCCGAGGATTGAAGCGTAAAAGATCAAACTTCATGTAAAGAGAGCCTCCATCTTGGACGCGAGGATAACAGCATCAAAATAATGCAAGTGGAGGGGGAAAAGTACATAAGTGCACGAGGACCCACGGAGCAAAAAGGGGCGACCGAACTGGGCCGAATTGGGCCTGGGTCGGCCGGCCCAGCCCACTTCTGGCACCGGTTCGGTCCTGTTTTCCTTGCCCTCGAAGGATCTTCGACCCTAAAACCCCCGAGGCGCCGCCAACACCGGAGGAGGAGTCATTCGCACCAGAAGGCCATCCACAAGCTAGAGAGAGAGGAGGAGGATCTCCGGCGGGAGATCAACCACCTCGAAGGAAGCACCCTCTCGTGGAGAAGAAAGAAGACACCGGCGGAAGGGAAATCATGATCAACGGTGCCATGATCAGCACCTTGATGGGGTAATCTTCTCATTCGTCCATGGGTTGTAATCGATCTTGAGATGTAATCGCACTTTGTCGGATTATCTATCTATCATCTTGTGTTGAATATACTTTCATGCTTAAGGTTAGCAACCATGCCGTAAAGGGAGTAAGGCCCCAATGCTTCCTTGGATCCATTCAATACGCCGTGTCCATCAAAGGTCTAGTCATGAATACCTTCGTGTAGTGACAGTACGAGAGGAGGGAAAGGGCGAAACCGTGGTCACAACCCCGATAGATTAGATTGGTTTTCATGTCTTTAAGCGATTGCATGCTCTAGTATCGTAGACCCGTGGGCGAGTGTCTTCTACCTTGATATCTTAATCATTCTCTCTAGTGTAGTTTAGTTGTTTTCTAGTATAATAGTAGTTAGGGTTTTAGTAGCTAGTGTGTCGTTGTTGATCGAACGCTTGTAATCCCCTTGCTCCGCGGATTGACAAGAACCTTGGGAATCCCGTGGTGAAAAAGGTGTGGGGTCCGTATGCTTGCGGATCGTAGAGGGATACATCTTTTATCCGTCAACACTCGACCTCGCGCAGACAGCCACCAAGACGACGCTCGACGCCATCGTGTCACGACTCGATGCATTGAACACGGTGGTAACTGATTTGGTGGCCCAAGGATGTGTGGGTGACGATGAGCGGGGAGGATGCCGACCGCCGCGGCAAAGCCTCGCCGTGTACCACGCCGCCCCGCTGGTAATGACTCCTTCTCTAAAATCAAATTTAAAATTCCACCCTTTAATGGCAAATACGATCCTGCTGCATATCTTGATTGGGAGTTAGAAGTTGAACAAAAATTTTCATGTCATGATATTGTTGCTACCTCTCAAGTTAAGGCCGCCATTAGTGAGTTTACTAATTTTGCTTTAATGCGGTGGCGTGAGTATAAGAATAAAAATCCTCCGCTGTTCGACCACTTGGGAGCAATTAAAAACTGCTATGCGACATCGCTTTGTGCCTTCATATTATGCTCGCGATTTGCTTAACAAAATGCGGCGATTTCGAAGCAAGGTTCTCAGTTTGTTGAGGACTATTACTAGGAGTTGCAAAAAGGTATGATTCGTTGTGGTATATTGGAGGAACCCGACGCTGCAATGGCACGCTTTCGTGGTGGTTTGAACCGCGAAATTCAGGACATCCTTGATTATAAAGAATATGTTGACATGACCCAATTATTTGAGTTTGCTTGCAAAGCTGAGCGTGAAGTGCAGGGACGCCGCTCGAGGACATATTCTAACACTTTTGCAGGTAGAAATTCGTCATCCAGTTCAGCACCTGCTCTTCCTGCGCCATCCACACCTACACCACGTGAGAAGCCGGCCTACGCAAGCGGGGAGCCACCCTAGCCACAGGCACCACTCCATCCACAGGCGCAGCATCCACCACAGGTCGTACACGGGATATCACGTGTTTTCGTTGCAGCGGACGTGGCCACGTGGCTCGGGACTGTCCGAACAAACGCACATTACTCATTCGTGACAATGGTGAGTACTCTTCAGCTAGTGATTCAGAAGAACTTGAACATACTTTGCTTGCCACTGACAATGCAGCTAAGACGGACATCCATGTCAATCCGGGGGACGCCGATAGGTACGAGAGTCTTGTTGTGCAGCGTGTTCTTAGTACACAGGTCGCCCCAGCCGAGAAGAATCAGCGACACACTCTGTTCCATACGAAGGGTGTTGTGCAGGAGCGGTCGATTCGCATCATCATCGACAGCGGCGAAATTTCGCAACAATTTGGCGATTACTATGCTGGTCGAGAAGTTGTCATTACCCACTCGTAAGCATGCAAACCCAGATCACATTCAATGGCTTAATGATGGTGGCAAAATTAGAGTATCACGCTCGGTACGTGTTCCTTTTTCTATAGGTGCTTACTCTAATTATGTTGATTGTGATGTTGTTCCTATGGAAGCATGTTCTTTGTTAATTGGTAGACCTTGGCAATATGATACTGATAGCTTGCATCATGGTCGTTCGAATCATTATTCTCTCATGTTTAAGGGTCAAAAAATAATTATACATCCTATGACTCCTGAACAAATTGTTAAAGATGATCTTGCTAGAGTCGTTAAAATGGCTAAACAACGGGAACCATCACCCCCCACTTCTGATAAATCTGAAATTAAGTTGAATGCTCCTGTTTTACTTGCTACACGTGCTGATTTTGATGATATTCGAGATGCTCCTTTTCCATGCTATGCACTTGTATGCTCTAGTGTGCTTGCTTCCCTTGATGATGCACCATCTGTGGCTATTCCGCCTGTGGTTGCTAACCTTTTGCAGGAGTATGCTGATGTCTTTCCCAAAGACTTGCCACCGGGTCTCCCACCGCTTCGTGGCATTGACCACCAGATCGACCTCATTCCCGGTGCCCAGCTTCCAAACCGCGCCTCGTATCATACAAACCCGGATGAGACAAAAGAGATTCAGCGCCAGGTGCAGGCGTTACTTGATAAGGGTTACATTCGTGAGTCTCTTAGTCCTTGCTCGGTTCCTGTGTTACTTGTTCCTAAGAAAGATGGTTCATGGCGTATGTGTGTAGATTGTCGTGCTATTAATAACATAACAATTCGTTATCGCCACCCTATACCACGCCTTGATGATATGCTAGATGAGCTTAGTGGTGCCATTCGTTTACTAAGATTGATTTGCGTAGTGGTTACCATCAGATTAGAATGAAATTGGGAGATGAATGGAAAACGGCTTTTAAAACTAAATTTGGCTTATATGAATGGTTGGTTATGCCGTTTGGTTTGACTAATGCTCCCAGCACTTTTATGCGCTTGATGAATGAAGTTCTGAGGCCCTTCATAGGATTGTTTGTCGTTGTCTATTTTGATGATATCTTGATTTACAGCAAGTCTATGGAAGAGCGTTTAGAACATTTGCGTGCCGTTTTTGACGCGTTGAGGGCTGCCCATTTATTTGCTAACATTGAAAAATGCATCTTCTGCACACAACGTGTCTCGTTTCTTGGTTATGTTGTTACTCCACAGGGTATTGAGGTGGACAGCAGCAAGATTGATGCCATTCGGGAGTAGCCTACACCGACAACGGTTACCCAGATTCGGAGTTTTCTTGGTCTTGCAGGTTTCTACCGCCGTTTTGTCCGTGATTTTAGCACCATTGCAGCACCTCTACATGAGCTTATAAAGAAAGATGTTCCTTTTGCTTGGAGTTATGCACAAGAGGTAGTGTTCACCACATTGAAAGATAAGTTAATCCATGCTCCTCTCTTGCAGTTGCCTGATTTTACTAAAGTGTTTGAGCTTGAATGCGATGCTAGTGGTATTGGGCTAGGTGCTGTTTTGTTACAAGAAGGTAAACCAGTTGCTTACTTTAGCGAGAAATTAAGTGGTGCTAGCTTGAAATACTCAACTTATGATAAGGAACTTTATGCTTTAGTGCGCACTTTGCAAACATGGCAGCACTATCTTTGGCATCGCGAGTTTATAATTCATTCGGATGATGAGGCTTCGAAACATATTCGTACCCAAACAAATCTGAACCGTCGTCATGCTAAATGGGTCGAATTTATTGAGTCCTTTCCTTACATCATAAAACACAAGAACGGGAAGGATAATGTTATCGCTGGTGCTTTGTCTCGTCGTTATACTATGCTGTCACAATTAGATTTTAAAATTTTTGGCTTGCAAACTGTGAAAGATTTATATGTGGACAACGCTGATTTTAAAGATGTTTTCGCTCATTGTGTTAATGGGAAACCTTGGGGCAAATTTCACCTGCGGGACGGGTTCTGTTTCGCGCTAACAAGCTGTGTGTTCCAGCTAGTTCGGTTCGTCGTTGTAGTTGCGGGGAAGCACATGGAGGCGGTCTCATGGGGCATTTTGGCGTTTACAAGACGCATGAGGTCTTGGCTGCCCACTTCTTTTGGCCCCGGATGCGCAAGGATGTTGAGCGCGTTGTTGCACGTTGCACTACTTGTCAGAAAGCTAAGTCACGTTTGAGCAACCATGGTTTGTATATGCCTTTGCCTGTCCCTACCTCTCCTTGGCTTGATATTTCGATGGATTTTGTTTTGGGATTGCCTCGAACTAAGAAGGGGAGGGATAGTATTTTTGTGGTTGTTGATAGATTCTCTAAGATGGCTCATTTCATACCTTGTCATAAGACTGATGATGCTAGTAATGTTGCTGAATTGTTCTTTAAGGAGATTATTCGTTTGCATGGTGTTCCTAAAACAATTGTTTCTGATCGTGATGCTAAGTTTCTAAGTCACTTTTGGAGATCTCTTTGGAACAAATTAGGCACTAAATTGCTGTTTAGCACAACTTGTCACCCACAAACTTATGGACAAACTGAAGTGGTCAATAGAACTTTGTCAACCATGCTTAGGGCTGTTTTGGATAAAAATCTGAGCTGTTGGGAAGAATGTTTGCCTCAGTGGAGTTTGCTTATAATCACGCAACACATTCTTCTACAAAGATGTGCCCGTTTCAGATTGTTTATGGTTATATTCCTCGGGCGCCTATTGATTTATTTTCGCTTGATGCTGTGGACACCCCACATATTGATGCCGTTGAACATGTTGACCATATGCTAAACCTACATGAACAAACACAACAAACCATTGCTGCTACTAATGAACATGTTACTTTTGAACCCGGTGATATGGTTTGGTTGCATTTGAGGAAGGATCGTTTTCCTACTTTGCGTCGTTCTAAATTAATGCCTCGTGCTGCTGGTCCTTTAAAAGTGCTAACCAAGATTAATAATAATGCTTATGTTCTTGACCTGCCTGCAGAGTTTGGTGTTTCCACTACTTTCAATGTTGCAGATTTTGAACCATATGCGGGCGAGGATGAGGAGTTGCCGTCGAGGACGATTTCAGTTCAAGAAGGGGAGGATGATGAGGACATCACAAGTACATCTACACCAGCAGCACCTTCACTCCAGGCACCACCTTCAGGGCCAATAACTCGGGCTCGTGTAAGAGAGTTGAACTACGTCATGTGCTAAAGAATGAAGGATATGTGGCTGGATTCGGACTGCGCACGAACGCCAACTTTTGAAGGTCACCACGGCTTCATCCGGACTCCGTTTTGGGCAATCAAGTACTTGATGGAAAGCTTATCAAGTCTACTTTCCGATGGGTCCAGAATCACTGTCATATCTTCACCGAGGCGGCCGCAATCGTCGTTTTGAGTCGGACTGTTTTTCTGTCTAAGGTGCTGCGTCACCTTATTTTGGCTCAACGGGCCGTGTATCGTGTCGGGCCTTAAGCCCATGTTGTGGCCGACCCCTGGTCGCCCACAACCCTAGGAGGATGTCCTTCTAGCTCATATATTCAGTAGCCGCCGCCACATTAGGGTTGGAGTTTTGTTTTACATCTAGCTTTAGCTACACCAGAACACGCACAAATACGTGCTGTCCTCTGTGATTCATAACTCCACTTTCGAGTGATATTAAGATTGCTCGCCTCGGATTCTTGTTCGTTTTTCGATTGCGCACAGGAATTGATCTTCATGATCAGGCTGATCTTGCGTCGGCAATGTCGGTAACCATCGGGAGTTGGTTCAGCGATTGCATTGGCGCTTCGAGTCTCGCTCGTCGTAGTCGGATCGTGAGGGTCGTCTCCCACCAGATCGAAGCTATCTCCACTCACCGAAAGATCGGGCACTCCGCCTCTATCACGGCCACCCAGGACGATTGAACCACCCAGGAGGAGCAATCAGAGCGCCTGGGCCGGTCTAACTGCCCAGGGGGGCGGTTTGACCGCTCGGGTCGCTGCCGCCGAGAAGCTTCAAAGCGTAGGACATGCGTCGGGATCGCAAGGCTTGCGTCGAGACTAATCAAGGTTGCAGTCGCTGGGCATCCATTCAATGGAGAAAATCTGAAAACTTCCAAATTCACCCTTGAGGGGCATGTATCCCTAGTTATTAAGTAAGGGCAGTTTGGTCTTTTGGGTGCCTCCATATATACTCTTGAGGGGATGGATGGCAGCCACCTCTTGGAACCCTAGCTCATTTGTTTTCTCATTTTCGTCCTTATTTTCATCTAGTTTTCTAGGACTAGCTTGAGAGCTTCATGTGAGATGTAGAGAGAGGGATGGATGATCGGGTGGCAAGCTAGACCTTGTATGAACCTTCATGGTATGTATAGATGATTCGGCGTGGTTCCTCAAGCTCTTGTGTTGCCTTTCCCGTCCTCCTTTTTGGTGATTTTCGGAGTTCTTTGTTGTGATTTTCGTGGTGGAGTTTTGAGGATGATTTCTTGCGAGATTCTTGTTGGGTGTCACGTATGAGGACCTTGTGCCTCTTTGTTGGTGACTTTGCCCCAAGAATCCCCTTGAATCGGACTCGATTTGGTGGTTTTTTGAGTTGCTTGAGTTCTTGCCCTAGAGAGCCGAAATCCGCGATTCCTCTTGATTGTGAGTGATTTGGGTCGATTCCTTTGAGGTAGAGGTTTCCCAGGAGGTAACCCAGCTATTCCCGAAGTTTTGCTGCAATCCATGGAGTGATTCAGGAGATCGGGCGATGAAAGTTGATGTTTGTCCCGCGGGTAGGTTTTCTAGAAGGGGCGGTCTAACCACCCTGGTCCTTCCAGGTGAAGGTTTTGATTTTGCTGGATTTTCCTCTGTGAGTTTGTTCCCCTTTATCAGAGGAGCGTTCAGGTGAAATCTTGGGTCATTTTCGTGTTGTTTGCTAGTAGTTCTTGGTTGGAGTTCTTTGCTGGGTACAGGAGGTTAGACCGCCCTTGGTAGCCGGTCTAACCGCCCCTAGGCCCCTGGGTGAAGTTTTGGTTTTCGCCAAGATTCCCTAGTAGCTAGCTTGGCCTTGACCAGAGAGTTCTGTTGGTGATGAAACCGTGGTGCGTTTTGGTGCTCAGAAGAGGTGTTTCGGAGGATTTCTTGGTTGCCTGGTGGAGGCGGTCTAACCACCCCCATACCCGGTCTAACCACCCCCTCCAGACAGCCGGCTCCCGAGTTGTTTCCGCTGCCGTGTGCATGTAGGAGTTGAGGCTGCTGGTAGTGTTTGTTCCTAAGACCAGTAGCACTCCAGTGGCTACGTGGTTTTGGCAAACGGAAGGTAGTGTGTGATTTTGGGGGTTCGACCGAGCGAGTTCATCTTGTTGGAGTTTCAATCTCCTTCGAGAAGAATTTTTATCGGCTCCCATTCACTCCCCCCTCTCTGGTCGCCTAATCGGTCCTTCAGCCTCGGCCTGCCCGACGCATCCAAGGAAGTTGTCATCGGGGCCAACCTCACCAGCTTCCTCAGGGACAACGCTGACATCTTCGCATGGAGCCCATCTGATATGCCTGGTGTCCCCAGGGAGCTAGTTGAGCACACACTTGAAGTCAACAGGACTGCACGACCTATCAAGCAAAAGCTCCGACGATTTGCAAAAGATAGAAAACATTCTATAGAAGTAGAAGTCTGTAAGCTCTTAGCTGCAGGATTTATCAGAGAATGTAAACACCCGGTTTGGCTCGCAAACCCGGTCCTTTTACCAAAGAAAACTGGCGGATTAAGGATGTGTATCGATTACACCGACCTCAATAAGCACTGCTTGGAGGATCCTTTCCCCCTTCCTCGTATCGACCAGGTCGTGGAGTCCACGGCTGGTAGTGTTCTACTCTGCTTCCTCGACTGCTACTCAAGGTATCATCAGATAGTCCTGCATCCCGACGATGAAGACAAAACGACATTCATAACGCCTCACGGCATCTATTGCTACAAGATCATGACCTTTGGCTTGAAAAACGCCGGAGTAACATATCAGAAGGCAACTCAAAAGTGTCTGGCGTCACAGATTGGGAAGAACGTCGAAGCTTATGTAGATGATGTGGTCGTCAAGACCACCAAAGAAGATCAACTTATTGCTGACCTCACCGAAACCTTCGCCAATCTACGAAAGTTCCAGTGGAAGCTCAACCCAACCAAGTATGTCTTCGACGTACCTTCCGGATTGCTCCTGGGCTTCATGGTCGGACACCGAGGCATTAAAGCCAACCCCGCGAAGGTCGATGCTATTCGCAAGATGGCCAAGCCATCCAACAAGAAGGACGTCATGAAGCTCACAGGAATGATGGCAGCCCTAGGTCGTTTTATCAGCAAGCTCGGCGAGAAAGGCTTACCCTTCTTCAAGCTATTGAAGAAGGCAGACAAGTTTGTGTGAAACGACGAAGCCCAAAAAGCATTCGAAGCTCTCAAAGAGTCCTTGACGACACCACCAATCATGACCTCGCCAATCCCAAAGGAAACTATACTACTCTACATCTCTGCCACCACTAATGTGGTCAGTACAGTCCTCGTCGCTGAGCGAGAAGAAGAAGGGCAGGCCTATCATGTTCAACGACCTGTTTATTACATAAGCGAGGTCCTGGCCGATGCTAAGACACGTTACACACAACCTTAGAAGCTGCTCTATGCGCTCCTGATTACGTCCTGAAAGCTTCGCCACTATTTCCAAGCTCATAAGATCGTGGTTCCATCATCGTTCCCCTTAGGAGAAATCATCCGCAACCGCGATGCCAACGGCCGCATCGTCAAGTGGTCGGTTGAGCTCGGATAATTCGACATCGAGTTTTGTCCTCGACAAGCGATCAAGTCGCAGATCCTCGCAGAATTCGTGTCTGAGTGGACAAAAATTCAAATGCCCCCTCCCAAGGAGCGGCCTGAACACTGGATAATGTACTTCGATGGTGCCCTCAACCTTGAAGAAACAGGCGCAGGCTTGTTACTCATCTCTCCTCAGGGGGACTAGCTTAAGTACGTCTTGCAAATCCACTACAAGGCCTCCAATAATGGTGCAGAGTACGAACCCCTGATTCACGGGCTCCGCATAGCAGTGTCCCTTGGCATTAAGCGACTACTGGCTTTTGGCGATTCTAAGGTCATCATCGAGCAAGTCAACAAGGAGTGGGACTGTGTTAAGGACACAATGAATGCATACTATGCTGAGATTTGTAAACTCGAAGGCCACTTCGAGGGGATCGAGTTTCAGCACGTCCCGCGAAACAACAACGTAGCCACCGACGTACTTTCTAAACTAGGCTCTCGACGAGCTCTAGTCCTAGCAGGCGTGTTCATCCAAGACCTACGCAAGCCTTCAATCAAGCTTCTGGACCCAGATAACCCAGAACCACCTCCAAATGATCAAACCCCACCACCTCCCCGCGACGTGCTCATGTCAGAAAAAGAAGATGATTGGAGCAAGCCCTTTATAGACTTCATACTCGACCAGCTTGTCCCCGACGAAAAAGCAGAAAGAGAGCGTATCACACGACAAAGTGCTAACTACGTCGTGATCGGTACCGACCTATACAGAAAAGCCGCTTCTACTGGCGTCTTGATGAAGTGCATCTTAAGATCAGAAGGTCTATAGCTCCTAGCTGAAATCCATAGCGGCGAGTGTGGTTGTCACGCGGCATCCACCAACCTGGTCGGCAAGGCGTACCGATCTGGATTCTACTGGCCCACGGTCATGACCGACGCTAAAGACCTCGTTAAGAGGTGCAAAGGATGTCAATTCTTTGCCAAACAGCAGCACCTGCCAGCTCAGGCCCTGCGTACCATCTCTCCATCATGGCCCTTCGCCATGTGGAGTCTTGACGCTGTAGGACCGTTTCGTACCGCCCCAGGCGGCTACAAACACATTCTGGTTGCCATCGGACAAATTCACCAAGTGGATTGAAGTCCCACCTGTTGTGAAAGTAACATCAGAAGAAGACGCAAAGTTCATCAAAGATATCATACACCGCTTCGGTGTGCCCAATAGGATCATAACCGACCTGGGCAAAGCTTTCACTGGCTCGGTCTTCTGGGACTTCTACCAACATAACACTATTGACGTTTACTATTGTTCGGTCGCCCACCCTCGGTGCAACGGCTAGGTCGAATGAGCCAACGACATGGTCCTTCAGGCTCTCAAAGATCGTATTTACGACGACGCCTCCAACTACGCCACCAGATGGCTAGCCGAGCTACCGCACATGATTTGGGGACTGAGGACTCAATTCAGCTCCACCACGGGCTTTTCACCCTTCTTTCTGGTCTACGGATCAGAAACCGTGCTACCTACCGACGTTGCCTTTGGCTCCATGCATTCAGTTCTACGAGGAGGGAGAGGCCGAACAAACACGCCGTGCTGACCTTGATAGCCTCGAAGAACAGAGACTTACTGCAGTCATGAGACAAGCCCGTCACGATCAACAACTTCGACGCTATCACGACCGCAACATCAAGGAAACCTCCTTTAACATCGACGACCTCGTCCTCAGGCGCATCCAGAAGACCGACGGCATGCACAAGCTCTCTTCCCCTTGGGAGGGACCTTTCATCATTACTGAAGTTGTCAGCCCATCCACTTACCGCCTACAATGGGGCGACGGACAAGGTGTACCAAACCCTTGGAACGTGGAGCATCTACGACGATTTCTATCCGTAGAGTAGTTTATTAAATTCCAGCTATGTATTTCTTTTCTCTATACATTTTCAGATTAAATAAATAAAAGTTACTTCAAGTAGTCATCTACTACGCGTCGAGCACTACCATCTCCTCTCTCGTATCGCAAAGCCCTCACCCTCGAAATGCTCGGGGGCTTGGCTAAAGACAATACATGGGTTGCAAAACCTGAGGGCCACGGATTTTCGCCTACTCCTCCCCCTCGACATGCTCGGGGGCTTGGCTCAAAGCCAACCCAAGGGTCATATGACCTGAGTGATGAGGACATCACCGTCTCGGATATGACAACAATAGCATGTTTTTATTATAAGGTGAACCGATTTCTTAACATCATTGTATCCAATACATTTGATGAATTATTGCTGCACTATGATGTTTGTTGGTTGTCATTTTCAGAAATACTTACGTGGATCAAAAAGGGTGCTCAACACACATGGAAGGCATGGAGGACCACAGAAGTTGATTGGGGACCAAGTACAAGTGTTCCACACGTCCTCCACCAGGCCACCACGTCACTTTTGGCCGACAGATGGAAAGAGATCAAGGCTAACACGTTTTGGGCGCTGGATTCAGACTGCATGACTAGGAAAAGTTGCAACGGATGCCACGACCTCATACAAACTCCGTTTGGGACCTTCTTTATATGGTTGGAAAGATAATTTTATAGAGCTTCCAATGGCACCGGTCTCATGTCAAAATAATATCTGGGTCGATGGGAATCGTCGAAAGAAGTAGACGTCCATAATTTGTCAAGGTGTTGCGTCGCCCGGATTTGGCCCGTTGGCCCGTGTATCATGTTGGAGCCCATAGGGGCGCATCCTAGGGTTGGGGCATGACCCCCACCAGGTCTTGTTCGTGCCTCTACCCACTCATATACCCCCATAGCCGTCAAAAACAGATTGGGTTTTTGTTTCGTTGTAAGTTTAGCCATTGCTATTTCCTTGTAGACGCGTGTGTCGGCTAGACCACCCTTTGTACCTGATTCGGAACCCCAACTTGGTGTTATCACATTGGTTTCCATCTCCACATTTGCAATTGAGTTGCTTGTTATACTTGTTCTTGCTTTTTCTTCGATTGCTCACAGGAACGGGTGCCCTAGTGGCGGTTGGCGCGCTCCACAAGATCGTGACAGCCATATGAGGTGGTGTATCGGTTGCTAAGGCGCATCCCTAGAAGGGTTGTAGTCGGGCTGTGAACGTCGTCTCCTCCAATCGAGTTATCCCCCACGCGTCTCATCGAAAGATCAGGCACAAACCCTAGCGGGTTGACATCAGTTGGTATCAGAGCGAGGTTTATCGGTGAGGGACTATCAATCCTTTGTTGTTTTTTATTTCCTATTGTCCAGAAAAGCCCAAAAAAATAGTAGATTAGTTTACCATTGTTCCATAAACCTTTTGAGCCTTTACTTGTGCTGCTTAGTTAGGGCTTGTTGAATTTTTTGTTGCATCGGTTGTGTCGAGTTGCTGGTCTTAGGGTCTAATCCTTTAGAGTTTGAGTTATATCACGTTTTGATCACCACGAGATCCAGCATCACCATATACATCAGTGCGGCATATTGGCCACCACGGATCCATCTTAAGTCCAATTCTAGTGTTTAAGTATAATCTGCAAGGTTTAGCTTTTTATGTTTCCAACGGATCTAGCCTTGTTGCAAAATTCGTTTTGAGCGTTCCGCAATTGTCCTGGAGATTGGCGATCTGCAATCTGTGTAAACTCATCCTTTGGTGTGGATTTGTCAAGTTATTCAGCAAAAAAGTTTAGTCTTGTGAAAAAAAGTGAAAGAAAGAAAGAAAAAATAGAAGAAGAAAAACAGAGAAAAGAAGAGAAAAAAAGAAAGAGAGGAGGAAAGGAAGTGAATGAAAAAAGGGGCTAAATTTTGTATTTTCCTTTGTGCTGTGCTAGTGGCTCTTTGTCGGTGACTACCTTTGTGCCTAGGCTCACGTCTCTAGCATGGTTTAGCCTAGGACCAGCACATTACCGTCGTTGAATGATTATTCAGCTTGCTTCTATAACTAACGTGGTGCTAGTCCATTCCTTGTTTCAGCCCACCTGTAGCTCCACATATTTGACTATGCTTGATAGGGTTTGTCGCTGCGGCACCGATACACTTCATTATAGGCTTGCAGACTTGTTGGTGGCCGTCCCCTCCTGTTGAGCAAGGCAAGAACTTGTAAGAGCTTGTTTAAACAAGTTCAGTTTGAGAGAATTATCCCCCACACATCTCATCGAAAGATCGGGCACAAACCCTAGCGGGTTCACATTATTCAGCTTGCTTTTAACTAATGTGGTGCTAGTCATTCCTTGTTTCAGCCCACCTATAGCTCCACATATTCGACTATAGCTTGTCAGGTTTTGTTGCTGCGGCACCGATGATGAGGACACGAACTACATCACACATACATCTACACCTGCAGCACCAGAAGCACCACGTACATCTACACCAGCAGCACCGGAAGCACCTCAGGCGCCATCTACACCACTAGGCACACCTCCCGGCCCGGACGTCATTCCCTCCACCGGGCCAATTACTCGGGCTCGTGCAAGGGAATTGAACTACATCATGCTATTGAAGAACGAAGGTCCGGAAGCATAGAAGATGGCCCAACGGGCGGCCGGGTTGGGGCGCCTAGGGTTGGGCGCCGCCACCCCTCCCCGGCCACACGCCCTTCCTTATCCGCCAGGAGCTGCGCCCCCTATTTAGATAGACTTCTCTTTAATTTTCAGACTTGAGTTTTGTTTTACATCTAGCTTTAGCTACACCAGAACACGCACAAATACGTGTTGTCCTCTGTGATTTAGAACTCCACTTTCGAGTGATATTAAGATTGCTCGCCTCAGATTCTTGTTCGTTCTTCGATTGCACACAGGAATTGATCTTCGTGATCAGGCTGATCTTGCTCCGGCAAGGTCGGTAACCATCGGCAGTTGGTTCAGCGATTGCATTGGCGCTTCGAGCCTCGCTCGTCGTAGTCGGATCGTGAGGGTCGTCTCCCACCAGATCGAAGCTATCTCCACTCACCGAAAGATCGGGCACTCCGCCTCTATCAAGTGGTATCAGATTTCAAGGTTGATCGGTGAGTTTTATAGAGTGTTTTTCCTTTCCTACAGTCCACAAAAAAGCAAAACAAAAATTATTTCAGGTAAGATCCTTGTCCCAGCAACCACCTTTTAGCCTTGAACATTCTTTCAATAAGTGTCTTTGTTGAATTTGTGTGCTTACTCGTTCAATTGTTGCTGGTTACTTGTCTTTCATCTTTTTTCATCTAACCCTAGCTGTCACGCCCACCGTCACGCCGCCGCCTCTCGGTTCCCCTTCCCCGTCCCGTGGTGCGGTAGGTCAAAAAAAAGAGAGAAAAAAAGAAAAAAAAGGAAAGCAATCCAAGAAAAGGAACAAAAAAAAAGAGAATCCGAAAGAAAAGAGAGACCGCCGCACAGTCCAAGTGGGAAACGGGAACCTCTTCGTCTCGGTGAAAGAGTTTTGCACCGTCACAATTCGCCACCGATTCGTCCTTGTTGAAGGAGTTTTCCGTGGAGTCCGACTCCGTTTTTGCCACGGCATACAGTGCCTCTCCTGCTATTCTCCACGGTAAAACTACCACGCCACAGCACACCATATTCAGAGCTTGGCCTTACTTTTGAGAGAGAGAGAGAGAGAGCATGTGGTGAGTTGCTATTTGAGATCCTCTATGTTCATATTATCAGTTTTTGGGGCACCTTGAAAAAAATTAAAAAAAAATTGGAAAAAATAAAAAAAAGAAAAGAGGTGAGCCCCTCCATCGTTTCACTTGTTACCAGCAGCGTTTGATCGTGTTTAGCACTATTATTCAGCTTTGCATTATTGTTTGATTGTGCTAATCCTTCAAATTGAGTGCAGCCTTCCCAGAACTCCACATATTTCTACGACGAGCAGATTTTGTTTCTCCAGGCAATCGCTCCTGCAATCTTTCGTGAGTTCCACCGGTTGGTTGCAGGTCGCCCCTGTGTGCTGGTAAGAACGGATAAGAATTTGATAACAGCACTAGTTTGAGCGCCTTGTGAGCCGTTCCACACCTGCTTTTGTTGTCGTTTTGTTTTTGTGTTTGCACTAACCATGTCAGGCGACACCGACAAGAAAGAGTTGCAGGACATGCGTACTGAGATTGAAGGCCTTGTCACCGACATCAAGACCATGCACGAACGAATGGACTCCACAGTTACTACGGCCAACGAGTGGTTCGACCAGCTCGACCTCGCGCAGACATCCACCAAGACGACGCTCGACGCCATCGTGTCACGACTCGATGCATTGAACACGGTGGTAACTGATTTGGTGGCCCAAGGATGTGTGGGTGACGATGAGCAGGAGGATGCTGACCGCCGCGGCAAAGCCCGCCTCGTACCACGCCGCCCCGCAGGTAACGACACCTTCTCTAAAATCAAATTTAAAATTCCACTCTTTAATGGAAAATACAATCCTGCTGCATATCTTGATTGGGAGTTAGAAGTTGAACAAAATTTTTCATGTCATGATATTGTTGCTACCTCTCAAGTTAAGGCTGCCATTAGTGAGTTTACTGATTTTGCTTTAATTTGGTGGCGTGAGTATAAGAATAAAAATCCTACTGCTGTTCCGACCACTTGGGAGCAATTAAAAACTGCTATGCGACATCGCTTTGTGACTTCATATTATGCTCGTGATTTTCTTAACAAAATGCAGTGATTTCAGCAAGGTTCTCAGTCTGTTGAGGACTATTACCAAGAGTTGCAGAAAGGTATGATTCGTTGTGGTATATTGGAGGAACCCGACGCTGCAATGGCACGCTTTCGTGGTGGTTTGAACCGCGAAATTCAGGACATCCTTGATTACAAAGAATATGTTGACATGACCCAATTATTTGAGTTTGCTTGCAAAGCTGCGCGTGAAGTGCAAGGACGCCGCTCGAGGACATATTCTAACACTTTTGCAGGTAGAAATTCGTCGTCCAGTTCAGCGCACACGCTCTTCCCTGCGCCATCCACACCTACACCACGTGAGAAGCCGCCTACGCGAGCGAGGAGCCACCCCGGCCACGGGCACCACTCCATCCACGAGCGCAAAGCATCCACCACGAGTCGTACACGGGATATCACGTGTTTTCGTTGCAGCGGACGTGGCCACGTGGCTCGGGACTGTCCGAACAAACGCACATTACTCATTCGTGACCATGGTGAGTACTCATCAGCTAGTGATTCAGAAGAACTTGAGCATACTTTGCTTGCCACTGTCAATGCAGCTAAGACGGACATACATGTCAATCCGGGGGACGCCGATAGGTACGAGAGTCTTGTTGTGCAGCGTGTTCTTAGTACACGTGTCGCCCCGCCCGAGAAGAATCGGCGACACACTCGTTCCATACGAAGGGTGTTGTGCAGGAGCGGTCGATTCGCATCATCATCGACAACGGCAGCTACAACAATTTGACGAGTACTATGCTGGTCGAGAAGTTGTCATTACCCACTCGTAAGCATGCAAACCCATATCACATTCAATGGCTTAATGATGGTGGCAAAATTAGAGTATCACGCTCGGTGCGTGATCCTTTTTCTATATGTGTTTACTCTAATTATGTTGATTGTGATGTTATTCCGATGGAAGCATGTTCTTTGTTACTTGGTAGACCTTGGCAATATGATACTAATAGCTTGCATCATGGTCGTCCGAATCATTATTCTCTCATGTTTAAGGGTCAGAAAATAATTATACATTCTATGACACCTGAACAAATTGTTAAAGATGATCTTGCTAGAGCTGTTAAAATGGCTAAACAACAGGAACCATCACCCTCCACTTCTGATAAATCTGAAATTAAGTTGAATGCTCCTGTTTTACTTGCTACACGTGCTGATTTTGATGATATTCGAGATGCTTTTTTGCCATGCTATGCACTTGTATGCTCTAGTGTGCTTGCTTCCCTTGATGATGCACCATTTGTGGATAATCCGCCTGCGGTTGCTAACCTTTTGTAGAGTATGTTGATGTCTTTCCCAAAGACTTGCCACCGGGTCTCCCACCGCTTCATGGCATTGAGCACCAGATCGACCTCATTCCCGGTGCCCAGCTTCCAAACCGCGCCCCGTATCGTATAAACCCGGATGAGACAAAAGAGATTCAGCGCCAGGTGCAGGCGTTACTTGATAAGGGTTATATTCGTGAGTCTCTTAGTCCTTGCTCGGTTCCTGTGTTACTTGTTCCTAAGGAAGATGGTTCATGGCGTATGTGTGTAGATTGTCGTGCTATTAATAACATACCAATTCGTTATCGCCACCCTATACCACGCCTTGATGATATGCTAGATGAGCTTAGTGGTGCCATTCTGTTTACTAAGATTGATTTGCGTAGTGGTTACCATCAGATTAGAATGAAATTGGGAGATGAATGGAAAACGGCTTTTAAAACTAAATTTGGCTTATATGAATGGTTGGTTATGCCGTTTGGTTTGACTAATGCTCCCAGCACTTTTATGCGTTTGATGAACGAAGTTCTAAGGCCCTTCATAGGATTGTTTGTCGTTGTCTATTTTGACGATATCTTGATTTACAGCAAGTCTATGGCAGAGCATTTAGAACATTTGAGTGCTGTTTTTGACGCGTTGAGGGCTGCCCATTTATTTGCTAACATTGAAAAATGCATCTTCTGCACACAACATGTCTCGTTTCTTGGTTATGTTGTTACTCCACAGGGTATTGAGGTGGACAGCAGCAAGATTGATGCTATTCGGGAGTGGCCTACACCGACAACGGTTACCCAGATTCGGAGTTTTCTTGGTCTTGCAGGTTTCTACCGTCGTTTTGTCCGTGATTTTAGCACCATTGCAGAACCTCTACATGAGCTTACAAAGAGAGATGTTCCTTTTGCTTGGAGTGATGCACAGGAGGTAGCGTTCACCGCATTAAAAGATAAGTTAACCAACGCTCCTCTCTTGCAGTTGCCTGATTTTACTAAAGTGTTTGAGCTTGAATGCGATACTAGTGGTATTGGGCTAGGTGCTGTTTTGTTACAAGAAGGTAAACCAGTTGCTTACTTTAGTGAGAAATTAAGTGGTGCTAGCTTGAAATACTCAACTTATGATAAGGAACTTTATGCTTTAGTGCGAACTTTGCAAACATGGCAGCACTATCTTTGGCATTGCAAGTTTATAATTCATTCGGATCATGAGGCTTTGAAACATATTCGTACCAAAACAAATCTGAACCGTTGTCATGCTAAATGGGTCGAATTTATTGAGTCCTTTCCTTACATCATAAAACACAGGAACGGGAAGGATAATGTTATCGCTGATGCTTTGTCTCGTCGTTATACTATGCTGTCACAGTTAGATTTTAAAATTTTTGGCTTGCAAACTGTGAAAGATTTATATGTGGACGACGCTGATTTCAAAGATGTTTTCGCTCATTGTGTTAATGGGAAACCTTGGGGCAAATTTCACCTGCAGGACGGGTTCCTGTTTTGCGCTAACAAGCTGTGTGTTCCAGCTAGTTCGGTTCGTCTGTTGTTGTTGCAGGAAGCACATGGAGGAGGTCTCATGGGGCATTTTGGTGTTTACAAGACGCATGAGGTGCTGGCTGCCCACTTCTTTTGGCCCCGGATGCGCAAAGATGTTGAGCGCGTTGTTGCACGTTGCACTACTTGTCAGAAAGCTAAGTCACGTTTGAGCAACCATGGTTTGTATATGCCTTTGCCTGTCCCTACCTCTCCTTGGCTTGATATTTCGATGGATTTTGTTTTGGGATTGCCTAGAACTAAAAAGGGGAGGGATAGCATTTTTGTGGTTGTTGATCATTTCTCCAAAATGGCCCATTTCATACCTTGTCATAAGACTGATGATGCTAGTCGTGTTGCTGATTTGTTCTTTAGAGAGATTATTCGTTTGCATGGTATTCCAAATACATTAGTCTCTGATCGTGATGCTAAGTTTCTCAGCCATTTTTGGAGATCACTTTGGAATAACTTGGGAACTAAATTGCTATTTAGTACAACTTGTCACCCTCAGACTGATGGGCAAACTGAGGTGGTTAATAGCACTTTGTCAACCATGCTTAGGGCTGTTCTAGATAAAAATTTGAAACGTTGGGAAGATTGTTTGCCTCATGTTGAGTTTGCTTATAATCATGCAACACATTCTTCTACAAAGATGAGTCCTTTTCAGATTGTGTATGGTTACATTCCGCGGGCGCCTATTGATTTATTTTCTCTTGATGCTAAGGACGTTCCACACATAGATGCTGTTGCACATGTTGAAGAAATGATTAATCTGCATGAACAAACTCACCAAAACATTGCTGCTGCTAATGCTAAGTATCAAGTTGCTGGTAGTAAAGGTAGAAAACTTGTTACTTTTGAGCCTGGTGATATGGTTTGGTTGCATTTACGAAAGGATCGTTTTCCTGCTTTGCGCCGTTCTAAATTAATGCCTCGTCCCGCCGGGTCCTTTTAAAGTGCTAACCAAGATTAATGAAAATGCTTATGTTCTTGACTCGCTCGCGGAGTTTGGTGTTTCCACTAGTTTTAATGTTACAGATTTGAAACCATACGCGGGAGAAGATGACGAGTTGCCGTCGAGGACGACTTCAATTCAAGAAGGGGAGGATGATGAGGACACGAACTACATCACACGTACATCTACACCCGCAAAGACTCGAAGCACCACGTACATCTACACCAGCAGCACCAAAAGCACCTCAGGCGCCATCTACACCACTAGGTGCACCTCCAGCCCAGACGTCATTCCCTCCACCTAGGCCAATTACTCGGGCTCGTGCAAGGGAATTGAACTACATCATGCTATTGAAGAACGAAGGTCCAGAAGCATAGAAGATGGCCCAACAGGCGGCACGGGTTGGGGCGCCTAGGGTTGGGCGCCGCCACCCTCCTCCTGGCCGCACGCCCCTTCCTTATCCGCCAGGAGCTGCGCCCCCTATTTAGATAGACTCCTCTTTAATTTTCAGACTTTGAGTTTTGTTTTACATCTAGCTTTAGCTACACCAGAACACGCACAAATACGTGCTGTCCTCCGTGATTCAGAACTCCACTTTTGAGTGATACTAAGATTGCTCGCCTCGGATTCTTGTTCGTTCTTCGATTGTGCACAGGAATTGATCTTCGTGATCAGGCTGATCTTGCACCGGCAAGGTCGGTAACCATTGGGAGTTGGTTCAGCGATTGCATTGGCGCTTCGAGTCTCGCTCGTCGTAGTCGGATCGTGAGGGTCGTCTCCCACCAGATCGAAGCTATCTCCACTCACCGAAAGATCGGGCACTCCGCCTCTATCAACTGATACACTTTATCCCAGGCTTGCAGACTTGTTGGTGGCCGTCCCCTCCTATCGAGCAAGGTAAGAACTTGTAAGAGCTTGTTTGAACAAGATGAGTTGAGATAATTACACCCCGCCCATCCTAGTAGTTGACAGGAGAAAATTATTACTCATGTGTTTCTTGTTTTCTACTAATCATGGCAGGTGATACAAAAATTTTTGAGCAGTGGAAGCAAGACCCTCACATTCAAGATATCATTCGACACTTACCATTATATGCTGGTATGTTTGATCCTCATGCTTACATTGATTGGGAGCTTAAGGTAGATGCAGAATTTGATAATCATGACTTGACTGAACATCAAATGATTTTTGCTGCTTCTAGTGCTTTAGCGAAATATGCATTGACTACATGGAAGCATATTTGTAGGCACAACAACATTCCACAAACTTGGAAAGATTTTAAAATGCTTTTTTGAGATGAATATGTCCCTGAGTATTATGCTGATTGTTTACTTGCAAAATTACACAACTTGAAGCAATGTAGTAGGACTGTCAAGCAATACTATCGTACCTTTAAGATTTGTGTCATGTTTGGTGGATTAGATGAATGCATGGAGAAAGTTATGAGTAGGTTTAAGAAAGGGCTCAATTCTGAAATTTTCAAATCATGTTAGTTGGCACATCATACGATAATATTGTTTCATTATTTTGGCTTGCTATGAGTGCTGAAAAGGAAATTTTATTGTCTGTGAATACCTGCAAGAATGATGAGGCCCATAATGTTGAAAATTTGACCGCTATAAATGCTATACTAGAGCAAGAAATTGTTGAACATATTGCTGATTTTAGTTTGTCACAAGATGAATTGCATGTTGTTCCTTGTGATAAAGAGAAGTTGTATGTTGATGCTTCATTTATTCCTATGCCACAAGTGTGAATAAGAGTGATACTTCTTCTCAGATTGCAGCACCTTTACTAGAGTTAGAGCACTCTCTTTTTCCCCTTGTTGTTCATAACATTTTGCAGCAGGAAAAGAACAATATATTTGAGTGCATTCAGCAATTTGAGCAACAACATGCGCCGCAAAAGTGTGAAAAGAATGATTGTGCAGCACATACAATGTCAAAGGTGAGTCAGCAAAGCAACAAACTCAATGCTGAAATCAGTCCATGTGAGTATGATCACACTTCACTCGTATCTACAACACACCTAGTACATGGAGATGATGATTCTATTCTTGATTATACACATGCTGACACAAGGCGTGTTCATTGCATTACTAGTGAGAAAGAGGAGTTTGAAATTATATCTTCTTCAAATTGTTTAGGTTATATCGAATTTAATTTTCTTTGTGACCTGAAAAGTTTGGTGAATGAATTATATGACAAATCTGATTTGCCAAGTTTTAATCATTGTTTACTTCATGCAATTGGTAAATATGATAGCGAAAGACAATATTTGGTGCATAGAATTTATATTTGTTTAGATTTGAAATTTTCATTTGGGTTACATGACCATGATAAAATAGGGGGCTGCACTAATGCTAACAATGTCTCGCAAAGTCCTTCTAGATTTTTTCTTAAGCAACAGGGTCACCCCAAAGAAGGGGAGCATTGCTGGTTCTCACTTTGCAGCATACAAGTCGTTTTGTGTCCCAACATCGAGGCAAGCACTTTTGGATGCCACAGGAGAAAGTCAAGGACTACTTGCAGCCAAGAAGGGGAGAATGATGAGGACATCACCGTCTCAGATATGACAACAATAGCATGCTTTTATTATAAGGTGAACCGATTTCTTATCATCATTTTATCCAATACATTTGATGAATTATTGCTGCACTATGATGTTTGTTGGTTGTCATTCAGAAATACTTACGTGGATCAAAAAGGGTGCTCAACACACATGGATGGCATGGAGGACCAAAGAAGTTGATTGGGGACCATGTCCAAGTGTTCCACATGTCCTCCACCAGGCCACCACGTCACTTTTGGCCCAAAGATGGAAAGAGATCAAGGCCAACACGTTTTTGGCGCTGGATACGGACTGCATGACTAGGCAAAGTTGCAACGGATGTCACGACCTCATACGAACTCCGTTTGGGACGTTCTTTATATGGTTGGAAAGATAATTTGATAGATCTTCCAATGGTACTGGTCTCATGTCAAAATAATATCTGGGTCGATGGGAATCGTCAAAAGAAGTGGACGTCCAGAATCTGTCAAGGTGTTGCGTCGCCCGGTTTTGGCCCGTTGGCCCGTGTATCATGTTGGAGCCCATAGGGGCGCATCCTAGGGTTGGAGCACGACCCCCACCAGGTCTTGGTCGTGCCTCTACCCACACATATACCCCCATAGCCGTCAAAAACAGATTGGGTTTTTGTTTCGTTGTAAGTTTAGCTATTGCTACTTCCTTATAGACGCGTGTGTCGGCTAGACCACCCTTTCTACCTGATTCGGAACCCCAACTTGGTGTTATAAGATTGGTTTCCATCTCCACATTTGCAATTGAGTTGCTTGTTATACTTGTTCTTGCTTGTTCTTCGATTGCTCGCAGGAACGGGTGCCCTAGTGGCGGTTGGCGCGCTCCACAAGATCGTGACAGCCATAGGAGGTGGTGTATCGGTTGCTAAGGCGCATCCCTAGAAGGGTTGTAGTCGGGCCGTGAACGTCGTCTCCTCCAATCGAGTTATCCCCCACGCCTCTCATCGAAAGATCAGACACAAACCCTAGCGAGTTTACATCACTGAGGAGACTTCACCTAATGAGCACGAAAGCCTTCTGTCACCGTGAAGCATGCTTGGTCAAAAAAGGGTTGCCAGACCTGAGCCCTAGGCTCCATCCTCGCGTGCCGACCTCACGTAAGCCTCCACTCTGAGCTTTGGAGGTCGGTAAGCCAACCTCTCCGTGAATAGTGGTTAGCGAGGCAAGAAACAAGACATCGTCATCTACAAGACTACCAAGCTCGCGCAGACACAAGGCAAGTGCTTCATTTAGGTTCAACAAAGTATTTATCTTGAAAGACCTGTTTACAAGACCATCATCACCTTAATAATCCAGATTGTCGATCACCTCGGTGGCGGCATCTCGTACCTCCAGCTCCAGGGCTGCGAGGTCCTTCTCAGCATCAGGACAACCTTGACCATGGCCATGTCGACGTCAGGGTAGTGGGACCTAACTCTCACCAATGCATCTGTAGTCACCGCCAAGCTCGTCGCCTTCAGTTGAGTCAGAAGCCTGTTGGGTGTATCTATAAGGTGATCCACGATAGATTTCACTTCCCCTTCTTCAGCAGGCACAACTATGCAATCTATTGCATAGTTGGCAGCACCCTTCAGGTCGTTCAGCTCAACCTCATACCCTGCAATGATTACTTGGTTATTCTGCAACAACTTCAAGACTGCCTCGAACTCGACCTCAAGGCCTCAACGAGCTCCTGTCTCATAAGCCAGCTTTTGAGATACAACGTACTCACTGTCGGCGGCTTCCTTCATCGCCCGCATGAGCTCCTGGCCCCCAGCCTCGGCATCTCGGAGCCTCACCTCCAAGCTTCAAACCTTTTCCTTGGTGTTCTTCAAGGCGGTGTCGAGATCCTCCTCATGGTTGTGGAAACCTACGAGATAACACAAGTTAGCACGCCACAAAAATAGCTCCCACGACAAGATCATCAATACGATGACCCGACCTACCAATGGACAAAGTGTTGAACTGCGCTGTGGCCTCCATGGCCTTGCGCTTTTCTTCGGTGAGCTCGTCCTCGAGCCTCTTCTTTTCGGCGGCCACCGCCTCACGGACCTGCTTGAGCTCCTGCTCAAGGTCAGTAATCCGTTGCTCCCTCTCCATTGCATTCTTTAGCAGGTCGACCTGGCTTTTTGCATGCTCTGCTAAGGACTACCACGGTACAGCAAGCTCGTTAGCAGCGCTTCGACAAAACATTAACAGGAAAAGTACATCGAAAAGTAAACTCACCATCAACACGTGGTTGATGGTCACGATGCTGGTCCGCAGGGCCTGCATATCCTCGTTGTCTTCAAAGATATCATCCTGCCAAGGGGTGCCATTCCAATTAATTTTTCGTCGTGGTAACCTCAAACTCGAAGAAGAAGAATCGGGCACCTGTGCGCCAGATATTCCCGGACCTCTTGGCACCTGATCAATTTGAGGTTGATCCTTGACCAGGTCCTCAGCCCCAGCAGGTCTTACACTGATGGGGTCGACATCAATAATTCTTGGGGAGGTCGTCACCCCGACATCCCCAACAGAAGTTCCTTCCCCTGCTTCAACAACGCGAGGAGGACTTGCCACCCCTGTACTCTCCACCAACGGAGAAGCCGCCCTACTCACAGCTGCTCCTCGCGGTGGAGTAGCTGTCCGCGCGTCATCAGCAAGAGCCTCCCCCACGACCTTCAGGTCAGGCGACCTCGTGCGAGATGGAGAAGCCGGGGCGCCCAGGTCGTCTTGTGGCACAACTACCGCCCTGCAAAGCAACATCAAATAAAAAACAAGCATTCAACAGCAAGCGAAAAAGATTGAGTTTTCAAGATTTTACCTCAAAGAGACCGGAATCCGAAGCTTCGGCCTAAAAGGCCGAGGCTTAAGCACCACAGGCATCTTTGCCTGTGTGGTTGCAGTAGTCCATTGCGCCTCCAAACCACAACGTAGAGCATCCTTTGACGTCTTCTCCACCAATTCCCGCCGCCTCTTGGCAGCAGGACTTTCTGGTCTCCTCGCCGGCCGAGTCACCTCAACCGGCGGCTCCTCGATAGCCTCGTCCTCCTCCTTCTCCTCCTCCTCCTCCTCCTCCTCCTCTAACTCGACCTCCCTCGATCGGGGTGTCGGAACTGTTGGCGTCACAACCGGCAGTGGGGAAGTCGTCTTCCTCTTCTTCCTCTTCCTCTTCTTCCTCTTCTTCCTCTTCCTCTTCTTCCTCTTCCTCTTCTTCCTCTTCCTCTTCTTCCTCTTCCTCTTCTTCCTCTTCCTCTTCTTCCTCTTCTTCTTCTTCCTCTTCTTCTTCTTCTTCTTCTTCTTCTTCTTCTTCTTCTTCTTCTTCCTCTTCCACTTCTTCTTCTTCCCCTTCTTCTTCTTCTTCTTCCTCTTTTGCTCCTCCTCCTCCTCCTCCTCCTCTGCGGCCTTCAATGCAGAAACTGCAGCAGCAACAGCTGAAGCCGATTGCTTCCCCACCGCCGACCTAGTCCTGCACCGGGACTTCATGGCGCCACCAGCATCTGGGCCTGTTCCGGCATCACCATCTCCAGCTTCATCGCTGGTGTCCTCATCAGCCTCCACCGACGAGTCAGACTCATAAAACTCCAGCAGACGACTTGTTGGAGGTTTATATTTATCCAACCTAAGTTTCCTCCGGTGCTGCTCACCTTCAGGAAGAGGCGTGGGGCACCACATCTGAAGTTCACGCTCCTGTAAACAGACGACCAAGAAAGTTACACGACGTAAACAACAACAAGCGAAGTAAAATGACTAAAGGGTAGATCTTAGGATCTTACCGGGTCAGCCGGCCTCTTCAGCGAGTGTGCCTTAGGGCACTTCTTCACCTTCACTTTCCCATAGTACATCTGGGACACTCTAGCCGCCATCTCCTCCTTGGAGACCTTGCAGTTAACTTCACATGTGGGGTCCGACTGCCCCTAGTACTCGTAAGCCGGGTGAACCCGATCCTTGATCGATTGGATCATCCGCCGGCAAAACGACCTAGCGACTGCGGCTCCTGTCACCCCTAGTCTCTTCATATCGTTGACGAGCTCCAGGACCCCCTTGAGGTCCTTGAGATCACGGGACGACAACCCTAAATCCCACTCATTTATCTTCACTGGCTTATGGCCAGTACGACGTGGAAGCCCAGGAAGCTGATCTACAATATAAAACCACTCCAACCTCCATCCAGCAGTGTTGTCGGGGAGATCGGTGTCTATCCACTCCACCATGAGGCCCGACCTCAAGGTAAACATTACAGCCCCCACTGGCCTCGACCTCTTGCCAGTGCTCCTCACACAAAACAAGTACCTCCACAACAAGAAGTGAGGCGATATCCCCACATACGCCTCACAAAAATGAATAAAGGTTGACACTACAATTATGGAGTTGGGGACAAGATGTACCAGCTCCAGGTTGTAGTAGTACAGCAAGCCCCGGAAGAAATCCCCCACGGGGAGGTTGAAGCAGCGCTAGAAGAAGGACACAAAGATGACCTGCTCCTTGACGTCTTTGCTCGGGAACTACTCCCCAGCCGCGGCCCTCCACTTCACCTCCACCTTTGGCCGGAGCAGCCCGCGGACCACCAAAGCTTGGATCTTCACCTCAGTCATCATCGACCGGACCCACGCCATCTACGGGTCCGGGATGGAAGCCTTCTCTGCCGCCATTCCGCCGCTAGGGTTTGCGCTGGATCTAATAGTGCAAAGGGTCTTGACGCGCATGCGCAAGAGGAGCGCAGCGCGAGGCGGCGGTGCTAGCGCGTGACCGGCCGGAGCTGGAGGTTGGATGGGAGCGCGCGCACGGGAGTGAGACAGTCACAAGATCGCAGGAAAGCGACGGCAGCGGAAGTGAGAGTGGCGGGAGGAAGAAGAAAGGGGAATGGGGCCAACCCCGACCCGGGCCGCCCTATTTATAGGGGGTCCACCGAATCTGCCCGTTGTGGTTCCTTCCGCTGTACAACATACCTCAACGGCTCTATTCTGAGAAGTTCGCAAGAAGATTAAAGCGGATTTTCGCTAACCGACTAAAGCCAAGACCTAAATTCCGAGTTTAGGTCATTAGCTAAACAACAAGCCAACATCAGGACCTTGATGGCGGCCTTGCGGGAGACAGTTGCTGAACGCCACGCAACCTAAGGCATGCTCAGACCAGACTATTGGAATGCAGTCACGAGCTTGCTCTTCGGCGCGGGATTCCAAGCCCTAATGAGCACCTGGTGCTCACCAGCGACGTCCTGCTATAGCTCCAGCTCAAACAACATCACCTCCAAACTCTACCTGGTACCCCGCAGAGGCAGGATGTAGAGAGTGGAGGTGTTGCCTCCATTTCGCGAGAATTCTCCTAGCTCCAAGCTTCTACAAGAACAAGACTACATAATCTGGTGGATGAACACATGCCCATGGCACGGTGGGAACACTACCCTGCAGCTTCATAGCTCAACAATGCTCGGTGCTTTACTCCTTCAACTTCACGGTACTATTTATAGCCGGAGCCAAGCCTTGGGCAGCTGGCGAAGTGATGACACTGTCACCACGTGGTCCTGGGACCTGCAGACATGTGCACGATTAAAGTAACCCCCTTGATCAGTGGGTAGTTTGTCGTTTTCTGGGTGGCAAGGGAATCTCCGACCACTATTGACCCGTGACCCTGCAGTCTATGCTACACGACAAAACCTAACTTTGTGTGAAAAGGCTCAGCGCCTAATTTAGCCCCCCTTTTGACGATAACTCCACGACCTTCCTCTATGACATGATGTCGTTTATTTCCACCCGCTAGGCTCTGCGTCCTGATGCACCCGCTATGGCTCTGCATGTAAACGGACCTATTCCAATCAGCCTATATTTCTGTTTCCTAAGCAAAATGGTCATAGGTTCGATTGAAGACCTTCCGGGGTAGGCGTGTCTCGTTGTTCTGCCAGATCCGTGTGGGCGCCTGGAGATTAAAAGTACCATGGAGATCAGAAGTATCATGGAGATCTACAACTTTTGTTGGGCCCCCGTGGTCGATGTGCCTTTTGCTGAGGTCGCCAATACCTTAGTATCATGGCTCCGCTGGATGGTCAGCAACTATGTTGGTCATCTGGACACCAAAACGACCTCCTTGAGGTCGGCGTGCCTTAATACCCAGGTCTTGTAATACCTCAGTATGTCTACGACCCTGCCAACCTAGTTGGGCGCCCTGGATGTGTGACCTTCCGAGGTCGGTGTGCTCTTGTAGCCCTACCAGCCTGCTCTGGACACCCAGGATTTTACGTCGGGAATGAAGGCCTCCCTGTGGGGTGCGCGCCTAATGGCCCTGCCAAGTACATCCGGGTGCTTGGGCGCTTTTTGATATGAGACCTTCTTGAGGTCGGCATGCCTCGAGTGGCTCTGCCAGACTCCTTGCAGCTATGCAGGATATCTGGGTGTCTCTACACTCCATACGTTCAAGATCAACAAGTTTATGGCTTCATCATCGACCAACCCCGGACATCGCTACTTGAACCACTGTCGGTGTTTTAGACCAGCAACCTACCAAGGGGGGTACCCAAGGTAGATTAATGTGGCCTCGCTGAGATCTGTAACTCGAAGGAAGAGACACGTGCACACAATTTAGACAGGTTCGGGCCAAGAGGTGCGTAATACTCTACATCCTGTAAGCTGCGTAGCTCTGGATTGATTGGGTGTGTTTACAAGATGATGCGTATGAGAGAGGTAAAGGTCCCTGCCTCGCCTTATATAGCCCGAGAGGTAGGGTTATAAGTCGGTCAGGGGAGAGAGTACTAGTCGTGTACGTCTAGGAGTTCTCTACATGGTATAGGACCTGCATAGCTTGCTATCCGAATACTTCTCCACCGAAGTCCTTGCGCTTCAGGCCAACAGGTGTCGTGCAGCCCAAGTCGAGTAGTCCCAGGGGCCCACCGAGTAGTCGGTCCTGGTACCCACCGAGGTAGTGGGCCCAGGGAGGTCCATACGACAAGCCCCCGAGTACTTTGTAGTCGAGTAGGATAGATTCGAGTAGTCTTGACGGCCTTGACGAGTAGTCCTCAAGCGTCCTCGAGTACTACAAGCCGATAGTCCTCAAGAATACTTCAAGCATCCGGAGTCTGGAAGGTACTCCAGCTGATCCGTGAGTAGTCTTGAAGTCTTCTCGAGTAGTTCCCAAGCGTCCTCGAGTTCTTCTCTTGAAGGTCTTCAATAGTACTTGCACTTTTTTTGAATAAGAGACCATATGGAAAATGTGATTCGAAGAATCGCATTCCATATGGAATGTAGCCCCCGAGCCTTAGGTCGAATCGTAGATTCAAGCTGAGGGTCAATCTGAAGGACACGTGGCACGGAGCGCCCAAGCCTTGAGTTGAGTACTTCCTCTCGAATTGAAGGGTCATCTTGATTGTAGAATGTGTCCTGAGTTGCTCTTGAGTCTTGTCGTCACCCAGGAAATCTAGTAGATGTAACCGAGCCCTCGAGATGAAGCACGTCGAGTACTGGAAGCCAAAGAGTCAGGCAGCTGCTGGTGAGTCAGCCGCCGATACTTATCCATCCGGCCGTTGCGGTACCACTGGCAAGGTTATAAATAGACACCAAAACCCTTAGGGTTTTCCATTCCCGCAGCAGCTACACGCGAATAGATCTGTTTAAGTTTCCTTCCACTGTTGCTTCTGCTGCCGCGCCGTAGATTGCAAGTCAACGCGCGCCGCCGCTGCTCGCCACTAGCGTAGCCCCCGAGCGGATGCGAGTGAAGACCCCGTGTACTTGGAGGATGAAGCCGTCTCCGTCCAAGGGCTCGAAGGCTGGTGCCGGGAAGAAAAGATCCCGCAGCGAGGCAGAGAGATCTGCCCCAGTATCGTCGCTGCCGACATCTCCCCCGCACCCAAATCCGAACAAGGAATGGAAGAAGTCCAAGATGAAGACCGAAGATCTGCTGGCGTTGGTGAACAGTGGGTTCCTTCGGGAGAAGGAGATGGATATGTGGCGTGCCGCCGCGGGTGACCCGTACCCCAAGGAGAAAAACCCCAACGAGGTACCTATGTTCGCCAGGTTCGTGGAGCGCAGATTAGCACTCCCAGCGAGCGATTTCTTCAAGGGCCTCCTCAAGTACTACGGCATCGAGTACTCGAACTTCAATCCTAATGGAATCTTTCACGTCTCCATCTTCGTACACTTCTGTGAAGTGTTTGTGGGGATCAAGCCCCACTGGATCTTGTTTCGGAAGTTCTTCCGAGTGAAGCCACAGCCCAGCGCCAACGACCCACGAGTAGTCGGAGGGGCTGGCATCCAGATGCGAGAAGATGCGGCCGGCTAGTACTTGGCGTACAAGCTTATTGACTCAAACCAAGACTAGAAAGCCAAGTGGTTCTATATCACCAACCACCACCAGGAGCTGCCGAAGCCAAGCGGGAAGCAGCCGAAGCATCGGGCATGGTGGAACACAGAGCCGACGATGCAAGAGGGTATTCAACTACCCGAGTTGATACTGAAGACCAAGGCCTTGAGAGACGCCGGGCTGAGGGCCGAGCATGTGGCCTTCAGCTTCATGAAGAGGAGAGTACAGCCACTGATGGCTCGAGACACTCTCAGGTACCAGTACACGGGCGACAAAGATACGTCAAGGATGCCCGACAACGAAGTCGATGATGAAGACATCGTCGAGAGGCTGGGCAGGATATTTAAGGATATGCCACCGTACACTCCTTGCCCAGTCCCCAAGTACTCCGTGGCTCGACCGCCGAATCAGGTACGTGGTTAAAACCATTGCTCTTGAGTACTTATTTGTTCGGAGTAGTCGCACTCACCCAGACCGTTTGCTGCAGGATGACATCGCGAGGTTTGTCTCCGATTCAACTCCCCCTCCTCAAGTTGTTAATATTCAAGAGGAGGGCAAGAGCAAAGCGAAGGAACGCTGAGAAATCGGCGAAGGTGACAACACTGTCACCATAGAAGACACCTCCGACGAGGAGGATGGGGAAAAACTCCAGGAGCGATTTCAATTACGGTCCAGGTTCAGCCGACATGGACTACCCAATATCCCTCTCATTGAAGATCCGCCGGCTAGCCTGGAGGCTAGTCTCCCTGCGCCGCCGAGAAGGCTGCACAATGTGGCACGAAAGCGCGTCGCCAAGAAGTTGAAGGTGACAGCAACCACTTCCCAAGAGGTGAGTTCCTTGAATGAGTAGTCGAGTTCTTGTTTTGAAATATTGCGTGCTGTCAGTTGAATCGCAGGAGATTCCATCGTCCGACCCCGTGGATCAGGGGGGAGAAGACGATTGGGACACGGTGGGCGGAGCAACTTAGAGGAGCCTCAGTCCAGCCCCCACCGTTGTAGGAGTCGTGCCGGAGTCGGCACAACAGGCGACTAGTACCGGCGAGCCGCCGGCGTCATCAGAAGAAAGGAGGCCAGAGCCCTCCGCGACTACTGGAGCCATGGAGCCAGTAGTCGCCCATGTTGAAGAAGAGGCACCCGCGGAAGCCGGGCTTGTTGATATCGCCAGCTTACTTGGCACTCCGACCGTGACTGTTGTCTGGTCTAACTTGTAAGTGAAGTCCATCCCTGAGTAGTACATGTAGTTTGATAGTCTTGCTTGGCTGACCACCCAATGTGTACTGTGCAGGAAATCAACGGATTTGTCTTGGGAAGGAGAAGAGCCAGATGCGGCAGCTAATGAAGAAGACCCGTCAGCCGCTGAAGAGGAATCCACTCCTCTTCCCCAGGCTAAGACTGTGGTGCCGGGCGCAGAGGCCACGCTGCCGGAAGCCACCATAGTGGAAGGTATGTACATCTTGACGACGTCGTTTGCCTCAGGTAGTAGTCGTAGCCCCCAGTACTGATGTCATATGGCTTGTGATGACAGAAACACAAGTCGAGGGAACCATGATCCCTGAAACCGTGTCGGTCGAGGGCATCGCGCCAGAAGCTGTTGTGCTGGAGGGAGCGACTACCGAACCAGAGGTTCCAGTAGCTCCCGAGCCCACGAAAGAGGTGCACGATGACGCGCTCCCGGAGGCGAGCAGGATGTTGTCGTGAGGTCGCCAGAGATCCAAGACGCGGAGCCGATACATTTGGCACCGATGTCAGAGGCTACGCTGACTAGTCATGGCGGGCTAGAGCTTCTGTCAGATGACCTCATCGACCCGACGATGGTGGCCCGGAACTTGGAGACGATGCGCCGGACCGAGCAGTGGATGAAGGTACGTGACAGTACCCTTGAGTAGTCGAATTCCGCAAGAACTGAGTACCCAAGTAATAGTTGTTGCCTTGTGCAGGATGTCGTGGAGAGATCCCGACATAAATCTGATATGCTCCAGGGATATGGCGATACAGTGCTTCGGGCGGGGCACTAGAGAAGGAGCTCAACAAGGCCAGGTAGCACACTGCCATGATGCAGTCCACACTTGATGGAGCCTTCGCCCAGTAACATAATGAAGTTCAAGAGATGCAGGCGAAGAGCGATGACTTGATTCGCAAGAACAAGTCGTTGCGCCAGAAGAACAAAGGTATGCCGCCGTAAGCCCGTCGAGTACTTATTGCAGGTACCTTGTAGTAATCTGACACATCTTGTTTGAGCTTTTGCAGATCTCGAGGCCCGGGTAGACGACCTGAAGGCATCGAAGACCAATTTGAAGAACATCGTCTACCGAGAGAAAGATGCCCGAGAGGTACTTGAGTATGAATACAAGCAGCTGTCTTATGAGTGCGTCAAGCACATGGAGCTCCGAGAAGCCTCGGACTGTGACCTTATCAACTGTTATAAATCTCTGCAGAAGCTCAACAAAGACTGCGAGAAGCTGCGGGGCCAACTCAAGGAGCTTGAAGAAGCCGCGCTTCCCATTGCAAGGCTGCTAGTCCCTCACCCAGGCGGGCCGAAGATAGCTCCGTTGGTTGACCGGCTGAAGGAAGCCCCCAGGTGTCTCGCAACATATGTGAAACATCTGGCGAAGTCCATCCCCAACCAGGTCTTGGCATACATGAAGTCATACTTCCCCAAGGCTCGAGTTGATGTAGTCGCGGGAGGACTAGCCACCAATTGCACAGACGATCAGTACATGGAGCTTCTGGAACAGATGGCGCCAATTGCGGAACAAGTCGCGGAGAAGCTGAACCTTCAGTAGTTGTCCTGTAGGGTTATCTTTTGGCAGTATTTGTAATATAAACAAAGTTATGATGAACTTGGTTGAATTTGAATGAGAAACTCTTCCATGAAATGAGTACTCGTTGTCGTGGTGTGTATGTGCGGAGTGCCCATCCGTGGAGATGTTTGCGAGTAGTACTCGACAGTAGACCCGTTCGAGGGAAGCACAGTAAATGAGTTGACTGAGAATCAAACTTTATTAAGAAGAGAGTACACCTGGATGGCCAGGGCCGTTTTACAAGTGTAGTCGTCAGGACCCGAAGGCCACCTACGGCTAAAGTAGTGCTAGGACACGTGGCCGCTTACAGCTATAGATCCGTTAGTAGCCGTATAGGCTGGATCTTAAAAGTACATGGTCTCTTTGTAGACAGTTGCTAGAGTCCTTGATGCTCTGAACAGCCCGTGATCCGTTAGTAGCCGTTGACGTTGGATCTTGGAGTGGAGTAGTCCGGAGACTAGTATTTGGACACGGAGGCCAGTTACAGCGAAGCCCGGTGGTAGGCGTATAGACTTGGACTCCCGGAGAGTAGTCGAGAGACTACACGTAGAATCGACAGAGCTGGTCGATGTTCCACGAGTTGCTGATGTTGTCACCTTCAAGTGTTTGGAGGCAGTACGAGCCTGGTCCGGTCACCTTTGCGATCGAGAAGGGACCTTCCCATGGCGAGTTGAGCTTGTGTAGTCCTTCCGTGTTCTGGATGCGTCGGAGGACTAGATCACCAATGTTGAAGGAGCGTTCCTTGACGTTGCGATCATGATAGCGTCGGATACCCTCAAGGTACCTTGCTGACTGGACGAGGGTAGTGCAGCGAGCTTCTTCGAGTCCATCGATATCAACTCGTTTGCTGTCTTCAGAGATGCTTCGTCGTACTGTTCCACTGCCGGCGAATCCCACATGACGTCGGCTGGTAGAATAGCCTCGGAGCCGTAGAGCAGGAAGTATGGTGACTGCCCTGTTGGCTTGGTGGGTCGAGTACGAAGCCCCCTAGAGTGCATTGGGTAGTTCCTTGATCCACTTGCCCCCTTTTGTATTAGCAGCGTCATGTAGTCGCTTCTTGAGGGCGTCGAGTACCATCCTGTTGGCACGCTCGACTTGTCCGTTGGCCCGTGGATGAGCGACTGAGACATACCGGATGTCGATCCCACTGTTATCGCAGTAATCCCAGAACTTGTGGTTGTTGAAGTTGGACCCCAGGTCTGTGATGATGCGATGGGGTAGTCTGTAGTGGTGTACGAGTTCATCCAAGAAGTCGAGTACCCTGTCGGCCTTTGGGCAGGTGACCGGCTTGACTTCGATCCACTTGGTGAACTTGTCGATAGCCGCCAAGACTCTGTTGAATCCTCCTAGCGCAGTCGGGAGAGGCACAATCATGTCGAGCCCCCAGCAGGAGAAAGGCCAAGTTGGTGGTATAGTGACTAGCTTGTAGGGCTGGACGTGCTGTTGCTTGGCGAAGTACTGACACCCTTGGCATCTTCTGACGAGTTCCTCAACATCGCCCAAGGTTGTGGGCCAATAGAAAGCTAGTCGGAAAGCCTTGCTGACCAGCGTACGAGAGGACACGTGATTGCCGCAGACACCTTTGTGGATCTCCTACAAGATGTCCTTTCCTTTTTCTCTGGGAATGCACTTCATGAGTACTCCAGAAGTGGCGCCCCGCCTGTAGAGCTTGTCGCCGACTAGTACGTAGGACTTGGCTCGGCGGATGATTTGCTCAGCCAAGTTCTTGTCTGTGGGAACCTTCTGCTCGTGGATGTAGTCGATGAAGGGTTGTCGCCAGTCCAAGTCTATCATCATGACCTCCTGACCAGCTGGAGAAGGCGTTGGGTCAGTAGTCGTGGGCGCCGGCTCCGGGATGGATGGCGCGTGAAGCTCGTGAACGAAGACTCCCGCTGGTACTTGTGCGCGAGTAGAACCAAGCTTTGACAGGACATCCATTGCAACGTTGTTGTCCCGGACGATTTGATGGAACTCGAGACCATAGAATTTGTTCTCGAACTTCCGAACTTCTAGGCAGTAGGCATCCATGTTCTCCTTGTTGCGATCCCAAGACTTGTTAACTTGGTTGATGACCACAGCGGAGTCGCCATACACTAGTAGTCGCTTGATGCCCAGTGATACCGCGAGACGGAGCCCGTGTAGTAGAGCTTCGTACTCGGCTTTGTTGTTTGAGACCTTCCAGAAGATCTGCAGGACATACTTGAGTTGTTCGCCCGTTGGAGAGATTAGGAGTACCCCTGCACCCGCGCCCTCGAGCTTGAGTGAGCCGTTGAAGTACATCACCCAATGCTCTGGTCGCTCGTTTGGAGTTGGTAGATGATTTTCCCGCCACTCCGCTATGAAGTCGACTAGTGCCTGCGACTTGATAGTTGTTTGTGGCTTGAAGTCAATGGTGAGGGCACCGAGTTTGACTGCCCATTTGGAGATTCTTCCAGTAGCATCTTGGTTCCGTAAGATGTCGCCGAGCAGGTAGTCAGTGACGACGGTGATCGAGTACTCCTAGAAGTAGTGTTGTAGCTTCCGCGAGGTGATGAGCACTGCATACAGTAGCTTCTGCACTGGCTGGTATCGTGCCTTGGATTCCGACAGGACCTCGCTGACAAAGTAGACTGGTCGCTGGACTGGGTAGGTGTGGTCGTCTTCTTGCCGCTCGACAACGATGGCAGTACTGACCACGTGAGTAGTCGCAGCGAGGTAGAGCAGTAGCTACTCCTTTTTGCGAGGAGCCGTGAGGATTGGTGGTTTGGACAGGGAGTCCTTGAGCTGAGCCAGTGCTTGATCTTCCTTTGGGGTCCACACGAACTTCTCTTGGTGCTTGAGTAGTTTGAAGAAGGGTAGACCCCATTCTCCAAGCATCGAGATGAATCTGTTCAAGGCCGCCATGCACCCAGTAAGCTTCTGCACGTCTTTGATGCAGGTGGGAGCTTTCATCTTGGTAATGGTGGAGATCTTCTCGGGGTTGGCTTTGATGTCGCGATGGCTGATGATGAAGCCGAGTAGTTTTCCCAAAGGTACGCTGAAGACGCACTTGTTCGGGTTGAGCTTCCACAGGTACTCCCGTAGGGATGCGAAAGTCTCTTCAAGATTGACGATGAGCGTGTCGGAGTTTCGGGTCTTGACGACCACGTCATCCACATAGGCTTCGACGTTCTTGTTGAGCTGTCTCTTAAAACAGGCCTGGATAGCTCATTGGTACGTAGCGCCGGCGTTCTTCAACCCAAATGACATTGTCGTGTAGCAGTAGGCGCCAAGGGGTGATGAACGCAGTTTTCTCCTGGTCTTCTTCCTTCATAACGATCTGGTGGTACCCGGAGTAGCAGTCGAGGAAGCAGAGCAGGTCGCAGCCCGTGGTGGAGTCGATGACTTGGTCAATCCACGACAACCCGAAGGGGTCCTTGGGGCAGTGTTTGTTGAGGTCGGTGTAGTCGACGCACATCCTCCACTAGTTTGTGTTCTTCTTGCGGACGAGGACGGGGTTGGCGAGCTACTTAGGATGGAAAACTTCTCTGATGAAGCCGGCCACGAGTAGTTTGGCGAGTTCCTTCTTGATGGCGTCTCGTCGGTCGTCGGCAAAACGGCGGAGCTGTTGTCACTTGGGGGTAGCTTTAGGATCGACGTTGAGTGAATGCTCGATCAGATTCCTGGGCACCCCTGTCATGTCTGCTGGTTTCCAAGCGAAGATGTCACGATTAGCCCGGAGGAAGCTGATGAGCACGTCTTCCTATTTCGGATCGAGGCCGCCCGATCATGGTGGTCTTGCTGCTGTCGCCTGTCCCAAGGTCGGTCGCCTTGACTTGCACTTCCTCAAAGGGTTGAGGCTTGTTGGTTGTGTCCGTCTTCTCTGGGATCTCGAGTTCGATTGAGGCAAGCTTTTTAGATGGAGCATAGATTTCCATCAATGCGTTGGGTACTTGATTGGTGGCTGCGAGTTCCACAGCTACTGTGTCGCAGTCGAAGGAAATCTTCAAGTCCCCTTGCAGCGAGAGTACACTGGCAGGACTTGGCATTTTGAGTACCAAGTACATGTAGTGGGGTACCACCATGAACTTGGCAATAGCTGGCCTGCCGAGGATGGCATGGTAGGAAGTCTCGAAATCCGCGATTTCGAACTTGATGTACTTGGTGTGGTAGTTCTCCCTGGTTTCCTCGAAGGTAACTGACAGGACCACTAAACCCAGTGGAATAGCCGTGTTCCCAGGAACAATGCAGTAGAAAGGCGATGTGCTCTTGGTGAGCATGTGAGTGATGTCGAGCTTCATCTTCTTCAAGGTCTTGGTGAAAAGGACGTTGAGCCCGCTTCCACCGTCGATGAGTACCTTGTTGAGTCTGGAGCCCGCGACTACTCGTTTCAGGACAAGTGCAAAACGCCCTGGTTCGGAGAAGCTTGTCCATTGATCCGTGCGGGAGAAGGTAATGGGTACCTCCGACCACCTGAGAGGGGTCGGGACCGCTGTTTCAATGTTCAAGACTTCCCATATGGTGGCCTTCTGATACCGTTTGGTGGGTAGTCTGCCGAAGAGGAAATTCACCGTCTTATCGGGTTCTTAGAAGTTGCTGTTGTCCTCGTCGACTTCTTTCTTGCCCTTCTTGTCGTGAGGAGGCCATGGGTCTGGGGTATCCTTGAGTGCTCGCCGGAGTTGGTAGCACTGCTCGGTTGTGTGATTGCCCTCCAAGTTCCACGGGCACTTCTCTTTCAGCAAGCCTTTGAAGCTGCCGGAGGTCTTCTTTGAGTTGTCTTTCGCAGGGCGTTGGATAGCTGCGATTAGGACATGAGTAGTTGTTGTTGTTGCTGCCCCTTGATCCCTGTTGTTGTTGTTGCTGCCGCTCGGGTTTTGCTTGCTCTTGCCGCGGATGGCGTCGTACTTGGCATTAGCCTTGTTTTCTTCGTCAGCCCATGAGGTGATCATGTCCTTGAGCTTGGTGATGGAACTCACGCGGCGGTGACCGAAGTCTTCAAAAGTGCGACGATGGTAGAGACCGTCTTGGAAAAGGTTGATGACCTCCTTGTCGGTGACATCGACTACAGTGGCCGCTAGTCAAAAAAGCGTCGCATGTACTTGCGTAGCGTCTCACCCTGTTCCTGTTTCACCATTGCTAGGTCCATGCGAGTACCCGAGCGTCCCATGGCACCCTCGAAGTTGCTGGTGAACTAGTCCTTGAGCTAGTTCCACTCGTCGATCGAGTACTTGTTGAGCGACTCGAGCCATGAAAGTGGTGCTTGGTCCAGGCAGAAGGGGAAGTAGAGACACTTGGTGTCATTGTTGCCACCTGCGTTTTCGATGGAGAGGGCGTAGCATCTGAGCCATTGGACTGGGTCTTGCTTCGCATTGTACTTGGTGATCCCCAGAGGTTTGAATTTCTTTGGGAAGAGTAGATTGCGAAGTCGAGAGGAGAAGGCGGGGAAGCCGTCATTGTCGTCTACCGTGGAGGGCTTGTTGCGCCGTATTTCTGCAATTCTGTGGCGGGCATCGTAGCCGCCACGCGATGTGCCAGTGACGTGGCTGTCTGCATGGCCTCGACCTCCATGATCGCCTCCACAACCAGCTCTTCTTCGAGCCCCGTGTGACGAGCTCCCGCCGCGGCTGCCTCCGCCACCAGCGTCACCGTGACTAGCAGCGTCGCGACTACCACCGGCGCTGCCAGCACTGTTATCACTCTGAGAAGGTCCTCCCACTGATGCCCTGGTACGGTTGGGGTTCTGGGGGAGTTCTCCTCGAGTACGATTGCGTCCATTATCCGCTGGACTGCGACTTGTGGCTTCATGGTTCTCGTGTTCGCGAGTTCTTGGGGAAGGCGCTTGAGTGACTCTGTTGTCAACTCTCATGAAGTTGGTGTCTTCCGCGAGCTTGGCGATGACTTCACCCGCACGTATCCCCTAATCCTGACGTGCTATCATAGAGATAGAAATGAGGCATTGTTTGGGGGTAGTGTGCACCCGGTTGGCGACTTGATCGAGAGCCTCTGCGAGATTCCGCGCAGGGAGGGATTCCCAGAGATGTCTGCGTTGTTCGTTGCGCTTCTTGTTGCGCTCACGTCGGACGTTCTTGTTGTCGTTGGTTACATCAGCAGGTGCATTGGCAGACAGCTCGTTTGCGGATATGTCTTTGAAGTAGCAATCGGGCCGATTACCTGAAGGTCCGGACGTCTCACCAACAGCCATGAAAACTTGGCGATCAGGGGTACCGAGGCGAGTCGGTACTCGCCACCTCGGTTGGAGTGTGCTCCTCTGTTGGAGCTAGGGGTGTTCCCTCCTGGAAGGGAAGCGAGTCGAGGTAGGCGACGTAGCATGAGTTTCCGTTTGTCAGATCTGTCGGCTTGCGGTCTGGCCAGTAGACGAATCTGCTGGTTGGTGTAGATGTTATAACCAGGCCGGTGCTGGTCCTGACAGCGGTTCCTCAGTCGTGGGGTTCTCGTACTCGAACTCATCAGGGTCCGAACTGAAGTCGAACTCGTAGGAGGAGTCCGAGTAGTAGCCGGAGCCGGGGTTGGAGTCCGAGACGTAGTCGGAGACGATCTCCTTGCCAGCCCGGCGCGCAACGAGAGCTTTCGCGTGAGCTCTGCTAGCATTGCAGACACCAAATGGGAAGTGCTCGTGGAGTGGGGCGTTGACACACGATGGCTCAGTAGCCGACTCGCATGCAGTGACCCACGGGGACGTCAAGTTCGAGTTGGAGGCGGATCCAGACTCGAAGTCGGCGTGCTGGTTGAAGAGCGAAATTTTGCCGAATTTTCTGATGAGATCGCCCGTGATCACCTTAAGAAGTGTCACGAGCCCGGTCTTCAGGTTGGGTGTCATGGTGAGGCGGCGTTGGAAAGATCCGACACCGTCAGCAGTGCAAACCCAGGACCCGAAGACAAAGGTGTCGCTGCAGTTGAAGGCGAAAGTTGGCTTGATGAAGATTGAAGCCGTCGAGTTCGCCATGAGATCTTCGGCGAGATCCCCTACCTGGCACGCCAGCTGTCCGTGTTTTAGACTGACCACCTACCAAGGGGAGTACCCGAGGTAGATGAATGTGGCCTCGCCGAGATCGGTAACTCGAAGGAAGAGACACGTGGCACACAATTTAGACAGGTTCGGGCCGCGAGGTGCGTAATACCCTACGTCCCGTATGCTGCGTAGCTCTCGATTGATTGGGTGTGTTTACAAGATGATGCGTATGAGATAGGTAAAGGTCCCTGCCTCGCCTTATATAGCCCGGGAGGCAGGGTTACAAGTCAGTCAGGGGAGAGAGTACTAGTCGTGTACGTCTAGGAGTTCTCTACATGGTACAGGACCTGCATAGCTTCCTATCCGAGTACTTCTCCACCGTAGTCCTTGTGCCCCATGCCATCAGGTTTTGTGTGACCCAAGTCGAGTAGTCCCAGGGGCCCACCGAGTAGTCGGTCCTGGTACCCACCGAGGTAGGGGGCCCAAAGAGGTCCTTACGACAACCACTACAATAGACTTATTCATGCGACACACCTTTCAAGACCTTGCTGGGTATCCTTGGATACTGGACATTATTGATTTGAGGCCTCTTTGAGGTCGGCACGCCTACAAGGCCTCCCTAAGGTCGGCCCCTGCCAGACTCCTTACAGCTATGCTAGGAGATATGGGTGTCTCTACACGTCGTTCGATCAAGACCATGACTCAGTTTTCTTCTCTTCTTTGAGCATCAAACCAGCCATGCTACCTGCTTCAATGCTCGGGGACTACTCTACGAGTGCGTCTTCAACGCCCTCTTGTTTTCCTCGTCGTACCGACCTGTTGGGAAACCCGTTTCTCATCACGTCGTTACTCGACCACCTTTCTCTTCTCTTTTTTGGATCATCATACTCGACCACCTTTCTCTTCTCTTTTTTGGATCATCATGATGCTCGGATACTACTCTACAAGTGCATCTTCGATGCCCTCTGGATTTTTTCATCGTCGTTTCGATCTATTGGAAGCCTGCTTCCTATATGTCGTCACTCGACTTCCCTTCGTTCGGCAAGACTTCAAACAGGTCGGCTGCTAAGCTGATTTGTTCTTTTGGACTGACATGCATTCTATTCGACCTGTCGATAGCTCTACGACTTCGTCATGACCTTTCTAAGGTTGCTGCGCATACACCTCACTCGGGGGCTTGTGAGACATGGGTACCCCTGGGTCCCCACCGACCAGGCTCACGGCCTTCCCCGACAAGTGGGTCCGGCCTATTATAAGACCCACTAACCTGTTAGTGGGCCCAACCAACCTAGTTGGTAGCCCACACGACCTCCTGAAGACCTTCTAGAAGATTCCCAGACGACCTAATCCATCACAACCTCAAGACTCGGCGTACAAGACAAGACCTTAGTGGATTTCGCTCAAAGCAGATCGAGGGATATGGCAAGATGTCTAACGTAGACTAAGGTCTCCTAATCGTAACTGACCAGGAGTCTGGGAACCGACCTCTTCCATTGGCCAATACAAGGCGGACGAGACGACCCCTTGTACAATCAGGTAATCCTCAAGCAATCTACACCAACAACTGGACATAGGGTTTTACTCTCCGGATGCCCAAACTAGTATAAACTCGTCGTGTTCTCTGTGTTCCGCGTACTCGTGTGCGACCTTCGAGTTCTTAGCCTTTGATTCCGCCCCACCGAACAACTAAACCACTTGGATTAGCACCCCCGTGGGCTGTTTAGATGTCACCATCTGACAATCCTAATAAAAAAGGCTAAGCACATAATGAGGTACAATTATACTACTAAACAAAATCTCGAGCCCATTGAAGGTGTGCTAGAAGGGCTTCAAGAATCCTTGGTTGCTTACGAAGAGGCTGCAGAAAGAGCCAATAATCCTGATGGGGCATGATCTAGTTCAAGCTTGTTGATGCGCAGGGTCAATAGCCATACTTTTGTGGATGTTCAAGGGGCATGCCTATGTTGATGTGTATGGTTAGATAGCACCACCATAGTAAATAATGTGATGGACAAGTTAAGTCCTAGCCTGATATATGGACAAGTTAACCTTTGTAATAATTATCTTTATTTTTGTGGACAAGTTATGTCTCTTATGATGTCTGTTTTGTCTCAGAAGATATGTGTGTTAATTGTGCTTGTATGTCGAAATGGAAGCAATGTGAGATGGATCGAGTTGACCTGTCAATGAGGATAGACTCAAAGGAGATGATGATTAACAAACCTTCGTCTCATTTGTTCACTGACGCCGCGCTCCCGCTTCACGGCAGTTGAGTGCTCTTAGACTTTAATTATTAGGCTCTCAAACTAGTAACCGACGTCAAATGCTCATCGGTAACAGACTTTATAGCACATTACAAATACGGAGTGATCAATAACGGACTTAAACATCCTGTTACCGATAGGGCATTGTCAGTAACAGACTTTACTAGCTCGTTACCAATAGGTTTAACTTGTGTAATGGGCGTTTAAGAAGACCGTTACCAAAAGTCCACATTGGTAATGGGCGTTGCGAGGCCAGCCACGGGGTCGGCCTGCCGCGCTTATCTGTAACGGGCGCCAAGTAACAACCATTATAGATGTGGGTGCATGTAAAGGGTGTTAAGGGCCTGTTACAAATACTGCATGACCTATTTGAGGTTTTCACATAGGGCATCTCTATGCCTCTCGTTCTTCAACCACAAGACAAGATCTCGAACAAAACCAAACGTCTCCCCCTTTTCCTCCAAAAAAGAAGACCCAAGCATATCGAGAGTAGTCATCCACCACAACTAGGATGTATCACTTCCCACCCACAGATCTCACACGAGCTGGGCCAATCAGGTCCATATGGAGCATCTCGCATGAACGCTCCGTAATCACATCGGTGAGGCGTGGATGGGAATAGGCTACAATCTTGGCATGTCTACACGTGCACACACCAACTCTTTCTCAAACCAAAGTCGTGGCAATCTTCGGACCAAATTGAGTTTACTGAAGCGAGACAAAAGGTCAAAGCTTGAGTGACCCAACTTCCTATGCCACTTCGATAACTCACTCGGGAACCAGCCAAAAAGCAACGAGCCACACCGAAAGACTGAGAGAAATCCGCTCGGAAAACTTGACCCTCGGGTACGACCATGCAAACTAGGTGTTGACGGTCGACTTTGATGCTCCTAGCCATGAGTTTACTTTCAATGTTGGCATTGATTTGATATCCGATCTAATGGTAATAACCCCTTTGATATAACAAGTTCGCTCTTGCATATGGATTTTGGAGTATGTTGTTTGTGCAGGATTTAAGAACCTAAATAAGTACTTCTGGGTAAAGTTCATCAAGCACTTTATGAGAAAATAATGAAGCCCGGCACAAGTCAAGACTCGAAGTGAACATGACTCCAATTGACCCAAGGACCAAAGTATGAAGCCGTAAAACTCGAGGGACCTAAATAGAAGATGCAGGAGCTTGTGCAATAAGTACCCTTATCTAAACCGCGGAAAAAACGACGTCAAGGGCCCACATGCAGAAGGGACTTAATCAGTAATAACACGAGGAGCTCGCACGCAAAAAACGGGGCCGAACCGGGCCAAAAAGGCCCTGGGCCGATCAGCCCATGCCAACCGTCTTGGCCCATTTTCGGCTCGGTTCGACCTCCCCTTTGACCTAGTACTCCCTCAGGCTATTAAGAGTTTGGATGCAAAGAACCACAAAAAAATTCATTCGTCATCCGCCGCCACAAGACCGAGAATAAGAAGCAGATTGGATCGGAAGGGAGCACTCGTGGCCTTCATCTACTTCAGAGGATTCTACACCATGACTAGCGCTACGATGTGTAACATTATGGGGGTAAAGTCCTTGTTTGTCTAAGGGGTTGAAGGGGTATCTTGAGATGTAATCACTGAACCTTTGTTTTGGATCTATTTGCTATCATATTCTTGCTGATGGTGCTTCAACCTTAATTGTCGGCTGGCTTGCTTTGGGGATGCATCGCTCGTAGCTTCATGTATCATGTCCTCTTGTTCTTTATGCGATTACCGTCGTGTAGTGACAGTGCGCGGGAGGGAAAACGTATCGAGCTTGGTTCACACACTTAGTCTTGCATACCTAGAACACGTCAACGTCTTGTGCACATGGTGTTCAATCACAGATTACCCTCGTGTAGTGACTAGTACACAGGAGGGAAAAGGTTGAACTCGGTGCACCTTTACCTTTGATAGATTAGATCGGGTAGTTCTTGTTAGGTGGTTACATCTCCAAGTGATCCTTGATCCCTTGGACAAGCTTTCTACACTCTTCTGGTCTCTATACCTCTGGTCTCTACATTGTTTCTTTAATCTAGATTAGATTAGTCTAAGTTCTTTACTTATACATACCTTCATTCGATAATGAGTTTTAAATCAATGACACTAGTGCTTAGTTGAGCGTAGCAATCCACTTGTTGCACGGATTGATTAACCTTGGGGGATACTCTAAGGGAAAAGCTACAATCGACCCGTGCGCTTGCAGATCACTTTGACGCGTTATTTAACCGTCAACAAGCTTTTCTAGCGCCGTTACCGGGGAACAAGCTAGTTTGCTACGTTAAACTTTGTATTATTTTTTTGATCACTAACACTTAACCTTTTGTATAGAAATCCTTGTTTTTGTTTTTTATTTTTGTTGTCTAGATGGCTTTTGTCAATCACCCCATGGAGAAAGATGAAAAACAACTATGGTACTATGCTAGCCCGCAATTGGAGGATTTTAATGTCCAAAAATCAGATTTGATACTTGAGGCTACTGAGTATAAGATCAAGCCTCGAATGATTGATATGGCGGCAGCAAACCCATTTAAAGGGGTGAAGATGGACAATCCATGTAGGCACATCGAGCGTTTCACGACGCTATGCAACACAGTGCAACAAGAAGGGGTTCTGATCGATTGGTACAAATGGAATCTGTTCCATACTCACTTGTAGATAAAGCAAAACGATGACACTCACTTGCATCCTTCGAGGTGGAAGGAAATTTGAATCGATTGGTGAAGAAATTTTGTGGGAAAAACTTTCCAATAAGTAGGGTTCAAAATGTGAGGCGGCAGGTGATAAATTTTGTGCAATGAGAAGAGGAAGGAATAGATCAAGCTTGGGAAAGATTCAATGGATTAATCAAACAAGGACCAAGGCTCGGATTCTCTAGTAATGTACTCTTGCATACTTTTTGTTTTTCCCTAACCCCCGAATGCGTGCAGTGTGTTCAGATGTGTGCAGGCGGAAATATCATGTAGAAAACACTCACGGAGGCCACCCAATTACTACAAAGATTAAGTGAGGGGGTGGCCATGCAAAGAGATTGGGAAGAACATATTTTGGGAAGCGTTGAGCAAGAAACTCGTGTGGAGGTACTTGCTGGAATTTCAAGAAAAGAAGCCCTGGAATTGAAGAAAGAAGAAGCAAGGCAAGAAAAGGTTGAAGGAGCAACCCACTACGAAGGAGGACCAATCCAAGGCATTAAAATTTGCAAGCTCGAAGAGGTGCAAGGAAGAAGTTTGGCAAATGTGAAGGACCGATACGGCGAACCAGATAGGGGGGAATGAATGGGAGCCGACAAAAATTCTTCTCGAAGGAGATAGAGACTCCAACAAGATGAACTCGACTTCCAACACGCGCCTCCAACTCAACTACACAAGTTGGTCAAGACCACATAGCCACTGGAGTGCTACTGATCCTAGGAACCAACAAACAACCTTCCAAGCCAAAACACACCAACTTGCACAACGGAAACTTGCACGGCTTGCTGCCTATGCTGCACCGGTCAGACCGATGGCCGCGCCGGTCAGACCGGTGGACTGAGCCGATCAGGCAGGTGGCTGCAGCAGCCGCACAACAAATATTCCAGAGAGGCTGAGTGACTTCTCTATGCCCTGCAACTAAAACACCCCAAAAACACAACCTGCAAGGAAGAAGAACCCTTCACAAACCCAAGCATAACACCTCCAGAACAGCCAAGAACTGACCAGCGCCAACACAACCCAAAGACACACGGATTCAGCAACTCACCCGAGGCAAATCCCACAGAGGGCTCACACCGGTCAGACCGGTCAAAAGCACCGGTCAGACCGGTGTAACCGGGGCAGCTCGGGATGAATAGAACCCGCGGGTCAACTCCCCCAAATCCAAACTCCGATCTCTCAAATCGCTCTACGGACTTGTGCAAGACCTTGGGGATAGTAAGAACACCTCATGGGGAGTCCATAGCAAGTTATTGTCCACCAAAACTTTCCAAATCAAGATGAATCGAAGAAATCCCGCCAAGAACTCCTCTAACCCTAGAACACCGAAAACCCCAAAATCGATCTCCTTAACTCACAGATTTGGGAGTGGAATCAAAGGGAAAAGAAACACGAAGGGTTCACACATACATCCTCCACCATATCCCCAAGAGCAAGGTCCCGAAAACACACCAAGAAAAGCACCAAGAGAGGGCTCCGAAAATCACAACCATGAACAAACGGGAACAACACAACCAAGCCTTGAGGAACCATGCCGAATCATCTATACATACCAAGGAGGTTCATACAAGGTCTAGCTTGCCGCCCGATCATCCAACCCTCTCACAAGATCTCACCATGCAGCTCTCAAGCTAGTCCTATAGAAATCCTAAGAAAAACAGGAAGGGAAAATAGGAAAGCAAATGAACTAGGGTTCCAAGAGATTGCTGCCATCCTCTCACCTCTTGGGTTATATAGGAGGCAACCGAAAGTCTAAAATACCCTTATTAGCTAATTAGGGATACATGCACCTCGAGGGCGAAATCGGAAATCTTTGTCATCGCTCCATCAGACGGATGCTCGGCGACCGCAACCTGCTTAGCCTCGACACAAGCCTTGCGATCCCGACGCGTGTCCTCCACTTCGAAGTTTCCGGACTGTGTCGTCGCACACCGGTCAGACCGGTGCTCCTCACCGGTCAGACTGGTACCCACCTGTCAGACCGGTCAGACCCATCGGTCAGACCGGTTTGGAGCTGCTGCATCTCCGTCTTCGGTTCTTCCACTACATGAAAAACTGCCTTTGGTAACGGGAGTAGATCACCTTTGGTAATGGGCAATGCGCCCGTTACCGATCAAGTGTTACAAATAACCCAAGAAAGGTAACGGGCAGATGCCCGTTACTGCTAAGACATATTCGTAATGGGGATTAAACAACGACCGTTACCACAATTAGCCACCGGTCACGTGAAAATGACTGTTTCTCTGGGCCCACAGGGAACCTTAGTAACGGGCACCAAAACAAAGCCCGTTACTGTGAATCAATATCAGAGACGCGTGTGGTGAACCTGCGTCTCCGATGTCGCAACGAACGGGCCATGTATTGGTAACGGGCTTTTACGGTGCCCGTTACTTTGTTGGCAAGTTTGTAATGGGTGCTCCAATTGAAGCCCGTTACTTAGTGGTCAGTGTTTGTAACGAGCTTTAATTAACGCCTGTTACATATACGTAGGCCACCCCTACAGTAACCTGTTGCCTGCTTTCCAGCTACATCCTGGATCCAGCCAGGATTTGGCAGCCATCAGGGGCTGCAACCTGGAACCAGCCAGGATATGACTAAATTCACAGAAATTAGATCCAGCATCCAAATTCATAGAAATCCACAATTCACATGCATCATATGACAAAATTCAGCATCATCATCTCATACAAGGAGGAAATGCATCTCCCAAGGAGTAATGCAACAATATCACAAAAACTCATGGACAATGAGGAATGCAAAAATTCATGGACAAGGAGGAATGCAAAAATTTCCTAGTCACCAAACACAATATTAGCCCACACAGTTTCATCAGCATGAAATTTTCCTCTGGCTGTGATCACCTGTTCCATGAGGAATGTGACAATTCTTTCACGAACATCTGCTAGCAATGATTTGTCGAGAGGATGCTCATCTAGCCCTAATCTCTGGATATAATAATGTCACCAGTCAGCACACATATATAGGTGGTTGCCAAACATGTGTAGTGCTAATAAGCAAGAACTGTGCTTAATTGCAGGTTTTACAAATGAAGATCCCAAGAAAGTACCTCCATATGTGTGATGCTATATTTTAATTGAAGCATGTGATAAGCACAGTAGAATCCATAGAGTCTGGATTCAGTAGGTTGTTGGTGGCACTGCAATAAACGTACAAAGAAAAATAGTGGTGATCGAGAAGAAATAAACTCAAGCTTTAGTACTAGCTTCCGCAGGAAGGAAATAAGTGGTATGTACCTTAACATCTTTAACGTGTTTCAAGGGGCCACGGTGCGAGAACTTTTTGCGGCAGTAACGATTCCAAGCCCTACAATGAAAATATCAACAATGGTTAGGACACTATTAATTAATATACTCTGTACAGTTTGTTGAGGAACGTCCGCAGGTTTAGAAAGAAATAACTTACTCATTAATGATTAGCTCGAAAGGGCCAGTATTAGTATTAATTGTCTTCAATGAATCAAGATAGTAGACCTTCCGCTGCTTCGGAACGATCGCCACTGCAATCCAGTGGTTCGTTCTTAGATAAGCGGTAAGCATTAAATCCTTTGTAGCATATTGTTCGAAGGCTCTGAGCATATAGTCAACAGAGAAAGAAATAGTGTCATCCGTGCTGCTCAACGTTGTCGATCAAAAGCATTCAAGATCAAGGTAGCCAACTACAGGGCCCTTGTTGTCAACTTCTACAGTCATATTACTATTAGTAAGAAAAAATAAAGTATAAGGAGGCAAAATAGATGGTAATAAAGATGATGTGAGGCAAAAAGCACAGTTCGATAGAGGATCTGATTAGTGAGAAGCAGATTAAATTTTCAAGCAACTTACAGGATGAAACAGCAGAGAAGTGTCAGTTCCAAATCATCCAAGTTGAAGAGATCGTACAAATCACTGAGTTGCACAGGCATCTGCTGGAGTGCGTTTGACGATTCATCTCTCTTCAACCATGCATTGGTCCTAGCCGAAGTGCGACCATAATGTTAGAAGCATCATCTGACTCACCACGTTGCATGTAGAATGTGTGGAGCTTTCTGGTAAAATGAGCGGCCTTTTTGAGATCACCACCACTGAGAATGTTCTTTCCGAATTTGTAATTTGGGTTATCCATAGCCCAAGGATTCTTCTCAGTGTCACTCTCAGATTGCTTTGGGTTAGTCATATACCGACGATTCTCCTTGGTGTTTCTTTTAGATCGCTTTCTAGTAGGCCTCTTAGAGGTTTTATTTATAGCAATTTCCTTTTCCTGCTGCTTTGATATGGCTGAAGGAAGTTTCTTAATGGCTTGCTTGCCTGCTGTAGGTGCTGTAGAGCTGTTATTTTTGGCAAGTTTCTCTTCTTGCAGCTTTGAAATGGCTGAAGGTTTCTCAAGGGCTTTCTTGCCTAGTGGTGTCTCTTCAGGACCTATTACAGAGGTATTAGGCCCAGATGTACCTACTTTGGCATGATTGTTTTGAGCACTTCCGTTTGGGGGTGCAGGTTTTGTTGTTTCATGAGGAGGAGAAGAAGGAGGAGCAGGAGGTGGGTGTGGTGGTGGGGGTGGAATATTTGGTGTCTCTTGCGGATGTGGGGATGCAAGTTTTCTGTTTTTTTAGGACTAGGAGTAGGTGGGGATGGAATATTTTGTGTACCTTCTGGATGTGGGGATGGAACATGTGGGGATTGAGGAGGAGGAGGAGGAGGGGAACCATCTGAGGAAGGAACCTGTACCGTACTGTGTGAACTACAAGGAATCTGTACAATAGCTTGTGAACAAGATATACATGTTGGTGCTCCTTTGATGTCAATCCGACACCTTCTCCACTGTAACCTCTGTCCTTGAGATTGTCCGAGTTTCATCACCTCGTCATTAGTAGGGTATTCCAATAGTTCATCCGCAAAGATAGTATATACAGTGATCACTTCAACCACAACACAATCTTCATGAATCGGGGCTGTTTGTAGCGTAGTCTCCTCTAGATGAACAAGACCAAGTGCAGCCTCACATTGAATCCCCCTCCACGTGATCCATAGGCCATAGTGTGTGGGTTTAGTCAACATGCCTATAAGATAATCGTGTGCACGATCATCACAGTGCACCTCCGTCACCATCTCTGCAGTGCCATCGATCAAACCTACATCTGCGGACATACAGCTGCTCTTCAGTGTGGCGGGTGAAGGGCTTGCGCGATTGGACATTGGTGACAACACCATCTGGTGACAACACCACCTCTGCATCTGCATGTTCTGCATCCTCATCTCAGCCAACAGTTCTTGCTTGATTTGTTCCTTTATCTTTTCCGTATCAACTGATGTCTCGGTCTTCGTCCACTTCTTCTTACTGTACATCTCGACGTGCTGAGGCCATGCATACTTCCAGCCCTGGTAGCTAGAGACACCACGCACACGACCGTGTTGTTCAAGGTGGCCCAAGCACTGACTTAGCACATCATACTCCCTCTGCCCTGCCATTCCTGAAGATTCTGCACATGCAATCTTCTCCTTGATGTCCGCAGCCAATTTTTCTACCTCTTTGTTATTGAACACTATCACAGCAACACGGTCTTTAATCACTAGCTTGCTCCTTGCTCGTATCCAATTCTTGTTACGATCGTCAGGGTAGGCGTCATTGGGTTGGGGATACCAGCTGCAGCTAATTGTCTGTCCTCTTCCTCCCATTGTTCTAGTTTCACAGTATAACCAGCTGGAACCATGTTGTGCTCGCTTGTGTTCCGTCTTCGGAGTTCTTTGAACTTGACACTAGCAGATGAGGCTTGCTCGTTTTCTACCTGTTTCATGAACTCCTTCCACTGTTCCGGGACAATAAATGGGTGCCTTGTAAATGGCTCAACTCCTTTTCTGATAAAATCTTGCCTAAGCTGAAATCTGAATTGTCTCCATGCCTTGGCTGCCGTCTTCCAGAAAAGCTTGAATGCCTGCGGTTTCGCATCTTCCTGGAACTTCAAGTGTTTCTGCACATGCTTATCAAAAAAGTCCCACTTTTTCATCATTGCTTAGTTCTTTGATTTTCGGCAAGTTCAAAGGTATGTTTTGTCTAGCAACGAGCCCCGCAAGCGCCCTGAACCTGCGCTTTTGAGTCAATGGTAATGGCATCCCCACTATGTCGACCTCAGTGACTATCATTGTGTCACTTGGCCACTTTGTGGATGTCCTTGGAGCTCTGCCTCGGCGCTGAGCCCCACCCATCTGGTCTTGTTGTGCACTAGCAGTGCCATAACCCTCTTCTTCATCTTGTGACCCAGTTCTATAGTCTTCATCAGAGTTATCATGTGAATTAATAATCAAGGGAATTACAATAACTACTTTAGCCCACTGAATATCATTAGTTCTTGGTAAACCATTAACATAAATTAGTGCAAGCAAAGCGACCATACCATTTTAAAGAGCAAGATGCAGGCTGCCTCGGTTGCTGATGAGGTACTTATTCAACTTGGAGAGAATGTGCAGATGTGCATAGGAACAAGAGCAAAACCAAATGTAAGAGTCAATCTAAAAGGAAATGCTAAGTATGTATACGATCGACAGCTAAGTATGTCTACATGTACTTATACAAAGGAGCCACGACATACCCTGCAATTCCCACAAGTACAAGTATATTATACGCATTTATATAAAAAGAAAACCATACACACATATATGTTGTATACTTGATTACCTGAGCGCATGTGTGCTGCAAAAGCGTGCTTGGCCTAATTCCATAAACTCAAGCAAATATACAAAATTACCTTATTACTGAATTGTTGTTAATTTTACAATTATTACCGAGTTGGTAGAATGCATTTACCGAATTGTATAAGACATTTTTAGAGCAGCATACCATAAACTCAAATCCTAGATTCGCCACTGACCTTCGCACTGCTGGAGCGGAGGGATCTCTACTCCTCGTCGTTGCCTGCTCGCCTCCACGTCCTCGTCCTCGTGTCGACCTCGTGGCTGGATCCCTCCTCCTCCTAGTCGTCGTCGTCGTCACCGCTGCCGCAGCTAGGTCCCTCCTCCTCTAGATCTCACTGTCATAGGTGTGGTGCGTGTCGCGCCGAGCGTGGTGTGGCATGCGTCTCAGCGAAGGGGTGTGGAGTGGGTCGCTGTGTGTGGGAGGTGAGGGGGACGAAGGCGAGGGGGAGAAAGTGGCGGTGGCGGCGCGAGGGGAGAGTGGCAGGAGACTACGTGAGGGAGGCGTCCTTCCCTACTAAGTACTAACCTAGTGCGAGTGGGCTTGTGTGGGCCTTAAAACGAGTAATGTAGGTCACATCACCAAGCAAACTAACTCATACTCCCTCCGTCCCAAAAGACCGTTCGTTTAAAAAATGTAGGACATGCTAGTAGTTGTCACAAATGACCTTGTTACCCCTAATTAATATGCATTGGAACTTGAAAAGAGACATCAAATAAGCATTTCATTAGCTCCATGCCAATGTCATGTGCAACAACTTCCTACAACAAATGGAAATTGATGCATTAGAACAATTGATCTGTGAAGATGTGAAGGTCCAAGGACAAATCTCGTGCATGATGGTTTCAGAACTTGCCTCATGGTCTTCAGAATCGTCGCCAGAGTTGTTGCCGGAGTCGTCGCCGGAGTTGTTGCCAGAGTCGTTGCCGGAGGAGATGAGGTCTACCAGCACCACTCTTCTGCCGGGTCGTCGCTGGAGGACACTCGTTGCCAATGAAGGGGTGGGGCCAGGTCTGTTCGAATGAAGAACAGTTTGCTTTTCCCCTTTTGATCTGCAATCAAATTTTGTATCACGTTTCTCTCTGTCAACCGTAATCCAAATTTGATGATATTTGTTTCTGATTTTTTCTAAAATCAACATCTATTCATTTATGACATTTTTTCGTATGTAATTCCATTTCTTGGATGTTGTTTATACACCTTATATTGTTCCTTATAAGTACAACATATAAATAATAATTTTTTTACAAAACCATTATTAATTAAACTTTGCATTTCCTAATCTTATGGTGAACATAAGGTTATGTTAAAATTTCAAATGCATATGAGTTCGAACATGTTTTAAAGTGTGGAAAACTTCAATGTTGAAGTAACATTCTAATAAACTAGGTGAGAGACGTAGACATTTGTACCCAAGTAAAATCTTCCATTTTCGAAACGATTTGAATTTTTGTAGACAAGCTTAGGGACTTAAATTATGTTGCCAAGTCAATTTGCAGAATTTTTAGAACACACTAAGACGTTATTATAATTATTATATCGTAAACAAGAGATAAAAATTCTAATTTTAAGAAATTTGGTTAGACAAGTGTGGTTGTTGATATTTTATTCAAATACTAAATTACCAACTATGAATTATTCATATTTTTACAAATTTTTTGGTGCTATTTATGGGGTATAATATTTGAGGGAATCAAGTTTCAATTCAGAAAAAATAGTGTCGGGCCCACGCGTCAGTGTCAGAAGCCTATATAAAAAAAGATAACCGTAGCCTGCCCAACCGACAAAGGCGATCCGGGTAGACTAACCATCGTCGCCAATGAAGGGGCGGGGCCAGGTCTGTTCGAATGAAGAACAATTTGCTTTTCCCCTTTTAATCCGCAATCAAATTTTGTATCACGTTTTTCTCCGTCAACCGTAATCCAAATTTGATGATATTTGTTTCTGAATTTTTCTAAAATCAACATCTATTCATTTATAAAATTTTTCGTATGTAATTCCATTTCTTGTATGTTGTTTACACACCTTATATTGTTCCTTATAAGTACAACATATAAATAGTATTTTTTACACAACCATTACTAATTAAACTTTGCATTTCGTAATCTTATGGTCAACATAAGGTTATGTTAAAATTTCAAATGCATATGAGTTCGAACATGTTTTAAAGTGTGGAAAACTTCAATGTCGAAGTAACATTCTAATAAACTAGGTGAGAGATGTAGACATTTGTACACAAGTATAATCTTCCGTTTTCGAAACCATTTGAATTTTTGTGGACAAGCTTAGGGACTTAAATTATGTTTCCAAGTCAATTTGTAGAATTTTTAGAACACACTAAGACGTTATTAGAATTATTATATCGTAAACAAGAGATAAAAATTCTAATTTTAAGAAATTTGGTTAGACAAGTGTGGTAGTTGATATTTTATTCAAATACTAAATTACCAACTATGAATTATTCATAGTTTTTACGAATTTTTTGTTGTTGTTTATGGCGTATAATATTGAGGGAATCAAGTTTTAATTCAGAAAAAATAGTGTCGGGCCCACGCATCAGCGTCAGAAGCCTATATAAAAAAATGATAACCGTAGCCTGCCCGACCGATAAAGGCGATCCGGGTAAACTAACCATAGTCGCGAACAAGTGCTCCATTGTCATAATTGCCCCTTGCCGAATGAATATGCATCCGCCCCTGCGCCCCGACCCCTGCCCCCTTTTTCTTCCCCGATCTGAGCTCCGCCGCCACTCGCCTTTCCTTCCCCGCCGTCGCACACATGTTCCACTACACCGATTCGTCTGGAGGTGCACGTGCGAATAGGACGGTCCAAGGTTGCCGGAGCAGCCGCAATCACTCCATCGGCTTGGATCTAGTCGGTGAGCTAAGCGGCTTTCCACTGGTCCCTTGCCTGGACTGGTATGGCTCGGGTGGTGGAGGGGCAGACGCAGAAGGAAGGTGAAAACCACAGTCGTCTTTATTTCAAGTGTGCAAGGAACTCGGTGAGTAGTCTGCTGTGTCTCCCAAATCTGAGTTAGGGTTCTTATGTGCTTTTGATTCTGCAGTACCCCAAGTATAGTGGATTTTATCGTTTCCACAAAGAGTATCTCTAGATGCTGAAGGAAGCTAGCGTCATTGTTTTTCGACCGTCGAACTGGGCAGACGTGGTCGATGAAGTAGTTGATTCAGTGGAATGTCAGATTGGGAGCGGCGAGCAGAGACAAGCACTAGAGGACAAGCAGAGGAAGAAAGCACTGGAGGAGAAGATGGACAATGTGATCTGGAAGATGAACTTGATTATTGTGGCTGTTGTTTGTGTAGTATTTGGATGTTTACTAGGGATGTATGCTGCAAAGAAGTAATTCTGATGTTAAAAGTCGTGCTTTTGCTTCATCTGTGTGGATGAAGAATGAAAAAATTTTCACATATGACAAACTTAAATGTATGAATGAAGAATGAATGGAATGACAATTGGGTCACAAATCTTAATGTGTCACACATCACAAAATTCATCAATTCATCTGTGCTGACATTTCATTGCAGCACGAGGCAAAGGAAATGTGGATTATTAAGACAAACAGAGTAACAAACTTCTGGCATAACTCTGGCATATATACACATTGCAATTCATTGTGAACTGCTGCCATATAATGACACAAACAGAGTATCAAACTTCTGGCATACACATTGCAATTCATTGTAAGCTGCTACCATAGACATTGCCATGCCTTCCAAAATAGGAGACATGGATTGATCTGCCGCGTCCCTTAGATCTACTAGTTCATCACAAGTTCAACATAAACAAGTCTACTAGCTAGTCCATCACAAGTTCAACAAGCACACTGGAAGAACACATTAACAAAGGAACAAATTAATTAAGTAGAGGTAGTCGCCGCTGGAGGAGCCCCACCGTCGGAGTCGGAGTTGGAGCTGGAGACGTCGAGGCCGCCGCCGCCGTCGTCGTCGTCGTAGTAGTAGGGGGGGGGGGGGGGGGGGGACCACTTCTCTCTCCAGCTTCCCAGCCAAGGCATTAACCTTGAAGGTGTAATCCATCACGGTCATCTCTAGCGGACCAGGGGGTATTTGGACCCTGAGTTGAACGGCCAGCTTTCCAAGACTCTGTCAAGCCTCGTAGAGCATCTTCACTGAAAAACAGGCATCCGAATAATCTACTTTTGGAGCACGAAGGAAGGGCCGCGCCACCTTGCGTCGGGGCGGCTTCAGCCGCTTCACCTCCTCGGGTGGGGGCGGCGGCACCTCCTCGGGCTCGACGGGCGGTGGCGGTGGCACCTCCTCAAGATCGGCGAGCAGGGTCGGCACCCCTTCTTGGGCTCGACGGGCAGGGGCGGCGGCACCTCCTCCCTCCCCCGCTTCCTTGATGGCTCGCTTGACGCCATGCGCTTGCTTGAGGAAGGAGAAGCTCTTGGATTCACTTCTTGGTGACCGAAGACGGTGGTGCTGGGGTTTTCTTGGTGCCGCGGTTGATGAAGTTCTTGGCCGGCAGGATTTATATTGACAAGACGGCGAACCGTCAGGCGGTCGGTCACGCGCCTCGGAACCCATGTCCGCTTAGGAGAGCTCTTGGCCACAAAAATCATGTGGTCACAAGGAAACGTGTGACTGTTCATATATTATTCAAAATACCAAATGCCCAACTACTCATATGAGTTGTTTGATTCTTAAAAAAACTCTGAATTGTTCGTATTTTTATTAATCTATATAACTTATATAATTGGTACCCACTAACTATCATTAACTTCATTTCTCTCTTCATGCAAACTACCCACATCATCTCCCATCAAACTAAGGGTTAATAACTCTATCTCTTTTTCTCTTCATCACACCAATTCTTTCTTCATACAAACTATACCCACATCATCTTCCACCAACTAAGGGTTATTGCATAAACTGGTTCTGGTAGCAAATTAGTTCATAATTTATCAAAAAATTTTATCGTATCTCGCAGCAACACGCGCGGGGAATTACCTAGTTTGTAGGTGCTGCTTTATGGGCCCTAATTTTTGAGGGAAGCAATTAAATGTCATTTCAAAAAAATTTAAAGAAGGTAATCATTGCCCGCGCATGAGCCAACAAAGCGACCCGGGTTTGCTAACCGCGTCGGCATTGACTACGACCCCCTCCATCCCAAATATTGCCCCTTTCTTCTTTCCGAATGGATAAGCGCAACACTTTCCTTGAAAAAAGGGCGCAGAGGAGGTGTGGAGACAGAGACGACGATGAACGCCGGCGAGGGGCCAAGCAGCGGACGACCCCGCACACCCTGGATCGAGGAGAACCGGAACACGAAGCAGTGCCGCAGCTGGATCCGCGCGTGTGCCGGCGAGATGGCAGCGAAGAGGGAGACGATGATGAGTGCTGGAGAGGGGCAAAGAAGCGGTGGAATGAACCCAATGCCGGAGACGAGGGTCCTCAACAGGATCCTCTCAGATTCCGACGAGGGGCCAAGAAGCGACAAGAAGGAGCGTGCCGGCGAGGGGGCAGCGAAGTGGGCGAGGGGCCTGCCTCATGTTTGCAAGCACAAGTGTTTGGAAACTACGAAGAGGTGTCGAGGGAGCAGCGAAGAAGGTGTAGAGGACCTCATCTCTGACTCTGGCAACGACTACGACGACGATGAGGCAAGTTTCTCTGAAGCTCACTGCCTTTTTACTTGTTCTATAGATGGAGCTTAAGGTAGCTTGAGCTTGAGCTTCATAAAGTTAATTAGTGCCTATGATGATGTCTTCCATGCTTATCATGATCTTAATTATACCAAATTCTGAGGTAAATCAGTTCTGCACTTAGTTCTTCTTTTACTTGTCACACCCTGCTCCAAGGTCTGACGCAAATTAGTTCTGAATTAACTATGTTGTTCTTATACCATGTTTAACCCTATTTTAGGCAAAACTCTTTGAGTCGCGAGCAAAGCTTGAGTTACTTCTTAACCTTAATGTCTGGGATTATATGAAACCTGAGTCTGAAAAAATCACAAAAGAAGTGAATATCCTCATCAAAAAGGCTAAGCAAATAAGGATGTACAATTATACTACTGAACAAAATCTCGAGCCCATTGAAGGTGTGTTAGAAGGGCTTCAAGAATCCTTGGTTGCTTACGAAGAGGCTGCAAAAAGAGCCAATAATCTTTATGGGGCATGATCTAGTTCAAGCTTGTTGATGTGCATGGTCAGTAGCCATACTTTTGTGGATGTTCAAGGGGCATGCCTTTGTTGATGTGTATGGTCAGATAGCACGACCATAGTAAATAATGTGATGGACTAGTTAAGTCTTAGCCTGATATATGGACAAGTTAACCTTTTGTAATAATTATGTTTATTCCTGTGGACAAGTTATCTTCATCTTTGTGGACAAGTTATCTCTCTTATGATGTCTGTTTTGTCTCAGAAGATATGTGTGTTGATTGTGCCTGTATGTCGAAATGGAAGCAATGAGACATGGATCGAGTTGACCTGTCAATCAGGACAGACTCAAAGGAGATGATGATTAACAAACCTCCGTCTCATTTGTTCACCGACGTCGCGCTCCCGCTACACGGCAATTGAGTGCTCATCAGTAACGGGCGTCAAATGCTCATCGGTAACGGACTTTATAGCACGTTACCAATACAGAGGATCAGTAACGGACTTAAGCAGCCCGTTACCGATAGGGTGTTGATCAATAACGGACTTTACTAGTTCGTTACCGATAGGTTTAACTTATGTAACGGGCTCTATTTAACGTCCATTACAAAGAATTCATGTAACGGGCGTTTAAGAAGCCCGCTAGCAGAAGCACATTGGTAACGGGCGTTGTGGAGGCCAACCCCGGGGTCGTCCTGGCGCGCTTGTAGGTAACGGGCGCCAAACAACAACCGTTACAGATGTGGGTGGATGTAACGGGCGTTAAGGGCACGTTACAAATGCTACGTGACCTATTTGAGGTTTTCACATAGTGTTCGGTCTTGGATTTGTGGATCAACAAAGGAACCCAATGGTTTTTTTGATGAACCACCGGAAACCCCGCGAACTCGGTGTAGCCTCCTCCAATCTCCACTCATGACTCGGCTCCCACGTAGTCCCGACTCGACCTTGGTTTTGAGGCTCAACCAAGAAACCGTCCATGAATTCATCTTGCTGTTCATGCCACCATGCGGCCCGCACTTGACTCCGCTGGCCACCGGGTCCCTTGAACGAAGCCTACTTGTCTTCTCCACACCAGGAGGCCTCACCGGCAACGACCTTTCGCGCTTGTTCATCACCTACACCAACACCAGTCAAGCCGCAACCTGCACCTGCAATACTTAGCCAAGAATCAGTCCACACAACGTTGTCAATCACTCATCACACCAGAAAGCGACCATCCACCGGTCCTCGAACCACACATGGTCGTCAATGTCCCCCTTGATGAGTGCATTGACAACACCCACAAATAGTAACACAAGAGAAAAGAAAACGGAAAGAAACAAATAAAAAGAAACTCCAACAAGCGATCGAAAGCCAGACAAAGGCAAAGAGCAAGATCACTTGAAGAAGACAAGTCTCGAACCCCTTAGGCAAGGGCAACCTTCTCGACACATCCGAGACAAAAGTATGCTCAAGCAAAGAGAGCAAACCACCAAACCAAAGCTCGAAAACCACAAAGAGCTCCCCCTGCACACATACAAGCTCCCACTGAACCAATGCAACTCCCCCTGGATGAAAGCATGCAAAACACTTGATGAAAACAGAGCAGCTGCATACGCCCAGCTCTGACCCGTCTCACCTGTCAACACCACTGGTCAGACTGGTGTGCAACATGTGAACAGGACCAGCACTCTGACCGGTCAGAATGGTGACCTCGACCGGTCAGACCGATGTGCAACAGAGCCCAGAAATGGCTCGAAACCACCTGAAAACCTTCTAAATGCATCCAGTAGCCCAAAACAAGCTCAAACTTCTCCCCCTTGTTGACAATGCATGAATCAAGCCAAAAATGCCAAAAATTCAACATAGAGCTTCTCAAATAGACAAAATTCAACATAGGAGGCTACACATGTCCAAATGAACAAGTTAGATACTCTATAGCTTAGTATTGACATCAACTACATGATCATCAAGTTTCACAACCATTGGACGAAGCTAAGATGGAATTGAGCAAATTTGCGAAAATTTACCTCTCATGAGCAAAGTCCTAAACATAAGCAAAACATATCAAAATGGCAAAGGCACACAAACTTCATGCTAGAACAACGATTCTAATCGTAAGACCATCACAAACACCCACAAGCACCTCATGTCATGTCAGAGCCACCGAGCCATGTGCCGACTTCTATATTTGAGACTTCTCATTGGTAGGCATCATGCAACGGTTTAGCACCCAAAGCAAATTAAATTTAGCACATATGACATGGGAGCAAAATTTCCAAGCATTATACATTTCATTTTCAGATTCGAATTTGGTACATGAAATGTCTTTGCGACAAAAAGGAACTTATGCCCCTCCACAAGATAAAACATGAGGGCTAAACATTCATGATGGCAAATGAGCCTTTGGCTCCATATGATCAAAATAAGCTATCCAACCACAAATTAAGCATAACCAAGCCACTAAAACATGTCAAGACCATATAAAGGCATTTACTCACAAGAGAGCATACATGTGACATTTTTCAAAAACATAGCCATCAACCATGGATTATAAATCAAGATTATCAAGAGCTAAGCCAAACTAACCATAGCATACCAAACAAGCTCACAAAGACATAAATATCATTCCATGGTGAACAATGTATATAGGAGAAGCTTTTCCTAACCAATGCATATGATACAAGATGCATGCAATCTAAGATACAAGGATACCTATACATCATGTTAGATATGCCATGCCAAATGCAAGAAATGCACAACGGAAAGCTATACATATGCTACAAAGGAGCTCCCACACACCAACTCAAGAAATCAAACACACACGAAGCTCCCCCCGCAAACGAGTGAAAGTTGGTTGATCTAGGTGTTTGGTGAAAATATCGGCTAGTTGTTCATGTGTGGGTACATGGATCAAGGTTATTTTCCCTTTCTCTACGTTGTCTCTCAGAAAATGATACCTCACTTCTATGTGCTTGGTTTTGGAATGGAGCACTGAGTTCTTTGCAACACTTATGGCACTGGTGCTATCACATTGAAGTGGGACATGGGTATACTCCTCACCAAAGTCACTCATGGTGTATGTGATCCAAAGGAGCTGAGAGCAACAACTAGCTGTGGCAACGTACTCTTCCTCGGTAGTGGATTGAGCAACCCTCGACTGTTTGCGGGAAGACCAAGACACCAAAGAAGAACACAAAAACTGGCAAGTCCCAGAAGTGGACTTCTTGTCCAACCGACACCCGGCCAAATCCGCGCCTGAGAAACCATGAAGTGCCAAAGAAGAAGACGCGGAGTACCAAAGGCTGAAGTCGGGAGTGTGACGCAAGTACCTGAAAATTCGCTTTACCGCTTGCCGATGCGAAGTCCTCGGAGACACTTGAAAACGAGCGCACATACATACCGAGAACTGGATGTCCGGCCTCGTCGCCGTCAAGTAGAGGAGTGATCCGGTCATGCTTCGATACTCCTTCTGGTCCACATGTTCACCTTACTCATCCGCATCAAGAGTTGTAGTCGTACTCATCGGCGTCGCCATAGCCTTGGAGTCCTCCATCTTGAACTTTCGCACAATGTCCTTGGTGTACTTAGTTTGGTGCACAAATGTTTCTTCCTTTGATTGCTTGATTTGTAGCCCAAGGAAGAAGTGCAACTCACCCATCATGCTCATCTCAAATTCCCTGCTCATATCCTGTGCAAACCTTGCAACAAGAGAGTTAGACGAGCCACCAAGGACAATATCATCCACGTACACCTGCACAATCAGGATATCTCTGCCTTGCCCGAGTAAAAACAAGGTCTGATCGATCTTTCCCATCTCAAATCTTCGCTCAAATAGGAACCCCCTCAACCTACCATACCAAGCCCTAGGCGTCTGCTTTAACCCATACAGCGCCTTCCTCAACTTGTACACCCGGTGGGGGTACTTCTTACTCTCAAACCCCAGTGGTTGCCTCACACACGCTTCTTCCTCCAACACACCATTCAGAAAAGCCCTCTTTACATCCATTTGGTGCAACTTGAACCCTTTAGCCACGGAAAGGGTTAGAAGAATCCTAATCACCTCCAAACGGGCTACGGGAGCAAAGGTCTCCTCGTAGTCGATCCCCTATTTCTGACTGAACCCTTGAGCTACAAGCCTTGACTTGTTCCTCACAACTTCACCTTTCTCTCCCTCTTTGTTCTTCCACACCCATTTTGTCCCAATTGGCTTACACCCTGGGGGAGGGTCAACCAATTCCCAAACCTGATTCCTCTCAAAGTTCTCCAACTCCTCATGCATCGAATTAACCCAATTATGATCAGATAGTGCATGTCCAATGTCTTTAGGCTCAAAAGTGGCAACAAATGCAGCATGAGCGAAATGAGAATTGTTCCGAACCCTCAATCGTGTAGTACATTCATTCGTGTCGCCGATGATACTTGAAGCTGGGTGATCGACTTGTACTCGCTGGGGAGGTTCTCGCCTTGATGCTACCTCCCCTCAACAATAGCTTCTCCTTGATCTTGGTTTGTCGTCGTAGGTGTGGGAGTGGGGCCGTCCACGACCGTAGTCGAAGTAGTGTGTACATGTTCAGCCGCGGGCACCTCACCGCCATCTTCGTCATCTCCATGTTCATGCTCCTCCTCCTGAAAGATCTCCTCGCCAAGTTCATATCACCTGCACACTCAAAGACAAGCTGACTACGTGGTTGTGTCTCATCGAAGGTTACCTCGCAAGTCTCCATGATTTGGTTAGTTTCAAGATTGAGCACACAATATGCTCTAGAGTGAGATGCATAACCAAAGAAAATACCATCGGCCGACCTAGCCTCAAACTTATCCAACTTCTTCCCTTTCTTCAAAATAAAGCATTTGCAACCAAAGACATGGAAGTGACTCACCTTGGGTGTGTGACCGTGCATCAACTCATTGCATGTTTTCTTCTTATGCACTCTGAGGTAGATCCTGTTCGAAACATAGCACGCGGTATTTACCGCCTCAGCCCAAAACTTTCTCGGAGTCCTATGCTCATCAAGCATCGTCCGAGCCATCTCACACAAGGTCCTGTTTTTCCTTTCCACAACACCATTCTGAGGGGGCATATACGGACTCGAAAACCCAAGTCATGGCAAAAAGTTTCAAAATGAGAGTTTCTGAATTCTGAGCCATTGTCACTGCGGATTGCTCGTATGGCATCTCTGTGCCTCTTGTTCATCAACCTCAGACAATATCTCGAACAAAACCAAACATAAGAAAGAACACCCACGCATACCGAGAGTAGTCGTCCACCACAACAAGGACATACCACTTCCCACCCGTAGATCGCACACGAGCGGGCCAACAAGGTCCATATGGAGCAGCTCGCATGGACGCTCAGTCATCACATCGGTGAGAGGCGGGTGAGAAGAGGCTACCATCTTGGCATGCCTACAAGGCGCACAAACCAACTCTTTCTCAAACCTCAACCGTGGCAATCCTCGGACCAAATTGAGTTTACTCAAGCGAGACAAAAGGTCAAAGCTCAGGTGACCCAACTTCCTATGCCACTTCCACAACTCACTCGAAGAACCAGCTAAGAAACAACGCTCAACACCAGAAGACTGAGAAAAATCAGCTCGAAACAACTGACCCTCGAGAACGACCATACAGACAAGGTCCCCTTGAGAGTCCAAAATCCGAGAACCACCAGGACGAAACAACACCTCAAAGCCCTCATTCAACAGCTGGGACACAGAAAGCAAATTGTACTTAAGAGATTGAGAGCAACACGCGTGAGAGTGATTTTGTCACTCACCTTAATCTCACCTTCTGCAAGCACACGCCCACGCCCACTGTCCCCAAAGGTGATGTACCTCCTTGTCACCACCGGGACGAGACTTGAGAACCACCCCTTGTCTCCGGTCATAAGCCTCGAGCAACCGGAGTCAATCAACCAAATGTTCTTCAAGTCTCCCACCTGAAATTCAAAAACAAGCACGTGAGCGAACAAACGACTCAGCACTGGGGTTAGTACCAAAACAGTAAAACCAGTGCCGAGCCATTTGCTCAAAAGTCGGGTTAGCACAATCCAAAACACCTTTCCTACCAAAGCTACCTCCACGAACACCACCACGAGGGAACCAGCCCTCTCTAACTGGAGGAGGACCAAAACCACGAAAGGAAAACCGTGGACCGTCCCTCCTCTCCAACTCAAAACTACGACTCCACCCATTCCCGTATTGAGCACGAGGGGAGAACGCCTAGCAAACTGACCTCCTGCAAACTCTCTAGCCCAACCACCAGAACCACTACCTCCAGAACCAAACCTCGCACCCGCACGAGCACGAAACCCAAACTGCTGTCTGTCTAGGCCTGCACCGGTCCGACCGGTGCCTCTCTCCGGTCTAACCGGTGTAGTCCGGCCAGCAGCACCTCCAACCGCCTTTCGCTCTCCCCAAGTTGGAACTGTCCTCACACTAGCCTTAGCCCTGGGCATCTGCACACGAGGCTCAAGTACACCACTGGAAGGGTGGTACTTGTCCTTGTTAGCCCACTCCTTTTCCATTCTCTCCTCTCGCTTCCTCTTGAAGCAAAACTCATCCTTGTGGCCATCTCTCCCACAATAACCACAATGAAACCTCACAAGCTTAGGTTTAGGCTTGGGATGGGGCTGCTCACTTGGTTTCTCTCCACTCGGCTTCTCAACCGGTTTCTTCTCACTATCCTTCTCACTCTCTTTCCCAAAGAACACTTTTCCTGAAGTGCTCACAAACATGATAGGCTTTTGGAAATCATTTGTTTGTGGGGGAAACACGGGTGGAGCTGGGGTTGTGTCTAGTCGGTTCCTAAGATGGTTAAATTTAGGAGGGAAATCATTTTTGTTGTGGGTTTTTGGTGGCTCTGGGATATTCTCTCAACTTCCCTCACCAACCTTGTTTGCCCCAAGACCCTCATCATCTTGCCTCTTGTATGTCTCGATCATTATCCTTAACTGAGGATCATGACCAGACAACCAGCCCATCAATTTTCTCAACTCATCATTCTCATCCTGCAAACGATCAACATAATGTGCAAGTTCCAGATTCTTCAAAGCATGCAGTTCACAGGTAGAGCAAGATGTATGAATTGTTTCTTTCAGCTTAGCCTCAAGAGAAACAGTGTAAGCATGTATCTCATCAATTTTTCCATGCAAAACAGGGCAAGAAGTGCAAGCACCTAGCAAAGCACGTCTAGACTTAAGCTCAGCCACTTCAACCCAAAGCACATCTAGTTCCTCACACTTGGAGGCATGTTTTACTTAAACATAGCAAGATCAGCAAGGAAAATAGGACAATCAGCACATTCAACTTCATCAGAAACAACAGGCGAAGCTTTCAGAGAGTTAATTTCAAGCTTAGCATCCAAATTCTGTGTTTCTAACTCAGCCACTCTAGTCCTAGCATCCTCAAGTGAAGCCCTAAGCTCTTTCCTCATTTTCTTGGCCTCTCTAAGCATGTCATCACGATTATCATGCAACAAGCCAAGCCATTCATTATGATGACGCAAGAAGGGAAGTTCATCACGCACCTCGTCGTAGGAGTCGGAGTCCGAGTCGCTCTGTGTGCTCTTCTTGCTGCCAGAGCTCAGCGCCATGGTGCAGAAGCCGTCTCTAGCAAAGCAGCTCAGCCTGCTCAGGTTCTTGGATGACTTCCTGCCCTTGCGATGATCACCTTCATCTTCACTGCTGCTCGAGCTCGGAGTCGATGTCGCTCGCTCCAACCATCGCTCGGGCCTTGCCTCGGCCCTCCTTCTTCCTCGATTGTCACTCGTCCTTGTGCTTGTTCTTGTGCTTGCTCTTGTGGTCACGTCTCGACCGGTACTTGTCATCCGTCCTTGACTTGTGCTTGTAGCTGTCCTTGTTCTCGACCTTCTCCGGGCACTCGACGACGAAGTATCCCGGCTTGCCGCACTGGAAGTATGTCCTCGTGTTCCTCCTCATGCTCACCGGTTCTCGTGCATCCTCTCGAACCTCCTCGTCAGCAACGCCAGCTCATCCTCTCCAAGCACATCGAACTCCTCATCTGGCATAGACATCAAAGAGGACAAAGAGAACTTCCTGGTGGATGGGTTAGCATTAGTCTTTCCTTTCGAACCACCGATTAGGGCGAGACTATGAGAGTCAGTCCAGCCCTCGATCTTGGCTGTCATGCCCCTATCCACCTCAGCTGACTTGAGCTTCGAGAACAACTCATTCACGGTTAGAGTGTCATACTTCTCCGACTCCACAATGGCCTCCAACTTTCCGCCCCAAACCGTACGATCCAAAGAGTGTAAGAGCTTGACAACCCTATCATGATCATCGTACAGGATCACGTCCACATTGGCCCTCATGTTGTTCACCACAACCGTGAACCTCTGAAACAAGGCATCGATGTACTCACCGGGGAGATGAGTGAAGTTCTCGTACTCTCTCCGTTAGGTCGCATACATCCGTGCCTGAACTCGGGCATTCCCAACATGATCTTGAAACGACCCAGATTTCCGCGAACGGAAACCCGACTCTTAGCACCTCGGTGGTAGTCCCAGGAGGGCTACCACGTGCAATCCCTGTCTCAGCGATGCCAAAATCCATATAAAAAGATAAAAACAGCAATGTAGAGTACAACATTTATTTTATTACATTAATCAGAGTACATCTCTTCGGCACATGCCGGGTACAAGTCCATCGAGACTGAATCAAACATAAATAAAACGTCTAGCAAGCGGCTCCATGAAAGCGCGGGAAACTCCATATCCGCAGTACTCAAGTGTAGGAAGAGCTCTAGTCCACCCATTCGTCGTTGTCGAAGTCGTAGTCCGGCTCTGCGTCAGAGGCACCAGGGTCTACCCAATAAGCGGGTAGGTCATGTCAGCTTCCCAACAAAGAGGCAAAAGCGGTGTATATTCTACTATGCATGAGATATCCCTAATCTGGCTGTAGAAAGCTTAAGCAAAGCAGCATTGCGACGTACAAGGTAAGCGGAATACAGCTAGGAGGTCCACACCTCGGGGAAGCTTCCGCTTCCGAGGTCCACACCTCAGGGGTCCACACCCCGCTCAAGGAATTCCACACCAAAACTCCGGATCTCAACCACGATCCAGGACCCAACTCTCATATGCGATGTGGGGCCCACCTGCTCCTATCCCCACATCTCAACGGCCGAAGCCGGGCTCACACACTCAAGGAAGAGAAGAAGCACAAGAGAAGTGTATCTAGTCAGGTGAGAGATCGAAAGACTATCCATAACCAGTGGACACGGACTATAGCTATACGTTTAACACTCTGCAGAGGTTGTACAACTGTACCCGCCCGAATAGGACCGGAACCGGCCGTCACCGGTGTCCGACCCTACCATAAGGCTGAAGGCCAAGTAAGTGGATAGTACCCTCCCGCGTCTCCGAGCCTGGCCCAGCCTCGGCGGCAGAGCTCATACTACCCGCGAGAGGTCCCTCGAAGCTGTGGAACCCTTCCCTGGCCTCGCCAGGGCAAAGTCTACTAAGGAGGGAAGGACCACTCCCGACACGATCACACCGATCCTTCTACAGGAGGGGTGCTATCCACTACAAGTCTCACCCCGCACCCCCACCCAATACAAGGCGGGCGGTCTGTACGAAAATAGTCATCCGAAACAAGGTCAACTGACGATCGGTCCTTAAGGGGCCGAGAGCGAGCACTCACCAACTCCATCCCACACGACACGACCCTCGGGTAAGAGGCCAGATCGCATCTTCCCTCGGCAGCCGTTCACAAGTAACCAAGCGGCTCGCTCCCGCCAAAACACAGCAAGGAGATACGCATCCAGAACGCACGCTAGGTACACACCGAGATACCCACATCTCAGTCCAAGCCCAGAGTACCATCCATAATCAAGCAACAAAAATATGGATAGTTGAGATAAGGGACTAGCTAGGGGTCTATAGCTAGTCCCGCAGGTAGTAGAACAAGGAAACAGGATATAACAAAGCATCAAGGCATGGCTATTAAACGGGTTATGCAATTCATCAGATCAATGCATTAAAGTAAAGCACTAGCAGCTATTTAACAACATGGGATCTACATGGTTGGGAGTGACATGACACCTTCGTTGCCGTTGAAGCGCCGTCGTCCGGAGCAGTGTACTCGGGGTCCTCCACGTCCTCCTGGTCGAATCTCGGGTCTGCGGCATGAGATTCGACGCAAAAATAAGAAAACGGTGCACATCTAAGCAATAACTCCAAATAAGAACCAATTTAGAAGATCCCAAAAGAACCCAAAGTACCTACAATCAGCAAGGTTTCGAAATTATGGATTTATAGAAATTAGTTTTATATTTTTCTGAGCTTTCCATAAAAAGTTATGAATTTTTAAAGGTTAAAACCATTTATTAGGAATTTCTGGAAATTAATCCAGAAAAAGAAAATGAATTTTTAGAAAAGATGCTGCTGACGTCAGCACGACGTCAGCGGCCCGCGGCGGTCAGGCCGGGATGGGCCAGAAGCATCACTGGGCCGTGGGTGACTCGGTGGGCTTGGCCCAGATTGTTGGTGGGTTACAGCCCAAAAGAACCACACAATACAGCCCACTTGCAGTGACCGAAGTCTGGTAAACATCCTCCATCTCCCATCTCGTTCTGGGCCGGCGGTCTGCGAGGAGTTAGCTGGGCTTAGGGCCCAGGTCTGGCCGACGGCCCTCCTTCTGGTTAACGCGAGATCAGCAAACGCAGCCCTCCCCCCCGGGTGCTCGACGTTATGCCCAGCCGGCGCGGCCAGCCGCCGCGGCGCGACGCCGTGGCCGGCGCGCCGGGCAACTCCACGGCGAGGTCGAAGCCAAGGCGCGCCGGGGGTGCGGCCGGCTAGGACTCACGCGCACGAACACCTCGCAAAAGCGTCCTCGGCTCGAAGGCCGGTTCAACACGGATCGAGACGCGCCACCGCGGCGGCTCGCCCGCACATGGCGCGGCGTGGTTGGGGTCCCCCGCACACCGGCGGCCCGGCTCCCTCACGAGCACCGGCAACGGCCGGGTAGGCACGGCCCGGCCTTGGCGCTCGGGGTGCGCCGGCTCCGCCACCGCGGCTCGAAGGCGCGCCCACGTACAAGAACGGGATATGAGACCGGTGCAAGGAGAACGGGGTGGTCATGATGCTCACAACGGGTCGACGGTGTAGACGTCGCAGCTTGGCGTGGGCGGCGGCGCGGCGTCGGTGTTCACGGCGGCGTCGCTCCGGTCCGGCTCCCCCGCGGTCACGAGCGGCGCCTCCCTCGTCCGGCTCCTCGCGTCCCCGTCACACCTCGGCCAGCCGACGCGGCGGCGGCGCGCGCGCACCGTCTTTCACCGCCCCTCCTCTTCTTCCTCTACCTCCCCCCTTCCTCTTCCCCTAACGGCGGCGCGGCACCGGAAAGGGGCAAAACCCCAATGTGGGTTGGTGGCGGTGGACTACAAGCCCCTCTCGCCTCCCCCTCGCTTTTGAACCCGGCGCCGCAAGGGACAGGCGAAAACCCCCGCGCCGCCCGCCCGGGCTGCCCGGCGCCCGTGGCGGCGCCGCCTCCTCTCTCGCGCGCGACCGTGGTCACAAGGGGGTTGGGCGCGGGGGTAAAAGAGGCTTTTCCTCCCCCGCCCCGGCTCGATTTGCGCGCGGGCGCGCCCCCCCCTCGGCGTGCGTGCCGGGCCGGGCGGCCCGGCCGCGCCCCCGCCCCGCGCGCGGCCGGGTGCGACGGGACCCGCGGCGCAAAAAGGAGCGGCTCGGTGACTAGGCGAGATGAAGAAGATAAGGGTGCTGACACCCGGGGCCAACGTGACAGAGATAGAGAGGAAAGAGGTGGGCTGCGCGGGTTAGCTGGGCCGATAGGGGACACGGGCTGGGCCGGCTGCAAAGCAAAGGAAGGGAATTTCAGACTGGTTCAAGGTTTGATAGTTTGCAAATAAAAAGAATAGGTTAAGAGCTAGGGGTAGGTTTAGAATTTGAATTTGATTCCACTCAAATTCAAACTTCACACATTTGAACTCCAAATAAACCAAAGAAAAGCCAACTCACATATTTTACCATAATTTGAATATCTGTTTTTATAAATGGCTAAATTGGTGGAGAATTCAGAGAAGGGCTAGCAATTTGGCTCGAAAATTGATAGCACTCAAGTTCAATCAAAAGTTTTAATTTTTCGCAAAAATTACACACCTAAATTCCTGGGTTGTTACATTCTCCCCCACCACCGAGAATCTCGTCCTCGAGATTTAGTCCTCAACCTCCTCCGTGAACAAGTGAGGGTACTCTTTTCTGAGATCAGCTTCCTTCTCCCATGTTGCTTCTCGCTCGGTATGGTTGCTCCACAACACTCTACAGAAGGGAATGGTTGTTCTCCTTGTCTCCTTGACAGCTCGGTCCAAGATTTTCTCAGGATATTCTGCATACTCAAGGTTGTCTTGCAGATCAAGCAACTCCATGGGCACTTGCTTATCCTCCACTGCCTTCTCACTCTTTTTCAGCTGTGACACGTGAAACACTGAGTGAACTCCTGCCATTGTCTCGGGTAGTGCAAGCTGGTAAGCCAAACTTCCAATCCTTCGGGTAATCGGGTACGGCCCCACGTACCTCGGTGCAAGCTTCCCCTTCACCAAGAACCTCTTAGTTCCTCGAAGCGGGGAGACTTTTCAAGTACACTCGGTCGCCAACTGCAAAAGTCAACTCTCTTCTTCTTTTGTCGGCATAGCTCTTCTGACGGCTTTGAGCGATCTTCAGGTTCTCACGAACTTTCTCAACTTTCTCCTCTCGCTTCCTCAATGATTGCCGGCCCAAACAAGGTCCGCTCTCCCACCTCCGACCAAGCTAGCGGGGTTCTCGCACTTCCGCCCGAAAAGGGCCTCAAAGGGTGCCATCCGAAGACTTGCTTGAAAGCCGTTGTTGTACGAGAACTCGCAAACGGCAACCGCTCTCCCAATCGGTGCCATAGGTGAGTGCACACGCTCGTAGCATATCCTCCAACACCTGGTTGACCCTCTCTGTCTGACCATCTGTCTGTGGGTGAAAAGCTGTGCTGTAGCTAAGAGTGGTGCCCATAAGTTTGTGGAAGCTCTGCCAAAACTTGGAGACAAACTGTGGCCCTCGATCAGATACAATACTTCTGGGTGCCCCGTGCAGCCTGAGTATGTGCTCTACGTACAGTTCTGCCAACTTCTTGGTTGCGTACGGGTCTTCACCGCACAAAGTGAGCCACTTTGGCCAGTCGGTCCACTATGACCCAAACCGAGTCATTTCCTTTTGGTGTTCGAGGAAGTCCCACCACAAAGTCCATGGAAATGTCCTCCCACTTCCAACCGGAATAGCCAACGGCTTCAACAAACCAAACGGGTTTCGATGTTCAATCTTTACTCGCTACGGGTGTCGCAACAAAGCCACGTAGTGTGCTATATCCTTCTTCATGTCCTTCCACCGCACCGATCTTCAGATCTCTGTACATCTTGGTGCTGCCCGGGTGGATCGAGTACCTCGAATCGTGAGCTTCCCTCATGATCTGCTCCCGGAGTGCCCTGTCTTGTGGTACACAGATCCGTTCTTTCAACCACACGGTGCCCTGTTCATCTACCTGGTAGTCCTCTGCTTTGCCCTGCTTCATTAGTTCTTGCAAAGCTTTGATTTCCGCACACGCCTTCTAGGCCGTACAGATTCGTTCCTCCAGGTCATAGGTCACTTGCATCACGTTGACTTGGCCTTGGTCTACAATTTCGATTCTCAGCTTTTCTAGCTCTTCGTGAAGAGCAGGTTGCTCTTCTCTTACCATGAGGTTGTTGCAATATGTTTTCTGGCTCAGTGCATCTGCCACGACATTGGCTTTGCCTGGGTGGTAGTTGATCTCGACGTCGTAGTCCTTGATCAGCTCTAGCCATCGCCTCTGCCTCATGTTCAACTCTCGTCCGTGTAAAGAAGTACTTCGTGCTCTTGTGGTCGGAAAACAGTTCACACTTGTTCCCTATCGGGTAGTGTCTCCGGATCTTGAGTGCATGCACAACATGCCTACCAACTCCAAGTCGTGTGTCGGGTAGTTTTCCTCGTGTTTCTTCAGTGCTCGGAAGCATAAGCCACAACTTTCCCTTCCTGCATCAGCACACATCCGAGTCCTTGCCTTGAAGCGTCACAGTAGACCACAAAGTCTTTCTTGATATCTGGCAAGGTGAGCACTGGGGTTGTGGTGAGTTTCTTTTTCAGCTCCTGGAAGCTCTTCTCACACGTTTCCGACCACTCGAACTTTGTGTTGTTCTTGAGCAACTCTGTCATTGGCTTTGCAATCTTGGAAAAGTTCTCAATGAACCTCCGGTAGTAACCTGCCAACCCAAGGAAGCTTCTGACATCTGTCACGTTTAACGGCTGCTCCCACTTGGTCACTGACTCCACCTTGGACGGATCCACGGCTATCCCCTCTGCTGACAACACGTGCCCCAAGAACGCGACCTTCTCCATCCGAACTCGCACTTGCCGAACTTAGCGTACGCTCGCCGCCCTCGGCCTCTCTAGCACGACCCTCGTGTGCTCCTCGTGCTCCTCCGTGGTCTCGCAGTAGATCGTGATATCGTCGATAAACACCACTACAAACCCGTCCAACTCTTCCATGAAGACCTTGTTCATCAAGTTCATGAAGTAAGCAGGGGCGTTGGTCGCCCGAAAGAAACCACCACGAACTCGTACAAGCCGTAACGTGTGGTGAAGGCCGTCTTGGGAATATCCCCGCTCTCGGATTTTCATCCGGTGGTAACCCCGACCTCAAGTCGATCTTGGAGAGGAACCTTGCCTTTTTGAGCCTATCCAGCAGGTCCTCGATTCTGGGTAGCGGGTACTTGTTCTTGATTGTCATCGAGTTGAGCGTGCGGTAGTCAATGCACATCCTCTTTGTGCCGTCTTTCTTCTTCACGAAGAGCACTGGTGAACCCCACGGTGAGGCACTCGGCCGTACAAACCCTTGCTCGAGCAACTTCTTGAGCTGTTTCTTCAACTCGTCCAGCTCGTCAGACGACATCCGGTATGGACTCTTTGCAACGGGCCCCGCCCCCGGCATCAGCTCAATCACGAACTCCACGTCTCGGTCTGGGGGTAACTCCGTAAGCTCCTCTGGGAACACATCCGGAAACTCACGAACCACTGGGATTTCTTCAATCTCTTTCCCACTCATGTTGCACATCATCGTAGCAGCCTTCGGACTCTGTGGTTCGATCTGCACTATAGTTCCACCGGGGTGTTCTAGCTGTATAACTCTGGGGTTGCAAGAGACTATCCCGTTGTGCTTTGCCAACCAATCCATCCCTAGGATCACGTCTATCCCGGTAGACTCCAAAACTGTCAAGTCTGCCGTGAAATGTTGCCCTTCAAACACCATCCTCACTCCCCTGCACTCTAATGTACTCCTCTTCTCTCCTAGCGGAGAGCTAGTCAAGATAGGCCTTGGTCGAGGCTTAGTTGGTAAAGACCTTTCATTAACAAACTTGGTAGAAATATACGAAAACTGAGCTCCGCATCGAACAAAACAAGTTGCCAAACCGAGTCAACAAGGAACTCACCAAGTGTGACGTCGGGTGCGGCCGCCGCATCCTCGGCGGTGAGGTGGTTCGACGGCCTCGTGTAGCCGGCGGCCGAGCGGTCCTCTCCGCCGTGTACGGGGTGGCCGTCCTCCCGGTCCCGGTGGCTTGGCCGGGGTCCGGAACCGAGAGCCGCGGTTCCGACTCCCGGTGGCGCCTGCTATGGACACTCGAACGACTTGTGCCCAACCTGACGGCAGTTGAAGCAAGTCACCTTGGATCTGTCTGCTGACTACGGAGGTGGTCTTGGTTTCCAGCTGTTCTGTCCTCCACTCCCGCCTGGGTTGGCTCTGCTCTGCGGCTGAGACTGAGTGACGTGGTGCCTCTGCTGTGACTGGTGGCCCTGAGCGTAACCTGTCCTCTGCCTCTGTGGTGGACCTGAGCGTCCTGCCTGGTCTGTGCGCTTGGACTTGCTTCCACGAACCTCCATGTACTCAAGCCTTCACCTCTCCACAATCAGTGCCTTGTCGATAATGGAGCGAAGTGTCGGGCAGTCGTGTGCGGACAAGTGGTGTGCCATCCCCTTGTGCAGCCCCTTCCTGAACCAGTAGACTTTCTTCTTCTCTGTGTCGGTGTCGTCTGGCATGTACCTCATCAGCTCTTGGTAGCGGTTGGCATACTCCTGCACTGACATGTTTCCCATCTTGAGGTGCTCGAACTCGTCGCCCTTCCCGTCCATCACTTCCTGCGGGATGTGGTGGCTCCGAAGGCCTCCACAAACTCGTCCCACCCGATGTGCAACGGGTCCCGTGCGAGTCACGTAGCCGTCCCACCACGCACCGGCCGTGCCGATCAGCTGGTGCGCTGCCACGGTCACACACTCCTCCTCAGTGAGCTCAGTCAACTCCAGCTTCTTCTCAATCTCCCGTAGCCAGTTGTCTGCGTCCATCGGGTCTGCTGAGTGGTCGAAAGTAGGTGGTCGCAGCTTGTTGAAGTTCTCAACCTTCTTCTGGAAGCCCTCTGGCGCATTGCGGTGCTGACCCCTGTGGTTGTTGTTGTTGTTGTTCTGAGCTAGCAACTGGGTGATCGTCTGCATCAGCTGAGTCTGTACTGCCATCACGTCGGCCAAGTTCGGGGGAGGTGGCGGTGGTGGCACCTCGTGTCCCCCGAGCCCGGCCCTCGCTCCTCCCTCGGCCGGGGGTACCGCTCGTGCTCGAGCTCCCGCTCCGAGCTCCCTCGTCGTCGTGCGCGGCTCCTCGACCGCCAACTCGGCCTCCTCGGCCTCCGCGGCCCGCCGGGGCCTCCGCGGATCCCGCCTTGTGGCGCGTGGCCTCCACGGCGTCCGCGGCCTCTCGCTCCCGCTGGGTTAGGGGCATCCTCCCCTCCGTCGTCCCCAGCGACCTCCTCGAAACGGGCCAGGAGTCGCCCGGACCTCCTTGCTCCCGACATCTGTTCCAGTTGCAAGAGTCAGTAGTGGTAGGGAGAATATATTTATTAAGGTTATTAACTATAAAGGAGTAATCCTGCTAACAATCAAAGAATTCATACAGACATAAAGAAGCATGAAATCCGAGAAGAACCATGAAGATCCATGTCACTCAATCAATGCCACCAAACAAAAGGGGTGCACCTCGAGGTTTACTCCAACGACCTTCGAGGGTGCACAGCAACACATCACGCTAACGCATGGTACATCATGGGGTAGCTACTACAGGCATATCAACATGAGCGGTAGCATTACATCTAACTCATTTCAACGACTCAGAATCTGCAGCTAGATCTCTACTCCCATCACGGGGTACTCTGAGGTGCCTCTGGGCTGGAGTCTGGTGGAACCGAGTAGAACGGCGGTGAGTGAGTCCCTGGGTAACCCAGCACCGTGATCGCCGGTCCTCCGTAGTAGTCTCGGGTATCCTGAAGAGCACGGTCCATCTCTGCTGTGTCCTGAGAACCTCTCGGGTACGGGTGCACACGTGGTAGGAGTGTCGGGGGTAGCTCGAAGGTCTCTGTCCTCAGTCGGGGCCTCTTCTTGGGCGGTAGCTGTGCGGAGAGCTCCTCCAACTCTCTCGGCCCTCGCTCGGTCGGAATGCTCCCAGGCCGTGCGGGTCCTGGCTGCTCGGTCTCTCTCCTTGTAGACCAGTCCACCGAGGTAACACAAGTGGTGGTAGTTGTGCCGACTCGCCTCCCCGAAGATCCCACATCTTTACTTGATAGTCACCGCCGTGCCTCCAACCGACTCCAAGCGGTCCCCCGGCCTCTCGCAAGCCTCACTCTCGTCCTCACGCGTGGCCTCCACCGTAGCCCGGTGCAACTCCCCGCTCCGTCCTCGCCCGTGCCTCCATTGTAGCGATCCTCCCGGCGTCCCTCTCGGTGCCGGCTCCGGCCGTCGCCGTCCAAGCTGTACCAGCTCTTCGTTCCTCTCGTGCGACTCCTCCAACTGGTCGAGCAAATCCTCTCTCTCCATCTCCAGGTCCTGAACCCGCTGCAGACTACCATCCCACTTCTATCTCAGGTACGCGATCTCACTGTCTGCCCAGAAAAGCGCATGGTCCTGATCCAGGATGCACCATCTGGCTGCGAGCATCATCTTGTCCTCCTCCACTGAAGTCACCTCAAGGTACTGTGCTCGGTCGCTCGTGTCCCAGCAGCTCGGGTCGTAGACTCCTGTCGGAAGCACGCTGAACGGGGTGTCCTTAAGCTTCTCCCCCAGCTGGACACAAACCATCTTGAGAGCTCGACGTGCGCTAGACTGGTGTGCCTCCATGGTCGAACTCTCGTAGCAAGGCACCTTGACCTCCTTGAACTCTGGCACCCGTGGGTCCGCCGGTACCGTAACGGTCAGAAAAGTGGCAGAATGCTCCATGTGCCCCATGGTCCTCCCCTTGTAGCTGACTCGGTCGGTCCCCACTCCAGCTACCTCCAGGCACTCCCTCAGCAAGCGGCAGAAGCCTCCGTACCTCCTGCCGTCCGACTCAAGAGGAACCCACGCTCTCTCCGCCATCTGCACAACGTTGTTAGAGCGTAGTTAGTAAGGTAGTTAGTGAAAATGAATCAAGGTAATGCATATATATAAGTATAGTTATATACATACGGAAGTCAAGGGGTTTATATAAAGTTTCAAGGTTCAAAAACGGCTTCCTATGCTATCGACCATTCCTGGGGCTCGTCCTACAGTCAAGCATGGCTCTGGTACCAACTGAAACGACCCGGATTTCCGCGAACGGAAACCCGACTCTTAGCACCTCGGTGGTAGTCCCAGGAGGGCTACCACGTGCAATCCCTGTCTCAGCGATGCCAAAATCCATACGAAAAGATAAAACAAAACAAGTAAAATACAACATTTATTTTATTACATTAATCAGAGTACATCTCTTCGGCACATGCCGGGTACAAGTCCATCGGGACTGAATCAAACAGAAATAAAACGTCTAGCGAGCGGCTCCATGAAAACGCGGGAAACTCCATATCCGCGCAGCGGCTCAAGTGTAGGAAGAGCTCTAGTCCACCCATCTGTCGTTGTCGAAGTCGTAGTCCGGCTCTGCGTCAGAGGCACCAGGGTCTACCCGATAAGCGGGTAGGTCATGTCAGCTTCCCAACAAAGAGGCAAAAGCGGTGTATATTCTACTATGCATGAGATATCCCTAATCTGGCTGTAGAAAGCTTAAGCAAAGCAGCATTGCGATGTACAAGGTAAGCGGAATACAGCTAGGAGGTCCACACCTCGGGGAAGCTTCCGCTTCCGAGGTCCACACCTCAGGGGTCCACACCCCGCTCAAGGAATTCCACACCAAAACTCCGGATCTCAACCACGATCCGAGACTCCAACTCTCATCCGCGATGTGGGGCCCAACCGCTCCTATCCCCACATCTCAACGGCCGAAGCCGGCTCACACACTCGGGGAAGAGAAGAAGCACAAGAGAAGTGTATCTAGTCGGTGAGAGATCGAAAGACCGTCCATAACCGGTGGACACGGACTATAGCTATAGGTTTAACACTCGCGGAGGTTGTACAACCGTACCCGCCCGAATAGGACCGGAACCGGCCGTCACCGTGTCCGATCCTACCATACGGCCGAAGGCCAAGTAAGTGGATAGTACCCTCCCCGCGTCTCCGAGCTCGGCCCGGCCCTCCGCGCAGCTCATACTACCCGCGAGAGGTCCCTCGAAGCTGTGGAACCCTTCCCTGGCCTCGCCAGGGCAAAGTCTACTAAGGAGGGAAGGACCACTCTCGACACGATCACACCGATCCTTCTACTGGAGGGGTGCTATCCACTACAAGTCTCACCCCGCACCCCGCCCAATACAAGGCGGGTGGTCTGTACGAAAATAGTCATCCGAAACAAGGTCAACTGACGATCGGTCCTTAAGGGGCCGAGAGCGAGCACTCACCAACTCCATCCCACACGACACGACCCTCTGCTGTGACTGGTGGCCCTGAGCGTAACCTGTCCTCTGCCTCTGTGGTGGACCTGAGCGTCCTGCCTGGTCTGTGCGCTTGGACTTGCTTCCACGAACCTCCATGTACTCAAGCCTTGACCTCTCCACGATCAGTGCCTTGTCGATAATGGAGCGTAGTGTCGGGCAGTCGTGTGCGGACAAGTGGTGTGCCATCCCCTTGTGCAGTCTCTTCCTGAACCAAAGAGACTTTCTTCTTCTCTCGTGTCGGTGTCGTCCGGCACGTACCTCATCGCCTCTTGGTAGCGGTTGGCATACTCCCCGCACCGACATGTTTCCCATCTTGAGGTGCTCGAACTCGTCGGCCTTCCCCGTCCATCACTACCTCTCGGGATGTGGTGGCTCCCCGAAGGCCTCCACAAACTCGTCCCACCCGATGTGCAACGGGTCCCGGTGCGAGTCACGTAGCCGTCCCACCACGCACCGGCCGTGCCGATCGGCCGGTGCGCCGCCACGGTCACACACTCCTCCTCGGTGAGCTCGGTCAACTCCAGCCTTCTTCTCAATCTCCCGTAGCCGCTGTCCGCGTCCATCGGGTCCGCCGAGTGGTCGAAAGTAGGCGGTCGCGCCTTGTTGAAGTTCTCAACCTTCTTCTCGGAAGCCCCTCCGGCGCGTTGCGGGCCGACCCCCGTGGTTGTTGTTGTTGTTGTTCCGAGCTAGCAACCGGGTGATCGTCCGCATCGACCGAGTCCGTACCGCCATCACGTCGGCCAAGTTCGGGGGAGGTGGCGGTGGTGGCACCTCGTGTCCCCCGAGCCCGGCCTCGCTCCTCCCTCGGGGCCGGGGTACCGCTCGTGCTCGAGCTCCCCGCTCCGAGCTCCCTCGTCGCCGTGCGCGGCTCCTCGACCGCCAACTCGGCCTCCTCGGCCTCCGCGGCCGCCGGTGCCTCCACGGAGCCCCGCCTCGTGGCGCGTGGCCTCCACGGCGTCCGCGGCCTCTCGCTCCCGCCGGGTTAGGGGCATCCTCCCCTCCGTCGTCCCCGGCCGACCTCCCTCGAAATGGGCCAGAGTCGCCCGGACCTCCTTGCTCCCGACATCTGTTCCAGTTGCAAGAGTCAGTAGTGGTAGGGAGAATATATTTATTAAGGTTATTAACTATAAAGGAGTAATCCTGCTAACAATCAAAGAATTCATACAGATATAAAGAAGCATGAAATCCGAGAAGAACCATGAAGATCCATGTCACTCAATCAATGCCACCAAACAAAAGGGGTGCACCTCGAGGTTTACTCCAACGACCTTCGAGGGTGCACAGCAACACATCACGCTAACGCATGGTACATCATGGGGTAGCTGCTATAGGCATATCAACATGAGTGGTAGCATTACATCTAACTCATTTCAACGACTCAGAATCTGCTGCTAGATCTCTACTCCCATCACGGGGTACTCTGAGGTGCCTCTGGGCTGGAGTCTGGTGGAACCGAGTAGAACGGCGGTGAGTGAGTCCCTGGGTAACCCAGCACCGTGATCGCCGGTCCTCCGTAGTAGTCTCGGGTATCCTGAAGAGCACGGTCCATCTCTGCTGTGTCCTGAGAACCTCTCGGGTACGGGCGCACACGTGGTAGGAGTGTCGGGGGTAGCTCGAAGGTCTCTGTCCTCAGTCGGGGCCTCTTCTTGGGCGGTAGCTGTGCGGAGAGCTCCTCCAACTCTCTCAGCCTTTGCTGGTCGGAATGCTCCCAGGCCGTGCGGGTCCTGGCTGCTCGGTCTCTCTCCTTGTAGACCAGTCCACCGAGGTAACACAAGTGGTGGTAGTTGTGCCGACTCGCCACCTGAAGATCCCACATCTTTACTTGATAGTCAGCTGCTGCAGCTCCAACCGACTCCAACTGGTCCCTGGCCTCTGCAAGCCTCACTCTGTCCTCACGCGTGGCCTCCAATGTAGCCCGGTGCAACTCCCCGCTCCGTCCTCGCCCGTGCCTCCAGGTGTAGCGATCCTCCCCGGCGTCCCTCTCGGTGCCGGCTCCCGGCCGCCGCCCGATCCAAAGCCGTACCGCCCTCTCCGTTCCTCTCGTGCGACTCCTCCAACTGGTCGAGCAAATCCTCTATCTCCATCTCCAGGTCCTGAACCCGCTGCAGACTACCATCCCACTTCCATCTCAGGTACGCGATCTCACTGTCTGCCCAGAAAAGCGCCTGGTCCTGAGCCAGGATGCACCGTCTGGCTGCGAGCATCATCTTGTCCTCCTCCACTGAAGTCACCTCAAGGTATTGCGCTTGGTCGCTCGTGTCCCAGCGGCTCGGGTCGTAGACTCCTGTCGAAAGCACGCTGAACGGGGTGTCCTTAAGCTTCTCCCCCAGCTGGACACAAACCATCTTGAGAGCTCGGCGTGCGCTAGACTGGTGTGCCTCCATGGTCGAACTCTCGTAGCAGTGCACCTTGACCTCCTTGAACTCTGGCACCCGTGGGTCCGCCGGTACCGTAACGGTCAGAAAAGTGGCAGAATGCTCCATGTGCCCCATGGTCCTCCCCTTGTAGCTGACTCGGTCGGTCCCCACTCCAGCTGCCTCCAGGCACTCCCTCAGCAAGCGGCAGAAGCCTCCGTACCTCCTGCCGTCCGACTCCAGAGGAACCCACACTCTCTCCGCCATCTGCACAACGTTGTTAGAGCGTAGTTAGTAAGGTAGTTAGTGAAAATTATTCAAGGTAATGCATATATATAAGTATAGTTATATACATACGGAAGTCAAGAGGTTTATATAAAGTTTCAAGGTTCAAAAACGGCTTCCTATGCTATCGACCATTCCTGGGGCTCGTCCTACAGTCAATCATGGCTCTGGTACCAACTGAAACGACCAGGATTTCCGCGAACGGAAACCCGACTCTTAGCACCTCGGTGGTAGTCCCAGGAGGGCTACCACGTGCAATTCCTGTCTCAGCGATGCCAAAATCCATACAAAAAGATAAAAACAGCAATGTAGAGTACAACATTTATTTTATTACATTAATCAGAGTACATCTCTTCGGCACATGCCGGGTACAAGTCCATCGGGACTGAATCAAACATAAATAAAACGTCTAGCAGCGGCTCCATGAAAGCGCGGGAAACTCCATATCCGCAGGCAGCTCAAGTGTAGGAAGAGCTCTAGTCCACCCATCCGTCGTTGTCGAAGTCGTAGTCCGGCTCTGCGTCAGAGGCACCAGGGTCTACCCGATAAGCGGGTAGGTCATGTCAGCTTCCCAACAAAGAGGCAAAAGCGGTGTATATTCTACTATGCATGAGATATCCCTAATCTGGCAGTAGAAAGCTTAAGCAAAGCAGCATTGCGACGTACAAGGTAAGCGGAATACAGCTAGGAGGTCCACACCTCGGGGAAGCTTCCGCTTCCGAGGTCCACACCTCAGGGGTCCACACCCCGCTCAAAGAATTCCACACCAAAACTCCGGATCTCAACCACGATCCAGGACCCAACTCTCATCTGCGATGTGGAGCCCACCTGCTCCTATCCCCACATCTCAACGGCCGAAGCCGGGCTCACACACTCGGGGAAGAGAAGAAGCACAAGAGAAGTGTATCTAGTCAGGTGAGAGATCGAAAGACTGTCCATAACCAGTGGACACTGACTATAGCTATAGGTTTAACACTCTGCAGAGGTTGTACAACTGTACCCGCCCGAATAGGACCGGAACCGGCCGTCACTGGTGTCCGATCCTACCATACGGCTGAAGGCCAAGTAAGTGGATAGTACCCTCCTGCGTCTCCGAGCTCCGGCCCGGCCCTCCGCGGCGAGCTCATACTACCCGCGAGAGGTCCCTCGAAGGCCGTGGAACCCTTCCCCGGCCTCGCCAGGGCAAAGTCTACTAAGGAGGGAAGGACCACTCCCGACACGATCACACCGATCCTTCTACAGGAGGGGTGCTATCCACTACAAGTCTCACCCCGCACCCCCGCCCAATACAAGGCGGGCGGTCTGTACGAAAATAGTCATCCGAAACAAGGTCAACTGACGATCAGTCCTTAAGGGGCCGAGAGCGAGCACTCACCAACTCCATCCCACACGACACGACCCTCGGGTAAGAGGCCAGATCGCATCTTCCCTCGGCAGCCGTTCACAAGTAACCAAGCGGCTCGCTCCCGCCAAAACACAGCAAGGAGATACGCACCCAGAACGCACGCTAGGTACACACCGAGATACCCACATCTCAGTCCAAGCCCAGAGTACCATCCATAATCAAGCAACAAAAATATTGATAGTTGAGGTAAGGGACTAGCTAGGGGTCTGTAGCTAGTCCCGCAGGTAGTAGAACAAGGAAACAGGATATAACAAAGCATCAAGGCATGGCTATTAAACCGGTTATGCAATTCATCGGATCAATGCATTAAAGTAAAGCACTAGCAGCTATTTAACAACATGGGATCTACATGGTTGGGAGTGACATGACACCTTCGTTGCCGTTGAAGCGAGCGGCGTGCGTCCGGAGCAAAGGTACTCGGGGTACTCCACGTCCTCCTGGTCGAAGCTCGGGTCTGCGGCACGAGATTCGACGCAAAAATAAGAAAACGGTGCACATCTAAGCAATAACTCCAAATAAGAACCAATTTAGAAGATCCCAAAAGAACCCAAACTACCTACAATCAGCAAGGTTTCGAAATTACGGATTTATAGAAATTAGTTTTATATTTTTCTGAGCTTTCCATAAAAAGTTATGAACTTTTAAAGGTTAAAACCATTTATTAGGAATTTCTGGAAATTAATCCAGAAAAAGAAAATGAATTTTTAGAAAAGATGTCGCTGACGTCAGCACAACGTCAGCAGCCCGCGGCGGTCAGGCCGGGATGGGCCAGAAGCATCACTGGGCCGTGGGTGACCCGGTGGGCTTGGCCCAGATTGTTGGTGGGTTACAGCCCAAAAGAACCACACAACACAGCCCACTAGATGCAGTGACCGAAGTCTGGTAAACATCCTCCATCTCCCATCTCGTTCTAGGCTGGCGGCCTGCGAGGAGTTAGCTGGGCTTAGGGCCCAGGTCTGGCCGACGGCCCACCTTCTGGTTAACGCAAGATCAGCAAACTCAGCCCTCCCCCCCGGGTGCTCGACGTTATGCCCAGCCGGCGCAGCAGCCAGCGCGCGCGCGCGACGCCGTGGCCGCGCGCTGGGCAACTCCAAGGCGAGGTCGAAGCCAAGGCGCGCTGGGGTGCGGCCGGCTAGGACTCACGCGCACGAACACCTGCAGAAAAGCGTCCTCGGCTCGAAGGCCGGTTCAACACAGATCGAGACGCGCCACCGCGGCGGCTCGCCCAGACACGACGCGGCATGGTTGGGGTCCCCTGCACACCGGCAGCCCGGCTTCCTCACGAGCACCGGCAACAGCGGGTAGGCACGGCCCGGCCTTGGCACTGGGGTGCGCCGGCTCCGCCACCGCGTTCTCCCTGTTGCGCAAACCAAAACGGCACCACGGCCAAGACATCGGACTTGAGGCGCGACGCGCGCTCGGCGCAGGGCACGACGGCGCGGCGCGGGGATGTCCTCAGTTCCTCCAGCAAGACAGCCCGAGCACCAGCCTTAACGAGTTCGCCCGGTGTGCGTGGCTTGGGGTAGCCACGACTCCTTGTTCTCGCCGGCATGGCGCGACGAGACGTCGTTCATGGGGAAACGGCGGCGCGACGCGCTCGGGAAGCGGCGGCTCGAAGGCGCGCCCACAGACAAGAACGGGATATGAGACCGGTGCAAGGAGAAGGGGGCGGTCATGATGCTCACAGCGGGTCGACGGTGTAGACGTCGCAGGCTTGGCGTGGGCGGCGGCGCGGCGTCGGTGTTCACGGCGGAGTCTCCGCTCCGGTCCCGGCCCCCCGCGGTCACGAGCGGCGCCTCCCTCGTCCGGCTCCTCGCGTCCCCGTCACGCCTCGGCGGCCAGCCGACGCACCGGCGGCGGCGCGGCGCACCGTCTTTCACCGCCCCTCCTCTTCTTCCTCTACCTCCCCCCTTCCTCTTCCCTAACGGCGGCGCGGCACTGGAAAGGGGCAAAACCCCAATGTGGGTTGGTGGCGGTGGACTACAAGCCCTCTGCCTCCCCCTGCTTTTGAACCCGGGCGCCGCAAGGGACAGGGCGAAAACCCCGCGCCGCCCGCCCGGGGTCGCCCGGCGCCCGTGGCGGTGCCGCCTCCTCTCTCTCGCGCGACCGTGGTCACAAGGGTTTGGGCGCGGGGGTAAAAGAGGCTTTTCCTCCCCCCGGCCCCGGCTCGATTTGCGCGCGGCGCGCGCCGGCCCCTCGGCGTGCGTGCCGGCCGGGCGGCCCGGCCGCGCCCCCGCCCCGCGCGAGCTGGTGCGACGGGACCGGCGGCGCAAAAAGGAGCGGCTCGGTGACTAGGCGAGATGAAGAAGATAAGGGTGCTGACACCCGGGGCCCACGTGACAGAGATAGAGAGGAAAGAGGTGGGCTGCGCGGGTTAGCTGGGCCGATAGGGGACACGGGCTGGGCCGGCTGCAAAGCAAAGGAAGGGAATTTCGGCCTGGTTCAAGGTTTGATAGTTTGCAAATAAAAAGAATAGGTTAAGAGCTAGGGGTAGGTTTAGAATTTGAATTTGATTCCCACTCAAATTCAAACTTCACACATTTGAACTCCAAATAAACCAAAGAAAAGCCAACTCACATATTTTACCATAATTTGAATATCTGTTTTTATAAATGGCTAAATTGGTGGAGAATTCAGAGAAGGGCTAGCAATTTGGCTCGAAAATTGATAGCACTCAAGTTCAATCAAAAAGTTTTAATTTTTCGCAAAAATTACACACCTAAATTCCTGGGTTGTTACAGATCTTCTCTCAACTCCGACCAGATTCTACAAGCCAAGCTCTCCGTGTGCACCCGATCGAATTTAGGCTGACACTGAGCACGAAACAAGTAGTTGACCGCCTTGTTGTTGGCGTCGAACATGTCCCTCAATCCTGGTCCAAAGAAGTTCATTGGCTGGATATAGTTGTTGTCCACCGTGACATCCCAAAGGATCTGACCCTTTCAGCGGAGGAACGCCGCCATCCGCTTACTCCACATCTGGTAGTTTTTGCCATCGAAGTGTGGAGGACCCGAACCCCATTCTTGGTACGCCATCCTTGGATCTTAGACTGGTTAGAGTCAATCAGGATCCGTAACTGGCTTTGATACCAGTTGAAGAACCGATACGGCGAACCAGAGAGGGGGGAGTGAATGGGAGCCGATAAAAATTCTTCTTGAAGGAGATAGAGACTCCAACAAGATGAACTCGACTTCCAACACATGTCTCCGACTCAACTACCCAAGTTGGTCAAGACCACGTAGCCACTGGAGTGCTACTGATCCTAGGAACCAACAAACAACCTTCCAAGCCAAAACACACCAACTCGCACAGTGGAAACTTGCACGGCTTGCTGCCTGTGCTGCACCCGTCAGACCGATGGCCTGCGTCGGTCAGACCGGTGACACCGATCACACCAATGGACAGAGCCGGTCAGGTCGGTGGCTACAGCAGCTGCACAACAAATGTTCCAGAGAGCCTCAGTGACTTCTCTAGGCCCTGGAACCAAAAGACTCCAAAAACACAACCTGCAAGGAAGAACACTTCACAAACCCAAGCAAGACGCCTCTAGAATAGCCAAGAACTGACCAGTGCCAACACAACCCAAAGACACACGGATTCAGAAACTCACCCGAGGCAAATCCCACAGAGGGCTCACACCGGTCAGACCGGTCAAGAGCACCGGTCAGACCGGTGTAACCTGGGCAGCTTGGGATGAACAGAACCCGCGGGTCAACTCCCCCAAATCCAAATTCTGATCTCTCGAATCGCTCTACGGACTTGTGCAAGACTTTGGGGATAGTAGGAACACCTCATGGGGAGTCCATAGCAAAGTTATTGTCCACCAAAACTTTCCAAATCAAGAAGAATCGAAGAAATCCCGTCAAGAACTCCTCTAACCCTAGAACATCAAAAACCACCAAAATCGAGCTCCTTAACTCACGGATTTGGGAGGGGAATCAAAGAAAAAAGAACCACGAAGGGTTCACATACATCCCCCACCATATCCCCAAGAGCAAGGTCCTGAAAACGCACCAAGAAATCCACCAAGAGAGGGCTCTGAAAATCACCACCAAGAACAAACAGGAACAACACAACCAAGCCTTGATGAACCACGCTGAATCATCTATACATACCAAGGAGGTTCATACAAGGTCTAGCTTGCCGCCCGATCATCAACCCTCTCACAAGATCTCTCCATGAAGCTCTCAAGCTAGTCCTATCGAAATCCTAAGAAAAATAGGAAGGGAAAATAGGAAAGCAAATGAACTAGGGTTCCAAGAGATTGCTACCATCCTCTCACCTCTTGGGTTATATATGAGGCAACCGAAAGTCTAAAACACCCTTACCAGCTAATTAGGGATACATGCCCCTCGAGGGCGAAATCGAAAATCTTTGTCATCGCTCCATCGGACGGATGCTCGGCGACCGCAACCTGCTTAGCCTTGATGCAAGCCTTGCGATCCCGACGTGTGTCTTCCGCTTCGAAGTCTCTGGACTGCATCGTCGCACATCGGTCAGACCGGTACCCACCAGTCAGACTGGTCTGGAGCTGCTGCATCTCCGTCTTTGGTTCTTCGGTCTTGGCTTTGTGGATCAACCAAGGAACCCAGTGGTTTTCTGGTGAACCACCGGAAACCCCGCGAACTCGGTGTCGCCTCCGCCAATCTCCACTCATGACTCAGCTGCCACGTAGTCCTGGCTTGACCTTGGTTTTGAGGCTCAACCAAGAAACCGTCCATGACTTCATCTTGTTGTTCATGCCACCATGCGGCCCACACTTGACTCCGCTGGCCACCGGGTCCCTCGAACGAAGCCTACTTGTCTTCTCCACACCTGGAGGCCTCACCGACAACGACCTTTCACACTTGTTCTTCACCTGCACCAACACCAGTCAAGCCGCAACCTGCACCTGCAATACTTAGCCAAGAATCAGTCCACACAATGTTGTTAATCACTCATCACACCAGGAAGCGACCATCCACCGGTCCTCGAACCACACATGGTCCTCAAAATGCAAAGCCGCTAAAGGAATTCAAACAAATGGATTGGATCCCAATTAACTTTGAAAAAAATATTCAACAAGAGGAGACCATACTCGAACCAAAAAAGTCGGTGAGAGCTATAGAATTCAACTTTCCGAAGGAGAGGCACTCAGGGTACGAGTTGGACAAAGAATCGGCCGGAGAAATTATTCAAAGACTTTTCAATGAGGATGAAGAGGTAGATCCGGACCACATTGCCGAAGTAAAGAGGATTATGGGAGTGAAGCCAGAGGACTCGTCATATGCACGCCTAGCCGAAGTGTACGCGATATGATCCGATCATGTCGAAGGTACCTCTCTACCAACACCTCACATAAGTTGTAACATTGATGGAGAGAAAATTTGCAAAGCCATATGTGACATAGCAGCTCATGTTAGTGTCATGTCTTCCAAAATTTATTATGAGCTTTTTAGAAAACTTATCTTGCTCCAACACAAACAAAATTAATCATGAGAGATGGTAGAATGACAAGACCTTTGGGTGTCCTTAGAGATTTAGATGTTGCTATATTGGGTAAAATTATTCCAACTGACTTTTTCGTAATTGACGCTTGCCATGAACATGATGATATAATTCTTGGTAGGTCTTTTCTTAAGTTGGTCGATGCCATTCTTGATGCTGGAAAGGGTAGAGTTACTATTGATCTAGATGGAAATAAATTCACATATGATTTCCTACCCGTTTCTCGTATTGCTTTACCTCTACCTCTTGATAACGATGAGGTAGAGGATCTTTGTTTTCTTGATACTTTCAGGGATCCTCTCCAACGAGCAATGGAGAATGATGTTATGTATGATGATCAAGACAAAGAACTAGCGGAAGCAGCCAAGGGGTTGAAGGCACAAGATGGAAGCTTGGATGAAGAAAATTATGAAGATATTGGAGACTTGCAACAACAAAGACCCGAAGCTCCCGATATTGAGTTGAAGCTACTTCCCAAGGGACCAAAGTATGAACTTTTGAGAGCCGATAAGACATACCCTATCATCGTGAGAGATGAATTGAGTCCTGAAGAGATAGATAAGTTGCTGAATTTATTGAAAAAACACAAGAAGGTGATCGAGTACTCGATAAGCGATTTGAAGGGTATTAGTCCGACCTTTTGCACCCACCGCATACCACTTGAAGAACAATGCAAGCTCGTTATCGAGCATCAAATAAGATTGATTCATGCCATGCGTGAGGTGGTGAAGAAGGAGGTGATCAAATTGTTGGATGTCGGAATAATATACCCCGTGTCACATAGTGAATGGGTGAGCCCGGTGCATTGTGTACCAAAGAAAGGAGGAATAACCCTTATGAAGAATGAGAAGGGTGAGTTGATATCGCTACAGGTCGTGACCGGATGGATAATGTGCATCGACTATAGAAAGTGGAACAAGGCAACAAGGAAGGATCACTTTTCGTTTCCATTTATCGACGAGATGCTTGAAAGGTTAGCTAAACATTCTTACTTTTGTTTCCTTGATGGGTACTCGGGGTTAATGCAAATTCCCATTCACCCGGATGATCAACAAAAGACAACCTGCACATGTCCATATGGAACTTTCACATATAGAAGAATGCCATTTGGTGTATGTAATGCACCGACTACCTTTCAAAGATGCATGACGACTATATTCTCAGAGTTTATTGAAGAAATTATGGAGGTATTCATGGACGACTTCTTGGTGCATGGTACTTGTTTTGAAAGTTGCTTGAAAAATTTGGAAAATGTCCTTGAAAAGTGTGGAGAAATTGACCTAGTGATTAATTGGGAGAAGTGTCACTTTATGGTGAAACAAGGGATAGTCTTGGGACATGTAATCTCCGAGAGGAATAGAGGTGGACAAAACTAAGATTGAAAAGGTTCAAAAGTTGCCACCTCCAACAAATATCAAATCGTTAAGAAGCTTTCTCGGGCATGCTAGATTTTATAGAAGATTTATAAAGGATTTCTCAAAGATCACCAAGCCATTGACACGACTTTTTCAAAAAGATGTGGAATACAAATTTGATGAAGAATGCTTGCATGCTTTCCCGACATTGCAATCTCTCCTAAGTGCACCAATTATGCAACCTCCCAATTGGAATTTACCATTTGAGATAATGTGCGATGCAAGTGATTATGCCGTTGAAGTCGTTCTTGGACAAAGGAAGGAAGGGAAGGTACACACAATTTATTATGCAAGTAAAACTTTAAATGAAGCTCAAGTGAATTATGCAACTACTAAGAAGGAATTGCTTGATGTGATGTTCGCATTTGAAAAATTCAGATCTTATATTGTGAACTCGAAGGTGATCATGTACACCGACCATGCTGCAATCAAGAAAGATGTCAAGCCACGCTTGATTAGATGGATTCTATTATTACAAGAGTATGATATGGAAATTAGAGACAGGAAAGGGTTGGACAATGTCGTAGCCAACCACCTATCAAGGATGCATCATGGAGATGATGGGATGGAGCTAATTGAAGATAGAATGAAAGATGACCATCTATATCGAATACTTGATAAGGGAGGATGGATGCATGATATCATAAGATGCTTACGGAAGATGCCATTAGATCACTTGGACAGAAATGCTAAAATAAGGGTAATTGCGGAAAGTACAAAATTTTATTGGGATGCACCATACCTATATAGATGTGGAGATGGAGTGCTAAGAAGATGCGTGCTTCGTGAAGAAAGAGAAGAGATTCTAAGAAAATGCTACTCGTCAAAATATGGAGGACACTATGGACATTTTAGAACACAAGCAAAGGTATGGGCAAGTGGATTCTATTGGCCTGAGATGCATGAGGATGCTAAAAGGTTTGTTGCAACTTGCCCGGAGTGCCAAAGGAGTGGAAATATACCACAAAGGAATGCAATGCCGCTAAATTATAATTTGCAAATTGATTTATTTGATGTTTGGGGCATTGACTTTATGGGACCATTTTTGAACTTGAATGGATATGAACACATCATGGTCATAGTTGATTATGTATCAAAATGGGTTGAAGCAATTCCATGTCGGAAAGCATCTACGGAAGAGGCCATTCAAATGATCAAGACGATGATATTCCCTCGATACGGCGTTCCTAGAATTTTAATAAGTGATGGTGGATCACACTTTATTGGCAAGGGTTTTAAAAGATGCTTGGCAAAGTTGGGAATCGAGCATAGGGTGTCTACAGCCTATCATCCACAAACAAATGGCCAAGTGGAAACATCAAACAAGCAACTCAATGGAATCCACATGAAGACGGTGACTAAAGGAGGAAAAGATTGGTCAAAGAAGCTAGACGGAGCATTGTGGGCATACCGGACTGCACATAAAACACCGATAGGTATGACCCCTTATCAATTTGTCTATGGAATGTCCTTTACTGGTAGAACTAGAGCACAAGGCTTATTGGGCAATAAAGGAGATGAATCTTGATATTGATGCGGCACAAATAAAGCAGAGGATTCAAATAAGTGAACTTGAAGAGCTAAGATTGAAGGCATATCACAACGCTAGCATCTATAAGGAAAGGATGAAGAGATGGTACGACAAAAGATTGCATAAGAAGGAATTAAAGGAAGGAGACAAGGTCCTACTATACAATTCTCGATACAAGGTTTCGGCAAAGGAAAATTGCAAAGAAAATAGGATGGACCATACGTCGTACATTCAGTGTCACCATCGGGAGCGGTAACAACCATGGACGCCAAGAGAGATCAATATGTTGTGAATGGACAACGACTCAAGGTATTCCTGGAGCCTGATGTTGTGCCCATTAAATACATAGACGTCTACACCTTGGATGGTGACCGGGATCGTCAAGGCTAAGTGACAAAAATAAGGTATGTTTGTAAATAACCTTTTACTTTATTTATTTTCACCATGCGGGTTAGTAGTAAAGTTTGCTTCAAATCATCATGAATAAATATTGCCCCCTACTCATGACCTTTGGTGAGGATGGAAAATTATGCCAAGTTGATATATGATGATCGTTGCCTGTTGATGGTGTATTTTGGTACACCAAACATGTTAATTACACTTTGGTTTGGATTTGATTATGGAACTAACCCACCACTAGGCACACTAATTATATAACAAGTTCATATTCATGTGTGCATTTGGAACTGTTATGTTTATGTAGGAAAACATGGACATAAAGGACGGATTCACAACAAGTTCAAAGGAGCAATTAGGGAGTCTTGTTCGTGTTTATGAGCTTGATGAAATCACTTCCAATGGTGGGAAGGACCAAAGTGTTACAAAGGAACATCCCCAAGGATTGAAGCGTAAAAGACCAGACTTCATGCAAGGAGAACCTCCATCTTGGACGCGAGGATGACATCGTCAAAATAGTGCAAATGGAGGAGGCAAAGTGCATAAATACATGAGGACCCACGGGAGCGAAGGGGTGACCAAACCCGGACGGGATGGGCCTGGGTCGGTCGGCCCAAGCCGGCCGGCCTGGCCCACTCTGGGGGTCCGTTCGGCCCTTCTTTTTCTTGCACCCGAAGATCCTTCAACCCTAAGTTCGTGGAGGCGCCGCCATACGCAAGGCAGAGAGCCATTCGCACCGAGAGGACATCCACAAGCTAGAGAGAAGAGGAGGGAGATTGTTCGGGAGAAGGATCGCTCAACTTGAAGGAAGCAGCCACAAGTGGAGAAGAAGGAAGACACCGTAATAAGCGTCACCATGATCAATGGTGCCATGTCTAGAACCTTGATGGGGTAATCTTCTCATTTGTCCATGGGTTGTAATCGAACTTGATGATGTACTCGCTACTTTGTTTGGTTATCTATTTATCATCTAGTGTTGAAGAACCTTTGATGTTTAAGGTTAGCTACCATGTTGTAAAGGGAGTAAGATCTCAATGCTCCCTTGGATCCATTCAATACGATGTGTCCATATAGGTCTAGTCATGAATACCTCCGCGTAGTGATAGTACGGGGGGAGGGAAAGAGCGAAACCATGGTCACAACCCCCGATCGATTAGATTGGTTTCCATATCTTAAGCGTGCATGTTTAAGTATCGTAGACCCTTGGGCAAGTGTCTTTTACATATCTTGTTGGTTTAATCATTCTTTCTAGTGTAGCGTAGTTGTTTTCTAGTTTAACCATATATTAGGGTTTGGGTAAGCTAGTAGCTAGAGGTAGATCAAACACGTGTAATTTCCTTGCTCCGCGGATTGATAAGAACCTAGGGAATCCCCGTGATGAAAAAGGTGTAGGTCTGTACGCTAGCGGATCGTAGGCAGATACGAGTTTTATTCATCAACAAGCCCCTTTTATGGCATCGTTGCTGGGGAGCAAGCGAGTTTACATCGTTTGGTTTTGCATCTAACTTTGTTTTGTATTTAGTTTATCATTTATCTACTAATATCTAATCCCTATTACCTAGAAAATCACTTTGTTTTGTTTTTATTTTTATTTTGTTGTCTAGATGGCATTCATCAACCACCCCGTGGAAGAACCGGAGAAATCGCTAAGGGATTACGCTAGTCCTCGATGTGAAGACAAAAAAGTACAAGAGTCGGATTCGAAGCTCGAAGCGACCAAGTATGAAATCAAATCCAAGATCATCGAGATGGCAGCGGCAACCCTGTTTGAAGGGATGGCTACAGAGAACCCGTATAGACACATAAGGCATTTCACGACTGAAGGACCGATTAGGCGACCAGAGAGGGGGGGGGGGGGGGGGGGGAGTGAGTGGGAGCTAATAAAAATTCTTCCTGGAGGATGAACTCGGCCTATGCCCCAAATTCACAACCACGGATTTCCACACGAGTTTGCCAAGGTAGCGTAGTCAAAGCGGACCTACCAACCCTAGGAGCAAACCCCAAACAATCCCAAAGAGAAAGTGAAACTTAAAGAAGCAAAGGACTTAGCTGTCCTGCGAACACCCTGGCGGACAGTCTGCGACCCTGGGGAGGACAGTCCTCTACCCACGGGCGGACGGTCTGTTAATCGCAACTGAACGATCAAACGAGCACCCAAACGCGCGGACCGTCGGTACCTGGTCCTCGGACGGTCCGCGAGCAACTCGTGCCACGCGGACTGTCCGCGGCCTCTGGGCGGACGGTCTGGCCCACACGCGGACGGTCCGACAAACCCCTTCCGTCCAGAAACAGACGGCCAACAGAATCGAAACGAAGACGCTCAAGAACAAGCAACGAACACGAAGAACCCTAGGCCAAAAAGCTCCGCGAAGACTGTCCGCGGCCTATAGGCGGACTGTCCGTCAGGCCCAAACAGAGCAGCCTGAGCTCCAAACCGAGAGCACAACCTCTCCTACCCGTCCATGGATCTCCCAAATGGCTTGAGCTCTCGAGGAAAGATTTGGGGAAGATGTTAAGCATCCCAAGGGGATGTTATGCCCCAAAACTTGGGTCCTCGAACGAACTAGAATGCCGGGAATCGAATCGCCACCGAACTCAACCAAAAACCTAGGTTCCAACCGAAATCCTTCAATAAGTGGCCAAACTCAGAGTTTGGGGGATCAAGATCAAGCACAAAAATGCACGAAGCAACTATCCATGATTCCCACCAACAAATACGAGCCCAAACACCTCAGAATCGAAGGAATAAGCCGCGCATGAAAAACCGACGAAAATAGCTCGAAAAAGACACGAAAATCTAACGAGCTACAAACCGAGAATTGGCGCAACCATGAAAGCTTCCATTCACTCGGAGGTTAGATTCTTTACAAACGGAGGAAAAATCTAACCCTAGAGAGCAAGGAAATGAGAAGCAGTCCAGATGGTTGGTTTGCCTGGAAACCCTAGAGCTAATATATATGAGTCCCCTCCGGGCCAGGCAAAAGACCACACTACCCCTAGCACTTAAGTTGTGATACAACCCCTCAGGGGCAAATAGGTCATGTAGCACTCCTCTTCATCGCACAACCACGCCATTGCCACAGACCGCGTCCTCCCGACGCAAGCCCTGCAATCCCGCCACACGTCTGCAGGCATTGAAGCTTCTCGACGCGCCCGGATCCCGTCTCCGCTCGCCGAGCCTCCGGTCTTGGTTTTGTGGCTCAACCAAGTAACCTGACGGTTTTCTGGTGAACCGCCGCAAACCCCGAGTGCAGACTCCGGTTGTGAGCCGCTACCCTGCACTGGCGCCGATTGATGACTTCGTCTTGCTTTTCTTGCCACCATGCGGCCCGCACTTGACCCCGCTGGCCATCGGGTCCCTCGAGTCAAGCCTACTTGTCTCTCCACTCCTCGGAGGCCCCACAAGGCATAGACCTTTCGCGCCTACTCTTCACCTGCACCAATGCAAATCAAGCCGCAACCTGCACCTGCAATACTCATCCTAGAGTCAGTCCACACCACGTTGTCAATCACTCATCACAGCTAGGAACGACCATCCACCAGTCCTCGAACGCTCCGGTCCTCAATCTCTCCCTGATGAGTGCATTGACAACACACACAAGTAACCAATTCAGAGAAAAGAGAAAAAGAAAAGAAACGAAAGAAAAACTCAAGCAAGTGATAAAAAGCCAAACAAAAGCCAAGAAAAGATCACTTGAGTGAGAAAAATCTCGGTCCCCTAAGACAAGGGCAACGGCTCGACACAACCGAGATAAAATGCTCCAAAATTGCCGACTCCTCAAGGTGAGGCAAAAGGGCTCGACACCATCGGCAAAAGAGCACAACTAAAATTCAGACGAAAAAGAGCTCCCAAATGCATGAATGCAAGCTCCCCCTGAACAAATGCATTTCTCCCAATTTTTCTTTCTCGATGCAAAACTCCCCTTGGAAACATGAATTGGGTAATGCATGAATCAAGTCTACAAATGCAAGCATGTGCTTCTCAAATATACAAAGAGCACTACAACATGTCAAAATTGAGACATAGACAAGCAAGATAGCCACAATGTGAACACAAGCATTGCCAACAAGATACAAAGGGACATATAAGCAAGTGATGCCACCATGATCAAAATGAAGTATTTTTTACAAAAATTTCCTTCTCATGAGTATAGGACATAAGCATGATCAAAAGAGGCACATACAACATATAACTCACAAACTTCATGCAAGGTCACAAATTCTCATCACAAGATCATCACAAACACCTACAAGCTATCTCATGTCATGTCAAAGCCACCAAGCCATGTGTCCACTTCTAGATATGAGACTTCTCATTGGTGAACATCATGCAACGGTTTAGCACCCAAGATAAGGAATTTAAAGCATTTATGACATAGAAGCAAAATTTTCAGGCATAGGCATCTCACATACCATTTTCATGATTTACAAATTAAGCATGGTACATGAAGTGCCTTTGCGGCAAAAAGAAGCTTAGGCTTCTCCACAAGGTAGCATGTAGGCTAAACATTCATGATGATAAATGGATCGTTGATCCCAAATGAAAAGAACATGGTTCCAAGCACAAATTAAGCAAGATATAGCCATAAGCACCCAAATGAACATGAAAGGCATTCTACCCACGAGAGGATCATATAACATTTTTACAAAAAGAAGGCATTCACAAGCATATATATCCCAAAGCTACCAAGAGCATAGCCATACATCTTATCAGCATCACAAGCAAAGTCATAATATCATCTCTAGCATATCATGGTATCAAAGCATATCAGAGAAGCACATCTCTAAGGCATATGTTACAAATGCAGTCTATGATACAAAGATGCAAGCATGATATGATACAAAAATTAAAATGAAACATGCATATGTACATCAACCCTCCCAACCAAAGCTCAAAAAGGAAAAACAACTCCAAGCTCTCCTCGCAAACGAGCAAATATATCTTGGTCCAAAGGCTTGGTTAGGATATCGGCAAGCTGCTTTTCTGTATGTACATGGATGAGGTCTATGTTTCCCTTCTCAACATTGTCTCTCAGAAAGTGGTACCTCACTTCTATGTGTTTGGTTCTGGAGTGAAGCAAGGGATTTTTGGCAACACTAATGGCACTCGTTCTATCACACATGAGAGGTACATGGGAACACTCCTCACCAAAATCACTCAGCATGTATGTGATCCAAAGCAGCTGGGAGCAACAACTAGAGGCAGCAACATACTCGGTGTTCGCACCCAAAAGTGGCACGATTCGAGATATGTGAGGTCAAAGGCCAAAAGTGCCAATTTAGTGCTAATCCTTGATATCTTGCTAGTTCGGATTGGAGATGCATTTTACAGGACAGGGGAATCATCTTGGATATTCTGGATGTGATTCCATTGAAAGGGATGAAGACACACTTGGAGCAACGCCAAATCAAGTCAAGTCATGGGTTCAAGTTATCAAGATGAATTATTTGCCAAGATGATCAATATGGACATTAAGATCATATAATCTGAGTCAAAGGTTGCTGATCTGGCTACTAGGACAAGGCCAACTGATCTGATTCAGTTATTGGTCATAGCCGATTCAGCAGCCCTGACCAGTCTGACCTTTGACCCACACCGGTCAGACCGGTCAGACAAAAGTGCCAAAAATGCCAATTGGACTTCACCATTGCATATATCTTGTCGAGATGATCGAAATGCATATGTGGAATGTCCAGTTCGGAGTCCGGATGAGGGAGTTATGGTCCTGGCAAGAACCGCCCGCCGACTTTGGCGTCGATCGGCGGGTGGGACCCGACGGTCTGACCAGTGCTCGCAGCCAAATCCGAGTTAGGAGTTGTATTTTAACACCGTATTTGTATAAGCTTCGACTCCTACTAGGGCAAGACCTCCCCACCCTATATTTATCAAGGGCTACAGCCGATTGAGGGGAACACAATCGAATCTATCATTACCTTCTACTTTTTTATCCTCTCAACACCTTTTCCAACCTCCATGCTTCTCGTCTCTTGATCTCCACGACTTGAGATGGCGTTCTAGGGCCTGCTGGTCGACCTAGGGCACGCCGGCGACGTCGACGCCCTGACGGGGTCCCTCCCGAGCGAGAGCTTCGACGATCTTTACTAGTTTGCTCGTAAACTAGTCGTTCTTCGTCACGTAAGCACGTTGTTTACCTCTTTGCTGGTTTGCTCGTAAACCTAGCAGTCCTCCATCATGTAAGTGTGGTAGCTATCCTCCTCGAACGACCGTCTTGAGCCAAACCCTAGGACACCGGTCTGATCGGTGGTCTTAACCGGTCTGACCGGTCATGACATCTTCACTCTTTGGTTTGTTTCGTGACCCGCACGCTCTAGTGCTCTCGTGTGTGTTGACCAGAAAAGCGTCAACACTCAGATTCTGTGGTAGACTGAGCTACACTAGACTGTTTGCGAGAAGACCAAGAAACAAGTGAGGAACCCAAAAACTGGCAAGTCCCCAAAGTCAACTTCCTGTCGACTCGACACCCCACAAAGTCAGCATCCGAAAAACCAAGAAGCGAAAGGGAAGAGGACGCCGAGTACCAAAGACCAAGCTCAGGAGTGTATCGAAGATACCTGAAGATCCGCTTGACGGCCTGTCGATGTGAAGTCCTCGGTGACGCCTGAAAACGAGCGCACAGACACACAGAAAACTGGATGTCCGGCCTGATCGCCGTCAAGTACAAGAGGGAGCCAATTATGCTCCGATACTCTTTCTGGCCCACGGGCTCTCCATCCTCGTCCACGTCAAGCGCTGTAGTCGTACTCCTCGGTGTCGACAGGGGCTTCGAGTCGTCCATCTTGAACTTCTTGAGGATGTCCTTTGTGTAATTAGCTTGATGCACAAAGGTTCCCTCCTTCGCCTGCTTGATCTGAAGCCCGAGAAAGAACTATAATTCTCCCATCATAGACATCTCAAATTCTTTGCTCATATCCTCTGGAAACCTTGAAACAAAAGAGTGAGATGAGCCGCCAAAGAAAATATCATCCACGTATACCTGAACAATTAGGATATCATCACCCTGCCTGCAGAGAAAAAGAGTCTTGTCTACCTTGCCCATCTCAAACCCCTTGCTAAACTAGAACCCCCTCAAATGGCCATACCAAGCATGAGGAGCTTGTTTCAGCCCATACCACGCCTTTCTCAACCTATACACCTTATGTGGAAACTCAACACTCTCAAAGCCTGGTGGTTGCTTCACATAAACTTCCTCTTCTAAAAACCCATTCAAGAAGGCACTCTTCACATCCACTTGGTACAATTGAAACCGTTTAGCCACAGAAAAGGCTAGAAGGATCCTAATTGCCTCCAAACGGGCTACAGGAGCAAATGTCTCCTCATAGTCTATCTCCTCCTTCTGACTATAGCCCTGAGCAACCAACCTCGACTTGTTCCTCACCACCTCACCATTTTCTCCCTCTTTGTTTCTCCACACCCATTTTGTCCCAATAGGTTTGCAATTTGGTGGTGGCTCTACTAACTCCCACACTTGGTTTCTCTCAAAGTTCTCTAACTTCTCATGCATGGCATTCACCCAATTAGGATCAGATAGAGCGTGTCCAATGTCTTTCGGAAAGTAGCAACAAAAGCTGAATGAGCAAAGTGAGAAGCATTTCTGGACCTCGACCGTGTCGTCCGCTCATTGATGTCGCCGATGATTACCGAGGGTGGATGATCAACTTGAACTCTCCTTGGTGCCTCTCGCCTTGAGGCAACCTCCTTCTCATCATCTGCTTCCAGTTGATCTTGCTGAATCGTAGGCGGTGTAGGGGATGGACCATCCTGCACTGTAGTCGTCGTAGTCGAAGTAGAGGGTACAGTGTGGCTAGAGCTTCACCATCATCACCATCATCCTCTCCAGCATCATCCTCCTCGTCCTCAAATATCTTCTTGCCAACTTCATCGTCACCTGCACACTCAGAGACAGACAAATTGCATGGTTGTGTCTCGACGAAGGTCACCTCACAAGTCTCCATGACTAGGTTAGTATCAAGGTTGAGCACACGAAATGCTCTAGAATGACTAGCATAACCCAAGAAAATCCCATCGGAAGACCTCGACTCAAACTTATCAAGCCTACCCTTCTTGAGAATGAAGCACCGACAACCAAAAGCCCAGAAATGGCTCACTCTAGGTGCTCGGCTGTGCATAAGCCCATAGCACGTCTTGTTCAAGAAGGCCCTCAGAAAAATCCGGTTCCCAACATGGCAAGCGGTACTCACCGCTTCCGCCCAATATCTCCTCGGAGTCCTATGCTCATCAAGCATCGTCCGAGCCATCTCACAAAGGGAACGATTTTTCCTCTCAACCACATCATTCTGACAAGCCACATGGGGAGAAGAAAACTGATGTTCGAGACCCAAATCACGACAAAAGGTTTCAAAACGAGAGTTCTTAAATTCACTGCCATCATCGCTACGAATAGCTCGAATAGCATCTCCATGTCTCTCGTTCTTCAACCTCAAGATTAGATCTCTCACAAAACCAAACGTCTCCCCCTTGTCAGCCAAAAAGAAGACCCGAGCATAGTGAGAATAGTTGTCCACGATCTCAAGGACATACCATTTCCCACCCACCGAGCACACACGATCTGGACCAACCAAGTCCATATGGAACAACTCGCATGGCCTCTTTGTCATAACGGATGTTAGAGGCGGATCAGAGGCGGTGACCATCTTGCCATGCCTACACGGAGCACATACCAAATCCTTTTGGTATTTCAACTTTGGCAATCCTCGGACTAATCCTAGCCCACTCAAGCGTGACAGCAAGTCAAAATTCAAGTGACCTAGTCTCCTATGCCATTTCCAAAGATCCGCCGAAACACCAGCAACCAAACATCGAGAAGAGCCAACACACTGAGAAAAATCGGCTCTGAAAATTTGGCCCTCGGGAACGATCGTGCACACAAGATCGCCTCAAGAATCCAAAACAAGAGGACCACCCGTTTTGAAACGAACTTCAAAACCCTCATCAAGAAGTTGAGAGACAGAGAGAAGATTGTAACCCAAAGACTTGACAAGAGAAACACGCCAGAAAGTCACAGACTCACTCACCTTCACCGTGCCCACAGAAAGCACTCTACCTTTCCCATTATCCCCAAAAGTGATGTACTCTTTGGTCATCCCCGGGGTGAGGCTGGAGAACCACCATCGATCTCCGGTCATGTGTCGAGAGCAACCGAAGTCGATCAACAAAAAACCCTCCATGCCTCCCACCTGCAAAGTCAAAAGCGAGAGCGAGAGTGAGCAAAGGACTCAGCACTAGGGTTAGTACAAAATGAATCAAACAAGTGCCTCGCCATTTGCTCAAACGTGGGGTTAGCAAAATCCATCCTATCTCTCCTAGGTGGAACACCAACACGTCCCCTTGGAGGACTACGTGTACCACGAAGGGGAGACTGTGGCCCGTAGCTCCTCTGGGACCTAAAGCTGCGATCGTTCCCCCCATACTCATATTGGCCACGAGCAAAGGAACGTCCAGCAAACTCACCACGCCCAAGCCCAACACGCCTACCACCTTCTCTATGTGGTGGCTCACCTCGAGGCACAAACTCACGCCTCTCTCGAGGGTAAATGGTACGCACCATACCCTCACCTCTCAGCACCAACCCAGGCTCAGGCACACCACGAGAAGGGCGATACCTGTCCTTGTTGGCCAACTCTCTAGCCAACCTATCCTCACGCTTCCTCCTGAAGCAAAACTCAGCAAGGTGTCCATCCCTCCCACAATGCTCACAATGGAAGGGTTTTGGTTTTGGATTTGGTTTTGGGTTCTCTTTGGGATCTGGCTTCTCCTCACTAGGTTTCTCCTCACTCAATTTCTCTCCCTTCTTCCCAAAGAACTCATTCCTCAAAACACTCTTGAACTTGATGGGTTCCTGGAAGTTGTTGGTTTGTGTAGGCAACACGGGTGGAGCTGGGTTGTGTCTAGTCGGTTCCTAAGATGATTTGGTTTAGGAACCAAGGCATTTTTGTAGTGGGTTTTCGGTGGCTCTAGGATATCACTCTCACCACTTCCCTCACCCACTTACTTTGCCCCAAGTGCTTCCCATCCTGGCGCTTGTATGTTTCGATCATTATCCTCAATTAAGGCTCATGACCAGACAACCAACCCATCAACTTTCTCAGCTCATCATTCTTATCCTGCAAGCGATCGACATAATGTGCAAGCTCCATATTCTTCACAGCATTTATTTCACAAGTGGAGAAAATTGTAGGAATAGGAGCTTTCAGCTGAGCCTCTAGAGATCTAGCATACACAAGTGAAACATCTAGCTTCTCATGCAAGACAGGACAAGATGTACAAGCACCAAGCAAGGAGGACCTAGATTTCATCTCATCTAGTTCAATCCAAAGCACATCTAGTTCCTCAACCTTGGAGGCATACTTCTCCTTAAGCACAACCAATTCACCAAGAAAAGTGGAACAATCAGTGCATTCTGGTTCATTGGTCACAACGGGAGCAGACTTAAGGGAATCTATTTGAGCCCTAGCATCAACAAGAAAAGACTTTAGCTCAACCACCTTCTCCTTGGCCTCTCCAAGCAAAGACCTATACTCCCTCTTCTCCTCGTTAGTCTTTCTAAGCACATCATCACGGTTGTCAAGCAAGTCATACAACCTAGCATTCTCCGCTATCAAGAAAGATGGGCTATTGTTTACCTCTTCCACGGAGTCGGAGCCCGAGTCATCCTTGTTTCTCTTCTTGCTTGCGGTGCTATGTGCCATGCCGCAAAAGCCTTGGGCGACGAAGCACAAGCCGTTGATGTTCTTGCCCGACCGCTTGCCCTTGTGTCGATTCTCTTCTTCATCACTTGAGCTTGATGAAGAGTAGCAGGAGCTTGAGTCGATGTCGCTTGCACCGGCCACCATCGCTAGCTCCTTCTTCTTGTGACCATTACTCTTCCTTGGCCTCCACTCGGACTTGTTCTTGCCCTTGTAGTCGTCTCTTGAGCGGTGCTTGTGGTCGGTCCTCGAACGGTGCTTGTGCTCGCGCTTGACCTCCATGGCTTTCGGACACTCGGCGATGAAGTGCTCGTGCATCCCGCACCGGTAGCACATGCCCGAGCTCCTCCAAGTGTTCTTCCGGTTCGTGTACATGCGCTCGAACCACCTGCTCAACAACGCGAGGTCCTCCTCGCCCAGCACGTCGAACTCCTCATTTGGCATGGACACAAGGCAAAACAAAGAGAATTGTCTCGATGACATGTTAGCATTAGTCCTTGAACCAGATACGAGAGCTAGACTATGGGGATCAGTCGGGTTCTCGATCTTTGCACGCACCCCACGGTCCACCTCAGACGTGAGCTTGGAAAACAGCTTGTCCACCGTGAGGGTCTCATACTTCTCTGACTCTAGAATGGCCTCGACCTTCCCACTCCACACGGTACGATCCAGAGAATGCAAGAGCTTGACAGCCCTGTCATGGTCATCATACGGGAGCACGGCCACATTAGCCCTCATGTTGTTCACGATCACCGTGAAACGCTGAAACATGGCATCTATGGACTCACTGGGGAGATGAGTGAAGTTCTCGTACTCTCTCTGGTAGGTCGCAAAGAGCCGAGGCTGAACCTGAGCGTTCCCGGCATGAGAATTCTTCAGCTGCTCCCAAATCCAGCATGCCAAATCCTCTGTCCGAACCCGTTCGAATTCAGATTCACATAGAGAACGGTACAGGTAGTTGACCGCCTTGTTGTTGGTGTCGAACATGTCCCTCGATCCTGGAGCATGGAAGTTTATCGGATGAACATAAGCTGTGTTCATCGTCACATCCCACAGGATCTGACCCTTGCCGCGGAGGAAAGCGGCCATCCGCCTTTGCCACATATGGTAGTTCTTACCATCAAAGTGTGGAGGACCCGAACCCCGTTCCTCGTATGCCATCTTTGGATCTTAGACTAGTTAGAATCACAAAGATCCGTAACCAGTTCTGATACCAATTGAAGGATCGATTAGGCGACCATAGGGGGGGGGGAGTGAATGGTAGCTGATAAAAATTCTTCCCGGAGGATGAACTCGGCCTATGCCCCAAATTCACAACCACGGATTCCCACACGAGTTTGCCAAGGTAGCGTAGTCACAGCGGACCTACCAACCCTAGGAGCAAACCCCAAACAATCCCAAAGCGAAAGCCAAACTCAAAGAAGCAAAGGACTTAGCTGTCCTGCGAACACCCTAGCGGACAGTGTGCGACCCTGGGGCGAACAGTCTGCGGTCACCGGGCGAACAGTCCGCTCCCCACGGGCGGACGGTCCATTAATCGCAACAGAACGATCAGACGAGCACCCAAATGCGCGGATAGTCCATACCTAGTCCTCGAACAATTAGCGAAGTTCAACATCTAAGGAGGCAAGTGATCACTTTCATGCAAGGAGAAGAGGAAGGGATAGACCAAGCTTGGAATAGATTTAATGAGTTAATTGAACAAGAACCAAGACTCGGCTTCTCCGGTGATGTACTCTTGCATACATTTTTCTCTTCCCTAACCCCTAGTTGGATGCAACACGTTCAAATGTGTGCAGGTGGGGATCTCATGGAGAAAACACTCACGGAAGCCGCTAAACGTTTACAAAAGATTAGTAAAGCGGCGACCATGCGAAATGATTGGGAAACAAGATTTGTGGGAGAGCCGGAACACAATTCAAGGATGAAGACGTGTGCTGAAATTTCGAAAGAGGCAACCCCGGAAGTCAAGAAAGAGGAGTCAGTCCCAGAAAAGCTTGAAGAAGTGCACATCAAGTCAAGAACTACCCCGAGCGTTGACTTCGTCGAATCAAATGAAACAAACAAGAGGAGTATGTCAAGCGCGAAGCCATTAATGGTGTTTGAACATATGAATTGGGTTCCGATTGATTATGGAGAAGTATTCGACAAGAGAAGACCGTTCCCTAACCAAAATGGGATGGCAAGAGCGTTGGAAGCGGATTTCCCACCGGAAAAGCAAGCGGAAGATTCACACGACCTTAAAACCACCGGTGAGATCTTTCAAAAGCTCTTTGGTGCTGATGAAGTGGATCCGGAACATATAGCCGAGGTGAAAAGAATCATGGGGATCAAGCCCGAAGCATCGCCATATGCTTGCATCGCCGAAATTTACGCGATTGGATCCGAAGAAGAGGAGAAGATGACACCACACATGAGTTGCGAGATCAATGGAGTTCGATGTGAAGCTTTATGCGACATCAGAGCCCAAGTAAGTGTCCTATCTTCTAAAATTTACGATAAAGTTCAAGACCACAACCTAGACTTAGCTCCAACATCAACAAGGTTAATTATGGGAGATGGTAGAACTATTAGACCTCTAGGTATTGCTTGCAACATTAATGTAATCATCTCTGGAAAATGCATACCAACCGATTTCTTTGTTATAGATGCTTACCATAGTAATCATGATCATATAATCCTATGTAGGCCCTTTCTTAAGTTGGTTGATGCCGTGTTGGATGCCGGAAAAGGCAAAGTAACAATGAATCTTAATGGAAAGAAGTACACATATAATAATTTTCTTCGTGTGTCTAAACACCCTTCACCTTTTCCTCCCGAAGATGAAGAAGTAGAGGAGGTAGATAGTCTTTGTTTTGTTGAAACCCTTAGAGACCTGCTGCAAAGAGCGATGGAGAATCAAGCTAATGATCGACAAGATGAAGAACTAGAGGAAGCAACGAAAGGATTAGAACCACAAGATAGAAGCGTTGAGGAAGAAAAATTCGAGGACATAGGAGAAATTAAACCCGAAGAGCCACAAGTGCCCGAGGTGGATCTTAAACCTTTGCCGAAAGGATTAAAGTATGAATTTTTGGGCCCGGATAAGACTTATCCAGTCATCGTGAGTGACGAATTGAGTCCCGAAGAAAATGAGAAGTTGCTGAATTTATTGAAAAAGCATAGGAAGGTGTTTGGATATTCGATTAATGATCTCAAAGGACTTAGCCGAGCCTTTTTCACTCATCGTATACGTATGGAAGACCAATGTAAGCCCATAGTGGACCACCAAAGGAGGCTAACTCATGCCATGCGATGTAGTAAAGAAAGAGGTCATCAAGTTACTTGATGTCGGAATCATCTACCCGGTTCCGCATAGCGAATGGGTGAGCCCGGTACATTGTGTACCGAAGAAAGAAGGTTTAACCGTGGTGAAGAATGAGAAGAACGAATTAATACCACAAAGAACCGTGACCGGATGGCGGATGTGTATCGATTATGGAAAGCTATACAAAGCAACAAAGAAAGATCCCTTCCCCTTACCGTTCGTTGACGAGATGCCCGAGAGATTAGCAAACCACGCTTATTTTTTCTTTCTCGATGGGTACTCAGGGTTCATGCAAATTCCCATTCACCTGGATGATCAACACAAAACAACGTTTACATGCCCTTATGAAAGATTTGCATATAGAAGGATGCCCTTCGGTCTATGCAACGCTCCAGCCTCTTTTCAACGTTGCATGATGGCCGTATTCTCGAAATTCATCAAAGAAATGGTCGAGGTTTTCATGGATGGATTTTCCGTTTATGGGAAGACATTCGTGGATTTGTTTGGAAAACTTGGATAAGGTCCTCACGAGATGTGCGGAGGTAGACTTGGTGTTAAATTGGGAAAAGTGTCACTTCATGGTAAAGCAATGCATAGTGCTCGGGCATGTTATATCTGAGAGAGGAATCGAAGTGGAAAAAGCTAAAGTGGAGATGGTTGTGCAACTCCCACCTCCAACGGATGTTAAGTCCTTGAGGAGATTTCTAGGCCATGCCGGATTCTATAGAAGATTTATTAAGGACTTCTCAAAGATCACTAAGACTTTAAAACATCTCCTTCAAAAGGATGTGGCTATTGACTTTGATGGGAAGTGCTTGGCGGCATTCCGAACCTTGAAAAGTGCTTTGGTGAGTGCTCTCATTATTCAACCTCCGGATTGGAGCCAACCTTTCGAGATCATGTGTGATGCAAGTGACTATGCCGTAGGAGCGGTTTTGGGTCAAAGAAAGGAAGACCGAGTTCATGGCGTTTACTACGCTAGTAAAACTCTTAGTGAGGCACAATTAAATTATGCCACTATGGAGAAAGAGTTGCTAGCATTGGTATTTGCCTTTGAAAAATTCAGATCATACATCGTGAACTCAAAGGTCATTGTTTACACTGATCACGCAACCATCAAGTATCTCTTAGCTAAGAAGGATGCTAAACCAAGATTAATTCATTGGATCCTTCTTCTCCAAGAGTTCGATGTTGAAATTCGTGATGAAAAGGGGGTGGAAAATGTTGTGACCGATCATTTGTCTAGGATGAACCATGGACAAGATGATAAAGAGATCATAGAAGACAAGATGAGAGATGACCACCTCTACCAAGTACTCGACAAAGACACTTGGATGATCGATATCATTCGAGCAATTCAGAAGATGCCTCTGGGTCACTTAGATAAAAACGATCAAAGGAGGATAATCTCCAAACGTTGAAAATACTTTTGGGATTCACCTTATCTCTTCAAACTTGGCAATGATGGAGTCATGAGAAGATGTGTGCCAAGAGAAGAGAGGCTACAAATTTTGAGAAAGTGCCACTCGATGGAGTACGGTGGACACTATAGCCACTTTCGGACCCAAGCAAAAGTGTGGTTCAGCAGATTCTATTGGCTGGAGATGCATGAAGATACTAAAAAATATGTTGCGTCATGCCCCGAATGCCAAAGAACCGGGAATATTTCTCAAAGGAATTCCATGCCCTTGAAATATAATCTACAAAAACTGACATGGATTTGAGCATGGGGCCCTTCAAAAACTGACATGGATTTGATCATATCCTAGTCATGGTGGATTATGTATCCAAGTGGGTAGAGGTCATGCCATGTCGTAAAGCTTCTACAGAGGAATCCATTGCAATGATCAAGAGCATGATTTTCCCTCGCTTCGGTACTCCGAGAATCTTTATAAGCGATGGAGGAACTCACTTCACCGGGAAGAATTTCAAAAAGTGCTTGTCCAAGTTAGGAATTGAACATAGGATTTCTACGGCCTATCATCCACAAACCAACGGACAAGTGGAAACATCGAATAGGCAATTAAAGAGCATCCTCAACAAAACCATAGAGAAGGGAGGTAAGGATTGGTCAAAGAAATTAGACGGAGCTTTGTGGGTGTATCGAACGGTGTTCAAGACACCGATAGGTATGAACCCTTATCAATTTGTCTATGGTAAAGCTTGTCACCTTCCTATTGAGTTAGAGCATAAAGCCTATTGGGCAATTAAAGAGATGAACCTCGATCTAGACGCCGCAGTGGTAAAGCGAAGAATCCAAATAAACGAGCTAGAGGAGATGGGGTTAATATCCCATGAAAATGCGAGCATATACAAAGAGAGGATTAAAAGGTGGTATGAGAAAAGATTGAAGAAAAAGGAATTCAAAGAAGGAGATAAGGTCCTCCTCTACAATTGAGGTTTAAAACCTTCAGAAAGGGGAAATTGCAAAGCAAGTGGGACGGACCTTACATTGTTCATTCGATGCTCTCCAATGGAGCAGTAACCATCATGGATGTGAAGGTGATCAATTCATGGTGAAAGGTCAATGGCTTAAGGTTTATTACGAGCCTGACGTTGTTTCTCTTCACCATATTGATGTCTTCACCATGGAGGAAGAGCCCGAACGTCAAGCCTAGGACGTAAAACAAGGTGAGGATTTTGTGAATAGTTATTCTTTTATTTTTCTGGAGTTTCTCGCGATGTTTTACTGGGCCATATTTTTCTCATGGGCTTCAAATACGAAATAAAAGGGACACGCCAAAAACCGGACCGCACCGGCCCGCGAACCAAGGCAGCCGGCCGGCCCGGTCCAACCGGCCTAGAGGGCCCAGGCAGCGGTTCGCCCCGGGTTTCCTCTGGGACGCACGTTTTTGACTTCCTTCTTTGGTCAAAAAATTTTAAGGGAAGTTTTAAAAAAGGAAAATGAGGTTTCTAGGGTATTCCTTCTCAGACTATTTAATTGGCCGAGATGGGAGCTCGGGAATCCATCCCAATTCGCATCCTTTTGCACCCAAGGAGTAGCCATGATGTCCCCGAAGAGCGTAGAGTTGAAGATAGGTGCCAAGGAGCCATTGGTGGAGGAGGCGAAGCAATGCAAGCTCAACCTACCCATTGAGATCAAGAGGACCGCTCGCATCCGTTGCGGAGGGCGTGTCCCGACCGGAGCAATCGCATCTCGCTACCCCGTCAAGGAGGACAGGGTCTCTACTCCTGTTCAAAGGTCGGAGCGCATCCAAGGCATGAAGAGGAATAATTATAAGGGGGTGTCACCTGAGCCTAAAGAGTACGACGGGAGTGACTATTCCGATGATCATAGCCTGAGCTCGGGGCGGCCGTCGGAAGGGAAGACAATGACTTGTATTATCGGGAAAAGGTGCCCAAGGAGAAGACTCTCGAAGGCCCTATGATAGAGGTGAAGTGCCGGATCTTTCGATGAGTGGAGATAACTTCGATCTGGTGGGAGGCGACCCTCACGATCCGTTACGACGAGCGAGACTCGAAGCGCCAATGCAATCGCTGAACTAACTCCCGATGGTTACTAACCTTGCTAGCGCAAGATCAGCATGATGATGAAGATCAATTCCTGTGCGCAAGCGAAAAACGAACAAGAATCTGAGGTGAGCAATCTTAATATCACTCGAAGGTGGAGTTCTGAATCACAGAGGACAACACGTATTTGTGCGTGTTCAGGTGTAGCTAAAGCTAGATGTAAAACGAAACTCAAGTTGTAAAAGATATAGGACTCTGACTAATATAGGGGGCGCAACCCCTAGGGGAGGGGCGGCCAGCAAACGGGGCACCGCCCCTAGTGTCGTGGGTGCGGGGGTGCAACCCTAGGTGCCCTCTTGGGACAGTCCTAGGTGCCCACGCACAAGTCCTCCTGTTGGGCCAGCCTTCATCTTTGGGGCTTTCATTCTTCAGCATCATGACAAAGTTGAACCCTGTTGCACGGGCCTGAGTAATTGGCCCATAAGGTGGTGCCAAAGACGGTGTTGCCGGTGCTGGAGTAGGAGAAGGTGCTGCTGGTGTAGATGTACTTGTGGTGTCCTCATCATCCTCCCCTTCTTGAACTGAAGTCGTCCTCAACGGCAACTCCTCATCCTCACCCATATATGGCTTCAAATCTGCAACATTAAAACTAGTGGAAACACCAAACTCCGCAAGCAGGTCAAGGATATAAGCATTATCATTAATCTTGGTTAGCACTTTAAAAGGACCAACAGCACGAGGCATTAATTTAGAACGATGCAAAGTAGGAAAATGATCCTTTCTCAAATGCAACCAAACCATATCACCATATTCAAAAGTAACATGTTTTTTACCTTTACTACTAGCAACCTGATATTTAGCATTAGCAACAATAATGTTTTGGTGAGTTTGTTCATGCAGGTTAACCATTTGTTCAACATGTGCAACATCTAAGTGTGGGGCGTCTTCAGTATAAAATGAAAACAAATCAATAGGAGCCTGAGGGATGTAACCATACACAATCTGAAAAGAGCACATCTTTGTAGATGAATGTGTTGCATGATTATAAGGAAACTCAATATGGGGCAAGCAAGCCTCCCAATGTCTCAAATTTTGATCTAAAACGGCCCTAAGCATGGTTGACAAAGTTCTATTAACCACCTTAGTCTGCCCATCAGTCTGAGGGTGACAAGTTGTGCTAAACAACAATTTAGTTCGTAATTTATTCCACAGAGATCTCCAAAAATGACTGAGAAATTTAACATCACGATCAGAGACTATTGTATTTGGAATACCATGCAAACAAATATTCTCTCTAAAGAACAATTCAGCAATGTTGCTAGCATCATCAGTCTTATGACAAGGTATGAAATGAGCATTTTGGAGAATCGATCAACAACCACAAAAATGCTATCCCTCCCCTTCTTAGTTCTAGGCAATCCCAAAACAAAGTCCATAGAAATATCAATCCAAGTGGAAGTAGGAACATGCAAAGGCATATACAAACCATGGTTGTTCAATCGTGACTTAGCTTTCTGACAAGTAGTGCAGCGTGCAACTAGGCGCTCAACATCAACACGCATCTGGGGACCATGTGTGGTTCGAGGACCGGTGGATGGTCGCTTCCTGGTGTGATGAGTGATTGACAACGTTGTGTGGACTGACTCTTGGCTAAGTATTGCAGGTGCAGGTTGTGGCTTGACTGGTGTTGGTGCAGGTGAAGAACAAGCGCAAAAGATCGTCGCCGGTGAGGCCTCTAGGTGTGGAGAAGACAAGTAGGCTTGGTTCGAGGGACCCAATGGCCAGCGGAGTCAAGTGCGAGCCGCATGGTGGCAAGAACAGCGGGACGAAGTCGTGGACGGTTTTATGGTTGAGCCTCAAAACCAAGGTCGAGCCGGGACTATGTGGGAGCCGAGTCATGAGTGGTGATTGGCGGAGGCTACACCGAGTTCACGAGGTTTGCAGTGGTTCACCAGAAAACCACTAGGTTACTCGGTTGAGCCACAAAACCGAGGCCGAAGACTCGACGAGGAGGTGCGGCCACCCAGGCCGGTTCAACCGCCCAAAAGGGGCGTTCAGACTGCCTGGCCGGTCTAACCGCCCAGGGGGGCGGTCTGACCGCCCTGGTCGCTACCGCTGAGAAGCTTCGAAGCGGAGGACACACGTTGGGATGGCAAGGCTTGCGTCAAGGCTAAGCAGGTTGCGGTCACTGGGCATCCGTCCGATGGAGAAAATCTGAATAGTTCCAAATTCGCCCTTGAGGGGCATGTATCCCTAGTTATTAAGTAAGGGTAGTTTAGTCTTTTGGGTGCCTCCATATAAACACTTGAGGGGATGGATGGCAGCCAACTCTTGGAACCCTAGCTCATTTGTTTTTCCATTTTCGTTCTCATTTTCCTCTAGTTTTCTAGGACTAGCTTGAGAGCTTCATGTGAGATCTTAAGAGAGGGATGGATGTACGGCTGGCAAGCTAGACCTTGTACGAACCTTCATGGTATGTATAGATGATTTGGCATGGTTCCTCAAGGTTGTGTGGTGCTTTTCCCGTCCTTCTTTGTGGTGATTTTCAGAGCTCTTTGTTGTGATTTTCTTGGCAGAGTTTTGAGGGTGATTTCTTAGGGATTTTATTGGGTGTCACGTATGAGGACCTTGTGCCTCTTTGGCTGGTGACTTTGCCCCCAAATCTCCTTTGAATCAGACTCGATTTGGTGGTTTTTCGAGTTGCTCGAGTTCTTGCCCTAGGGAGCCGAAATCTTCGATTCTTCTTGATTGTGAACGATTCAGGTTGATTCCTTTGACGCAGAGGTTTCCCAGGAGGTAACCCAGTTATTCCCGAAGTTTCGCTGCAATCCGTGGAGTGATTCGGGAGATCGGGCGATGGGAAGTTGGGGTTTGACCCGCGGGTAGGTTTTCTAGAAGGGCGGTCTAACCGCCTAGGGGGCGGACTAACCGCCCTGGGCCTTCCAGGTGAAGGTTTTGATTTTGCTAGATTTTCCAATGTGAGTTTGTTCGCCTTGATCAGAGGAGCGTTTAGGTGAAATTTTGGGTCATTTTCGTGTTGTTTGCTAGGAGTTCTTGCTTGGAGTTCGTTGCTGGGTACAGGAGATTAGACCGCCCCTGTTAGTCAGTCTAACCGCCCCTAGGTCCCTAGGTGGAGTTTTGGTTTTTGCCAAGATTTCCTGGTAGCTAGCTTGGCCTTGACCAGAGATTTCTGTTGGTGAAACCGTGGTGTGTTTTGGTGCTCGGAAGAGGTGTTTCGGAGGATTTCTTGGTTGCCTGGTGGAGGCGGTGTAACCACTCCCCATACCCGGTCTAACCACCCCCCTTCAGACAGCCACTTCCCGAGTTGTTTCCGCTGTCGTGTGCGTGTAGGAGTTGAGGTTGCTGGTAGTGTTTGTTCCTAGGACCAGTAGCACTTCAGTGGCTACGTGGTTCCGGCAAACGGAAGGTAGAAGTGTGGAGCGTGTGATTTTGGGGGTCCGACCGAGTGAGTTCATCTTGTTGGAGTTTCAATCTCCTTCGAGAAGAATTTTTATCAGCTCCCATTCACTCCCCCCCTCTAGTCGTCTAATTAGTCCTTCAATTGGTATCAGAGCCGGTTCGGGTCTTTATTGACTCTAACCAGTCTAAGATCCAAAGATGGCGTACCAGGAACGGGGTTTGGGTCTTCCACACTTCGATGGGAAGAACTACCAGATGTGGAGTAAGCGAATGGCGGTGTTCCTCCGTGGAAAGGGTCAGATCCTTTGGGATGTCACGGTGGACACAGGTTATGTTCAGTCGATGAACTTCCTTGCTCCAGGATCGAGGGACATGTTCGACACCAACAACAAGGCGGTCGACTACTTGTTTCGTGCTCTGTGTCAGCCTGAATTCAATCGGGTGCACACGGAGAGCTTGGCTTGTAGAATCTGGTCGGTGTTGAAGGAAACTCATGTTGGAAACGCCCAGGTTCAGGCTCGGATGTATGCGACTTACCAGAGAGAGTACGAGAACTTCACTCATCTCCCCGGTGAGTCCATCGATGCCTTGTTTCAGAGGTTTACGGTGGTGGTGAACAACATGAGGGACAATGTGGACATGCTCCCGTACGATGATCATGATAGAGCCCTCAAGCTCTTACACTCGCTGGATCATACGGTTTGGGGTAGAAACTTCAAGGCCATTGTGGCAAGTTGGGACACTTCATCGCCGACTGCCTGGACAAGGTCGAGAACAAGGACAGCTACAAGCACAAGTCGAAGATGGATGACAAGTACCAGTCGAGGCGTGACCACAAGAGCAAGCACAAGGACGAGCGTCAATCGAGGAAGAAGGAGAGCCAAGGCAAGGCCCGAGCGATGGTTGGAGCGAGCGACGTTGACTCCAGTTCCGCGTACTCCACCTCGAGCTCGAGCAGTAGTGAAGATGAAGGTGATCGTCGCAAGGGCAGGAAGTCGTCCAAGAACCTGAGTGGGCTGAGCTGCTTTGCTAGAGATGGTTTCTGCACCATGGCGCTGAGCTGTAGCAGCAAGAAGAGCACACAGAGCGACTCGGACTCTGACTCCAACGACGAGGTGTGTGATAAACTTCCCTTCTTGCGTCAGGAGAATGAATGACTTGGCTTGTTGCTTGATAATCATGATGACATGCTTAGAGAGGCCAAGAAGATGAGGAAAGAGCTTAGGGTCTCGCTTGAGGATGCTAGGACTAGAGTGGCTGAGTTATAAACTCAGAACTTAGATGGTAAGCTTGAAATTGATTCCCTGAAAGCTTCACCTGTTGTTTTTGATGAAGTTGAATGTGCTGATTATTCTATTTTCCTTGTTGATCTTGCTATGTTTAAGGAAAAGCATGCCTCCAAGTGTGAGGAACTAGATGTGCTTAGGGTTGAAGTGGCTGAGCTTAAGGATAGACCTGCTTTGCTAGGTGCTTGCACTTCTTGCCCTGTTTTGCATGAAAAATTGATGAGATGCATGCTTACACAGTTTCTCTTGAGGCTAAGTTGAAAGAACCAATTCCTACATCTTGCTCTACTTGTGAATTGCATGCTTTGAAGAATCTGGAACTTGCACATTATGTTGATCGTTTGCAGGATGAGAATGATGAGTTGAGAAAGTTGATGGCTTGGTTGTCTGGTCATGAGCCTCAGTTGATGATAATGATCGAGACATACAAGAGGCAGGATGGTGAGGGACTTGGGGCAAACAAGGTTGGTGAGGGAAGTGGAGAGAATATCCTAGAGCCACCAAAAACCCACCACAAAAATGCTTTCCCTCCTAAACCGAACCATCTTATGAACCGACTAGACACAACCCCAGCTCCACCCGTGTTTCCTCAACAAACAAATGATTTCCAAAAGCCTATCAAGTTCGTGAGCACTTTGGGGAAATTGTTCTTTGGGAAAGAGAGTGAGAAGGCAAGTGGGGAGGAACCGGTTGAGAAACCTGGTGAGGAAAAACCGGTTGAGAAGCCGAGTGGAGAGAAACCATGTGCGCAGCCCCATCCTAAGCCCATAAAGTTTCATTGTGTCTATTGTGGGAAAGATGGTCACAAGGATGAGTTTTGCTTCAAGAGGAAGCGTGAGGAGAGGATAGCAAAGGAGTGGGCGAACAAGGATAGGTACAACCCTTCCCATTGTGTACCTAAGCCTCGTATGTCACTGCCCAGGGGTAAGCTGTGGTGAGAAGCGTTCCGGCATGAAGAGATGCAAGTTCCCGCAGCCGAGGAGTTTTTTACGGAAAGGGCGGTCGAGACCGGCCCCGACTAGGCGGTCGGAGCCGGCCACGCCGGGAGGGGGCGGTTAGACCGGCCTGGCTAGGCGGTTCAACCGCCCCCCTCCCCCCTCCAGAATTTTGGGCGGAGAGGTTTTCGAGGTGGTGAGTTGAGTGGTTTCAGTTCTGGAGGTCGTGGTGCTGGTGTTTGGTTTGGAAAGTCTGCAGGTGGTTAGTTTGCTAGGCGTTCTCCCCCTCGTGCTCAATACGGGGATGGGAGGAGTCGTAGCTTTGAGATGGAGAGGAGGGACAGTCCACGGTCTTTTTTTCGTGGTTTTGGTCCTCCTCCAGTTAGGAGGGATGGTTCCCTCGTAGTGGTTTTCATGGTGGTGTTTGTGGAGGTAGCTTTGGCAGGAAAGATATTTTGGATTATGCTAACCCCACTTTTGAGAAAATGGATCGGCACTGGTTTTACTCTTCTGGTACTAACCCTAGTGCTGAGTTGTTTGTTTGCTCACGTGCTTGTATTTGAATTTTAGGTTGGATACTTGAACAACATTTGGTTGATTGACACCGGTTGCTCGAGGCATATGACCGGAAACAAGGGGTGCTTCTCATGTCTCGTCCCGGTGGTGACAAAGAGGTACATCATTTTTGGGGACAATGGTCGTGAGCGTGTGTTGTCAGAAGGTGAGATTAAGGTGAGTGACAAGATCACTCTCAAGCGTGTTGCTCTTGTTCAATCGCTGGGATACAATTTGCTTTCTTTGTCTCAGCTGTTGGATGAGGGTTTTGAGGTGTTGTTTCGACCTGGTGGTTCTCGGATTTTGGACTCTCGAGGGGACCTTGGTCAGGTGTTTCGAGCTGATTTTTCTCAGTCCTTTCTTGTTGAGCGTTGTTTCTTCGCTGGTTCTTCGAGTGTGTTGTGGAAGTGGCATAGGAAGTTGGGTCACTTGAGCTTTGACCTTTTGTCTCGCTTGAGCAAACTCAATTTGGTTTGAGGATTGCCACGGTTGAGGTTTGAGAAAGAGTTGGTTTGTGCGTGTTGTAGGCATTCCAAGATGGTAGCCTCTTCTCACCCGCCTCTCACTGATGTGATGAATGAGTGTTCATGTGATCTGCTGCATATGGACCTTATTGGCCCAGCTCGTGTGCGATCTGCTGGTGGGAAGTGGTACGTCCTTGTTGTGGTGGACGACTACTCTCGGTATGCGTGGGTGTTCTTTCTTGAGGAGAAAGGGGAGACGTTTGGTTTTGTTCGAGATCTTATCTTGAGGTTGAGGAACGAGAGGCACGGAGATGCCATACGAGCAATCCGCAGTGATAATGGCTCAGAATTCAGAAACTCTCGTGTTGAAACTTTCTGCCATGACTTGGGTCTTGAACACCAGTTCTCGAGTCTGTATACGCCTCCCCAGTGGTGTTGTGGAAAGGAAAAACAGAACCTTGTGTGAGATGGCTCGGACGATTCTTGATGAGCATAGGACTCCGAGAAGGTTCTGGGCTGAGGCGGTGAATACCGCGTGCTATGTTTCTAACAGGATCTACCTCAGAGTGCATAAGAAGAAAACCTTCTATGAGTTGATGCATGGTCGCGCACCCAAGGTGAGTCACTTCCATGTTTTTGGTTGCAAGTGCTTTATCCTTAAGAAAGGGAAGAAGTTGGACAAGTTTGAGGCTAGATCAGTCGATGGTATTTTCTTTGGTTATGCATCTCACTCTAGAGCATATCGTGTGCTAAATCTTGAAACTAACCAAATCGTGGAGACTTGCGAGGTAACCTTCGACGAGACACAGCCACATAGTCAGCTTGTTTTTGAGTGTGCAGGTGATGATGAACTTGGCGAGGAGATCTTTCAGGAGGAGGATCATGAACATGAAGATGGCGGTGTGGTGCCCGCGGCTGAGCATGTACCTACTACTTCGACTACAGAGATGAAGGGCCCCTCTCCCACACCTGTGACAACGAACCAAGATCAAGGAGAAGCTACTGTTGAGGGGGAGGTAGCATCAAGGCGAGAACCTCCCTGGTGAGTACAAGTGAATCACCCAGCTTCAAGGATCATCGGCGACATGAATGAACATACTACACGGTCGAGGGTTCGAAACAATTCTCATTTCGCTCATGCTGCTTTTCTTGCCACCTTTGAGCCCAAGGACATTGGACACACACTATCGGATCATAATTGGGTTAATTCGATGCATGAGGAGTTGGAGAACTTTGAGAGGAATCAGGTTTGGGAGTTGGTTGACCCTCCCCCTGGGTGTAAGCCGATTGGGACAATATGGGTGTGGAAGAACAAAGAGGGAGAGAAAGGTGAAGTTGTGAGAAACAAGTCAAGGCTTGTTGCTCAGGGGTTCAGTCAAAAAGAGGGGATCAACTAAGAGAAGACTTTTGCTCCCGTAGCTCGTTTGGAGGCGATCAGGATCCTTCTAGCTTTCTCTGTGGCTAAAGGGTTCAGTTACACCATATGGAGTAAAGAGTGCTTTCTTGAATGGTGTGTTGTGGAAGAAGTGTATGTGAGGCAACCACCGGGGTTTGAGAGTGAGAAGTACCCCCACCGGGTGTGCAGGTTGAGAAAGGCGTTGTATGGGTTGAAGCAGGTGCCTAGAGCTTGGTATGGTAGGTTGAGGGGGTTCCTGTTTGAGTGAGGGTTTGAGATGGGAAAGGTCGAGCAGACCTTGTTTTTACTCAGGCAGGGCAAAGATATCCTGATTGTGCAGGTGTACATGGATGATATTGTCTTTGGTGTCTCGTCTAACTCTCTTGTTGCAAGGTTTGCAGAGGATTTTAGCAGAGAATTTGAGATGAGCATGATGGGTAAGTTGCAGTTCTTCCTCGAACTACAAATCAAGCAGTCAAAGGAAGGAATATTTGTGCACCAAGCTAAGTACACGAAGGACATTGTGAGGAAGTTCAAGATGGAGGACTCCAAGGCTATGGCGACGCCGATGAGTACGACTACAGCTCTTGATGCGGATGAGGAAGGTGAACACGTGGACCAAAAGGAGTCCAATTCTCGGTATGTTTGTGCGCTCGTTTTCAAGCGTCTCCGAGGACTTCGCATCAACAAGCGGTGAAGCGAAATTTCAGGTACTTGCGTCACACTAACGACTTTGGCCTTTGGTACTACGCGTCTTCTTCTTTGGCGCTTCATGGTTTTTTAGACGCGGATTTTGTCGGGTGTCGGTTGGATAGGAAGTCCACTTCTGGGACTTGCCAGTTCTTTGGATCTTCTTTGGTGTCTTGGTCTTCCCGCAAACAGTCAAGTGTTGCTCAATCCACTACCGAGGCAGAGTACGTTGTCGTAGCTAGTTGTTGCTCTCAGCTCCTTTAGATCACATACACCATGAGTGACTTTGGTGAGGAGTATACCCATGTCCCACTTCAATGTGATAGCACTAGTGCCATAAGTGTTGCAAAGAACCCAGTGCTCCATTCCAAAACCAAGCACATAGAAGTGAGATACCATTTTCTGAGAGACAATGTAGAGAAAGGGAAGATAACCTTGATCCATGTACCCACACATGACCAACTAGCCGATATTTTCACCAAACCCCTAGATCAAGCAACTTTCACTCATTTGTGGGGGGGGAGCTTGGTGTTTGTTTGATTTCTTGAGTTGGTGTGTGGGAGCTCCATTTGTAGCATATGTACAGCTTTCCTTTATGCATTTCTTTCATTGGGCATGACATATGTAACATGATGTATATGCATCTTTGTATCTTAGGTTGCATGCATTTTGTATCATATGCATTGTTTAGGTAAAGCTTCTCTTATATACATTGTTCAACATGATGTGCTATTTATGATCATATGAGCTAGTTTGGTATGATATGGTTAGTTTGGCTTAGCTCTTGATGATTTTGATTTATAATCCATGGTTGATGGCTATGCTTTGAAAAATGTCACATATACTCTCTCTTATCTGTAAATGCCTTTATATGATCTTGACATGTTTTAGTTGCTTGGTTATGCTTAATTTGTGGTTGGATAGCTAATTTTGATCATAGGGGGGCAAAGGCTAATTTGTCAACATGAATGTTTAGCCCTCTTGCTTTATCTTGTGGAGGGGCATAAGTTTCTTTTGTCGCAAAGACATTTCATGTACCAAATATGAACCTGAAAATGAAATGTAAATTGCTTGGAAAATGTGCTCCCATGTCAATATGTGATAAATTTAAATTTGCTTTGGATGCTAAACCGTTGCATGATGCCTACTAATGAGAAGTCTCATATATAGAAGTAGGCACATGGCTCGGTGGCTTTGACATGACATGAGGTGCTTGCGGGTGTTTGTGATGGTCTTTTGATTAGAATAGTTGTCCTAGCATGAAGTTTGTGTAGCTTTGCTATTTTGCCATGTTTTGCTCATATCTAGGACTTTGCTCATGAGAGGGTAAATTTTTGCAAAATTGCTCAAATCCTTTTTAGCCTTGTCCAATGGTTGTGAAACTTGGTGATCATGTAGTTGAGGTCACTACGAACCTGTAGAGTATCTAACTTGCTCATTTGGACATGTGTAGCACCTTGTGATGAATTTTGTATATTTGAGAAGCTATACGTTGAAACTTTTCGCATTTTGCCTTGATTCATGCATTGTCAACAAGGGGGAGAAGTTTGTGCATGATTTGGGCACCTGGGGCATTTGGAAGGTGTTCAAATTGGTTCGGGCAGTTTTTGAAAAGTTTGGTGCAAGGCTGGTCTCATGGGGCGGTCTAACCACCCCCAAGCGGTCAAGTGACAGGTAGGCGGTCTAACCGCCCTGTGCAGGCGGTCTAACCGCCCTGGGCAAAGTGAGCAGGATTTTGCTCTTTGTTGCATTCCCGTGCTGCATTGATGCATTGGTTGAGGGGGAGTGTGCTTTGGCTCAGGGGGAGCTCTTTGTGTTGTTCGAGCTTTGGATTGGTGGTTTGTGCTCTTTGCTTGAGCATGATTTTAACTCGGATGCGTCGAGCCGTTGCCCTTGCCTAAGGGGTCTGAGACTTGTCTTCTTCAAGTGATCTTGCTCTTTGCCCTTCTTTGGCTTTCGATCGCTTGTTGAGGTTTCTTTTTATTCGTTTCTTTTCTTTTTCCTTTCTCTCGGGTTACTATATGTGTGTGTTGTCAATGCACTCATCAAGGGGGAGATTGAGGACCATGTGTGGTTCGAGGACCGGTGGATGTCGCTTCCTGGTGTGATGAGTGATTGACAACGTTGTGTGGACTGACTCTTAGCTAAGTATTGCAGGTGCAGGTTGCGGCTTGACTGGTGTTGGTGCCGGTGAAGAACAAGAGTGAAAGGTCGTCGCCGGTGAGGCCTCCAGGTGTGGAGAAGACAAGTAGGCTTGGTTCGAGGGACCCGAGGTAGTAGATTATGTGGTGGAGGATCATGATCGGGATACCGAGAACTCGAAGGTATGGGCAAGGGACACGAGACACAAGATTTATACAGGTTCAGGCCGCCAAGGTGGCGAACCCTACGTCCTGTGTGGGGGATCAAGTATGGCGCCCTGCGCTTGGTGTTGGGTTGAGATCAGGTGCCCGGCTAGGTACCCGGCCCTCCTTTATATAGTCCAGGGGGCGGGTTCCTAGTCGGTTACAAGGCAGGAGTCCTAGTATGATTACACGGAACGAGTCCTAGTAGGATTACAGGGGAATTCTAGTAGGAGTCCGTCTTCATCCTTCCTTGCATGGGTACCCGGGGAGTATGCCTGACACCGGTGGCCAGCGGAGTCAAGTGCGGGCCGCATGGTGGCAAGAACAGCGGGACGAAGTCGTGGACGGTTTCTTGGTTGAGCGTCAAAACCAAAGTCGAGTCGGGACTACGTGGGAGCCGAGTCATGAGTGGCGATTGGCGTAGGCTACACCGAGTTTGTGGGATTTGCAGTGGTTCACCAGAAAACCACTAGGTTACTGTGACGCCCCAGGTTTTTAATTATCGTCATTAACACTAATGACCGGATCAGCCGAGTCAAACCGGTCAAACCTAGGTCAACCTGGTCATCACCGTGAAAACCTCGCCAATGCACCCTAATGAACCCCTTGACCAAGCCTACACACACCCGTAGTGGACCCTTGGCCAAAGACACGGTCAAAACCGGCTTAACCGTTGACGTCAGCGAATGTCGTCCGGAACTTTTGCCGCGTTCCCCAAATTTCACCTAAACACTTCAAAATCTACCTTTATGAAAGTTGTCCATCTTGTTGAGGGACACAACTTTCATGTAGATTGGCATTTCAAATTTTGGGTGGAAATTGGTGAAAAACTTGATCGACTGACAGTACCCCTGTTTTCCAGAACATGCCGACATTCAATATTGGCACGACGTTCCTGCCAAATCCGTTGAGAAAAACACTATATGGCCTTTTTGAAAGCTGTAGAGGGTAGCTAGATCTACAACTTTCCTATTCATTGCTTTATGCACTTCTATTCAATTTTTGGGAGAAACACGTGCCTGAGCTGGGTCGTCCGAAATAAACGAGCGCCGAGCGCGGCCACGCCGCGACGCCGCGCCGGCCGCGCGCGCGCGCGCGCCCCGCCACGGGCCTCCGCCGCCTCGGCGTCCGGGCCCGCCGGCGCGTGTTCCCGAGGGCAGGCCGCGCCCTCCCTTGGCCGCCGCACGCCTCCCGACACCTTGGACACGGGAACGCCTTGAATTCGGGCGGCCGTGCGACCCCCCTCGACGGACCGGCGGTCCTTCGCCGTTGTCCGCCGCGCGCCTCCCGAAGCCTCCTCCCCGTCGGTCCACGCGGCCCCTAGGGAGCTGCGCGCGAGTCGCTTAAAAAGGGGAGCCGGTCCCCGGCCGCGGCACACGCTCGCCCTCCGCTCCTTGCTCCGCCGCCCCCCCCCCCATGGCCGCCACCGTCGAAGTCCCCCGTCCGCCCGCGGTCGCCACGGTTTGAGCACTCCCACGAGACCGCGAGCACCTACCAAAGCCCCCCAAGCCACTCGTAACCCCGCCCGCGCCCTCACCTCACCGGGAACGGGCGCACGGCGCCGGCCGCCGCCACCGCCGCCGAGCACCCCACCGCCGGCCACCGCTCACCAAACCAGTGCCCCAAACCAAGCCCCTAGACCCCTAGGACCCTCCTCCGCCCCTTCCCCGGCCAGAACCCGCGCCGGCCTCGCCGGATTTCGGCAAGCCCGCACCGGCCGGCCAGCCGAGGACCACATTGCAAACGGCCAGATCTTTCCAGGGGTCTCAGTGAAAGGTATAACTTAAATAGTACTTGAGAGTTGGCTGATTCTTGTAAATTGCGTAGAAAATCACAGACAAATCAGAAAAATGCAAGGCCAATTTTTTTGGTTTCGTGGTGAATTATTCTACAACTTTTATTATTCTGGCCTGAGCTAATTCCTGTTAGTTTTTGCATGAAAAATACAAATGTGAAAACCCTAGATCTGCAATATCTCAAAAACCATAAATCCTCTGTAGCTAATATTTGGATATGTTGTGTGTTAGGTCATGACTAGCTCCTATGCCAAACATTGCACAAAGTTATGATGTAAATCTTTTTATAAAAATGTTTTTCCATTTCTGCCAGAGCTGCATAAATGATTTTTCTTGTTAAGTATATTTATGTTCTTGAGCCAACTTGTGCACACTTTCTTGTAATGCCAAAAGACATCCTGTGACTTAATCATGAATTTTTGATTAACAGAAATGATAATTCCTGATTTATGCATGTTTTCCTTTGTAAATTAATAAACCAAGTTCAGTAGAGTTTCCATGTGAACATGCTGGTTCTTTAGGCTTGTTTAGGACCAGAGACTAGGCACAAGAAAGTTTGGATCATTTTGATACTTATTTATTTTTATATGCATTTAAATGTAATCACTAGCTAGCCTTTGTTATTTTCAATAATATTTAATTTCCTAGCATCCAACACTTACATGTGGGTCCAATGGACCAGGATAGGTGCTAGTAGGCTTAAGAAACACTCATTTAATTTTTGGTAATTTAATTGATTAATAAAAGGCTTAAATGCCCTTTTAATATTAAAGGGAAATTAAATAAAGAAAAATCCCTAATTAATTCTTTTCCTTTTTGAAGAGTATTATTTAATATAATTAAAAGATATTTAATTAGCATCACTGATAGGAAATTAATCCATAAATAAAAATATTAATTCCACCCTTGTTGGTAAAGATAAAATGAAATGAAGCTTTCACATGAAATGATAAACTTACTAAAAACCTTTAATCAAATGTGGAATAAAAGAGTAACCCCTGTACACCCAATAACCTTCCTAAAATAGAAACCTTAGATGAATGCTTGTTAAGGTGAAAGTGACCAACTAGAGTTGGATATGACAACAAACTATCACATCACCTAAAGTGCATTGCATTCCGTGTAGATCTTCCGGGCGGAGATTACTCCCTTGTCCCGGAAACCGAGGAAGGAGGAGCGGAAGGTTCTCTGCAGTACGTGGAAGTGCTCGACACCGAGGGTGCCCAAGCTAACCTAGCTGACGAAGGCAAGCTCCGGTGCATCTAACCTAATTTTCAAATTCTTTATTCAATTATCTATGGATGATTGTGCATTTACGTTCAGGAGTTGAATGAAACCCTAGATGCATGATCCCTAGGTACCTTTGTCCTTACTAGTATGATAGGTCGCTAGCTGCTAAGCTTTAGGACCGTTACAAGTCGGGTGATGACCTCACTCGAGAGAATAGGTTCCTAGATAGGAATCATATTATATCCTAAATGGATTGCTCACGTGGTAAGAGCATGGGATCTGGGCTCCGGTCCAGTGGTTATGTGGGTTAAGTTTTTGAACGTACTAAGCACATGCCGGTTATGGGGCCGGTAAGCCTAGTACCTTAATGAGGCGGCAAGGGATCCTACCGTTACTACTCTTGGGATTCGTAGTAACTGTGAAATCCACCCACTCGTGGATCGTCTTGATGTCTGTGAAAAGGCCATCAATCTCAACCCACATTCCTACAGCTATTTCTTGTCGTCGTCGCCTGCCATGGTTAGCGCAAACATGAAACAAAAACAGACGCCAACACAGGGGTGGAACATCTCACAAAGGCGCTCAAACTAATGTTGTTATCAAATTCTTATATGTTCTTACCACCCACACATGGGAGACCTGCAACCAACCGGTGGAACTCGCGAAAGATTGGAGGAGCGATTGCCTAGAGAAACAAAATCTGCTAGTCGTAGAAATATGTGGAGTTTTAGGTAGGCTGCACTCAAGTCAAGGAATAGCACACTCAAACAATAATGCAAAGTTGAATGATGGTGCTAAACACGAAACAAATGTTGTTGGCAACAAGTGAAAATGAAAAGACAACAAGTAAGGTGGAGAGGGTGTAGCAAATGGCTATTTTTTGCTTTTGTTTTTTTGACCTACCGCACCACGGAACAGGGATGGGCGATCGAGAGGTGGCTGTGCGACAGGTGTGCGCATGAGGTGGCAGATGGATGAGCAGCAGAGATGAAACTAGGGTTACAAGAAAAGATGGAACAAAAGGTAGAAAACACAAGTAACCAGCAACAATTGAACACGTAAGCACACAAATTCAACAAAGACACTTATTGAAAGAATGTGCAAGGCTAAACGGTTGCTAGGGAAAAGATCTAACCTGAAAGTAAATTTTTGTTGGGTTTTTTGTGGACTGTAGGAAGGGGAAAACAATAGATAAAACTCACCGATCAACGTGGAAAGTTGAAACCACTTGATAGAGGTGAAGTGCCCGATCTTTCGGTGAGTGGAGATAACTTCGATCTGGTGGTAGGAGACCCTCACGATCCGACTACGACGAGCGAGATTCGAAGCGCCAATGCAATCGCTGAACCAACTCCCGATGGTTACCAACCTTGCCGGCGCAAGATCAGCCTGATCACGAAGATCAATTCCTGTGCGCAATCGAAAAAACGAATAAGAATCTGAGGCGAGCAATATTAATATCACTCGAAGGTGGAGTTCTGAATCACAGAGGACAACACATATTTGTGTGTGTTCTGGTGTAGCTAAAGCTAGATGTAAAACAAAAATCAAGTTGTAAAAGATACAGGACTCTGACTAATAAAGGGGGCGCAACCCCTAGGGGAAGGGCGGCCAGCAAAGGGGGCACAGCCCTAGTGTCATGGGTGTAGGGGTGCAACCCTAGGTGCCCTCTTGGGCCAGTCCTAGGCGCCCACGCACAAGGCCTCCTGTTGGGCCAGCCTTCAGTCTTTCGGGCTTTCATTCTTCAGCATCATGACGAAGTTGAATCTCTTGCACGGGTCCGAGTAATTGGCCCAAAAGGTGGTGTCGAAGATGGTGCTGCCGGTGCTGGAGTAGGAGAAGGTGCTACTGGTATAAATGTACTCGTGGTGTCCTCATCACCCTAACGGCGACGGCAATGACGACGACGACGACGGCGACGACGGCGGAGACCCTGGCGATGATGACCCTTTTGGATGCATCCGATGTGTTATGCGGCTTGCCGTCACTCCATCTCGGAGCTCTATGCATCGATCGACGAGTGTTTACAAACCATGGAGGCGATGAGGCAGCGCATGGAATATTTGGAATGCGTGGTTGAAGACGACTATAAATTTCTGAATTGTAACGTGCGGAAGTTGTTCGGCATGGTGTGGAACATGATGGGCAAGTGGGGCAATAGCTACAGGAAGTACCACTAGATAGAGTTTTCCCCCTTAGGCTTTTTGTATGATACGACGAGGACGTCGTATGATTGTATCATGGGGGAGAGCTAGCTATCTGGCCTTTTGCTTTAAGATTAGTTATGATTTGGTTTAGTTTTCACGAGAGTGTGAGAGTCTTAGGGTCTTAAGTTTTAGGAGTGTGCTTTTAAAATTTTTTGAAAGTTTAAAGTGTCTTAAAGTTAGTGTTCGTGTCAAGAAAATCAAATAAAAAGAGTCATTTAAATTTCTGTCTCTTGTGATGCTTTTCTTACTTGTTTGTTGTCTTTAATTTTTGATAAATAAGCATAGGTATTTGGTTTGAAACATTTACCATGGTGCTTAGTGGAGTTTCTACCTCTAAAAGTTCTCGCATCATGCTGATCTGGAACTTCGTTTTGGTTGTGCTATGTTTGATGCTTAAATTTGGAGGAATTTAATTCTGAAAATTATTGAAAAACCCTTGTAATAAAGGTTAGCGAATTCTCTTTTTCCAAATTCAGAGTTTAAGAAAAATCCTATACAAAGCCAAACTTATTTTTCGCTCCACCATAGGTGCGATTAGCATAATGAGTTGGGCAAGGATCCTTCTCTCTTGGAAGTTTTGATTTCGAGCAATGATCATGTCCTTGTACTTTTCTTTTGTTGCTAGCCTCGTCATGCATTCGGTAATGTGACTTTCACATCAGAAGTCCCGTACATCGCCGAATTCCATACCCAAACCTTTATATCTCTTTTGTACATCGTGTTCCTTGAACACAACCTATTCTCAATGTTTCGTCTCATCTCTAGCATAGATTTTGTTTTAAATTCAGATTGTGTTTATGCAAGAAAGAGATGAGTGAAAAGAGAGATAAAGATGTCAAGAGAAAGAAAACTAAAGAAAAAATATGTGTATGGAAAAGAAAGAAAAGAAAAGAAGAAAAAGAAAGAAAGAAAGAGGAATGGCAAGAAAGATATGAAGAGGATGAATCAAGTGAAAGATAAATAAAGTGCAAGGAAGGATGTCATGTTGTTGAGAGACAAAACTTCCACTCTTTTTCCAACCATGTGCAATCTGACAACGAGGACGTGATCGGTGCCTCATAGTCTTATTTTCTTTTTCCTTTGAACGTGTCCACCATTCTATATCTTCTTATCCTTGATATCCCCATATATGGTTTAATTCTCATGATCATTGGCTTTGAAAGGTAGACAACCATTAGAGGAAGTTCTTAGCTTGACAATACTTGTGTTGATTGTACTAGCCATACCTATGGATCCACTTTACATGTTACATGAGAGACTTGTGGGAGGTGAGAGTTTTATGAAAATTGTTTAGGATAGCCACTTCATATGAGCGACATGTGAGAACTTGGAGAAAGGTTTTTGTCTAATACTTGTTGCAGGAATTTTATTTTTGAAATCATGAAAACCCTCCAATGGAAGCAAAGAAGTAAGCATGGCTAAAATTGAAGACCTCGAGTGAAGAGTTTGGTTGTGGGGTAAATCTTGATTTGGTACAAATTCTAAACACCCATGTTTATGTTTGATGATCATTGCTTTATGTTTATTGTATTAAAGATAAAAGATTGACTAATTTGTGAAGAAAGAATTAGCGGAGCACGATTTGAACACCTTGGACAAAGTTCTTTTATGAGTACTTGCTCGACAACGAGCAAGACCTAAGCATGGGGGAGATGTTGACGGTGTATTTTGGTACACAAAACATGTTCATTACACTTTGGTTTGGATTTGATTATGAAACTACCCGCCACTAGGCACACTAATCATATAACATGTTCATCTTCGTGTGTGCATTTGGAAGTGTTATGTTTATGTAGGAAAACATGGACATAAAGGACGGATTCACAACAAGTTCAAGGAGCAATTAAGGAGTCTTGTTCGTGTTTATTAGCTTGATGAAATCCCTTCCAATGGTGGAAAGGACCAAAGTGTTACAAAGGAACATCCCTGAGGATTGAAGCGTAAAAGACCGATCTTCATGTAAGGAGAACCTCCATCTTGGACGCGAGGATGACATCATCAAAATAGTGCAAATAGAGGGGGCAAAGTGCATAAGTACATGAGGTCCCACGGGAGTGAAGGGGCCACCGAACCGGGCCGGGATGGGCCTAGACCGGTCGGCCCAAGCCGGCCAGCCTGACCCACTCCGGGGGTCAGTTCGGCCCTCCTTCTGTTGCACCCGAAGGTCCTTCAACCCCAAGTTCATGGAGGCGCTGCCATACGCAAGACAGAAAGCCATTCACACCGAGAGGCCATCCACAAGCTAGAGAGAAGAGGAGGGAGATCGTTCGGGAGAAGGATCACTCAACTCGAAGGAAGCACCCATAAGTGGAGAAGAAGAAAGACATTGTCGGAAGCGTCACCATGATCAACGGTGCCATGTCTAGCACCTTGATGAGGTAATCTTCTCATTTGTCCATGGGTTGTAATCGAACTTGAAGATGTAACCGCTACTTTGTTTGGTTATCTATCTATCATCTAGTGTTGAAGAAGATTTGATGTTTAAGGTTAGCTACCATGCTGTAAAGGGAGTAAGATCTCAATGCTCCCTTGGATCCATTCAATACGCCGTGTCCATCATAGGTCTAGTCACGAATACCTCCGTGTAGTGACAGTACGGGGGGAGGGAAAGGGCGAAACCGTGGTCACAACCCCCGATAGATTAGATTGGTTTTCATATCTTAAGCGGTTGCATGTTCAAGTATCGTAGACCCTTGGGCAAGTGTCTTTTACATATTTTGTTGGTTTAATCGTTCTCTCTAGTGTAGTGTAGTTGTTTTCTAGTTTAACCGTAGATTAGGATTTGGGTAAGCTAGTAACTAGAGGTAGATCAAATGCGTGTAATCCCCTTGCTCCGCGGATTGATAAAAACCTAGGGAATCCCCGTGGTGAAAAAGGTGTAGGTCCGTACGCTTGCAGATCGTAGGTGGATACGAGTTTTATCTGTCGACATTGCCGCTTTGCTCGTCTTTGTGCTTTCTTTATGCATGATCAAGCTAATGCTCTCATTAATGCAAATCTGAAATTTAATTCAAATGCTAGCTTAATCCTCTGTGGAGGTTATGATAAAGATGAAGACCCATAGTTTTTATCTTGCTCTTAATTTTGGATGGGTTAAAGATGATTTATTCTCATTCTTAAAAGTTATGCTAACCTTGTCATTAATATCTCTTGCATGTTGCTCAACCTATGCAAAGACTTATATTTAATTGAGTGCAAAAACTCACTGTACAAGATTTATTTTTGGTGCATTGATTCAAGGCTTGATTTCTTTGGTTCAAGACTAAGAAGCTAGTCATTTCGTTTTTGTGTATTTATCTTATTTGTAGCCTTTTCTATCCATGCATTGTAAGTTTCCACATCGGAAATTTTGCAAACCTCGCCGGATATCCACCCACAAACCCAAAATATCTTTTTGTGTTTTACCACCTTGACCACAACCCAATTTTTGAGTACGCATGAATATGTTGAGGAAGATCACAAGAATGAAAGTGCCAAAATTAAAGATTCATTTTGGGAGACCTTGAAGACGACATAAAGGGTACGTGAAGGATCCCTGGAAGATTTCAAGTGTTTCTCTCTAGGAAAATTTAGGATTTTCAGTACCTACCTTGGCACAAAAACTTCGTCACCTCTTTGCCCAAAGATGTGCAAGCATGGGGGGGAGCTGCCAAGAAGGTAGAAGGTAGGTACTAATGTAGTCTAGAGTTTAAGGGAGTAAAAAAAGAAAGCAAAAAAGAGAAAAAGAGAAGAAAAAAGAAAAAATGATGAAAAGAAAGAAGAAATAAAGAGAGAGAAAAAATATGTGTATATAAATGTCAAGGGGTGAGACCTAGCAGATCCGCAAGTGGGCTACCAAGGCGGTTGTAGGTTGATTGATGGGGGATCGGGACCTAAGAGCATAGGTGGTAGTTCTCAGATGGAACTAGGAACTCGGTGAGGATGGCAATGGACCCGAGGGTTTAGACTAGTTCAGGCCTACGGAGAGTAAAACCCTACATTCAGTGTGGTGGAATTAGGCGTGAATGGTTGAGTCCCCTCGAATGGAGCTCTAGGCCACCTTATATGGCCAGCGGACTAGGACTTCCATTTCAGGTCGGTGGACCCTCATCGGGGTTGGTTATAGATTAGGAAGGTTTCCTTCCATGATCACAGAGAGGATCCCGTGATCCTCGGATCTACTAGAGGCACCACACCGCGATCTAGGGAGAAGCTTGCGTCACAAGCCCGGCAGGTCTTCCGGAGTCTGGATGACATCGTCCAAGGTCTTCCAAGGTCACTGGGGTTGTGGATAAGATCTCTGGGCCCACTTGCAGGTTGGCGGGGCTTCTGGCAGGTTGGGTCCACTTGACAAGGACCTCTGGGACCCTAGTCGGTGGGGACCCATGGGTACCCATGTCTCTCAAGCCCCCGATCGACGTGTAGGTGAAGCGGCTGAGACGAAGTCGTGTCGAGGCAGAGCGAGGACATGATGCTGGTGAGGTCGCGTAGGGTGCTCGGGGATCAAAACGAAGAAAATCCTCCTGAGCGCGTACAAAGGCGAACATAAAGCTTCTGGAGAGCAGGTCGAGGGGCTTGAAGTGAAGACAAGGCACTGTCGTTGCATGAAGTACCGTCGACCTGACCGGAATTAGGTAAGACCAACATACCTTCGAGGAAGGTCTGAATACTAACCAATAGGGAGGTCAAGCGGAGATGTGACAGAAGCATGCTTCTAGTAGGTTGAGGTGACGTCAGAGAAAGAGGGCATCACGAGACGCACTCGTGGAGTAGCCCCCGAGCAATAAGGTGACCTGGAAGGTCTGGTTGATGCTCGAAGAACAAGTAGAAAACCTACGGCCTTCTGCTTGAGGAAACAGATGTTCATCCCTTGGGATAAGACAAAGGAACGAGAATCTTCACAGAGGAGCGCCGGGTGTCAGAGCTCATTGTTGTGTAGTGACTCACGGGTGCATTGTGCAGGCGCAGATCCTGTCCCTGAGCAGAAATGCCGCTACCGCTGCTAAAATACAAGGACCGAAAAGATGTCATCAGACCCGCAGCAGACGTGTCTGGGCTTCCACTAGCGGATAAGGACCTCGTGCTCCACGTGCAAATAGTGCTGCAGATAAGGTTGCCACACCTAATGGAAGATGAACAGTGGTCGTTGCTGAGATCCATTGCTATAAATAGGTGGTCTAGATCCTTGCTTCTTGAACCAAGTGAGAACACCATGGTAGCACTGCTTGATAATGTAGCTATACCCTTGTCTTGTGTTCGTCCAGCCGAGCATAGAGCTAAGGTGTCATCTCTTGGAGCTAGAAGAATGCTTCGAAGTTGGGAGAACTCCACCAACCTTTGTGCCCGCACCCAGCGAAGAATCCAGGTGCAGCATGGGCAGTACATGCTTTGACGGACCTTGTGAGCAAGGGCCTAATATGGTGTTAGATGCCACTGTGCTGCGCCGAGAAAGGCTTGAGGTGAAGCTCGTCCCATTGGAATCTTGTGAGAGCACCCTAGCAAAAGATGGGACTCCACAGGAAACCTTCTGGGGCTATAATAGAGGTGGCTGTGTGGCAGCCTCGGCTCCATCGGCGGTGGAGGTCTCCAAGTAGGTCCCTGAAGCTAGAAGAAAACTTGCGACACGCTTCATCAGTCTAGGTTGCGTCGCAGGTACCATGTAAGATAGATCAGGACCTTTAACATGTTTCTATCTTGTAATTTGGCCTTGGGCCAAGGTCTTTTGTAGCTTTTGAAGCTTTTATACACATGTGTTGCATGGTAACTGATGTGCGTCGTTGCTGTAATTGGGCGCTCGGGTCAGCAATGGCGTGGCCAAGGCCCCGGCAAGGCTATGGTAATACACCAACCTTAGGAAGGTCATAACGACTGACGAAGGAGTCCGTGTCGACCTACATCGATACGACCGCTGCACAGTGGCGCAGCACGGGGGCGTCAACCCTGGGCTCTGTAGGTCGAAATCGACCTAGTAGGCGACGAGGTCTCAGCGAAGCGCTGTAAGTGGGACCAAGAAGGTCATTAATGGGCAGTAGAGCCATTAAGCGAGAGGCCGTTGATAGGGGAGCCGTTGTAGGTCATTGCAACTTAGAAGGCATGTAGGTGACCAGGACTAAGGGATGTGAGAGAAACACATTAAGAGAAGGTCGAAGAGACCTGGGAGGCTGCTGACGCCTGGGCGACCTAGATCAGGTCATTTGTAGGTCGCTGGAGACCTTGAATGCTATGTCGGGGTTTTTGATGTTGCGGGGGCTTAAAATGAGGCATAATGAGTCCATGTCGGCCGAAACGTTGCTTGAAGGCGGGTGGACGCAGATTCCCGCACAGGACTAGCCGTTACTGCCAATTAGCCGTTAGGCCGGAAAAAGCCGCTGGGCGATAGATCCATTGAGGACGCCAGACTATTGGGTCGCCGTGATTTGCGCCGGGTAGATGTTGAGGCGCGTCCGCCCGTTGTGCCGCTGGTGCCTGGTTATATAAGGCCGATCCGCAGCCCAGGGGTCTCCACTTGCTTCCATTTCCACTCAGTGCTAGGGTTCTGCTGTCGTGTAGTGTTTAGAGAGAACAGCAGCACCGCCGAGCTTAGGTCCACCGCCGCCGCAACCTCGCATGCAAACCAAGTCCCTTGTGCTTTTTAGATCCAAGTCCACCGGCTTTCAGGAAGAGAAGGTGGAGAAGGCTCCCGTCCCGGATCCGCGCACCGCCTGGGAGGCGTCCACGGTGACAGAAGAGCAGATCTAGTCACTGGCGAACCACGGGCTGCTGAGGCCCAAGTCGCAGGTCGACTCGAGGCCGACGGCGGGCGAGGAGTTCCCGACGGAGGGGACCGGCGAGACCGTCGTCTTCCTCACACATATCGAGTGCGGGTTCGTCGTCCCGGCGGGCAACTTCCTGTGCGGCCTCCTCTACTTCTACCGCATCGAGCTAGTACATCTGGTGCCGATCTCGATCACCATCATCTCCACCTTCATCCACCTATGCGAGGCCTACCTCGGCATCCTGCCACATTTCCACCTGTGGCACCACTTCTTCGAGCTGAAGAAGACGGGCAAGGCCGGGGTCATCAGCAGCGTCGGCTTCATGTTGCACCGGAACATGAAGTCGGAGTACATCGACCTCGCACTCCCCGACAACACCACCTGCTAGAAGGAGAGGTGGTTCTACATCCACAACCCCACGCCGGCGCTCAAAGCCAGGACGGGGCGGGCTCCGGTCCCATACCCAGAGTGGACCAACCAACTGGTGTCGTGGGACACTGAGGAGCTGCAGCCCCTGCTGGATGACCTGGAGAAGCTCAAGGCGGAGGGGCTCACCGGTGCCGCAGTGGCCATCAGCTTCTGCCGCCGCCTCATCTAGCCTCTCCAGGATTGAGCCCACCCGACCTTCGTGTACTAGGGCCAGTCCGACCCTACTCGAGTCGTGCAGCGCAAGGTCCCAAATGCGGAGATGATGGCCCATGCGAAGAGCATCTTCGGCAGGCGGATCCGCAACCGGGAGTGCCTCAAGGCACTTGGGATATACAGTTCCTCCGACCCAGTATGTCTTCGACCTTGATGTGCATCCAAGTAAGAACTTTAAAAGTTTTTTGTCTTAGGTCTGATTGAGTTGTCACGTCTTGTGTTTGCAGCACCACGACAGCATCTACGGTGCCTGGCACCACTGCGCGATGAGGATCTGCGCAGTTCCAAGGTTTGTGATGCTGCAGACGTACAGGCAGCACCAGCTCCTCCCGTCAATGAGTACATCTCCGACTCGACGGTGGGGAGCGGCGATGAGGCCCCTGCCATGTCGTGTAGGGTGCCGTCCAAGGTTGTTGCGCCGCGGCGTACACAGCAGGCGACAGGGAAGATAGCCGCCTCCCGGGCCGCGGCCACGATTGTCGTGACCCAAACTGCAGAGGCGAAGAAGAAGAAGAAGAAGACGAAGAAGAAGAAGAAGAAGAAGAAGAAGAAGAAGAAGAAGAAGAAGAAGAAGAAGAAGAAGAAGAAGCGGACCGGGTCGATGGTGTCGGTGGACACATCGAGGCATCGACGTCGACGACGATGGGGCCGACTCCATGTCGCCGAGTGCAACTGCGGCTCCGTCTATGAGGACACCTCGCAGGGCGGCGACGCCGGAGAAACAGGCAGTGGAGACGCCCCACCAGACGTCAACAACTCAAGAGAACCCCAGGTCGAGCACCGACATGATGGGTGACCTTGGGTCGCACAAGAGGGCTAGGAAGGCCCCGCCTAATCCCTACAAGCCCGTCCTCAGGTCGGCGACCAAGTAAGTCAAGAGACCTACTTCTTGTCCCACTTGGTCTCCCAGCTCATATACAATTATTTGATTGAGGTCTTTTTCTCGTGTGCAGAGCTCCCCTGATGACATCGGAAAGTGGAAACAACACCTCAGGCCAAGAGGCATTTGGGAGCAAGGCCAAGGAGACGCTGGTGGCGGAGTCGCCGACGGTCTCGACAGCCGATTTGATGAGTGCAGCCAGCGGGAGTAGAGTGATGGCGGCGTCCGAGGCGGACAAGGCCGGGACCAGTACTACTCCTGCCACTGAGGAGGAGGGTGGCGACCTCTTCATGGCCGACCCGCTGCCGACTTTGGACCCGCATGCAGCCGAGGCGGGAGGTACGCACGTGGAGGATGACGTGCACCGGTGCCTATACGTCGGCACCCCGTGGGAGGCGGAAGTCATCGCCGATCGCCGCGACGTCGATGAGTTCAAGGAAGCGTCGCGCATAATCGAGCTCGTGCTGGCGGTAAGGTTCCTTGCTAAGACCTTGAATTTCTTGCTTTGGGTCGTTGTATCCCGCGAATCCCTCAAACTATTTTGCCTCTTGGTGCAGTCTATTGCCGAACGGGCGCAAGCTCGCGCAGGTCTGCTACGGGAAGCAGCCAGCGTCCACGCAGAGGCCGCTGCAGCCCACGAGGCAAAGTTGCAAGCCCAGGTCGAAGCCATGCAGGAGATCCAGCGCGTGAAGGAGGCCATGGTGCGCCAGGCGCAGAAGGAGGCGGTCGCCCTTAAGAAGAAACTGGAGGTCGCCAAACAGAAGGCGAAGGATGCGGCTTCCGACCTCCAGGTCATGATAGAGGGTATGTTTCCAAGGTCGGCTCAAGTTAACTCCGTGCACTTCGTGAGTCCTTGTTGTTGAGTTTTCGACCTTGAATCATTACAGGCGCCCAGGAGACCGAGGACGCCCTCGGGAAGGAGGTGGCTGAGGTCAAGGACCAAGTGACGGCCATTAAGGAGAAGACTGTGGAGGTCTGCATGGTAAGTGTCTTGTCCATCGTTGTGAGGTGGCTCGATGTGGCGCAACTGGTAGGTGAGCATGTTTCTGAGTTTGCTTGCTTGAAATGCAGGTCTAGAGAAGGAGCTTTGAGGACCATGTGTGGTTCGAGGACCGGTGGATGGTCGCTTCCTCGTGTGATGAGTGATTGACAACGTTGTGTGGACCGATTCTTGGCTAAGTATTGCAGGTGCGGGTTGCGGCTTGACTCGTGTTGGTGCGGGTGAAGAACAAGCGCGAAAGGTCGTCGCGGTGAGGCCTCCGGGTGTGGAGAAGACAAGTAGGCTTTGTTCGAGGGACCCGGTGGCCGGCGGGGGTCAAGTGCGGGCCGCATGGTGGCATGAACAAGCAAGATGAAGTCGGGGACGGTTTCTTGGTAGAGCCTCAAAACCAAGGTCGAGCCGGGACTACGTGGGAGCCGAGTCATGAGTGGAGATTGGCGGAGGCTACACCGAGTTCGCGGGGTTTGCAGTGGTTCACCAGAAAACCACTGGGTTACTCGGTTGAGCCACAAAACCGAGGCCGAAGACTCGACGAGGAGGTGCGGCCACCCAGGCCGGTTCAACCGCCCGGGGGGGGCGGTCAGACCGCCTGGGGTCGGTCAGTTCCCCGGGGCCGGTCTAACCGCCCAGGGGGGGCGGTCCGACCGCCCCACGGCCGCCGGCGCCGAGAAGCTTCGAAGCGGAGGACACGCGTCGGGATCGCAAGGCTTGCGTCGAGGCTACGCGAGGTGCGGTTGCCGGGCATCCGTCCGATGGTGAAGACATCAAGAATTCCAAATCCGCCCTTGAGGGGCATGTATCCCTAGTCATTAGTGAAGGGCATTTTAGACATTCGGTTGCCGCCTATATAACCCAAGAGGTGAGAGGTTGGCGGCCAACTCTTGGAACCCTAGCCCATTTGTTTTTCCATTTTCGTTCTCTATTTTCTCTAGGATTTTAGAAGGCTAGCTTGAGAGCTTCATGTGAGATCTAGAGAGAGGGATGGATGTTTGGGTGGCAAGCTAGACCTTGTACGAACCATTCATGGCATGTATAGAAGGTTTGGCGTTGCTCATCATGGTGGTTTTCTCGTCTCTTTGGTGTTGATTTTCGGAGCTCTTTTTGGCGGTGTTTTGAGAACGATTTCTTGGGGTTTTTGGTGGGTGTCACGTATGAGGATCTTGTGCCTCTTTGGCTGGTGACTTTGCCCCCAAATCCCCTTTGAATCGGACTCGATTTGGTGGTTTTCCGAGTTGGGCGAGTTCTTGACCTAGAGAAGCGATTTCTTCGATTCCTCTTGATTGTGAGCGTTTCGGGTCGATTCCTTTGAGGTAGAGGTTGCCCAGGAGGTAACCCAGCTATCCCCGAAGTTTGGCTGCAATCCGTGGAGTGATTCGGGAGATTGGGCGCGAGGAAGTTGAGGTTTGACCCGCGGGTTCGTGTTCTGGAAGGGGCGGTCTAACCGCCTACGGAGGGGCGGTCTAACCGCCGGGGGTGTTTCCGGGTCAAAGTTTTGTTTCGCCGGATTTTCCTCCGTGAGTTTGTTCGCCTTGATCGGAGGAGTGTCCGGGTGAAATTTGGAGTCGTTCTCGCGCGGTTTGCTAGGTGTTCTTGGTTGGAGTTCGTTGCTGGGTACGGGGAGGTTAGACCGCCCCGGTTAGCCGGTCTAACCGCCCCTAGGCCCTTGGGTGAAGTTTTGGTTTTCGCCAAGATTTTCTCGGTAGCTAGCATGGCCTTGACCGAGAGATCTCGTTGGTGAAACCGTGGTGCGTTTTGGTGCTCGGAAGAGGCGTTTCGGAGGATTTCTTGGTTGCCGGTGGAGGCGGTCTAACCGCCCCCTATACCCGGTCTAACCGCCCCCTCGGTTAGCCGGCTTTCGAGTTGTTTCCGCTGTTGGTGCTGCGTGTGTGTTGTGATTGCTTTGGTAGAGTTTGTTCCTAGGACCGGTAGCACTCCGGTGGCTACGTGGTTTTGGCAAACGGGAGGTAGAAGTGCGGAGCGTGTGATTTCGGGGGTCGGACCGAGCTAGTTCGTCTTGTCGGAGTTTCAATCTCCCTCGAGAAGAATTTTTATCGGCTCCCATTCACTCCCCCCTCTCTCGGTCGCCTTATCGGTCCTTCAAGTGGTATCGAGCCGGTTCGGGTCTTTGTTGACTCTAACCGATCTAAGATCCAAGGATGGCGTACCGAGAACGGGGTTCGGGTCCTCCACACTTCGATGGAAAGAACTACCGGATGTGGAGCAAGCGGATGGGTGCGTTCCTCCGCGGAAAGGGTCGACTCGTGGGATGTCACGGTGGACACGGGATATGTCCGGCCGATGGATTTCCTTGCTCCGGGGTCGAGGGACGGATTCGACGCCAACAATAAGGCGGTCGACTACTTGTTTCGTGCTTTGTGTCGCCCCGAGTTCGATCGGGTGCACACCGAGCACTTGGCTTGTAGGATTTGGGCGGTGTTGAAGGAGGCTCATGTTGGGAACGCCCGGGTTCGAGGCACGGTTGTATGCGACCTACGGAGAGAGTACGAGAACTTCACTCATCTCCCCGGTGAGTCCATCGATGCCTTGTTCCGGAGGTTCACGGTGGTGGTGAACAACATGAGGGCCAATGTGGACGTGCTCCCGTACGATGATCATGATAGAGCGGTCAAGCTCTTACACTCTTTGGATCGTACGATATGGGGCGGAAAGTTCGAGGCCATAGTCGAGTCGAGAGGTACGATACTCGACGGTGAACGAGCCGTTCTCGAAGCTCAAGTCGGGCCGAGGTGGATAGGGGCATGACCGCCAAGCTCGAGGGACCGACCGACTCCCATAGTCTTGCCCTTGTTGGTGGTTCCAAAGGAAAGACTAACTCTAACCCATCCACCGGGATGTTCTCGTTTTCCTCTTTGATGTCTATGCCGGATGAGGAGTTTGATGACCTTGGAGAGGACGAGCCGGCGCCGTTGACGAGGCGGTTCGAGAGGCCGCACGAGAACCGTGTGAACATGAGGAGGAACACGAGGACCCGCTTCCGATGCGGCAAGCGGGACACTTCGTCGCCGACCGCCCGGAGAAGGCCGAGAGCAAGGACGGCTACAAGCACAAGCCGAGGAAGAACGACGACAAGTACCGTTCGAGGCGCGACCACAAGAGCAAGCACAAGAACAAGTACAAGGACGAGCGACGATCGAGGAAGAAGGAGGGCCGAGGCAAGGCCCGAGCGATGGTTGGAGCGAGCGACGTCGACTCCGGTTCCGCGTACTCCACCTCGAGCTCGAGCGGCGCCGACGACGAGGGAGATCGCCGCAAGAACAAGAGGTCGTCCAAGAACCCGAGCGGGCCGAGGCCGCTTCGCGAGAGACGGCTTCGTACCATGGCGCGAGCTCCGGCAGCAAGAAGAGTACACGGAGCGACTCGGACTGCGAGTCCGACGACGAGGTGCGTGATGAACTTCCCTTCTTGCGCCGGGAGAATGAGAGGCTTGGCTCTTTGCTTGATAACCGTGATGACATGCTTAGAGAGGCCAAGAAAATGAGGAAAGAGCTTAGGGCCTCACTCGAGGATGCTAGGACTAGAGTGGGCCGAGCTAGAGACACGGGTGCTTGATAGCAAGCTTGAGATTGATTCGCTTAAGGCTAGCCCCGTTGTTGCCGATGAAAATGATTGTGCTGATTGCTCCATATTCCTTGCCGATCTTGCTTTGTTTAAGGAGAAGCATGCCTCCAAGTGTGAGGAACTAGATGTGCTTAGGGTTGAAGTGGCTGAGCTTAAGTCTAGACCGCTTTGCTAGGTGCTTGCACTTCTTGCCCCGTTTTGCATGCTAAGATTGATGAGTTGCATGCTTACACTAGTTCGCTCGAGGCTAAATTGAAGGAACCCATGCCTACATCCTGCTCTACTTGTGAAATGCATGCATTGAAAAATTTGGAGCTTGCACATTATGTTGATCGTTTGCAGGATGAGAATGATGATTTGAGGAAGTTGATGGGTTGGTTGTCCGGTCACGAGCCTCAGTTGAGGATGATGATCGAGGCCTTTAAGAGGCAAGATGGTGAGGGGCTTGGGGCAAACAAGGTTGGTGAAGGAAGTGGAGAGAATATCCGGAGCCACCAAAAACCTACCACAAAAATGATTTCCCTCCAAAACCCAACCATCTTAGGAACCGACTAGACACAACCCCGGCCTCCACCTATATTTCCTACACCCACAAATGATCTCCAAAAGCCCATCAAGTTTGTGAGCACTTCGGGGAAAGTGTTCTTTGGGAAAGTGAAAGAGAAGGCAAGTGAGGAGAAATCGGTGGAGGAGTTGAGTGGAGAGAAACCAAGCGAGCGGCCCCAATCCAAGCCAAAACCTAAGCTTGTGAGGTTCCGTTGTGGCCATTGTGGGAAGGAAGGTCACAAGGATGAGTTTTGCTTCAAAAGGAAGCGGGGAAGAGAGGATGGCAAAGGAGTGGGCGAACAAGGATAGGTACAACCCTTCCCATGGTGTACCTAAGCCTCGTATGCCACCGCCCGGGGGTAAAGCCGTGGTGAGAAGTGTTCCGGCATGGGGAGATGCGAGTTCCCGCGGCCGAGGAGCCGTTCGGGAGGGGGCGGTCGGACCGGCCCGGCTAGGCGGTCGGAGCCGGCCCGGCCCCGGAGGGGGGCGGTTAGACCGGCCGGGCCGGGCGGTTTACCGGCCGGCCCCCGAGTGCGGGCGGAGTGGTTTTCGAGGTGGTAAGTCGAGAGGTCTCGGTGTCCGGAGGTGGAGTTGCGGGTGGTTGGTCCGGAAAGACGGCGGGTGGTCGGTTGCTAGGCATTCTCCCCCTCGAGGTCACTACGGGGATGGGAGGAGTCGTAGCTTTGAGAAGGAGAGGAGGGACGTTCCACGGGTTGTCTTCCGTGGTTTTGGTCCTCCTCCAGGCAGTGAGGGGTGGTTTCCTCGGAGTGGTTACCGAGGTGGTGTTCGTGGAGGTAGTTTTGGTAGGAGAGATGCGTGGTTGGTGCTAACCCCACTTTCGAGCAAATGGCTCGGCACTCGGTTTTCCTCTTTTGGTACTAACCCCGGTCTTGCCGAGTCGTTTGTTCGCTCACGTGCTTGTTTTTGAATTTCGGGTGGGAGACTTGAAGAACATTTGGTTGATTGACTCCGGTTGTTCGAGGCATATGACCGGGAGACGGGGGGTGGTTCTCAAGTCTCGTCCCGTGGTGACGAAGAGGTACATCACCTTTGGGGACAATGGGCGTGGGCGTGTGCTTTCGAGGAAGGTGAGATAAGAGTGAGTGACAAGATCACTGCGAGGCGAGTTGCTCTTGTTCAATCGCCGGGATACAATTTGCTTTCGTGTCTCGGTTGTTGGATGAGGGTTTTGAGGTGTTGTTTCGGCCTGGTGGTTCTCGGATTGTGGACTCTCGAGGGGACCTTGTACGTATGGTCGTTCCCGAGGGTCAGGTGTTTCGTGCTGATTTTTCTCAGTCTTCGGGTGTGGAGCGTTGTTTCTTGGCTGGTTCTTCGAGTGAGTTGTGGAAGTGGCATAGGAAGTTGGGTCACTTGAGCTTTGACCTTTTGTCACGCTTGAGTAAACTCAATTTGGTCCGAGGATTGCCACGTTTGAGGCTTGAGAAAGAGTTGGTTTGTGCTCCGTGTAGGCATGCCAAGATGGTGGCCTCTTCTCACCCGCCTCTCACCGATGTGATGACCGAGCGTCCATGCGAGTCGCTCCATATGGACCTTGTTGGCCCGGCTCGTGTGCGATCCGCGGGTGGGAAGTGGTATGTCCTTGTTGTGGTGGACGACTATTCTCGGTATGCGTGGGTGTTCTTTACGGAGGATAAGGGGGAGACGTTTGGTTTTGTTCGAGATCTAGTCTTGAGGTTGAGGAACGAGAGGCACGGAGATGCCATACGAGCTATCCGTAGTGATAATGGCTCGGAATTCGGGAACTCTCGTTTTGAAGCCTTTTGTCATGACTTGGGTCTTGAGCACCGGTTTTCAAGTCCGTATACGCCTCCCCGAATGGTGTTGTGGAAAGGAAGAACGAGGACCTTGTGCGAGATGGCTCGGACGATGCTTGATGAGCATAGGACTCCGAGGAGGTATTGGGGCCGAGGCGGTGAATACCGCATGCTATGTGTCGAACGAGGATATACCTCGAGTGCACAAGAAGAAGACATGCTATGAGTTGATGCATGGCCGCACACCCAAGGTGAGTCACTTCCATGTCTTTGGTTGCAAGTGTTTCATTCGAAGAAAGGCGGGGAAGTTGGATAAGTTTGAGGCTAGGTCCGTCGATGGCATTTTCTTTGGTTATGCATCTCATTCTAGAGCATATCGTGTGCTCAATCTTGAAACTAACCAAATCGTGGAGACTTGCGAGGTAACCGTCGACGAGACAGCCACGTAGTCAGCTTGTCTTTGAGTGTGCAGGTGATGATGAGCTTGGCGAGGAGATCTTTCAGGAGGAGGAGCATGAACATGGAGATGATGAGGATGGTGGTGCGGTGCCCCCGGCTGAACATGTACCCACTACTTCGACTACGATGATGGATGGACCCTCTGCTACACCTACAACGACAAATCAAGAACGAGGAGAAGCTGATGTTGAGGGGGAGGTAGCTTCGAGGCGAGAACCTCCCCGGCGAGTTCAAGTGGATCACCCAGCTTCGAGGATCATCGGCGACATGAATGAACGCACTACACGGTCGAGGGTTCGAAACAATTCCCATTTTGCTCATGCTGCATTTGTTGCTTCTTTCGAGCCCAAAGACATTGGACACGCACTATCGATCACAATTGGGTTAACTCGATGCATGAGGAGTTGGAGAACTTTGAGAGGAATCGGGTGTGGGAGTTGGTTGACCCTCCCCCGGGGTGTAAGCCGATTGGTACAAAGTGGGTGTGGAAAAACAAAGAGGGAGAGAAGGGTGAGGTTGTGAGGAACAAGTCGAGACTTGTTGCTCGGGGGTTCGGTCGAAGGAGGGGATCGACTACGAGGAGACCTTTGCTCCCGTAGCCCGTTTGGAGGCGATTAGGATCCTTCTAGCCTTTTTCGTGGCTAAAGGGTTCAAGTTACACCAAATGGATGTGAAGAGTGCTTTTCGAATGGAGTGTTGGAGGAAGAAGTGTATGTGAGGCGACCTCGGGGTTTGAGAGTGAGAAGTACCCCCACGGGTGTACAAGTTGAGGAAGGCGCCGTATGGGTTGAAGCGGGCGCCTAGAGCTTGGTATGGCGAGGTTGAGGGGGTTCTTGTTTGAGAGAGGCTTTGAGATGGGGAAGGTCGATCGGACCTTGTTTTTGCTTTGAGGCGGGGCAAAGATATCCCGATTGTGCGGGTGTACGTGGATGATATTGTCTTTGGTGGCTCGTCTAACTCTCTTGTTGCGAGGTTTGCGGATGATATGAGCGGGGAGTTTGAGATGAGCATGATGGGTGAGTTGCGGTTCTTCCTCGGGCTACAAATCAAGCAATCAAAGGAAGGAACATTTGTGCACCGAGGCTAAGTACACCAAGGACATTGTGAGAAAATTCAAGATGGAGGACTCCAAGGCTATGACGACGCCGATGAGTACGACTACGGCTCTTGATGCGGACGAGGAAGGTGAACATGTGGACCAGAAGGAGTACCGAAGCATGATCGGGTCACTCCTCTACTTGACGGCGACGAGGCCGGGACATACGTTCTCGGTGTGTCCGTGCGCTCGTTTTCAAGCGTCTCCGAGGACTTCGCATCGGCAAGCGGTGAAGCGAATTTTCGGTACTTGCGTCACACTCCCGACTTCGGCCTTTGGTACTCCGCGTCCTCTTCTTTGGCGCTTCATGGCTTTTCGTACGCGGATTTTGCCGGGTGTCGGTTGGATAGGAAGTCCACTTACGGGACTTGCCGCTTTTTGGGTTCTTCGTTGGTGTCTTGGTCTTCTCGTAAGCGGTCGAGTGTTGCTCAATCCACGACCGAAGCCGAGTATGTTGCCGCCGCTAGTTGTTGCTCTCGGCTCCTTTGGATCACCTACACCATGAGTGACTTTGGTGAGGAGTATACCCATGTCCCACTTCAATGTGATAGCACCGGTGCCATAAGCGTTGCTAAGAACCCGGTGCTTCATTCCAAAACCAAACACATAGAAGTGAGGTATCATTTCCGAGAGACAACGTAGAGAAAGGGAAGATAGCTTTGATCCATGTACCCACACATGACCAACTAGCCGATATTTTCACCAAACCCCTAGATCAAGCAACTTTCACTCGTTTGCGGGGGGAACTTGGTGTGTGTCGATTTCTTGAGTTGGGTGTGTGGGGGCTTTCGTTTGCCGGTGGTGTCGAGCCCGTTTTGCCTCCCCTCGAGGAGCCGGTTTGTAGCATATGTATAGCTCTTCTTTGTGCATTTCTTGCATTTGGCATGGCATATGTAACATGATGTATAGGCATCCTTGTATCTTAGATTGCATGCATTTTGTATCATATGCATCGGATAGGAAAAGCTTCTCCTATATACAATGTTTACCATGGGTTGCTACATATGTTCTTGTGAGCTTGTTTGATATGGTACGGTTGGTTTGGCTTAGCTCTTGATGATCTTGTTGAATGATCCATGGTTGATGGCTAATCTTTTGAAAAATGTCATATACATGCTCTCTCATGCGTAAATGCCTATATATGATCTTGACATGTCTTAGTGGCTTTGCTATGCTTACTTTGTGGTTGGATAGCTAGTTTATTGATCATATGGAGCCAAAGGCTCGTTTGCCATCATGAATGTTTAGCCCTCTTGCTTCATCTTGTGGAGGGGCATAAGTTCCTTTTTGTCGCAAAGACATTTCATGTACCATTTACAAATCTGAAAATGAAATGAAAAATGCTTGGAAAATATGTTCCCATGTCATATGTCTTGAAATTAATTTGCTTTGGGTGCTAAACCGTTGCATGATGCCTACCAATGAGAAGTCTCATACATAGAAGTAGGCACATGGCTCGGTGGCTTTGACATGACATGAGGTGCTTTTGGGTGTTTATGATGGTCTTGTGATTAGAATGGCTGTCCTAGCATGAAGTTTGAGTGGCTTGGCCATTTTGATATGTTTTGCTCATGTTTAGGTATTTGCTTGTGAGAGAGTAACTTTTCGCAAAATTACTCAAATCCTTTTTAGCATTGTCCAATGGTTGTGAAACTTGGTGATCACGTAGTTAACGTCATTACGAATCTGTCGAGTATCTAACTTGCTCATTTGGACTTGTGTAGCTCCTTGTGTTGAATTTTGTATATTCGAGAAGCTATATGTTGCAAGTTTTCGCATTTTGCCTTGATTCATGCATTGTCAACAAGGGGGAGAAGTTTGTGCATGTTTTGGGCACCTGGGAGTGTTTGGAAGGTGTTCCAATTGTTTCGGGCATTTTTTGAGCGAGTTTGGTGCGGGGCCGGTTTCTTTGGGCGGTCTAACCGCCCCCCGAGCGGTCGGTTCGGGCGGGGGCGGTCTAACCGCCATGGGCGAGCGGTCTAACCGCCCTGGGCAGTGTGAGCAAGTTTTGCTCTTTGTTGCATTCCGAGTTGCATTGATGCATGTGTTCGGGGGGAGTGTCGTTGTGGCTCGGTGGGAGCTTGCTTTTGTGCAGGGGGGAGTTCTTTGTGGTGTTCGAGTTGTCTTTGTGGTGGTTTCGCTCTTTGCGTGAGCTGTGTTTTGTCTCGGATGTGTCGAGCCGTTGCCCTTGCCTAAGGGGTCCAAGACTTGTCTTCTTCAAGTGATCTTGCTCTTTGCCTTTCTTTGGCTTTCGATCGCTTGTTGGGGTTTCCTTTTATTTTGTTTCTTTTCTTTTCCTTTTCTCTTATGTTACTTCATGTGAGTGTGTTGTCAATGCACTCATCAAGGGGGAGATTGAGGACCATGTGTGGTTCGAGGACCGGTGGATGGTCGCTTCCTCGTGTGATGAGTGATTGACAACGTTGTGTGGACTGATTCTTGGCTAAGTATTGCGGGTGCGGGTTGCGGCTTGACTCGTGTTGGTGCGGGTGAAGAACAAGCGCGAAAGGTCGTCGCCGGTGAGGCCTCCGGGTGTGGAGAAGACAAGTAGGCTTTGTTCGAGGGACCCGGTGGCCGGCGGGGGTCAAGTGCGGGCCGCATGGTGGCATGAACAAGCAAGATGAAGTCGGGGACGGTTTCTTGGTAGAGCCTCAAAACCAAGGTCGAGCCGGGACTACGTGGGAGCCGAGTCATGAGTGGAGATTGGCGGAGGCTACACCGAGTTCGCGGGGTTTGCGGTGGTTCACCGAAAACCACCGGGTTACTCGGTTGAGCCACAAAACCGAGGCCGAAGACTCGACGAGGAGGTGCGGCCACCCGGGCCGGTTCAACCGCCCGGGAGGGGCGGTCGGACCGCCCGGGGTCGGTCGGTTCCCGGGGCCGGTCCTAACCGCCCAAGGGGGGGCGGTCCGACCGCCCGGCCGCCGGCGCCGAGAAGCTTCGAAGCGGAGGACACGCGTCGGGATCGCAAGGCTTGCGTCGAGGCTACGCGGGGTGCGGTTGCCGGGCATCCGTCCGATGGTGAAGACATCAAGAATTCCAAATCCGCCCTTGAGGGGCATGTATCCCTAGTCATTAGTGAAGGGCATTTTAGACATTCGGTTGCCGCCTATATAACCCAAGAGGTGAGAGGTTGGCGGCCAACTCTTGGAACCCTAGCCCATTTGTTTTTCCATTTTCGTTCTCTATTTTCTCTAGGATTTTAGAAGGCTAGCTTGAGAGCTTCATGTGAGATCTAGAGAGAGGGATGGATGTTTGGGTGGCAAGCTAGACCTTGTACGAACCATTCATGGCATGTATAGAAGGTTTGGCGTTGCTCATCATGGTGGTTTTCTCGTCTCTTTGGTGTTGATTTTCGGAGCTCTTTTTGGCGGTGTTTTGAGAACGATTTCTTGGGGTTTTTGGTGGGTGTCACGTATGAGGATCTTGTGCCTCTTTGGTGGTGACTTTGCCCCCAAATCCCCTTTGAATCGGACTCGATTTGGTGGTTTTACGAGTTGGGCGAGTTCTTGACCTAGAGAAGCGATTTCTTCGATTCCTCTTGATTGTGAGCGTTTCGGGTCGATTCCTTTGAGGTAGAGGTTGCCCGGGGAGGTAACCCGGCTATCCCCGAAGTTTGGCCGCAATCCGTGGAGTGATTCGGGAGATTGGGCGCGAGGAAGTTGAGGTTTGACCCGCGGGTTCGTGTTCGGGAAGGGGCGGTCTAACCGCCTACGAGGGGCGGTCTAACCGCCCGGGGTGTTCCGGGTCAAAGTTTTGTTTCGCCGGATTTTCCTCTCGTGAGTTTGTTCGCCTTGATCGGAGGAGTGTACGGGTGAAATTTGGAGTCGTTCTCGCGCGGTTGCTAGGTGTTCTTGGTTGGAGTTCGTTCTTTGGGTACGGGAGGTTAGACCGCCCCGGGTAGCCGGTCTAACCGCCCCTAGGCCCTTGGGTGAAGTTTTGGTTTTCGCCAAGATTTTACGGTAGCTAGCATGGCCTTGACCGAGAGATCTCTCGTTGGTGAAACCGTGGTGCGTTTTGGTGCTCGGAAGAGGCGTTTCGGAGGATTTCTTGGTTGCCGGGTGGAGGCGGTCTAACCGCCCCCTATACCCGGTCTAACCGCCCCTCTGCGGTTAGCCGGCTTTCGAGTTGTTTCCGCCGTTGGTGCTTGCGTGTGTGTTGTGATTGCTGGTAGAGTTTGTTCCTAGGACCGGTAGCACTCCGGTGGCTACGTGGTTTTGGCAAACGGGAGGTAGAAGTGCGGAGCGTGTGATTTCGGGGGGTCGGACCGAGCTAGTTCGTCTTGTCGGAGTTTCAATCTCCCTCGAGAAGAATTTTTATCGGCTCCCATTCACCTCCCCCCTCTCGGTCGCCTTATCGGTCCTTCAAGCTTGACGAGCTCAAGGATGCCGCCCAGTACGTCATGGACCTCTACATCCCGTAGGAGGAGAGGGACAAGAGAAAGACGTTGATCGATCGGCTAGACGAAGCTGAAGGCTGCATCAAGGGCTTGCTGCTAGACACTGCCAACCTTGCGGCGGCTGCTGACGGTGAAGTATCATGACCCATCCTTCGACCTGTAGAAGGTCTCAGAAGACATGGACTTGTCCGGTCTTGTAAGGCGTGAGGACGTCGTGGTGGCTGCGGAGGAGGCCGTTAAGAAGTTCGACTTCGGTACTAACTGAAGTGGTGCTAAAACAAACTTTAGATGTAGGTTAGGTCAGGACGCAGCAATTGTAAATAAATTTGCAATATAACGAAGCTTTTGCCCATAAAGAAATGCATGTGTCATTCGGTAGCAAAGACTGTCGTTATGTACGTTTGAAAATAACTAGGTCGTAATAGAAACCCTCCGCTAACCCAACTCAGTGGAGGAACGGCTTACCAACTGTGCAGCTCAGCGTCGAGACTCAGACACAGCTGGTGCGCGGAGGGGGGGTCATGGACCCTAGGTCTCGCGAGCCAGCGACTTAAGAACATTCATAAGGAAAGCAAAAGCTAACTGTACGATGGGGATTTAAAAGCGTAAGACATACATAAGACCCCTTCGGGCCGTGAGACCCTTAGGTTGGCAAAGCCAAGCCCCCGAGCATTTCAGGGCCTAACCTAGACCAAGCCCCCGAGCGTTTCAAGGGGGGAAGGGGTAAAACTGAAAGTAACAAGGAGACCGATAAGTAGGTCGATAGAGGGGTTGCCAAACAAGAGATCTCTTTCTTTATTGTATCGAAATTATAAGGGGTGGAGTACATAGGTTTATTCTGATACAGATCTTCTAAGGATAGAAGCGATGAAAGTGCTCGATATTCCAGACATTGGGAATGCCTTGACCATCAGCCCACTAGAGGCGGTAGGTCGACGGGCTGACGACTTCCATCACGATGAAGGGACCTTCCCAAGGGGCGGAGAGCTTGTGCATTCCCTTGGTGGTTTGGATGGGACGCAGGACCAGGTCTCCCACGTTGAAGGACCGCTCTCGCACATTGCGGTCATGGTAGTGGCGTAGCTGCTACTCGTGTCGCGTGTGTCGCATTAGTGCTGCCACACTGTTTTCCTCGATGTTGTCGAGGTCAACCATGCGCGTCTCTTCGGTTGTGCCCTCCTCGTACTGCTGGATGCGCGGGGCACCAAAGGCTAGATCTGTGAGGAGGACGGCCTCCGACACATATACCAGGAAGAAGGGTGAGTACCCTGTAGCCGAGCTGACTTGGGTTCTGAGACCCTAGATCACGTGAGGTAGCTCAGCTAGCCATCTGGTCGCATACTGCGAGGTGTCGTCGAAGATGCGGTCTTTGATGCCCTGAAGCACCATGCCGTTTGCTCGCTCGACCTGGCCGTTGCAGCGTGGGTGGCCCACTGAGGAGTAGTAGACATCAATGAGGTTGTCTTGGCAGAAATCCCAGAAGTTTGACCCTGTGAAGGCCTTCCCCAGGTCGGTGACGATCCTGTTGGGTACCTCGAACTGATGGATGATGTCTTCTATGAACTTCGCATCCTCCTTCGAGGTCACTGTGGCGACGGCCCGGACTTCGATCCACTTGGTGAACTTATCCACCACCACTTGGATATGTTTGTAGCTGCCAGGGGCCATCTTAAAAGGTCCCACTGAGTCGAGGCCCCATATGGCAAAGGCCCAGGACGGAGGGATTGTTCTCAGAGCTTAGGGCGGTACATGTTGTTGTTTGGCAAAGAACTGGCACCCTTTACAGCGCCGAACCAGGTCTTAGGCGTCAGCCAAGGTAGTGGGCCAGTAGAAACCCGACCTGAAGGCATTTCCCACCAGATTTGCAGAGGTTGTGTGGTTGCCGCATTCCCCGTCGTGGATCTATTGTAGTAGCTGAAGACCTTCAGATCGGAGGATGCACTTCATCAACGCACCATTGGAGGCAGACTTCCATTATAGCTCGGTACCAATGACGAAGTAGTTGGCGCTACACCTGAAGATTTTCTCATGCTCGACCTTATCTTCAGGGACGCGCTTCTCCAGAATGTAAGCGATGAAGTCGAGGCACCAGTCATCTTTGGCCTCCGCCATGAGGACGTCGCGGCTGCCCAGCAGGGGTACATTGCTCTACAACATTTCTTGGTTGCTGAGGAGCCTGATCGATGGCTTGCGTAGGTCTTGGACAAACACGCCGGCCGGGACCAGCGAGCGCTTGGATCCCAGCTTCGAGAGGACGTCAGCCGCCACGTTGTTGTCGCGGCAGACATGGTGAAACTCCAGGCCCTCGAAGTGGGCCTCGAGCTTGCGCACCTCTGCGCAGTAGGCATTCATCGAGTCCTTCATAATGTCGTAGACCTTGTTGACTTGGTCGATGACAATCTTGGAGTCGCCGTAGGTGATAAGTCGCTTGATTCCCAAGGAAACAGCGATGCGCAGCCCGTGGATCAAGGCCTTGTACCCGGTGTGTTGTTGGATACTTCGTAGTGGATCTGCAGGACGTACTTCAAATGATCGCCCTGGGGCGAAATGAAAAGAACACCTGTGCCTGCTCCTTCGAGGTTCAGGGAACTGTCGAAGTACATCTTCTAGTGTTCCGGCTTCTCCGCCAGTGGGGTTTGCTTGGTCTCTGTCCACTCAGAGACAAAGTCGGCGAGAATCTAGGACTTGATGGCCTGTCATGGGCAGAACTCAAGGTCAAATTCACCCAACTCACTGACCACTTGACGATGCGCCCCCACAGTGTCACGGCTATGCAAGATTTCTCCAAGAGGGAAGCTGGAGACGACCTTGATCTTGTGCAACTGAAAGTAATGTCGCAGCATGCGTGACGTAATAAGGAGAGAGTACAACATCTTCTGAGGTTGCGAGTACCTGACCTTGCTGTCGGATAAGACCTCGCTGACGTAGTAGACAGGTCGCTAGATGGGGTACTGGTGACCTTCTTCATGTCGCTCTGCCATTAGAACCACGCTGACCACCTGGGTGGACGCGAAGATGTAGAGTAGCAAGGTCTCTTTGGGTGCTGGGGAAACCATGATCGGAGGCGTTGTGAGGAAGGTCTTCAACTCCTCGAGCGCCTGATCTACCTCGTCCGTCCACTCAAACTTGTCAGACTTTTTCAACAGCTTGAAGAAGGGTAGGCCTTTCTCCCCAAGCTTGTTGATGAAGCGACCCACGAGCGCCATCATGCCGGTGAGCTTCATCACGTCTTTCTTCCCGGTAGGTCGATTCATCCTGCGGATGGCGTCGACCTTGGTAGGGTTCGCCTCGGTGCCGCGGTGGCTCACCATGAAGCCAAGAAGCTTGCCGGATGGGACACCGAAGATGCATTTCTCTAGGTTGAGCTTCCAGCGGTAGTGCCGTAGGTTGGTGAAGGTCTGGGCGAGGTCGGTGATGAGGTCGTCTTCATCAGTGGTCTTGACGACCACATCGTCGACGTAGGCTTCAACATTCTTGCCGATCTGGGAGTCCAAGCACTTCTGGATGGCCTTCTGGTAGGTTGCTCTAGGGGATGAAATCGGTCGGAAACGGTCGAACACGAAATCATAAATGTAGAAAAACAGTCCGAACGGAATGGTATTTTTCTACATTTATGGAAGTAAACTACTAAAAATAATGAAGAATGACATTAAAATTAATTGAATCGGACTAATTTTCATAATTCGGTAAAAATGGGAACAAAATCATAATTTAGTCATAATCTAGAAAAACGGTCGGAACGGAATGGGATACATCCCAACCGATTTCAACCCCAGCGTTCTTGAGGCCGAAGGTCATGGCCGTGTAGCAGTAGATGTCGTGCGGCGTTATGAATGTCGTCTTATCCTGGTCAGAGACCTTCAAGGGTATTTGGTGATAGCCTGAGTAACAGTCAAGGAAGCATAGCAGGACGCTTCCTGCGGTGGAGTCGGCGACTTGGTCGATACACATTCTCCATTGACCGGTTTTCTTGGGTACAAGTACCAGGTTGGTCAGCCAAACTGGGTTTTTACATTCACGGATAAATGCAGCAGCTAGGAGCTTTATTATCTCTACCCTAACGACCTCCTTGCGATCCTTCGCAAAGCGGTGTAGCTTCTGCTTGACAGGCTTGGCCGTCTTGCTTACATCCAAGGAGTGCTCAGCCAGCTCCCTTCGAACACTTAGCATATCCGATGGGGTCCATGCGAATATGTCAGCATTGTCCCGTAGGAAACTGGTGAGCGTGACTTCCTATTTCTCCCCGAGGTTGTCGCTGATGATCACCGTCTTGGCTAGGTCGGCAAGGCCAAGGCAGACCTTCTTCGTCACCGGTATGGCATCCAGGGCGGTCTCGGGGCGCTTCTGCTCCGGGATGGTGTGGACGGTCGGAGCGACCTTCTTGGCCTCGGTCACCATGACAGCCGAGGCGCCAAAGCATGCGCTCGTCGTGGCAATCTTTAGGGTCTCGTTATCACACTTGAACGAGATAAGTAGGTCGTCGTAGACTGTGAGGACTCCGCGGGGAGCCGGCATCTTCAGCACTAGATAGGTGTAGTGCGGGATAGCCATGAACCTGGCCAGCATGGGGTGACCTAGGATGGTGTGGTAGGAAGACTTGAAGTCAGCGACCTTGAAGCTAAGGTACTCTATGCGGAAGTTTTCCTTCGTGTCGAACATCACCGGGAGGGAGACCCGACCCAGGGGGTAGACCGCCTAGCCTGGCACGATGTCAAAGAAGGGCTCGTCGCACTCCGTCAGCCTCTTGAAGTCGAAATCCATCTTCCTCAGGGTGTCGACGATGAAGACGTTGAGCCCGCTTCCCCCATCGATGAGGGTTTGAGGGAGCAGGGCGCCCTCGACAATGGGCTCAACGACTAGTGAGTACGACCCGGGATCTGGGATGTGGACCCAATGATCATCCCTGGAGAAGGTGACGGGCTGTTCTGACCAACGCAGGGGCTGCGATGGCTTGGTGTGAATGAGCTAGACCTCGCAGTTGTCCTTGCGGTACCTTCTCCTGTTCAAGCTGGTCTTCAGGCCACCAACAATCATGTTGATAGACCTCTTGGCCTGTTGGAACGGGCCGTTGGGGTTGCCTGTCTCCGGTGGGGGAGGCAGGTCGCGCTCGTCGCGAAGGTCTTCCGAATGCTGGTTATCACATTGCAGGTCGTCACGACAATCGTTGTCTCCGCGGCCACGTTGGTCGTCTCGGCGGTTGCTGTTGTAGCGATGCGAGGATGACCGGTCCCCGTCACTTCTGGGTTGCTTCGGGTCTTCGGGCGTGTGGAACACCCTCTTGAACTGGTGGCACTCGCGAACTGTGTGGGTACCCCTTCATGGAACGTACAGGGGCTGTCCAGCACCACGTTGTACTCCTCGATGATGAACGTCGAAGGTCGGCACCCATCTGCCGCGAGCACCTCTGAAAGTTGCTTGCGGAACTTCGAACTGGAATCCCCGCTGGCGCCGGAGGTGCTTGCATCTTGCTTGCCGTCGTGGTCAAACTGGTTGACCAGCGCTTCCTCGGTGTCGATAAGCTTGTTGAAGACCTCCATGTGTGGCGCAACCTTGGTGGCGCCCGACTCATGAATCTTCTCGAAGACCTTGCAGTCCCTGAGACCTTTCTTGTAGCTATCGACAACCTGGTTGTCCCGAACACCGACGCAAGTGTTGCGGTTCTAGAAGAACCCGTTGGTGTAGTCGCGCAGCCGCTCACCGGCCTTCATGGTTGCCCTCCCGAGGTTGAAGGCGTTTCCAGGGTGATTGTAGGTGGCCTGGAAGTTCGAATTGAAGGCCTAAGACAGGTCGGCCCATGACGTGATGCTACCTGCCAGGAGGTTGTTGAGCCAGAGCGATGGTGCGTCTCCCATCACCAGCAGGAAGTAGGCCGCCATGTGGTCAAAGTTGCCGCCGGTTGCCTTGACAGCAACATAGTAGGTCGACAACCAGGTGTTGGGGTCGGAGCGGTCGTCGTACTTCTGAATTTTCGGCTTGAAGTTGTTGGGGTAGGTGATCGATCGGAGACGTGGTGCCAACGCGGAGAAGGCAGTGACCTTGGTGGCAACATCGTCCTGTGTTGGGGCCACGACCTGGGATCTGGGCTAGCGGTCCGGATTAGGGACCGGAGCCTCAGGGTGGCTGTAATTCGCCTCGTACTGAGCACGTCGTCGGTTCCCGATGTTGTGGCGATCGTGTTCTTCACGCTCCATGGTCCGTTAGACGGCGCCCGGGGGCCGTACTCGCGATCGTAGTCGAGGCGACATCGAAGCTCTCGCTCTTCGCGCTCACGGTGGCGCTGGTCGATGTAGCCGCGGGCATCGCGACCACGCCTGTTCTTGTCAAGGTTGGCGCGTAGGTCGGCGCCTACCGCAGCATTCGCCCGGGGTTGTTTAACCTCCTCCTGGATGGTGGGGAGCTTGCTATGCGTAGGTTGATTGGATCGACTATGTGAGTGTTGGCTTGACGTAGATGCTGCAGATTTGGACGTCGCGCTCTTCTGCTCCACCAGAGCTATGGCGACCCGGAGGTAAGCCATGGTCGCGTCGGCCTCGGGCGAAGGGTTGGCCTGCTGGAGACGTGCCATCGCCGCACCCAGGTTGGCCTGGGGGCTGTTGAACGTCAGCAGCCCTGCCTCTTCGAACTCAAGGCGTAGGTCACGGGCACACGGAGGTACCGCCTGGCGTTGCTCTTTCGCCCGCCTCTGGGCGCAGTTCACGTTGGCTTGGATCCGACGTGCCTCCTCGGAATCCGTCGCGTCGACCCACAGTGGATCGTTTGCTGAAACCACCAGGACGCGACGCTGGGTGGATCTTTGGTCGTCGGGGGAGATGCGGATCCGAGCCTTCTGGAACTCGCCGACATCCGGAGACGTGGGGGTCCGCGTGGCGTGTGACGCATCACGCTCCTAGTCAATTTTCTTCCGTAGCCGACAGCCATGGAGGGTGTGTCGCGCGCCCTTATGGTAGGTGCACAGTACGTCGAGTGGGTCGCGGCGGGTGCGAGGTTCGTTCTTCAGGTCACCAGATGACTCCTACCACCCAGATTGGTTCTGGATGGACTTGGTCACCTGACGAGCGTACGTGTCGCTGGGTGGCCGCAGACCGAAAGAGAAGCTCTTGCGGTGTGATGAGTCATGCGTTGAGCGCTGAGCTCTCTTGCAGATCTGTAGGGTTTCCTCCATCATGTCGATGACTCGCTCCATTCTCTGAATGATGTCATAGGGTTTGGGCGGGTGGGTCTTTGACTTCTGGCTGGAGCTGGGGGCGGCGACAGGCATCACCGGAGCGTTCATGGAGACCATCGGGAAGGTCGCCGCCTCCAGCGTGGTTGAGGTCGTCGTGAAGGAGACGAAACATATCTCCACGGGGTTGGTGAGGATGTCCGCCATGCTTGCCGGGAAAACGACACCAAATCGGGCCCCCATGCTGCACAACGAGTTTCCGATCACCCCTACCTGGCGCACCAACTGTCAGGGGGTGAGACCTGGCAGATCCGCAAGGGGGCTACCCAAGCGGTTGTAGGTTGATTGATGGGGGATCGGGACCTAAGAGTGTTGGTGGTAGTTCTCAGATGGAACTCGGAACTCGGCGAGGATGGCAATGGACACGAGGGTTTAGACTAGTTCAGGCCTCCGGAGAGTAAAACCCTACGTCTAGTGTGGTGGAATTAGGCGTGAATGGTTGAGTCCCCTGGAATGGATCTATAGGCCGCCTTATTTGGCCAGCAGACTAGGGCTTCCATTAGAGGTCGGTGGACCCTAATCGGGGTCGGTTACAAATTAGGAAGGTTTCCTTCCGTGATTACAGAGAGGATCCCGCGATCCTCGGATCTACTAGCGGTGCCGCACCGCGATCTAGGGAGAAGCTTGTGCCACAAGCCCGGCAGGTCTTCCGGAGTCTAGATGAGATCGTCCAAGTTCTTCCAAGGTCGTCAGGGTTGTGGATAAGGTCTCTGGGCCCACTTGCAGGTCGGTAGGGCTTTTGGCAGGTTGGGTCACTTGACGGGGACCTCCGAGACCCTGGTCGGTGGGGACCCATGGGTACCCGTGTCTCTTAATAAAAAAACTCCCTGAATCTCTATACGCATTAGGAACTTCAAGAGGATTCAAGATCAAGATCCATACTCATCTTTCCAACTATGTGCAATCTACTAACGAGGGCTTTGTTTGTGCCTCGGGATCACTCTTTGTCATTTGCACATGTCCACTTATCTCAAAAAGTGTGTGTTCATCTCTCCCCCCTCCTTGAAAACATTATTTTCCAATGACCTTTTTGACGAGGCTCAGTAAATCCATGAGAAGCTTGGCTTGTTTTGATAATATCCTGATTATAATGTCTTGGTAGGAGTAAACTTTTCCAAAGGCTACAGATAAAGCCTTCCACTTATATAAAGTTTTGAGAGGGGAAAGGAGTAGAACAAATAGGCTTGAGAGACAAGATGAGATGAGAGTTCATGAGCAAGATGCAAGGAGGTTTAAATTTTCGAACTTGGTTTGGCTCTTTCTTCATCTTACACTTCATTTCAAAATTTCTGAGATTCATTCAAAATTTGTCATGATTATTTACTTGTGGGATGAGCCTATTCGATATCCACCCTCTGTAGGGATGAAGTCTAGTACACTGAAACTCTAACAAATAAATTTAGAGAGCATTATGTTTTCTTCATGTATGATCAAGTGCAGGGTGTGAACAATGAAAGGCAACACTGATATCCATTGAAGGCTTACTCGAGGACGAGCAAGGTTTAAGCATGGGGGAGTTGTTGACGGTGGACTTTTTTGCTCTTAGCAATGAGTTTACTTTCAATGTTGGCATTGATTTGATATCTGATCTAATGGTACTAACCCCCTTGATATAACAAGTTCGCTCTTGCATGTGGTTTTTGGAGTATGTTGTTTATGCTGGATTTAAGCACCTAAATAAGAACTTTCGGGTAAAGTTCATGAAGCACTTTATGAGAAGATAATATAGCCCGTCACAAGTCAAGACTTGAAGTGAACATGACTCCAATTGACCCAAGGACTAAAGAATGAAGTCGTAAAACTTCAGGGACCTAAATAGAAGATGCAGGAGCTTGTGCAACAAGTACCCTTATCTAAACCGCGGAGAAATCGACGCCAAGGGCCAACATGCAGAAGGGAGTTACTCAGCAATAAAACGAGGAGCTCGCACGTGAAAAACTAGGCCAAACTGGGTGAAGAATTTGAGTTCTTCTTGCATGGACATCATCCAATGAGCATCCTCAAGTGCTTCTTCAACCCTGAGAGGATCCAACATAGAAACAAATGAGTAATGTTCACAAAAATTTGCTAATCTTGAACGAGTTGTTACCCCTCTACGGATGCTTCCAAGAATGTAGTCAACGAGATGATCTCTTTGAACACTTTGACGAACTCTTGGATGTGGGTCGGAGGCTTCTTGTTGAATAAAATCCACATCTTCTTGACTTCCTTGAGAGTCACCAGCAGAAGGTCCAGAGTTTCCGAGATTTTCAGATTCTCTGGGTTTTTCTCTAGACTCTCCGGGGTTCACAGCGAGAGTTGCACTTGGTGATTCTTCTATGATCTCACAGTCCTCATCATCTTCTTGAGGCTTGACTTCTCCAATGACCATCTTCTTTATAGCCTTTTATGCAGGTATGTCCTTACCTACACACAATTTAACAACTTGCTCCACTTGAGAGCCATTAGATTCATCAAACGTCACATCACACGTGACATCAACACAACCAGTGGTTTTGTTGAGGACACGATAGCCATGAGCGTTTGAGGCATAACCAAGGAAAATACCTTCATCAACTTTAGGTGCAAACTTAGAGCTTTTGGGCTTCTTGTTTAGAATGAAGCCCTTACAACCAAAAACTCTAAAGTAAGACACATTAGGATTTTTACCGGTTAGAAGTTCATAGGCGGTCTTGTGTCGAAGCTTGTGAAGATACAATCGCTTGATAGCATGACAAGCCGTGTTGATTGCTTCCGCCCAAAAACTATCCAAAGTCTTGTACTCATCAAGCTTAGTTCTTGCGGCTTCAATGAGAGTTCTGTTCTTTCTCTCCACTATCCCATTTTGTTGTGGAGTGTATGGGACGGAGAGCTCATGACCAATACCTTCTCCATCAAGATACTCTTCAATGTTGGTGTTCTTGAACTCGGTGCCATTGTCACTTCTAACTCTCTTGATCTTCACATCAAACTCATTTTGGACTCTTGTCACAAACTTCTTGAATATTTCATGAACCTTGCTCTTGTCTTTCATAAAGAATACCCAAGTGTACCGAGAGTAGTCATCAACAATGACAAAGCCATACTTGTTTTCCCCAATGCTAACATAAGCCACAGGACCAAAGATATCCATGTGAACTAGTTCCAATGGCCTTGTAGTGGTAAGCACGTTCTTGATGGGGTGATGAGCACCAACTTCCTTTCCGACTTGACAAGCACTACAAATTCTATTTTTCTCAAAATGAATAATTGTTAGTCCAAGGATGTGTTCCCCCTTTAGAAGCTTATTGAGATTGTTCATCCCAACATGAGCTAGTTGGCGATGCCAAAGCTAGACTTTGCCAATAAGCATGTATCAAGTTGGGCTTTATCCAATGTGAAATCCACCAGGTAAAGCCTTCCCTTGAGTTCACCCTTAAAGGGTACATAGTCATCGCCCTTTCTAAAGACTGTCACACCCTCATTGGTGAACAAACAAATGTAGCGCATCTCACAAAGTTGTGAAATAGACAACAAATTTTAGTCCAAAGATTCAACCAAATAAACATCGCAAATTGAATGATTGATTGTGATAGCAATTTTATCAAGACTAACAACCGTTCCTCCACCATTGCCTCCAAAGGCAATTCTTTCCGTAGGATTTTCAACCATGTCACAAGAGGTAAACATCTTCTTCTCTCCAGTCATATGATTTGTGCATCCACTATCAATCACCCATTTGCCATTTGGATTCATCGGAGGAGTATGCCTACAAGACAAATTATGCTTTTGTTTTAGGTACCCAAGTAGGTTTGGGTCCTAGAGTGTTAGTCACAAGAACCTTGGGCACCCACACGTTCCTTTTGACCAATGTTCCTTTTGTGAGGGGTCCCACATACTTGGCAACCACCTTACCCTTGTGGTCCCAAGTTAACACATAATCGGCATAGAATTTATCTTGTGAGGCATGTGGCTTGGGCTTCTTGTTTGACTTGATTGGAATGGCCTTTGCCTTTGCTTGTGGTGCATGTGTTATGTCTAGTGTTTTTGAACTTGATTGGAGTGTTGTACTTGACTTGCTTGTCATAGTTTTTGGCACCCAATTGCTTCATGCCGTGCACCACATTCTTTGTTCCCACACCTCGAGTGTGGTTGTTCTTGATGAATGGGATAGGGTCCTTTGTACCTTGTTCTTGCTTACCTAGTCCCTTCCCATCCACGAAGCCAAATTTCTTCATGTAGCTTGACCCGAAACCTTTGGTATGGCTTTCAACCTCACCTCTCTTTGGATCTTACCTTTTCTCATCAATGAGTGAGTTTGACAACCTAGCAATCTCTTTCTTCATAGCATTCATCTTGGCAATGTTAGTAGCACAAGCATTTATATCATTGTTATAGCACTGAGAATAACCATTTCTTGTTGAGGCTTTAGAGTTAGAGTGAGTATCATTAGAGGTTGTTGTAGCATTATTCTTGAGATTGTCAAGTTGAAATTCTATTTCTATGTGACTAGTCCTTAAGCTTTCGAAACTCTTTTGAAGTTCAAGCTTTTCACTCTCAATTTATTCCCTAGTTAATTCATCTACTATCAACTCCTCTTGAGCTTGGGATTTCTTGAGGCTAAGAATTTTTATCTCCTTTTCCTTAAGCAAGTCCTCTTGCACCTTGAAACCAATCTTTTCAATTACAAGGGCATTCTACGGGCAATGGTTTTCTCCTGCTCAAGTCTAAAGAGTTGTTCTTACACCTCTAGAGTCACATCTCTATTCTCTATTTCTTTCATTAGAAATATGATTTTCTTAGTTTCCTTTTTACCAAAACCATTTATCATTTTTCAAATTCAAAATCACTTTCACTATCATCATCTAGAGACAAGGTGGGAGTTTCTACCTTAGAGTCCCTAGCCATGAGGCATGTGTGGGCGAAGTCATCTTCATCATCGGTGAGATCCCCAAAGAGTGGTGACTTAGTGATTGGTTCCCCAATGGATATAGTGGCAAGTCCCACTTCATCATCAGAGTCAGAGATATCTTCATTTGAATCCCACTCATCACCCAAGTGTGCTTCACCAACTTCCTTCTTCTTGTTCTTGTCATTCTTGTTGGTGCCCTTTCTTCTCACTTTGATGTTGGGGCACTCCGCAATGAAGTGACCCTCCTTGCCACACCCAAAGCATGGCCTCATGGAAGTCCTCTTGGTATTGATCTTGTCTTTGTCTTTGTTCTTGTTAACGAAGCCACTCTTCTTTATCACTTTGTTGAACTGTCTAATGAAGAGTGCCATTTGTTCGGGAGTCATGTTCTCATCACTATCTCCCTTGACCACAGCCTTGGAGGTTGTCGAACTTGATTTCTTCTCCTTGCTAGATGCCTTGAGGGCTACCCCCTTGTTCTTCTCAAGTTTCTCATGCATCTTGGACATCTCTTGTGAAATCTTTGACTCCTTGACGGTGATAAGATGTTCTTCAGTTCTTCCAATTACATCTGCAGGAGTAAACTTATTGAAGCCTCTCTTCTCTCTTATAAGTGTTGAGAGTAGCACATACCTAGCCATGTATGCGGAGAGGATCTTATCAACCACTTCGCTTCTTCCCCCATCTTGTGCTTCCAAGGGACTGATCTTCTTGATTGATGCGGACATCACCGACGACACGAGTATATTTCCTCCAGCAGCACCACAGGTGCCACCTGCACAGACTTGGGCGTCATTGTCGCCTCCACTTCAGGCCCAGGCACCACTCCAGCCAACTGGGCCAATTAGTAGGGCTCGTGCGAAGGAATTGAATTACATCATGTTGTTAAAGAACAAAGGCCCGGAAGAATAAAGCTGGCCAAACAGGAGGTACAAGTGCGGGTGCACTAGGGTTGTGAATAGTACCCGTGGTACTGTTCACGCCCCCTCCTGCCGCCAGGGGCTACGTCCCCTCTATTTAGATAGAGCCCTCTTTTTGTTTTCAGACTTGAGTTTGTTTTACAAGTTAGCTTTATCTACAACCGAACAGCCGCATAGTGCTGCCTTCGTGTATTGCAGACTCCACCTTCGAGTGATATTAAGATTGCTCGCCTCGAATTCTTATTCGTTCGTCGATTGCACACAGGAAATGATCTTCGTGATTAGACTAATCTTCCTCCAACAAGGTCGGTAACCACATGGAGTTGGTTCAGCGATTGCATTGGCGCTTCGGGCTTGCTCGTCGTAGTCGGATCGTGAGGGTCAACAACCACCAAATCGGATTTATCTCCACTCACTGAAAGATCGGGCACTCCCCCTCTATCATTGATGATCTTGTTCAAGCGGTTGTACATGTCTTGTTGAGATTCATCTTCCTTGATAACAAAGCGGTTGAGGTCACTTTCTAAGGCATGGATTCTTCTTTCTCTCACTTGCTTTGTTCCTTCATGGTTGATGAACAAGGTGTCCCACACTTCCTTGGCGAACTTCAACCCACCCACCATGTCATACTCTTCGAACGTGAGTGAACTCTTGATGATGCGAAAGGCTTGATGGTTTCTTTGTATCTCATTGGCATGATCTTGAGTTAGCATTGCATCATAACTAGGAAATGTAATGCCCCTATTCGCAATAGTCCAAAGTGCGGGATTTACCGTCATCAAATACTACTCCATCGACTTCTTCCACTTGGAATAGCCAGTTGTTGACGACTGTTAAGTACCACTTTTACACCGTCAACTCCTGTATAAAATAAATGGAAAGTGATCATCAACACTAGGATAGGGGTTTGTACTGACAATTTTCATGAGTGTTGGTGTTTCTAACTTTTGTTGCAGGACACTCCGAAATACGTACTAAATGGTGCAATTGAGAGCAAACAAATCAATGGCTTATATAGGACGTCATCATAAACAACCTCTAATACCAAATTGGATTGCACCATTGCAACGGTCTCGTCGAGACGATCGAAATGGATATATCATTTGCATACATCGGTGCCTAGATGACAGAGATATGCACAGGACATCATGTGGGCCCGGTGGGACCCACGACAGGCCGTGTGGCGACATGCTCGCACACAGGATGCCATTTGTCCATGACACCTAATCAATCCACAAGAAGCACTTCCTAACGAATTAAACACTGCCACGTGTTCAGCACAAGGATTCAAGGGCCCACAACCCGAGTAAACTGCCTCCAACCGACCCATACATCGAGAACCGCCTTTGGGGCCCACCTAGGAGTCACCCAGACAAAAGACGACACAATCTACCGACCCCACAGGTTGGCCGACCCCACCTTAAGGCGGTTCGCCCCTATCTTCCATGTGTCGTCTCACCATTGGATCCTAAGGGTATTCCCGTGGTGCTTGGAGTGTTCTCGCGCAGTGACCTGGGCCTATAAATAGAAGGGGAGGGACACACACTTCACCACCCATCCAAGCATCTTCTTCTAGAGAGAGTGCTGGAGTAGAGAGGGAGAGGGAGAGGCATGTGCTTTTCCATGTCATTGTTCTTCATTTAGACTAAAGTGAGTCTCTTTGTATTTTCTATTTAGACTAAAGTGTGTTCATACTTTTATGATATGTTCTTGTGGTCTTCATGAGTTCTTGATTTAGAGGCTTGTGTTCTTCGTGAACACACCCCTTTGATCCTGTTGCATAAGGTCATAATCTTTCATACTTGTTTGTATGCACATTCTTCTTTTAGAATAAAGTGGATATCCATGATGTCCAATTAGACTAAAGTGGCATTCATGATTCATTTTGCTCATAACTTCAATAATTGAGTGAGATCAGTTCACCTCCATGTGGGTTCGTCGCTCTGTATTCGATATACAGTGTCATAGGTTGCCACGCACCACAGGATAGCATAGCCAGGCTACGGTAGTAATCAGTAGCATAGACGTAGTGTCTAGGCTAAGGGATTGGTAGAGGGAGACCACAGTTGGTGACAGCTCTGCTGGTCCTTTTAAATCTTCCACATTCAGATATAGTGCAAGTTGAGGTTTGTCTTAGATCCGTAGGCCGGAGTCTCCTAACAGATCAGGGGTTAGCCGGTTCTTGAAGCAAGTTCTCGAGAGATCGACCTTTAACCTCATTTGTAGAGCTATCCATAGGAATCCTCTCTCCCAGTGCCTCATATCGTGGTGTCCTTGGACCATTAGAACGAAGTTAGTGCACACATGTTCCCTCATATTCGATACCCTTGGAATACTCTGAGGTGAAAGCTACAATAGTATCCGTGCGCTTGTGGATTTATTTATTTTATCGCTAAAATACCCAACAAGCTTTCTGGCTCCGTTGCTGGGGAATGGTCATTGTATCTATCTTCATACCCAGTGGTCCTCGTATCTTTTGTTCTGCTTTGTTTCTACCTTTGCCCTGTTACCCATGGAGAAGCCTATCCTATTAAGCTTCTCCACTCCGAGAGGCGAACACTTTGAGCCACCATCATCTGAGTACCCAATTCTCACATCTGGCTATGACATCCCTTCTGGTTATCTCTCCAAGGTTCAGAAAACTCCCTTCTCTGGGTTAGGCAGCGAGAACCCTTACATCATCTGCGGGAGTTCGGGCAAGTGTGTTCATGCATTACTCTTGTAGGCGTGTCGCCTGATACCCTCAAGTGGAAGAACAATGGTACACAAAAACCATAGGTAAGGTAAACGGTAGTTGGGATATCCTTGTTGGCAAAATTTTTCGCTACTCTATGAAAGGATATCTTATTCTTCCAGCAAAATGAGAAAGAATCCTTAGGTGCGGTCTGGGCTAGGTTTTCACTCTTGGTGGAATACTACCCTGTCCTATTGATACCCAATGCCATGTTGCTTCATCACTTTTACTTAGGTCTCGATCAGGACTCCACCCAATCTCTCAACAATTCGTTCGAAGGGTCATTCTTCTACACTCTGAACGAAGGGATGAAAATCTTAGATAATATCACTGAAACCATCTCCTTGGTTGCCAAGGTACAACCCCTCCGAGAAGAGCACAATTTGAGACAAGAGGACATTCCAGCAGCTGAACCTCTAGCACTTTTAGATTTAGCTCTAGGACCCTCTCCTGAACCACAAGTTCCAAAGGAAGAAGAAACTCGACCTTTGGAACCCCTACTAAAATTCGAGGATGATATTTTTGAAGATTTTAGAAACACCTCGAATCACTACCACATAAGGAAACCGCTAGTCCCCACATCTCCTCTAGATCCCTTAGAAACCACTATACTTAGAGAAAATATGAAGGAGTTGACATCCATTATGACGAGCGAATGGTCACAAGAGTTGGAGCTATAGCTAGAGGATCTTCGAATTAGCTCCCCTTCCTCAGTCATTTCTTGTGTCGTAGGAGGGACCCCGGTGGAAGCCCTTTATAATCCCACCGTTGGAGACAACATTGTCTCTAGTGAATATGCATACAAATTTTTAATAGACATGCCTTTGGCTCCAACCCACAAAACCCTTCGGACATCCGATGGAGAACTCCTAAAAGGATGTGGGATTTTGCAAAATGTGTCTGTCAAACATGAACATGTTGATATAATGCTTTTCATGTTTTCGACGTTCGAGATTTCGATCTCGTAATCGGGCATCCCATCTAGAAATTGCTCTTAGATGCCCTGACTCAAGAAAAGCTTGATGTCCGTCTAGGGAAGGAAGTGTATTCTGTCAAGATTGCCAGAGCCAAAACCACCATAACAGAACCTCCCTGTGACTCTAAACCAATCTAAGAGGTGAAAGGAGTTCTCCTTTTTAACTCACCAGAATCCCTCCTGAAAGATATGTAGTAGATTTCATCGAGGAAGTAGACAATTCCATCAAACCTGAAGATCTATCTAAGTCTGAACTCCCCGTAGGCCTCCGATTGAGTTAAAACCTTTACCTGTAGGCCTCCGTTACGCCTTCCTCCATGGTGATACTGAGTCTCCTGTTATCATTAGGGACAAACTTTTAGATGAAGAATTCGTGAGACTCATCATCATCTTAGAGAAACATCGATCTGTTCTTGGATATTCCCTTGAAGACCTTAAGGGAATAAGCCCAACTCTTTGTACCCACCACATTCCTACTGATTCCACAATCCCACCTTCGAGAGAGCCTCAGAAGAGGTTAAACAATGTGATGAGGGAGGTTGTCAAGAAGGAAGTCCTAAAACTCCTACAAGCTGGGATCATACTGTGTCGTACAGTGAGTTAGCCCCGTTCAAGTTGTGCCAAAGAAGGGAGGGATGGCAGTTGTTCCTACTGGATGGCGGATGTGGATTGACTACAGGAAACTCAACAAGGCCACAAAGAAGGATCACTTTCCGCTACCTTTCATTCATGAAATGTTGGAGCGGCTTGCAATGCATTCCTTCTTTTGTTTCCTTGATGGGTATTCCGTTTTTCATCAAACACCCATCCATCATGTTGGCCAAAGGAAGACCACCTTCACATGCCCTTATGGAATGTACGCCTATTGTAGAATGCCCTTCGGGTTGTGCAATGCGCCCGCCTCATTCCAAAGATGCATGATGTCTATCTTCTCAGACATGATTGAGGAAATCATGGAAGTTTTCATGGACGACTTCACTGTCTATGGAAAAACATTCGATCATTGTCTTGAGAACCTAGATAAGGTCTTGCAACGATGCCATGAAAAGGACTTGGTACTTAATTAGGAAAAGTGCCATTTCATGGTCCGCAAAGGCATTGTCTTAGGGCATCGAATTTCTGATCGATGAATAGAGGTGGATCGAGCCAAGATTGAAGTAATAGAGAAGCTTCCACCTCCAATCAATGTCAAGGGAATTCGTAGCTTCCTAGGCCACACCGGATTCTACCGCTGCTTTATTAAAGATTTCTCTCAAATCGCGGACCCCTTACAAGCCTCTTAGCTAAGGATACCCCCTTTGACTTCAATGATGAGTGCATGGCTGCCTTTAATACTCTTAAAAAGGCACTCATCTCAGCTCTAATCATTCAACCTCCAGATTGGAAGCTGCCTTTCGAGATCATGTGTGATGATAGTAATTATGTCGTAGGGGTCGTCCTAGGCCAAACTAAGAATAAGAAGCATCATGCGATCACTTATGCTAGCAAGACACTATCAGGAGCTCAACTTAATTATGCTACTACTGAAAAAGAACTCCTTGTTGTTGTCTTTGCTATAGACAAGTTACTTAGTAGGAGCTAAGATCATTGTTTACACAGATCATGCTGCTTTGAAATACTTGCTCACCAAGAAAGATGCTAAACCTCACTTGATACATTGGATCCTTCTACTCCAAGAATTTGACATTGAAATAAGATATAAGAAAGGAGTAGAAAACTCTGTAGTGGGTAATTTGTCACGTATGCATTAGACTAACATACCAGAGATACAAATAAATGACTTTCTACAGGATGACATGCTGCTGAAGATCACAGACTCCGCACCCTGGTATGCAGAGATCGTTAATTTTATAGTTGCAGGATATGTACCGCCAGGGGTAAGCAAGAGAAAATTGATCCATGACAGTAGAAGCCACTTGTGGGATGACCCGTACCTCTACAAAGTTGGGGGCGTTGCAATCTTGGGTACCCACTTCCGCACCATCTTGGCCAGGGCTTATTCTCCGACTTAATCATCTTTTTGGTCTTCACATGCGGCTTTTGTTCCTTTGTCTTGACGGATGCAACAACTTCTTTGATCTTCTTCATGTCCTTCTTCTTCGGCTCTTCCTTCTTCTTTAGTTCTTCCTTCTTCCTTGGTTCTTCTTTAACAATGCAACAATGAGGTGGAACATATTTAACTTCAATCATATTGCATACCTCGAGGCGTGGTCGAAACTTGAAGGAACTCCTTTCGCCGTTAATGTCGATCTTGATCTCCCCCTTGCCAACATCAATGGTAGCTCCCATGGTCTTGAGGAAAGGCCTCCCAAGGATGAGTGGTGGCTTCTCCCTCTCTCCCATCTCGAGTACCACAAAGTCGACGGGGATGAAGTGGTGCCCGACCTTCACGGGCACATCTTCGGCGATGCCCAAGGGACAGCGAATGGAGTTATCACCCAACTCCAAGCACATACTCGTAGGCTCCAATGGTAGGCATAGCTTCTCAAACACATCCCTCGGCATGACGCTCACAATTGCTCCAAGGTCGCATAACGCCTTCTCGAACTTGAACGAACCAACAAAACATGGAATTGTTGGGCGTCCGGGGTCTTTTTGCTTCTCTAGTCCATTAGCAATAGCGACACTACATTGCTCGGACATCTTGACATGATCTACCCCGAGTGTTGCTATTTCATATTTATTTGCAAGGATGTCATTGAAGTAACAAGAATATGTAGGAACTTGAAGGGCATCCAATAACGGCATGTTGATGCTAAGTATACACACAACCTCCACAAACTTCTCAAAGTGGTTGTCAAGATTACCTTGAAAGTAGCGTGGCTTGAGTTGCGGTATCTTCGTGTCTTCTCCCGGCATCACAAACTCGGGCTTTTCGGTGATGATCTTCGTAACTTCATCCTTAGCAAATTCCTCCACCTCGCCGGATGGTTTAGGCTTCCTTGCCCCCCGCGGAACGTTCCGGATCTTCGGTCTCCTTTCCCGAACGTGTTTGAATAGCCTTCGCCGATTCGGGACATTTAGGTTGTCTCGGAAGCTTCCCTTCATTAGCGGTTAGGCGTCCGACAAGTTGTCCCACTTGCGTCTCGAGCATCTTCATCATGTTGAGCACTTTATGGTTGGAGCTTCCGACCTCTGTCACTTTGCTATCGATGTTCTCCAACACCTTGTCTATGGCTTTGAACTTGGTGACGGTGTCCTTGTTGATCTAAGCTTGCTCGTCCATGAAGTCCTTCAATTGTATACGAAGCGGAACCGAGTTCGAAATGGAAGAGCTTGCATTAAATTAAGGTCTACCTTGCCCGTAGCGGAAGTTCGGCAAATCCCTTCCTCATGTAGTCGAGCACCTTGGCTTCCTCCGAACAATCCTTGTGGACATGGCCATATTCTCCGCACTCTTCACATGTGGATCTTGCTTCGGTAGCCTATGCATCTTGAGCCTCTTTCTTTTCTATCTCCATCTTCTTGAACCTCCACATAAGTGAATCGATCTTGCCTTTGAGTATGTCTTCCTTCTCCACTTGCAAGACTCCTTTGACGTTCCCCGTGGGTTGAATCGGAAGTAAGCGTCCGGATGACGCCCACGTATCATTGTCTGCGACCTTCTTGAATATAGTAAAAGTCTGAGTCAGCATAAGCTCGATGATAGATCCTCCCGCTGATGCATCGATGATCGTCCTTGATGATGCATCGATGACGGTATATATTCGTGTTAAACTTCAAATGGACTTGCCTCCGTCGTAGTGAAGGGACCCTTCTTCCCTCGAGTGTTGAACCCAAGGTATCGAATTCGTGGAACAAATGTGTGATGCAAGAGTTGATCTATTAAAGCCGAGAAACTTTGATCTTCAAGAGGTGAAACCTATGCATCTAATCTTAAAGAACATCATGAAAAGAAATCTAATCTATTGAAAGCCGGAGGTAGCAAGAGATAGAGGGGGATAGATAAACCAATCTAGAGAGATTGGATCAAGCCTTCGTTGAAGTTCCGAACAAAGAAGAAGTAAACAAGTTCAATCTCATAAAAAACTTCTTTAAACCATGGTTTCCCGTCTGACTCCGAAAACGCCCGCCTTTTGGAGCCACCGTTCTGTCACAACACACCCCTATTCGTGCGAGTTAGTCTAGGGTGAGTCCAAGGACAAGTTGAGATCCTTCGGAAGGTGAAGCATGCACCTCTAGCCGCCACGACTACAAGAACATCCTCGGTGACCTATCTCGAGAATAGATCTTAAGATATGAAAACCAAACGAAATCAAAGACGTAGGAGAAACACTTGATCGCTAGAAATCAGATTGCAACCTGATAATTCAACATTACATGATACATGAATTAAGATCACCACCAGGATCCTACCTTGATCTTGCATCTTGCTCTGGGAACTCCGACGTGGTCTTCCTTGCAAGGTTCCCACGCCGGCTAGGAAGATCCTAGTCAACTAGCTCAACCCTCTCCTCTCAAGATGGTGTCCCTCTCTTCTCTGCTCCTTGGCGGCTGCTGAAGAATGAGTTGATGCGTGGCTCTTGGCCTCGGGGCTATAAATAGCCCAAATGGCGGCAAGGTCAAAGGGGGGTCGACTGGGCCCTGAAATGTGCTGGGCCGGCCGTCCTGGGCCCACTTCGGCCCAGCCGACGGCCTACTTTGCCTAGAGTTAGTTCCTGAGTCTTCTAGATCCTTCCCCCTTTGGCATGTGGGCCCTTGTCGCCAGTTTCTCTTTGGATTGGATGAAGCTCCTTGTCCCGCAAGATTCAGCACTTTTCTGACTGGGTCCTCGAAGTTCTTCATCTTCTCGGGTTTGGTCCCTGGGCTTCTTGGAGTCATATTTACTTCATTGCTTGACTTGTATCGGGCTTCAAGGTCTTGTCACGAGGTGCTTGATGAACTTATCCCAGATGTCTTGCTTTCAACACTAAAACCCTACATAAACACTAAACTCCAAAACCGACATGCACGAATGAACTTGTTATACCAAGGGGGTTAGTACCAATGGATAAGATATAAAAGTCATGCCAACACCGAAGGTAAACTCATGGCTAGGTTGACGGAATTTCACCGTCAACATCTCCCCATGCTTAAACCTTGCTCGTCCTTGAGTAAGCCTTCGATGGATATCATCATTGCCCTTCATTGTTTAAACCTTGCACTTGATCATACACAAGAAAACATAATGCTCTCAAAATTTAATTCGTTAAAGATTCATAATGTACTAGCCTTCATCTCTACGGAGGGTAGATTATTAATTAAGTTTATCCCACAAGTATCAACATGCTCCCAAAATTTAAATAGACCTCAGAAATTTGGAAATAAAGAACGAGATGAAAAAGAGCTAAACCAAGTTCACAAATTTAAATCATCTTGCATCTTGCTCATGAACTCTCATCTCATCTTCTCTCAAGCCTATTCATTCTACTCCTTTCCCTCTCATAACACATATATAAGTGGTAGGCTTTATATGGAGCTTTTTCGGAAAGTTTAGTCCTACCAAGATTTTATAAATGAGATGTTGTCAAAACAAGACAAACTTCTCATGGTCTTACCGAGACTCATCAAAAAGGTCATTGGAAAATAATATTATATCAAGGAGGGGGAGAGAAAATATACACAATTGAGATAGGTGGACATGTGCAAATGGCAAAGAGTAATCCCGAGGCACAAAGGAAGTCCTCGTTACCGGATTGCACATGGTTGGAAAACGAGTTTGGATTTTTTAATCTTGAAACCTTTAAATTCCTAATGCACTTTAGAGAACTAGAGAGTTCAATTTATTTTATTTTTACACATACTCATATTTTTTCTCTTTTTCTCATATATATATTTTCTCTTTTTTTCTTTATACTCATTTTTTCTTTTTCTTTCTTTCTCATTCATTTTTTATTTGCTCCCCTTTGAACTCTAAAATTGCATTTTACCTACCTCCTCCCCCATGCTTAGACGTTTGCTCGTCCTCGAGCAAAGAGGTGATAGAGATAAGGTAGGTACCGGAAATACTTTTCCTTTGGAGAGATACTTGAAATCTTTAATTTTGGCACCATCTTGCAATCTTCCTTGAATTGATGATCCATACTCAACGATAGGTTTTGGTTAAGGAGGTAATCACAAAATATGATATTTGGTTTTAAGGGTGGATATCCGGCGAGGTTTGTGAGATCTCCGATGTGGGGATACACAATGCACGGATAAGAGGCTAGCAATAAGATAGATATGCAAAAACGGAATGACCAGCTTCTTAGTCTCAGGCTATAGAAATCATGGCCTGCAATAACTCACCCAAAAATAAATCTTGTACACTAAGGTTTATGCACTCAAAAATAAATCATGGCCTGCAATAACTCACCTGCAATAAGCAAGTGATATTTATGATGAGGTTAACATTATTTTTAGGAAAAAAACCATCTTTAATCCATCTAAAACTTGAGAGCATATAAAACACTATGGGTTCTTATTTTAATCATAACCTCCGCTAAAGATTTAGCTAGCATTTAGATAAATTCAGATTTGTATTTTAAGAGAGCATTAGCTTAATCATGCATAAAACAAATACAAATATAAACAAAGCGACAATTATAATCATATATCATCATGGCATAAATTTTGTAGCTTTACCAAAGGTAAAAACAAGGTGGAGACTTTATTCATGATGAAAACAAACTAACACACATGGAATTTAAATAAAAAACTGAAAGCACTATGCATACATAAGCAACACAAGCTGAAAATTAAAGAAAAAGGGAAATGAAAAGAAAACTAAAGCTCCTCCTTCTAATCTTCCGCCGGTGGTTGGTATTGATAATCTTGGTAGTTGTACCCTTGCTCATAATAGGTTTGGATATCCCCTCCAACGAAATGATCCAGCGGTCCTAGGTGAAGGCTCCCAAGCTCATAGGCAATGTTTGCATTGCATTCACCTAATTGAGCCGCGTTGGATTGGATGGCTGAGATGTTTTGCATGTTTCTTGCAGCATATCCTCCGATTATGGCCACACTTTGTTGTGGTTGGGGAAATTGTGCATAGGGCTCCGCAAAGGTTATGTTGGGCACCACATAATTTGGTGGGGGCATGGTTGCACCACTCCCCCATGCTTGCATTGGTGGCCCTCCGTAATAACTTGGCGGTGTAGGAATTCCTCTGTACGGTGGCACATAGTTTTGTTGCGCACCTCCCTCTTTTGCCGAGGAGGATCCTCCTTCTATAATTCTTCCTCTTTTATTCTTCCTTGCCGGCACAAGGAGTCCTTCCTCCAACCAATCTTCCTTCCTTTGAATGAAGAGTCTAAGTCTTGGATCCGGAAGAGGTAAGTTCACTTTGGCCACATGAAAGCATCCTCTCTCATCTCCACTAATATATTTTCCTTGCTTCAAGTATTCAAATCCGAGAGAGGTCCCAGGTAAAAGATGTTCGGGATTTCTTGAAATTCCCGGTCTCAAGGAGTTGGCCAACATGGAGAGGTAGCACCCCAAACCAATATCTCATGGTCCCGACGTTGCTTCACAACACCATCGAATGATCATAAGGTAGGAGGGGTCTATTGGCTGCCTGGCAATTATAGCTGAGTAGAGCCAATTCAACTCCGTGTCGGTCACCTTTGTCTCCCTCATCCTCCCCAAAATCCTTTTACACATCCATGAGTGAAATACTTGGATGATGGGGTTCCGGATGGAATTCCTTCGTTGGTGGGCTCCCCAGAGATTAAATTCCAGAATCCATCCAGCATGCCTTCTGGCACGTCAACTTTCTCCGAAGCTCCCTTTTGGAAACCAAGTAGCTCCCTAATATGTTCATAGGGAACCACTTGCTGAATTCCCTCCAATCGGAATGATAAACTTGCACCCCCTCATCAAGGATAGGAGACATGGTCATCAAAATTTTCAAGGCTAATTCCTTGTGGGTATTTACCGACACCCTATTGGAAAATTGCACCCATTCAAGGTGCCCCAACATATAATAAATGTTTGTGCCAAAACCCAATGAGTAGAGAGGTTGATCGTCGAAATCGACGTTCTCCACAAGCCTCTTCTCAAGGCGAGAAATTTTTTTCTCCTCCTCCTTCGACAAGATGATAAAGCCATATGCGGACTACTGCGGAGTGTATGGAGGTGGAGCGGATGATCGGGTCGATCGACGAGGTGGGACGGGCGGCTCCTTCGTACACCCTTGAGGTTTGGTAAACCTCATGGACGAGCTCCTTGTGGCCCTCATGCCATCGAGGAGGAGAGTGTCGTTCCTCCTCGGCGGTGCCGTGTCCTCCTCCATGCTCCGAGGAGACTCAAAAACCGAGTGCCTCCTCGAAGATGTCGTCGAAGATGGCTTGGACGATGACGACCCCTTCTTCTTGGTGAAGAGACTTGTGGTTTTCTTTAACATAATTGCAACACTCTTCTCTCTAATATAATCTCGGGGTTTTAACCGGTAACAAAGCACTCAAGAATTATTTCAGAGTATGGACTTTAAGTGGATTAAGGGTGTAATTTCTTGAGCAAAACAAACTTGGGAAGGATGGCTAAGTCTAAGGTGGTTCTGGACTAAAATTTTCGAGCACACAAACAGAGAGGTGGGAGGGTTGCTTGCCTGCTGAAGACGAGCATTGGGGGTGCATTTTATAGGGCAGGCCGGCCGGCCTGGGTCGACCGGCCTGGGTGGTCTCATGCCTCCCCTGGCTCGGTTTTCCTCCAGCGTGATGATCTTCCCTTTGTGACATTCGTGCTCACGTGCTCCACTAGTTGCACCGCCCAAACTATCTCATCCACTCCTTTGCTTGCATTATTGGTCCTTCCACTTGATGCCTTTTCTTTGAGTCATGTCCATGCTCCCTTACTTCACATGCCACCATGAATTTCCTGCAAAACAATGCTTGCTGCCCCCCATGCTTGTCCTTTGCATGTGGTCATGATGAAAGTTCTTGGGAGGGCATCCAATGATGCATCATGGTGCATGCATGATTTGTTTAACTAGATTGCCTCCCTCTCAGCATGTCTTAAGGCTAAGCACTCCTCTAATTTTGAAAATTAAAAATAATTCTCTAAGCATGTCTTAAGGCTAAGCACTCCTCTAATTTCGAAAATTAAAAATAATTTCAGAGCTATGGAAGAGCTCAAGCATAAATTTAGAGAAGTTTTTAAAGCATTAAAAACAAGATGTAAGTTGAACATTTTTTCCGACTACATTTATATTGGTCTCACCAGTATTGTTTGCCTTCATTAGTTGAGAGCAAACTTTTCCCGGCTTGATCATGGGGGCATAGGTTTAGATTCTAATTTTGGCTAAATAAGAGAGATTTTGAATGAAATAAAATTAAATGAGTCTTAGAAAAATTCTAATCTTAGTGAAACCAAGGATATGGATTTTTAAACCAACCAAAAGTTAAGTTTTTAGGTTCACGCGAGTCCTACCACGTGCTGAAATTTAAATAACATCTAGATACAAGTCTGGCTCTACTCGTGTGTTTTTAGCATGTACAATAAGTCAAACACAACATCATAAAGAGGATGAATGGTTGCGTTAGGTTCTGAATTTATTTGGTTTTGGTTTCTCGAAAAGAAGCAAACAACGCATAGGATGGTTCATGTAAAGGGTTTATGATCAAGCAAAATATTCAACCAAGAATTATGTCTCTAATATTGTTTAACCACTCTAAGTCTAATGTCTTGGCGTAGTAAATTTCAAAACTAACTTACTTCAAAATACTCGAAAAACCTTGAATCGGGTTGTCCTCCCGGTAGCTTATTCTTGACTCGATGAAACGGGTTGCCTCCCGCCTAGCGCTTTATTTATAGTCCATGGCTGGACTTCTTCACTTGATTACTTCGGATCAACGCTCTTTGCGGACATTGCAATCTTGGGTAGCCACTTCCGCACCATCTTGGGCACGAGCTTATTCTCCGACTTAGTCATTTTTTTGTCTTCACAGGCGGCTTTTGTTCCTTTGTCTTGACGGATGCAACAACTTCTTTGATCTTCTTCACCTCCTTCTTCTTCGGCTCTTCCTTCTTCCTTGGTTCTTCCTTAACAACGCGACGATGAGGTGGAACATATTTAACTTCAATCATATTGCATACCTCGAGGCGTGGTCGAAACTTGAAGGAACTCCTTTCGCCGTTAATGTCGAACTTGATCTCTGTCGTATGGACCTCCCTGGGCCCACTACCTCGGTGGGCCCCAGGACCGACTACTCGGTGGGTTCCTGGGACTACCCGGCTTGCGCTACACGGCACCTGAAGGCGTGGAGCACAAGGACTACACAGGAGTAGTACTCGGTTAGGGAGCTGTACATGTTCCGCACTGTATAGAGGACTCCTAGACGTACTCGACTAGTACTCTCTCCCTACTCCGACTTGTAACCCCGCTCCCCGACTATATAAGGCGAGGCGGGGACCGATCCCCTCATCCAATCTCCTCTCATACAACTCACGGCGCACCATTGCACCATCTTGTAATCGTGCCCTATCAATCCGAGCTACGCAAGCATACGGGACGTAGGGTATTACGCACCTCGCGGCCCGAACCTGTCTAAATTGTGTGCCACGTGTCTCTTCCTTCGAGTTACCGATCTCGGCGAGTCACAATCATCTACTTCGGGTACTCCCCGTAGTAGGTTGCCGGTCTAAAACACCGACAGCTGGCGCGCCAGGTAGGGGCTCTCGCTCGAGATCATATGGCGAACTCGACGGCTTCCGTCTACTTCAAGCCAACTGTCGCCTTCAACCGCGGCGACACCTTCGTCTTCGGCGCCTGGGTCTGCACTGCTGATGGCGCGGGCTCCTTCCAGCGCCGCCTAATCATGCAGCCCGACTCGAAGACAGGCCTTGTGACGCTTCCCGAAGTTGTCACAGGTGAACTCGCCGGCAAGTTCGGCGAAATTTCGCTCTCCAACCACCACGCTGACTTCGAGCTCGAGTCCGTCTCCAACTCGAACCCGACGTCGCCATGGGCCATCGCATGCGAGCCGGCTACTCAGCCATCGCAGGCGGCCTCCTCACCGCTCGAGCCCTCCGCATGCGGCCCCTGCACCCTCAGCCGGGCCCGCACGGAGGCTCCCACTTCGCGCCGGGCCGGCAAGGAGCCCGTACCCGAGTTCAACTCGGACTCCGACGCCGCCCCCGATCACGCTCCGGACTCCAGCCCTCTCTCCGAGTTCTACTCGAACCCGGACTACGAGTTCGACTTCGGGTCGGACCCTGAGGAGCCCGAGTCCGAAGACGACTCCACTGAGCTTCCCTTGTCAGGGCCAGCCTCGGGACTGGTTATAAAATCCACGCCGGCCGGGAGATACGTCTACTGGCCAGACCACAAGCCTGCTGACCTAGCAAAGGGGGACTCACGCTACGTCGCCTACATCGACTCGCTACCGTTCCAGGAGGGAACACCGCTAGCCCGGGCTGACTCAAACACACCAACTGAGGTGGCACCCTCTGAGTCCAGCCCTGGCACCCCCGATCGCCAAGTCTTCATGGCTGCCGGCGACACCCCGGGACCTTCAGGCACGGCTGAGGACAGATACCTAGAGGACATCTCCGCAGACGAGCTGTCTGCCAATGCACCTGCAGATGAGACCGTCGCCAATAGGGACGCTCGACGCGAACGCAACAGGAAGCGCAGCGAACGACGCCGGCGGCTCAGAGACAACCTCCCCATCCGCAACCTTGCAGAAGCTCTCGAGGCAGTCGAGAGCAGAATACACACCACCCCTGAGCAGTGCCTCATGTCGATCACAACGATCGCACGACAGGCTCAGGGCATACGCGCTGGAGAGGTCATCGCCAAGCTCGCTGAAGAGGCCTACTTCATGCGGGTCGACAACAGAGTCAACCAACCTCCTGCAGCCAAACCCCGCGACAACGAAGCTACTAGTCGCAGCGCCAACGCTGGCCCCAACCGTACTCGAGCTGACCTTCCAGCCGAGCCAAACCGCCGCCGCTCCAACGCCGGCGGGCCTTCACAGCAAGATCAAGGCAACCGAGAAGTCGTTCCCCACCGCGCTCCGGCCGGTGGCGGCGGCAACGATCCCGACGGCGGCGGCGCCGACGGCGGCGCCTCCAACCATGGGGCCAACGGGGAGGAGAGCCGGAGGCGGCGGCGGCCGCGGCGGCCGAGGCCACGCGAACGACCATGCCTCCGGCGCCTCGCACCGGCGGGTACGACGCTCGCCGAAGATTGAGGAGCCGCGGCGGAAGAAGTCGACCACCGCCGCCGAGGGCGACGGCTTCCCCGCCTTCTCACCTCGACTTCGCAACCCTCGCTCCTCCCCGACAAGTTCAAACCTTTGGGGATAACCAAGTACGACGCGAAGCGAGGATCCTATTCGGTGGCTCGATGCTACGCCCTCTCCATCGAGAACGCCGGCGGCAACAACGACACCAAATGCCTCTACTTCCCCTTCGTCCGGACCAAGCACCACTCACATGGCTCGAGTCGCTTGACAAGCACTCGATCGACAAGTGGGACCACCGAAGGAGCAGTTCACGAGCAACTTCGCGGGCGCCATGGGCCGTTCGGGTACTCGCATGGACCTGGCCATGATCAACCAGGAACAGGGCGAGACCCTCCGCAAGTACATGTGCCGCTTCTTCGACAAGCGCGCTACCGTCGTCGACGTCACCGACAAGGAGGTCATCGACCTCTTCCAGGACGGCCTCTACCATCGCCGCACCTTCGAGGACTTCGGTCGACGCCGCCCCAGGTCCATCCCCCACCTCAAGGACATGATCACGTCCTGGGCGGATGAAGAGGACAAGGCGAACGCCAAATACGACGCCATCCGCGGCAAGTCCAAGCAGAACTAGGGGCGGCGGCGCGGCAAAAGAATACAAACCAAGGTGGCCGCAACAACAACAACAACAGTAACTACTCGGGTCCCAACCGCAAGCGCAAGCCAGACAACACCATCGCGGCTATCCAGCGCCCTGCGAAAGGGAACTCAAAGAAGAACTCTGGCGGTTTCAAAGACCTGCTAAAGGAGAAGTGCCCGTGGCATCCAAATGGCAACCACACTACCGAGCAGTGCTACCAACTCAGGCATGCACTCAAGGATACCCCGGAGCCACCGCATCCTCACGACCAAAAGGGCAAGAAGAAGGACGGCGACAACAACGACTTCCAAGAACCCGAGAAGACCGTCAACGTCCTCTTCGGCGGACTGCCCAGCAGGCGGGAGCAGAAGGCTACCCGTCGTGAAGTGATGTCCATTGAGCCAGTGGTTCCGACCCCTCTCAGGTGGTCGGAGGTACCCATCACCTTCTCCCGCACGGACCAATGGACCAGCTTCTCCGAACCAGGACGGTTCCCCCTCGTCCTGAAACCAACGGTGGCGGGCTCCAAGCTCAACAAGGTGCTCATCGACGGTGGAAGCGGGCTCAACGTCCTCTTCACCAAAACCTTGAAGAAAATGAAGCTCGACGTCACCCCCATGCTCACCAAGAGCGACGCCCTTCTACGGCATCGTCCCGAGCAACGCGGCTATCCCACTGGGCTCAGTGGTACTGCCAGTTACCTTCGGGGCGTCTCGGGACAACTACCGTACCGAGTACATCAAATTCGAGGTCGCGGATTTCAAGGCCTCTTACCACGCCATCCTCGGCAGGCCGGCCATCGCCAAGTTCATGGCGGTGCCCCACTACACCTACTTGGTACTCAAGATGCCAAGTCCAGCCGGCGTACTCTCCCTCCAAGGGGACTTGAAGATCTCCCACGACTGCGACACAGAGGCCGTGGTGATCGCTTCCACGAACCAAGTACCCAACGTGATGATGGAGGTCTACGCCGCGTCGAAGAAGCTTGCCACGAGCGAACTCGACATCCCAGAGAAGTCTGATGGCGCCAACAAGCCTCAGCCACCTGAGGAGGTACTCGTCAAGATGGTCGACCTCGGAACAGGCGACCCCAGCAAGACCACCACCATCGGGGCCGGCCTCGACCCCAAATAGGAAGACGCGCTCATCAGCTATCTTCGGGCTAACCGCGACATCTTCGCGTGGAAGCCAGCGGACATGCCAGGAGTGCCCAGAGAGCTGATTGAGCACTGCCTTAACGTCGATCCAAAGGCCACCCCTAAGCGACAACACCTCCGACGCTTTGCCGACGACAGACGGGACGCCATCAAGAAGGAGCTCGCCAAGCTACTCGCAGCTGGCTTCATCAGAGAAGTCTTCCACCCTGAGTGGCTCGCCAACCCCGTCCTCGTCCGCAAGAAGAACTCGAACGAGTGGAGGATGTGCGTCGACTACACCGACCTCAACAAGCACTGCCCCAAGGACCCCTTCGGGTTGCCGCGGATTGATCAAGTCATCGACTCCACCGGCGGGCCGCGACCTCGCTCTACTTCCTCGATCGCTACTCCGAGTACCACCGGATCGCAATCAAGGAGGAAGACCAGAAAAGACCGCGTTCATCACCCCGTTTGGCGCGCATCGCTACACGACCATGTCATTCGGGTTGAAGAACACCGGCGCTACCTATCAACGGGCCATCCGGGCCTCGCTTCAAGCGCAACTCAACAAGAACGTCGAGGCTTACGTGGATGACGTAGTCGTCAAGACCGGAGAACTCCGCACCCTCATCGACGACCTTGAAGAGACCTTCGCATCGCTACGCGAGTACCGCTGGAAGCTCAACCCAAACAAGTGCGTCTTCGGCGTTCCTTCGGGCAAACTACTCGGCTTCATCATCAGCCAGCGCGGCATCGAAGCCAACCCCGAGAAGATCTCCGCCATCACCAGCATGAAAGCTCCCACGAGCATCAAAGACGTCTAGAAGCTGACGGGGTGCATGGCGGCATTGAACAGATTTATCTCGAGGCTAGGAGAACGGGGCCTCCCCTTCTTCAAACTACTCAAGCATCACGAGAAGTTCGTGTGTACTCCAGAGGCGGATCAAGCCCTTGCCCAGCTCAAGGACTTCCTTTCAAAGCCTCCAATCCTCACGGCTCCTCACAAGGGCGAGCAGCATCGCTCTACCTAGGCCGCGACTACTCACGTGGTCGCATCGCCATCGTTGTCGAGCGGCAAGAAGACGGCCACGCTTACCCGGCCCGCCGCCCCGCCTACTTCGTCGGCCGAGGTTCCTATCGCAGTCCAAGGCTCGCTACCGCCCCATGCGAAGCTCCCGTACGCTCTACTCATCACCTCGCGGAAGCTACGACACTACTTCCGGGAGAGTACTCGGTCTCCGTCGTCACCGACTACCCGCTCGGCGACATCCCGAGGAACCAAGACGCCACCGGAAGAATCTCCAAGTGGGCCGTCGAGCTCGGCGCCCTCACCATCGACTTCAAGCCACGCACGCCCATCAAGTCGCAAGCACTAGTCGACTTCATGGCGAGTGGCGGGAGAACCACCGCCTACTCCCACCGTGCGCGACCGCAGCATTGGGTGATGTACTTTGATGGCTCACTCAACCTCGAGGGCGCAGCGCGAGGGGTACTCCCCGATCTCTCCAACGGGCGAACAACTCAAGTACGTCCCGCATCTTTTGGAAGGTCTCAAACAACGAAGCCGAGTACGAAGCTCTCCTACACGGGCTCCGCCTCGCGGCTTCACTAGGCATCAAGCGGCTACTAGTCTACGGCGACTCCGCAAAGGGTCATCAACCAAGTCAACAAGTCCTGGGACCGCAACAAGGAGAACATGGACGCCATCGCCTAGAAGTCCGCAAGCTCGAGAACAAATTCTATGGTCTCGAGTTCCATCACATCGTCCGCGACAACAACGTTGCGGCGGACGTCCTCTTGAAGCTTGGATCCACCCGCGCTCAAGTACCCGCGGTGTCTTCGTCCATGAGCTTCACGCGCCATCCATCCCGGAGCCGGCGCCACCGACCACCGCCCGCCCCCATCCACCACCGGGCAGAGGTCATGATGATCGACGTGGACCGGAGGCAACCCTTCATCGACTACCTCGGCCGAGCAAGGTCCCCTCCGACAAGAACGCAGCCGAACAACTCGTCCGCCGCGCCAAGTCTTACGTCCTCGTCGGAGACAAGCTTTACAAGCGGGGCGCATCTTCTGGAGTACTCATGAAGTGCGTCCCTCACGAAGAAGGCAAGGACATCCTGGAGGAGATCCACAAGGGCGTCTGCGGCAACCACGCGTCCTCACGCACGCTGGTCAGCAAGGCCTTCCGGCGAGCTTTCTACTGGCCCAAAGCCCTGGGCGACGCCGAAGAACTCGTCAGAAGGTGCCAAGGATGTCGGCACTTCGCCAAGCAAGCAACATGTCCCGGCCTACAAGCTAGTCACCATACCGCCAACCCGGCCCTTTGCCCGCCGGGGGCTCGACATGATTGGGCCACCGCCAACCGCGCCGGGGAGGATTCAACCGAGGTACTGGTGGCTATCGACAAGTTCACCAAGTGGATCGAGGTCAAGCCGGTCACATGCCCCAAGGCTGACAGAGTACTCGACTTCCTGGATGAACTCGTACACCACTATGGGCTACCCCACCGCATCATCACAGACCTGGGGTCCAACTTCAACAACCACCAGTTCTGGGAGTACTGCGAGAACAGCGGAATAGACGTCCGTACGTCTCGGCCGCCCATCCACGGCCAACGGACAAGTCGAGCGCGCCAATGGGATGGTGCTCGACGTACTCAAGAAGCGGCTGCACGACGCTGCTAACTCCAAAGGGGGCAAGTGGATCAAGGAACTACCCAACGCACTCTGGGGGCTGCGGACTCAACCATCCAAGCCAATGGGGCAATCCCCCTACTTCCTGGTCTACGGCTCCGAAGCCATCCTCCCTGCCGACGTCATATGGAACTCGTCGGTAGTGGAGCACTACGACGAATGCGTCTCGAAGAGACGCGACGAGTCGACATCGACGCCCTCGAAGAAGCTCGCTGCGCCGCCCTCGTCCAATCGGAACAAGGTACCCGGAGGGTATCCGACGCTACCATGATCGCAACGTCAAGGAAGGCTCCTTCAACGTTGGAGATCTTGTCCTCCGCCGTATCCAGAACACGGAAGGACTCCACAAGCTCAGCTCCCCCTGGGAAGGCCCCTTCACCGTGGCAAAAGTGACCGGGCCGGGCTCCTACCGCCTCCAAACACTTGAAGGCGAAGACATCAACAACTCGTGGAACGTCAACCAACCTTGTCGATTCTACGCCTAGTCTACACGACTACTCCGGGGTTCAAGTCCAATCGACTACATCAACACCCCTCGCCGCAAGCGACCCTCCGGGTCCTGGCTCCAGTCTCCGGACTACTCTTCTCCAGGGTCTAGCCCGTGCGGCTACCTACGGACCATGGGCTGCGACGAGCATCAAGGACTCTAGCAGCGGTCTACCAAGAGACCACACTCCAAGATCCAGCCCGCGCGGCTACCTACGAATCTGCGATCCAGCCTACACGGCTACCTACGGATCACTTGCTGCAAGCGGCTACCCGCTCCAGCGCTACTCAGCTGTAAGCGGCCTCCGGGTCCAGGCGACTACTTTGTAACTACGGCCCTGGCCACCCAGGTGTACTCCTTCAGTAATAAAGTTTGATTGTTCATCAACTTCTTTACTGCCTACTCCCTACAACGGGACCACTAAAGTCGAGTACTACTACTCGCACCTACTCCACGATGGGCGCTCCGCACTCTGGGATCGCGACTACGAGTACTCATTGCTGGAAAATTCTCTTTCATTGATACTTGAACAATTCATTACAATTGTCTTCCTGTACAACTATGGCTACTAGCTACCTATACAGGGCTACTGGAGGTTCAACTTCTCAGCTACCTGCTCCGCAATGGGAGCCATCTGCTCCAGCAGCTCTGCATACTGCTCATCAGAAGCGGTTGGCGGCTACCCGTCGGCGACCACCTCCACTGGAGCCTTCGGGAAGTACGACTTCATGAAGGCCAAGACTTGTCTTGGGATCGACTTGGCCATATGCTTGACGTAGGCGGCCAGCCGGCTTGGCGCTTCACGGAGTCGATCCACCAGAGGAGCGATCTTAGGGCCGCCCGGGTGCGGCACCAGGAGCCTCGCGATCGGGAGAGCGGCTTCCTCCAACTCCCTCAACTGGGCCCGCAGCGCCTCGCAATCTTCATTCAACTTCTGCAAAGATTTGTAGCAGTTGACGAGATCCCTGTCGAAGCAATCCGCTGCCTCCATGTGCTTCTCGCACTCGAAGGCGAGTTCCTTGTAGTCGAGCTCGAGTACCTGGCGGGCTTCTTGCTCCCGGTAGAAGAGGTTCTTCATGCTCACCTCCGAGGCCTTCAGCTGCTCCACCTGGCCCTCAAGCTCTGCAACACAGCAACGCAACAGCGGGTCAGATGCTTCTCGGCTTCCAACAAGTACTAGACAAGTCGAAGGATATACCTTTATTCTTGTTGCGGAGGCCCTTGTTCTTCCGCACCAAGTCGTCGCCCTTCGCCTGCAACTCCATGACGTTGTTGTGATACTTGGCGAAGGCGGCGTCGAGCTTTGACTGCATGGCAGCCGCGTGTTTCCGCGACTTCACGAGCTGCTCCTCCAGCGCCTCTGCTCGGAGTACGGTGTCGCCGTAACCCCGGCGAGGTTCGACTTCTCGCGGGATCGCTCCGCGACGTCCTGCACAAGACAACTCAAGTCAAGAAGAGTACTCAACGGCAAAAGGTTTGACTACTCCAAGGCTACGACCACGTACCTTCATCCATCGCTCGGCTTGACGGATCGCCTCCAGGTGCTTGGCTACCGTCGCCGGCTCGACGAGATCGTCCGCCAGAAGTTCTATCCCGCCGCGGCTACTCGAGGTAGCCTCCGTCATCGGCGCAGAGCGGATGGGCTCCGCGTCTTGGATCTCAAGGGAGCGGATAGCCACCTCCAGAGCAATCTCCGGCGACGTGGTGACCGCCTCTCCCCCAGCGGACTTCTCGACGACTTCCCCCACGGGCTCGGGGGCTCCTTCTGCAGCCTCTGGGGCCTCCGGTGTCAACTCCTGCATTGGCACCCCCGCAGGGATGTCACCACCTTCAGCACCTGACAACAAACAACACGCACATCAGTGCCTACGACTACTCATCCTGGAGCCTTGCAGCTTCAAGAAGGGTACTCACCTTCGACTGCACACGCCTCCGGCAGCGGCGCTTCGGTAGCCGGGGGCTCAGTCGCGGCTTGGGCATCGGGAGCGGCCTCCTCGACGGGCGGCGCGACTTCTTCCGCCACCGCTGATGAGGGCTCGTCCCCATCCCAGCTCAGATCTGTGGATTTTCTGCAGAAGCACACACAGATGGTCGTCAGGCAAAGATCGACTACTGCAGCAAGTACTACTCGTGAGGATATGGTACTTACAAATTCGACCGAACGATGGTCACGGCCGGAGCACCGAGGATGCTGGCGATATCAACCAGTCCACCCTCGGCGGGCGTCTCTTCCTCCGCCCCTGCGGCTACTGCCTCCACCACGGCGGCGGCGGCCGGCGCAGACGTCTCTCGCACTCCTGAGGCCACCACCTCTTCAACGGCGGCGGCCACGGCCCTCCGCTCTCTTCTCGGAGCGAGGGGCCGGCGCTCCGCTTGCGCCGGAAGTTCTTCAACGGTGGGGGCCGGACTACGACTTCCGGCCCGGTTCCCCCACCGTATCCCACACGCCCTCGTCGCCCTCTTCGACAGGCTCCGCTGGCGGCACCTCCTGCATGCAAAGGAATACTACTCGTCAGCAACGTACTCGAACAACAGGTACTCGACTACTCTGCTCAAGACGACTTACCTCCTGAGGCGTGGTCTTCGAGACCTTTAGCTTCTTCGTCACCCGCTTCCTGGCGGGGTTGCGCGGCTTCCGTGGCGGCGCAGCAAGGCTAGCCTCCAGGCTAGCCGGAGGGTCTTGAACCAGTGGAACATGAGGTAAACCCGGGCGGCTAAACCTCGACCGCAGCTGGAAGCGGTCCTGCAACGTTTCTTCATCTTCGTCGTCGTCTTCAGAAGTATCTTCCACGATGACGGTGTCGTCGCCTTCACCGACTTCGCGGCGCTCCTTCACCTTCCCCTCCACCGGGATCTCGATCCCGCTCGGTGGCGGCTGCGGCTCGGAGATGAACCGCTTCACATCATCCTGTGCAAAGACACAAGACGTCAGCAGCTCTGCTACAAGTACTCACTACTCGACGAGGGGAGTACGACTACTCACCTCATTGGGCGGGCGCGTGGCGGAGTACTCCTCGACTGGGCACGCCGTGTATGGCGGCATGTCCTTGAAGATGCGCGACAACCTCTCGACGATGTCGTTGTCGTCCAGCTCGCCTCCTGGCATCCGCGACGCGTCGTCATCGCCGGTGTACTCGAAGCCCAGGGTCTCCCGAGCCATCGGCCGGCCGGATCCCGCGCTTAATGAAACCGAAGGCCACGTGCTCGGCCCTCGGTCCCGCCTCCCCGAGCACCCCGATGCGTGCTAGCGGCTCGGGAGCCGGATCCCTTCTTGCATGGTGGGCTCCGTGTTCCACCACTCACGGTGCACGGGGCCGCCGTCCGCTCGGCTTCGGCAGGGCCGGGGTGGTGGTTCGTGATGTAGAACCACCCGGTCTCCCCGATCCGTGTTGGAGTCGACGAGCTTGTATGCCGAGTGCGCTCCGCGGCGTCCCTCCCTCGCCCGGATGCCGGCCCCTCCGACTACTCTGGGGTTGGAGGCACTGGGCTGCGGCTTGACGCGGAAGAACTTCCGGAAGAGCACCCAGTGCGGCTTGATTCCGAGGAAGGCTTCGCAGAAGTGGACTAAGACCGACGTGTGGAAGATGCCGTTGGGGTTCAGGTTCAGGTACTCGATCCTGTAGTACCCGAGCAGCCCCTTGAAGAAGTCGCTGGCTGGGAACGCAAGACCGCGCTCCACGAACCGCGAGAACATCGGGATCTCGTCTTCGGCCTTCTCCATTGGATATGGATCTCCCGCGGCGGATCTCCACATGTCGACTTCCTTCTCCCTGATGAACCCACTGTTCAGCAGGGTCAGCAGGTCCTCCGTCTTCACCTTCGATTTCTTCCACTCGCGGCTAGGATCAGCCCGCGGTGGAGACATGGGCGGCGCTGCTCCGGTGGCAGCCGCGGCGGCCTCCTCACGGCTCCTCTTCTTCCCGGCGGCCTTGGACGCCTTGGACGGTGACGGCTTCATCCTCCAAGTGCAAGGTGTTTTCACTCGCATCCGCTCGGGGGCTACCCTAAAGGCTTCGGGTGGCGGCGCGCTTGGATCTACTACGGCGGCAGTAGGCGCTGGGAGTGGATTCGCTTCAAGATTCAAATGGAATGACTGCGACTCGAATGGGTGAAAACCCTAAGGGTTTTGGCTTCTATTTATAAGCCAAATCGACTCCGCAACGGGCGGCCGGATAAGTCCACGCGCGGTTGACTCAGCGGCTGCGCGTGACTCTTCGTATTCTACTAGTCGACGCGCCTCACCTCGGGGGCTCGGCTACTTCTACTCGACTACCTGAGAAGCGGCTAGTCTCAAGAGCATCTCAGGACACATTCTCCAAGAAGACCCTTCAATTCGAGAGGAAGTACTCGACTCAAGGCTCGGGGGCTCCGTGCCACGTGTCCTTCGGTTTTTTCTCTCCGGATTTTTCGGGATTTTCTTGCCAAGACTTCAGATGGACCCTCAGCTGGGGCCCGCGGCTCAGGGCTCGGGGGCTACTCCATGTGGAGTGCGGTTTTACAAGTCGCACCTCCATATCAGTTTCGGCTTCATGGCAAGACAGGCAGCTTTTGAAGACCTTCGAAGGCAGTTTTCGAGGACGCTTGGGACTACTCGAGAAGACTTCAGGATTGCTCAAACATCAGCTGGAGTACATTCCAGCCTCGGGATGCTTCGACTACTCTTGAGGACCTTGACTTGCAGCACTCGGGGACGCTTGAGGACTGCTTGTTAGGGCCGTCAAGACTACTTGAAGCTATCCTTCTCGACTACAAAGTACTCGGGGGCTTGTCGTATGGACCTCCCTGGGCCCACTACCTCGGTGGGCCCTAGGACCGACTACTCGGTAGGCCCCTGGGACTACCCGGCTTGCGCTACACGGCACCTGAAGGCGTGGAGCACAAGGACTACACAGGAGTAGTACTCGGTTAGGGAGCTGTACATGTTCCGCACTGTATAGAGGACTCCTAGACGTACTCGACTAGTACTCTCTCCCTACTCCGACTTGTAACCCTGCCTCCCGGACTATATAAGGCGAGGCAGGGACCGATCCCCTCATTCAATCTCCTCTCATACAACTCACGGCGCACCATTGCACCATCTTGTAATCGTGCCCTATCAATCCAGAGCTACGCAACATACAGGACGTAGGGTATTACGCACCTCGCGGCCCGAACCTGTCTAAATTGTGTGCCACGTGTCTCTTCCTTCGAGTTACCGATCTCGGCGAGTCACAATCATCTACTTCGGGTACTCCCCGTAGTAGGTTGCCGGTCTAAAACAACGACAATCTCCCCCTTGCCAACATCAATGGTAGCTCCCACGGTCTTAAGGAAAGGCCTCCCAAGGATGAGTGGTGGCTTCTCCCTCTCTCCCATCTCGAGTACCACGAAGTCGACGGGGATGAAGTGGTGTCCGACCTTCACGGGCACATCTTCGGCGATGCCCAGGGGACAACGAATGGAGTTATCACCCAACTCCAAGAATATACCCATAGGCTCCAATGGTAGGTGTAGCTTCTCGAACACATCTCTTGGCCTGACGCTCACACTTGCTCCAAGGTCGCATAATGCCTTCTCGAACTTGAATGAACAAACGGAACATGGAATTGTCAGGCATCCGGGGTCTTTTTGCTTCTCTAGTCCATTTGCAATAGCGGCACTACATTGCTCGGACATCTTGACGTGATCTACCCCGAGTGTTGCTATCTCATATTTATTTACAAGGATATCTTTGAAGTAACGAGAATATGTAGGAACTTGAAGGGCATCCAATAACGGCATGTTGATGCTAAGTCTACGCACAACCTCCACAAACTTCTCAAAGTGATTATCAAGTTTACCTTGGAAGTAGTGTGGCTTGAGTTGCAGTATCCTCGTGTCTTCTCCCGGCATCTCAAACTCGGGCTCTTTGGTGACGATCTCCGTAACTTCCTCCTTAGCAAGTTCCCCCATCTTGGCAAATGGTTTAGGCTTCCTTGCTCCTGCGGAACGTTTCAGATCTTCGGTCTCCTTCCCCGAACGAGTTTGAATAGCCTTCGCCATTTTGGGACCTTTAGGTTGTCCCGGAAGCTTCCCTTCATTAGCGGATAGGCGCCTGGCAAGTTGTCTCACTTGCGTCTCGAGCATCTTCATCATGTTGAGCACTTGATGGGAGCTTCTGACCTCCGTCACTTTGCCATCGATGTTCTCCAACACCTTCTCTATGGCTTTGAACTTGGTGAAGGTGTCCTTGTTGATCTTAGCTTACTCGTCCATGAAGTCCTTCAATTGTATACGAAGCGGAACCGAATTCGGAATGGATGAGCTTGCATTAAATTGAGGTCTACCTTGCCTGTAGCGGAAGTTCAGCAAATCTCCCTTCCTTATGTAGTCAAGCACCTTGGCTTCCTCTAGACAATCCTTGTGGACATGGCCATATTCTCCGCACTCTTCACATGTGGATCTTGCTTCGGCAGCCTTTAAGTCTTGAGCCTCTTTCTTTTCTATCTCCATCCTCTCCAACCTCCGCATAAGCGAATCGATCTTGCCCTCGAGTATGTCTTCCTTCTTCACTTGCAAGACTCCTTTGACGTTCCCCGTGGGTTGAACCGAAAGTAAGCATCCGGACGACGCCCACGTATCATTGTCCGTGACCTTCTTGAATAGAGTAAAAGCTTGAGTCGGCGTAAGCTCGATGATAGATCCTCCTGCCGATGCATCGATGACCGTCCTTGACGCCATGGTGAGACCTTGGTAAAACTTTTGAACGAGGTCCTCCTTCGGGAACTTGTGATGTGGAACCGCCCAAGTGTACTCATTGAAGCACTCGAATGCCTCCGAGATAGCTTCCGTAGGATATTGAGCAAAAGTGGCAATCTTATTACACAAGCTTTGAGTTTTACCTAGTGAGTAGTATTCCTTCATGAAGGCCCTCATCAATGCATTCCAATCTTGCACAGTCTCCGCCGGTTGAGAGTAGAATCATTGCAAAGCCTTCACGAGTAGAGAGAACGGAAAGAGCCTCGCCCTCATTTGGTCTTGAGTCACCCCGTCCATGTTGAATGTCTGACATAGTTGAACGAACGCTTGGAGGTGATGGTTCAGATCCTCTTTACCGGTGAAGGGTGAATGTTGCACCATGCAGATTGTTGAGGTCTTGATCTCGAACGGCCTTCTGATCTCCTCGAGGTTCAAGATTCGTAGTTCGATGATGTCCGGGGTGCATAGCTCTCCGATCTTGCGTTCTTGCGGTTATTCTCCCATCCGTGGAAGTCGATTCTCCTTAGGACTTCGAGGTGGTAAATTCTTCGGAGATTCCAACGGTCCTTCGTCTTCCGACTTCGAATCTACAAAATCCAGCTTCTTAGCTTGTTGTGCTTCGCGTCTCCTTAGCCTGTAAAGTTTTTCTGGATCATCCAAAAAATTATCAGGTTTCTTGGAGAGGTAGCCGTCCATCTCCTGTTAGGGTTAGCGATAAACAAAATATACAAAAACGAAAAAGTAAACACAAATCTAAGAAAACTAGGGTTAGACAAACTAGGAGGCTTAAATTTTCGAACTTGGTTTGCCTCTTTCTTCATCTTACACTTCATTTCAAAATTTCTGAGATTCATTCAAAATTTGACATGATTATTTACTTGTGGAATGAGCCTATTCGATATCCACCCTCCGTAGGGATGAAGGCTAGTACACTGAAACTCTTAACAACTAAATTTAGAGAGCATTATGTTTTCTTCATGTATGATCAAGTGCAGGGTGTGAACAATGAAAGGCAACACTGATATCCTTTGAAGGCTTACTCGAGGACGAGCAAGGTTTAAGCATGGGGGAGTTGTGACGGTGGACTTTTTCGCTCTTAGCCATGAGTTTACTCTCAATGTTGGCATTGATTTGATATCCGATCTAATGGTACTAACCCCCTTGATATAACAAGTTCGCTCTTGCATGTGGTTTTTGGAGTATGTTGTTTATGCTGGATTTAAGCACCTAAATAAGTACTTCCGGGTAAATTCATCAAGCACTTTATGAGAAGATAATATAGCCCGGCACAAGTCAAGACTTGAAGTAAACATGACTCCAAGTGACCCAAGGACCAAAGAATGAAGCCGTAAAACTTCAGGGACCCAAATAGAAGATGTAGGAGCTTGTGCAACAAGTACCCTTATCTAAACCGCGGAGAAAACGACGTCAAGGGCCCACATGCAGAAGGGAGTTAATCAGCAATAACATGAGAAGCTCACACATGAAAAACGGGGCCAAACTGGGTGAAGAATTTGAGTTCTTCTTGCATGTCCATCATCCAATCAGCATCCTCAAGTGCTTCTTCAACCCTGAGAGGATCCAACATAGAAACAAATGAGTAATGTTCACAAAAATTTGCTATTCTTGAACGAGTTGTTACCCCTATACGGATGCTTCCAAGAATGTAGTCAACGAGATGATCTCTTTGAACACTTTGACGAACTCTTGGATGTTGCTCGGAGGCTTCTTGTTGAATCAAATCCTCATCTTCTTGACTTCCTTGAGAGTCACTAGTAGAAGGTCTAGAGTTTTCGAAGTTTTCTCTAGAGTTTCCGAGATTTCCGGATTCTCTGGGTTTTCTCTAGACTCTCCGGGGTTGACAGCGAGAGTTGCACTTGGCAATTCTTCTATGATCTTGCAGTGCTCATCATCTTCTTGAGGCTTGACTTCTCCAATGACCATCTTCTTTATAGCCTTTTCTGCAGGTATGTCCTTACCTACACACAATTTATCAACATGCTCCACTTGAGAGCCATTAGATTCATCAAACGTCACGTCACACGTGACATCGACACAACCGGTGATTTTGTTGAGGACACGTTAGCCATGAGTGTTTGAGGCATAACCAAGGAAAATACCTTCATCAACTTTAGGTGCAAACTTAGAGCTTTTGGGTTTCTTGTTAAGAATGAGGCCCTTACAACCAAAAACTCTAAAGTAAGACACATTAGGCTTTTTACCGGTTAGAAGTTCATAGGCGGTCTTGTGTCGAAGCTTGTGAAGATATAATCGGTTGATAGCATGACAAGCCGTGTTGATTGCTTCCACCCAAAAACTATCCGAAGTCTTGTACTCATCAGGCTTAGTTCTTGCGGCTTCAATGAGAGTTCTATTCTTCCTCTCCATTATCCCATTTTGTTGTGGAGTGTATGGGACGGAGAGCTCATGACCAATACCTTCTCCATCAAGATACTCTTCAATGTTGGTGTTCTTGAACTCCGTGCCATTGTCACTTCGAACTCTCTTGATCTTCACATCAAACTCATTTTGGGCTCTTGTCGCAAACTTCTTGAATATTTCATGAACCTTGCTCTTGTCTTTCATAAAGAATACCCAAGTGTATCGAGAGTAGTCATCAACAATGACAAATCCATACTTGTTTTCCCCAATGCTAACATAAGCCACGGGACCAAAGATATCCATGTGAACTAGTTCCAATGGCCTTGTAGTGGTAAGCACGTTTTTGATGGGGTGATGAGCACCAACTTCCTTTCCGGCTTGGCAAGCACTACAAATTCTATTTTTCTAAAAATGAATGTTTGTTAGTCCACGGATGTGTTCCCCCCTTTAGAAGCTTGTTGAGATTGTTCATCCCAACATGAGCTAGTTGGCGATGCCAAAGCCAACTCAAGCTAGACTTTGCCAATAAGCATATATGTAGTTGGGCTTTATCCGATGTGAAATCCACCAAGTAAAGCCTTCCCTTGAGTTCACCCTTAAAGGGTACATAGTCATCGCCCTTTCTAAAGACTGTCACACCCTCATTGTTGAACAAACAAATGTAGCGCATCTCACAAAGTTGTGAAATACACAACAAATTTTAGTCCAAAGATTTAACCAAATAAACATCGCAAATTGAATGATTGATTGAGATAGCAATTGTATCAAGACTAACAGCCGTTCCTCCACCATTGCCTCCAAAGGCAATTCTTTCCGTAGGATTTTCAACCATATCACAAGAGGTAAACATCTTCTTGTCTACAGTCATATGATTTGTGCATCCACTATCAATCACCCGTTTTCCATTTGGATCCATCGGAGGATGTCACACCCAGTTTTAAAGGCAAAACCAAATGCATTGATCACGTGTGCGCCAGGATCAAGTTACACACACGCTTAGACATTATGAATACCAAAAACAGTGCCACACGAATAAAGAGTTATTACAAACCATAGTCTTAAACGAATCTTAAATAAACGAGTTCTCGCAGCGGACAAAATGCCTCCACAGTACCGACTGAAGACTACGCACACATAGAACTCCTGGAAATCTCCTGGAATATCTTCAAAGTTCTCCCAGTCTGAGCAGCAAATCCAGGTATTGTAGATGCAAGAGAATAAACAAGCGTGAGCACATATCGTACTCAGCAAGAGAAAACAACATAACATGCAAGGCCATATGGTGGATGGCTAAAGTTCAAGCACTTTAGCATTTTAGTTGGGCAAATTTTATTAGCAACCTGATTACTAATGGTGTAAATTCATACCAACCCAATTAATAAGATATAAGCATCATAAATAAAGAATAAAACAACAATTTAAACATTAAAGTTCCATAATTTAATCATGTGAGTGTCCAGGCCGCTCTTGACCGTGAGCACGGCTAATCGATTAGTTTAACACTCTGCAGAGGTTGTACATCTTTACCCACAAGCGCCGTAAAAGCTCCGAAGAACTTTGGACCCAACCATGCAAGGTGTTTGCAAGACACCATATCACACTTCCGAGGTGTGATTGCATAGGGACGCTACATGGCCTTTACAAAGGTTCCCTAGCAAGTTATGACCCACAAGGTCGGGATCGATTAGCAAGGTATAAAGTCCCCTAGCAGGTCGATACCCCACCATAAAAGAATAACTCACCCAACCCCCGCTAGACCGAGTCCATACCCCGCAGTACCGCCGATCCCTTGTCCTTATCAGGTAAGACCATCCCAAGCTAAAGTTCCTAATTATTCAGCCAAGACCATTGCCCATTAGTTCTTGTGGTTGTACTGTTTTCCTGGGTGGTTCTCCATGTTCCGATTATCATATTAAAGTGGTCTTGTAAAGTAAAAGATCATAAACGGAACATAAAATAACAAAAAGTAACCAAGTAGATTAATACCAATTCCCTGTTGAGCAAGCTAAGCAATAACTACCACAAGATTAATTTAATTCCCGGTATCAAGGTAAAGGTAGTAAAAAGCTAGGCAGGATCCTTAATAGGTTCCCATCAAATTAATGCAAGCGGAAAAGTAAAAAAACAGTGAATTTAAATGCATGTTATGTAGGACAAGCGGGCATGCATCAAGGAATACTTTCCTTCAACAAAGCCTTGCTGCTCAAACTCTTGCACGACTTGATCTTCAAATCCCTCGAACGAATCGCTCTCTACGGTCCACAATCATCACATACAAGCATACAATAAGAATAAATAAGAAACAGTCACCAAACAGATCAAACTGATCTAAACAGTAGCATAGAACTAATCTACGCTTCGAGACGAACGCGTGGACATAAAGAACGCTAAAATCGGAGCTAAAACGACTAAGTTATGGCTTGGGGAAGGTATAGGGACTAATCTGTAAAGATTTAAAAAGGTTTTGGGCTAAAATAAAGAAAAAGGACTAAACTGTAAGAAAACTTCTAAGGTGGAAGGGTATTTTTGTAAATATAAGAAACTCAGGGGCTTTTCTGCAAAATTGCCAGGGCTGGCGGCGGGTTTGACCCAGTTGACCGGTCGGGTTGATTTAGATCCATTGGATCTGGATCTAAGGGCTGAGGCTGTTTGCGACGGCGCGGCTTAGATCGATCCGTTGGATCTCGATCCGGCGGCCGAGGACACGCGCAAGCGACGGGTGGAGGGGGAACACAAGCGGCGGCGGCGAGCGGCGGCGGGCGGCGGCGGACTCGCCGGCGGGGACCCCCGATCTAGGGTTTCCGGCCACGGTTTGAGGCGCGGATGGCACCTACGGGACGTGCGCGAGCCGGCGAACCGATCTAGGGCGGCGGCTCGGGCGGAGACGCGGCGGCGCGGGGCGCGGACTCCGGCGAGGTCGCAAGGGCGGCGGAGGTGCACGGGGACGACGACGTGTAGCACCGGCGCGCGCGCTCACCTCCTTGCGCGGCTCCGAGCGATTCCCCGGCGGCGGAAGGACGACGGCGGCGGCGGCGAGCTCGAGCTAGGGTTCCGCAAGGCGCGGCGCAAGAGGCGGCGGGCGGCGGCGTCTCGGGTAGGCGATCCGGGGAGGCGGCGGCGGCTTAAATAGCCCGGGCGGGGAGCTCGCCCGTGGCGTGCGGGCCTCGGACTCGGGCACGAGCGGGGGCGCGGTCGGACTCATGCTCGAGTCCGGCTTGGCCACGACCCGAGGTGGGGGATGACGGTGGCCCCCACCGTCGGCGTCCGCGGGCGAGGGAGGGAGGCGGGGAAGGGCGGCCGGCGGTGGTCTTGGGCCAACCGGGCCGGAAGGCCTCCGCCGGGCCGCGCTAGGCGGGCCGGGCGAGCGCGGCGGGCGGCGGTCGCGGGGTTGGGCCGCGCCGGGCCGGGCCACGGCCGCGGTCGGCCGTTCTTCTTCGCCGGGCTGGTTAGAGCGCTGGGCTGAAAGTGAAGAAGGAAAAGGGTAGGGAGGGAAAAAAGGTTTAGGATTTTTTAGGAAAGGATTCAAACAATGGAATTCAAATTTGAGTTTGAATCCCAGCAACCAAAAATAATGCACCAGCATGAATGCCACAAATAAACCCTATAATTCATTAACTTTATTTTAGAAAAGTTTTTGAATGCCTAAAAAAATAAATGAAATAACCTTATATTCCTTAAGCAATAAAGGGTTTCTAGCAAATTTTATGAAGCCAAAATTTTAGTAAAATTAGGGTGTTACAAATCCTACCCCCCTTAAGAAGAATCTCGTCCTCGAGATTCGGATAGATTGGGAAAAAGATCTGGAAATTCTGCTTTTAGTTCATCCTCTCTTTCCCATGTTGCCTCATCCTCTGCATGATTACTCCACTGTACTTTGCACATCTTAATCACACTATTCCTGGTGATCCTTGTCATGGTTTCCAGTATCCGAATAGGGTGTTCAACAATAGTGAGATCCTCTTCAACGTTTAGATCATCCAAGGGTAACGGCTCTTTGTCATGAGGACCAAAACCCTTCTTTAACTGAGAAATATGGAACACATCATGCACATCAGCTAGCTGGACTGGCAACTCCAATCTGTAAGCCACTTCTCCCACTCTTTCAAGGATCTTGAAAGGTCCAATAAACCGAGGTGACAACTTTCCTTTAACTCTGAATCGACGCAAACCTCTAATAGGTGACACTTTTAGGTACACATAGTCGCCTTCCTGAAAGACCACATCCCTTCGTTTGCCATCTGCATAACTTTTCTGTCTAGACTGAGCAATCCTCAAATTTTCTTTGATGATCTGAACTTGTTTCTCCGCTTCTCTGATGATATCTGCCCCAAATAACTGCCTTTCGCCTGTCTCACTCCAATATAACAGGGTTCTACACTTCCTTCCATATAGGGCCTCAAAGGGTGACATTTTGAGACTGGCTTGGTAGCTGTTGTTATAAGAGAACTCAGCATATGGCAGGCTCTTATCCCAACTACAACCATGCTTAAGCGCACATGCTCTCAGCATGTCTTCTAGGATCTGATTGGTTCTTTCTGTCTGTCCATCTGTTTGTGGATGATAAGCTGAGCTGAAATTTAGCTTAGTATCCAGAGATTCATGCAACTTCCCCCAGAAACGAGAAGTAAACTGAGTACCTCTGTCTGACACGATCTTCTTTGGTACACCATGCAAACACACAATCCTAGACATATATAGTTCTGCCAACTTAGCTCCTGTATAAGTAGTCTTTACCGGAATGAAGTGAGCTACCTTAGTCAAATGATCCACGATAACCCAAATCGAATCATAACCATCTCGAGTTCGGGGTAAACCCACTATGAAGTCCATTCCGATCTCTTCCCACTTCCACTCAGGCACCTTCAATGGTTGAAGCAAACCAGCAGGTCTCTGGTGTTCAGCCTTAACCCGGTGGCAAGTGTCACACAAAGCCACATGAGTGGCTACATCTCTCTTCATACCGTACCACCAATACCTCTGTTTGAGATCCTGGTACATCTTAGTACTGCCTGGATGGATAGAATAAGCCGAGTCGTGAGCTTCTCTCAAGATCGTCTTTCTGAGATCTCCTGTCTCTTGTACACACAACCGGTTCTTAAACCACACGGTTCCTTGCTCATCTTCTGTGAAATCTGGGGCTTCTCCTTGTTGCATACTCTCCTTAATTTTCTGTATTCCAGCATCCTCTAGCTGCCACTTGCATATCTCTTGCTCCAGAGTGGACTGTACTCTTCATGATGCAACAAGGTTAAGGTTTGAAGTTTGCTTAAGTTCAAGAGCACTATATTTGTTTTATTGTGGCATGTTCTTTAATGATAGTCTATCTTCCATAATGAAGTAGCCGGTCAAAACTTGAACCTTAAATGCTAAATACTTGAGAGAGAAATATGTCTTGTTGTGTATAACTAAGTGCAGGGAAGACATTGAAGGGCAACGCTGATTTCCAAATTAAGCAAAGATCTTGGACTTGCTCGAGGACGAGCAAGGTTTAAGCATGGGGGTATGTTGACGGTCGATTTTGGTACACCTAGCTATAAGTTTACCGTCAACATTTGCACATATTTGATATTCTAACCAATGGTACTAACCCCCCGGAGGTATCAAGTTCACTCTCGCATGTCGATTTTGGAGTTTGTTGTTTATGTAGGAAACTAGAGCTTAAAGAGAGACTTTCAGGATAAGTTCATCAAGCACTTCAAGAGATGATCATGAAGCCCGACACAAGTCAAGACACATCATGAACATGACTCCAAAGGGTCCAGGGACTGAAGCATGATGCCATGACACTCCAGGGACCTGGACAGAAGATGCTGAAGCTTGCGCGACAAGGAGCTCTGTCCAAACCATGGAGAAGACGACGTCAAGGGCCCACATGCATAAGGGAGCAAGTCAACAATTGACCGAGATGCATCGGGGAAAGAGACGGGCCCAAACCGGGCCCAAATGGGCCTGGGTCGGTCGGCCCAGGCCGGCCGACCCAGCCTGATCCGAGCCCGGTTCGCGCCCCCTTTTGCCCTAGGTGCTTGTCTATTTATTGCCTCTGCCTCCGCCGGCCGCCACATCCATCCATCCATTCATCAGAGAGCCGCCGAGACGAAGGAGAAGCACCGGGAGGAAGCCGACGGCCGCCGCGAGTCCTCGAGTTGCCTAGGAGATGGCTTAGGCCATGCCCTAGCCGCCATGGTTGGCCCTGCGTGGTGAAGATATGGTGGAGTTCCAGATCCGCGACTTGAATTCGTCAAGTCGTTTGTACCTTCAACATTTGGTGATGTAACTATATCTTGTCATACTTTGATTTACTACGAGTTATACTTATTCATATGTGTAGCTACCATATGCCTTTAGTAGGACTAGATCGAATCATGGTGATTAGTCTTGTCTTGCGGACACACCGTAGTAGTGCACGGACCGAGGTTTATCGCTCGTTGATGATTATCCTCACGTAGTGACAATACAAGAGGGGAGAAAGCGGCGAGTGAACGTGGATCGGACCACTCCATAATGAGTGTAATCCTTATCATAGTATAGGTTTAGATTGGTTTATCACATTGGACGGAACGGCAACAAGAAGACGATAGGCTAGGTTTACCTTTGGTTTGTTTACCTTTATGTCTAGGTGGATGTGATCCATACATCCCTTCGTGTTTTTATGTTGCCTTTATGCAATCAATGCTACACATAGAGTTATACCGGTAGGTTAGATAGAGAACCTTAGTGGTTTGCTTCCGATGCTTGGATTGACAAATCTAGGGAGGACCCTCCTTGGTGAAAAAGGCACCAAGTCACCCGTAGGCTTGCGGTGAAAAAGGCACCAAGTCACCCGTAGGCTTGCGGTGAACTTGAGCACGATTTTACACCGTCAACACACTACGTCGTGTGATGCGTTCCCGCTATGCACTATCTTCAGGAGCTCGTTGATGAAGTAGGAAAGCTAAGAAAGGATGATGCCAATCATCCTCTTTTTCTGTCATTAGCACGTCGAGGGGAGGTGCTAGAGTTGAATCTGGCTGAATTTGGTCCGGATTGTCCAGATCCAACAGCTTGATCAACGACTTGCGTAAGTCTTGGACGAACATACCCGTCGGGAATAGAGCTCTTTTAGAGCCTAGCTTGAATAGGATGTCGACAGCCACGTTGTTGTTGAGTGGCACAAGCTAGAACTCGATCCCCTCGAAGTGGCTTTCGAGCTTTCGAATCTCAGTGCAGTAAGCATCCATTGTGTCTTTGACACAATCACACTCCTTGTTGACTTGCTCGATGACGACCTTGGAATCACTGTACGGCGATAGTCGCTTGATGCCAAGGGACACTGCTGTTGACACCGTTTTTTGGGAAACAGGTCAAAGGATAGGAAGGAGCAATCGTTGAGAAAACAATGCAATCGGTCAATTGAAGAGAAAGAAGGGTGGTCAGCAAGGATTGCTGATGGTCAAAAGAGTCCAACCTCATCTATTGACGGACTGGTGGGTCCAACCGATCGGCCTATGGCCAACCAAAGAATCGACCAATTCAAGGAGATACGCCAAAAGGAAAAGCACGACGGGGGCGGGTCAATCCACAATTGGCAACGGGTCAAGAGTCAGTTTTAGGGAATTTTAAATCCTATGAGAGTCCTTTTTTATTTTTATTAATGTTTGTTTTCTTAGATACAAGTAAACAGTGTCGTAATCGGCTAGGAGTTCGGTTGTCCTAAGGACATAAATAGCAACCCTGAGTGGTCGGGAAAAAGTGTACACACCAATATCAAACAAACTGCCTTCGGGCAAACCCTTTACAGTGTACAGCATCTACTTTACAAAATCTACTTTTCGGCGACTTCGCCATTACGTTTTTTTCCTTTTTCTACAACGTCGTCCTTCAAGTTCGTCATGCTGCATCGATCAATCTCTGGCAAGCTTGTGAGTACCGTTTTACCGAATAACCCTAGACTTTAACGTCCGGGCACATCGCTGAAGTTTCATCTAGTTCTTTATTCACCCCTTACCGATGTTAGCTAGATCTCACTAGTAGGGATGTTGTCATCAATGACGTTCTCTTAGCGTCACCGAAGGCGCCAAAATGGTCACATGTAGTGATTTGTGACGAATTTGTGACGATTTTCATTTGGTCACAGAATTGGCGTCACATTTGTGCATATGTGACGAAATGAGTTTTTTCGTCACAGATGTGGTCCTAATCTGTGACGAAAAATTTGTCATCATGGATTTGAGTTCAATCTATGACGAACATTTTTCGTCATGGATTCAACTCCATTTTCGTCATTATTTTCCGTGCGCCTGACTGCCTAACGGCACCGTTAACAGCGTTAGTGGTTTGTGATGATCAGATTTGGTCACAGATATTCCTATGTTTTGGTCATAATCTCCCGTTAATGGCGTTTGCTTCTGACGTGGCGCTGACGTCAGCAATGACGTGGCAGCTGACGTGGGATTGACGTCATCAATGACGTGACAGCTGACGTCATCTATTTGGAAACGTCATAGAAGACAAGTTGAAATTGTCATAGAATATTATTTGCCATCGTCACCTTTTGATTTAAAATGGTCACAGATTTACCATTACTTTGGTCATAAATATAACATCAATTCATCATAGTTTAGAAATTAGTTTCGTCACAGGTACAGGATCACAATGGTCACAGAATTGCAGATAATAATTTAATTTGAATTTGCAAATGAAATATAATGGCCACACAAATCCATATACGATTGGAAATAGTATTCAAGTGTTCATACAACTTATTGGACACCAGTACACATAGCATCACATAGTTTGTTGAAACAGTACCAAATGTGATTCAAAGTTGCTGAGTAGCGAAAGTGAACATGCAGTTGAAAGTTTAACTATGCAGCAGCTATTTTATGTCGATGAAGAAGCATTTCCATGGAGGGACAAGAGCTTCTTGATGAGAAAATTGGTCTCGGCCATCTCCTTGTTGTTCTGCTCTGTAATTTTCTTGTACTCCTCTAGCTCCCTCTGTGTCCTTGACCGTTCTTCCTCAGCATCATGAATTTTCTTCCATAGGTCTTCAAGTTCACCTTGAACAGCTGTTGTCGCTTCAGCTGCAAGTTGCTCCCGAAGCCACTTTCATGTGATGATCCTGACTTGGAGGATGTGGGTGTTTTTAAGCCGACACTCCTAAGGAATTGGTTGGAGCTGTGCTCAGAGAGAACCTTCGACACGACCTGCATGTTGGATGCTGGCATTTCACCTTCAGAAATATGTTCAGCCCTCAAAGCTTCTATTTCAGTCTATAATATCATGAAGACATAAGAGTTACATGTAGTTGATCAATAGGAATTTTACAGTTGGTTGTTATTGGAATAAATTTGAGGTATACATATGTGACAACAAGGGCTTCAGGTGAAATATGTGTCATGACAGATATACACATAATAGTATGGAGATAAAATCCATAGAAGCAGTTAATATCACAGGAAGGGATACTGGTGAAAAATTATATCAAACAGAGCTAAGATCACACATACATGGTATTACTCTAGTCACAGAATTGCATCTACTAAACTATTGGACCCTCTCCACGAAGCAACTGATCCAGATCATTCAAATCCAAATAATATGTATGCACATAATGCACAAATGGTTTATGTTAAATTGTGGCTAGTTGGCAACTAGGCATATTGTTTTTGCACTTACCATTGCCTCTCTTGCTAGGTCACTGAGGCCGCGTTTGGAGCTGGTGTGGCAGGTCTTGAAGGCTTCCACCGCATCAACTTCTTCAGTGTGATCTAGGTTGGGTTCTACCATGTTTTTTGCTGCATCTGCATTGTGCAAAAAAATGACAGCATAGTATTCTCTGATGTAATGGAAAATAATTGGTTCAGTGGAAAAGTGCATGTAAGTGGAAAAGATAATGATTTCCTTACATATGCATGTAAGTGTGCCTCATAGCAGCGAGAACCCGTAGCCTGATGATACCTTACTTGATTGCGGTTGTGCTTGTTATTTTCACATGTTTGGTACAAGAGGTTTAAAAGTTTAGATCCTTTGTAAAGTGATATTGAAAGAAGGTTGTAAGACATGATACACATACCATGTTCTTTGGATCTGTCCACTTTGCGACAAGTGCCCTCCATTGTGCATCACTCATGTAGCCAACAGGAGAAGTTGTCCTAATCACATTTGCAGGTACACCATTGAAGTATTTTTCTTTAGCCTATAATGTTGGTTTTTTATCGTAGTGCGCAACAAATCAGTCGCAGATGCCTTTGTTGGGGCATTGTTTGTGTTAATGGCCAATCGACCCTAGACATATGAGAGTTGGATATTTAGTTAGTCAAGTAAGCATAAGTTGCAGAAGTTTAATACGGATAAAGTAAGGCAATTACAGCTAGCTGTCCCTCGAAGTTTTTGTAGGGTGTGTCATCTTTCTTGTAATCTTTCCAATGTGGAAGGATAGGAATGCTCTCCCGAATGATGACGCTAGCTTCGGAAGCTAACTTGGCAGCTTGAATAGGATTCTGAGGCCTTCTTTTTCCTTCTTTAACTACTATGGGCAATCTTCTACCCATAGCTCTGGTCATGTTGTCCAGCTACTTTCCCATTGTAGCTGGTCTGGGCCTCCTAGGACGTCGCTGTTCAACAGCTACAAAAGAGAATTTTCTTTTGGTTAAATAATTTAATACCTTCAAAAACAACAAAAGAGTTCACATAAGTACATGAAAAAAAATACAACTTGCCTTCAGAAAATGAAAGGTCAACATTAGCAGCTCCAATATATTGCTCTACAGATGCGTTGTCATGAGCAGCTACTTCATTGCCTTCCTCTGATGTGTTGTCAGGAGCAACTATTCCATTGCATTCCTCTGTAGCTGCATTGTTATCAGAAGGGGTTGTATGTTCCTGTACAAGATGCCTTTTGACGTCCTTGGTTCAGATTCGGAAGGCAGGACATCTGATTGAGTAGTTGCCCTCACTCTCTTACTGTTCCTAACTCTAGGCACCATTCTGGGGTCAGATATCTTGATCTTTGGAGAGAGGACTTTGCGCCTAATTGGTGAGACAAGCTGGGGAAATATTTTGTCATGTAAATCATATGCATTAACCCTAACACCATATGTTACTCAAGATGTGTGTCTCAAAGAATATGCATGTAAATCAAATAGCATAATTCAGATCAGAAAAAATTAATTACAATCCAATATATATGTGCTTAGTAACATATATTGAACATTTAATAACAATGTTATGTAACTCCTAAAACATAATGCAGATCAGCAACATGTAAACCTAGATCATACATCTAATAAGAAATAGGATGTACTAAACAATATGTATGTTTGAAGTATGGTCCATCAACTACTTTGAAGATTTAGAAGAATCACCTCAAAATGTGGCTGATCATTTGATTCAGTGTCATCATCATCAGTACTATCTCCTTGATCATCCTCACCAACGAGATACTCCGATGATGATGAATCATCACTATGTGTTCCCTTGTTTGCTGATTTTTTGCCCTTGTTTTATGCAGATTCTTGCAAGGTGTTATTAAATTCAGATGCAATTGTGTTCAATCCGAGCTCTTCAAATACCCTTTGATTCTCCGCCACTTGTTTATCTCGGATTCTTTCATAATCCTCAGTTGTTGTAGGTTCTTTGAAGGAAAAGAAATTGGGTGTATTAGAAAATTTAAAAGGCTTCAACTAATAGGTAAGAGGTAATAACACTACTTAAATGTTTAGAGTTCCAGGGTTTGATATATGATCTGCAACTAATTGTGGGCTCCTACAAAATAAATCCCCAGGATATTGGACTGACCCAAACACTCTTTTAAATCTATGAGAAAGTCAAAGTATATATGGGACTGATCTATTATTGTCCTATCAACAAACATTCATGCAAAACAGATTTGCACCACAAGCATGGTGAAAGTAATGTTCATAAGTAATTGAGGTACATTTAAATTTGCATCTATTGTAACAAAGAAAGCTGTAATAGTCCACAAACCTGCAGGTGCGTTCCTACGTTGACCCCTTGTTGCCACCATCGATGTTGTGGCCAAGATGCGAATTGAGACCTGCAAATCTAGTTAGGGTTAGGTTTGGGAAGAAAAAGAGGAGCATGGGGAGAGAAATGTAGACAAGATAGAGGGATAGGGGGCGTCGTGTAACCAAATCTCCTTCGAAGAGGAAGGAAGGTCGTCGACGGACCTGATCCTCAGCGGCGGCAGATGTTAGGGTTTCGTCGGCGGCGGTTGTGGTTAGGGTGTTGGGGAGATAGGTAGGTGGGGCTTTGAGCGAGAGAGAGAGGTATAGGTGGAGGCGGCGTAGACACAACTCACCTGTGACGACGAACCACCTCACCGACGGTGATGGGCCCTGTGGCGGCGGCAGCGGTAGGTTGAATGGGGAGGGGAGTCTGGGACAGTTTGACAAGAAGTGGGCGAGGGAGGCAAATAAAGGTGTATTTGGCGCAATTTTTTTCGGATTCAATGCATCGAAATTTTTTGGCGCAATTGTTGGCGCCCTTTTTTCTTAGGCTCATGAGTGGTTAAATAAAATTCTACCTTGAATCTTGACGCATATACTTACGTAGCCCAATGGTTATGTGACCTCAATGGCACCCCATATCCCGGGGTTCGAATCCTAAGGGACCCATATTTTTTGAACAGATCTAAATTGTATTTTTAAGCAAATGTTTGTTTCTAAGTTGTATATCTATTTTTTGCAATTTTGGAGCCCAAACCTCTTAGTTTGGATCAATGATCACCCTACCAAAGTGTGACACGATTTGGATATACTCGTCATGCACATACCTCACATGTGGTGAGATCTCTCACATAGGCACATAGGTCGTGGTGACACATGTTTGTGAAAGTGAGTACGTGCACTTCCACTTTCGTTTTACATTATAATATTTGTTTGAATTATTTTTTAAAAAAATCACGCACTAAAAAGTTCAAAATAAATGAAATACAAAATAAATATAAAAAGGAGGAAAAAAAGAAAAAACACCAAAAAAGATGGCTCCCAAAGGATTCGAACCTGGGAGGTGTGGCGCTAGAGGCAAGGCACGTTTCCAATGGGCTAACAAGGGGAGTTCGTCTCTGTTGTGTCATCAATTGTATTTAATACGTCAAAGGGCCGCGTTTCACCCCAGATGTATAAAGAGGTTTCCCCTAGATCGTCCCCAAAATCATCCCCAAAATCGTCATTCACCTCGTCGCCTCCGCTTCCTCCACCGCGTGCGCCATCACCACCACCTCGGTCCCTTCGCGCTGCCGCAGTCGCCGGTTGGGGCGGGGGATGACGAAGGGATCAAGAACCGCGAACAGTCAGCCCGCGCGAGCAACTAGAAGAGGGACCCAACGACCGGGAGGTTCACCCGGGCTCCCGACGGTGTGGTGCTGCACCGGCCCTCCGCCGCCTCTGCCGGCGTGGGGGGAAGCGTCCCAGACATCCCGCTAGGGTTCGAGAGGGTCACCCCCAATCGCACTCGCGTCGGCGGCTCGACATTGACGCCTGCAAAACCTAATGTTCGATTTCACTATTCATCTTGATGGTTCACTTAATTTCAATCAGATGATGTCCACTAGTTTTTACTCCAAATGCGGAACAAATTACTCAGATGATTTTCCATAATTTTTAGGTTAGGGTTTGATGTTGTTGAGATGTAGCAGGGTTTCTGATGATGTAGAACCCTTCAAATTAATTGTGCTCAAGTTAATCCCATGTTTTTTACTTAATCTTGAATGATATTCCTAGTTTTTTAGTTACTCTATTTTAGTGAATCTGATATACAAGATAATCAGATGATGTTGGAATTTTTTTTAAGTTCACGTACACACTGACAAAACTGAACTTTGTTGTTATGCTTTTATAAATTCAAACTGGCATATGTGCTGTTGAAACTGGTATATTTACTTAGTACAACTACTCAGTGACTATATATGGCATATCTTTAAATTTTTTAAGTTGAACTACTTAATGACTATAAATGGCATATCTTTAAATCTTTTTAGTTGAACTACTTAGTGACTATTATTTTAATTTTAACTGGATTCTTTAAATCTTTTTTAGTTGGAGTACTCACTGTCTATATATGTGTAGTTTAATCTTCACACTGAAACTGGCATAACTGAATTGGCATTTATTCGTCAGCACTTGTGCAAATGAATTGTGATTCACTTAATTTTCAGGCCACCGCACGCGGGGGGGGGGGGCTCTCCACCAAGGCCGCAGAGTGCGCTCTGAGAGTCAGCGAGCGCCGCAGGAAGAAGGTCTGCATGAAAACCCGGTACCTAGTTAGCGCTTCTAGTAGCGCTGGCACTTCTGAGTTTACAATTGAAGAATCAAGCGGGGAAACTTATGTGAACCCAGTGCAACAGCTGAAAGGGAAGGAGAAGAAGGTGTGTTTACTGCTGTTGACGGTTTTGAGATAATCTGATTTGAGATCATTTAGGCCTTATCAGTGCTCATTTTCATAACAGCTAGACTTCTGGGAGTTACAGAAGGAGCTGGGGACTTCACAGGAGAACGTGATGCTGCTGGAGGTTCAGCTCAACAGGGAGAAGAATAGGTACACCAGACTCAAGGTTGCTCTCAAAGCTGCTGCTGACAAGGCAAAGAAGAAGACGAAGTGCATTCCAGAAGAGTGATGGTTGCATGTCAAAGCTGCTGCTGACTCTAATCTTTTGAAAGTTTGGCTAATCTCTATGGGCATGTGAAGAAACTAGTAGAACTGCATGCATGTCAAGAATGAACCTATATGGTTGCTTTTGCATGTAATTGGATATGGGCAGTGCAATGAACCTATGTGGTGGCATAGTAGTGGACTTTTAATTATGTATGATATTATCTTTCCTGGGAACCAACTACTTTGAAATTGTCCTGGAAACAATCTAATTTTACTTACTATATATGGATTGACATGCAAATAGTTTAAATGATCTCAACTATTCAAACTAGGAAATAACACAACTTTACAAATACTAGAAATCTTCATCTTCTAAATCTGGGGACATATCATCATTATTAACATTGCCATCATCACTAAAGTAGTGCAGTACTGTGTCATCCTCCTCCTCATCCTCGTTATCTTCATCAATAATTGCAGCTTGCCTCTTGTTTCTTATAAATTCGTGTAAATTGCCTTCTATTATAGTGGCTTCCCCACCTTGAATACTATGCAATGGCACGTTATCATCACCTTTCTTGCACCACATGCTCAGTATCTGAATGGTAATCATCCTGATGCACTTCAAGACTGGCCTCTTCTTTTTCAGCCACATCATAGATATTCCTATGTTCAAATTTTTGCACAACTCGCCAGTCTTTACCTAAAGAAGTTTCTTGTATGTAAAATATCTTTTTCGATTGCGATGATAGGATGAAAGGATCGGTCTTGTACCATAATGATTGCACATTGATGGATTTGAAATGTTTGTCATCTTGAAGGCCTTTCCCCTTGCCTTCTTGGTTGTACCAATCGCATCGAAATATAACCACAGTCCGAAGAACTTGAAGATTGGAGTTATACTGCAACTCAATTACCTCTTTACTTGCTCCATAAAAATCTATGATGTTGCCATTATGTTCACCTGGAGTCATCACACCACTGTTTGTGTCTGAAGGAACTTTTCACGATCGACTGTGCTATATCGAACACCATTCATCTTGCAAGCTGTCGAAAACTTGACTCGTAAGCATGGACCACATGACAGTGCCCACAATCCTTCGCTAACCGAATCTGGATTATCCTTGCGTTTGTTCTCAATCTGTTGCAAAAAAATTATTAAATAATTATATATACATTTAATTACAAAATTTGTGTATTGACTTACGTGGCGCCTAAACCACTTGGCAAATCCTTGTCGAAGCATTCTATCAACATTATTTAATTGTGCACCTTGCTGCAAAAGCTCATCTTTGTACAATCTGCAAGGACAAGTTTATTCAACTAAAAATTTTGTAATTCCAGTAATAAATATGAAAGTAATAAAACTCATACATACTCTTTATATTCATCAGCCTCTTCACAATTATGTAGCACATACCAAACTAACTTATCCATGACATCATCATCAATGTACTGGATCCTACACCCTCCAACTAGAGTAACACCATGCTGGAAAACAGAGATGTCATCAGGCAATGGCAACTCTCCACCACTATCATCCTCAGAGTTGAATCTAGTGTCCATATCCTCCATATACCTAGAACAGAATGTCAAGGTGTCACTTGCCACATATGCCTCAACAATTGAACCTTCTGGCTTCGCCCTGTTCCTTACAAAATTCTTCAAAGTGCCCAGGCGCCTTTCTATTGGGTACATCCATCCATACTGAACGGGACCTCTAAGTAGTGCCTCGTCAGGTAGATGTACACACAATTGCACCATCACATCAAAGAAGACAGGGGGAAATATTTTTTCAAGCTTGCATAGGATCAATGGAATCTGTTCTTTCAGTCGTTTAACAACATCAATCCTTAGATTTCTACTGCACAGCTCCCTAAAAAAGGTCCCGAGCTCGGCAATTGCTTCATACACATGCTTCGGCACCAGTCCTCTAAGTCCAGCAGGGATGATTCTTTGAAGGAGTATGTGGCAAGAATGTGTCTTGAGCTTTCCAACCACCCTTGATTCATCTTCACAAATATATCTTGCTAGGTTAGCAGCATATGCATTAGGAAACTTGATACCTTTCAAAAACTTGCAAAATTGGACTTTTGATCCTCCACCAAGACATAAGGAGCAGGTGGAGCACTGACTGAGTTGTTCCCTTTCTCCTGTAAGTGCAAATGATGCTTGATGCCCATATCGAACAAATCTAGCGTAGCATTATGTGTGTCCTTGGTCTTCCCCGGTACATTGAGTAATGTGCATAGAATGTTTTCACATACGTTTTTCTCTACGTGCATCACATCAAGATTACGTGGAAGCTTCAAATGTTTCTAGTAAGGCAATCTCCACAATGCAGATTTTCGGCTATAAATTGTTGGACCAACATTACGCTTTCTTTTCTCCCACTGGTTTCAGGTTCCTTCATCTGCTTCCCTTGCCTGACCTCTTTCACCTTATCTAGCTCCTCTACCACCTCAACCAAAGTGAACCTCTGTGGCGCTACTTTGTTTTCCCGCTTACCATCGAAAGCCAAGCTTCTTTGCCATGCATTTGTCTTTGGTAGGTATCGACGATGTCCAATGTAACATACCTTATTCCTTATTGCCCGAGACAACGGATCCTTGTCGCAGTAAATAAATGCATAATACCCTTTTGTTGTTCTCCCAGACAACGTGCTCAATGTCGGATAATCATGTATACACCATAGCATGGCAGCACGAAGGTCAAACTTCCTACCAGTACACGCATCATAGGTACTGACACCCTTCCATAGCTCTAGCAGTTCTTCAATTAGGGGCTCAAGGAACACATCAAAATCCTTTCATAGACATCTTGGACCTGGGATGAGTAATTGCATAAAGCAATTTGCTAGATTCACACATTCCCATGGTGGGAGATTTAGTGGAGTCAGAAGCACTGGCCACATACTGTACTGGGTACTCATGTTGCCAAATGGATTGAACCCATCTGTAGCTAAGGCAAGCCTCAAGTTCCTCGGTTCAGCTGCAAAGTCTTTTTCCTTATTGTCAAAGTACTTCCATGCATCCCATCAGCTGGATGGCTCATTACATTTTCCACTGGCGTCCTCACTTTCTTGTGCCATTAAGTTTCCTCAGAAGTATGCTTTGAAGCATATATTCTCTTCAACCTTGGCAAAAGTGGAAAATGTCTCAGAACCTTATGTGGAACCTGCTTGGTCCCAGTTTCGTCTTTCCATCTGGACTCCTTGCACACTGGGCACACATTCAACTTTGCATACTTGGATGTTTTTGAATCCCGAAATAAAACACAATTGTTCTTGCACACATGTATGTTTTCGTATCCAAGGCCCAACTCTCGAAGGTATTTATTTGCCTCATCATAAGAATTTGGTAGCTCACTCTTAGGGTATCTTGATGAGATCAAGTTCATCATCGTGGAAAATTCTGCATTGCTGATTCAATAACGAGACTTGATATACAACATCCTCACCATAAATGAGAATTTTGAATGCCTAGATCCCAGGCTAAGTGCCTTTTTTCGCATCTTCAAGCACTCTTGCAAACCTTGGCTGTTCTCCATTAGCCTCTGCTTGAGCATACAGATCTCCAATCATCTCTGGTACTCCAAGATCCTCATCAACATGATCATCATCATCCATATCCACATGTATCCCATAATCATGATCACCTTCCACATCCCGGTGCTCTGTATTCTCAACTTCAGTACTATCTGTAGGCTCCCCATGATAAACCCACCTGGTATATGTAGCTAACATTCCAAAGATGTGTATGTGGTTTTCTACATTATGCTGGGGTCGCACTTTTTTATTCAGACAATTGCGGCAAGGACAACGTATCTCTGTGTCTTCTGGGTATCTTTGTCTAACAAAATTCATAAACTATTCAACCCCTTTCAAATATGCAGGTGTGAATTGTTCCCAAATATCCAACTTCTATCCATCTGTTTAGACCAACACAAAAAAAATCAAAACACCCAAACTGAGATATATTAAGTTGAAAACAATAAAAAAATGGATATTTCAACAATTAATTGATAATCAGATGCAAGTACGCTCTACAAAAATTAAACCATTCGTCCATATATGAACAAACCCTTCTAATTAAACTCATATCCATATCTAAACAAATACTTTAAACAAATACTTTTAAAAACCTTGGAGGCGCTGCTCTTCTCGACTCTAGGTTGACGCCTCCTCTTCTCGACTGCAGGCACTGCTCTGCCTCCTACGACCCCGCAGCGAGCATCTTCGATGCCACGCAACACCCCCTACAACGCCCTCGACCTCGATCACCTGCAGGAGCCGCCGCCCCACAACGTGTGCAAAACCTATCGACGTCGTCACGAGGACCTACGATTCGATCGGCCTCGTCATGTTACTCCTAGATACATTGCACGATCGGCCTCATCACGTTAGGCCCAGAACATCACAATCGATCCAGTAGAAGGCCCACGACTTATTACAACAACGTATTAAAGGTTCAAATAACAACTAAACTTAAGAACTACACGAACGCTCACGCAGTGTATTGGTAAAGCTCTAACTTGCATACCCCCTGGTTCAGGGATCGAAGCTCTGCATGAGAAATTTTTTTGGCCAAATACTTGTTGCACAGTTCCAAACAAACAGGGACTGAAGCGGCCCATTAGTTACGGCCCAGTACCAAAATAATAGGGAAAGGAGCGGCCCATTTCGACAACTAATCCCACACCGTCAATTCCACCACTGATTTGTGACGAATTTGTTTCATCATTAAGTGTGTCAAACAATGCCATTATATGTTGACGATAACAAAACTAATTTGTGATGATCAACTTTCGTCATTCCAATAAGGTATACCCAAGACAAGTTTTATGACGATCTCGTTTTACTATTCTGTGACGCTATTTTTATTTTCATCATAAATTTTCGGGCCAAATCTTTGTCACTTGGCAACTATGACGAAAATGGAAATTTCGTCACAGATGACATACCATTCTGTGACGAAAGTGAGCAGCGTCACGAGCAAATCGTCACAGATTGCGACATTTCTAGTAGTGTCTGCAAGTTTTTGTAGCAGTTCTTGTGGTTTTAGCTATTATCACTGATTTATCCCACTCGATCTAGATCCAATCAGCTACTACCTTCATAGCCGATTATGTCCTGTTCGAGTGCTGACGTCACAATTGGCCGATCCAGCCGATCTCTCTATCTACTTTTCAGCGCCTCAGTCGCTCTCGAGCCGGTTGATCCTGCTTGTTCGTATCGGCTGATTGGCTGGTACACATGTCGCTAAAAGGCCATCGGTTCTCTAGCCGATCCCTAATATTTTTCAATTGTTAATCAATAGGTCAGATTGTCTGGCATGCCTCGCTACAGACCAGGGAGTCACGTGTGTTGCACACAGAGGTGATGTCCTATTTTCGCGTCAACACACTTTTGGTGTGCCTGGTGGGACATGAAAAAGTCAACAATGTCGACGAACTCAAAGAGTAACGAAGTTAACCAGAGCAACGTTCAGGCAATCACCAGGGATCAGCTGAAAGATGCAGACAAAGCTGAGTTCGAAGCTCACATCACTACGTGAAAAACTCGCTTTGGTAACGGGCATAGATTGCCTTTGGTAACGGGCAAAGCGCCCGTTACCGATCAAGTGTTACAAATAAGCCAAGAAAGGTAATGAGCAGATGCCTATTACTGATAAGACATATTTGTAACGGGCATTAAACAATGACCGTTACATAACTAGCCACCGGTGCTGTGAAATGGCTGTTTCTCTGGGCCCACAGGGAACTTTCATAACGGGCACCAAAGCACAGCCTGTTACAGTAGCTCAATATCGGAGGCGCCTGCTGTGCACCAGCGTCTCCACTATCTTGACGAACTGAGACACATCTATTTTACACGCGTCTCAGCACATATAGGATTCGTAACGGGCATCAAACAACGACTGTTACCACAACTAGTCATCGGTCATGTGAAATGGCTGTTTCTCTGGGCTCACAAGGAACTTTGGTAACAGGCATGCAAATAGAGCTCGTTACTGTGAAATTAACATCACAAACGCGTTTCGTGAACCAGTGTCTCCTCTGTCTCGATGAAATGAGACACATCTGTTTCTACGCGCGTCTGCTTTCTCTCGATTAAAGGAGACGCGTGCTTTCAACCTGCGTCTCCTATATCTCGATGAACGGGCCAGGTCCTGGGGCCCACTGGTCAGAACTGGTAATAGGCTTTTACACTGCCTGTTACATTGTTGGCATGTTTGTAACGGGCTTTCCGAATGAAGCCCGTTACTCATTGATCGGTGTTTGTAATGAGCTTTAATTAACTCTTGTTACAGATATGTAGGCCACCCCTACAGTAACTTACCCGCTTGCCGGCTGCATCCTGGAACCAGCCAGGATTTGGCAGCCATCAGGGGCTGCATCTTGGAACCAGCCAGGATATGGCAACCACCACAGCAAGGAGACATCACAAACACATTCTCACATCACAGATATAGGCAAAGCAAGGTCACATTTATAGACAATCAAGATCACATTTATAGACAAGCTAGGATCAAATCAAGTTTCAAGTTACTCTCATCAGGGCTTGTTTCAATGGAGTCATGACAAAACTGCCTGAACCAGGTAGTATCTGACCCCAACCAAATAAGCCAAGCAGGATTCTCAGAAAACAACACCTGACTAAAGAAGTCTGAATGAGTTTCAAGTTTCTGGCTACAATAAACTCACGGTACACCATTGTAGAAGCTGCCCTTTCGGTCGATGGTCGCCTTAAGAATGTACTCGCACAACATCTCCCGGACATGCCTTAGATCTTCTGTGGAAACATCTACAAGAGATTTGAAATCCTGCAAAATACAATCATATATGAGAATACAAGTAGAAATCAGTTTCTAAAACCAGATGGATAATATGAGCAGAGACAAGGTTGAGCATTATTATCTACTTACAGCAGCCTTCTTGATGTCAATTATGTCATCGAGTAGTCTTAACATATGGAATGCCACATGGAATCCACACAAAGTGGACCCCCATGGCTGCTGAGAACACTGCATCGAGGTGCCAAAATGACAAGTTAATGCAGTACCAAAAAGGTAAGAAGGGACCATAAAAAACCTCGGTCTTACAGCGAGATTTGTTTTGTGCTTGAGTGTGGCTTTTGGCTTTTTTCCTTCCTTTCGTCACTCCGTCCTAAGCATGTTCACCAAAGGCCCTGCATGATCAGCAATACCAATTAGAAACACTAAGATATTGAATTTTGTGAACACTACAAATATTGTACCAAAGGCCCTGCATGGTTAGCAATACCAATTAGAAACACTAAGAGATTAAATTTTTGTGAACAAAACCAACAAGAAACTGACCAGTTCAAAACAGGTTGGAGGTCTGGGAACTTTAGCGGGGGATGTTGTTAGAAGAATCTAAATACCAAACCTCTTTGAACTTCATACAAATGATCATTGTTACCTAGTGGCTAGTGTAGTAGGCACCCACCATGTAGTCGTTGTTCATTGAATTTGAGATTGCTTTGCCAACTTGGTGAGAATGCAGAGAAATATTTGTGGAAGTAAACAAATCTGGATCTAAAAACCCAACACTGATCTGCATTTCCGCTATCTTGTCCATCATTTTTCTACAAAAAATCAAATTGTTAGCATGCATGAACTTTGTGGTCAAAATTAAAGAAATATCTTTTTAGGTTTTAAAGGACTTACAATGTCCACAACCTCATGAAGGTAACATCCAGAGAAGCTAGGGTTATAAGGTTATACACACTACTGAATGCAATTTTTAACACTAAAGCACCACAACCACCTTTAAAGTAGTCTTGATCCACTTTTGCTGGAAAGGCAAGTTTATCCTTACTGTGTTCCATGAGGTAAGCATGCAACTTGGCACAATTTGGTCTAGCAGCCTTTACGTTTGCTTCTGACAACATAGGTGCACCAGGCTTGTATTTTGGTCGTTCCTGTTCTGTACCAATAATACAGTTAAGAATCTCATCTTTAGACAGAGGTTTCTTGGCCTGGTTCCCCTTCTGAAGTGGAGATTGCCTAGGCTGCTCCTGTTGCAGAGGCTGTTGTACTTGTTGCATCTACTGCTTAGGGGGAGATTGCCTGCGCTCCTCCTCCGGCCGCTGGAGAGCTTGCTGTTTTATTTGTTGCTTATCCTCATGTTGTCGTTGCTTCTTAGGCGCAGTTTGCCTGGGCTCCTCCTGCTGTTGTTGACGCTCCTGCGGCTGGAGAGGTTGTTGTTTTGTCTATTTCTTATCCTCAAGTTGCAGCTGGTACTTAGGCGGAGTTTGCCTGGGCTCCTCCTCCGGCTATTGTCGATGCTCCTGCTGCGTAGTTTACTGATCTGTTGCTGCTGCTATTGAGCCTTATCTTGCTGACACTAAGCTGCAGTACCTCCATCTGATGTTGTAACCCTGCTACCTGTTGCGACTTCAGGGTTGGGATGTCTCGTCATGGGTGGTATAAGGATCCTGTCCTTTGGCCATTCGATCCTTTGAACGGGAGCCTCAGCTGGGGTTGCTATGTCACCCCCATCAATTGGTACAGGAAGAGGGTAGTGACCCACATTGGCCCACACATAAGTAGGTTGCACCACAACATACCCATCCTGCACAGGCACTGAATGGCAAGCCTTTTGAAATGGAAAGACTTTCGCTAGTGCGAGCTCCATATTAATCCAGGTGCCATCCAAAAGGCTGCACGCGGTTGCCTCTATCCGCTTATCTATTATGTCCAGCATAGGTGATCAACTATCACTATGCACTTGATTCGCTTCGTCACCGTCGGCATTCTTATGATCTTGCTCTCTGCCATCTTCCTCGCTGTCATGCGCATGTTCTTCCTCGCGGTCATGCGCATCTTCTTCCTCGCTGCCATGCACATCTTCTTCCTCACTGCTACTAACAGGCGCTGGTAATTGGGAAGGAAGAAGTACATTTTTCGGTATTTTGATGCCTGGTAGTCTTAGAGCATGGACAATTGATTTAAATGTTATGTCCATCATATCATGAGCCTTAGACCTCTTATTCCTCTTCGTCCTACAAATTCCAGCGAACTCTTCACCAAATGCTTTATCCCAGCCAAGTGAACTAGACAAGCCTCTGACCCGACCTCGATGCTCTGGAGTCTCAAGTGCTGCGGTGAGGATATCATCGTCCCTAACCCCAGAGAAAGAACCATCGCTACCCTGAGCTGCAAGTGTTTTCACCCTATCTGCTACCCCCACCACCGCAGGGTTACTGAATGTTATGCCCCCGCTTCCTTAACTAGTATTTTTCTTCTTCCCTACCCTTGCCCGCAGATAAGGTCTCGAACATCCAGGAAATTGGTCCCAAGGGTTCTGTTTTCCTTCTGCAGCTAGCTTTGCATCCTCCTCCCACTCTTTCCTTTTACCATGATAACCTTTTCTGAATGTCTTGTGTGGCTTATTATGCAATTCTCTCTTTTGTTTCATCTCCTGGCTCAATTGCTGAAATGAAGGAGAATTGGTTTCCTGCACAAACATGTCCTAGTCTTGTTGCTGCAAAAGGCATGCTTCACAAAGGGAGTCTCCTCTTCACGTGCTGCGGTGAGGATATCATCCTCCCTAACCCCAGAGAAAGATCCATCGCTACCCTGAGCTACAAGTGTTTTCACCCTATCTGCTACCCCCACCACCGCAGGGTTACTGAATGTTATGCCCCCGCTTCCTTCACTAGTATTCTTCTTCTTCTTCCCTACCCATACCCGCAGATAATGTCTTGAACGTCCAGGAAATTAGTCCCAAAGGTTCTATTTTCCTTCTGCAGCTAGCTTTGCATCCTCCTCCTCCCACTCTTTCCTTTTACCACGATAACCTTTTCTACTTGTCTTGTGTGGCTTATTATGCAATGCTCTCTTTTGTTTCATCTCCTGGCTCAATTGCTGAAATGAAGGAGAATTGATTTCCTGCACAAACATGTCCCAGTCTTGTTGCTGCAAAAGGCATGCTTCACAAAGGGTGTCTCCTCTTCACGTGCTGCAGTGAGGATATCATCCTCCCTAACCCTAGAGAAAGAACCATCACTACCTTGAGCTGCAAGTGTTTTCACCCTATCTGCTACCCCCACCACCGCAGGGTTACTAAATGTTATGCCCCTGCTTCCTTCACTAGTATTCTTCTGCTTCTTCCCTACCCTTGCCCTCAAATAATGTCTCAAACGTCCAGGAAATTGGTCCCAAGGTTGCTGTTTTCCTTCTGCAGCTAGCTTTGCATCCTCCTCCTCCCACTCTTTCCTTTTACCATGAGAACCTTTTCTGCCCGTCTTGTGTGGCTTATTATGCAATGCTCTCTTTTGTTTCATCTCCTGGCTCAATTGCGGAAATGAAGGAGAATTGGTTTCCTGCACAAACATGTCCCAGTCTTGTTGCTGCAAAAGGCATGCTTCACAAAGGGAGTCTCCTCCTCACTGACATATTTTTTCTTAAATGGGCCTTGAACCGTCGTTGCAAGGTTCCAATCTCTGATATAGCTGCCTTAACTACCTTCTTGCGAATAGATTCTTCCAGATTTGCAGGGTAATCTAGCTTTTCCTATAAAACTGTGAACAAATGATCCTTCTCAATTGGTGAGAGATCATCAACCACCTTGTTGATTGACACCCTCTCCCGAGCAATGAGACCACAGACCAATACAAAACTATCCCTCGCAGCATCGGGGTAGGCTAAAATTGGCATCAAGTCTAGTTGCAGTCACTTGTCTTCTGGCAATTTGGTTTGTGTCCTTGACCCGCGGGATCGAGTACTACTCGCAGCAGTCTGTGCTGAGTGACCCTGTGAAGAAGGTTCACCGACAATGGGCTGTGATGATGCACTAGAGGTAGAGGAGTTTGTTGTTGTGGGAGACTGCATAGATGATATGTCAGTTGTCAGTAGAGCAACATAAGCAAGACTGAAAATCTAAACATAATTCTTATTAGATAAATTCGTTTTCTCTGATAGGCAAAATAGTTGATACAGTCGTAAATAAAATCAGCATAGACATACACAGTTTATATTTTACTTAATTAGCATACAGGGATAGGTGCTAACCATTTTGACAGGGATACAACAATATGCTTATATATCAAAGCAGAGAATAAATTCCTTCAACTGCTTCTTTGTCCAACTTCGGCAGCGATGGATTATGTGTTCCATGTGTACATGCAACAAGAGGATAAGTAATGGTCATGACATTATATATGACAGTAGTGAAACAACACTCACAACACATCATGACACCAACAATAACAATATATATGACAGCAGTGAAACAATTAACACTCACAACAAAGCATAAGATAGGCTAATCATCACTACATTATAAACCACTGCAATGCAATTCCCACTGACATTATGTGGCCATCAGAATTAAAGTATGCTAACAAGTCCAAAGCATAACTGTCGATCTGGTACATTCAAAGCATAGCAGAATTAAAGTATGACATCCTTTATGCTTTTCATGAATTTACAGTGCAAAAATTGTAGCACCAGGAACATGAAAATGAATTTCAACAGTTCATATAACTACATATGTTAGCAACAATTTATTCAAACAGACTTGGGGCAACAAAATCCATCTATCAAATCCAAAGTCAATCAATTAAAGATGAACTATCAAGGCTTGTCTCCCTAATCCACATTGACATGAATATATAGTATATTTGGTGGCCGAGGAGAGAGAGGGCATTGGGGGTTCAAGCAGCACTAACCTCTGTCGCGAATGAAGTAGTTGTTCTCGTGATGGTTGGAGGGACCGGATCCATGTCGGCTCGTGGCCAGAGGCGGCCGGCTCGTCGTCGTGGCCGGGGATGACGTCGACAGATCTGCATCAACCGTCTTTAGGTTGACCGGGAAGACGTCCGCATGGTAGTAACCACGTCCTCGTCACCGTCGTCACGTAGAGAGTGGTGGAGCTGGAGAAGAGCAGGGCTGGGGCGGGGAGAGAGTAGCGAAGGAGAGCGGGGAGAGAGTGGCAAAGGTGAGCGAGGAGAGTGGCGGTGGTGGTGGGGAGAGTGCGAGCGTTGTGGATCTCTCTAGCGAGGAGCCGAATATGAACAACACGCATAACTGTGTTTAATGAAACTACAAGCGTGCCCTTGACGGCTTCGGGCTGCAATTGGAATTTCATGGGCATTATAGTCAATATAGGTGGGAAATTTGAGCAGCCCGCGCACGGTTTGCCTGCTGACGCTGACGAATGGGCCAGTGTCATAGGTGATGATGGTTAATGAACCCGCATCGCCTTTCTTGGGAGTTGGGTCCAGCGGACGGGCAGCAGTTATCTTTTTTATTTTGGTTGCTGACGCTGACGCGTGGGCCAGCCACTATTTTATTTCGAATGGAACGTGCTTCCCTAAAATATTAGAGTCCATAAAACAACAACTAAAAAATCATAAAAATACGAACAATTCATATTTGACATTTATTATTTGAATAAAATATCAACAGTCACACTTGTTTGCCCAAGATTCTTAGAATTCGTTTTGACATCCCATGTTAATGATGTAATAATTCTACTAACATCTAATGTGCTCTAAAAAATCATCAAATTGACTTGCTAACATAATTTGCGTACCTAGACTCGTCTTCAAAATTTCAAATGGTTTCGATGAAGGAGTAATATACTTGTGTACAAATATCTACATCTCTCACATAGTTTCCTAGAATGTTCCTTGAAAATTGAAGTTTTCCACACTTTGCAACATGTTCGAACTCATATGCATTTGAACACTTAACCAAACCTTGTGGTGTGGAAAAGTTTCATTACATGAGGTGTGGAAAACAAATATTATTTATATGTTGTACTTACATAGAACAAGATAAGGCATATAAACATTGTTCAAGAAACGGAATATACACTAAACAATGAAAATATTGAAAACATAGTGAATTTAGAAAACTGTAGAAAAAATAATCAAAGTTGGACTAATTACGACAGAGAAATACATGTTACAAAATTAGATTGTGGATGAAAAAGAGAAATGTCGTCGGCGACGCGGGACGAATAAATTGTTCTTCATTCTCCAATAGAACAAAGGAGGAAGCAGAGGGCACCGCCGTTCCCGCCGTGCCCGCTTCGGTGGTTTTGACACCCAAGAGGGCATCCCAGGCCTCGTCGGCGGCAAATGAGACCACCGCAACCTTCGATTTGACTCACAAACATGACAAATAAAATATCTCTATCTCTATACTCTAAACAATGAAAACGAGAACAAAACCTGATACGTAAACAATTGCGCTCTGGCGACTCTGTTGAGCGGCTCTACCTCCTCCGCACGGTTTTTTCCTCGTGGTCCCGCTCCTTCCGCTCCACCCCACTCCCGCACAACTCGCCCACCTCGCCCCCGCACGTCTCGCTCCCCCCTCGTACCGTCCATCCAGCACACCGGCGTCGATCTCGCCCAAAATCTAGCACTTCGGTGTCGATCTGCCGGTCTCACCGCCGGAGAACCAACAAGTCCTCACCGCCATCCAACGATCGATGCCAGGCGCCGCCGTCCAACGATACGAGCCAGGCGCCGCCGTCGACTACAGCCCCTACCCATGGTACGTGCGCCTGCCTGCCCCCTCTTCTCGTCTTTTTGCAATTGCAAAACACAAGATTTGCGACCCTCTTTTCTTCTTGTAGTCTCCTTTCCACACGCCGCCACATCGCCGCTGCTCACCCCGTGATGCCACCGTCTGCGGCCCTCATCTCTCCCTGCGGTGTCGCTGCCTGCCCTCCTCTCCCGCGAGGCCACCGATCCGTTTTACCATTGCCCCTCGCTACCCCTCCGCCCATCGCGCCACGGAGATGTGGAGGCCTCAGGCCAAGGTAGTCAAGATTCTCTTCTCTGCATCGAGGTGACATAGCTTGACTATGGGTCAAGGTCCATGGCAACCTTGCGGCCTCCATTTCCTCTGTGTTTGTGTCGCTGCCTGCCTCGCAAATCTGGCGGCCTTTTCTCCTCTCGTACTCTCTTCTTCCGATTTAATTTGCTCGTTTCTCTCACACTCTTTTCTCTCTAATCTAATTTGTTGGATTAGAATTGGTCACACTGCTTCTGGATCTATTTTCAGGAACCAAGTTGGCCTTATGGAGCTGCAGCCCCTCCACCCCAGGTTCTACAATGACTGGTCCTTGCAGCGTAGATGCATGGACAAGGGTGCTTTAGCGTCGGCAAGGAGCTGACAGCCGAGACGATGCCGCAGCACAGCGGCCGGTGGGTCTACAGATGGTCGAGCTGCAGCAATATGGTATAGATCAATTTTATATGGCAGGTTTGATCATTTAGAGCACATTCGTCTTTGGCAGGCTACAGTGCCACTATCAGTACTATTTTGTCTTGGTATTCTTCTCTGAATTTTGAATACATCATAATAGCAAATTAGCAATTGGCATGCTGACATGCTTTGAAGAATTGTTCATTTGGTGCATGTCAATATATTCTTTGGCTAGCGACGTTTTGTGATTCGATAGATCATTCCTTAGATGAATTTTGATTAAATAAAATTATGATTTGCCTGCATAGAAATTGCACACTGCCTATTTGACGTAGTGTTTTGAAAATGAAACATCTTAATCTGACACTACAACTCTGACATATTACGACACACTAAAGATCTAGGCCACACTACATTGATATAATCATATTCAGTATTCAATAAACACTTGGGAAACTATTTATTCTTAGCATAAAATGGTGTTTACTTCCCTTCATGATCATTAGTCGTTTCCATTTTGTTTGTAGGGAAGGATATTTCTCTAGCCCCGGTGTCCCTTCTGGAAAATGTGAATATATTGTTTTACTATTGTAACCTAAACAAAGTGTGTGGCTTGCTAGCTTCTTCCCGTGGTGGGGTGTTTAATGTTTGCAAAGATCAATTAATAGTTGAGATCTGAATTTGTTTTCATTAAAAAATTGATCACTAGAGCCTTTTCCATCAGGGAAGCTTCAGGTTGCAATCTAAGTATCTTAAGGCACCCATTCCCCCAACTTATTCTCACCAAATTCTATCTTTCTAATATAATATGCACCACCGATATTTTACTACAGAAAACAAACATAATAGAATAGTTTAACATCCAAGAAAATGGGTATGCTTCAGGAAATTAAGAAATTTATGTTAAGGGTATATGATTATACCATGTTTTATATCATGCCATTTATGTGAAATGGATTGTAATTCCATCAAATGGTCATATGGTCATGATAGTTCCATTTGTACCAATTATATATCTTAAATCTATACAATATATAATTTTTATGTTGTTTTCTGTTGTCTGTAGCCTAACAGTAAATCACCACCTAATTAGCAAGCAGTGTTGTTCTAGTTGTTTAATCCTGGTGTGGTTCATATAGGTGTCACCAGCATCGCTCAAGATGAAAGCTTCTCACATTGACATGGTTGTGAAGTTTGTGGATGACATCGGGTTCATGATCACTCTACACAGCCAAGAGCCCAAGACTCCAACGATATGTTGCTTGCTCAAAGATGATTTATTATCTTGTGTGATAGGCTGGTTCATATGTATAAAAGACATACAAGGAGGTGTTTGACATTGCAAACAAAATTGGTAAATCTATCTGCATACTTGCAAAGGTTTGGTCACTATTCTTAGTGTTCTGCTAATTTGTTCACTACAATACTAATTTATTTAATCATTAGACTTTAATTTTTTTCTCACCTTGGAACATCACTAGAATCAAACATTGGGAATTTTTGGTCACCTTACTTAATTTGGTGCACTGTTGGATAAAGCATCATGCCATCTTTTTCTGGATAAAAATTTCAAATTGGTAATTTTGCAAAGTAGTCATTGTGGTATCTATGGTGCTAATTGTTGTGAATAATTATCATAGTGGGGGCAAAATATTATCTGTTGGCAGCTTTTTATTCGATACATTCTCATTGTTTGGCTATAGTTGGGAAAATTTTTGTATCCATGTATCCCCTAAGTTTATATTTTGGCAGCCTCCACAATCTGAACCATCAGCTTTATCAAAAAATAGAAATTACACCTGCCCAAGTTGGCTTACAAAGAAGAAAAAGGCTCCTTGACCTCGGTACCGCACCAGATGGGGATTAGATATACTCAATGACATCTAAACTCCTACATATATGTATCTAGCTTTTCAAACATAATAATTCAGTACCACCTGCTTTTGTGGCATTGTCTGCCAGATATTTCTAAATAAGGCCTTTAGCATGCAGTACTTTATATTTCTAAATTAGTGGAGCAATATTCTTGCTAGAGGACAAATATCAAGAGGCTTAGAAAATCAAGTGTTTGGCAGAGGCTAACAACTTATGTAGTTAAGTGCTTTGGCAGAATCATAACTATTCTATTCTCAAAAAAAAAAGAATCATAACTATTCTATTCCCATTTCTGACTTCTTTTTTCTATTAGTCCTTATTTCAGAGAATGTTGTACTAATAATTCACAAGAAAAACTCTAAACAATGAAAGTATTAGAGTTCTTACTACTACTAATATCTCAGTTGATTTTTTAACAAGACAATTATCTTTGAGTGAATGATGGATTGTTCTTGATCATCTCTGTACTTATGTCTCTCCACTGGAGGTGTGCTCTCAACAGTTCATCTTGCCTATAGGTGAAGGAATTGGGTTCCACATATCTGTTACTGTAATGAATCTCTTCCATTGGCATGACACTTAGTCTGTATGGATCATCCTACTTAGGATAAGGCTTTTCAAAGCTTATACTCATTGATGGAGCGCTCTCAGTTATCATGACTATTGAGTTGCATTTGTAACCCTGATGAAAGAAATGCTATAGACTTCAGTATCCATAATGCTGTGAGACATGGGTACCCCTTGGTCCCCACCGACCAGGCTATAAGCCATCCCCGACAAGTGGGTCCGGCCTACTAGAACACTCGCCGACCTATCAGTGGGCCCAACCGACCTAGTTGGCAGCCCACACGATCTCCTGAAGACCTTCCAGAAGATTCCCCAGACGACCCATTTCATCACGACCTCAAGACTTGGTGTACAAGACAAGACCTTAGTGAATTTCGACCAAAGCAGATTGACAGGATATGGCAAGATGTGTAACGTAGACTTAGGTCTCCTGGTCGTAACCGAACAGGAGTTAGGGAACCGACCTCATCCGCTGGCCAATATAAGGCAGACGAGACGACCCCTTGTACAATGAATCCAATCCCCAAGCAATCTACACAAACAACTGGACGTAGGGTATTACTCTCTGGAGGCCCAAACCATTATAAACTCGTTGTGTTCTCCGTGTTCCGCGTACTTGTGTGCGACCTTCGAGTTCTTAGCCTTGGATTCCTCCCCGCCGAACAACTAAACCACAGGGATTAACACCCCCGTGGGTTGTCTAGATCTCACCATTTGACAGTTGGCGCGCCAGGTAGGGGCTGAGTCAAGGTTCTTCGTGCAACACGATGGCTTCGACCAACGGCGTCGTCTTCCCGGAGAGCATGGCGGACTTCCTCGCCATCCCGTCGACATCCGCTTCGGCTCGATGCCGACGGAATCAACCGCTCGAGCCGCCTGCCTCGTCATCGAAGGCAACACGATCACCACCGACCAACAGATCGAAACAGATCTGTCATCAGATTCCCACTCACCCACTCCTAGTGACCTGATCGCCGGGATCGATCCTGTCGAGGGCATGCTCTCTGACACGATCAAGATCTCCGAACGCGTCAAACGTCCTCGCATGACTTCATCGACCTCCAGCATGCCTCTCGGTGTGCGCAACGCAGCTCATGCGGCATCACGCTACATGAAATGCAAGATCCAGATCGAATCTAGACCCAAGACCCAGGATCGTGGAAGCTGCAGGAGTCATCTCGATGAACCCAGCCCTATCCATGAGAAGTCCAAACACACTGCACGCCAGTACCGTGTCCTCAAGAAGTTTCGTCGACCTCTTACTGCGGCCCACCGCTGCCAGCTAAGCGAGAGACATGTCTGGATCACCTCTCGTTCCAGATCGCCCACACAACCATCTCCCCGAACTATCTGGGAGAGGAGTTCGAGACCCTAGATCGCCGGATCTTGGTCGTCTCTGCGGATGTACCACTGCAAGATGGAGAAATAGATGAACAACGTCAAGAGCGTGAGAACGCTACTGCTGCTAGAGCTGTCCGATGACAACAAGAGATCGTTGCTGCTGCCCCAGGTGCATGCCAACATCCGCTCAATGCGGGACAGGTCAACGCCAACGCCGGGCAACAAGCACCTGCGGCACTAGCCACCCCCTCAGCAGCGGCGCCACGATGACCCACCTTGTGCCAATAGACTACGTGCGCGAGACCTCCTAAGGGACTTCGAGCGCGATGGACTCGAAGTTTACAACTCGCTGCAAACCAACTTGGGAGCCGCCCTTGCCGCTCTAAATCACCTCCAAGATTCTCCAGCGGTTCGACGTCTTCAAGCCAACGTTCGCGTCGCCGCTGCACAGATCGAAGAAAGAGGTCGTGGATACAGCAGATGTGCAGCAAGTTCCTACTCCAGAAGTAGATCGGAATGTCCTCGCTAACGACGTCGCAGCCAGGGTACCCTCGACCCAGTAGGTGAAGAGGGAGGGGGCGAAAACGAAGTAGTGCATCCAGTCAACCCCGCTGCCAATGCTGCAGCTAATGCTCCAGTCAACCCTGCGGCTAATGCTCCAGCAAACGCTGCGGCTAATGTTGTTGGCAATGCTGTTAACAACACAGCCAATGCTGCCAACAACTAGGAAAACTCCGCTCCAAACCCAAGACACAATGCAGGAGCTCAGCCTCCAGTCCAGGCCAATTGTGCAGAAGGAAGCCAACGTCATCGCATAAGAGACAAAGTGGAAATAGCTCGACGAGCTAACTTTGATCGCGAACACGGGGTCCCTGACACCCTCGACGCTAACAACCCTGTCCAAGCTGCAGATCTCCAGATGATGCGCGACCAAGAGCTCCTACGACGTGCCCAATACGACCAAGACAATGGCCCTCCCGGTGACCTCTACGTCATTCCTGCGGCTCACGCCCCATCTGCAAGCCCGGGAGTGGTCAACAACTTCCCCGCATTTTCACCTCATCTCCGGACGATCAGATACCCAAAGGATTTCAAGCCAGCCATTGAGAAGTACAACGGTCACTCCGACCCGAGTATATGGCTCAAGATGTACCGCATCGTGGCATGCTGAGGACCATGTGTGGTTCGAGGACCGGTGGATGGTCGCTTCCTTATGTGATGAGTGATTGACAACGTTGTGTGGACTGATTCTTGGCTAAGTATTGCAGGTGCAGGTTGCGACTTGACTCGTGTTGGTGCAGGTGAAGAACAAGTGCGAAAGGTTGTCGCTAGTGAGGCCTCCAGGTGTGGAGAAGACAAGTAGGCTTCGTTCGAGGGATCCGGTGGCCAGCGGGGTCAAGTGTGGGCTGCATGGTGGCATGAACAACAACATGAAGTCGTGGACGGTTTCTTGGTAGAGCCTCAAAACCAAGGTCGAGCCGGGACTACGTGGGAGCCAAGTTGTAACAACCCAAGAATTTAGGTGTGTAATTTTTGCGAAAATTCAAAACTTTTTGACTGAAATTGAGTGCTATCAATTTTTGAGCCAAATTGCTAGCCCTCCTCTGAATTCTCCACCAGATTAACCCATTTATAAAAACATATATTCAAATTATGGTAAATAAGTGATTTGGACTTTTCTGGTTTTATAGGATTTTATTGTGTGCAGTTTGAATTTGGAAGTAATTCAAATTCAAACTTAATCCCTAGTTCTTAATTCAAAATCCTTCCTTAAGGTGCTGAAACCTTTACTGGCCGGCATACACGAAAGCCTGCTGCAAACCCACCTAACCCGCCGGCCCAGCGACCCAATCCAGCCCACCAGCTCCACCCACAGCATCAACCCTGCCGCTCTCACTGTCGGGTAGGGCCCGCATGGCAGCCACCGCGTCCCTCTCCTTTCTTCCCCTTTTCCCCTTCGCTTTTCCCCGGCGCTGGTCAACCGTGCCGCATCGCGCCGGGGCGCGCGATGGGACGGCCGCGCCGCCCGGGCGGTCCGCACGCCGAGGGCCGGTGCGTGAGCGTGGGGCGGATTCGACCGCAGGGGAGGTAAAAGACCCTACTACCCTCTCCACCGAGCATCCGAGGCGAACCCGAGCGCCGGTCTCGAGCGCCACCTGCCCCGCCCGGCGAACGGCCAGGGGTACGGGGGGCATTTACACCTCGGGATGCTTGTTACCTCGATTCAAAAGGACGCCAGGCCGGCGTGGCACGGATGCCAAGCCACCAACCCCCCCCCTTGGGGTTTTCCATTCGCAACCGCCCCTGCTTGCGCCGGCTTGGGAGAAGGAGGAGGCGCGTCGCCACCGCGTCGCGCCGGGCAAGGGAGGAGCCGGGAGCCGGACCGGAGCAGGAACAACTACGCCGCCAGGAGCGCCGTCGACCCGCCAAAGACATCGCCTTCAACCGCCGCCCGTGGGAAGGAGAGAAGGCCGTTTGCGTCGGAGAAGGGAGCCGGACCGGAGCAAGGACCCGTACACCGCCGGGAACGCCTACTTCGCCACGCCACCGCCGTTCTCGACCCGGCTACGACTACACCGCCGCCCCAACGTGAGCACCACTGCAGACGCCTTCTCCCTTTCCTCCCTCCTTGAACTCTGCTCTGTTTAGCACCGACAGCGTTGGGGTGCGCCGTCGTGCTGCCATGCCTGGATGCTGGCCTTCGAGCCGCAGAACTGCCGCATCTCATTCGTGTGGAGCTCTCGGACCACTCATGCCCCCGGGCCCGCCGACGCCATGCGAGGACCACCTGTGGATGCTGGCCTTCGAGCCGAGCGCGCCGTGCAGGGATGCTGCGCGCCGCCATGTCGCCTCGTGGCGCGCCCGGTTACCGGGCGGCCGCGCGCGAGTGAACGAGCGAGGAACGCGCGAACTCTATGCGCGCCTTTGGCCCGCGCGCGTCCGGCGAGCTCCATGCCGGGCCACGCGGCTAGCCGAGCCGCCGGGGACGCCGCCGCGGCGCGCTGAGATCACGGGGCGCTTTTGACCCGTGCTCGCCGCCGACGCGCGTGGCACGTATGTTTGAGCCGGGCTTCGACCCGTGTATGTTTGGAGGTGTGAGGCGAGGCGCCGCGCCGTGACGCGCGGCGGCGGCGGTGGCATCGAGCCCGGCCACCGGTCGACGCGCCGCTCGCCGCGCGCGAGACCACGGACGCGGGCGCCTGTCCGGCCGGTGCACCCCAGTGCCGAGCCGCGACGTGAGCACCATCCTGTTGGTGACGTCTGGACGAAAGACACCCAGACCGAACACCGGCGGCGCGCCGCGCGTCCTCTGTGCCGCCAGGACATATCGTCGAGCACCTGGTGTGCAATCTTCCCTGAACTCGTGTTAACCTGAGGGTTGGGCCACCGGACGGATCTGGGCCTTAAGCCCGATTATTTTCCCTAGCAGGCCGTCGGCCCAGTGCAGAAGGAAGATGGAGGGTGAGATCCAGACTTCCAACGTTTTAAAGGAGGGCTGTGTTGCCTCGTATTGTTGGGCCGAAACCCACAAGCATTCTGGGTCCAGTCCACTGGGCCACCCACGGCCCAGAGACGTTTCTGTCTCATTTCGGCCTGTCAGCCGCAGCATCTTTTCTAAAACCCCCTTTTCTTTTTCTGATATAAATTCCAGAAAATGGTTTTAACCTTTAAAAATTCATAACTATTTCTAGGAAGCTCAGAAAAATATAAAACTAATTTCTATAAATCCGTAATTTCGAAACCTTGCTGTTTGTAAGTAGTTTGGGTTCTTTTGGATCTTTTAAATTGGTTCTTATTTGGAGTTATTGCTTAGATGTGCACCGTATTCTTATTTTCGCGTCGAATCTCGTGCCGCAGACCCGAGCTTCGACCAGGAGGACGTGGAGGACCCCGAGTACACTGCTCCGGACAGCGACTGCTTCAACGGCAACGAAGGTGTCATGTCACTCCCAACCATGTAGATCCCATGTTGTTAAGTAGTCGCTAGTGCTTTACTTTAAATGCATTGTTCTGATGAATTGCATAACCAGTTTAATAGCCATGCCTTGATGCTTTGTTATACCCTGTTTCCTTGTTCTACTTCCTGCGGGACTAGCTACAGACCCCTAGCTAGTCCCTTACCTCAACTATCCATACTTTTGTTGCTTGATTATGGATGGTACTCTGGGCTTGGACCGAGATGTGGATATCTCGGTGTGTTTCTGGCGTGCGTTCTGGGTGTGTATCTCCTTGTTGTGTTTTGGCGGGAGCGAGCCGCTTGGTTACTTGTGAACGTCTGCCGAGGGAAGATGCGATCTGACCTCTAACCCGAGGGGCGTGTCGTATGGGGTGGAGATGGTGAGTGCTCGCTCTCGGCCCTTAAGGACCGACCGTCAGTTTAACCATGTCTCTTTGGACTCTTACCGTACAAACCACCCGCCTTGTTATGGGCGGGGGTGCGGGGTGAGACTTGTAGTGGATAGCGTCCCTCCTGTAGGCGGGTCGGTGTGACCGTGTCGGGAGTGGTCTTTCCCTCCTTAGAAGACTTTGCCCCGGCGAGGCCGGGGAAGGGTTCCACAGCTTCGAGAGACCTCTCGCGGGTAGTACGAGCTCGCGCGGAGGCCGAGCCGGTGCTCGGAGACGCGGGGAGGGTACTATCCACTTACTTGGCCTTCGGCCGTAGGGTGGGGCTTGGAATCGGTGACGGCGGTTCCAGTCCTATTCGGGCGGGTACAGTTGTACAACCTCTGCAGAGTGTTTAAACCTATAGCTATAGTCCGTGTCCACTGGTTATGGACAGTCCTAAGATCTGTTATGCTGGCTAGTTACTCTTCTCTTGTGCTTCTTCTCTCCCCCGAGTGTGTGAGCCCGGCTTCGGCCGTTGAGATGTGGGGATAGGAGCAGGTGGGCCCCACATCGCAGATGAGAGTTGGGTTCTGGATCGTGGTTGAGATCCGGAGTTTTGGTGTGGTTTTCCTTGAGCGGGGTGTGGACCCCAGAGGTGTGGACCTCGGAAGCGGGTGCTTCTCCGAGGTGTGGACCTCTCGGCCTCGAATTCCCGCTTACCTTGTACGTTGCTATCGTTGCTTTGCTTAAGCTTTCTACAGCCAGAATAGGGATAACTCATGCATAGTAGAATATACACCGCTTTTGCCTCTTTGTTGGGAAGCTGACATGACCTACTCGCTTATCGGGTAGACCCTGGTGCCTCTGACACAGAGCCGGACTACGACTTCGACAACGACGGATGGGTGGACTAGAGCTCTTCCTACACTCGAGTTGCCTGCGGATATGGAGTTTCCCGCGCTTTCATGGAGTCACTGCTAGACGTTTTGTTTATGTTTGATTCAGTCCCGAGGGACTTGTACCCGGCATGTGCCGAAGAGATGTACTCTGATTAATGTAATAAAATAAATGTTGTACTCTACTTTACTGTTTTTATCTTTCTGTATGGATTATGGCATCACTGAGACAGGGATTGCACGTGGTAGCCCTCCTGGGACTACCATCGAGGTGCTAAGAGTCGGGTTTCCGTTCGCGGAAATTCGGGTCGTTTCAGTTGGTACCAGAGCCATGCTTAACTGTAGGACGAGCCCCAGGAATGGTCCATAGTATAGGAAACCGTTTTTGAACCTTGAAACTTTATATAAACCCCCTTGGCTTCCGTATGTATATATCTATACTTATATATATGCATTATCTTGATTAACTTTCACTAACTACCTTACTAACTACGCTCTAACAACATTGTGCAGATGGCAGAAGAAGCGTGGATCCCTCTGGAGTCGGACGACAGGTGGGCCGGAGGCTTCTGCCACTTGCTGAGGGAGTGCCTGGAGGCAGCTGGAGTAGGGACCGACCGGGTCAGCTACAAGGGGAGGACCGTGGGGCCCCTGGACCAGTCTGCCACTTTCCTGACCGTCACGGTACCGGTGGACCCACGGCACGCCGAGTTCAAGGAGGTTAAGGTGCACTGTTTTGAGAGTTCGACCATGGAGGCACACCAGACTTGCGCACGCCGAGCTCTCAAGGAGGTTTGTGTCCAGCTTAAGGAGAAGCTTAAGGACACCCCGTTCAGCATGCTTCCGACGGGGGTCTACGACCCGAGTCGCTGGGACACGAGCGACCGAGCACAGTACCTTGAGGTGACTTCAGTGGAGGAAGACAAGAAGATGCACGCAGCTAGACGGTGCAGCCCCGGCCGGAGACCGGGGCGCTCTTACGGGCGACAGTGAGATCGCGTACCTGAGGTGGAAGCGGGATGAGTGTCTGCAGTTGGCTCAGGACCTGAAGATGGAGAGAGTGGACTTAACCGACCGGTTGGAGGAGTCGCACCAGAGGAACGGAGAGCCGGTACGGGCTCGGGGCTGGCGGCCGCGAGCCGACCGAGAGGGACGCCGGGGAGGATCGCTACATGGAGGCACGGCCGAGGACGAGCGCGGGGAGTTGCACCGGGCTACATTGGAGGCCACGCGTGAGGACAGAGTGAGGCTTGCGAGAGGCGAGGGACCAGTTGGAGTCGGTTGGAGCCGCAAAGAAGCGACTATCAAGTAAGGATGTGGGACCTACAGGAGGCGAGTCGACACAACTACCACCACTTGTGTTACCTCGGTGGGCTGGTCTACGAGGAGAGAGACCGAGCTGACAGGACCCGCACGGCCTGGGAGCGCTCCGACCAGCAGCGGCTGAGAGAGTTGGAGGAGATCTCCGCGCAGCTACCACCCAAGAAGAGGCCACGACTGAGGGCAGAGACCTTTGAGCTACCCCCGACGCTCCTACCACGTGTACGCCCGTACCCGAGAGGCTCCCAGGACACAGCAGAGATGGACCGTGCTCTTCAGGATACCCGAGACTACTACGGAGGACCGGCGATCAGGATGCCGGGTTACCCAGGGGCTTACTCACCACCGTTCTACTCAGTTCCACCAGACACCAGCTCAGAGACACCTCAGAGTACCCAGTGATGAGAGTAGAGATCTAGCAGTAGATTCTGAGTCGATGTAATGAGTTAGATGTAATGCTGCCGCTTATGTTGTCATGCCTGTAGTAGCTACCCCATGATGTACCATGCGTTAGCGTGATGTGTTGCCGTGTACCCTCGAAGGTCGTTGGAGTAAACCTCGAGGTGCACCCCTTTTGTATGGTGGCATTGATTGAGTGAGATGGATCTTCATGGTTTCTCTCAGATTTCATGCTTTCTTATGTCTGAATGAAATTCTTTGATTGCTAGCAGGATTACTCCTTTATAGTTAATAACCTTAATAATATTCTCCCTACCACTACTGACTCTTGCAACTGGAACAGATGTCGGGGGCAAGGAGGTCCGGGCGACTCCTAGCCCGTTTCGAGGAGGTCGCTGGGGACACCGGGGGGGATGATGCCCCTAACCCAGCAAGAGCGAGAGGCCGCGGACACCGTGGAGGTCACGCGCCACGAGGAGGGCTCCGCGGAGGCCTGGCAGGCCGCGGAGGCCGAGGAGGCCGAGTTGGCGGTCGAGGAACCGCGCACGACAACGAGGGAGCTCAGGAGCAGGAGCTCGAGCACGAGCAGGTACCCCGGCCGAGGGGAGGAGCGAGGCCGAGGGCTCGGGGGACACGAGGTGCCACCACCGCCACCTCCCCCGAACTTGGCCGACGTGATGGCAGTGCAGACCCAGCTGATGCAGACGATCACCCAGTTGCTAGCTCAGAACAACAACAACAACAACAACCACAGGGGTCAGCACCGCAACACGCCAGAGGGCTTAACCGAATGGACGCAGACAACTGGCTACGGGAGATTGAGAACTTCAACAAGCTGCGACCGCCTACTTTCGACCACTCAGCAGACCCAATGGACGCAGACAACTGGCTACGGGAGATTGAGAAGAAGCGCGGAGTTGAGCCGAGCTCACCGAGGAGGAGTGTGTGACCGTGCGGCGCACCGGCGATCGGCACGGCCGGTGCGTGGTGGGACGGCTACCGTGACTCGCACCGGACCCGGTTGCACATCGGGTGGGACGAGTTTGTGGAGGCCTTCGGAGAGCCACCACATTCCGAGAGGCGGTGATGGACGGGAAGGGCCGACGAATTCGAGGGCACCTCAAGATGGGAAGTATGTCAGTGCAGGAGTACGCCAACCGCTACCAAGAACTGATGAGGTACGTGCCAGACGACACTGACATAGAGAAGAAGAAAGTCTACTGGTTCAGGAAGGGGCTGCACAAGGGGATGGCACACCACTTGTCCGCACACGACTGCCCGACACTTCGCTCCATTATCGACAAGGCACTGATCGTTGAGAGGTCAAGGCTCGAGTACATGGAGATTCGTGGAAGCAAGTCCAAGCGCACAGACCAGGCAGGACGCTCAGGTCCACCTCAGAGACAGAGGACAGGTTACGCTAAGGGCCACCAGTCACAGCAGAGGCACCACGTCACTCAGTCTCAGCCACAGAGCAGAGCCAACCCAGGCGGGAGTGGAGGACAGAACAACTGGAGACCGAGACCACCACCGCAGTCAGCAGACAGAGCCAAGGTGACTTGCTTCAACTGCCGTCAGGTCGGGCACAAGTCGTTCGAGTGTCCACAACAGGCGCCACTGGGGAGTCAGAACCGCAGCTCTCAGTTCCAGACCCCAGCCAAGCCATCAGCACCAGGAGGACAGCCACCCCGTACACAGCAGAGGACCGCTCAGCCGCCAGCTACTCAAGGTCGTCTGAACCACCTCACCGCCGAGGATGCAGCAGCCGCACCCGACGTCACACTTGGTGAGTTCCTTGTTGACTCAGTTTTGGCAACTGTTTTGTTCGATACTAAAGCTCAGTTTTCGTATATTTCTACCAAGTTTGTTAAAGAAAGGTCTTTACCAACTAAGCCTCGACCAAGGCCTATCTTGACTAGCTCTCCGCTAGGAGAGAAGAGGAGTACGCTAGAGTGCAGGGGAGTGAGGATGGTGTTTGAGGGGCAACAGTTCACGGCAGACTTGACAGTTTTGGAGTCTACCGGGATAGAAGTGATCCTAGGGATGGATTGGTTGGCAAAGCACAACGGGATAGTCTCTTGCAACCCCAGAGTTATACAGCTAGAACACCCCAGTCGAACTAAAGTGCGGATCGAACCACAGAGTCCGAAGGCTGCTACGATGATGTGCAACATGAGTGGGAAGGAGATTGAAGAGATCCCAGTGGTCTGTGAGTTTCCAGACGTGTTTCCAGAAGAGCTTACGGAGTTACCCCCAGACCGAGACGTGGAGTTTGTGATTGAGCTGATGCCGGGGGCGGGACCTGTTGCAAAGAGTCCGTACCAGATGTCGTCCGACGAGCTGGACGAGTTGAAGAAACAGCTCAAGAAGCTGCTCGAGCAAGGGTTTGTTCAGCCGAATGCCTCACCGTGGGGTTCGCCAGTGCTCTTCGTGGAGAAGAAAGACGGCACAAAGAGGATGTGCATAGACTACCGCACGCTCAACTCGATGACAATCAAGAACAAGTACCCGCTACCCAGAATCGAGGACCTGCTGGATAGGCTCAAAAAGGCAAAGTTCTTCTCCAAGATCGATCTGAGGTCAGGTTACCACCAGATGAAGATCCGAGAGCAGGATATTCCCAAGACAGCCTTCACCACACGGTATGGCTTGTACGAGTTCGTGGTGGTTTCTTTCGGGCTGACCAACGCCCCTGCTTACTTCATGAACTTGATGAACAAGGTCTTCATGGAAGAGTTGGACAGGTTTGTGGTGGTGTTCATCGTTGATATCTTGATTTACTCTGAGACCACGGAGGAGCACAAGGAGCACCTGAGGGTCGTACTAGAGAGGCTGAGGCAGCAAAAACTGTACGCCAAGTTCAGCAAGTGCGAGTTCTGGATGGAGAAGGTCGCGTTTTTGGGGCACGTGTTGTCAGCAGAGGTGATAGCCGTGGATCCGTCCAAGGTAGAGTCAGTGACCAAGTGGGAGCAGCCGTTGAACGTGACAGATGTCAGAAGCTTCCTTGGGTTGGCATGTTACTACCGAAGGTTCATTGAGAACTTCTCCAAGATCGCAAAGCCAATGACAGAGTTGCTCAAGAACAACACAAAGTTCGAGTGGTCAGAAGCGTGTGAAAAGAGCTTCCAGGAGCTGAAAAAGAGACTCACCACAGCCCCAGTGCTTACCTTGCCAGATATCAAGAAAGACTTCGTGGTCTACTACGACGCTTCGAGGCAAGGACTTGGTTGTGTGCTGATGTAGGAAGGGAAAGTTGTGGCTTATGCTTCTAGGCAGCTGAAGAAACACGAGGAAAACTACCCGACACACGACTTGGAGTTGGCAGCTGTTGTGCATGCACTCAAGATCTGGAGACACTACCTGATAGGGAACAAGTGTGAGCTGTTTTCCGACCACAAGAGCCTGAAGTACTTCTTTACCCAGACAGAGTTGAACATGAGGCAGAGGCGATGGTTAGAGCTGATCAAGGGCTACGACGTCGAGATCAACTACCACCCAGGCAAAGCCAACGTCGTGGCAGATGCACTGAGCCGGAAAACTTATTGCAACAACCTCATGGTAAGAGAAGGGCAACCTCGCTTCGCATGAAGAGCTAGAAAAGCCGAGAATTGAAATTGTAGACCAAGGCCAAGTCAACGAGCCGCAAGTGACCTATGACCGGAGGAACGAATCCGTACGGCCCGAAGTCGTGTGCGAGAAATCAAAGCTTTGCGAGAACTGATGAAGCAGGGTAAAGCAGAGGACTACCGGGTAGATGAACAAGGCACCGTGTGGTTGAAAGAACGGATCTGTGTACCTCAAGATAAGGCACTCCTGGAGCAGATCATGAGGGAAGCTCACGATTCGAGGTACTCGATCCACCCAGGCAGCACAAAGATGTACAAAGATTTGAAGACCAGGTATTGGTGGAAGAGCATGAAGCAGGATATAGCACACTACGTGGCCTGTTGTGACACCTGTAGCAGGGTGAAGATCGAACACCAGAAACCTGCAGGATTGCTTAAGCCGTTGGCTATTCCAGTTTGGAAGTGGGAGGACATTTCCATGGACTTTGTGGTGGGACTTCCTCGAACACCAAAAGGAAATGACTCGGTTTGGGTCATAGTGGACCGATTGACCAAGGTGGCGCACTTCGTACCGGTGAAGGTGACCTTTGGGACAGAACGCTTGGCAAACCTGTACATTGAGCAAATTTTGAGGTTACACGGGGCACCCAAGAGTATTGTGTCCGATCGCGGACCGCAGTTTGTCGCCAAGTTCTGGCAGAGCTTCCACAAGCTTATGGGCACCACTCTCAACTACAGCACAACCTTTCACCCACAGACAGATGGTCAGACAGAGAGGGTCAACCAGGTGCTGGAGGATATGCTACGAGCGTGTGCACTCACCTATGGTACCGATTGGGAGAGCAGTTTGCCGTTTGCAGAGTTCTCGTAAAACAACAGCTTTCAAGCGAGCCTTCGGATGGCTCCCTTTGAGGCCCTTTACGGGCGGAAGTGCAGAACCCCGCTAGCTTGGTCGGAGGTGGGAGAACGGGCACTGTTTGGGCCAGCAATCATTGAGGAAGCAGAGGAGAAAGTTGAGAAAGTTCGTGAGAACCTGAAGGTTGCTCAAAGCCGTCAGAAGAGCTATGCCGACAAAAGAAGAAGAGAGTTGACCTTTGCAGTTGGAGACCGAGTGTACTTGAAAGTCTCACCGCTCCGAGGAACTAAGAGATTCTTGGTGAAAGGAAAGCTTGCACCGAGGTACGTAGGACCGTACCCTATCACCCGAAGGATTGGAACTCTGGCCTACCAGCTTGCACTACCCGAGACAATGGCAGGAGTTCACCCAGTGTTTCACGTGTCACAGCTGAAAAAGAGTGAGAAGGCAGTGGAAGCTAAGCAAGTACCCTTGGAGCTGCTTGACCTGCAAGACAACCTTGAGTATGCAGAATATCCTGAGAAAATCTTGGACCGAGCTGTCAAGGAGACAAGGAGAACAACCATTCCCTTCTATAAAGTGTTGTGGAGCAACCATACAGAGCGAGAAGCAACTTGGGAGAAGGAAGCTGACCTCAGAAAAGAACATCCTCACTTGTTTACGGAGGAGGTCGAGGACTAAATCTCGAGGACGAGATTCTCGGTGGTGGGGGAGAATGTAACAACCCAGGAATTTAGGTGTGTAATTTTTGCGAAAATTTAAAACTTTTTGACTGAAATTGAGTGCTATCAATTTTCGAGCCAAATTGCTAGCCCTCCTCTGAATTCTCCACCAGATTAACCCATTTATAAAAACATATATTCAAATTATGGTAAATAAGTGATTTGGACTTTTCTGGTTTTATTGGATTTTATTGTGTGCAGTTTGAATTTGGAAGTAATTCAAATTCAAACTTAACCCCTAGCTCTTAATTCAAAATCCTTCCTCAAGGTGTTGAAACCTTTACTGGGTCGGCATACATGAAAGCCTGCTGCAAACCCACCTAACCGCCGGCCCAGCGACCCAAACCAGCCCACCAGCACCACCCGCAGCATCAACCCAGCCGCTATCACTGCCGGGTAGGGCCCGCATGGCAGCCACCGCGTCCCTCTCCTTTCTTCTCCTTTTCCCCTTCGCTTTTCCCCGGCGCTGGTCAACCGTGCCGCATCGCGCCGGGGCGCGCGATGGGACGGCCGCGCCCGGCCCGGGCGGTCCACACGTCGAGGGCCGGTGCGTGAGAGCGGGGTCGGATTCGACCGCAGGGGAGGTAAAAGACCCTACTACCCTCTCCACCGATCATCCGAGGCGAACCCGAGCGCCGGCCTCGAGCGCCACCTGCCCCGCCCGGCGAACGGCCAGGGGTACGGGGGGCATTTACACCTCGGGCTGCTTGTTACCTCGATTCAAAAGGACGCCAGGCCGGCGTGGCACGGATGCCAAGCCACCAACCCCCCCTTGGGGTTTTCCATTCGCAACCGCCCCTGCTTGCGCTGGCTTGGGAGAAGGAGGAGGCGCGTCGCCACCGCGTCGCGCCGGGCAAGGGAGGAGCCGGGAGCCGGACCGGAGCAGGAACAACTACGCCGCCCGGAGCGCCGTCGACCCGCCGAGGACATCGCCTTCAACCGCCGCCCGTGGGAAGGAGAGAAGGCCGTTCGCGTCGGAGAAGGGAGCCGGACCGGAGCAAGGACCCGTACACCGTCGGGAACGCCTACTTCGCCACGCCACCGCCGTTCTCGACCCGGCTACGACTACACCGCCGCCCCAACGTGAGCACCACCGCAGACGCCTTCTCCCTTTCCTCCCTCCTTGAACTCTGCTCTGTTTAGCACCGACGGCGTTGGGGTGCGCCGTCGTGCTGCCATGCCTGGATGCCGGCCTTCGAGCCGCAGAACTGTCGCATCTCGTTCGTGTGGAGCTCTCGGGCCACTCATGCCCCCGGGCCCGCCGACGCCATGCGAGAACCACCTGTGGATGCTGGCCTTCGAGCCGAGCGCGCCGTGCAGGGATGCTGCGCGCCGCCATGTCGCCTCATGGCACGCCCCCGGTTACCGGGCGGCCGCGCCGAGCGAACAGCAGAACGAGCGAGCGCTATGCGCGCCTTTGGCCCGCGCGCGTCCGGCGAGCTCCATGCCGGGCCACCGGCCGCCCGAGCCGCCGGGGACGCCGCCGCGGCGCGCCGAGATCACGGGGCGCTTCGACCCGTGCTCGCCGCCGACGCGAGTGGCACGTATGTTTGAGCCGGGCTTCGACCCGTGTATGTTTGCGGGTGTGTGAGGCGAGGCGCGCGCGCCGTGACGCGCCGGCGGCGGTGGCATCGAGCCCGGCCACGGGTCGACGCGCCGCTCGCCGCGCGCGAGACCACGGACGCGGGCGCTCGTCCGGCCGGTGCACCCCAGTGCCGAGCCGCAACGTGAGCACCATCCTGTTGGTGACGTCTGGACGAAAGACACCCGAACCGAACACCGGCGGCGCGCCGCGCGGCCGCTGTGCCGCTAGGACATATTGTCGAGCACCTGGAGTGCAATCTTCCCTGAACTCGTGTTAACCTGAGGGTTGGGCCGCCGGCCGGATCTGGGCCTTAAGCCCGATTATTTTCCCTAGCAGGCCGTCGGCCTAGTGCAGAAGGAAGATGGAGGGTGAGATCCAGACTTCCAATATTTTAAAGGAGGGCTGTGCTGCCTGGTATTGTTGGGCCGAAACCCACAAGCGTTCTGGGTCCAGTCCATTAGGCCACCCACGGCCCAGAGACGTTTCTGGCCCATTTCGGCCTGTCAGCCGCAGGTCGCTGACGTCATGCTGACGCCAGCGACATCTTTTCTAAAAACCCCCTTTTCTTTTTCTGATATAAATTCCGGAAAATGGTTTTAACCTTTAAAAATTCATAACTATTTCTAGGAAGCTCAGAAAAATATAAAACTAATTTCTATAAATCCGTAATTTCGAAACCTTGCTGTTTGTAAGTAGTTTGGGTTCTTTTGGATCTTCTAAATTGGTTCTTATTTGGAGTTATTGCTTAGATGTGCACCGTATTCTTATTTTCGCGTCGAATCTCGTGCCGCAGACCCGAGCTTCGACTCGAGAGGATGCGGAGGACCCCGAGTACACTTCGCTCCGGACGACGGATCGCTTCAACGGCAACGAAGGTGTCATGTCACTCCCAACCATGTAGATCCCATGTTGTTAAGTAGCTGCTAGTGCTTTACTTTAAATGCATTGTTCTGATGAATTGCATAACCAATTTAGTAGCCATGCCTTGATGCTTTGTTATACCCTGTTTCCTTGTTCTACTTCCTGCGGGACTAGCTACAGACCCCTAGCTAGTCCCTTACCTCAACTATCCATACTTTTGTTGCTTGATTATGGATGGTACTCTGGGCTTGGACCGAGATGTGGATATCTCGGTGTGTTTCTGGCGTGCGTTCTGGGTGCCCGGCATATTCACCCTTGAGGGGCTTGTATCCCTAGTTATTAAGTAAGGGTAGTTTCGTCTTTTGGGTGCCTCCATATATACTCTTTGAGGGGATGGATGGCAGCCAACTCTTGGAACCCTAGCTCATTTGTTTTTCCATTTTCGTCCTCATTTTTCCTCTAGTTTTTCCTAGGACTAGCTTGAGAGCTTCATGTGAGATCTAAAGAGAGGGATGGATGTATGGGTGGCAAGCTAGACCTTGGACGAACCTTCGTGGTATGTATAGATGGTTTGGCGTTGTTCCTCCAGGTTGTGAAGTGCCTTTTTCGTCCTTCTTTGTGGTGATTTTCGGAGCTCTTTGGTGTGCTTTTGTTGGCGGAGTTTTCAAGATGATTTCTTGAGGTTTTTGGTGGGTGTCACGTATGAGGATCTTGTGCCTCTTTGGCTGGTGACGTTGCCCCCAAATCTCTCTTGAATCGGACTCGATTTGGTGGTTTTTTGAGTTGGGCAAGTTCTTGACCTAGAGAGGCGATTTCTTCAATTCCTCTTGACTATGAGAGATTCGGGTCGATTCCTTTGAGGTAGGGGTTGCCCAGGAGGTAACCCAGCTATTCCTGAAGTTTTCTGCAATTCGTGGAGTGATTCGGGAGATCGAGCGATGGGAGCTATTCCTGAGGTTTGACCCACGGGTAGGTTTTCTGGAAGGGGCGGTCTAACCGCCTGGAGGGGGCGGTCTAACTGCCCTGGGCCTTCCAGGTTGAAGTTTTGATTTCACCGGATTTTCCTCTGTGAGTTTGTTCGCCTTGATCAGAGGAGCGTTTGGGTGAAATTTGGGTCGTTTTCATGCCGTTTGCTAGGAGTTCTTGCTTGGAGTTCTTTGCTGGGTACAGGAGGTTAGACCGCCCTGGTAGCTGGTCTAACCGCCCCTAGGCCCCTAGGTGAAGTTTTGGTTTTCACCAAGATTTCCTAGTAGCTAGCATGGCCTTGACCAGAGATCTTTACTGGTGAAACCGTGGTGTGTTTTGGTGCTCGGAAGAGGTGTTTCGGAGGATTTCTTGGTTGCCTGGTGGAGGCGGTCTAATCGCCCCCCATACCCGGTCTAACCGCCCCCCTCTGGAAAGTCGGAGTTGAGGTTGCTGGTAGTGTTTGTTCCTTGGATCAGTAGCACTCCAGTGGCTACGTGGTTTTGGCAAACGGAAGGTAGAAGTGCAGAGCGTATGATTTTGGGGGTCCGACTTTTTATCGGCTCCCATTCACTCCCCCCTCTCTAGTCGCCTAATCAGTCCTTCAGGTGGTATCAGAGCCGGTTCGGGTCTTTATTGACTCTAGCCAGTCTAAGATCCAAAGATGGCATACCAGGAACGGGGTTCGGGTCCTCCACACTTTGATGGGAAGAACTACCAGATGTGGAGTAAGCGGATAGCGGCGTTCCTCCGCGAAAAGAGTCAGATCCTTTAGGATGTCACGGTGGACACAGGCTATGTCCAGCCGACGAACTTCCTTGCCCCAGGATCGAGGAACATGTTCGACACCAAGAATAAGGCGGTCGACTACTTGTTTCGTGCTTTGTGTCAGCCTGAGTTCGATCGGGTGCACACCGAGCACTTGGCTTGTAGAATCTGGTTGGTGTTGGAGGCTCATGTTGAGAATGCCTAGGTTCAGGCTCGGATGTATGTGACCTACCGGAGAGAGTACGAGAACTTCACTCATCTCCCCGGTGAGTCCATTGATGCCTTGTTTCAGAGGTTTACGGTGGTTGAGAACAACATGAGGGCCAACGTGGACGTGCTCCCGTACGATGATCATGATAGAGCTGTCAAGCTCTTACACTCTTTGGATCGTACGATTTGGGGCGGAAAGTTCGAGGCCATTGTGGAGTTGGAGAAGTATGACACTCTGATGGTGAACGAGCTATTCTCGAAGCTCAAGTCGGCTGAGGTGGATAGGGGTATGACAGCCAAGCTCGAGGGCCCGACTGATTCTCATAGTCTTGCCCTCGTCGGTGGTTCGAAAGGAAAGACTAACACTAACCCATCCACCAGGATGTTCTCTTTGTCCACTTTGATGTCTATCCCAGATGATGAGTTCGACGTGCTTGGAGAGGACGAGCTGGCCTTGCTGACGAGGAGGTTCGAGAGGCTGCACGAGAACCGGGTGAACATGAGGAGGAACACGAAGACATGCTTCCAGTGCGGCAAGTTGGGACACTTCGTCACCGACTGCCCAGAGAAGGTCAAGAACAAGGACAACTACAAGCACAAGTCAAGAACGGATGGCAAGTACCGATCGAGGCGTGACCACAAGAGCAAGCACAAGAACAAGCACAAGGATGAGTGACGATCGAGGAAGAAGGAGAGCCGAGGCAAGGCCTGAGCGATGGTTGGAGCGAGCGACGTTGACTCCAGTTCCGTGTACTCCACCTCGAGCTCAAGCAGCAGTGAAGACGAAGGTGATCGTCGCAAGAGCAGGAAGTCGTCTAAGAACCTGAGTGGGCTTCTGCACCATGGTACTGAGCTCCGGCAGCAAGAAGAGCACACAGAGCGATTCGGACTCTGACTCCGACGGCGAGGTGGGAGACTTGAAGAATATTTGGTTGATTGAATCCGGTTGCTCGAGACATATGACCGGAGACAAGGGGTGGTTCTCAAGTCTCGTCCCGGTGGTGACGAGGAGGTACAACACTTTTGGGGACAATGGGCGTGGGCGTGTTCTTTCAGAAGGTGAGATTAAAGTGAGTGAGAAGATCACTCTCAGGCGTGTTGCTCTTGTTCAATCGCTTGGATACAATTTGCTTTTGTGTCCCAGCTATTGGATGAGGGTTTTGAGGTGTTGTTTCGGCCTGGTGGTTCTCGGATTTTGGATTCTCGAGGGGACCTTGTCTGTATGGTCGTTCCCGAGGGTCAGGTGTTTCGAGCTGATTTTTCTCAGTCTTCTGGTGTTGAGCGTTGTTTCTTGGTTGGTTCTTAGAGTGAGTTGTGGAAGTGGCATAGGAAGTTGGGTCACTTAAGCTTTGACCTTTTGTCTCGCTTGAGTAAACTCAATTTGGTCCGAGGATTGCCACGGTTGAGGCTTGAGAAAGAGTTGGTTTGTGCGCCGTGTAGGCATGCCAAGATGGTAGCCTCTTCTCATCCGCCTCTCACCGATGTGATGACTGAGCGTCCATGCGAGCTGCTCCATATGGACCTTGTTGGCCCAGCTCGTGTACGATCTGCGGGTGTGAAGTGGTATGTCCTTGTTGTGGTGGACGACTACTCTCGGTATGTGTGAGTGTTCATTCTCGAGGATAAGGGGGAGACGTTTGGTTTTGTTCGTGATCATGTCTTGAGGTTGAGGAACAAGAGGCACGGAGATGCCATACGAGCGATCCGCAGTGACAATGGCTCATAATTCAGAAACTCTCATTTTGAAACCTTTTGCCATGACTTGGGTCTTGAACACCAGTTTCGAGTCCGTATACGCCTCCCCAGAATGGTGTTGTGGAAAAGAAGAACAGGACTTTGTGTGAGATGGCTCGGATGATGCTTGATGAGCATAGGACTCCGAGAAGGTTCTGGGCTGAGGCGGTGAACACCGCGTGCTATGTGTCGAACAGGATCTACTTTAGAGTGCATAAGAAGAAAACCTGCTACAAGTTGATGCATGGTCGCACACCCAAGGTGAGTCACTTCCATGTTTTTGGATGCAAGTGTTTTATTCTTAAGAAAGGGAAGAAGTTGGATAAGTTTGAGGCTAGGTCGGTCGATGGTATTTTCTTTGGTTATGCATCTCACTCTAGAGCATATCATGTGCTCAATCTTGAAACTAACCAAATCGTGGAGACTTGCGAGGTAACCTTCGACGAGACACAGCCACGTAGTCAGCTTGTCTTTGAGTGTGCAGGTGATGATGAGCTTGGCGAGGGATTTTTCAGGACGAGGAGCATGAACATGGAGACGATGAAGACGGCGGGGTGGTGCCCGAGGCTGAGCATGTACCTACTACTTCGACTACGGTGATGGACGGCCCCTCTCCCACACCTACAATGACAAACCAAAATCAAGGAGAAGCTGCTGTTGAGGGGGAGGTAGCATCAAGGCGAGAACCTCCCCGGCGAGTATAAGTGGATCATCCAGCTTCAAGGATCATCGGGGGCATGAATGAACGCACTACACGGTCGAGGGTTCGGAACAATTCTCATTTCGCTCATGCTGCATTTGTTGCCACTTTTGAGCCCAAAGACATTGGACACGCACTATCTGATCATAATTGGGTTAATTCGATGCATGAGGAGTTGGAGAACTTTGAGAGGAATCAGGTTTGGGAATTGGTTGATCCTTCCCCAGGGTGTAAACCGGTTGGTACAAAGTGGGTGTGGAAGAACAAAGAGGGAGAGAAAGGTGAAGTAGTGAGAAACAAGTCAAGGCTTGTTGCTCAGGGGTTCAGTCAGAAGGAGGGGATCGACTACGAGGAGACCTTTGCTCCCGTAGCCCGTTTGGAGGCGATAAGGATCCTTCTAGCCTTTTCCGTGGCTAAAGGGTTCAAGTTGCACCAAATGGATGTGAAGAGTGCTTTCCTGAATGGCGTGTTGGAGGAAGAAGTGTATGTGAGGCAACCACCGAGGTTTTAGAGTGAGAAGTACCCCCACCGGGTGTGCAAGTTGAGGAAGGCGCTTTATGGGTTGAAGCAGGCGCCTAGAGCTTGGTATGGTAGGTTGAGGGGGTTCTTGTTTGAGAGAGGTTTTGAGATGGGGAAGGTCGATCAGACCTTGTTTCTACTCAAGCAGGGCAGAGATATCCTGATTGTGCAGGTGTACGTGGATGATATTGTCTTTGGTGGCTCGTCTAACTCTCTTGTAGCAAGGTTTGCAGAGGATATGAGCAGGGAATTTGAGATGAGCATGATGGGCGAGTTGCAGTTCTTCCTCGGGCTACAAATCAAGCAATCAAAGGAACATTTGTGCACCAAGCTAAGTACACCAAGGACATTGTGCGGAAGTTCAAGATGGAAGACTCCAAGGCTATGACGACGCCAATGAGTACGACTACAGCTCTTGATGCAGACGAGGAAGGTGAACACGTGGACCAGAAGGAGTATCGGAGCATGATCGGGTCACTCCTCCACTTGACGGCGACGAGGCCAGACATCCAGTTCTCGATATGTCTGTGTGCTCGTTTTCAAGCGTCTCCGAGGACTTCGCATCGGCAAGCGGTGAAGCGAATTTTTAGGTACTTGCGTCACACTCCCGACTTCGGCCTTTGGTACTCTGCGTCCTCTTCTTTGGCGCTTCATGGTTTTTCAGATGCGGATTTTGCCGGGTGTCGGTTCGATAGGAAGTCCACTTCTGGGACTTGCCAGTCATTGGGATCTTCTTTGGTGTCTTGGTCTTCCAGCAAACAGTCGAGTGTTGCTCAATCCACTACCGAGGCAGAGTACGTTGCCGCTGCTAGTTGCTGCTCTCAGCTCCTTTAGATCACGTACACCATGAGTGCCTTTGGTGAGGAGTATACCCATGTTCCACTTAAATGTGACAGCACCAGTGCCATAAGCGTTGCAAAGAACCCAGTGCTCCATTCCAAAACAAAACACATTGAAGTGAGGTATCATTTTCTGAGAGACAATGTAGAGAAAGGGAAGATAACCTTGATCCATGTACCCACACATGACCAACTAGCCGATATTTTCACCAAACCCCTAGATCAAGCAACTTTCACTCGTTTGCGGGGGGAGCTTGGTGTGTGTTTGATTTCTTGAGTTGGGTGTGTGGGAGCTCCTTTGTAGCATATGTATAGCTTTCCTTTATGCATCTCTTGCATTTGGCATAGCATATGTAACATGATGTATAGGCATCTTTGAATCTTAGGTTGCATGCATTTTGTATCATATGCATTGTTTAGGAAAAGCTTCTCCTATATACATTGTTCATCATGATGAGCTATATATGATCGTGTGAGCTAGTTTGGTATGTTATGGTTAGTTTGGCTTAGCTCTTGATGATCTTGATTTATATCCATGGTTGATGGCTATGTTTTTGAAAAATTGTCTCATGTATGTTCTCTCATGTGTAAATGCCTTTATATGATCTTGACATGTTTTAGTGGCTCAGTTATGCTTAATTTGTAGTTGGATAGCTAGTTTATTGATCATATGGGGCTAAAGGCTCATTTGCCATCATGAATGTTTAGCCCTCTTGCTTCATCTTGTGGAGGGGCATAAGTTCCTTTTTGTCGCAAAGACATTTCATGTACCAAATATGAATCTAAAAATGAAATATAAAATGCTTGGAAAATGTGCTCTCATGTCATATGTGCTGAATTTAATTTGCTTTGAGTGCTAAACCGTTGCATGATGCCTACAATGAGAAGTCTCATATATACAAGTAGGCACATGGCTCGGTGGCTTTGACATGACATGAGGTGCTTGTAGGTGTTTGTGATGGTCTTATGATTAGAATGGTTGTCCTAGCATGAAGTTTGTGTGGCTTTGCCATTTGACATGTTTTGCTCATGTTTAGGTTTTTGCTCATGAGAGGGTACATTTTCGCAAAATTACTCAAATCCTTTTTAGCCTTGTCCAATGGTTGTGAAACTTGGTGATCATGTAGTTGAGGTCATTACGAACTTGTAGAGTATCTAACTTGCTCATTTGGACTTGTGTAGCTCCTTGTGATGAATTTTGTATATTTGAGAAGCTATATGTTGAAACTTTTCGCATTTTGCCTTGATTCATGCATTGTCAACAAGGGGGAGAAGTTTGTGCATGTTTTGGGCAACTGGAAATGTTTGGAAGGTGTTCCAATTGGTTCGGGCATTTTTTGAGCAGTTTAGTGCAGGGCCGGTCACATGGGGCGGTCTAACCGCCCCTCAGGCGGTAAGTTGTGGTAGGTGGTCTAACTGCCTAGTGAAGGCGGTCTAACCTCTCTGGGCATGGCTAGCAGATTTTTGCTCTTTGCTGCATTCCCGTGTTGCATTGCTGCATTAGTTAAGGGGGAGTGTGCTTTGGCTCAGGGGAGCTTGCATATGTGCAGGGGGAGCTCTTTGTGGTGTTCGAGCTTTGGTTCGGTGGTTTGTGCTCTTTGTTTGAGCATGGTTTTGTCTTGGATGTGTCGAGCCATTGCCCTTGCCTAAGGGGTCCGAGACTTGTCCTCTTCAAGTGATCTTGTTCTTTGCCTTTCTTTGGCTTTTGATCGCTTGTTGAGGTTTCCTTTTATTTGTTTCTTTTCTTTTTCTTTTCTCTCGTGTTACTTTATGTGGATGTTGTCAATGCACTCATCAAGGGGGAGATTGAGGACCATGTGTGGTTCGAGGACCGGTGGACGGTCGCTTCCTTGTGTGATTAGTGATTGACAACGTTGTGTGGACTGATTCTTGGCTAAGTATTGCAGGTGCAGGTTGCGGCTTGACTCGTGTTGGTGTAGGTGAAGAACAAGCGCGAAAGGTCGTCGCTAGTGAGGCCTCCAGGTGTGGAGAAGACAAGTAAGCTTCGTTCGAGGGACCCGGTGGCCAGCAGGGTCAAGTGCGGGCCGCATGGTGGCATGAACAGCAAGATGAAGTCGTGGACGGTTTCTTGGTAGAGCCTCAAAACCAAGGTCGAGCCGGGACTACGTGGGAGCCAAGTCATGAGTGGAGATTGGCGGAGGCTACACCGAGTTCTCGGGGTTTGCAGTGGTTCACCAGAAAACCACTCGGTTACTCGGTTGAGCCACAAAACCGAGGCCGAAGACTCGACGAGGAGGTGCAGCCACCCAGGCCGATTCAACCGCCTAGGAGGGGCGGTCAGACCGCCTGGGCTGGTCAGATTGCCAGGGCCGGTCTAACCGCCCTAGGGGGCGGTCTGACCGCCCTGGTCGCTAGCGCCGAGATGCTTCGAAGCGGAGGACACGCGTCGGGATCACAAGGCTTGCGTCGAGGCTAAGCAGGTTGCGGTCGCCGGGCATCCGTCCGATGAAGAAAATCTGAAGACTTCTAAATTCTCCCTTGAGGAGCTTGTATCCCTAGTTATTAATTAACGGTAGTTTAGTCTTTTGGGTGCCTCCATATATACTCTTTGAGGGGATGGATGGCAGCCAACTCTTGGAACCCTAACTCATTTGTTTTTCCATTTTCGTCCTCATTTTTCCTCTAGTTTTTCCTAGGACTAGCTTGAGAGCTTCATGTGAGATCTAGAGAGAGGGATGGATGTATGGGTGGCAAGCTAGACCTTGGACGAACCTTCGTGGTATGTATAGATGGATCGGCGTTGTTCCTGAAGGTTGTGAAGTGCCTTTTTCGTCCTTCTTTGTGGTGATTTTCGGAGCTTTTTGGTGTGCTTTTGTTCGCAGAGTTTTGAGGATGATTTCTTGAGGTTTTTGGTGGGTGTCACGTATGAGGATCTTGTGCCTCTTTGGCTGGTGACTTTGCCCCCAAATCTCTCTTGAATCGGACTCGATTTGGTGGTTTTTCGAGTTGGGCGCGTTCTTGACCTAGAGAGGCGATTTCTTTGATTCCTCTTGATTGTGAGCGATTCGGGTCGATTCCTTTGAGGTAGGAGTTGCCCAGGAGGTAACCCAGCTATTTCTGAAGTTTCGCTGCAATCTGTGGAGTGATTCGGGAGATTGGGCGATGGGAAGTTGAGGTTTGACCCGCGGGTAGGTTTTCTGGAAGGGGTGGTCTAACCGCCTGGTGGGGGCGGTCTAACTGCCCTGGGCCTTCCAGGTCGAAGTTTTAATTTCACCGGATTTTCCTTTGTGAGTTTGTTCGCCTTGATCAGAGGAGCGTTTGGGTGAAATTTCGGGTCGTTTTCGTGTTGTTTGCTAGGAGTTCTTACTTGGAGTTCTTTGATGGGTACAGGAGGTTGGACCGCCCCTGGTAGCCGGTCTAACTGCCCCTAGGCCCCTTGGTGAAGTTTTGGTTTTCACCAAGATTTCCTTGTAGCTAGCATGGCCTTGACTAGAGATATTTGTTGGTGAAACCGTGGTGTGTTTTGGTGCTCGGAAGAGGTGTTTCAGAGGATTTCTTGGTTGCCTGGTGGAGGCGATCTAACCGCCCCCGTACCCGGTCTAACCGCCCCCCTCTGGACAGTCGGCTCCCGAGTTGTTTCTGCTGCCATGGGTGCGTAGGGGTTGAGGTTGCTGTTAGTGTTTGTTCCTAGGACCAGTAGCACTCCAGTGGCTACGTGGTTTTGGCAAACGGAAGGTAGAAGTGCAGAGCGTATGATTTTGGGGGTCCGACCGAGCGAGTTCATCTCGTTGGAGTTTCAATCTCCTTCGAGAAGAATTTTTTATCGGCTCCCATTCACTCCCCTCCCCCCCTCTCTGTTCGCCTAATCGGTCCTTCACATGTGCCTCTGGAGGCAATGAAGACCACATGGTGGGATACTTCCCCCTTGTGATGGGAAAGGCACCACTCTTGTGGCTCGACAATGTCCCAGCAGAGTGCATTACCTCCTGGGCAACATTGTCTCGCCTTTTCACGACTAACTACCAGGCGACCTATAATCGTCCTGGCAATACTCACCACCTTGCCAGAGTGAGAATGAGACGTGACGAAACTCTCCGAGAGTACACCAACCGCTACTTCTAGAACTGCAACACCCTCGCAGTCGCAGGTGTCAAAGATGAAGACATCATTGCTTATTACAAGAAGGGGATTACCAACATCAAGCTATTCGAGAAGATCCATGAAGCTGACGCACACACCATCGGTGACCTCATGGCCTACGTCGACAAACTGGTCGACACTCAAGACGCGGTGATGCACGACTTCAACGGAGAAGACCACGACGACAGAGGCACCAGGTTGTGCAAGCGATTCGGCGAAGCCTATGTGGCGGATCCACCAAGACCTTCCACTTTCCTCGAAGGTGACATCAACATAGTCATGGACGACCAATGCCAATTTCACCGCGACGCCAAGCACACCATGAGGGAGTGCCAGCAGCTGAAGCGCGCCCTTGGAGTCCCGTCTACCTCCAAGAGGACCAGGAGCAACAACAACGACGACCGGAATGGTGGCCAATGCTTCGACAACCGTAACCATCAACCTGATCGACGAGATTACCGTGATCGCAGGCCCTATCCTCGCAACGATGATAGGGATCGACGTGATTATCGCCGTGACTACCGCCGCAATGACAGGCGCGACGACTACCGTCGCGATGACCGCAGCGACATGCGTGACGACCACAGGAGTGACCATCGTGAGGATCGCCATAATGACCAGCGCAACGACCGGCGAGATGATCCACACGACGACCGACGTCGCTAGGACGGCCACAATCGCCAGGACAACAATCGGAAGGAACGAACTCCACCACCACCCCCTAAGGGGGCAACCCCAATGGTGCATTCCAAAAGGCCAATCGTGAGATCAACTTCACTGTCGGTGGTCGCCAAGCGATCAAAAGCAATAGACAGACCCGATCAAACACTAAGGAGATCGGGCATGTCAACACCGAAAACCCACAACCTCTGCGTTGGTCCGAATTCTCAATAACTTTCTCCAGGAAAGATCATTGGGTCCACATCCCTGACCCCGGAACCTACCCGCTGGTCGTCAACCCCATAGTCAACGGGGCCTTCCTTCCTAAGACCCTTATCGACGGGGGTAGCAGTTTGAATATCATATTCACAGAGACACTGCGCAAGATGGAGTTTGACTTCAACAAGATGACCGCCTACGACGAACCCTTCTACGGGGTCATGCCCGGCAAGGCTGCATACCCCATAGGTCGTGTATGCCTACCGGTCACCTTCGGCACAGAGGAGAACTTCCGTACAGACTACTTGACGTTTGAGGTCGCGGACTTCTGCTCTTCATACCACGCTATCTTCGGACGACCTATGCTCGCCAAGTTCATGGCCATACCCCACCACACCTACCTCATCATGAAGATGCCAGCACCAAACGAATCCTTTCCGTCCTTGGGGACATCATGGTCTCCTACAACTGTGAAAGTGCCACTGTCGAGCTCTCCAAAGAATCAGCGATCAAAGCCACAGCAACGGTCATGGTCGCCCAGGCAGCCAAGATTGACCAAACAACTCTACAGGTACAAGAGAAGAAGCGTACAAGTACAGCTTTGGACCCAAGTCCAGCTGTCAAGAAGGTTTGCCTCGGCCTGCCCGACGCATCCAAGGAAGACGTCATTGGGGCCGACCTCGACCCCAAATAGGAACTCACGCTCACCAGTTTCCTTAGGGACAACGCTAACATTTTCGCATGGAGTCCATCCGATATGTCTGGTGTCCCCAGGGAGCTGGCTGCGCACAAGCTTGAAGTCAACAAGACCGCACGACCTATCAAGCAAAAGCTCCGGTGATTTGCAAAAGATAGAAAACAAGCTATAGAAGAAGTCTGTAAGCTCTTAGCTGCAGGTTTTATCACAGAATGTCAACACCTGGTTTGGCTCGCAAACCCAGTTCTTGTACCAAAGAAAACTGGTGGATTAAGGATGTGTATCGATTACACCGACCTCAACAAGCACTACCCGAAGGATCCCTTCCCTCTTCCTCGTATCGACCAGGTCATGGACTCCACAGCTGTTAGCGTCATACTCTGCTTCTTCGACTGCTACTCAGGGTATCACCAGATAGCCCTGCATCCCGACGACGAAGATAAAATGGCGTTCATAACGCCTCACGGCATCTATTGCTACAAGGTCATGACCTTTGGCTTGGAAAACGCTGGAGCAACATACCAGAAGGAAATTCAGAAATGCCTCAAGTCCCAAATCAGGAAGAACATTGAAGCCTACATAGACGATGTGGTCGTCAAGACCACAAAGGAAGATAAGCTCATCGCCGACCTCACTGAAACCTTTGCCAATCTACGAGAATTCCAGTGAAAGCTCAACCCAACCAAGTGTGTCTTCGGTGTGCCTTCCAGATTGCTCCTGGGATTCATGGTCGGACACCGAGGCATTGAAGCCAACCCAGTGAAGGTCGACGCTATTCGCAAAATGGACAAGCCATCCAACAAGAAAGACATCATGAAGCTCACCGGTATGATGGCGACTCTAGGTCGTTTCATCAGCAAGCTCGGTGAAAAAGGCTTACCCTTCTTCAAGCTATTGAAAAAGGTCGACAAGTTCGTGTGTGATGGTGAAGCTCAGAAAGCGTTCGAGGCTCTTAAGGAGTCCTTGACGACGCCACCGGTCATGACACCTCCAATCCCGAAGGAAACACTCCTATTCTACATCTCTGCCACCACTAATGTAGTCAGCACGGTTCTAGTCGCGAAGCGAGAAGAAGAAGGGCAGGCCTATCCTGTTCAATGACCTGTGTATTACGTGAGTGAGGTCCTGGCCGACGCTAAGACACATATACACAACCTCAGACGCTGCTCTATGCACTCCTAATTATGTCGAGAAAGCTTTGCCATTACTTCCAAGCTCACAAGAGTGTGGTTCCGTCTTCGTTCCCCTTAGGAGAGATCATCTGCAACTACGGCGCCAACGGCCGTATTATCAAGTGGTCGGTCGAGCTTGGAGAATTCGACATTAAGTTCCGCCCTAGGCAGGCGATTAAGTCACAGATCCTCACAGACTTTGTGTCTGAGTGGACAGAGATCCATATGTCCCCTCCCAAGGAGCGGCCTAAACACTGGATAATGTACTTCGACGGTGCCCTCAACCTCGAAGGAGCAGGCGCAGGCGTGCTGTTTATCTCTCCTCAGGGGGAGCAACTCAAGTACATCCTACAAATTCACTACAAGGCCTCCAACAACAGCGCGGAGTACGAAGCCCTAATCCACGGGCTCCGTATAGTAGTGTCCCTTGGCATCAAGCGACTACTGGCTTTTGGCGATTCCGAGATCGTCATCGAGCAAGTAAACAAGGAGTGGGACTACGTCAAGGACACGATGGATGCATACTGCGCTAAGATTTGCAAGCTTGAAGGCCACTTCGAGGGGATCGAGTTCCAGCACATCCCACGGAACAACAACGTAGTTGCCGATGTACTCTCCAAACTAGGCTCTCGAGGAGCTCTAGTCCTAGCAGGAGTGTTCGCCCAAGACCTGCGCAAGCCTTTAATCAAGCTTTTGGATCCCGATAATACAGAACCACCTCCAAACGATCAAAACTCAGCACCTCCCCGCGACGTGCTCATGTCACAAAAAGAAGATGATTGGCGCAAGCCCTTCATAGACTTCATACTCGACCAGCTCGTCCCTGATGAGAAGGCAGAAAGAGAGCGTATCACATGGCGAAGTGCTAACTACGTCATAGTTGGTACCGACCTATACAGAAAAGCCGCCTCTACTGGCGTCCTAATGAAGTGCATCCTACGATCAGAAGGTCTACAGCTCCTAGCTGAGATCCACAGTGGCGAGTGTGGCTTCCACGCAGCATCCACCAACTTGGTCGGCAAAGCATACCGATATGGATTCTACTGGCCCACAACCGTGACCGACGCTAAAGAGCTCGTTAAAAGGTGCAAAGGATGCCAATTCTTTGCCAAACAGCAGCACCTGCCAGCTCAGGTCCTGTGCACCATCCCTCCGTCATGGCCTTTCGCTATGTGGGGCCTCAATGTTGTAGGACCGTTTCGTACCGCCCCCAGTGGCTACAAACATATCCTAGTTGTCGTCGACAAATTCACCAAGTGGATTGAAGTCCGACCTGTTGCGAAAGTAACATCGGAAGAAGCCGCAAAGTTCATCAGAGACATCACGCATCACTTCGGTGTGCCCAATAGGATTATCATCGACCTAGGTGCAGCTTTCACTAGCTCAGTCTTCTGGGACTTTTGCCAAGATAACACTATCGACGTCTACTATTCCTAAGTCGCCCACCCCCTGTGCAACGGCCAGGTCGAACGAGCCAACGACATGATCCTCCAGGCTCTTAAAGATCGTAACTACGACGATGCCTCCAACTACGCCACCCGGTGGTTAGCCGAGCTACCACACATGATCTAGGGTCTCAGGACTCAAGTCAGCTCTGCTACGGACTTCTCGCCCTTCTTTTTAGTCTACGGATCAGAAGCCGTACTACCCACCGACGTCGCCTTTAAAGCTCCACGGATCCAGTTTTACGAGGAAGGAGAGGCTGAACAAACACGCCGCATCGACCTCGACAGCCTCGAAGAACAAAGACTCATCGCCGTCATGAGACAAGCCTGTCACGACCAATAGCTTCATCGCTACCATGATCGCAATGTTAAGGAAACTTCCTTCAACATTGGCGACCTCGTCCTTAGGCGCATCCAGAAGACCAACGGAATGCATAAACTCTCTTCCCCCTGGGAGGGGTCTTTCATCGTCACCGAAGTCATCAGCCTGTCAACATATCAGACTCCAGTGGGGCGATGGACAAGGAGTTCCAAATCCTTGGAACGTGGAGCATCTACGTCGATTCTACCCGTAGAATAGTTTTTTAAATTCCAGCTATGTATTTCCTTCCCTTGTACTTTTCAGATTAAATAAATAAATATTTCAAGCAGCCACCTGCTATGAGTTGAGAACTACCTTCTCTCTCATGTCACAAAAACCCTCCCCCTAGACATGCTCGGGGGCTTGGCTAAAGCCAATACATGGGTCACAAAACCTGAGGGTCACATATTCACTTACTCCTCCCCCTCGATATGCTCGGGGGCTTGGCCCAAAGCCAACCTAAGGGTCCTACGACCTGAGGAGACTACCCCTAATGAGAATGAAGCCTTCTGTCGCCGCGATGCATGCTTGGTCGAAAAAGGTCGCCAGACCTGAGCCCTAGGCTCCATACTTGCGTACCAGCCTCGCGTAAGCCTCCAAGCTGAGTTGTGGAGGTCGGTAAGACAGCCTCTCTATGAGAAGAGGTTAGCGAGACAAAAAGCAAGACATCGTTATCTACAAGACTACCAGGCTCGCATAGGTAGAAGGCAAAGTGTTTCATTTCGGCTCAAAAAGTGTTCATCCAAAAGACCTGTTTTACAAGATAGAGAGGGGGAAGATACAGCTCCTATCCCAAGACTACTGGTCGCCACCATCGCCTTCATAGTCAATGTTCTCCATCACCTCCATGGCTGCATCTTCAACTTCAAGCTCCAGGGCCTTGAGGTCCTTCGTGGTGTCAGCACCTTCTTTGATCTTGGCCATGTCGACGTCGGATAGTGAGATTTAACTCTCACCAATGCATCCGTCGTCACCGCCAAGCTTGTCTCCCTCAGCAATGTCAAGAGCTTGTTGGGTGTGTCTATAAGGCGGTCCACAATGGACCTCGCCTCATCTCCTTCGGATGGAACAGCTATGCAATCTATTGCATAGTTGGCAGCCCCTCAGGTCTTGCAGCTCCACCTCATACCCTGCAATGGTGATTTGGTCACTTCGTAATGACTTCAAAACAACTTCAAATTCGGCTTCAAAGCATCGACGAGCTCCTTTCTCATAATCCAGCTTTTGAGATATGGTGTACTCACTATCAGTAGCTTCTTTCATTGTTCGTTTGAGCTCCCGGCCATCGGCATCGACCTCCCGAAGTGATATCTCCAGGTCGCGAACCATGCTCCTAGAGGCCGCGAGAGCATTCTTCAGCTCCTCTTCGCGGTTACGGAAATCTGCAAGATACAACAGTTAGCACATAGCTAAACGACCTTCTTTTCAAAAAAAGATCGTCAACATGAAGATTCGACCTACTAGTAGCCATGGTATTGAACTGCACGGTAGCCTCCATGGCCTTGCGCTTCTCCTCGACGAGCTCGTCCTCGAGCCTCTTCTTCTCGGCGGCTGCCGCCACGCGGACCTCCTTGAGCTCGCGCTCAAGGTAGACAATCTGTTGTTCTTTCCCTATCGCATTCTTCAGCAGGTCGGCCCGACCTTTGTCCCGCTCTGCCAGCGACTGTCGCAGTACAACAAGGTCGTCAGAACCACTTCAACCATGCAGAATCAAGTAATAACAACACGTCGTAAACAACTCATCGTCAACGCAGTATTGATCGTAACAATGCTGGTCTGCAAGGCCTACATGTCCTCGTTATCTTCAAACCAGTCCTCTTGCCAAGGGGTGTGATTCCAATTAATTGTCCGTCGTGGCAACCTTGGGTTTGAAGATGAAGGTTGAGGTACCTGCGCGCCAGATGTTTCTGGACCTCCAGGATCAGCAACGTGCAGGGGAGTCTCCACTCTTGCGTCGGCTACGGGCGGTGAAGTCGCCCTGCCCTCAACTGCTCCCCGTGGCGGAGTGGCAGTATGTGCGTCGTAGGCAAGCACCTCCCCCACGACCTTTGGTTTTTCGGACCTAGTCCGGGACAGGGAAGCCGGGGCTGTCGGTGTTTTAGACCGGCAACCTACTAAGGGGAGTACCTGAAGTAGATGAATGTGGCCTCGCCGAGATCGGTAACTCAAAGGAAGAGACATGTGGCACACAATTTAGACAGGTTCGGGCCGCGAGGAGCGTAATACCCTACGTCCTGTATGCTACGTAGCTCTGGATTGATTGGGCACGATTACAAGATGGTGTAATTGTGCGACGTGAGATGAGATTGGATGCTAGAGAAAGGTCCCTGCCTCGCCTTATATAGTCCGGGAGGCAGGGTTACAAGTCGGAGTAGGGAGAGAGTACTAGTCGAGTACGTCTAGGAGTCTTCCATACAGGCTGCGAACATGTACGCCTTCCTAACCGAGTACTTCTCCTCCGTAGTCCTTGTGCTCCACGCCATCAGGTGTCGTGTAGCGCAAGCCGGTAGTCCCGTGGGCCCACCGAGTAGTCGGTCCTGGTACCCACCGAGGTAGTGGGCCCAGGGAGGTCCATACGACAAGCCCCCGAGTACTTTGTAGTCGAGAAGGATAGCTTCAAGTAATTTTGACGGCCTTAACAAGTAGTCCTCAAGCGTCCCCGAGTACTACAAGTCAAAAGTCCTCAAGAGTAGTCGAAGCATCCCGAGGCTGGAATGTACTCCAGCTGATATCCGATCAATCCTGAAGTCTTCTCGAGTAGTCCCAAGCGTCCTCGAGTGCTGCCCTCGAAGGTCTTCAAAAATGCCTGCGTTGTCTTGAAGCCGAAGCTGATATGGAAGTGCGATTGCAAAATCGCACTCCATATGGAGTAGCCCCGAGCCTTAGGTTGAGTCGTAGGCTCTGGCTGAGGGTCCATCTGAAGTTTTGGCAAGAATATCCCGAAAAATCCGGAGAGAAAAAACCGAAGGACACGTGGCACGAAGCCCCCGAGCCTTGAGTCGAGTACTTCCTCTCGAATTGAAGGGTCATCTTGTAGAATTTGTCCTAAGATGCTCCTGAGTCTTGTCGCTTCCCAGGTAGTCGAACAGAAGTAGCCGAACCCCCGAGGTGATCCCCCGAGGTGAGGCGCGTCGACTAGTAGAATACGAAGAGTCACACGCGGCCGCTGAGTCAGTCGAGCGCAGACTTATCCACCCGGCCGTTGGAGGGGCCGTTTTGACTTATAAATAGAAGCCAAAACCCTTAGGGTTTTTCACCCATCGCTGCTATAGCCATTTCGAATAGATCTTGGCCATAATCTCCTCCAGCGCACACCGCCGCCGCTATAGATCTAAGCGCGCCGCCACCCAGAGCTGCCAGATTAGCCCCCGAGCGAATGCGCGTGAAGACACCGTGCACTTGGATAATGAAGCCATCGTCGTCCATGTCCGCGAAGACCGCCGGGAAGAAGAGGGGCCGTGACGAGGCTGCCGTGGCTGCCGCGGGAGCAGCACCGCCGATGTCTCCACCGCGGCCAGATCCGAGCCGCGAGTGGAAAAGGTCGAAGACGAAGACCAAAGATTTGCTGGCTCTCTTCAACAGCGGATTCATCCGTGAGAAGGAGATGGACAGTTGGAGGGCCGCCGGGGACCCGTACCCCATGGAGAAGAGCGAAGTCGAGATCCCAATGTTCGCGCGCTTTGCGAAGCGCGGACTCGCACTGCCGGCAAGCGACTTCTTCAAAGGCCTCCTGGGGTACTACGGCGTCGAGTACCTCAACCTCAACCCCAACGGTCTTTTCCATACCGCTGTCTTCGTCCACTTCTGTGAAGCGTTCCTGGGGATGAAGCCCCACTGGATCCTGTTCCGGAAGTTTTTCCGGGTGAAGCCACAGCCGAGCGCCAGCAACCCGCGAGTAGTTGGTGGGGCGGGAATCCAGATACGGGAGGACACGATGGAGCAGTACCTCTCGTACAAGCTCATCGACTCCAACTAGGGCTGGAAGGCAAAACGGTTCTACATCACGAACCACCACCCTGGGTTGCCGAAGCCGAGCGGGAAGCAACCCAAACATCACGCCTGGTGGAACACGGAGCCCACGATGCAGGAGGGGATCCAGCTCCCCGAGCTGTTGGCGCGCATCAAGGTGCTGAGAGAAGCCGGGCTGAGGGCCGAGCACGTGGCCTTCAGCTTCATGTAGCGCAGGGTGCAGCCACTGATGGCCCGCGACACCCTTGGCTTCGAGTACACCGACGACGACGACACGTCGCAGATGCCTGGAGGCGAAGTCGACGACGACGACATTGTCGATAGGCTGACGCGCATCTTCAAGGACATGCCACCGTACACGGCGTGCCCTGTCCCAGAGTACTCCGCCGCGCGCCCGCCAAAGGAGGTAAGTAGCCATACCCCCTAGTCGAGTACCCATTCCTTGTGAGTAGTCGCGCTGATGTCTTGTGTCTTGTAGGACGACTTGAAGAAGTTCGTCTCCGAGCCGTAGCCGCCCCCTCAGGAAGTCGAGATCCCGGAGGAGGGAAAAACCAAGGCCAAGGACGGCGGGAAGTCGGCGAAGGAGATGACACCGTCGTCGTGGAGGACACGTCCGACGAGGACGACGACGAGGAGACGCTGCAGGACCGCTTCCAGCTGCGGTCGAGGTTCAGCTGTCCCGGCCTACCTCATGTGCCCCTCGTGCAAGATCCGCCGGCTAGCCTGGAGGCTAGTCTGGCTGTGCCGCCACGGAAGTCGCGCAACCCCGCCCGCAAGCGAGTGACGAAGAAGTTGAAGGTCTCTGAGACCACGCCTCAAGAGGTAAGACGTCTTGGGTAGTGTAGTCGAGTACTAGTCTCTCGAGTTCACTTGCTGACGATTGAGCTTCCTTGCTTGCAGGAGGTGCCGCCTGCGGAGCCCACTGATCAGGGCGACGAAGCGAGTGGGATACGGTGGGGGAGCCCGCTGGGAGTCGTAGCCCAGCCCCCACTGTTGAAGAGCTCTTAGCGCAGCTGGAGCGCCAGCCCCCTGCTCCTCAAGGGAGCACGGAGCCCGCCGCCGCCGCCGCCGCTGAAGAAGTAGTGGCCGCAGGAGCGCAGGAGGGCGCTGCACCGGCTGCCGTCGCCGCAGAGGAGGCAGCGGCCGCAGAGGCGCAAGAGGAGGCGCCCGCCGAGGCTGGACTGGTAGACATTGCCAGCATCCTCGGCGCCCCGACCGTGACGATAGTCCGGTCAAGCTTGTAAGTGCTGGATCTTCCCGAGTAGTACTTGGTGTAGTAGTCGAGCTTGATTGACAACCAATTTGTGTACTTCTGCAGGAAATCAACAGATCTGTCCTGGGAGGGAGACGAGCCCTCTACGGTGGTGGCGGAGGAAGAAGTCGCGCCGCCCGCCGAGGAGTCCACTCCTGTCCACGGAGGTCCATACGACAGGGGCACCCTGGTCGCCCTGTGGCGCTACCGCCGGCCTGCACGTCAGCAACACCATGTCAATACGAGAACTTAATGCAAGAAACAAAGAGTGAGTCTTCAAGATTTTACCTCGCAAGGATCGGGATGTGAAGCTTGGGCCTAAATGGCCGAGGCTTAATCCCCGCAGGCATCCTTGCCCGCATTGCAGCAACAGCTCGCTGCGCCTCCAAACCACGCCGGAGGACATCCTCCGACGTCTTCTCCACCAGCTCCCGCTGCCTCTTGGCAGCAAGACTCTCTGACCTTCTTGCCGGTCGATCCTCAGGGACCGGCAACTCCTCGATCGCCTCATCCTTCTCCTTCTTCGACTCCTCCTCTTCTTCCGATTCGACCTCCCTTGATCTGGGGGTTGGAATCGTTGGCGTCACGACCGCCGGAGGGGAAGTCGCCCTCCTCTTCCTGTTCTTCTTCTTTTCTGCGGCCTTTACTGCAGAAACTATAGCAGCAACAGCCGAAGCTGATTGCTTCCCCACTGCCGACCTGGTCCTGCGCCGTGGCTTCGCGGCGCCGCCAGCATCCGGGCCCATCCCGGCATTGCCACCTCCGGCCTCATCGCCGGTGTCCTCGTCGGCCTCCACCGACGAGTCTGATTCGTAAAACTCCAGCAGACGACCTGCTGGAGGCTTGTACTTGTCCGACCTAAGTTTCCTCTGGTGCTGCTCACCCTCAGGGAGAGGTGCTGGGCACCACATCTGAAGCTCGCGCTCCTGCAAACAAACGACAAGGAAGTTATACGATCTAAACATCAAACAAGCGAAGTAAAACGACCAAAGGGTAGATCTCAAGATCTTACCGGATTAGCCGGCCTCGTCAACGAGTGTGCCTTGGGGCACTTCTTCACCTTCCCCTTCCCAGAGTACATCTGGGAAACTCTAGCTGCCATCTCCTCCTTGGAGACCTTGCGGTCCACCTCGCGCGTGGGGTCCGACTGCCTCCAGTACACGTACGCCGCCAATCCTTGATCGGTTGGATCATCCGCCGGCAGAACTGTTGACGCAAAAAGTGCACCTAGCGCCAAACACACAGCAAGTCGAACAAGCTGGCTTCGCACGCGCAGAGAGTGTCGATGACGTGCCAGTCAATTTTTCCTGAAAATTAACAAAAGATAAAGAAGTTAGATACCAAGGATTGGAACTTGCCGGGTGGTACCAGACAGTTCCATATTTACGGCTAAAAGGCCACATGAGATGACACATAGCTATGGAAAAGCTATTTGCCAGTGAACTGAAACCATTCGGGATCTTATAAGAGAGAAAATCAATACTGCCGAATGAATGACGTAGGCATGACAGCGATCGGTCTTTGTTTGGTCAAAAATGCATAAACAGAACATTATAACCGATCCCATGATAACCAATATTAAATAAATGAGTAAAGTAAAGCACGGTCATAATCATGTAATAAACAAGCATGCATAGATCCAAAGCACTAGTCTACCGCATGTCTAGGTACTCTAAGACCCGTCGGGTACGATATCAAACAAATCTATCCACCGCATGATACAATTTGCATGAAGACCGTACCACTTTCCACAAATAGATCTATCCACCGCATGATACAATCTAGATATGGAAAGCTAAAAGCACACATTATTTAAAGCATGAATTACGCACGTGTTCTACTCGTGATGAAACATAACCGAATACAAAGAAGACAAAAGCCGATTCGGGGTCCATGAAGAAGGAACGAACATTACCAAGCGAATAAATCTATCAGGTTGATTCGAAATCTAATCCACCGGATGACTAGCTCTGAAGCAACCCCAAAAACCTGCATCTACCGCATGATACTCGGTTCTTTCAAGATTTATACCAACATTGGCAAGCTTGAACCCGCGACATGTAACAACCTAGATCGATTCGTTTTCGGCTATTCGAGAAGCACAAGATCCACGTGTTAAAACATGAAATCTACCCGTACAAGGATCACGAAAGATATGAGCCGATCCAAATCTATCTAGATTGGGCAAAGGTTTTACATGAATCTAAACATAAAGTAAAAACTCGAAGTAACACATGGTAACTTAATGAATCTATTGGATCTTGCCATAATCCAATAGAGCCGATAACTAGCCTCAAGCTAGATCTTAGCCTACCGCATGGCTCATGACCTAACAAGAAACCCTCTTGAACCAAGCTTGAATCTACCGCATGACACGAAGCATGGTAACAAGACTACTTGCATCAAATCTAAATCCGCCGCATGATACTAGACATGATACAAGGTTGCCGGTACTCACGGAGGTCGACGGATCGATGAACCCTCTCGAAGAACTCGACGACACGACAAAAGGACTCTAGGGTTTGGCGTAAGGCCGGTGTGTTTGAAGAATGATTGTGTTACATTACATACATCCAGGGCTCATATTTATACCCTGCCAAGTACAACCTCGAATGGATTCGTTGCCTAACTTATCTCTAAGCTTGATCGCCCATCCATCCATTCGTCCTTCCTGCTTGAGCCACGTCATCGGTCAAATCCCGCAAAATCAGCTCTACTGTTCCTTTGCCGAACGGGAGCAGATAGCCGACCGTAGACTTCTTTGCCGAATATATCTGCAAAATCCTTCCCTTCCTTGAGACGGACTCCTGACCGAGCTGGACCCACAGGTCAGACTCCTTACCAAATTTTGGTGTTAACATATGCCCCTTCAATTGCGGGATAAAGTAATTTTGTTCCGCAATTGACTCCAGCCACGAACAGCTCAACTCAAAATCTGTCAACACCTGTTCTTCTTCCTTCTCAATTCGTCGGAATCTTCGTCTAGATTCAAACCCTAGATCTCCTCGTCCCAAGCTCAAGTCTTCAATGGCGACTCAAAACCAAGATGCTCAGGTAAATCCTCCTCCCGTAAGCTTCATTCGGCATTTAGGTTTTCAATTTTACCTGAGATTTCGTTTCCGCCTCCCTCAGGAGTCTTCAACTGAGCTTTTGATTCATACCGGGGCCGACTCAAGATCCTATTATCTTGGACCTGTGGGGAACTCTGACCCTCAAGATTTCATCGCGGCTGAATCTCAGAGGATTCCTTTCAAAGCGGCTCTGTCCCCACCTTCTCAGTGGCAAGACACTTTCAAGAACTGGCCTTTACCTCCAATCGCAGGCTGGAGAACTTGGTACCGGAGAATCCTCGCAGATAAGAGCGGATTGACCAAGAACTGGGATACCCTCCGCATTGCTCAATGCTTGGAGTTATCTTTGGCCGAGACCCCTAAAAATGAAGACCTTTTGATAGCAGCCTGCCACTTCTGGTCAAATGGTGTCAACGCCTTCCTCTTTGGCCATGGCCCAATGTCTCCAACCTTGGCCGATGTGTATATGATCACCGGCCTTGACATCACAGGGTCTGCTCAGCCCTGGAACTTCAAAGGTTCTTCACGCCAAACAGGGGTGAAGCCAGGGAACGGATATAAACAGTACATCTTGAGCCATATGAAAGACAACCCCCTTGGTGATGTCGAATACAGGGCTTTCCTGAATATGTGGCTATGCAGATTTGTCTTCTATGGCAAAGCCAACGAACCCACTCTGAATCATATCACAATGGCGATTCACTTGGCTAGTGGCAACCGTCTTCCCCTTGGGAAATTCTTCCTAGGCAGTGTATACCATATGCTTCACCAAACTGTCACCCAGATGTACACTAGCCAAAGGATAGCATGCGTCAACGGCCCTTGGTGGTTCGTTCAGATATGGCTGCAGCTCCACCTGCATCAAATTGTGGGTGTTGATTTGAACACCAGGCTCTTCCCTTCGTCCAATCACCCTGAGGGAGAAAGCAATGCTACCAGGGGATGTCAGAATTATGGAGAAGCGGCTTCAACTGTTCTCATTCAGCAAGACATTGGCCAGCTCTTCGAACTATTCTTCAGAGGTTTTCCAGAATCCCCTCTGGCTCCCCTATCTGGACAATGACACATTGACATTCCCTGTTGAATTCTCCTTTGAGCCTGGTAGTCAAGATGGGAGATTCCTGGAAATTTTCAACATCATAATCCGCCCATGTATACTGCCGGCCGAATTCAACGGAGGAAGGATGGATTCTAGCACTTATGAATATTATCAGCCTAATGTAATGGCCAGGCAAATTGGGTGTGGTCAGATGCCCCCAAGATTGTTCCTGCATGAATTCCTCAAGCCAAGAGAGGAAATCAAAGAGATTATGCAGAGCAGCAGGGTCTTCCACTATGTGTGTAGTCCCACTATCTACACATGTCCTTTCGTGCCTACAACCATAGCTCATCCCACCTTTAACTCCTGGTGGCAAGAACTCCATGATCACATCTACAGTGAGCCTGTGCACGTGTTCTGCGCAGAATTGATGCCTGATTTCCTACCAACTTCAGAGGTAATACAATGAACTTTTGGCTCAGACATTTTTTCCTTTCAATCAACGATTTTGACCTTATCCCTTTGACTCCACAGAACACAGTGCCTGCCCCTCGAGCCAGAAATATCAACTATAATGTTGTAGGCCCGATTTCTGCATTGGGATTCAAATCCCCAACTCTGGCCCAGCTAATGGCCAGATTTGCTACAACCGATCCAAGCCTCTCTAGCCTTGCTGCTGACAGGAGGCAAGGTCTATCTCTGGTTGCTCCTCCAAATGCCAAGAGGAGGAGAACTGTCAAGAAAGTTCTTGTTGAGGTAAGACATTTTGCTTTCTTGATCACAAGAGTATTCTAGTTTCTGACAAATCATCTCATGCGCATTTTCAGACTAGAGCTCAACAACCTTCAGTATCTGAACCTGCCAATGCCACTGGTATGACCTCTACTGTCTTCTCTTAAGGATGAACACTGGCATTTACCCTTTTACTTTGACATTTGCAGAAGAAACAACGAAAGAACAACTGGTGGACGTCCCCGTGGCTCAACAAGCAAGTCCATCCAGGGTTGAATTACCCATCCCAGTGGAGATCTCATCTTCATCACCTTCTGAAGAAGCAAAGAATTCTCCAGAGATGAGTCTCCCGATCCAGCCGGAGCCATCAAGTCCTCCACGGGCACAATCACCTGTTGGTCTTGCAGAGACACTAATCCCAACAGAGGTGGATCCAACTCCTCTTCAGCCAGAAACCCATGAGTTACCAACGACTACACCAACACCTTTTGACTTGGAGGCTTCAGCTTTACCTGGAGCACCTTCCTCACCTGTGATTGCTCCTATTCAAGAAATCAGCCGTGAGGTACTCATCTGCACTTATCTCTGCTACCTTTACATTTTAGCACCCTTAACTCGGCAATACTGCTTCTTAGGATCAGGCCCCGTCGTCATCAAGCCTGCCATCGGAGAGCAATCCAGCTGCTGAGGCAATGGAAGGAGTGCACCAGCCTCTGTCAGACGAGGTGTCATCAAAGCTTAGAGAAATTGTTGCCTGGCTAGAAAGGGATGCACAAGATCAGTTCAAAGATCTTGATCACTTCGAAGAGATGCTTGAATCTATCAGCCAAGAACTCCCTGAAGACGTCAGAGCTTCTCTAGTATCCATTTGTGGCTTGGACATCCTTTATGCGCCCATAAGGCACGCTTTGAGGAAATTGCGCTCCCGCCCGGCTATCGAAAAGAAGAAAGCTGATGCTGAACACGGCATGAACGGGGCACAATCCCAAGCAGAGAGCCACAAAGATACATTGGCTAGACTGCAGGCTTCTTATGATCTGAAAATTGCCAGGAAAGCCGCTCTAGAAGCAGAACTGAGAAGCTTGTCAGCTGAGATAGAGGCTGATAAAGAGAAAATAGCCGAGCTCCCTGGACTGATAGAAAAGACCCAAGCGGAAGCAAAATCGGCTATCACCAAGATAGAGCAATGCAATGCAGAACTCACCAACTTGTCTGGTGCTCAAAAAGATTGCCAGGAACTGTTGGACAACTTCCGCCAAGCAACATCCAATGCTCGTGGTGTGATTGCGAAACATTTAAACATTTGAACACCCACATTGATGTATAACCGAATTGATCGCTCTTGTAATACTTGTTCTTGCATTTAATTTCCTTTTCTTTCGCATACCTCTAAGTGTAGACGCTGAACGATCCAATCGGCAGAGAAATACCAACACCCGAATGGCACTTTGATTCCTTTCAGCCGAGCCAATCAATTGAATGTGACTCAGCCTAGAACTCCAAGCGACTCGCCGGCGGGCTGGCCAAGGAAATTTTTCCACCTTCCGATTTTCTTGGGATATGCGCCACGATCCAGAGCCACGACTCGAAGCCACGATTCATCTTGCCAGGCCTATAAATGTAACCGTAGGTGCCCCTAGCTCTTTACCAAGCCTTTTAGCTCTCGAATCTTTGCCAATCTCAGCTCTTCCCCTCTTCAAACAGTGCACATCCCAAATCAACATGGTGCGCCGCCTCAACCGCCGCCGCGCCTCCGACGAGGCAGAGGGGAGCAGCGCCAACGTGCGCCGGAGGCAATGATCCTCGATTCCTCTTCTTTGCTTCAACTTTTGATCTTCTCTTGTTTTGACGATCATCTCCCTTTCAGGTTGATTCAGTGGAATCCGTCTCCCGCGCCAGCCAGTCAACCCCTTCCAGACGACTCCTCGGAATCCGATGGCCACTCCCCCGTGCCGTACGGGGAAGAAGACGCTCTCCGCTTCAAGGAAGAGCTGGAGACGACCCGGCGCGAGCTGGAGGATATCTCCAAGAAGGCGGGCATAGCCGAGCTGGAATGGGAGGACCAGCGCAGATAGCTGGTGGAAGCCATCGATGGTACGGCTCTGAAATCAATTCTTGATCCCACCCGGCTTTTCTGATGCTAATCTCCTTTCTCCTTGCTCCTTGCAGCCCGCGATGCCGAGCTCAACCAGTTGAAGGCGCTGGTGGAGCAGCTGGCCGATAAGGTGAATGCCCGCGGCGACACGCCGGCGGAGCGCCTTGCTGCGGTGGAGCACCACGTCGACGAGGTGGCGACCCACGGCGTTCGTTTGGGCACCACCTTGGGCCTAGCTGCCATGGCGACGCATACGGACGTCGACTACTCCACCAGGCCGCGCGGCTTCCGGGGCGGCGCGCCGGATGACATCAACGAGATTGAGCTCATCCTGGAGCGCCTCGATGGCCACGGCGACGCCATTGCCGAAATCACGCATCCCCAATCTGTACTGAACAGGCTTTTCGACTAGATTGTATTAGGGATGTTTGATAATCGGCAATAAATAAGAACCTTTGAATTCTGTGTTTGTGCTGTTATGAATTCGCCTCACACTTGCATCCATGATTCTCATTTTTCCTTGAATGCATCTGGGAACTATCGTGAGCCGAACGCGCGAGAACAGTTGCCCTTTGGCGCAAACTCCACAGAAGATTCCGATTCGGCAATCCACGAGCACTGTTCAAGCAAAACCCTTTGTACTTGGAGAGAAAAATCTTGTCGTTTGGTATTCCAACAGTGTGTACTGGCCAGTCATCACTCCCAATGCACCCCTTCGGTCAATAAAAGAGCCTGCTGAGATGCCCTGCAAATCCACTCGCACACTCTTCCATCATTTCTCATTTCTTCCCCTGTCTCTAGAGGAGAAAACCCCAAGGCCATGGACAAGGGCAAGCAACCCCAGGAGAGCAGCTCATCGAAGAAGCGTACGATCCGAAGGTGAGTTTTTCATGATTTATTCCCCGTTCTCCATATGATCTCGTGTTTCATGTTTTCTTCTTTTCCTCTTTCAGCCTTGATCTGCTCCCTGAAGAAATCATCGGGACTGAAGATGTGCCTGAGTACATCTCCTCCAATTCCTCCCCCGAAGCAGAGGATGCCACGCCTGAGCAGAGGACCAGCCATCAGTTGCGCCTCCGCGTTCGGCATCTGGAGCACGGCCTCAGGGACATCACCGCCCGTTGCCAAGCCGAACGCGAGCGTCGCATGGCTCTGGAGGCACTAGTAGGGGGTAAATGCTTCTGACCTGTTCTTGACTTCATGCCTACATTCGGATTTCTTGCCCCTAACATCAATTCCTCCGCTTTAGATGTCTCTGACAGGTACAACAACCTGAAGATGGCCTGGGACAGCTTGATGGAGGCCGCGAACCATGGTCACCCCCATGCGTTCCAAGTTGCCGTCACGGTCGTCCTGGAACAGCTGAAAAAGGAGCAGCAGAAGAAGCAAAGAAAAGAGTGACTCATACTTTCGCTTCTTCCTCCACGCCTTCTGCTTCCCACCTCCTTGAAGATCTGACCATCAGGGTTGTTAGATGTAAACCTGCAAGAAGCAGTTGTAATATGATTTTTGTGCTAAGGGCAATGCATCTAGGCACTGGCCATTTCTTTTGTTTATGGATTTTGTTCTGAAGGCGGACCCGTTCTTGAGCGCCGCCGTTTCGTGTCGATGTGTGTAATCATCGATCGATCTCGATGCTAGGATAATATTTCTTCGTATATCTTCCATTTATTGCAGCAGAAAATTCTTCTCCTAGCAGAGTTTTCAATATATATGCATTACCAGGGACGCATCTGACCACACGAAAAGGTCCTTCCCAGTTAGGGGACCATTTGCCGAATTCACTGTATTTAGTTCCAATCGGCAATAGCGCTTTCCAAACCAAATCGCCTTCCGCAAATTGCCTTACTTTTACCTTCTTGTTATAGTACTTGGCAACCCGCAGCTTGTTTTTCTCGATGTTTTCCAAGGCTCTAAGACGGATCATGTGCAAATCCTCTAGTTCGTCCATCATTAGGCCACTATAATCTTTGGAGCTCAAATCTTTCTGCAACACCACTCTCCTTGAATCTGATTGCATCTCCCAAGGTAAAACCGCGTGGTGCCCATAGACCAACTCGTAAGGAGAAGTTTTTGTGGCTCCATGGGGGGCCATTCAGTAAGCCCATAGTGCCTCGCTGAGTACCGAATGCCACCTTCTTGGCTTCTGGTCGATCTTCTTTTGTATCAGCTTGATCATGATCTTGTTAGAAGCCTCTGCTTGACCATTAGCTTGGGCAAAATAAGGAGAAGAATTAAATAATTTGATCCCCATGCTTTCGGCAAACTCTCTGAACTCCAGTGACACGAATTGTGCCCCTTGATCAGTGGTGATAGTCTGAGGGATTCCAAACCGATAGATGATGTGCTCTTTGACAAATTCAACCATGTTCTCTGATGTCACCTTCTTCAGTGGGATCGCCTCAACCCATTTAGTAAAATAATCTGTAGCCAAAAGCACGAACTTATGCCCCTTGCTAGATGGTGGATTAATTTGGCCAATCGTGTCTATACCCCGCCCCCGAATGGCCATGGCTTGATGATGGGATTTAATGCTGACGCGGGGACCCTTTGAATATTCCCAAACCTTTGGCAGTCCTGACATCCCTTGTAATACTCAAAGCAATCTTCTAATATCGTCGGCCAAAAGCATCCGGCTTGTCTGATAACCCATTTCATCCGGTAGGCCGATTGGTGTGCTCCACATATCACATCGTGCACTTCGCTCATCATGTTCTTGGCTTCTTCTGGACCCAAGCATCGCAGTAATGCCCCATCTAATGATTTGTAGAATAAGTTATCATCCAGAAGAACGAACTTTATGGCCTTGTACCTGAGCTTCCTAGAGACCTTGCGGGATGGATCTTTCAAGTAATCGACGATCTCTTTCCTCCAATCATCTTCTGCAAGATCCGTCCCCAGTGCACACACTTCTACAGCAAACGCTTCTTGGCTCTCTTTGTATCCAGAGGCGCTCTGAGCCAACCTGTTTGCTTCTTCGTTATGTTCCCTAGGAATATGCTATAGAGTCACCAACGGGAAGCTCTTCAAGATTTCTCTACATTCTTCGTAGTAACTCCTCAGCGCTTCACTTTTGCATTCGTATTGGCCGTTCAATTGCTTGATCACCAGCTCTGAATCTCCATAAACTTCGACTGAAACGGCCCCGGCTTCCCTCAAATATTGAAGCCCTCGAAGCAATGCTTCGTATTCAGCCTGGTTATTGGTGACGGTGGGCTGTATAGGGATGGCAAATTCAAACATCTCACCTCTAGGCGAAATCAGCAGGATCCCTACTCCCCCACCTTTACCACATGACGATCCATCAAAGAACAAAGCCCAGGGGGTAATTTCAAGTAAATTAATTGACGGATCGCGATGTTCAGTTATAAAATCGGCAATGATCCGACCTTTGATGGCCTTTGCCGATTCGAACTTCAACTCGAACTCCGATAAAGCCAAAATCCACTTGCCAATCCCGCCGTTCAAAATTGGCATAGATAACATATGTTTTATCACATCAAACTTGGAATACACGGTGCATTCGGCATTCAACGGGTAGTGCCGAAACTTTGTACACGAGTAGTACACGCAAAGACACAACTCTTCTCTAGGTACTCGAATACTCGGTTTCGGGATCAAGTAATTTTCGGCTAAGATAGGCTACCACCCGCTCCTTTCCTTCAAATTCTTAAATGAGGGCCGATCCGATGGTTCGGGTATCGGCCGCCACGTACAACTTGAAAGGCTTGTACAACTGAGGAGGAACCAGCACTGGTGGCTCCTTCATGTACTGCTTGATTTCGTCGAAAGCCTTTTGTTGTTCGTCGCCCCAGGTGAACTTCTGATCTCTCTTTAACTTCAACAGCGGAGAGAACGGCAAGACCTTCTGTGACAGATTTGATATGAATCCTCTTACGAAATTAATCTTGCCGAGCATTGATTGCAACTCCTTGAGGTTAGTTGGAGGAACCACTTCATCAATGGCCTTCATGCTCTTTTTGCCAACTTCAATTCCTCCTTCGTGGACCAAAAACCCCAAGAATTCTCCAGCTGATACCCCAAAAGCGCACTTGTTTGGATTCATGTTCAGACCATGCTTTCGGGTGCACTCCAAGGTCTTCTTCACATCTTCCAAATGCGTGTCATGACTCAGGGACTTGATCACCACATCATCAATGTAGATTTCCACAACTTTGCCGATCAACTCGTGAAAAATATAATTCATGGCTCGTTGATAAGTTGCACCGGCATTCTTTAACCCAAACGTCATGACTATCCATTCAAACAGGCCTATATGACCGAGACATCTAAAGGCCGTCTTTGATATGTCCTCTATCGCCATGAAGATTTGGTTGTAACCCGCATTACCATCCATGAAACTGATGACTTTGTGCCCAGCTGCGGCGTCAATCAACAAATCGGCAATAGGCATTGGGTAACCATCCATCGGAGTAGCTCTATTCAGGTCCCTGAAATCTATGCAAACTCTCATTTTTCCATTCTTCTTGTATACAGGGACGATGTTAGAAATCCACTCCGCATATCTGCACGGCCGAACGAAGTTTGCATCAAGCAACCTTTCAATTTCCTTCTTCACATCGGCCAATACCTCATCTTTGTAGATCTTCCGGGGTGGTTGCTTATATGGTTTGAAACCAGATTTGATTGGCAACCGATGCTCGATGATAGAACGATCCAATCCAGGCATCTCCGAATAATCCCAGGCGAAGCAATCTTTGTATTCCTTGAGAAGCTTAATTAATTTTCCCCTGAAATCCGGCTGCAAGTCTGCACTGATGAATGTCGGCCTTGGCTTATCACCGTTTCCAATGTCAACTTCCTCTAATTTATCAGCCGACATGAATCCCCGCCCCAACTTGCCGTCAGTGCCGTCTACGGGGTTCTCCATTAAAAATTGCTATAAGAGCCGACTGCTTGAATCGGCTGTTGATCACTGCTGACAGGCTTAACAGGACATTCTCCCCAGTCTTTCCCTGAGAAGCAATCGATACCTTGGTACTCCCAGAAAGCTGGTTCCATGTTCGCTACGCACACGGAGTCATCTGCCTGAACGATCTCGATCTCATCATCCACCCACTGGATAAGCTGTTGATGCATGGTGGATGGGACACAACAGTTGGCATGAATCCAGTCCCGCCCAAGCAGCAGGCTGTAGGCCCCCTTGCCTTCGATGACAAAGAAGGTAGTGAGCAGCGTCTTGGACCCGATCATCAAATCCACGTGTGCGCATCCCTTGGTATCCGACGGATTCCCAGCGAAGTCATTCAGGATTATGCTTGTAGACGTCAGATCGCTCGGGCCCATGCCAAGTTTCCTGAAGGCGGTGTACGGCATTACGTTGACTGCCGCCCCACCGTCGACGAACATCTTTGTCAATGGCTTGCCATTGACGTATCCTCTCAAGTACAAACCGCCTCATATGTCGATTCTTGGTCGGCTTGTCGAAGATCGCCGCTGGCCGCACCCGGTTGTGCCATCATCCCCTCGGCCTGTTCATCATCTATGGCCGCTTCCTCCTGCACAACCTGGTTAGCAGGAGCCATGAACTCGTTCGGCAGAAAGTATACCATGCATGTTGGAGCCGAACGCTTTGACCATTCAGGTTGATCTTTGGGGCGCCACACCTGCCTCGTCTGGATCCCAGCCTGCCTCAGCTCGCGGTTCCTCAAGCGTTGGACCCGTCTCTTCTGGCTTCTCCTCAGGCCGGGCGGGCACCATTGCCCCTTCTGCCAGACGTAGTCATCTTCATCTTCTTCTTGATCAGCCCACCTGAGGTCGTCCTGCCGCTTCCTAGGATGGTCGATGACTTCAATTTTTTGGCGCCGATCCCCATTAGGTTGGATCCTTCCAATTCTCTCGTGGACGGATCGGCGATTGGCAGTTTCCTGCCTGTACTCAAAATACCTGTCACTGCATTCAGGACAGTTCTTCAACGTGGGCAGCTTCAAACCCTCATTCCAGCAATGCCTGAAGAAGGCGCATCCCCAGTGCGCGCGCTCCTGCTCGCGCGTGTATTGCTCCTGGTCCCTTCTGCGCGCTTCTTCTTCAGCTCTACGCCTCTCCACCTCAGCTCTGCGCTTCTGGTAGCGCTCCTTCTCCATCTGGCGCTGCCACTTGTTCAGGAGGATGCACGTGGTCACCCTTGGCTTAGCTCTGGATGACTCCCCGAGTTCTATGTGACTCCTGAGAATGCGGGGAGCTTCACCATGCACCTGTTCCAGAGTCACCTGGCGTTCTGGGTCTACCGCCCCATCTTGTCTAGCCCTGGCTGAGGTCAAGACCTTGACTTTCCCCTTCTCTTCGGCTGTTATCACGTTAATAGAAAAGCCCACCATGTTCTGAGAGAAGGGGTGGCCATCCAGCTTCATCTTGTTGTCGAACTTGAGGTGACCCTCCTGGATGGCCTTTTGGATCTTCATCCTGAAGACCCTGCAATCATTGATGGAGTGTGAATCCCTGTCGTGGAAGCCACAGTAACATTTTCCTTTAACTCCATTGGGCCGAAGCATGGAATGCCCCTCAGGCAGCTTGATTCGACCTTCCTTTACTAGGAGCTCAAACAATTTGTCAGCCTTTGTGATATCAAAATCGTAGGTGCCTTTGGTCTGCTTGACCCAGCGCTGATTCATCGTCAACGGCTCCTTTCCCCACATGATCTCTGCCGCGGCCGCATCCAGTTCGTCATCAGAGTCTTCGACCAGGTCAGCTTTGTCCAAGAACTGGTTGTAGATGTCAGCCACATCATGCTGCTTGCCAAACTTGGCATCCTTCTTGAAGCCGTACGCCTGGTTGCTCATCAATGATAGCTTCCGTGATAGGCGGCCCGGGTTCTCGAACTCCATCCCGAACAATTTCTCGCGTACGGCCGGCAGCATCCCGGCGACGGCCATGTCAGCCAACTGGTCATCTGGCAGGTTAAGCGAGAAGCACATGCCTTTAACCTCCCTGAATCTTCTGAGGAATTCCAGCGGCGTCTCGCTGTGCCTCTGCTTCATGGTAGCAAGGTCGATCAGCTTCTTCTCCGAGCTGCCGCTGAAATAGTGAGCGTGAAATTTCCGCTTCAGGTCCTTCCATCTACTAACTGACTCAGGGGGCAGGGACGAGAACCACTGGAATGCTGGACCTGTCAGTGACGCGGGGAAGTAGCGGACCCTGAATGCTTCCTCAGCTGAGCATTCCCCGATCTGCATGAGGTAACGAGCGATGTGCTCAACTGTGCTTGTGTCGTCCCCGCCCGAAAATTTCGTGAACTCCGTCGGCGGCTTCACCCTTGGCGGAAGGAGCACGTTGTAGTACCACTCTGGGAACGGTGGCTTATAGGCGGGTCCCTGCATTTTTGGCTTGAGGCTGAACTGATTTTGCATCAATTCGGCCATCTTTCGCGCCAGGGCGTCGTCCTCTTGCGCACCTGCAGCTGGCGCGAATCCTGGGTGTGGGAAAGCGTCAAATGCTCCGTAGTTTCCCACCTCATGGTAGCCCCCGCCGTACAGGTTTCTCTGCAACCAGTTGTTCGCCGGAGCGATCCTCTGACCGGAAGCGAACGGGGCCCCAAGCGAGCCGAATGCCATATCTCCGTACGTGGGCTGGTACGGATTCGGCTGTTGCACAGGTTGACCTGTGCTGCCCTGTGGTGGTGGCTGGACTGGCTGTCCCCCTGATCCTGAGGCCTGCAATGGAGGCTGAACCGGCTGTTTCCCAGCGGCCTGTGGTGGAGGCTGGAAAGCTTGACTTCCAGCGCTCTGAGGAGGAGGCTGCACTAGCTGGCTCCGTAATGGCGGCTGAGAGCTTGATTCGCCCAGCTCCACAGTGCCCCCCTGGACGGGCGCCTTGCTAAATGCTTGTTCCATGCCTGGGCCGAAGACGGCCACCATCATCTGCTGGAGTGCACCGAGGAAAGCTTTGTTGTGCTTGCTCAACATGTAGTCTGCGGATTCTTGGAATACCCGCATGCACTCTTCTTTCTCCTGCTGAACCGTGACATCGCTCTCCCCTGGCAGCAGCACCCTGGGCATCTCGTTCTTCAGGTACGGGACGCCGCTTCTATTCTTCTTGAAAGACAGCAGGCATTTCTGCTGAAACTGGTCCATAGCGTCCTGGAGTTGCTGCCGCTGCTCGGGAGATAGGTCTTCAAGGTTGACGTCCATGATGTCTGCGATCTCGGGCATCTCGATCTATTCGGCTGTGGTCCCACCGGGCGTGCCAAAAAGTGTGTTGACGCAAAAAGTGCACCTAGCGCCAAACACACAGCAAGCCGAACAAGCTGGCTTCGCACGCGCAGAGAGTGTCGATGACGTGCCAGTCAATTTTTCCTGAAAATTAACAAAAGATAAAGCAGTTAGATACCAAGGATTGGAACTTGCCGGGTGGTACCAGACAGTTCCATATTTACGGCTAAAAGGCCACATGAGATGACACATAGCTATGGAAAAGCTATTTGCCAGTGAACTGAAACCATTCGGGATCTTATAAGAGAGAAAATCAATACTGCCGAATGAATGACGTAGGCATGACAGCGATCGGTCTTTGTTTGGTCAAAAATGCATAAACAGAACATTATAACCGATCCCATGATAACCAATATTAAATAAATGAGTAAAGTAAAGCACGGTCATAATCATGTAATAAACAAGCATGCATAGATCCAAAGCACTAGTCTACCGCATGTCTAGGTACTCTAAGACCCGTCGGGTACGATATCAAACAAATCTATCCACCGCATGATACAATTTGCATGAAGACCGTACCACTTTCCACAAATAGATCTATCCACCACATGATACAATCTAGATATGGAAAGCTAAAAGCACGCATTATTTAAAGCATGAATTACGCACGTGTTCTACTCTTGATGAAACATAACCGAATACAGCAAGACAGCCGATACGGGGTCCATGAAGAAGGAACGAACATTACCAAGCAAATAAATCTATCAGGTTGATTCGAAATCTAATCCACCGGATGACTAGCTCTGAAGCAACCCCAAAACCCTACATCTACCACATGATACTCGGTTCTTTCAAGATTTATACCAACATTGGCAAGCTTGAACCCGCGACATGTAACAACCTAGATCGATTCGTTTTCGGCTATTCGAGAAGCACAAGACCCACGTGTTAAAACATGAAATCTACCCGTACAAGGATCACGAAAGATATGAGCCGATCCAAATCTATCTAGATTGGGCAAAGGTGTTACATGAATCTAAACATAAAGTAAAAACTCGAAGTAACACATGGTAACTTAATGAATCTATTGGATCTTGCCAAAATCCAATAGAGCCGATAACTAGCCTCAAGCTAGATCTTAGCCTACCGCATGGCTCATGACCTAACAAGAAACCCTCTTGAACCAAGCTTGAATCTACCGCATGACACGAAGCATGGTAACAAGACTACTTGCATCAAATCTAAATCCACCGCATGATACTAGACATGATACAAGGTTGCCGGTACTCACGGAGGTCGACGGATCGATGAACCCTCTCGAAGAACTCGATGACACGACAAAAGGACTCTAGGGTTTGGCGTAAGGCCGGTGTGTTTGAAGAATGATTGTGTTACATTACATACATCCAGGGCTCATATTTATACCCTGCCAAGTACAACCTCGAATGGATTCGTTGCCTAACTTATCTCTAAGCTTGATCGCCCATCCATCCATTCGTCCTTCCTGCTTGAACCACGTCATCGTTCAAATCCCGCAAAATCAGCTCTACTGTTCCTTTGCCGAACGGGAGCAGATAGCTGACCGCAGACTTCTTTGCCGAATATATCTGCAAAATCCTTCCCTTCCTTGAGACGGACTCCTGACCGAGCTGGACCCACAGGTCAGACTCCTTACCAAATTTTGGTGTTAACAAGAACGACCTAGCAACCGCGACTCCTGTCACCCCTTGATTCTTCAACTCGTTGACGAGCTCCAGGACCGGCTTGAGCTCCCCAAGATCGCGGGACGACAACCCCAAGTCTCACTCGTTTATCTTCGCTGGCTTATGGCCAGTGCGATGTGGAAGACCAAGAAGCTGATCTGCAATATAGAACCACTCCGACCTCCACCCAGTAGTGTTGTCAGGGAGGTCGGTGTCTATCCACTCCGCCTTGAGACCTGACCTCAAGTTAAACATCACAGCCCCCACTAGCCCCGACCTCTTGCTAGTGCTCTTTACACAGAAGAAATATCTCCATAACAAGAAGTGAGGTGATATCCCCAGATACGCCTCACAGAAGTGAATGAAAGTGGAAACTACTGTTATGGAGTTGGGAATGAGATGTACCAGCTCCAGCTGGTAGTAGTACAGCAGGCCACGGAAGAAGTCTCCCGCCGGAAGGTTGAAGCCGCATTCGAAGAAGGATGCGAAGATGACCTGCTCCTTGACGTCCTCGCTCGGGAACTGCTCCCCAGCGACAGCCCTCCACTCCACCTCCGCCTTCAGCCAGAGTAGCCCGCGATCCACCAGGGCTTGGATCTTGGCCTCGGTCATCGTCGATCGTACCCACGCCGCCTGCGGATCCGGGATGCAAGCCGCCTCCGCCGCCATCTCACCGCTAGGGTTCGAGTTGGATCTAATATTGCACAAGATTTTGACGCGCATGCGCAAGAAGAGCACGGTGCAGAGCGGCAGTGCTAGCACGTGCCTGGCCGGAGCTGGATGCTGGATGGATGGGTGCGGGAGCAAGATGGTTGCAAGAAAAGCTACGGCGCGCGGGAGAGCGACAGCAGTGGAAGTGAGAGCAACAGGGAGGAATACGAAGGGGAATGGGGTCAACCCCGCCCCGAGCCGCCGTATTTATAGGGAGATCCACTGAATCTGCCCGTTGCGGTTCCTTCTGCCGTACAACACGCCTCAATGGCTCTATTCCGAGAAGTTCGCGAGAAGATTAAGGCGGATTTTTCACTAAAAGACTACAACTACGACCTAAATCTTATTTTAGGTTGTCAGCTAAACAAGAAGACAACATCATGTCGTCCTGATGGCAAACACATTTTGCAAGCCCCCGCGTCATACTAATTTAGGTCTTTGACAAATCATTTTGCCAAATCGACCAAGTACATGGAAGAAGAGAGCGAACATTACATGGACCGCCCGAAGGTACACAAGTCTCCTGCGACCTCATTGGATCCAGAACCTGACACACAAGATAAACATACTACAAGGCCTGGGCCACCCAGAGCAGTCACCACGACCTACTTTGCCGAAGCAAAGCACGTCGCGAGACTTATCCTAGCACCAGGACCTTGATGGCGGCCTTGCAGGAGACAACTGCAGGACGGCACGCAACCTAAGGCATGCTCGGCTCCAACTATTAGAATGGAGACGCGAGCTTGCTCTTCGGCATTGAAATCCAAGCACTAGTGAGCTCCCGGTGCTCACCAGAGACGTCCTGCTATAGCTCCAGCTCGAACAGCATCACCTCCAAACTCTACCTAATACCCCGCAGAGGCAGGGTGTGTAGAATGAAGGTGTCGCCTCCTTTTCGCGAGAATTCTCCTAGCTCCAAGCATCTACAAGAACAAGAACTTACAATCTGGTGGACGAACACATGCCAATGGCATGGCAGGATTACTACTCTGCGGCTCCATAGCTCAACGGTGCTCGGAGCTTGCCTCCTCCAATCTCAAACATGCTATTTATAGCCAAAGTCGTGCCCTGGGAAGCTGCCAAAGTGATGACACTGTCACCACATGATTCTGGGACCCGTAGCCTGTGTATAATTAAAGGTGACGATATTACTTTCCCTAACTGATGACGTATTTGTTGTTTGCACATCAATGATGTCTGAGCCCCGCTGCAGAGGTCACATGGCTACAGTAACCCCCTCGATCAGTGGGCAGTTTGTCGTTTTCTGGGTGGCAAGAGAATCTCCGACCACTGTTGACCCATGACCCTGCAGTCTACGCTACACGACAAAACCTGACCCTATGTCAGAAGGCCCAGCGCCCAACTTAGCTCCCCTTTTTTACGACGATTTCACGACCTTCCTCTACGACCTGATGACCTTTATTTGTACCCGCTAGGCTCTGCGTCCTAGTGCACCCACTATGGCTCTGCACGTAAACGGGCCTATTCCAGTCAGCTTATATTTCTGTTTCCTAAACAGAATGGTTGTAGGTTCGATTGAAGACCTTCCGGGGTAGGCGTGCCTCGCTGCCCTGCCAGATCCATCTGGGCGCCTGGAGATCAGAAACACCATGGAGATCAGAAGCTTCACTTCTACGATTTCGTCAGGCCTCCGTGGTCGGTGTGCCTATTGCTAAGGTCACCAATACTTTAGTGCAATGGCTCCACTGGATGGCTAGCAGCTATGTTGGTCGTCTAGACACCAAAATGACCTCCTCGAGGTTGGTGTGCCACAAATGCCTAGGTCTTTCAATACCAAGGTATGACTTTGGCCCTGCCAACCTTGTTGGGCGCCTTGAATGTGTGACCTTCCAAGGTCGGTGTGCTCTTGTAGCCCTGCCAGCCTGTTCTGGACACCCAGGATTTTACGTTGGGAATGAAGGCCTCCCTGTGGTGTGCGCGCCTGATGGCCCTGCCAAGTGCTTCTTGGTGCTTGGGCGCTATGTGTTTGAGACCTTCTTAAGGTCGGCATGCCTCGAGTGGCCCTACTAGACTATTTGCAGATATGCAGGATATTTGGGTGTCTCTAAACTCCATTCGTTCAAAGACCAATATTATTTCACCAACTTCATCGATGATGGTTACGACCATTACAGAAGCCTTCTTCATGCGACCCACCTTTCAAGATCCTACTGGGTATCCTCGGATACTGGACATCAGCGATTTGAGGCCTCTTTGAGGTCGGCACGCCTACAAGACCTCCTAAGGTCGGCCCTGCCAGACTCTTTGCAGCTATGCTGGGAGATCTAGGTGCCTCTACACTTCGTTTGATCAAGACCATGACTCAGTTTTCTTCGCTTTATGAGCATCAAATCAGCCATCTTGCCTGCTTCAATGCTCGGGGACTACTCTATGAGTGCGTCTTCGACGCCCTCTTGTTTTCTTCATCGTACCGACCTGTTGGTAAACCCGTTTCTCATCACGTCGTTACTCGATCTACTTTTTCTTCTCTTCTTCTTTTTCGGACCATTATACCGGCCATCCTGCCCGCCACGATGCTCAGATACTACTCATGAGTGCATCTTCGATGCCCTCTGAATTTTTTCATCGTTGTTTCAATCTATTGGAAGCCTGCTTCCTATAGGTCATCACTCGACCTCTCTTCATTAGGCAAGACTACAAACAGGTCGGATGCTAGGCTGACTTGTTCTTTTTCTTTTGGACCAACGTGCATGATATTCGACCTGTCGATAGCTTTATGACTTCGTCATGACCTTTCTAAGGTCGACCTGTTGATGGAGCGCTCTCAGTTATCATGACTATTGAGTTGCATTTGTAACCCTAATGAAAGAAATGCTAGACTTCAGTATCCATAATGCTGTGAGACATGGGTACCCCTGTGTCCCCACCGACCAGGCTCACGGCCGTCCCCGACAAGTGGGTCCGGCCTACTAGAAGACTCACCACCTGTCAGTGGGCCCAACCGACCTAGTTGGCAGCCCACACGACCTTCTGAAGACCTTCCAAAAGATTCCCCAGACGACCCATTTCATCATGACCTCAAGACTTGGTGTACAAGACAAGACCTCGGTGGATTTCGACCAAAGCAGATCGACAGGATATGGCAAGATGTGTAACGTAGACTTAGGTCTCCTGGTCGTAATCGACCAGGAGTCAAGGAACCGACCTCATCCGCTGGCCAATATAAGGCGGACGAGGCGACCCCTTGTACAATGAATCCAATCCCCAAGCAATGTACACCAACAATTGGATGTAGGGTATTACTCTCCAGAGGCCCGAACCAGTATAAACTCGCAGTGTTCTCCGTGTTCCGCACACTTGTGTGCGACCTTCAAGTTCTTAGCCTTAGACTTCTCCCCGCCGAACAACTAAACCACAGGGATTAACACCCCCGTGGGCTGTCCAGATCTCACCATCTAACAAATGCTACCTTGTAAAAGAGGGTTTTGATTGAGGTTCTCTCATTAGTATTCTCATTTGATGACATACAAGTTAAGTTGAATGCCCATATCCTGTTTAAGTCAATGTGTATTGCAATATAAATGGTGTGCCTTGCGTTATGTTCTATTCTTTTACAATAATGGAAAATGGATTGCATACAAGTACGAAGAGTTAAATGCCTTCATTATGTGCTACTCAAAGGGACACATTATTATACATATCCCGATTGCACGTATGAATCCATATCAACAAATATAATGGGTGCATTGAGATCAATGTAACCAATGTGTATTGCACATATCCTGTTTAATTCAATGTGTATTGCAATATAAATGATGTTAGCCCGTAGCAACGCACGGGCACGATCCTAGTTATCTATCAAAAACCGAATAAAAATCGACATCCCGATAAAATCAAATCCGCGTTTAGTAATATCTAACAATTTGCATTCAAGATAGATAATGTTCATTAATGCTTGCGCCTACATCCTGATGTTCATCCTGCTGACGGCGTACCCCACGGCGGGGTGGAAGCTACATGTCCAGAGGTCGAACTCGTGACGGATGCGACACTCCGAGGTGCAGTAGTGGATGATCTCTTCGGTATCCGGCCCGTAGCGCGTACATCCTGCTGCCCAAATGCAGATGTGGGGATTATGGACGGGCAGCAACGAAATGTCGTTGTCGTCGTTGTCATCAAGCCAGTACCACCATGCAATGTTGTCGAGATCCTGCTTGACGAGGTAGTGCAGCCTTCGCAGGTTGTGGTTATTCCATCGGCCATCAGGGGGCAACGGGACACCGCTGATTTCTTGGAGCAGTGCCATGGCTTCAGGGTCCGCCGGGTTGCAACGGTACTTCAGCATCGCTAAGAAGTACTTGGCACCAGAGTCTTCAGCAACGGCATCTCCGATGAGCTTCAGACCCTTATCGGGGTTCCGCTGCCTCATCAACCTCTCCATCCCCTCGAAGCACAATGCCTCCGAATGATTGGCCTCATGGAAGCGTCGCTCAAAGCACGACCTGACGTAGTGATTCTTGCACACCTCACGAAGATCACGCAGCGACACGTGTAGTAGTACTTCATCGGAGTTGGAGATGCGTCGGAAGGTGCCACAGATTTTATTGCGAAGGTTCGGAAAATGGAAGACGAGCTTATCCTTGATGGAGTGGATGATGATCTGGGTGACAAGTTCATCTGGCAGCAGCTGCATCAAGTACACCACGGGCATCAAGGAGAAGGGGAGGAAATAGAAAAGCGACAGGGTTTGGAAATTGAAAGGCGACGAGGGTTGAAGTTGAAGGCGACGAGGGTTGAAGTTGGCGACGAGGGATGAAGTTGGCAACGAGGATTGAAGTTGAAGGCGACGAGGGATGAAGTTGGTCATGAGGATTGAAGTTGAAGAAGGCGCCTCAGCCATGTAATAAAATAATAAATAGAAATTGAAAAGGTGCCGTTGTTTGGCTACTGCCGTTGACGAGTGGGTCCGACATCATTGCCCCTACCCTTCTCCTTCCCGCGTAATTGAAAGGCAGCATGTGGTTTTGGACGGGTTTGTGCGAGGTGCGCAATCGAGTGGCACGTACTCGCAGTAATGGAGTAGTGGGTGGGTAGGGATGGATCTAAAACATCCAAATTTTGTAATAGATTTATACTTTTAGATAACAATAAAATAAATTTGGTGCTAATTTTTTATGCATTATAACCAGTTAATTACTAGAAAAAATAAAAAAATAGCTACAATTTTTTATGGATTATTTGCTTTCGATGGAGAAAAAGGTGAAAAAAGTATCTGTATCCGAATCCGAATAGATATCTGAATGTCTTTTCATCATTTGATTAAAATATTGCACACATTTGGTGTTTATTTTGTATGAATCTTAACAAACAATGCCAAGAACAAGAATATAAATTTATGATACAAAAAAATATGCCCAATTTAGCTAAAATCAAAAAAGAACGGCTAAAAAATGATTTCCGAATTGGTATCTGAATCCATCCCTATGGGTGGGGGTAGAGGCGTGTGACGGTTCCGCATCTTGTCAATATAACTCCCTCGCCCTCCCCTACTTTCCCCTGCTTCTTCCATAAGCTTATCATCTTTTTAACTTCTTCTTCCTCCTCGCGATCCACCACTACAAATCTTCGGTCATCGAGAGAAGGAGGAGATGGTGTCAAGGAGCCCACCACCGTCGAAGCGGGGACGAAGGAAGGACGACGATGACGAAAGCCGCTGTCGGAAGAAGTTGGAGAAGGAGAAGGAGCCAGTGACCAAGGATGCCAACGACAAACCCTTCTTCGACGTCACTAAGTTCGCCGTCGAGCTGCTCAGGAGCGCCTTCGGAAAGCTTGAAGATGTTGGCGCAGCCTTTGACATCAAGACGCATCATGATGTGTACAAGGACCCGAGCGTGAAGGGTCTCGCCTTCAGGATCCACGGGTTGGCTGAGAAGCTCGAGAAACTCCCCGTGGTCAAGTGGGCTGCCCGCCGCCACTTCGTCTTCGACGACTGCAACTCCGACGGTGACGACGGCAGCCACGACAGCGACAACGGTGATGACGGTAGCCATGACGGCGATGACGGCGTGACTCCGACTAATTGATAGACTCCTCTACCAATTATTAACAATGTGTGTGCGCTTTTGTGTCTTTGTCAGGATGTTGGACATGAACTGCTTAGTTTGTCTGTCGATCATGAACTACCCAGTTAATTAGTTTGGTTGTTAGATTTTGTATGTCATGAACTCGATCTAATAGACGCGAGTAGATCCATCCGCATTGTGATGAATTGTGTTCTACTGTGATGAACTGGAGATCTGTTGTGATGAATTAGATCTTAGAGATAATGGATAGTCATTGCCGACGCAGGTTAGCCTGCTGACGCTGACGCGTGGGCCAGTGTCATTGGTGACGATGGTTAGTGAACCCGCATCGCATTTTTTGGCAGTTGGGTCCGGGCGGGCAGGCTATAATTATATTTTTTATATTGGCTACTGACGCTGATGCGTGGGCCCGTCACTATTTTTTTTAATGAAACTTACTTCCCTAAATTATTAGAGCCCATAAAACAGCACCTAAAAAATCATAAAAATATGAACAATTCGTATTTGGACATTTAGTATTTGAATAAAATATCAACAGTCACACTTGTGTGCCCAAAATTCATATATTTCGTTTTTACACCCTATGGTAATTATATAATAATTCTAATAACATCAAATTTGCTCTAAAAATGTACAAATTGACTTGGCAACATAATTTGGGTACCTAAACTTGTCTTCGAAATTTCAAATGGTAGCGATGAAGGAATTATATACTTGTGTACAAATGTCTACATCTCTCACATAGTTTCCTAGAATGTTGCTTGAACATTGAATTTTTCACACTTTGCAACATGTTCGAACTCATATGCATTTGAAAACTTAACAAAACCTTGTGTTCACCTTAAGCTTACGAAATGCAAAGTTTCATCACTAATGGTTGTGTAAAACAAATATTATTTGTATGTTGTACTTACAAAGAACAAAATAAGGCATATAAACATTATTCAACAAACGGAATATACACTAAACAATGAAATTAATGAAAAGATGGTGATTTTAGAAAAATTTAGAAAAAATCAAATTTGGACTAATAACGATGAAGAAATACTTGTTACAACATTTGATTGCAGATTAAAAGGAGAAACGGGAACTGTTCTTCATTTGAATAGAACTGGGCCCTACAGTCATTAGCGACGTGGGGCTGATAACCCGCGTCGGCTTTGCTGCTCTCCCAAAACTTTACACAGATAATTCGAGCATCATACAAAAGCTAATCTACTACTGATTTCCTATTCCAATACTCCGTTCGAACTTCACCATTTCGCAGTGGAGCCTACAGTCTTCACTGCAAAACAGAAAAATTCGAAGCCATCCTTTATCCAAGTCGCGGCAGCCTTCGTTGCCTGCGCACGGCTGATCACCACGCACCTGTGCTGGAGGCGGTAGCGGTTCACCCCAAATGCGCCAAGTCGAGGAGTGGATCGCATGCGCGGCCTTCTCGCGCAAAGGCAGACACCCCTCATTGCTCAGCCATCTCGACGTCGTACTGCTGCCACCCACGACCCGCCTCATGTACCGCTTCGTGGTGTCGGCGGCAGCGGCACCGCCATTGTCTCTATAGAGCAAGATGGCATATAGATAGGACGCCGCATCGTGCCCACCCTTGGCGGCGCGCCGGAGATCATTGCATCCCCTGTTTTCCAAGAAGACGGCTTTGATCCCGGAGAAGAAGCAAGCCTCCGGATTCCCGAGATCGGTCAGCATAGCAAGGAATTCTTTGTAAGCGGTGGGGTCCCACACCCAAGAAATCTCATCTCATATCCCCTATATCGACAAACGTCGACCGACATCGCCGTGGCCGCACACGCGGCGCATGGTCGAGCAAGTACATCGTAGGCTGCGGAGGTCAGCCAAGGCCACAACAAGGTCGCACTAACACACGCCACAATCTCAATGCGGAGGTCTTGAGGGAGGCCCAGTAGTGACAACGGGTGGTGCCGCCTGCTTCTTCCCGACATGCTATTCATCTCCAACCGGGAATGGTGGTGATGAGGAGTAGGCAATTGCTGTTTTTCACGGGTAGATGAAGGGGCAAGGGATCTAAATTATTTTGGAAGGAGAAGATACAGGAGATTTGTTTCCAAACACGGTTTAAGTATGCAATGGAGACGACGTTTGGCTAATCCGTGTATCATTTATTTCTCCATTAGAGACAACATTTGGCTAATCCGCATAGTATCCTTTAATTCTCCATTGGAGACGATGTTTGGTTAATCCGCGTATCATTTAATTCACATTGGATTCACTGCCTCTGCTCTCGACCATTGACTGACAACAGTTTCCCCATTGACCGATCTTGGGAACCTTCCCGTTTCCTGTGCTCTTGATCCTATCTCTCTCTCTCTCTCTCTCTCTCTCTCTCTCTCTCTTGTAATTGTTAGTAGTTTTTTCATGTAGTTTGACTCATCGGGATGTGAGTACATTGGAGACGATGTTTGGTTACTCCACGTATCATTTAATTCTACATTGGAATCACTACCTCTACTCTCAGCCATTGACTGGCAATAGTTTCGCCATTGACCGGATCTTGGGACCTTCTCGTTTCTTGTGCTCTTGATCCTATCCCTTCCTCTCTCTTTTTTTACAACCGATGTTATCCCTTCCTTGTTTTTCTATAAAAAGGCACCGGCGCCTATCGGTCCTCCTCACTTCAAGTTGCTTCCTTCTTCTTTAGATCTAGATCTAGCTATATGGTTCCTTCTTCTAATACAATAAAGTGAGTCACTTGCTTCCTTCTTCTCTACATCTAGATCTAGCTATGGCACAAAGAATAGATCTTGTAGGGCGCAAGTTTTTGCTTTTCTCTCTTCCTCCTCCTCCTCCTCGATCTCTCAGTTGCTGGAACAATTCTTGTGATATGGGTGATTGGGTTGCTCATCCCTCTAACACAACTGCTAGAAAAATCCTTGTAATATACTTCTTGCTTGTAGCCGTGTCCTGGGAAGGTAGCCCAAAACCTCCTGGCATCAGGAAGAACAAGCTGACGGAAAGCATGTTGCAGCTTTTCCGTCACGCTTCTTTTTACTTTCCCCTTCCCCTCTAGGAAGAGGGATTTTTTTAAGGGAAATGTTTCCACCCTCTCTGTATCTTTCTCTTGGGTTCACTTGTAAGATGAGGAAGAAGCCAGAATCTGGATGAAGCATATCTCGTCATGAACAACAAGTCCAAGGTGAGCAAGATCGACGACTTGCGAGCAAGATCGACCTGTGTGCGTGATATTGCATATCTCGTCATGAAGATATGGCCACATTGTAACCTTCTTCTAATGTATCACTGATGACTGTAATGTGTGTGTGTGTGTTTGATTTTGCATCTCAAAAGACATGCTTGTGTGATTATATCTGTGCAGTCAAATTTTTTGTATGATTTACCTACTCACTTACAAGTATGAAGAAGAACAAGCCGACGGGGGCTGGCTAATCCGTGTCTCTTTTGATGTAATCTCTCTCTCTCTCTCTCTCTCTCTCTCTCTCTCTCTCTCTCTCTCTCTCTCTCTCTCTGTGTGTGTGTGTGTGTGTGTGTGTGTGTGTGTGTGTGTGTGTGTGTGTGTGTGTGTGTGTGTGTGTGTGTGTGTGTGTGTGTGTGTGTGTGTGTGTGTGTGTGTGTGTGTGTGTGTGTGTGTGTGTGTGTGTGTGTGTGTGTGTGTGTGTGTGTGTGTGTGTGTGTGTGTGTGTGATTTTGCATCTCAAGAGACATGCTTGTGTGATTAACTCTGTGCACTATAGTTTTTTGTATGATTTACCTACTCACTTGCAAGCATGAAGAAGAATAAGCCGACAGGGGCTGGCTAATCTGTGTCTCTTTTGATGTAATCTCTCTCTGTGTGTGTGTGTGTGTGTGTGTGATTTTTAAAGGACCGATTAGGCGACCAGAGAGGGGGGGAGTGAATGGGAGCCGATAAAAATTCTTCTCGAGGGAGATTGAAACTCCGACAAGACGAACTAGCTCGGTCGAACCCCCGAAATCACACGCTCCACACTTCAACCTCTCGTTTGCCAAAACCACGTAGCCACTAGAGTGCTACTGGTCCTAGGAGCAAACTCTACCAGCAACCACAACACACACTCAGCACCGACAGCGGAAACAACTCGAAAGCCGGCTAACCAGAGGGGGCGGTTAGACCGGGTATAGGGGGCGGTTAGACCGCCTCCACCTGGCAACCAAGAAATCCTCCGAAACGCCTCTTCCGAGCACCAAAACTCACCACGGTTTCACCAACGAGAGATCTCTCGGTCAAGGCCATGCTAGCTACCGAGAAAATCTTGACGAAAACCAAAACTTCACCCGGGGGCCTAGGGGCGGTTAGACCGGCTACCAAGGGCGGTCTAACCTCCTGTACCCAGCAACGAACTCCAACCAAGAACACCTAGCAACCGCGCGAGTACGACCCCAAATTTCACCCAGACGCTCCTCTGATCAAGGCGAACAAACTCACAGAGGAAAATCCGGCGAAGCAAAACTTTGACTCGGAAACACCCAGGGCGGTTAGACCGCCCCCTGTAGGCGGTTAGACCGCCCCTTCCAGAAAATGAACCCGCGGGTCAAACCTCAACTTCCTCGCGCCCGATCTCCCGAATCACTCCATGGATTGCAGCAAAACTTCGGGAATAGCTGGGTTACCTCCTGGGCAACCTCTACCTCAAAGGAATCGACCCGAAACGCTCACAATCAAGAGGAATCGAAGAAATCACTTCTCTAGGTCAAGAACTCGCCCAACTCGAGAAACCACCAAATCGAGTCCGATTCAAAGGGGATTTGGGGGCAAAGTCACCAGCCAAAGAGGCACAAGAACCTCATACGTGACACCCACCAAAAACCCCAAGAAATCGTCCTCAAAACACCGCCAAAAAGAGCTCCGAAAATCAACACAAGGGAGACGGGAAAACCACCATGATGAACAACGCCAAACCTTCTATACATGCCATGAAAGGTTCGTACAAGGTCTAGCTTGCCACCCAAACATCCATCCCTCTCTCTAGATCTCACATGAAGCTCTCAAGCTAGCCTTCTAAAATCCTAAGAAAAAAATGGAGAACGAAAATGGAAAACCTAAATGAGCTAGGGTTCCAAGAGTTGGCTGCCATCCACCCATCTAATGAGTATATATGTAGGCACCCAAAAGACTAAACTACCCTTCACTAATAACTAGGGATACATGCCCCTCAAGGGCGGATTTGGAATTCTTGATGTCTTCACCATCGGACGGACGCCCGGCGACCGCACCCTGCGTAGCCTCGACGCAAGACTTGCGATCCCGACGTGTGTCCTCCGCTTCGAAGCTTCTCGGCGCCGACGGCCAGGGCGGTCAGACCGCCCCCCCTGGGCGGTTAGACCGGCCCGGAGAATCCGACCGGCCCCGGGCGGCCCGACCGCCCCTCCCGGGCGGTTGAACGAGCCCGGGTGGCCGCACCTCCTCGTCGAGTCTTCGGCCTCGGTTTTGTGGCTCAACCGAGTAACCCGGTGGTTTTACGGTGAACCACCGCAAACCCCGCGAACTCGGTGTAGCCTCCGCCAATCTCCACTCATGAATCGGCTCCCACGTAGTCCCGGCTCGACCTTGGTTTTGAGGCTCTACCAAGAAACCGTCCATGACTTCATCTTGCTTGTTCATGCCACCATGCGGCCCGCACTTGACCCCGCCGGCCACCGGGTCCCTCAAACGAAGCCTACTTGTCTTCTCCACACCGGAGGCCTCACCGCAACGACCTTTCGCGCTTGTTCTTCACCCGCACCAACACGTGTCAAGCCGCAACCCGCACCCGCAATACTTAGCCAAGAATCGGTCCACACAACGTTGTCAATCACTCATCACACAAGGAAGCGACCATCCACCGGTCCTCGAACCACACATGGTCCTCAATCTCCCCCTTGATGAGTGCATTGACAACACACTCACATGAAGTAACACAAGAGAAAAGGAAAAGAAAAGAAACAAATAAAAAGAAACCTCAACAAGCGATCGAAAGCCAAAGACAGGCAAAGAGCAAGATCACTTGAAGAAGACAAGTCTCGGACCCCTTAGGCAAGGGCAACGGCTCGACACATCCGAGACAAAACACGGCTCAAGCAAAGGACGCAAACCACCAAAGCAAAGCTCGAACACCACAAAGAGCTCCCCCTGCACATATGCAAGCTCCCCCTGAGCCAAAGCACACTCCCCCTGAACAAATGCAGCAATGCAACGCGGGAAGCAACAACGAGCAAAAACCTGCTCACACTGCCCAGGGCGGTTAGACCGCCTGTACAGGGCGGTTAGACCGCCTTTGCCTGATCTGACCGCCTGGGGGGCGGTTAGACCGCCCCAAGAGACCGGCCCTGCACCAAACTGCTCAAAATTTGTCCGAAACAATTGGAACACCTTCCAAACACTCCCAGGTGCCCAAAACAAGCACAAACTTCTCCCCCTTGTTGACAATGCATGAATCAAGGCAAAATGCGAAAACTTTCAACATATAGCTTCTCGAATATACAAAATTCATCACAAGGAGCTACACAAGTCCAAATGAGCAAGTTAGATACTCGACAGGTTCGTAATGACCTTAACTACGTGATCACCAAGTTTCACAACCATTGGACAAGGCTAAAAAGGATTTGAGTAATTTTGCGAAAAGTTACTCTCTCACAAGCAAATACCTTAACATGAGCAAAACACATCAAAATGGCAAAGCCACTCAAACTTCATGCTAGGACAGCCATTCTAATCATAAGACCATCATAAACACCCAAAAGCACCTCATGTCATGTCAAAGCCACCGAGCCATGTGCCTACTTCTATGTATGAGACTTCTCATTGGTAGGCAACATGCAACGGTTTAGCACCCAAAGCAAATTAATTTCAGCACATATGACATGGGAACATATTTTCCAAGCATTTTTCATTTCATTTTCAGATTTATGATTGGTACATGAAATGTCTTTGCGACAAAAACGAACTTCTGCCCCTCCACAAGATTAAGCAAGAGGGCTAAACATTCATGATGGCAAATGAGCCTTTGGCCCCATATGATCAATAAACTAGCTATCCAACCACAAAGTAAGCATAGCAAAGCCACTAAAACATGTCAAGATCATGTAAAGGCATTTACACATGAGAGAGCATATATGTGACATTTTTCAAAAAAAATTAGCCATCAACCATGGATCATTCATCAAGATCATCAAGAGCTAAGCCAAACTAACCGTAGCATACCAAACAAGCTCACAAGAACATATATAGCAACCCATGGTAAACAATGTATATAGGAGAAGCTTTTCCTATCCAATGCATATGATACAAAATGCATGCAATCTAAGATACAAGGATGCCTATACATCATGATACATATGCAATGCCGAATGCAAGAAATGCACAAAAGAAAGCTATACATATGCTACAAAGGAGCTCCCACACACCCAACTCAAGAAATCAAGCACACACCAAGTTCCCCCCGCAAACGAGTGAAAGTTGCTTGATCTAGGGGTTTGGTGAAAATATCGGCTAGTTGGTCATGTGTGGGTACATGGATCAAAGCTATCTTCCCTTTCTCTACGTTGTCTCTCAGGAAATGATACCTCACTTCTATGTGTTTGGTTTTGGAATGAAGCACTGGGTTCTTTGCAACGCTTATGGCACTGGTGCTATCACATTGAAGTGGGACATGGGTGTACTCCTCACCAAAGTCACTCATGGTGTAGGTGATCCAAAGGAGCTGAGAGCAACAACTAGCAGCGGCAACATACTCGGCTTCGGTCGTGGATTGAGCAACACTCGACTGCTTGCGGGAAGACCAAGACACCAAAGAAGAACCCAAAAACTGGCAAGTCCAGAAGTGGACTTCCTATCCAACCGACACCCGGCAAAATCCGCGTCTGAAAAGCCATGAAGCGCCAAAGAAGAGGACGCGGAGTACCAAAGGCCGAAGTCGGGAGGGTGACGCAAGTACCGAAAATTCTCTTCACCGCTTGCCGATGCGAAGTCCTCGGAGACGCTTGAAAACGAGCGCACGGACACACCGAGAATTGTATGTCCGGCCTCGTCGCCGTCAAGTAGAGGAGTGACCCGATCATGCTCCGTACTCCTTCGATCCACGTGTTCACCTTCCTCGTCCGCATCAAGAGCTGTAGTTGTACTCATTGGCGTCGTCATAGCCTTGGAGTCCTCCATCTTGAACTTCCTCACAATGTCCTTGGTGTACTTAGCCTGGTGCACAAATGTTCCTTCCTTTGATTGCTTGATTTGTAGCCCGAGGAAGAACTGCAACTCACCCATCATGCTCATCTCAAACTCCCTGCTCATATCATCTGCAAACCTTGCAACAAGAGAGTTAGACGAGCCACCAAAGACAATATCATCCACGTATACCTGCACAATCAGGATATCTCTGCCCTGCCTCAGCAAAAACAAGGTCTGATCGACCTTCCCCATCTCAAAACCTCTCTCAAACAAGAACCCCCTCAACCTGCCATACCAAGCTCTAGGCGCCTGCTTCAACCCATACAGCGCCTTCCTCAACTTGTACACCCGGTGGGGGTACTTCTCACTCTCAAACCCCGGAGGATGTCTCACATACACTTCTTCCTCCAGCACACCATTCAGAAAAGCACGCTTCACATCCATTTGGTGCAACTTGAACCCTTTAGCCACGGAAAAGGCTAGAAGGATCCTAATCGCCTCCAAACGGGCTACGGGAGCAAAGGTCTCCTCGTAGTCAATCCCCTCCTTCTGACTGAACCCTTGAGCAACAAGTCTCGACTTGTTCCTCACAACCTCACCATTCTCTCCCTCTTTGTTTTTCCACACCCACTTTGTACCAATCGGCTTACACCCTGGGGGAGGGTCAACCAACTCCCACACCTGATTCCTCTCAAAGTTCTCCAACTCCTCATGCATCGAATTCACCCAATTGTGATCGATAGTGCGTGTCCAATGTCTTTGGGCTCAAAAGAAGCAACAAACGCAAGATGAGCGAAATGGGAATTGTTTCGAACCCTCGACCGTGTAGTGCGTTCATTCATGTCGCCGATGATCCTCGAAGCTGGGTGATCCACTTGTACTCGCCAGGGAGGTTCTCGCCTCGAAGCTACCTCCCCCTCAACATCAGCTTCTCCTCGTTCTTGATTTGTCGTCGTAGGTGTAGCAGAGGGTCCATCCATCATCGTAGTCGAAGTAGTGGGTACATGTTCAGCCGGGGGCACCGCACCGCCATCCTCATCATCACCATGTTCATGCTCCTCCTCCTGAAAGATCTCCTCGCCAAGCTCATCATCACCTGCACACTCAAAGACAAGCTGACTACGTGGCTCTGTCTCGTCGAAGGTTACCTCGCAAGTCTCCACGATTTGGTTAGTTTCAAGATTGAGCACATGATATGCTCTAGAATGAGATGCATAACCAAAGAAAATGACATCGACAGACCTAGCCTCAAACTTATTCAACTTCCTGCCTTTCTTCAGAATGAAACACTTGCAACCAAAGACATGGAAGTGACTCACCTTGGGTGTGCGACCATGCATCAACTCATAGCATGTCTTCTTCTTGTGCACTCTGAGGTATATCCTGTTCGACACATAGCACGCGGTATTCACCGCGTCGCCCCAATACCTCCTCGGAGTCCTATGCTCATCAAGCATCGTCCGAGCCATCTCGCACAAGGTCCCGTTCTTCCTTTCCACAACACCATTCCGGGGAGGCGTATACGGACTCGAAAACCGGTGCTCAAGACCCAAGTCATGGCAAAAGGTTTCAAAATGAGAGTTCCTGAATTCCGAGCCATTATCACTGCGGATAGCTCGTATGGCATCTCCGTGCCTCTCGTTCCTCAACCTCAAGACTAGATCTCGAACAAAACCAAACGTCTCCCCCTTCTCCTCAAGAAAGAACACCCACGCATACCGAGAATATTCGTCCACCACAACAAGGACATACCACTTCCCACCCGCAGATCGCACACGAGCTGGGCCAACAAGGTCCATATGGAGCAGCTCGCATGGACGCTCAGTCATCACATCGGTGAGAGGCGGGTGAGAAGAGGCCACCATCTTGGCATGCCTACACGGAGCACAAACCAACTCTTTCTCAAACCTCAACCGTGGCAATCCTCGGACCAAATTGAGTTTACTCAAGCGAGACAAAAGGTCAAAGCTCAAGTGACCCAACTTCCTATGCCACCTCCACAACTCACTCGAAGAACCAGCCAAGAAACAATGCTCCACACCCGAAGACTGAGAAAAATCAGCACGAAACACCTGACCCTCGGGAACGACCATACAAACAAGGTCCCCTCGAGAGTCCACAATCCGAGAACCACCTGGCCGAAACAACACCTCAAAGCCCTCATCCAACAACTGGGACACAGAAAGCAAATTGTACCCCAGTGATTGAACAAGAGCAACACGCTTCAGAGTGATCTTGTCACTCACTTTTATCTCACCTTCTAAAAGCACACGCCCACGCCCATTGTCCCCAAAGGTGATGTACCTCTTCATCACCACCGGGACGAGACTTGAGAACCACCCCCTGTCTCCGGTCATATGCCTCGAGCAACCGGAGTCAATCAACCAAATGTTCTTCAAGTCTCCCACCTGAAATTCAAAAACAAGCACGTGAGCGAACAAACGACTCAGCACTGGGGTTAGTATCAAAAGAGGAAAACCAGTGCCGAGCCATTTGCTCGAAAGTGGGGTTAGCACACATCAAGCCATCTTTCCTACCATAACCATCACCACGAACACCACCTCGGTAACCACTCCGAGGAAACCACCCCCTCATCGCCCGGAGGAGGACCAAAACCACGGAAGACAACCCGTGGAACGTCCCTCCTCTCCTTCTCAAAGCTACGACTCCTCCCATCCCCGTAATGACCTCGAGGGGGAGAATGCCTACCAAACGGACCACCCGCCGTCTCTCCCGGACCAACCACCAAAGCAACTCCACCTCCGGACCCGAAACCTCTCGACTCACCACCTCGAAAACCACTCCGCCCCGGAATTCTAGGGGGGCGGTTAAACCGCCTAGCCGGGCCGGTCTAACCGCCCCCCTCTGGGCTGGGCCGGTCTGACCGCCTAGCCAGGCCGGTCTGATCGCCCCCTCCAGACCTGCTCCTCGGCTGTGGGAACTCACATCTCCCCATGCCGGAACACTTCTCACCACAGCCTTACCCCTGGGCAGTGGCATACAAGGCTTAGGTACACCATGGGAAGGGTTGTACCTATCCTTGTTCGCCCACTCCTTTGCCATCCTCTCTTCCCGCTTCCTCTTGAAGCAAAACTCATCCTTGTGACCTTCCTTCCCACAATGGCCACAACGGAATCTCACAAGCTTAAGTTTTGGCTTGGATTGGGGCTGCTCACTTGGTTTCTCTCCACTCAACTCCTCCACCGATTTCTCCTCACTTGCCTTCTCACTCACTTTCCCAAAGAACACTTTCCCAGAAGTGCTCACAAACTTGATAGGGATGGTTGGGTTTTGGAGGGAAATCATTTTTGTGGTGGGTTTTTGGTGGCTCCGGGATATTCTCTCCACTTCCCTCACCAACCTTGTTTGCCCCAAGTCCCTCACCATCTTGCCTTTTAAACGCCTCTATCATCATCCTCAACTGAGGCTCATGGCCAGACAACCAACCCATCAACTTCCTCAAATCATCATTCTCATCCTGCAAACGATCAACATAATGTGCAAGTTCCAAATTTTTTAATGCATGCATTTCACAGGTAGAGCATGATGTAGGCATGGGTTCCTTCAATTTAGCCTCAAGCGAACTAGTGTAAGCATGCATCTCATCAATCTTAGCATGCAAAACAGGGCAAGAAGTGCAAGCACCTAGCAAAGCAGGTCTAGACTTAAGCTCAGCCACTTCAACCCTAAGCACATCTAGTTCCTCACACTTTGAGGCATGCTTCTCCTTAAACAAAGCAAGATCAGCAAGGAATATAGAGCAATCAGCACAATCATTATCATCCGAAACAACAGGGCTAGCCTTAAGCGAATCAATCTCAAGCTTGCTATCAAGCACCTGTGTCTCTAGCTCAGCCACTCTAGTCCTAGCATCCTCGAGTGAAGCCCTAAGCTCTTTCCTCATTTTCTTGGCCTCTCAAAGCATGTCATCACGGTTATCAAGCAAAGAGCCAAGCATCTCATTCTCCTGGCCCAAGAAGAGAAGTTCATCACGCACCTCGTCGTCGGACTCAGAGTCCGAGTCGCTCTGTGTGCTCTTCTTGCTGCCGGAGCTCAGCGCCATGGTACAGAAGCCATCTCTCGCGAGCGCTCCGGCCCCGCTCAGGTTCTTGGATGACTTCTTGTTCTTGCGACGATCGCCTTCGTCTTCACTGCTGCTCGAGCTCGAGGTGGAGTACGTGGAACTGGAGTCGACGTCGCTCGCTCCAACCATCGCTCGGGCCTTGCCTCGGCTCTCCTTCTTCCTCGATCGTCGCTCGTCCTTGTACTTGTTCTTGTGCTTGCTCTTGTGGTCGCGCCTCGAACGGTACTTGCCGTCCTTCCTCGGCTTGTGCTTGTAGCCGTCCTTGTTCTCGGCCTTCTCCGGGCGGTCGGCCGACGAAGTGTCCCGGCTTGCCGCACTGGAAGCACGTCCTCGTGTTCCTCCTCATGTTCACGCGGTTCTCGTGCAGCCTCTCAAACCGCCTCGTCAACAGCGCCAGCTCGTCCTCTCCAAGGTCATCAAACTCCTCATCTGGCATAGACATCAAAGAGGAAAAGGAGAACATCCTGGTGGATGTGTTAGAGTTAGTCTTTCCTTTGGAACCACCAACGAGGGCAAGACTATGGGAATCAGTTGGTCCCTCGAGCTTGGCAGTCATGCCCCTATCCACCTCAGCCGACTTGAGCTTCGAGAACAGCTCGTTCACCATCAGAGTGTCATACTTCTCCGACTCGACAATGGCCTCGAACTTTCCGCCCCATATCGTACGATCCAAAGAGTGTAAGAGCTTGACCGCTCTATCATGATCATCGTACGGGAGCACGTCTACATTGGCCCTCATGTTGTTCACAACCACCGTGAACGTCTGAAACAAGGCATCGATGGACTCACCGGGGAGATGAGTGAAATTCTCGAGTGAAATTCTCGTACTCTCTCCGGTAGGTCGCATACATCCGTGCCTGAACCTGGGCGTTCCCAACATGAGACTCCTTCAACACCGCCCAAATCCTACATGCCAAGTGCTCGGTGTGCACCCGATCGAACTCAGGCTGACACAAAGCACGAAACAAGTAGTCAACCGCCTTATTGTTGGCGTCGAATCTGTCCCTCGACCCTGGAGCAAGGAAATCCATCGGCTGGACATAGCCTGTGTCCACCGTGACATCCCAAAGAAACTGACCCTTTCCGCGGAGGAACGCACCCATCCGCTTGCTCCACATCTGGTAGTTCTTGCCATCGAAGTGTGGAGGACCCGAACCCCGTTCCTGGTACGCCATCCTTGGACCTTAGACTGGTTAGATTCAACAAAGACCCGAACCGGCTCTGATACCACTTGAAGGACCGATTAGGCGACCAGAGAGGGGGGGAGTGAATGGGAGCCAATAAAAATTCTTCTCGAGGGAGATTGAAACTCCGACAAGACGAACTAGCTCGGTCGAACCCCCGAAATCACAAGCTCCACACTTCAACCTTCCGTTTGCCAAAACCACGTAGCCACTATAGTGCTACTGGTCCTAGGAGCAAACTCTACCAGCAACCACAACACACATGCAGCACCGACAGTGGAAACAACTCGAAAGCCGGCTAACCAGAGGGGGCGGTTAGACCGGGTATAGGGGGCGGTTAGACCGCCTCCACCTGGCAACCAAGAAATCCTATGAAACGCCTCTTCCGAGCACCAAAACTCACCACGGTTTCACCAACAAAGATCTCTGGTCAAGGCCATGCTAGCTACCAGAAAATCTTGGCGAAAACCAAAACTTCACCCAGGGGCCTAGGGGCGGTTAGACCGGCTACCAGGGGCGGTCTAACCTCCTGTACCCAGCAACGAACTCCAACCAAGAACACCTAGCAAACTGCGCGAGAACGACCCCAAATTTCACCCAGACGCTCCTCTGATCAAGGCGAACAAACTCACAGAGGAAAATCCGGCAAAACAAAACTTTGACCTGGAAACACCCAGGGCGGTTAGACCGCCCCCTACAGGCGGTTAGACCGCCCCTTCCAGAAAACGAACCCGCGGGTCAAACCTCAACTTCCTCGCGCCCGATCTCCCGAATCACTCCACGGATTGCAGCAAAACTTCGGGAATAGCTGGGTTACCTCCTGGGCAACCTCTACCTCAAAGGAATCGACCCGAAATGCTCACAATCAAGAGGAATCGAAGAAATCGCTTCTCTAGGTCAAGAACTCGCCCAACTCGAGAAACCACCAAATCGAGTCCGATTCAAAGGGGATTTCAAAAAGAAAGTCACCGCCAAAGAGCAAGACAAGAACCTCATACGTGACACCCACCAAAAACCCCAAGAAATCGTCCTCAAAACAAAGCCTAAAAAAGAGCTCCAAAAATCAACACAAGGAGACGGGAAAACCACCATGATGAACAACGCCAAACCTTCTATACATGCCATGAAAGGTTCGTACAAGGTCTAGCTTGCCACCCAAACATCCATCCCTCTCTCTAGATCTCACATGAAGCTCTCAAGCTAGCCTTCTAAAATCCTAAGAAAAAATGGAGAACGAAAATGGAAAAACTAAATGAGCTAGGGTTCAAGAGTTGGCTGCCATCCACCCATCTAATGAGTATATATGGAGGCACCCAAAAGACTAAACTACCCTTCACTAATAACTAGGGATACATGCCCCTCAAGGGCGGATTTGGAATTCTTGATGTCTTCACCATCGGACGGATGCCCGGCGACCGCACCCTGCGTAGCCTCGACGCAAGCCTTGCGATCCCGACACGTGTCCTCCGCTTCGAAGCTTCTCGGCGCCGGTGGCCAGGGCGGTCAGACCGAGCCCCCTCTAGGTGGTTAGACCGGCCCGGGGAATCTGACCGTCCCCAGGCGGTCTGACCGCCCCTCCTGGGCGGTTGAACCGGCCTGGGTGGCCGCACCTCCTCGTCGAGTCTTCGGCCTCGGTTTTGTGGCTCAACCGAGTAACCCAGTGGTTTTTCCGGTGAACCACCGCAAACCCCCGCGAACTCGGTGTAGCCTCCGCCAATCTCCACTCATGACTCGGCTCCCACGTAGTCCCGGCTCGACCTTGGTTTTGAGGCTCGCCAAGAAACCGTCCACGACTTCATCTTGCTGTTCATGCCACCATGCGGCCCGCACTTGACCCCGCTGGCCACCCGGTCCCTCGAACAAAGCCTACTTGTCTTCTCCACACCTGGATGCCTCACCGGCAACGACCTTTCGCGCTTGTTCTTCACCTGCACCAACACGAGTCAAGCCGCAACCTGCACCTGCAATACTTAGCCAAGAATCAGTCCACACAACGTTGTCAATCACTCATCACACAAGGAATCGACCATCCACCGGTCCTCGAACCACACATGGTCCTCAATTTTGCATCTCAAGAGACATGCTTGTGCGATTATCTCTGTGCAGTACAATTTTTTGTATGATTTACCTACTCACTTGCAAAGCATGAAGAACAAGCCGACAAGTTTGTTAATCCTCGTCTCTTGCCAGTAACAAAGGCGACACGGGTTCGTTAGTCCTCGTCTCTTGCCCGTAACAAAGGAGACACGGTTTCGTTAATCCTCGTCTCTTTCTTGTAACTTAGGTGACGCGGTTGGCTAATCCTTGTCTCTTTGATATTAACGCCTGTTACTGAACTGAAGCAAGATATAAACAGAATATATATAGTATCTTAGGCAGAATATATTACAAGCAGGATTCAAATTCCACCACATCCCATATATTGCAAAAAGGATTGAAATTCCACCAATACATCACATCCTTTATATTACAAAATGGATTCCATTTCCACCAATAGACACATCCTTCGGCGTTACAAAAAGGATTCAGCAGAAATCAGGCTTGCTTTTTCTTCCTTGATTTATGTATATGGATTTTTTCACTATTGTCACTTCGCAAGTACGGTGTTTTGTTACTTCCCAAGAGTTGGGGCTTGTACTCTCAACATCGTTAGCGAAGACAAACGATTCATTTTTGTAACCAAAGACCCAGAGATCAACACTAACATAACCATATTTGTCCTTGCTCACAGCTCTCTTCCCATTGGTGACCCATCTACACCGAAACAAGGCTACTTTCAGTCCTACATAATCAAGCTCCCATATCTCCTCTATTTGACCATAATATGTGTCTGTCTCTATGTCATCATCATCATGACTGTTGTCGATGACGGATCGTACACGCACACCACTATTTTGATAGATGCTCTTTTTATCCTGGGCCATGGTGTAGAACATGTATCCATTGATATCCATTGCTTGGTATCTTGTAATAGTGAACAATGGCCCCACTGCTAGATTCCTTATCTTGTCGGTAATTACAACATTATTGATACATGTCTCGATATAATCTCGGAGCCACCTACTAAAACCTTGCTTGTGCATCTTTGCAAGACAAGCTCTACCACGGTCAGGGTTGTCTTCACGTAGTTGTCATTTGTGCTCATTGGCAAACAGTGTAATTAGGTGCAACTATTGTATCACGGTGAAATGAGCCTTTTGGAAGGCATCTGCATCCAGAGTGACAGACCTTTTCCCCATGATCCCAACACCTGAAAGCCTACCTTCATGCCATGAGCGAGGCACACCAATGAGCTTTTGTGGGTCCATATAACCCATGGCCCACTCCACTGCTTTGATGGTCTCGTAGCCACGAACAATGGCTCCCTCTGGAAATAACCGGTTATGTACCAAATGATTTCAGGAATCCATAGAACCTCTCATATGGAAACATCTGATGAAGGTAAGATAGGCCAAGGAACCAGATTTCCCTCGCGAGGTGTGCTGTTAGATGCAGCATGAGATCAAAGAATGATGGTGGGAAGGTAGCTTCAAGCAGGCATAAGGTCTCGAAATGCCTCCTCTCCAAGTCCAAATATTTTTTCCTCATCAATCACCTTATGTTCTATTGCATTGAAGAATAAACACAAGCTCGTGACCGCATCGCGAACAGTTCTGTCTTGATACCTCTAAGTGCAACAGGAAGAAGAGTTGTCATCAACACATCGCAATCATGAGATTTCATCAAGTTGAAATTCATTTTCATGTCCTTCATTGACACTAGCCTCTTGAAGTTTGATGAGTAGCCTGAAGGTACTTTCAAATCATGTAAAAACTGACATAATTCTTTTCTCTCTACCTTTGACAAGGTGGTTGCAGCAACGGGAAGGTTCGTCCCCATCTATGTTTCCTCTGCATAGAGCTCCGGCCTAATGCCCAGTTCTTTAAGATCCTCCCTTGCATTTTTATGATCTTTTCCTTTGGACTTCTGTTGTAGCAATGTTCCACAAGTAGTTTCACACATTCTTCTTGGCGTGTATGTTGTCAATCCAATGACGCACATCCAACATCGGCCAATACTCTAGCTCCCATAGAATTGATTTCTTGTTCCACATTCCTTCTTCTTCTTCACCATCTCATTTCTTTCTTTCGCCAAGGGTTTTTTCAGTCAGTTTGGGTAACTCCTCAATAGTTTTGATGTCCTTGACTTTCAAGTGGACCAGATCTCCAGTCACATGCAATGGCGCATTTCAATTCTCCATTTCCCCATTAAACTGACAATCCGTGGCCCGATATGGATGTTTCTTGCCGAGGAAACGACGGTGCCCCATAAATATGTATTTCTTTGTATGTCTTAGCCATACTACGCAAGTATCTTCCAAGCAATGTGGGCAAGCTGCACCTTTCCTTTTACTCTGGCCAAAGAGGTTGCGATGAGCTGGGTTGTCGTTGATGGTGGTGAACAATATGGCATGCATTGTGAACTCCTCACACTTGTACTCATCCCAAACCTCCGACACACCAGGCTTCCACAATATCTTCAAGTCATCAACTAGTGGCCTCAAGTAGACATCAATACGTTCGCTAGGTTGCTTTGGCCCGGAGACCAATATTATCAACATCATATATTTCTGTTTCTTGCATAGCCAGGGTGGAAGGTTGTACAACGACAGCACGACAGGCCAGGTGCTATGTGTTGAGCTCTGGTTACCAAATGGGTTCACGCCATCTGTGCTCATAGCAAACCGTATGCTCCTTGTGTCGTCAAACCATGGGAAGTGGTTATTAATGTTACCACATTGCGCTGCATCTGCGGGGTGCCTAAACTTGCCATCTTTCTTAAGCTCCTTTTCGGCCTTCGTCATGCCAATGCAAGAGTTGGGCCTCCTTTCGTGTTGCGAACCATCTTCTCAGCCGAGGAATGATGCAAAATACCATGCCACCCTCACAGGAGCCCCTCTGTTAGCCTTCTTCTTCTTCTTGCCTCTGATCTCGCGGGGCTCGTTTTCTCGTCATCAACATTATTATCATCTCCACCATCTTTTTTCCTCTTGTACCGATCATAGCCACACTTGGGGCACTTGTCAAGGTTTGCATAATCTCCACAGAACAATACACAAATGTTCTTGCATGTATGGATTTTTTCAACATCTATTCCCAGAGGACAGATTAGCTTCTTCACCTCATAGACAGACTTTTCTATTTGATTTCCTTCAGGTAGCATGTCTCTAAGCACATCTAATAGATGTTTGAAACTTTTGTTGCTCCAACCACGGTCTGCCTTAAGCTGCAGAAGTTTTCGATCACCAGAAAGGTGAGAGTACTTCTGGCAATCAGGATAGAGAGTTTTCTTTGAATCTTCAATGAACTGGTTCAGCCTCGCTAATTCAGAAGGTGTGTACACTCGTTGAAACTCAACATCCCGCAACATTTGATCAACATTGTGCACATGTTGCAACACCTCACCATCATCGAAGCCCCTAACTTCTTGATCTGTGATATCCTCAGGCCTCAGCATATTTGGTGGAAATAATGGTTAATTTTACTCAAAAAGTCCACTGTCATCAAGGTCTTCATCATGGTCGGTAGCATGGTGTCGCACTTCACCTTCATTTAGGCAGCCTGCTTAGAGTTCATTAAGGCCTTCCTCACCATGTTTATTCCAACACGTGTAATTTTTTGTGAAACCACATGTGACCAAATGATGAAAAATGATTTTCAGTTGTGCGAATTTCTTTTGGTTGAGACAATCTATACAGGGGCAAAGCATTGCCTGAACACCACGGTTTCTCATATCTGCCTCTGCTTGATTTAGAAAACCATTGACCCCGCTTAAGAAATTCTCCCAATCTTCTTGGGGCTGTCTGTACATCCAAGCCCGAGCAACAGACGCCATCTACATTCCATACACCAAATGAGCATAATTCATCACACAAAAATTAAAACTGATAATACACAAGAGGATTAGGACAGCTAAAGAATTTCAATAAAAGGGGGTAATTAATTTCCACCTTGATGAGGATTTTCTACGAGGCGAGCGCGGCCGTGAGGAGGTGGATCGGAGGTGGCGTCACGACCGCGGCGACAGCGCGGAGGACGGCGCGGTCGATGTCTGCTGGCCCCTTTCGTCGTCGCGCCTGCTGCAGCGCCGGCTTTCTGAGGAGAGAAGTTAAGCGTGATCCTCAGAGTGCGCACAGCTGGCGGTGGCGAACGGGACAGGCTGGCGGGGACATCTGAGCACACAGATAGAGCGTATGACCTTCTGAGGAGAGAGAGCGAGTGTTGTTGTCGGAAAGGAGTGGCCTTCTGCAGAGAGAGAGCGAGTGGTGTCGGAAGGAGAAGACATAGACGAGCAATAACAACATGCATCTCTGATGTGAGAAAAAAAGGCGACCCTGGGTGGCAATCAAAGGAGACGAGTCCTAAGACACGAGACACGTCCAATTGGGTCGCCAGCAAAGGTGACACATCCTACAAGCATGCGTCTCCAGTACAAAATTATCGGTAGCGGACTTTATAGCCCGTTACCAATACGGCAGCGATCAGCAATGGACTTAAGCAGCCCGTTACTGATAGGGCATTGATCGGTAACGGACTTTACAAGCCCATTACTGATAGGTTTAACATTTGTAACAGGCTCTATTTAACATCCGTTACAAAGAATTTATATAACGAGCATTTAAGAAGCCTGTTACCAGAAGTTCACATTGGTAACGGGCATTGTGGAGGGCAACCCCCAGGTCGTCCTGGCGCGCTTATAGGTAACGGGCACCAAACAACAACCATTACAGATGTGGGTGGATGTAACGGGCGTTAAGGACCCGTTACAAATGTTGCGTGACCTATTTGAGGTTTTCACGTAGTGCATGAAGTGTCATGAAGAGCTATGCCTAGCATCATATGGTCAAACTAAGGGTGGAGTTTCAAGAACAATCCTTTGTCGACATCTAAGCAGGTCACCTTCTCAACCGATCCCGAAGGGCTTCAAGATATGATGAACAAGGTGGTGCATTAGACAATGATTGATCAAGCTAAAGTCCTCGCCAACACCATCTAGAATTGTCTAACTGAGACACTCATGAAAGGAGCAGAAAGAGAATACCTAGGACCTACATACTTTCAACCAAATCGAACTCCTCTAGTGTTCCAAAAAGACCAATCGGCTTCTCTGCCGATTGATGATCCAACAGTAGGGGTTACACCGTCTCCACAGATCAATGCAACTGCTCTTGGTTCTTCATCGGATTCCTAGCCAATTCAGAATCAGAGTATTAGAGATAAGTCCAAAGATCCACCTATTATAATGCCAGTGGTCCAAACTCACTCAACACAGTCCAACGTCCAGGATCATATGTTCTCAGTGCAGAACCCTCATCAAAGATATCCCTCAATGAGAAATCAGGACGGAAAACTTGCAGGATGGGATTTGCCTCGCGATCATTTTGAGACTAATATCTCAAATTTCTTCGAGTCTCATCCTGAGGAAATTCCAAAAGTGAATTACCCGCAATCTTATCAAGCTATGTTTGGAGGTACTCCAGGGACTGTGCATATGACCAAGGAAGGAGTAGAGTTTGTCTACTTCAATCACGGGAGCAAAGCTTTTGAAAGAATTAAGCTCGGTCTACCTCATGCTCTTATGGTCATACCAACAGAAAGGAAAGCTCATGTTCAACCTCAGAAATCAGCTCAGCAGCTAATGCTAGGGATGCCTGTGCAGATAGCCCCACTACAACAGTCAACTTCAATGCCGCATGCCTTAACCTTAGTAATTCAGTTGCTCATACAAGATCGTCACCTCAGCAGCCGATCAGCCAAGGGATGACAGGGCAACTAACAACACCACAACAACAAGTGGATCCCATGTAAGTAATGCAGATGCTCCTAAATCAATTGGCTATCTTAGGCCAGTTGAATTTGCATCATCCATCTCCATCGACTGGTTAGCCGATCAGATAGACCCCACCTATCATAGGTCAGTCAAATACGCAAGGTTCTTCTGGAGCAAGGACATCGGTAGCACCAAATCTACAATCAAAGGCCTCAGAAGAACAACCTCCAAAGACTTCGTCAGCTGAAGTGCAAGGAATCAAACAAATATCTGCTGATTTGAAGTCTCACATAAAGCAGAAGTTGATTAACCACTTTTCAAGATATGCTGCAAAAGCAATATGGGATGAAACCTAAGCAGCAATCCTGCATGTACAGAACACCATATCCATCTGGCTATGATCAGATACCTTTCCCTCCAAGATTCAAAGTGCCAGACTTCACAAAGTTCTCTGGGCAAGATGATACATCCACAATGGAGCACATCACTCGATTCATCATATAATGTGGAGAGGCAAGGAATATCGCTCAGGATATGGTTGTTCTCTTCATCCCTATCAGGGTCAGCAATCTCATGGTTTACCTCATTGCCAGCTAACTCCATTATCAAATGGTCGGATCTGGAGCAGCAGTTCCACACTTATTTCTTCTCTGACATTCATGAGATGAAGATTACTGATCTGACAAGACTCAAGCAAAGGAATGATGAAACTATTGCTGGATTCGTTCAGAGATTCGGAGAAGTCAGAAACAAGTGCTATAGTCTGAACCTGGGAGACAAGCAACTGGCTGAGCTGGCATTCTAAGGTCTCTTGCCAACCATAGAGAAAAATATGCATCACATGACTCCAAAATTCTCCGCCAATTGGTTAGTCAAATGAGTTAGGAAACTGCAAAGTCCTATGAGCCTAGAAGGAACTTCCAAAAGAAGGTGTCTTATGTGGATTACTCTAACTCAGAAGATTAAGATAACATGATAGGGCTTGCAGAGTGGGTCAAAGGCAAGAAGAGAGTGTCATGTCCCTTTGCCAAAAAGGAACCAGAAAAATTCGGCTTTGATATCACTAAGGCTGATAAGATATTTGATTTGTTGCTTCAGCAAGGGCAGATCAAACTCTCCCAGTTCCATACCATACCATTTGCGGAAGAGCTGAAGAGAATGAAGTATTGCAAATGGTACAATGCAACATCGCACGACACTAATGATTGCAAGATCTTTAGACAACAGACCCAATCAGTTATTGAGCAAGGAAGGCTTAAGTTTGAAACCCCTACCAAAGGTGAAAAATTGATGAAGATTGACCAACACCCCTTCCCAACCAATATAGTTGAGGTGTCTAGCAAAGGCACGTCAAGTTGCTGGCATCTGAATCAGCTCAAAATAAAGGAGTCATTAATCCCAAGGTACAAGCAACCGCTGTCGATGTCAAAGGAAAAGGGTTGCTACTTGAAGAAAAAGACTTGAAGCCACGCCGACTTGTCACATCTCATATGCTTATCAACAAGTTCCAGCATCGGTAGGAGAAAGCAAAGAGAAGAGAAGAGTGGGCACGACACAATGAGGAACATTGGAGATGTCCATTCTCAAGTATTACTGGGATGAAGGGATCAAGCTGCCAACGACTGAAAATTGTCTAGAGTGCAATGGGGCTTACAACAATAGCAGCTCCTCAAAGAGGGTCTGCTTCAATGATAGAAGGCCTATGAGTGGGGATCACTATGAATTCAGCAACCAACGGATCCCAGTTCATCAACAGCTGGGGAGCAAAGCCAGGCGGAAAGGCCAACATTCATGATCGGCTAGGAGGCCGAGTCAATGAGGAGTCAAATGATCGGCTGGAAGAGATGGTTGATTCCTTGGTCCCTGATGAGGATATCATGTGTCGAGCTTCTAAATGTCGACGCACTTTGCAACTGAAGATGAAGGATCGAGCCAAACACACAGGCAGTCCAATCCTTAGTGGTATCCAGATGGCTGGACTAAATCTCGAAAAAGGAGAGTCCAGCGCCTACTCCAGCTAGAACAACAAGAAGCAACAGAGAGACACGTGCTGGACAAGAAGAAGGTTTGGTCTAAAGTATGGCGCCCAAAGCCTAAGGCCGATGATGGGAAGGATGATAGGCCACAAGTTGATGTAAACATGGTTGTCTTCCTGCCAAAAATGTTCATGGCTCCAGTTGATTCAGATGTGTCTGATGAAGAACTTGGCATGACTCAGCTAACGTTGGAACCTACACAACCCATCTTTGAGAAACCTGAAGATGAGAAAAGACAGCACTTGAAGACATTTTTTCTCAAAGGTTTTGTTAATGGGAAACCAGTCACCAGGATACTAGTAGATGGAGGAGCAGCAGTCAACCTGATACCATATACCATGCTGCGCAAGATTGGGAAGTCTGATGAAGATTTGACCCAGACTGACATGATGTTGGTGGACTTCGAAGGAAATGTTTCTCTAGCTCATGCTGCAGTCTATGTGGAGCTCCCCATCGGCTGTAAGACCCTTCCTTTGTCATTAAAGGGAGGGGATCTTATAATCTACTACCGGGTCGAGATTGGATACATGCCAACTATTGCATACCATCTACAATGCACCAATGCATCAGAGATTCAGTGGAGATAATTCAAGGAGAAACCTCCTTGACAGTGGCAGCTACATAAGCACAAGGATGGACTTATGATCAAGTGAGCTGCATATCTGGTAAAGTTTGGGTTACCAAGTATCTCAAAGTGTCTGATTTTGGACTAAAGTCGGTTCGAGAAGTTGGCTCTGATGACAAGATTTAATGGATCAGTTCATTGAAGATGAAGGGAAACTTGGGCATGGGTTCACATCGACTGATAAATTGGAGAAAATAGATCTTGGAGATGGAAGCAAACCGAGGCTGACATATATAAGTGCCAAGCTAGATGCAGAATACAAAAAAGAACTAATTGCATTGTTAAAAGAATTCAAGGATTGTTTTGCCTGGGAATATTATGAGATGCTTGGCTTAGATCGATACATTGTTGAGCATTGATTACCTATTAAACTAGGGTATCAACCCTTCTAGTAACACCCCAGGTAGTGTAATTCAAAGATTTATCCTGATATAAAAAGTTGAGATAACAAAGTTACTTGAAGCTGGTTTCATTCGGCAATGTCGGTATGCTGAATGGATTTCTAATATAGTTCATGTCTACAAGAAGAATAGCAAACTATGTGTGTGCATTGATTTCAGGGACTTAAACAAAGTGACACTAATGGACGTATATGCAATGCTAGTAGCTGATACATTGCTCAACGCTGCTGCAGGGCACAACATCAGCTTTATGGATGGTAACGCTGGATACAATCAAATATTCATGGCCATAGAGGATATTGCAAAATCTTCTTTCAAGTGCCCTGGCCACGTTGGATTGTATGAGTGGATTATCATGACCTTTGGGTTGAAGAACACTGGTGCCACATATCAAAGAGCCATGAATTACATGTTGACGGTTCAAAACCGTGCTCAAGTTCACCGCAGGCCTATGGGTGACTTGGTGCCTTTTTCACCAAGGAGGGTCCTCCCTAGATTTGTCAATCCAAGGATCGGAAGCAGTGGCGAAGCTAACTGTAAATTCATGGTGGTGCATGGCCAAGAAAAATACATACTTTGATAGCAAATATATAGTGGAAATTTAACTAGCTAGTGGTATTTTTTTTACCCTGGTGCCAGTGCACCACGCACAGTGAACGTGGTGTCGCCCCTGATCGGAAGCAAACCACTAAGGTTCTCTATCTAACCTACCGGTCTAACCCTATGTGAAGTATTGATTGCATAAAGGTAACATACAAACACGAAGGGATGTATGGATCACATCCACCTAGCCATAAAGGTAAGCATCAAAAGGTAAGCCTAGACTATCGTCTTCTTGTTGACATTCCTGACAAGGTGACAAACCAATCTAAACCAATATTATGATAAGGATTACACTCGATATGGAGTAACCCGATATGGAGTGGTCCGATACACGTTCACTCGCTGCTTTCTCCTCCACCGTACTGTCACTACGCAAGGATATTCATCACCGAGCAACAACCTAGGTCCGTGCACTACTACGGTGTATCCGCAAGACAAGACTAATCACCATGATTTGATCTAGTCCTAATAAAGTCATATGGTAGCTACACATATGAATAAGCATAACTCGTAGTAGATCAAAGTATGACAAGATATGGTTACATCACCGAATGTTGAAGGTACAAGCGACTTGACGAATTCAAGTCGCGGCTCCGGAACTCCACCATGGCTTCACCACGCAGGGCCAACCATGGTGGCTAGGGCATGGCCTAAGCCATCTCCTAGGCAACTCAAGGACTCGCGGCGGTCGTCGGCTTCCTCCCGTTGCTTCTCTTTCGTCTTGGCGACTATCTGATGAATGGATGGATGTGGCGGTCGGCGGAGGCAGAGGCAATAAATAGATAAACACCTAGGGCAAAAGGGGGTCGTGAACCGGGCCCGAAATAGGCTGGGCCGGCTGGCCTGGGCCGACCGACCCAGGCCCATTTTTGCTCGGTTCGTCCCCGTCTCGCTCCCCGATGCTTCTCGGTCAATTGGTGACTTGCTCCCTTATGCATGTGGGCCCTTGACATCGTCTTTTCCACGGTTTAGACAGAGCTCCTTGTCGCGCAAGCTTCAGCATCTTCTGTCCAGGTCCCTGGAGTTTTCCGGCTTCTTACTTTGGTCCCTGGCCCCTTTGGAGTCATGTTCATGAGGTGTCTTGACTTGTGTCGGGCTTCATGATCTTCTCTTGAAGTGCTTGATGAACTTATCCCGAAAGTCTCCTCTTTAACGTTAATTTCCTGCGTAAACAACAAACTCCAAAATCGACATGTGGGAGTGAACTTGATACCTCCAGGGGTTTAGTACCATTGGTTAGAATATCAAATACGTGCAAATGTTGACGGTAAACTCATAGCTAGGTGTACCAAAATCGACCGTCAACATTACATATTCCATGAACTCATTGGCAAGATAGTAGAGATATACATTGATGATGTGGTTGTCAAGTCAAAGAGCTACAAGGAGCATCTGGCCGACCTAAGAAAAACATTGGAGTGCACCAGGAAGCAAGGTTTAAAGATGAATCCCAACAAATGTGCTTTCGGTATTTCAGCTGGTCAATTCCTAGGTTTCTTGATACATGAAAGGGGAATCGATGTTGGTCAGAAGTCAATCAGTGTGATTGACAAAATAGAGGTACCATCCAACAAGGAGCTTCAGTCGTTGATCGGCAAGATCAATTTTATCAGAAGATTTATATCTAACCTGTCTGAAAGGATTCAGTTGTTTACACCTCTATTGAAGCTAAACGACGATCAGAAATTTGTTGTATGGGGCGAGGAACAACATAAGGCTTTAGATAACATCAAGCAATACTTGAAATCTCTTCCTGTCCTAATGCATCCTCAAGATAAAAAGTTGTTTAAATTATATTTATCGGCTAGTGAGCGGGCTATTGGATCGGAGGAAAAGAAAAAAAGCGAGTCATATATTTCGTAAGTAGAAGACTCTTGGATGCAGAAACAAGATACTCGACGGTGGAAAGATTATGCTTATGCTTATATTTCTCATGCACAAAGTTGAGACCTTACCTACTAACTGGTGAGTGTATTGTGGTTTGAAAGATGATGTAGTCAAATATATGTTGTCATTACCAATCTTGAAGGGCAGGATTGGGAAGTGGATCTTAGCTTTGTCAGAATTTGACTTGACCTATCAATCAGCCAAAGCAATCAAAGGACAAGTAATGCCCGACCTGGTAACTCAGCATTGTGGAGCTGAAGTTGCAGATGTTGAATCCGTTCCATGGACTATGTTCTTTGATGGATCATCTTGTGGAGTAGGGGTGGGATTGGGATTGTCCTTATTTCACCTCAAGGAGCAAGTTATGAATTTTCCATCCCAATCGAGAAAACTTCAACCAACAATCAGGCCGAGTACTAGGCAGTATTAAAAGGGATAAAACTACTATGAGAAGTTAATAATGAAGCTATTGAGATATTTGGAGATTCCCAACTCGTGATAAATCAATTGGCGGGAGAATATGAATGCAAAGATGACATATGGAGGACTTATCATGAAGAGTGTCTTAAATTACTTAGAGATTTCAAGATAGTAAAACTCGAGCATATCCTTAAATGTCACAACAGTGAAGCAAATCAGCTGGCTCAAGGAGCGTCGGGTTATCGACCGATCATAGCTGTGGAGCTATCAACCAGGGATTGGAGGAAGCAAATAATGGATTATCTAAAAGATCCATCCAATAAGGTTGATAAATAATTAAGATACAGAGCCATTAAATATGTTTTATTAGAAGACGAGTTATACTACTGCAATATTGACGGAGTTTTGCTCAAGTGTCTTGGTGAAGAGGAGGCTAAAACCTTAATGGGAGAAATTCATGAGGGAGTATGTGGAGCCCATCAATCGGCATTCAAGATGAGGTGGATGATCAGAAATAACAAATATTATTGGCCGACGATATTGGAAGATTGCTTCAAATACTACAAGGGATGCCATGAGTGTCAAAAATTTGGAAGCATTCAAAAAGTTCCAGCATCAGTAATGAACCCAATAATCAAGCCATGGCCGTTTAGGGGTTGGGAAATTGATCTGATTAGACAAATATATCCACCATCAAACAAAGGTTATAAATTTGTATTGGTGGCTACATATTACGTCACAAAGTGGGTTGAAGCTATCCCAATCAACTGTGACATTCGACAATATGATTGATTTTGTTAAAGAACATATCGTCTATCGGTTTGTTATACCCCAGACCATCACGATCGATCAAGGGAGTCAATTCACTTCAGGAGAATGAGCCGGAGGATCGGTGGATAGTTGCTCCCTGGTGTGATGAGTGATTGACAACGTGGTACGTACTGACTCTTGGCCGAGTATTGCAGGTGTAGGTTGCGATTTGATTTGCGTGGTGCAGGTGAAGAACAAGCGCGAAAGGTCTATGCTTGTGTGGCCTCCTAGGAGACAAGTAGGCTGGGTTCGAGGGACCCAGTGGCCGGCGGGATCAAGTGCGGGTCGCACGGTGGGAAGAAAAGCAAGATGTCAACCGGTGTAGGGTAGCGGCTTACAACCAGAATCTGCACGCGGGGTTTGGTTGGTTTACTCCACAAAACCAACACCGAGCCAGGACGACTGTGGCGGCCAAGTCATGAGTGGGATTGCCGTGGAGGCTGCACTAAGTCTGAGGGGTTTGCGGCGGTTCACAACAAAACCGTCGAGTTCCTTGGTTGAGCCACAAAGCCAAGACTAGAAGCTCGTCAGGCGAAGATGGGATCCGAGTGCGCCGAGTGACTTCAAAGCAGAGGACACGTGTCGGGATCGTAAGGCTTGCATCGAGGCTAAGTGAGGTGCGATCGTCAGGCATACGTTCGATGGTGCCACAACGAGAATTACCAAAGTGCCCTTCGTGGGTGGGTATCCTAGTATTATGTAATAGTGGTAGTTTCGTCTTCCGATTGCCTCCAAATAAACTTAGAGGAGAGAGGATGCCAGCCATCTCTTGGAACCCTAGCTCATTTACTTTCTTATGTTCCATTCCTATTTTCCTTAGGATTTTCTATAGGACGAGAGCTTCACGGTGAGACCGAGAGAGGGATGAATGTTGAGGAGGCAATTGTATGAATCTTTCATGGTATGTATAGAAGGTTCGGCGTGATTCCTCAGGTGTTCTTGTTGCTCCTCCTATTTCTCTTTTCGGTGATTTTCGGTACTTGGGATTTTCGTGGGAAGGATTTGGAGGTGTTTCTTTGCGGGATTTGTTTTGGGAATCACACATGAGGTTGGTGTGTCTCTTTTCTTGGTGATCTTGCACCTCAAATCCTGTAGGAAGGCCTTCAATTTCGGTGGTTTTCGAGTTCTTTGTGTTCTTGAAGTAGAGGCACGGGATTTGCAATTCCGGGAGTTATAAGGAGTTAGAGGCTGAAAATTTTGGGGCATATATTCCCTTTGGGGTGCTCATCATCTCCCCAAAGTTTTGTCTCAATACTCCAAGTGGTTTGGGAGATCCATCGATCGAAAGTTTGCGGCTGTTTCGCGGGCTGGTGTCTAGAGGCTGTCGGCACTTCCAACCTGACACAAGAAGTACCGATAACCTGATTTTTGGTTGACAAAGAGCCCTTATCTGTAGTACCGACCTTGGGCCGGAAGTTCCAATAATCAGAAGTTCTGACCCTGAGCCGGAAGTACTGATAACGAGTTTTTGACAGACAGAGAGCCTTTATCGGTAGTTCCGACCAAGGGCAAGAAGTTTTGACAAAACCTGCTATAGGTTGTCCTAAGCTCATCCTTTTCTCGGTTCCTTTTAAGCTTGCTTACTCTTGTTCCTAATGTTGTCCTAACCTGTTCCTAGGGTCAGTAGGTCCATTGTGACTACGTGATGTTGGTAAGTTTGTGCGGGATTCTTTAGAAGTGATTTTGGGGTATAGGCTGAGTTCTTGGAGAAGAATTTTTATCGCCTCCCATTCACTGCCCCCTCTCCAGTCGCTAATCCGGTCCTTCACAATCATCTCTAATCCAAACACACCATAACACACTGGAAACACCAAATTATTCCCACTAATAGTTGTAGCAGGATGCAGGTTGAACCTTCCATTTCCTAGTCAAACGTGTCGAGTCCACACCAAGAAAAGGTCTGCAACCATTCAGAAGACCATCAACGCAAGCTTTCAGGGCAACACACATTCTGGTAAATCTCTTCTTCTTCACAACTTTCTCATATTCAATGTCTACCAAACTACCTGAATTGGTCTTCTCTACCTCAACTTTGAATCTGAAAGCATGCTGAAAACTGTCATCCCACCTCCCTCTTAGTTGCTCCAAAGCCTTTTCTTTTCCATCCCACACTTTCCAATATGTCAGGTTCAAGTGATACTACTCTTCTAGCCTTTTCTGCAATGTTGTAGCCCCAATTTTCTGGTCCTTTGCAAGCCACTCAAGAACCCTCTCCTTGACCCGATGATTTGTTGCCATGCAGTTCTTCTCAACTCTTCCTATCCCTAGACAAGTTTGTTCATATGGTATCTTCTTTATCTGCATCAGTCAAAACATAATACATTAAATGAGTAAAAATGGGTCAAAAAGTCATCACACAAAAAATCATTACAACAAATTGAAAAATCAGAATAAATATGTGCCATGTCCTACCATCCTGTAGATGTGAAGCATGTATCCGCCACTTGCACAGTTTAGATTTGCAATAGGCTTTCTACCTTGTCGAATCAGAATAGGGAGCTGCAATTTCATATTCACATTTATTGCATATTGTCTAATATCTTTCTTAAAACTATAACCATCAACAAAAGTTATACCAACTTCTATTCTTGGGTTCCCTAAGTCAGTTGCATGGACCAATTTGTCGCAACCCCTTTCATCATCCACAAATAATTCATCGTCCAAAGCAACACAGTCTGCACCATCATCAGGTTTAGATTCAGAAGAATCATATATTGGATCCTTATCATCCAAACCAACATATTCACCTTTAAAGAAAACCCGACGCCTCGCGTCGCTCTCGTGTGAGCGGCGCAAGGCAGCCAAACCCTAGCACTGTCACCGCCCCTCCTCCTGCCTCCTTCCCCGTCGCGTCGCCGCCTGAGGGTGCCTACGGAAGTCCGTGAGGCCCCGATAAAGGCAGCGACGAGACTCTCTTCCCCCTATATAGATGCTCAGCGGCGGGCGCGACTGCCTAAGCACCCGAGGGCCTCATCGGCGGCGGGGGCCTCCCCGGCAGCGACGGCGGCGGGAGGCCATGGATCCGATCGGCCCCGGCCAGATCTGGTGGCCCGCACGAAAGGGGTGCGTTTGTGATGCGGACATGGCAACCATGCTTATGTCCATATGTGGTGCATTGATTGGAGAAGATGGAGTCCAGCAAGGTTTTCCAAGTCAAGAAGGAGGTCCAAGGTTGATCCGGTTAGAGTCCCCGAGGTGGAGGCCAAAAGCAATTCAAGTTCGAGCCCAGTTTGGAGTCCAGGAGTAGTGCGCAATAAAACGGACGCCCAGGTCGCATACGGAGTCGATTTCAGACGTTCTATATATGGTTGGAAGCACAATTTCATAGAGCTTCCAATGGCACCGGTCTCATGCCAAAATTCGTCCAACGAGAATCTTCGAAACAAATTGACGTTCAGAATCTGCCAAGGTGCTGCGTCGCCAGTTTGATGGGCCTTAGCCCAAGTTGGGGGCGCCCCACCCCTGGTCGCCTCCAACCCTAGGACGCCCCTTCTCTTATTTATTTAGTAGCCACCGCCTTAGAAACTTGAGTTTGATTTATTTGTTAGCCTTAGCTACAACTGAACAGCCGCCATCGTGTCGCCGTCGTGTAATTCATACTCCACCTTCGATTGATATTAAGATTGCTCGCCTCAGATTCTTATTCGTTCTTCGATTGCATACAGGAATTGATCTTCGTGATCAGGCTGATCTTGCGCCGGCAAGGTTGGTAACCATTGGGAGTTGGTTCAGCGATTGCATTGGCGCTTCGGGCTTGCTCGTCGTAGTCGGATCGTGAGAGTCAACAACCATAAAATCGGATTTATCCCCACTCACCGAAAGATCGGGCACTCCCCCCTCTATCAAGTGGTATCAGCTTTCCAGGTTTATCAGTGAGTTTATCGAGTGTTTTTAATTCCTATAGTCCACAAAAACCAATAAAAAATTGTTTAGGTTAGATCTTTGTCCCAGCAACCCATTTTAGCCTTGCACGTTCATTCAATAATTTGCTTTGTTGAGTTTGTGTGCTTGCTCGTTCAATTATTGCTGGTCACTTGTGTTCTCTCCTTGTTTTCTTGTTTTTCTTCCAAACCCTAGTTTCATCACTGCCGCTTCGTTCCGCAATTTTTTCCCACCCCCACACGCCGTCCTTCTCTAGCACCAAATCCTAGCGTCGTGAGTCCCTGGGGTCACGACTAGCCCCGGCAGTGCGCATCAGCTCCCTCACTTTGGTTTTTTTCATGCTTCTTGTGTTTTGTGTTTCGGTCAGTTATTAAAAAAGGCAAAAAAAGAAAGAGAAAACTGGCAAGGGACCTACCGTGTTGTTCCTTCACGCCGATCCGGACTCTACCGAGGCGTGCGCGCTGATCTTAATTTTTTTCGTTCCTTGGGTCGCGACCTACCCTGACCCCCTGGCACCGAACTGGGACACACCCCCTACGATTGTCCCTCCCTGCTGGATTGCCAAGTTAAAAGAAAAAAGAACGTTATCAAAACAAAAAAAAAGAAAAGGATAGCAAAAAAAGGGAAAGGCAACAATAAAATAAAAAGAAAGGGATAGTCCAACCGTGAGGAGGGCAGCAATACGGTTCGGTGGGTCTAGTGATTTTTTTTTCTCCCTGACAGCGCTACACCTTTTTTTTCGTTTTCCCCTCCCTACTATTCTCCGCTTTTGCACTCGTTTCCAACAACTATTTGTTCGTGTTTAGCACTATAATTCAACTTCGCATTATTGTTTGATTGTGCTAATCCTTCAATTGAGTGCAACCTTCCCAAAACTTCACAAAGTTCTACACCGACCAGGTTTCGTTTCGCAAGGCAATCGCTCTTCCAATCTTTCGCAGGTTGCACTGGTTGGTTGCAGTTCGGCCCTGTGTGCTTGGTAAGAACGGATAAGAATTTGATAACATCACTAGTTTGAGCGCCTTTGTGAGAAAATACACCCCTGTTTTGTCGTAGATTTTGTTTTTGTGTTTGCGCTAACAATGGCAGGCGATGACAAGAGGGATGACCAGCTAGAGGCCACTAAGACCAACCTCGACACCATTGTGTCACACCTCGATGCAATGAAAACATTGATCACAAGTTTACAGAAGGAGATGGATGCTGGAGACTTTAGTGGACGCGCCCGTCGTGCGTGCAACAATGGTGGTAATGATTCTTTTGCTAAGCTTCCATTTAAAATTCCATCTTATAATGGAAAATATGATCCTGCTGCATATCTTGATTGGGAATTAGAGGTTGAACAACATTTTTCATGCCATGATATTCCTGCAAGTGCACAAGTTAAGACTGCTATTAGCGCATTTACTGCTTTAGCTTTTATTTTGGTGGCATCATGAATATAACCAAAAACACCCCACCACCTGGGCTGAATTAAAAGCTGCTATGCGACGTAGATTTGTGCCTTCATATTATGCTCGCAAAGCTAAACGTGAAGTGCAGGGACGCCGCTCGACGACCAATACTAATCATCTTGCAGGACACAGCTCGACACCCAGTTCAGCGTCCGTTTTTCTTGCACCATCCATGTCCACACCTACATCCCACGTGAGGGCTGAGTTGAAGGTGATTCCACATCAGGATGCTCACCACCAACAAGCGGACACAGACAACATGAAAGAAAATGAGGAGCTTAAATCCTCATGTGCTAATTCTGAACCATCACTTCACAATGCACCTAATACTCCTACTGAGAACATAGGTAATGTCCATGGTGCTACACTCACGGAAGGTGAGAATTGTGTTAATGTGCTGCATTTTTCCACAAATCATGCTTTAGTTGAGCAAATAATTGTGGAACCATCTCTTGATTTATCTTTGTCACATGGTGATTTGTTTGATGTTTCTTGTGTTAAAGATGAATTATGTGCTACTACTTCTGTTTTACATGCTAGTGCTGAAAATAAACTTGTTATGCATGTTGCTAGTCAAAGTGATGAGCTCCATTTGTTGTCTTCTTTACATACCTTGGGTTACATCGAATTCGATGATTTGTGTAATCTAGATTTTTTAGAAGAGAGAATTTTTGCACATGCTGATTTGCCATGGTTATCTAGACATTCATATCATGTTATTGGCAAATATAACAACAAAAGACAATATATGGTACATCGCATTTACATTTGTACAAACCTGAATTCTCCTTTTGTTGTGCAAGATTGTGATCGATCAGAGGGAAACCATCATACAACCACTTTTCCATGTTCCTCTCGTAGTTTTGTTTTCAATAAAACGGTTGATTTCCAAGAAGGGGAGCATTATTGGTTCCTGCCATCTATTCGTGCATTGTCGTTTCTTGGTACTAATCTTTTGCAGGATAGTGTTGCCAAACATTTTGTGTCGTCCGCTCACGATGCTTACATGCTCGCTAAATTTTCTATGCAAGATGACATATTCACCAATCGGAAACATGCTGACATTCCTCCTCACAATAATTTTGATTTCCTTTGTTTTCGAAACCCCGTTCTCTCTTGTGTTGTGCAGGATCGGTTCCAAGTACAATCGACGCCGATGACGGCTTTTCGTCAAGAAGGGGAGGATGATGCGGACATGGCAACCATGCTTATGTCCATGCGTGGTGCATGGATTGGAGAAGATGGAGTCCATCAAGGTTTTACAAGTCAAGAAGGAGGTCCAAGGTTGATCTGGTTCGAGTCCCCGAGGTGGAGGCCAAAAGCAATTCAAGTTCGAGCTCAGTTCGGAGTCCAGGAGCAGTGCGCAATAAAACGGATGCCCAGGTCGCATACGGAGTCGGTTTTGGACGTTCTATATATGGTTGGAAGCACAATTTCATAGAGCTTCCAATGGCACCGGTCTCATGCCAAAATTCATCCTGAGTCAACGGGAATCTTCGAAACAAGTTGACGTCCAGAATCTGCCAAGGTGCTGCGTCGCCAGTTTGATGGGCCTTAGGCCCAAGTTGGGGGCGCCCCACCCCTGGTCGCCCCTTCTCTTATGTACTTAGTAGCCGTCGCCTTAGAAACTTGAGTTTGATTTATTTGTTAGCCTTAGCTACAACCGAACAACCACCATCGTGCCGCCGTCGTGTAATTCATACTCCACCTTCGAGTGATATTAAGATTGCTCGCCTCAGATTCTTGTTCGTTCTTCGATTGCGTACAGGAATTGATCTTCGTGATCAGGCTGATCTTGCACCGGCAAGGTTGGTAACCATTGGGAGTTGGTTCAGCGATTGCATTGGCGCTTCGGGCTTGCTCGTCGTAGTCAGATCGTGAGGGTCAACAACCACCAAACCGGATTTATCTCCACTCACTGAAAGATCGGGCACTCCCCCTCTATCATTTTGCCCTGTGTGTGGTGCAGAAGGGGCGGAGGATGACGGCAATGGAGGACGGCGACCTGCGGTTGCCTCGGGCGGTGGCAAGCTTCGGCCTCAGACGGCAGCACCGCCGCGGTCGGCGGCGGCCACGGACCGCTTGGCTGTGGTTGGCCGTGGCCAGACGTGGTCTGGCTGGCCTGGCCAGGGCCGGTTGTGGCTGGCCGCGTCTTGGCCGTGGCTGGCTATGGCTAGCTGGCGGTTTCTCTTTCTTCGTCAACACTACCAGTCTGGTGCCGCCTTGGTAGTGGGGCTAGAGGGGCTAGTTGGTGCTTGTTGCGGCATCGAGGTGGTGCTTCGGGTTGCACCAGGCCTCTTCCGGTGGTGGTGTTGTGGAGGAGATGGGGAGTGGGCTACTACCATGACCATGAGTGCGGCAGGCGTGGTGCTTTTTTCGGGCGAAAGTCTTCACCGGTTGCCGGTGGGCATGATGGCGGCACCTTTGGATCGTCGGTCTTCTCGCTGGTGCATCATAGTGAGGCACCGTGCTCTTGTCGTGTGGGGCTCTTAGGGTGAAGACCTTATCCATCTAGACGTGCGGTGGTGGCGCCTCGGCGTCATGACCTTCTTGGAGGCGTCAAAGTTGGAGTCCTACCGTTTGTGCTATTGGTGGTGGTGGCTGGCTGGAAGGTGCTGCGGAGTGTGCGCTTGGTCTGAGTTGCTGTCAGGGTGTAGGGGGTCTATGGAGTTAGAATGTTTGAGCTGTCATGCAAGGTGCAGTGGTGATCTTGGTGACAGTTGGGCGGAGGAGGTGCTCTCATTGCAATCTATGATATCTGAGTCCTTGGCAGAGGAGTGTGAGACGGTGGATGTGGCGAGGCCCCCATGCAAAGTGGCGAGGATCAGTGGTTGCCATGGTACTGAGATGGGAGTATGTGTTGAGGTTTCTCTGGATCTGAGGCATCAACGGTCGTGTATGTGTAGCTTGAGTGTGACAGTACCATGGTGGAGGAGCTCAAGGGGGCGTTTGAGCCTGCAGCGGGTTCTGCCTCGGCGTGTCACAGCGTTGGTGACGACAGCGCAGGTGTCGGCGGCTTGTTTCAGTCTTCTCTCCCATGTGGTTGAGGATGGTGGTGTGTTGTGGCGGGTGCTTTTTTTTTTTCTATTTTGGTGTTTGTTCATGTGGTGGTGTCTGCTTCGGCTTTGTGTACGAATGTTGTTTCTTCTTATATGACATAGCAGTGGTCCTGCTTTAATTTTAAAAAAACCCAACATATTCTACATCATCATCATCCACCCAAGGTACTTCAGTGTTACTTTGAAATTGCTCTACAAGGGGTGAGGCAAGGTCAAGTTGAGGTGGTTCATCGAATGGAGATTGTGCATCAGATGGAGGTGAGGCAAAGTCAAGATCGATACTTCCATGTAACACTCAAGGCATGTTCTCTCACCGCTCAATATCATGCATGAGATCTGAATCATCCTTTCTCGTTACACACACTTGCACTGAGAGCCTCCTTACCTTCCAATACATATCAATTGCGTGAAGCAATTTTCGATCAGAACTAATCTCTTCATATCTACGACTTAAATTATCCTAATAAGCGACACACAATTTGTGCTTAGAGCCTAGTTTTATTTATGAAGCAATGTCAAGTAGAAAATCATTCCAATTTGTGCTATCTCTGTATAGGACATTAGGAATGTTACATGCCTCGCAATATTCACGCCCACCAACATTAGTAATTTTGACATAAGCCCCAACACGCATAGCAAGCCTGTAAGACGAATTGGGATCCATCATACACATACTGGGGACACAAAGAGAAGCAGGAATGAACAGACAAACCAATTTACTTGGACAAATTGACCCTACAATTAGCTTTTGCCCTAACCCTAGGTGAAAAGAGACAAAAATCGTACCCGTCGGGAAGCCATGAAAGATTAGTGTGGTCCTCAAGGAAAATCTCGTTGAAGTACTATCTGCTTCTCCTCCTCAAGGAGCGGGCGCCCCCCGCACTACCATGGACTCCCACCTCTGTCGTGCCTAGCCGGCGTCACCGAGAGGAACGGGCGGCCCTAGGCCAAATCGGAGAGGAGTAGAGCGATTCGCGGGAGGGAGCGAGCCCCGCCGACAAGGGCGACGGAGAGCCACCAGGGAGGCTCGCCCAGGGAGGGAGTCTTGCGTGGGGAGGAGGCTGGAGGGCCACGTCGCGAACTCGCAAGACAGAGCATGCAAGTAGATTCGACCCGAGGGAGAGGAGATAGGAGAGGAATCGGAGAGGAGCGGAGGGATTCGCGGGAGGGAGCCGTCGCCCGCCGACAAGGGCGACGGAGAGCCACTAGGCAGGCTCGACCAGGGAGGGAGTGTTGCGTGGGGGAGGAGGCTGGAGGGCCACGTCGCGAACTCGCGAGACAGAGCATGCAAGTAGATTTGACCCGAGGGAGAGGAGATAGGAGAGGTAAGGGTATTTCAGTCATTTCGGGTGTCATTGAATTAAAATTGATTACAATAGTAGATGTGGTGTCCTGGATTTAATTGCCACCAAATGTGAGTGTTACACCAAAGTCATTAATGGGGGTGTTTGAATCCATGAGCTATTTTTTAGCCCATCCCTTTTTAGCCTAAATAGCTCAAATAGCAACCAAACAGGTGGGCTATTTTAGAGCTATTTGCAACTAGCTCACCCAAAATAATTATCCCCAAAATACATGCTAATTGGGCTATTTTTTCTAAGGGCAAGGGGGAGAGAGGGGTAAGAGAGAGGGGTAAGAGAGAGGGGTAAGGTCACAAATAGCTCAAATAGCCCTAAGATCCAAACAACTCAAGGGCTATTTCATTATAAAGCTATTTTCTTAAGCTAAACTTTAGCTCTCAAAATAGCTCTAGGCTATTTCTCCAAACATGCCCAATGTTTAGTGTCCTAAATGTTAGTGTGTTACACCAAAGTGATGAATGTTTAGTGTGAGTCAAGTTTTTTTAAGTGTCTTGTACGAAACTCCCCCCGATAAAAGCCTCCCTAAACTAGCCAAAGACCTCGCTTCTTCCCTCTCCCTCCCTGTCTCTCTCTCGATTCCCCCCGCTCCGGAGAATTTTGTGGAAGAAGCGCTAGAGCTAGGTAGGGTTCAGGGGATTCGGGTCCGGGACGAGCAGGATGAGCATCGTGCCCAAGGATACGATCGAGGTCATCGCCCAGAGCGTCGGAATCCCCAGCCTCGGCGCCGACGTCGCCGCCGCGCTCGCCCCCGACGTCGAGTACCGCCTCCGCGAGATCATGCAGGTCAGGTCCCGTGCGCTTGTCTAGGATTTGGTTTTATCGGCGCTGCTTTATGAATTGGCGGTCGATTTCCTCTCCTGGGCCCTAGGAATGTGCTTGGATTTGTTAGCAGTGCGCTGAATTTTGGGGGTGGGGAGGAGTAATCGATTTTGTGCCTTTTTGTTTGCTTACATGTTGCAATTGAGCTATGTGCCGGGTCGTGCGCTTTGGCCTAGCGAATGCAGTGTGCGCCCTTTCGTTTTCAGGATGCGTACTTATCTTATGGGTTGGAAATGCTCAGTTATCCGTAATTCCACAATAAGTGGCATGGTGTAGGCAGGCGGCAGGCCCGTACCTACGTAAGTTTAGGAAGCCCTGGTGCAAACTGCAAACACAGACTGTTGGCCCGATGTTTCTAAGATGCAAATAAGAAAAAAAAAATAGTTATACTTTACAATGTAATTACCTAACCATTACTGTCTCACAGGCTCACACTAAGTCGCAATTTCATTAAATGCACATTGCATCTGCATCAGCCTCGAGCCGTAGTTGTCAATGGAAGGTGAGGTATAATTACTGTAGACTCTTTTCCCGTAAATGTCTGATTTGATCGTGTGGGCAGTGAGGTATTGGGCTTGATGTGGAAAATATTGGATTGTAACATGATTTTTGGGCTAATTATTACTAAGGAATTAGGATGGCCTGGCATGGTCATGCCTCTTGCGCCATGTAATGTAATGTACGGGCCTGGGTGTAGTGAAAAAGGATAATGTGGTTTGCTGTTGGTTCTCTAAATTGCCTATAATCGACTGATTGTCACTGCTTATCCTGCTACTTACACACCATTTATGATTTGGTCAATTGATCTTGAATTTTGCGGGCAGCATGATGGGAGAAACCTGCTAAGTGAGGCACTGTCCTTTTTTTTTCTGGTTGGTACAACTGGTGCATACCACACTAATTTATCCTTTGTTCAGTATTTGCACTTTCTCATTTTCTTTGGGTTAGGTACCATGGACATGTTTATCCTTCTGCTACAGAAAAGTTGTTTTATTTTCTTTCATGTGATAATTCAATCTATGCTGCATCTATAGTAGAGTGCATAGCATTCTTTCCCTTCAGGGAATTACAGCTTAGAGCAACTCCAAGAGACTAGCTATCTTGGCTTAACTAGCTAAAAAATGGAAAATTTGTCTAAAAACTCAATCCAACATATTAGCTAAACTTGCCCTCGCTATCCTCTGTTAGCTAAATCGGGGGCTTCACTAGCCATCTTTGGCTAGCCAATCCCGCTAGCTATCCCCTCGTACATGAGTATGGCAGGCGGGACCCAGTAGCGGTGGAGCATATGGAGAGTTGATTTTAGCTAGTCTGTTGGATTTCATCAACTTTTTTGCTAGCTATTTCATTTTACATACTAGCCAAATCATGGTTTTAGCTAGTTGTTTTTAGAGAAGCTCTTGGAGTTGCTCTTAGTTGGCTATCAGGATTTTGTCGAAGTTCTAGTGGGGGGATGTATTAGGATACGTGAACAGTATAATTTGCCCCCTCTTTGGGCTGCCCACCTGGACTGGATAGGCCCTCTAGGTCCATAACAGGATGAGATAGAACCCATTTGCCAGAATTTCATTTGCTAGTGGTTTTTATAATTCACTACTTTGTTGATGCCATCTGTGGCCGTTCTGTCAGCTATGCTAATTTTGTAATTACATAAATCTGTAGAACCTTTCGTCTCATATAAGCACTCAAAAGAATATCTGTGCCATTTTCTCCTTGGGATTATGATGATCTCATATTGTGTTGTGCTGCTGCAGGAGTCCATTAAATGTATGCGGCATGCGAAACGGACAATTCTGACTGCAGATGATGTTGACAGTGCTCTCAGTCTCAGGAATGTTGAGGTGAATCATCTTCCTTGGATAAAATTTCAGCATAATAGTAATGTTGGTTAAGTCAACTATGTATTATATGCCATATACTGCTGACTTAGTAGCAAATGAATCATCTTCCTTGGATAAAATTTCAGCATAATAGTAATGTTGGTGAAGTCAACTATGTATTACATGCCATATACTGCTGACTTAGTAGCAAATGAATTTAGTATATTTTTTCTTGCTGTTTTTCTGATTCAGATCCAGTAAATTTTAAAAGTGTGACTACAATTAAGATGCTGTAGAGATTGAGAATTGTATTTCTGGTATCTGGTAGCTAAAATGATATTAAACATTAAGAGCAGAATAAACAGTTTCCAGCCTACAACTTCTATTCCATATTTGTTAGCTCAAAATTCCATTTCAGCAGCCCTGAGGGGTAAAATGACTAGTCTTGTACTGTATCACTGTTACATTTATTGAAACAAGAGTTGTAATATTTGTTCCTCATTTCATCGATGAGTTTGCCTGATTGGTTTAGAACTTTAGATGAGAATATTTACCTGGTAACTACCACCTGATGTTCCCTTACCACTAATGCAATGTCATTTTCTTGAAATTTCTATATTATTTTACTTTTGTCTAGTGCCACGTCTTGCCTTGAATGATATACGCTTCTTAGTATCCAAGTATGTTAAGATAACTTCTTTTTGTGTGAAACTACCTATCTTTCATTGATGCTATAGTCTAGTTGTGTGTGCAAATTTTCATGCTTCTCTGTATTGCTGATGACAGATGATCTAAATTCCTCTGTTACACCATTATTTTTTTTCAAGCTGACTCCATGTCTGTGATTGCTTGTGTTCTCAATCAGCCTGTATATGGATTTGCATCTGGTGATCCATTGCGGTTTAAGAGAGCTGTTGGACATAAGGATCTCTTCTATCTTGATGACCGTGAGGTAGACTTCAAAGAGGTAGGGGCAATATTAACAATGACTAAAAGTTTGTACTAATTTAGAATCTTTAACTTGAAACGTTTCTTCTTTGTTGGTGCCATGCAGATTATTGAAGCTCCTCTGCCTAAGGCCCCTCTTGACACAGCAGTTGTAGCCCATTGGTTAGCAATTGAAGGGGTGCAGCCTGCAATTCCGGAGAATCCTCCTATTGATGGTTAGCTCTTTGTTTGTCAATTATATGTATAATATAGTCCTTAATTTTGACCTTGACAAGATTTAGTGACATTCTCATCTAGTATGGTAATAAAAACAGTTGTTCTGACAACTAGCATTTTGCTTCAGCAATTGTACCACCAGCTGAAAATAAAAGGTCTGAGCATGGGAAGGATGATGGCCTTCCGGTTGATGTCAAGCTTCCTGTTAAGCATTTATTATCTAGAGAACTACAGGTACTTTGATAAGATATAATCCATTATAATTCATATGACATAATGCAATGTAACTCGTACATATTTCCAAATAACTTACTCCTCTTTACTGATTGACTTTGCAGATGTACTTTGATAAAATAGCGGAGCTTACTTTGAGTAGATCTGATACATCCCTTTTTAAAGAAGCTTTAGTGAGCTTGGCAAAAGATTCAGGCCTTCATCCTTTGATTCCTTACTTTTCCTACCTTGTCGCAGATGAGGTTGTGCACTAGCGATCTTGCTTACAGTGTTGCTTATGTGAGATGGTCTTATCATAAAAGTGTGCATCCATCTGAATTTCAGGTTACACGGAGTTTGGGTGATCTTCCTGTTTTATTTGCTCTCATGCGAGTAGTCCGAAGTCTTCTTCATAATCCACACATTCATATTGAACCTTATGTAAGTGGTAGACCATAAAGTTTTGATAGTTGACGTGCCTGCTGTTTTTTTAACTATTTCCTGTATTCTTTTCATCATATTAGATATAAATTAGCAATATTTGTCTTGGTTGCCAGTTGCACCAGTTGATGCCATCGATGATCACTTGCATTGTCGCAAAGAGGCTAGGGCATAGGCTCTCAGATAACCACTGGGAACTTAGAGACTTCTCTGCTAATTTGGTTGCTTTGGTATGCCGGAGGTGAGTGTATGCTAATTGTACCAGTAGAAAGTTCATATAGTAATACATGTATGTTTAGCAACTCCTTGATGTCAATGTTCCCATATATTATGATCTTTATTATTATTATTCAGACAAAATGTACTATTGCTCTGCTCCCTGTAGAACTTCTAAAATTTACAAAGTTCAGTTATGTTATCTTTTTGAGAACTTTAGGATGAAGATCAACTAAATACAAGTTTGACCTCCAACAGTAGACTTTGTTATTTCTTGGGATTATCTGAAATACTCCTGTAAAATGGAAGTCCATTTGCAATTTGATCAGTTTTGTCGTAGCTTATTTGTTATTTAATGGCCAAGATACCGCTAAACCATTGCATGTAAGGTATGTTGGGTTATTTTCCCCTTGCGACCAACTGGTATGTTTGTTTTTGTAGCTTTTTTTTAATGTTATGTGAAGATAGAAGGTTATTTCAGGTTTACATCATGTGTTGGGTAGGTGACATTTTCTTCGTGTCTCATGTGTTTCCATAATTCAATTCTTTCTGAATTTATAGATCCATAGTTTTTTGTCATTGATTGTTAGCAGACTTTTGCTGAATGATGATCTTTGGCTCTCACTGCTAATTGTTTTTTTTCTATCTGCAGTAATTGTTTTTTTCTCTCATGGCAATGTTGATCGACTGAACATGATGTTTTGCAGGTTTGGTCATGTCTATCACAACCTTCAAAACCGCTTAACAAAAACCTTGATCCATGCGTTTCTTGATCCTGCAAAATCATTGACCCAACATTATGGTGCTGTACAAGGGATATCTGCATTGGGGCCCAGTGCGGTAGAGCCTAATCAATAATCTCATTTTTTGTATTAGTTATCCATTGGCTAATTGTATTTGCTGCGTACCAGATTAGGTTGCTGCTTTTGCCGAACCTTGTGACATATATGGAATAATTTCATCTTTTGTATTAGTTATCCATTAGCTAATTTTATTTGCTGCCTACCAGATTAGGTTGCTGCTTTTGCCGAACCTTGTGACATATATGCAACTTCTGGAGCCTGAACTACAGCTTGAGAAGCAGAAAAATGAGATGAAAAGGAAGGAAGCTTGGCGTGTTTACGGTGCCTTGCTGGTCAGTTCAGAGCTCAGTCAATCCATTTGTACTGTATTTTGGTTTAGCATCTAAAGCTAAGATAATTTTCTTACCAGTGGGATGTGTTTTTCAGTGTGCTGCAGGCAAATGCTTGTACGATCGGCTCAAATTTTTTCCTGTTCTGCTTTCTCCATCGACACACCCTCTTTTGCGGAGCGATAAAAGGATCTTAACCAATAACCCAAGTAAGTGTTGAATATATGTAACCCTAGAGACCGGAAACACCTTGAGTGGCTGATAGTTGCCAAATGTTCCTAACTATTTACAATTTAAACGGTTAAAATTTGGGAGTAAGGGTATCTTGCTCTGTGAACTTCAGATAAGCGGAAATCCAGCACCGATCTCTCTGCATCCCAGCCACCTCTGAAGATGACAACAGATGCATCAGTGAACTCCATGGCAGGAAACATGCAAGGAGTCATGGATAGTTTTTCCACTCAGTTGGGCAACCCTAGCGTGATGCAGGCTTCTTCCTCTGGACAGATGGTAGAGTGCATCCCATCAGCTGTGATGCGGAGGGATCAGGGCAGCGATCTTGCACAGAAAGTGTCCATGATGCTGAGGCAAGCTTGGAAAGAGGATCAGGACGCTGGTCATCTCTTGGCGTCACTGCACGAGGTCTTTGGTGAAGCCATCTTCTCGTTTGTCCAACCACCAGAGATGTCTTTGTTTGTGTAGAAAGGGAACTCGTAGGCTGAGATGTTTTCTTATGTGCTGTTGTACAACTATGAATTTGCTGGATTCTTCGAATCATGTCAGGAAATATCAAAGCTATGTAACAGTAGGGATTCTGGAGTGGGTGTATGTGCTGTAATCCATTTTTCACCAGCTGATCTGATCTAGTGAATATCTTACTAGTTCTTTAAATCGTTTAGGCTCTTCGTACCAGCTGCACAGCTGGTCACATGCACTATTTAAGGCTCTGTTTGTTTCATGTCATGTGATGTTTAAATACTAATTAGAAGTATTAAATATAGATTTAATTAGAAAATTTATTGCACAGATGAAGGTTAATTCATGAGATGAGTCTATTAAGCATATAAGCTAATTAGTCTATGATTTACAATGTGATGCAGCATGTGCTAATGATAGATTAATTAAGTTTTACAGATTTGTCTCGCGCCTCCATCTGTGTAATTAGATTTATAATTAGCTTATATTTAGTTCTCTTATTAGCATTCAAAAATTTGATATAGAAAGAACTAAATTTTAGCCTTTGAATCCAAGCACCCACTAAGGCCTTGTTCGGTTGCCCCCTTCCCTGCCGAGTGTGGCTCAACCCACGGGGGACACCCGGCTTGGGATCAATACCGCCCCAACAAAAATCGTTGTTCGTTTAACCCTCCTCCCGAGATCCATTATGGGCCCCAATTCACTCTCTCGTCACACTCCGCCCCAGGAATAAAACATCTCTCGAGTTGTGGAACGAATCCTTGGCGGTGGCGTCTTCGCGAGGGGAGAGGCAACAGCGAGGGCGAGCGGCGGTGGTGGAGCAGATCAGGAGGACGACAGACGGACGACATCTATGGCGACCCCTCCCGGCGGCGACCCTCCCGAAAGCAACCCCTCCCGACAGCAACCCCTCCCGGTGAGCCACCCATCCTCGCCCTTCACCTCTGCCCTCTCGCTAGGGTTCTTGTTGCGCATGCCCAGTTCTAGGTATCCAAATCGATATAGTCCAAGTACGTAGATTCTTGATTTGAGTTGAGGTGTGTCCTTTGTCTTTGCATGTACTTGGGGTCTTGTTCTTGAGGTCTTGCCTTGTGTTGAAGGTCTGTATCATGTGATTTCGGCTAAATGTGAAATAATAGCAGCCAATTTTTGTGGTGCAGAATTACTAGCATGCACAACTGTTGTATTCGTTTGTGTAGTGGTAGTACAAATTTCAGCCGCCGTCAGCAACTAGCAGTAGGCTACGACAAAAGCATTAGTATTTGCTCATTTGTTTAAGTCCTGCACATTCGTTATTTTGGCGACATGACTAGTATTTGCTCAGGCCATGTAATTATTCTCTACGATTACAGCTTCTGATCTGAATGCTTGTTTCATTCAGTTAGGTTGCTATTGTGTGTCCTTCAGTTTCATTCAGCATTATTATTGTAGTTTCATTCAGTTTCATTGTCAGATGAAACAACATTTTCTAATTAGGTTGCTCTGTACTTGGTCCGGTGCACACGCCCACCCTTCGTGGAGGAAGGGGAGTGCTGTTCAGCTCAGTTAATTTGATAAAATTAAGGGTACCATGTGAATCTGCTTTGGATGGATTTACTTAAATACATGGAGCATTTTATAAGTTGTCCTGCTTGTGAGATGAGCCATCATAACTTACTGCATGTAGATTTTTGCTACACCTAGTTTGCTTTTGACTATCTGAATACAATCACTTTTCCTGAATATGTCATGTGTAATTTCATAGAGTAGATTTTTTAACTTCTCGTGACTTCTCTTTTGTAATTTGAAGGCTCAAGGACAGTTTGCTTGCTAAAAAATCAATGGTAGCCAATTGCTCTTTGCTCTGTATAAGGTTTCTTTGATTCTTTTGTTGGGATAGTTTCTTGTCTAGTCAGGATTATCTGAATCCATAAAGTATCTGAATGACATTTTGTTTCCCTGATTTCATTTGGATATCCACTATTTTGCAGAATGCATCTGACATCAAGACTGCTCGATCACCTCCTGGCAATAATTGTTATGAACCTATTGTTTATGCACAACCTCCCATTGTAGAACGGATGCAATGGTATGACTACTAGGCTGCATTATCTTTTCATGACCAAAGACGATGAATACATGATGCCTTGTAGTGTATGTGTATCTGAATCCATGACCAATGACTGCATTATCTTTTGAAACATGAATTTTAGTTTATACAGTATATATGCATCCTTGAGGTGCTAAATCTTTCTTGGAAGACTTGGTTCTACCTTATTATTTGTGCTCCAACGGATCCTGGAGTTGCTTGTTTTTTTACATGTGCATTGGCTACTATTACAATTTATGGACTGTCACACCTGGTTTTGGAAAAAACAAATCAATGCATACCTATATGCATGCCAGGATCAGGCTTTTTTACTAACCGGTATATTTATACCGCTACCCAGCGGTAACGGTATACCGCTACCCAGCGGTAACGGTATACCGCTACGGTATAAATGGTATACCGCTTCTTACCGCTCCAATTCAAAATCCAAACCAAAATGGCCTATACAAATGGTAACCAGCGGTATACCGCGGTATAAATTATTTATACCGCTGCGGTACAAATTAAAACCGCTACATATTGCATTAAAACCGCTCCAATGAAAAAGGGTCTCCGGCTTGAAAGAAATAAAAATTTTGGCATGATGTTGGCACAAAGTAGTGTTAAATACCACCCCAATCAATAATTTATAGTTATGCATAGAAATACCACACCAAACACAATAATATTAGGCATGCATAAGTGAGTTGATAGTTCAAATACAAATAATTCGATACAAGTCATACAACACAATAAAAGTTCAATGGTAGAAAGGAAAGACCCCATTTGGGACGCGGAGTGGTACTCGGCGATGGACATGACATTCAAGCCTCTACTCAGTCTTGCATTGTTGCCAAGTTAGGCCCGTCCACGCCGATGTTCTTTGCCAATCACTGACTAACATGTTGTAAAAATGGGGGTCTTCCCATTCATACACCCATGTCGTTTGTGCCTGCGCGTTTATGTCAGGAATGGGATAAAAAGACTGTGACTGGGAGGTATCGGGTCATATTGCGACGCTCCAACCGTTCTCCTCTGCGGCTGCGGTGCTTCATGGTCGCGATCCTGAGTAGCATGTGTGAATTGAGTCTCCCCTACTGGCCACAGCTTACCGCCGTCGGCGGTGCGGAGGAACCTTCCAGGCGGCGGACTTGGCAAGTGGAGCTGCGGACGGGAGCATCTGAGGCCTGAGGGTCGGGGGCGACCAGCTCCCAGGCGCTTCTAGGGTCCTTTGGACGCTTTGGGCCTCATGGGCCTTAACGGGTTGGCCCCCTTTTTTCTTTTTATTTTTTATAACTTCTAAATCTCGAAATAAATACTAAATGCACTCAAATTTGAAAACTTTTGACACCATCAGATTCTATAAATCATGAACTATTTTTTGAGGACTTTTATTGATTTTTTCATTTTTTGAATTCAAATTCAAATTTGAAAAACCCTAGGGGTATCTATCGCTCAGTACAGTTACCGCACCGGCGCGGTATAAACGGTAACCGCGGTTACCGGTGCGGTAACGGGCAGTAAAAAAACCCTGGCTAGGATCAACTTTCATGCATATAGTAGACATAAGTGAATAACTGTAACAGTATCACGTAAAGAACATAAACAAAACTTACTATTCTATCAGAGTAATACAGCTCAATCCTGTAAACAGAGGCACCAACACCACAAGCAATCGACTGGGGGCTGCGTACGCCTAGCATCAACACCATTTCAACAGCTTCACACCTTTTTCTTCTGAGCAGCAGTAAGCAATGATGAGTACACTTATGGTTGGTACTCAGCAAGGCCACAAGAAATAACTAGAGAGTGATTTAAAGTCCATCTTTAAGTTTAACTAATTATGCGAGGGTCCAGGCCGCTCTTGACCGTGAGCATGGCTAATCGATTAGTTTTACACATTGCAGAGGTTGTACATCTTTACCCACAAGTCGCCTAAAAGTCCCGAAGAACTTTAGACCCAACCATGCGATGTGGATCAGGCATCATACCACACTACCTAGGTGTGATTGCATAGGGATGTTACGAGGCCTTTACAAAGATTCCCTAGCACGGGCTGCTCGCTAGGTTACCTGATCAGTGTAGCGCATAAAGCTCCCTAGCGGGTACTGTGTCTTAGCAAAGCCCAACTCCCCTCTAGAGCAGGTCTATACACCATCTCCCGTCAGCTCCCAGCCCCTTTCAGATAAATCATAACACATACTAAAGTTTCTAATTAATTGACCAAGACAGAGCCATATATCTTGTGGTAGTGCGGTTGTCCTGGGTGGTCGCTCCATGTTCCAATTAAGACACAATATTCTTATTTAAAGCATAGATAGAAGGTGGTTAGGGACATTTGCCTTTCTCCAACGAAAAGTTACTATTACTGCTCTTTCTTCAGCTCTCGCTTTCTTGAAACTCTTCATCTTCAAAGTAACGAACAACGATCCTTCTTCTACTCGAAGCAAACATCGGGCACAACATACAAAGCAACAAGTATAAGTAAGAATAATGCACCAATAAAAAGAAAAGCTTTAAAAGAGGGTACTAAAGGATAGGCTCGATTATGTGGTTACGCAACGACGAAAGAACGTTGAAAACGAAACTAAGATCGAAGCTATCGAAAGATTATTATCAAACAACAAGAGATTATGTGCTTCATATGTTTTAATTAGAAAATCATGTGGCGAGAATATTTCAAAGCAGGTTATGTTTAATTAAGAAAACAAAATAAACTTAACCATATTTTATTAGCAGATATTTAAGTACAAGTTATATCATATTAACAATTAACATTAAAAGATAAAGCATGTGAAAGAATCTAATGGAATAACTTTATATTATGTGTTCAAGTAAGCATATTAATATTGAAAAGACATTTATAATATCGTTAAGCATGTTAACTTTATTATGAAAGTAGTTGTATAACACTAAGCACCTTTTAGCTAGGAAAGCTAGTTGTAAATAGTAATTAACCAATTTACATCTTAGCTTATCAGAACCGGGATAGAACCTAATCACATTTATCTTGTAAAGTAATGGAATAAGTATTAGTCAAGATTAACATGCAACTTTGATATTAAAACAAGTAACATGTGATACACTTGCTAACGCACAAATTATGGTGAAACAAACTATACAACGACACAAACGAACTCTAGATCGCACGAGACAAGCTTATTAAGCTAAGGTTTAGGACAACTAATCTTCAAAGAGAACTAGGATGACAAGACAACACTAAACAAAGGTAAGCTGAACTGATGCTAGTAGAGAAAATATCAAGACTGGATAGCTACGGAAGAATAGATACAAGAACATAGCTAATTCATGAACTAGCTAGATGTTAAATATTGGATCACAAAGAATTGAAAGAATGTAGCTGACATACTGAGAGACAACTAGGAAAAGGATTTACTAGCTAGGAAACAAAAAATCGAGATAAAACTTACAGGCAACGCCTAACGAACCATTTGCATTTATGAACATGAAAGACTACAAGCTTAGGTCCATTTTAATTAATAACAAAACAAATGTAAAGGATATTTTAGAAATAAAATACCCTATGTTGGTATTAGCTCAGATTAAACTTTATTTGAAGAAACTGGTGTAAAAGAACCTAGTCAAATTTTATTTATAATTGTTCATGTATCAATCTTACAAATTAAACTTTTAACTTTAGAAAAAGTAAACTATATACATCATCTAAACGTAACTTTATGATTCGAGTAGATCATATTATTATTAACATTTATTTATAAATCAACTTTTAATTAGAAAAGATTAATTACTATTAAACAAATTAACATTTGTTTAAGAAATACCGAGATAAAGTCTAATTAGATTTTATTTACAAAAGCATGTGAAATAAACATTAATCAAATTAGTTGATTATGAAAAACAGTATGTGGCACTAAGTAGCTTTTATTTGGAAAAGGCATGTTTAATAAGTATTAAGCAAAATTAATATTAAATTAATTTTCAAAAAACAATCACGATGAAAATACACCACTAATGTGTACTTTATTTTTTATGAACCTACCGCAACTTGAATGGATAACAGAGCTAAGACATGAAAGATATGGATAAAACAAGATTGGAAAGACCTGTTTGTGATTACTACAGATTTCAGGGGCTAACCGAGAAGCTTAGCAAGACACATCAAAAAGTGCTCACGAAAAGGGTGAAGGACAAGGTTAGATCTATAAAAGGCTCACGTGGGGTTTATGTGTGAAAAGTGGGATTTTCGTAGGGGTTATCTATAGATTTGCACAGAAACAAGATTAGATCTAAAGATTATAGAAAAGGCTAGGGGCCTAAACACAAAACAGGATCTTCTCATCTTCTACCTCTGGTTGGTGATGGTCAGGAGTGTGCAGGAGCTCCTGGCCGTTTCGGTCGTCGGGGCTTCGAGCAGCTAGGGGTTCGGCCGAGGGTCTGAACAGAAAGAAGAGATCAAGGAGAGCTCGTAGGAGTGCTCACTGGGGTTGGAGATGAAGGGAGTCGGCTGGAATCGGCGACAGACCGCGGTGGTGGTCGGCTCGGTCGTCGTACGGGCGGCGACGCTCCAGGACAGGACGGCGACGCGACCAGGCGGCAGAGCCTCAGCTTGGCGTCGCGAGTCCCGTGGTGGTGTTGGCTTGCTCCAGAAGAGGGCGGAGGTGGTTGGAATTGGGCGACAACGGCGTACTAGCTGGCTCGAACTCCATGCACGGGCGACGTTGCGCATGGCAAGAGGGCGCGGGGCGAAGGGGATTAGATGGGGATGACCACGAAACTGTAGATTGAATGGCGAAACGGAAAGGAAATGACGAGACGAACACAATAATGTGATCACCTTCAGCTAAAGATGGACGATGGTGACGAAAGAGCTCGCCGATTTCGCTGGAAAAGCTCGTCGGAATTTAGTAGATGCAAAAGTTTGGTGATGGTTTTTGGGAGCTAGGGTTATCGAAACGGGATGAGGTTGGTGGCGTTGGAAAGAGGACGCCAAGGGATCATGGGGAACTATTTATTTGCTAAGATAGAGTCTGATTTATTTTCCCTTCTTTTTCTAATTTTGAGAATTAATTTCGGATTAAAAAATACAGGAAATCCTGAAATCATAATTAAATCACAAAAATACCCCGAAGGCTTAGAAAATTTTAGGAAAATTACTAGAGATGATTTGGAGCACGATCAACCCAAATAAAACATTTGGAGCTCATGAAATGGATTTTAGAGCCTTCTAATAAATAGAAATAGCTCGAGAAAAGTGAGAATAAATTCTAGAAAAAGCCGGAAAATTCTCAGAAGATTTTGGTCAGCACCTAAATGTATTTTTTTAAACCTTTTACACCCAACAAACACTAATATGCATCGGCATGAATGCAGCACTCACATTGAACCAATTTATTTAATTAAGAAAATCAAACAATGACTTTTTCCAATACTAGATTTCCTGTAAATAAAATAAATGTTGAGAAAAATTTTAAATTTATGAGAAAACTCTTGTTTAATTATTCTTTCTATTCACATCCTGAAATTGGGAAATTTCAAGGTGTGACATGGACCGCTTATTGTACTGTTTTTGACTGTATTGATTTATTTTCTTTTCTATTTGCTGAATTATCCCATGCCTCATTCCCTGTACGATTCCCTGCTTGTCGAACATGTTCCCAAGGGTAAGTGGATTAAGGAAAATAACCCTAAAGGGATTGAGTGGCAAGGGAGGGATCAACTCAATTCCTCCCTGTATTAATTCCACTCGGGGATTTTAACACTCCCTGCCGAACAAGGCCTAAGAGCATCTTCAAGAACATTTTAAATCCCTTCCTAATTTTTGATTTTTAGTAAGATGAGAAAAGTTTATATCTAACAACTCTTAATACATCCTAACATTTTAGGATTCCAGAAAAGTCACCTCATTCTGCGCTAAGTGTTGCAAGAGTAGGTAAGGATCCCTGAAGTTAGTGTATAATAGAGAAAGAATATATAAAAGTGGTTATGATACTTTAGAAATAGTATAGGATTCCTGATGTAAAGTTATCTTCTATATTTTAAGAGTTGATCATTAGAAACTCTACGAAATGTCTTTCTTTATTCCTTCCTATGCTTTTTTAGAAGTTGTAAATCTTGATATTTTTAGAAGAAACAATTGGGTACCTGTAAATTGGTTTACTCAAACCATATCGAGGTCTAACTCCTCTCTCAACTCTTCATATGATCATAGGTTACTATTGATGCTTGCTACTTGTTTTGCCATAATTGGGTCATGACTACAACAACATGTGTTGCTTCTTTCGTCGAGTCCATCACGATCTTTTGGTTTGTGCTTGTTAGGCCAATCTCAATTTTGCACAATTTCTGTGACAACCCCATCCGAGATAATTCCATACTATCGCCTAAACCACTCCATTTGGTCATTAAGCGATAACAAAGAATCATCACGTTGAGTGTTGCCGGGTCAAAGCCCAGTAAATCACTTGAAAACACACAGAGAGGATCGAAGGAGAGTCCAGAGTATCTTACAAATTAAAGCAAATCTTCCCCGTAGGGTCCATTATTACAAACCATGGTTCTTGACATGAAAGTAAATGGTTCAGAGTTTATTAAAAGCAGAGGAATTAACTAAACGATACGATAAACATCATAGGAGGCCTGTCTATGATGCAATCACTCATCATCATCCACTCATTCCAGCTCCCAGCCGGGTGGAATTTCTCCAGGCCATACATCACATGCATTACCTGGAAACAACATTTAAAAAGCAAGGTTGAGTATACTAATACTCAGCAAGGCTTACCCGTCAACAAAAAGATGTTACCTCTAATCATGCAAGACTTTTGGCTAGTGGGTTTGTTTGCAAAAGAGCTACTAAGTAGTGCATCCTTACTTTCACATTTTAGCTCAAGTTCTAGTAGAAGTAATCATTACTAGATAAGCAACTATTGCAATCATAAGTTGTACAAAACAATTAATCAAATAACAATATTCACAAAGTTTCATCATAAAGGGATATCATGGACAATAGATTAAGTAGTCTCAGATGATGGTGAGAGGCCGACAATCGATTGATTTAAACCTTGCAAGGTAGACCTAAACACATGGGAGGTGCCCTCACTAAGAGTTCACCAACCAGGTGGTTCCCGTCATTACTCGGATTGGGATCAGATGTTACAGTCTTAAGTACAAGGTTTACTGGGCTACGCCACCAAGGTCACCCAGCCTCACGCAAGTACTCAGGTGGCGAGCCCGGGGCCGCAACCCTAAGATTAGTAGCACAAAGTTCCCGCACCACCTCATTTAGGTAGTAGGCTTACCGTGCCCATTTCCGACAAGTGCTTAGTACTTTCAAACACTTAACCAACGAAGCCACTGGACCGGAGCCCAAATCCCATGCCCTTACCACATGAGCAATCCATTAATAAATATCGTGATTCCATAAAGGAGATCCTATTCTCGCGACTGACGAACATCACTCGACTTGTACCGGATCCTTAGAGCATAGCAACTAGCGACCTAACATGCTAGTAAAAGATCATAGGTACTTAGGGATAGGGTTTCAATCAACTCTTGAACGTAAATGCACAAATAACATTGATAAATTCAGAAGCTTAATTTAAACACATAGGTTAATGACTAAACCGAGGCTTGCCTTCATCGGCACAAGAAGTCACACAAACTTCCGGACTTTGGTCCGGGTCTTGATCTACAGACACGTAGTGCATGTCTCCTCCTGCTCCCTCGTCCTCGTCAGCCGGTACGAGTGTGCAGCTATTGTCGGGGACTTCTACACGGAGGATGCACATGCAATAATTAGTGGTGAAATTAATTTAATTTAATTTAATTAAAAACAGCAACAAACAGTCACAAGAAGCATACGGTTGACCGTATTCACCTCGACATCAACATTCATCACTTTTCCTTTTAAGATTATTATGAAGGCTTATTTATTCTTCTCTCTATAGTGATTGTGCGCACATCTAAACAAATAATTAATTTATTTGCACGAACAGCAAGGAGGTGGTTTTCAACTCTTAATTCATTTTCACAACACATCCATAAGGTTCAAGAATATTAAAGGAAATGTTTTCCCATTTAATTTTATTATCCAACTTATAATGGCTTCTCCACTTTTATTCACCAAAAAGCTTTATAAAAAGCCATGAATTAAGCCATGGATAAATCACAATAAAAGATTTACTCAGCAACTTTGTGCCAATGTTTGCACAGAGCCTACACATGCTATTACTCACAACATATCCAAAAATCAGGTCATGATCATGTGTAGATTTTGAACTACAACAAAAGTGGCTTAAACTAATTCAAATGTTTCATGCAAAAACTATAACTCAAAAGTATATACATGCTTTGCAAAAGATGTAGGTCTGCTCGCAAGGAAGACAACAAAATTGGTTTTGCATTTTTATGATATTTTTGTGATTTTATATGCATTTTACAAGATCCAGTCAAAAGCTACCAAAGAGTAAAGAATCTATTTACTAGCAGGCCTCGAGAAAGATTTGGATGTTCACAGTTATACCCCTGATTTGCACAAAGGTCCTTGCGAAGAAATCAATCCTCTCAAGGGTGCCCCTCCGCCGCAGGGTGAGCTCGCTGACGGCGATAGCCGGCCGGATCTAACCCACAAATGGCACGATTGGTGGCGAAGGTTGGGTCGGAGCAGCCTCTGGCGATGGCCGACGGTGAGACAGCGGCAACACGGCTGCCTCGGCCCAGGTTCCGGCAAAATGCGGGATGGAGCTAGGCCATGCGTGGGTGTGGTAGCTCGGTGGGGTGCTAGGGAGGAGCTATGAGCAGATTGTGGGCCGCGGGCGCGAGAGGAGCACGGTTTTCACCGGTGGCGGCAATGGCGGGCAGTGGCTGACGGGGAGCTCGCGCACGGGAGAAGAGGGTGGGGTTTTATAGGCGGAGCTGCACGCAGAGGCGGTTTCACCTGGCCCTCATCATCTACAGAAGCCACGGTATGGGCGAAGGGTGGTGGAGTCGTGGGGGGGGGGGGGGGCGGACCAATGGCGGCCTCGGCGTGCGGACGTGCCACATAGCACCAGCCTATGGCCAGGCGCGCATCATACCACTTAGGCACATAGTGCCCACAGCACCCAGCCTCGGACCGACGGTCATAGAGGGGTCTCAGCGTGCGTGCGCGTGTGTACGACGGTGGAGTCCGACGCGGCGCGGTGCGACGCGACCTTGTGCGTGGGCGCGTTCTGGCTCCCGAGCAATTCCAAGTGTCCCAGTTTGACTCAGTTTTTCTCAATATTTTGTAACTGAACTACCTGCAGTGCCAAATAGGAAAGTTGTAGACCTAGTATCCCTCTACAACTTTTGTAAAGGCTGACAAGGGTTTTGATCAACCAGTTTGGCATGAACTGCATAACAACTTTGTAGTTTCCTCAGCTGTGAGGAATAGTAACAACAGGTGTTGACTTGAGGTTTTCACCACTTTGCACTTCAAATTTGAAATGCCGTCCAACATGAAAGTTGTGTGCCTCGACAAACTACACAACTTTCCCATTGGGAGAAATTGAAGTGTTTAGGTGAATTTTGGAGAACACGACAAAAGTTTTAGATGGACATGGAAGGTCAAAGGTTTAACTAGGGTTTTGGGCTAGGGTTTGACCAAGGTTTGACCATGGATGGTTAGAGACTTGATTAAAGAGATCATTAGCACTGGTTGACACTAAGCAAAAACACGGGGTGTTACATTTTCATGGTATTAAATTCTAATCATTTTTGCTGATGTGTCGATGAGATAGAATGAGTGAGTTTCATGGTTATGATTGTTTAGTGAGGTACTACAGTTTGAGTGCTGGAGTACAAGTAATTGATTAAGTTTATTGATGGATGTAGCACAAAATACATTGTGTTTGTCGAGGTGAATTTTCCCCTTCAAATGCACGGAATCCCTCCATCCCACATGTTTGTTTAGAAAAAATTGGACACACTAGTAGTTGTAATAAGTGATCATGCCACTCCTAATAACTCATACTAGGTGACACCTCGCGTGATGATGCGAAAAATTTTTAAACAAAATTTAAGTTGTAATGTGAAAGTAGGAACACCAAGCTGATTTCATGACAAAATTCTTTTTAAACAACATTATACATGGAAGCATGTTAATTTTAATGAGAGAGAACCATTTTAAATTATTGATCCTACATTCCCCTCTATTACGGGAATTTCGTAGTAGGCTACTCACAAATGCATGATATTAACCACATAAAATCAGTTAATGACATAAATATATGAACTAGTGGATGGTGACATGTATAGTGGATATTGATGTGGAATGCTTGCATGTTAAGAGAAATCTATCAATGACCTGTAGTGGGTCTCACCTATATTGTTGTTATAGATTAGTCGATGTTGAAAGTTGTGCAGACTCTTTGGTTTTATGGATCCAGAATAAATGCATGCACATTGGAACGAGAGAAAGAATATCAATTGATCATTGCATTGGTTCTATGCATTTATTAATATATTTTTTATTGGTGAATGTTGCTTTAGTTATATTAGTTTTACTAGAAGCTAAATGATTAGTCTTTGTGGGATAAATTTTGAAATAAATGAACAATCTTTGTAGGACGAAGGGGGTAGTCAACAGGTGATGCGACCCGAAAGCTTAGAAGGGGCTCTCTCTCTTCTTCCTTCTCCCATCCCTTCTTCCTAAAAATAATGGAGGGGCCAAAGGGCTTGTAGATTAGAGCAAGTATTATAAGGCCAACTAGGCAGGCTAAGAGTTGTACACGTCAGAAAAAATTCAAGCTGGCAGATAGATAATATAGGAGAGAGAAGGACATGGGTGACTCGCCAGACGCCGACTAAAGTGGGCACGCCACAACTCACAGAAATCTCATTGGCTCCCAGCATCAAAGAACATTAAATGAAGGCATGATCCCCTCAGCTAGTGAGGACCATGTGTGGTTCGAGGACCGGTGGATGGTCGCTTCCTTGTGTGATGAGTGATTGACAACGTTGTGTGGACTGATTCTTGGCTAAGTATTGCAGGGTGCGGGTTGCGGCTTGACCGGTGTTGGTGCGGGTGAAGAACAAGCGCGAAAGGTCGTCGCCGGTGAGGCCTCCAGGTGTGGAGAAGACAAGTAGGCTTCGTTCGAGGGACCCGGTGGCCAGCAGGGTCAAGTGCGGGCCGCATGGTGGCATGAACAGCAAGATGAAGTCGTGGACGGTTTCTTGGTTGAGCCTCAAAACCAAGGTTGAGCCGGGACTACGTGGGAGCCGAGTCATGAGTAGAGATTGGCGGAGGCTACACCGAGTTCGCGTGGTTTCCGGTGGTTCACCAGAAAACCACTGGGTTCCTTGGTTGATCCACAAAGCCAAGACCGGAGAACCGAAGACGGAGCTGCAGCAACGCCAGACCGGTCTGACCGGTGGGGACCAGGGGCCCGGCCGGTGAGGAGCACCGGTCTGACCGGTGTGCGACGATGCAGTCCGGAATCTTCGAAGCGGAGGACACGTGTCGGGATCGCATGGCTTGCGTTGAGGCTACGCAGGGTGCGGTCGCCGGGCATCCGTCCGATGGTGAAGACATCAAGAATTCCAAATCCGCCCTTGAGGGGCTTGTATCCCTAGTTAGTAGAGAATGGTGTTTTAGACATTCGGTTGCCTCCATATAACCCAAGAGGTGAGAGGATGGCAGCCAACTCTTGGAACCCTAGCTCATTAGTTTTCCTATTTTCCACCTATTTTCCTTAAGTTTTCTTTAGGACTAGCAAGAGAGCTTCACGGAGAGATCTTGTTGAGAGGGATGGATGATCGGGTGGCTTGCTAGACCTTGTACGAACCTTTGTTTCATGTATAGATGATTCGGCGTGGTTTCTCAAGGTTTGGATGTGTTTTCCCCGGTTGTTCTTGGTGGTGATTTTCGGAGCCCTCTCTCGGTGATTTCTTTGGGTTGTTTTTGGGACCTTTCTCTTGGGGATTTGATGGGGGAAATTTGTGGGAATCCTTCGTGGTTCTCTGGGCTGTGATTCCCCTCCCAAATCCGTGAGTAAAGGTGCTCGATATCGGGGTTTCTTGAGTTCTTGGGTTTGAAGTGCTCTCAGCGGGATTTCTTCGATTCCTCCTTTTTGGACGAGTTTTGGTGGAATTAAACTTCGCTATGGACTCCTCATGAGGTGTTCATAATATCCCCAAAGTCTTGTTCAAGTCCGTGGAGCGATTCGGGAGATCGAGATTTGGATTTGCGGGAGTTGACCCGCGAGTGCTGTTCATCCCGAGCTGCCCAGGCTACACCGGTCTGACCGGTGCGAGCCCTTGTGGGATTTTGCTCGGGTGAACATGTTGGTGTGTTCGTTGTTGTCCCGTGTTGCTGCTGTTTCGAGTTTGGGTCCGTTTGGTGGTCGGTTGGCCTGTTTGGTGCCTTGGGGGCTTTCGAGCCGCGACCGGGCCCCGACCGGTGTGTCTCACCGGTTTGACCGGTGTAGAGCCACTTAGTGAAAGTTGCTCGGTTTCACCGGGCGGGGACCCGGGGCCCGACCGGTGGTGCTCACCGCCTGACCGGTGTGGGTCTGTAGACTCGAGGTTTGGTGTTCCGCTGCGTTTCTCGGGTCGGAAGGTTGTGTGTTGGTTCCTAGGTCCAGTGGCACTCCAGTGGCTACGTGGGCTTGGCCAACTTGGGTAGTGAGTCGAAGACGTGTGTTGGAAGCCGTGTTCATCTTGTTGGAGTTTTCATCTCTTTCGAGAAGAATGTTTATCGGCTCCCATTCACTCCCCCCCTCTCTGGTTCGCCGTATCGGTCCTTCAGCTAGCACTCCATTTTCTCGCTCCAGCTGAGTGATGTGGCATTAGTTCCGCCAGCATACGGGCGCAACCATAAGACCTGCTCTTAGTGGTTACAAAAGCCCTAATAGCACCTCAGGTCATAGGTTCGACTCCCCGTGGGAGTGAATTTCTCTGGATTTAACAACATTTGTGCTTTCGGTGGTAGTCGACGTTCCCGTCGACAGTGAGGCGCCTATGGTGACTTCGTCAATCTTGAGGATTTGCTGGCCCATTCCTCGAAGTTGCTCCTAGGGGTAGAGTTTGCGTGTGTTGGTATTTCTCAACATCACCACTAAAGGCACCTTGTTAGCGTGAGTGATACACCTGGGCACCTATGAGTACGAACGAGTCTGCAAGCGCACGGATATACCGTTGTAGTACTTCACCTAAAGAGTATTCCAAAGGGTATCGAATCCAAGGACGGAAGAGGGGATCTGACAGATGACTATCCAAGGAAACCTAGCCTTGCTATAGAAGATCAGGTATGAGGGTCGCACTGAAGGTATAAGCTCTAGCGTAAAGAATCAGTCATCGACACTAGTATCGCTTCGGGCATTGACTCCTTCTAGCTCTAACAGTTAGTTCCGACACTTAAGCTCTACACCGCACCCGGACATGGAGGAATTTGAATGGTCCAACAGCTGTCATTACCGCAGCCTACCTCTATCTAAACGTGGGGTACGGAGCAAATGAAGGAAAACCTGCAGTCTAGACACCACATCTACACACCATTGATTACTACTGCAACATGAAAGCGTCTATCGACCTGCAACAACACTATAGCACTTTGTATAAATACCAACTGACAAACCCACGAGAGACAGACTAAACCATACTAATGATCGAACTATACTTCTACAAAATCTGGACATATGCCAACATAATCATGCAATCCACATAGATATAAAGGAGATAAATCACACAAACAGATTTTGGTAATGTATGTCTCGTCTATTGGATCAAAAGGGGTTGTGTTCGAAAAACACGAGCCTCTAAATCAAGAATAGGCGAAGAACACAAGAACAAATCACCTATGCACGAACACTACTTTAATCTAAACCGGAAATGCAAGACTACTCACTTTATTCTAAATGCATATGCGACGGAAAAGGGCTTGATGAATGAAGCCTCCATCTCTCCCCTCACTCCTCTCTACCTAGCACTAACCTATGCTAATCCTTGCAATACATCACTCTTGTGGGAAAACCACCCACAAGGAGAGAATGAGAGAGGGAGACAACACAAGAGAGGAGTGTTGACTTCAAAGTGTGTGTATTCATTGTTACCCCTTCCCCTTCTATTTATATGCAGGGAGGAGCTCTGAAGAGGCCAGCAACATCCCGGGGATGTGACCATGGGCCAATGAGGAAGCTCCACATGGAAGACCAGCATCAACTGGCATTAAGGCAATTCGGCCGACCCCTTGTCGGCCCGGCTAGCCCTCTCCGTTCTCCTAGTGGCTGGTCTGTGGGCCCTTGGGTTCATTCTGGGTGTATGTAACATTTTGAGTCAGTTTGCTCCCCAAGTGGGCCCTTGGATCCATGTGATGTCCATGTGGCACTTTCTAATTCGTCGGGGCTTGCCTCCTTTGGATTGATGATGTGGCAAGGGTGCATTGGATCCTGGTGGATCCCATGTGGCAGCTCCCTATGTGGTTGAACTTGAAATGCTTGGCACATATGTATGTGTTTTCTCTCCATTTCTTATGTGGAATCCCTATACTCAAATAAACATCAACACTGGTGGAAATTGTAAGTTTAAGCTCCTATGCTAGTGTGGATGCATACATCCTTTATTAAAATGCTCGAGTTGACACCCATGAAATGAGGAGTTAACCGGTGTCAAAAACACCCCCACACTTGACCTTTGCTTGTCTCGAGCGAAGGGAGATAGGTCAAGTGGGTTATGGAAACCAAAGGTATGAAACTAACATAAGAGATATTACAAGTCATACATGTTTCTTGTGAACTCTGTGGAGTGTCTATTATGCTACCTTAACGACAATGAATCAACTCCCCTGACTCCTGATAACAAACACTTGGGATTTTTGATGATTTTCAAAAATTAAACTCTGCTTAGCTTCCTCATTTGATTCTCTCGGATCACTCAACGTGTATATGTCCTCACCAAGGCATTGGACTTGCCTTTCCTTCATCATACTTTTAATGGTGGCTATATGTGGAGCTCAAGGTAGGGAACGAAAGGATAAGCATACTTGTATTATACTTATTGCAAAGTCAAAAACTAGATCTAAAGAGAAAATCAAATCACACAATAAAATCAGGACGTGCACATGTACGAATATGAGAGATATGGTAAGGTGGATACTAGACCCAGAATGGGTGCTAGAGATTACCATATAGGATGGATGTTGTGACGATGGTAAGGTGGACTCTAGGTCTGGAACGAGTGTTAGTTATTACCATTAATTTCTTGGAACTCCTTTTTGCATGATCCTCCTTTAGTATATGATCTTTTAGAACATGGCTATATCTCTTTTTTCAATACTTGGACCTTCATGTATCCATATTTTTTCGATAGCTCATGTCTCTTTTGTAACGATAACATGGAGACATAGAAGTCCCACATACGGTGGAGTATTTATTTTGTGGAATTGAATGCGATACAATGCTAACTTCCAATGTAGAAGCATGGCACATGGATATGGTTGTGTACACAAAAATCTTTATCATGAAAGTATGAAAAGAATTCTCAAATCAAAACAATCTGACAAAGCTCATGCAATGACAAGCAGCATATGAGTATAAGGTTTTCAATTGACTCATCATATAGCTCTAGTAGGACTTTGGCATATCAAAGAGAAGCTTTGCATGAGTTTTTCTTGTTTTCACAAATAAAAACCCAAGAGTTTGAAAATCAGAGCAAGATCATATCATCACGTCATATCACACTCGTCAATTACTTGGATAGGCATGGTATTCCTATTATGGTATTTGTTCACAAGTGACAGGATAGTTACGAGGAATAAATCATATGCAAGCCAACCATAGGTATCATGAAAAGGCAGGTGTGAGCATCATGTAATGTTTCTGAGTTGGTTTTAAACAAGTTAACAAAAAAACCATCGCAACTCAAAAATAAATATGAAAGGTAGAGAGATGCAAACCGATGTTGTCTAGGAGATACACTATAGCGGGTGCTCCACATGGTGTGTGGGTCCTGTTTAGGCTCTCGGTCCGTGATCGCTCGTAGCATGGTGTGCTCATGGTGAGGTTATGTGTACATCATATTTGCTCATTGGAGAGTGGTGGCTCTCCCCCACATTGTCTCGTTCCTAGATACAATTACACAAGACAAAATAAGACATAACAATATGCACACTACTGACTCAACCGGGTTACATGACTGGTGAGCCCAATTATTCAAAACAAATTAAATGTTTTAGGTGCTTATAGTTATTATGGAGATAAAATTTGGAAGGGAAAATAATGAAAGGGAAATTAAATCCCAAACTTAATCAAGCGCCTAGTGTAAACTGCGGACGGGGCACGCCCCTCTACTCGTAGAGGCTACCATGCCCAGCGGCAGAGAAAAGGCGCTTCATCCTAGAGCAAAGGCTACGACAAAGCTCTCAGATGTCGTCCTTGAGTTCATCCACATACATCTTCCTTTCTGCCAGAACTGTCTTGAGATTCTTGATTTTTTCTCCAAATTAGCTACTGCTAGCGCTAGTGTGGCTGTAGTGGGAGCCTTGGGCGTTCTCTTATTCCCCCAAGTCCTTGCCCTTGACTTCCTAGGTGATGGTGTACGCATGGAGCTGCTGCCCAAGACGAAGTCTTCCTTCGTCTCATAAAGAGTGGTAGATGGACGTGTTGTCTTCCCCTCACTTTGCACAGCCTGAGCTCTGAGTACTTCAAGTCAATGAGGGAACTGAGCAATGGGAGTGTATGCTTCCCACACCAACTGAACATTCCCAATTGACCCCGAGGAGCCTGGGATGTCAACTGGCGGAGATGGCCTCGCTGGCGATGAGACTGCATGGTGGCATTCCGTCACAACTGCCCTCCCATACAGGTTGGCAGATCACTTCAGCTCCTTCTGGGCCTTCCCTAGGATGCTGAATGGCCTGGCGGGTGCGGGGCAGTGGAGCGATGGGCTGAACCGACCGAGTAGGAAGCTTGGCGTAATCCCTCACAACACTGCTCGCGCCATAGTTCTTCCCAACAAAGGGAATGGCATTGAGGGGAACGACATCGAGCACCTGGAGTGCCGCCAATGGCACAACCCTTTTGGGAGAATTGACCGCAAGGATGTCCTCCTTCTCGGAAGTGGTGGATGTCCTGGCGAAGAGGACGATGCTCTTGTCAGCCCTGGTGCGGAAAAAGCGACGGATGGCGGAAAGGCTAGGGTGGAGGATATGGAGAAGGCGGCACCTACACGATTCTCAGATGTGTCATGCAACATGGGCTAGATTTTTGGGATGGAAATGAACATGCACGCGAAAGAAGAGAGGCAACTGTTGAGAGATATGGGTACCCATGGGTCCCCACTGACCAGGGTTCTAGAGGCCCCTGTCAAGTGGACCCGACTTGTCAGAAGCACCACCGACCTGCGAGTGGGCCCGATGACCTTATCCATAAGCCTGGCGACCTTGGAAGAATATAGACGACCTTATCCAGATCCCGAAGGATCCACTGGACTTGGAGTGCAAGGCAGGCTACCAGATCACGGCTTGGCGCTGCCTGTAGGTCCGCAAATCGCGAGATACCCCTTGTAATCCGGGAAGATAGCTTCCCATTTGGTAACCGACACAGATTTGGGTCCATCGATCTCGAATGGAAACCATAGCTCGCTGTCCATATAAGACGACCTAGGCCTCCATTCGAGGGGACGACTCCTCTTCGTATAATTTCACCCCACACTAGATGTTGGGTTTCACTCTCCGGAGGCTCGAACCAGTCTAAACCCTAGTGTAAGTCACTATTCTTGCTGTGTTCTGAGTTCCGTGCATGAACTACCACCTACGCTCTTAGTTCCCGATCCTCCCATTCACCTACAAACTGCTTGGATAGCCCCCTAGAAGATTTGTCTAGGTCTAACCCCCTAATAGTTGGCGCACCAGGTCGGGGCGATCGGGAACTCGCTGTGCGGCATGGTGGCCCGATCTGGTGTCGTCTTCCCGACAAGCATGGCGGACATCCTCGCCAACCCCGTGGAGATCTGTTTTGGCTCCTTCACGACGACTTCATCTGTTCCGGCGACCACGACCTTCTCGTTGGCTGCAAGATAGGTCACTGTGGTGTCTGTCACCACCCGTGTTTCAGATCCGGCGACAGAGACCCACCCGCCCAAACCCTATGACCATGTTCAGGGAATGGAGTACGTCATCATTATGATGGAGGACACCCACCAGATCTGCGAATCAGCCCAGTGCTCGATGCGGACAGTGCCGTTTCATGGGACCTTCCCCTTCGGTCTGCGACCTGCCGCCGACGTCTACGTTCGCCATATGACCAAGCTCTCCTTGATCCAATCTGAGTGGAGGACCACTGGTGACATAAAGCCCAAGCCTCATGCCACCGCGATCCACTCGATGTACCCTGCACCTGCCACAAGGGTGCAAGGCACACCCTCTGTGGATGTCGTCTTCGAAAAAGGATCGATTAGGAGCGACACCCCCGCACCACATGAGCTCCCTAGTCCTTGGACTGTGGTGAGTTCCAGAAGGTCCGGGTTCACGTCTCCTCCAACAACTCGGGCTCTATCTTCCGCCGGGTGCTCGTGGTCTCTGAAAACGAACCACCGCACCACGATGAGATGGATTCTGAGGAGGCGGCGCAGATCTAGGAACGCCCACCACGCCCAGCGATGTGCGGAGGAGCAGCGCCGCGCGGTCCCTCCCTGCGCATGAGACCTCCACCTTGAGTTTGAAGATGCGGGTCTACCGACATTCAACAACCCCTAGGCCAACCTGGGTGCTACCATGGCACGTCTTCAACAAGCCGACCTTCCACCTGAAACCGAAGCAGCCATGCCTACCTTCGGGTCGCCACGGCCCTAGTGGAGGAGAACAACGCGGCCACCAAGTTCGTCGCATCTTCGTCGAGCCACCACTCTCGTAGTCGATCTAGTCGACCCAAGCGCAACAACCTCTCGCCCATCCAGGATGAGTTCGACCAACACAATCCCGATCAACCCTGAGGTTGGGCTAACAGTGCTAAGGACGACACATTCAAGACAACCTCGACAACAACAGGCGTGCCCGCGATGCCCGCAGCTACATCGACTAGCGTCACCACGAGCACGAGTTGCGATGTTGTGTGGAGTACGACCGCGAGTACGGCCCTCCCCGGTGCCGTCACCGCATCATGGAGCGCGAGGAGCGTGATCGCCACGACGTCGAGAATAGGCGTCGTGCAGGCTATGAGGCGGAGTACGGCAACCCGGAGGTCGTCGCTCCCAATCCAGATCGCCAGCCATGATCCATACGGCAATGCAGGGGTGGCGCTCAAGCTGGTGGCACTGTCGACGACATAGCCATCACGACCTTCCCCGCATTGGCTCCTCGCCTTAGGTCGGTGGTCTACCTCGACAACTTCAAGCCCAACATCCAGATGTACGACGGGCGCTCTGGCCCCAACATCTAGTTGTCGACCTACTACGTCACCGTCAAAGCGGCCGACAGCAACTTCGACCACATGGTGGCATACTTCCCGCCAGTGATGGGTGACGCCCCGTCACTCTTGCTCAACAACCTCCCGGCTGGTAGCATCAACTCCTAGGCCGACCTATCCCAGGCATTCACGTCCAACTTCCAGGTGACCCAAAGTCGCCTCAGGAACACCTTCAACCTCGGGAGGATCATCATGAAGCCCAACAAGCGGCTCCATGGCTACACCAACTAGTTCTTCGAGAACTGCAACACCTGCGTAGGCATCAGAGATGACTAGTTCGTCGAGAGCTACAAGAAAGGTATCAAGGATCGCAAAATCTTTGAGAAGATCCACAAGTCCGGAGCCACCACCGTCGCGACCTTCATGGAGGTCGTCAACAAGCTTATCGACATCGACGAGGCGTGGTCAACCAGTTCGACTACGACTCCAGGCACGACGTGGGCACATCGGCACTGCCAGGAATTCTAGCTCCAAGCTACACAAACGACCTTTTGAGGTGGTCGCGACTGAGGGACATCAACCTTCGACGTTCAACATAGAAGAGCCCTTGCGGATTCTGTTGATGTGAAAATAGGACGTCACCTCCACACGCGACACACATGATTCCCCAGTCTGTAGAGAGGTGTGCCAGGAAAGCTGATCTATTGATTGACAATGGAAAAAATATTAGGGATCGACTAGAGAACCGATGGTCCTTATGTGACACGTATACCTGCCAATCGGCCAATACAGAGAAGCGAGATCGGTCGGCTCGAGAGCGACCGAGGCGCGATAGCGTGAGTAAAAGGATCGGCTGGATCGGCCGATCGTGACGTCAGCACTTGAACAAGTCGGAATCGGCTGTAGTGTTAGAAGCCGACAGGATCTAGATCGAGTGGGATAAATTGGTGATAAAAGCTAAAAACCACAAGAATTGGTACGAAAACTTGTAGATCTAGCTAATATCGGTAAGGGGTGAATAAAGAACTAGATGAAACCTTCGCGATGCACCTGGAGGTTAAAGCCTAAGGTTATTCGGTAAAACGGTACTCACAAGCTTGCTAGAGATCGATCGATGCAGTCCGACGAACTTGAAGGACGGTGTTTTAGAAAAGTGAAAAAATGCAATAGCGAAGTCACCGAAAAGTAGATGTTGTAAAGTAGATGCTGTAAATTGTGAAGGGTTTGTTCGGAGGCGGTTTGTTTGATATTGGTGTGTACACCTTTTCCCGACCACGCAGGGTCGCTATTTATGTCCTAAGGACAATCTGAATCCTAGCCTATTGCGGCATTGTTTACTTGCATCTAAATAAAACAAATACTACTAAAAACAGAAAAAGACTCACGCAGGACTCACACTTTCCTAGAGCTGACTCTTGACCTGTTGTCAATCATAGATTGACCTGCCTCCACTGTGGCTTGCCTTTAACGTATCTCCTTGAGCACCACCTTCTTTCTTTCCATCGGTCGATCCTTTGGTTGACTATCGGCCGATCGGTTGTCTTGCCAGTTCATCGATAAAGTTTGACTCCTTTGACCATCAATGAATCTTGTTTGATCACCCTTCTTTCTCTTCAATCGGTCGATTGCACTATTTTTCATCAGCGGCTCCTCCTTGTCCTTTTTGATCTGTTTTTAAAAAACAGTGTCAACACATGCCCCCTAATTTCAGAGTAAATAATCTTTTGCTCTTAAATTTCCTCGAATCTGATATCCTCTTTGATTCGAAGTTGGTTGAAGAATCCATACAAATCTTAGGGGGCCATAACTACAACTGCCTCAACTCTCTTTCCTCCCGAATCTCATTGCTTCAACTAGTCAAGCTTCAAGGCGACGAACCCTAAGCTATAGAGTTCTTGCTGATTCATGGCGTCTTCAGGCTGCACCGGAGGTTCTCATCCTGCCCCTCCATCCCCGAAGGCGTCCCTTTCTTTTGTTTGTTCCCCAATGTCGTCGCCTTGTTTTGTCTGAAGTACAGATTTCCTTTATTTATTTCTCTAGGAACTTAGATCCAATCTTACCATCTCTGTTGATGACAAGCCCTGTGAGACATGGGTACCCCTGGGTCCCCACCGACCATGCTCACGGTCGTCCCCGACAAGTGGGTCCGGCCTAACAGAAGACCTGTCAACCTGTCAGTGGGACCAACTGACCTAGTTGGTGGCCCACACTGTCGGTGTTTTAGACCGACAACCTACTAAGGGGAGTACCCGAAGTAGATGAATGTGGCCTCGCCGAGATCGGTAACTTGAAGGAAGAGACACGTGGCACACAATTTAGACAGGTTCGGGCCGCGAGGTGCGTAATACCCTACGGCCTGTATGCTGCATTGCTCTGGATTGATTGGGTACGCTTACAAGATGATGCAATCCTACGCCGTGAGATGAGATGATAAGAGAGGGGTCCCTGCCTCGCCTTATATAGTCCGGGAGGCAGGGTTACAAGTCGGTTTAGGGAGAGAGTACTAGTCGAGTACGTCTAGGAGTCCTCTATACAGTGCGGGACATGTACAGCTTCCTAACCGAGTACTTCTCCTCTGTAGTCCTTGTGCTTCACGCCATCGGTGTACGCGTGCAGCGCAAGTCAGGTAGTCCCAGGGGCCCACCGAGTAGTCGGTCCTGGTACCCACCGAGGTAGTGGGCCCAGGGAGGTCCATACGACAAGCCCTCGAGTACTTTGTAGTCGAGAAGGATAGCAAGTAGTCTTGACAGCCTTAATGAATAGTCCTCAAGCGTCCCTGAGTACTACAAGTCAAAAGTCCTCAAGAGTAGTCGAAGCATCCCGAGGCTGGAATGTACTCCAGCTGATGTTTGAGCAATCCTGAAGTCTTCTCGAGTAGTCCCAAGCGTCCTTGAGTGCTGCCCTTTAAGGTCTTCAACAATGCCCGTGCTGTCTTGAAGCCGAAACTGATATGGAAGTGCGATTGCAAAATCTCACTCCATATGGAGTAGCCCCCGAGCCTTAGGTTGAGTTGTAGACTCTGGCTAAGGGTCCATCTGAGGTTTTGGCAAGAATATCCCGAAAAATCCGGAGAAAAAACCGAAGGACACGTGGCACGGAGCCCCCGAGCCTTGAGTTGAGTACTTCCACTCGAATTGAAGGGTCATCTTGTAGAATTTGTCCTGAGATGCTCTTGAGTCTTGCCGCTTCTCAGGAAGTCGAGTTGGAGTAGCTGAGCCCCCGAGGTGAGGCGTGTTGACTAGTAGAATTTGAAAGGTCACGCGCGGCCGCTGAGTCAGCCGAGCGCAGACTTATCCATCCGGCCGTTGAGGGGCCGCGTTGACTTATAAATAGAAGCCGAAACCTTTAGGGTTTTTCACCCCACGCAACTGCAGTCATTCCCAGCAGATCTAGCCAAGAATCACCACTGGTGCGCACCGCCGCCGCTGAGTAGAGCTTAGATCCCGGTGCGCCGCCGTAGGAAGCCACCACTGCAGCCCCCGAGCGAATGCGCGTGAAGACACCGTGCACCTGGAGGATGAATCAGTCTCCGTCGAAGACCACAAAGGCCGCCGGCGGAAAGAAGAGGGGCTGTGAAGAGGCCGCCGGATCTGCCGCAGGGACATCGCCGCAAGTGTCCCCGCCGCGGCCAGATCCGAACCGTGAATGGAAGAAGTCCAAGGCGAAGACCGAAGACTTGCTGGCCCTTCTCAATAGTGGATTCCTGCGGGAGAAGGAGGTGGACATGTGGAGGGCTGCTGCCGGGGATCCGTACCCCATGGAGAAGAATCCAGACGAGATCCCGATGTTCGCGCGGTTCGCGGAGTGTGGACAGTCTCTCCCAGCGAGCGACTTCTTCAAGGGGCTCATGGGGTACTACGGCATCGAGTACCTCAACCTCAACCCCAACGGTATCTTCCACACCGCCGTCTTCGTACATTTTTGCGAAGCCTTTCTGGGGATCAAGCCCCATTGGATCTTGTTTCGGAAGTTCTTCCGAGTGAAGCCACAACCCAGCGCCAGCAACCCGCGAGTAGTCGGAGGAGCGGGGATCCAGATGAGGGAGGACGCCGCCGAGCAGTACCTCTCGTACGAGTTGATAGACTCCAATCAGTACTTGAAGGCCAAGTGGTTCTACGTCACGAACCACCATCCAGAGCTGCCGAAGCCGAGCGGGAAGCAACCCAAACATCGCCCTTGGTGGAACACGGAGCCGACGATGCAAGAAGGGCTCCAGCTGCCCGAGTTGTTGGCGCGGATCAAGGCGCTGAGGGAAGCCGGGCTGAGGGCCGAGCACGTGGCCTTCAGCTTCATGAAGCGTAGGGTGCAGCCGCTGATGGCTCGCGACACCCTGGGATACGAGTACACCGGCGACGACGACACATCGCGGATGCCTGGAGACGAAGTCGACGACGATGACATTTTTGACAGGCTAGTCCGGATCTTCAAGGATATGCCGCCGTACACTACGTGCCCTGTACCGGAGTACTCCGCCGCGCGCCCACCAAAGGAGGTTAGTAGCCGCATCCATAGTCGAGTACCCATTATGCAAGAGTAGTCGTACTGATGAGTTGTTCTTCTTACAGGATGACCTGAAGAAGTTCGTCTCCGAGCCGCCGTCGCCTCCTTAGCTAGTCGAGGTCCCAGAAGAGGGGAAAGCCAAGGCCAAGGAGCGGCGTTGTCACACCCTGAAATTTTCAATTTCAGGATGTGAATAGAAAGAATAATTAAATAACAATTTTCTCATAATTTTAAAAATTTTCCAACATTTATTTTATTTACAGGAAATATAGTATAGGAAAAATCCTTTGATTGATTTTCCGAATTAAACAAAGTTGTGAGTGTTGCATTCATGCCGATGCATCTTGGTGCTTCCTGAGTGCTTAGTGTTTCAAAGATGCGTTTAGGAGCTGTCCAAATCCTTCAGAAAATTTTCTGGATTTTTCTGTAATTTAATCTCATTTTCTCTGAGCATTTTCTATTTATTAGAAGGCTCTAAATCTTTTTCAGGAGCATCAAATACTTTATTTGGATTGTTCATGTCTTAATCTAGCTCCGGGAATTTTCCTGGAATTTTTGGAATTTTCTGAGTATTTTTCGTGCTTTAAAACATTTTCTAGGATTTCCTGGAAATGTTTTCGCATTGAAAATTAAATTCAGAAAATAATAATAATAAAAAAACCTATCAATTCTTTTGGGCCAAGCCCATCGGCGGAAGTCCGCCAGTGCTCCTTTGTCTTCCGTCAGGCCGCCGCGACCCCCCCCCCTCAATTTCCGCAGCCCAGCTCCACTTTTGGCCCAGCAAGGCCCGCTCCGCGCGCCTCCTCCCTCAGTCACTGACGTGTGCCCCCCGCTCGTCAACTTCATCTTCCTCGCCGTGGCGAAACCGGACTTCAGCTCGAGTCCCGGCCAAGCCCGACCTTGTGCCACGCCCGCGCCGCCTTCCTAGGCGTGCACGCCACACCAAGGCATGGACTCGGCCCCATATAAAGCGCTGCCACCCGTGCCCAGGAACCCTAGCGGCCCTAGTCCTTGAGCTCGCCCGCCGCCCGAAACCCTAGCTTGGCCGCCGTCGACGGCCTGCGCCGCCGCAACCTCTCCACCGTCGAGGAGCCGACCAGGAGCACCGCATCGGGACGACAAAGCCACCGGTGCCGCGTGTCGTCGTTCTCGTGCTCTGCATCGCTCGAACACGCTCGTCGGAGTTGCTCCTCCGCGACCGTCCGATCCGCCGCGCCTTGAGTCGCCGTCGTCGCTCAAGCTTCTACGTTGAACCCCTGGATGTACTCCTCGTGTCAAATGCTTCGTCCCGGTGAACTTCGTTCGTTGAACTGAGGCTGGGAAGAGCGTTTTCGTGCTAACGCCGACGACTGTTCCGCCGTGCGCCGCTCATCGCCGCCGCTCGCCGTCGTCTGAGCGCCGCTGCTCGTCCAAGCCGTCCGATCTGTTTTTAACGGGCCAGATCTAATCCAAGCCGGGTCAACCGAGGTCAGTACCGGTCAACCCAGCTCTTCCGTCGCAGGTTTGCAAAAGAGCCCCTGTCGTTTCTTCTTTTACAACCCGGTCCTTCCACCCTTAAAGAACGTTACCAATAGGTCCCTACTTTTACGGTTTCGACCCTGAGGTCCCCTGGTTTTAGCAACCGAGGCCATAGCTCATGTTTTTCACCTTAGACCTTGTGTTTATACATATAATTATCTATATGCCCTCGGTTTCTTGCAGAAAAGCCCCTAGAGGTTCGTGAATCTTGCCAATAGGTCCCTGTACCTTGTTTTCTTCGTAGTTTTCTCGTTTTAGCTCCGATTTAATCCGTTCAAGTTGCGTTAGGTTCATAATAATGTAAAGCACGCATTAGTGGAGTGTTTTCACCATGTTTTGTTTTCTGAAAATAAAATTAATATTAATTTTGACATGCCTTTTATAAATAAAAGCTATATAGATCTATACACCGTTTTTCATAATCAAATTTAATTTGATTAAAGTTGCTCTCACATGCTTTTGTAAATAAAATCTGATTAGATCTTTTACCCAGTTTTCCATAAGTCAAATATTATTTTGCTTAATGATTTATTAACTTTTATAACTAAAACTTGATTAGGCTTTTACTCGGCTTTATAAGTAAATGTTAATTGTGATTAATACCAATATAAAAATGTTGTTTTTAATAATAATATGATCTAATTGAATTACAAAGTTACGTTTAGATTGTTCATATAGTTTAGTTTTTCTAAAATTAAATATTTAATTGATTAATTCATATATGAATCTTTATAAATAAAACTTGACTAGTTCTTTACACCGGTTTTGCGAATAAAGTTTAATTTACTTTAATTCCAACATGGGGTATTTTATTTATGAAATATCCTTACATATATTTTGTTAACTAAAATAAACCTAAGCTTATGGTTTGTTCTCTCACATGTGCAAATCAATCGTTAGACGTGCTTTACCTCAGTATCTCTTTTGATCTCTCAGTGTGTCTCTGTTGTAGAGCTAGCCTTCTTTCAAGCTCCAGATCTTTCCAATCCTAGTGCATGTCATCCTATCATAATTGTCTTTTATGTAAGACAACTATACTCTTTCAGTTCTTTGATCCAACCTTGTGCAACTGTCTTTCTAAGAATCAGTGTCTCTGTCATCTAGTTGTTCTCTCTTCATCCTAGTTCTCCTTGTTGGCTAGTCTTCCTAGATCCTAGCCTAAGGTTTCTTATGCGCTTGATAATTCGTTTGTGCCGTTCTAGTTCGTTTCACCTTAACTTGTACGTTAGCATGTGTATCACCTATTACTTGTTTTAACACTAAAACCGCATGTTAATCTTGACTAATTCTTATTCCAATGCTTTTATAAATAAAAAATGATTAGGTTCTAATCCGGTTTTCTTTAATCATGATGTAATTGGTTAATCCCTATTCATAACTAGTTTTTCTAAATAAAAGATGTTAGAGATAAACATCGGTTTTCTTAATAAAGTTAATATGCCTAATGACATCATAAATGCCTTTTCAATATTAAAATATGTTTAGTTGAGCACGTGACATAAAGTTATTCGCCTAGATGTCTTATACTTGCTTTATCTTTTTAAAAGTAATTGTTAATTTGACATAACTTCTACTCGAATGTTATAAATAAAATATGATTAGGTTTATCGTGATTTATTTAATTAAATGTAACTTGTTTAATGGTAACATAGAGTATTTCTCTGAAATATTCTTTCACATGATTTCCTAATTAAAATATGCCAAGCGTAGTCTCTTGTTGTTTGATAATAATCTCACGATAGTTCCGAGCTTAGTTCTGTTTCAGCGTTTCTTGCGCTTGCGTAACCAATTGAATCGAGCTCTATCTTAGTGTGATCTTTCCGGTCCTTGCTCAATCTTCCGCGACCATCTCTTCAAAGTTAACCAAGCCTTTCCCTTCCAAGCACACTTTGTGTTCTTTAGTGATCCACCCAATCAAGCTTATCTTTTAGTGCGCTCTTTTAAAAGCTTTGATTTGATTGATGTATTGTTCTTAGTATATGCTTGTTTGTTTGCTTTGTATGCTTGTGCCCGATGATTGATGCGAGTAGAATGAATGTGGTTCGAGAGCTTGGAAGAGTGTGAAGGTGAAGACAATCTGAGCAACTACTCTTTGGTTAAAGGCAAGTGTGTCCTTGATCTTTTGTCCTAATAATTTTATTAATCACTATTGCATTGCTTTGCATTAATTTTGATGGGTTCCTGTTAAGGATGACTAGCCTCTTTTGACCATTATCTTAAACCCGGTTTTAATTAATTCTGATGGTAGATATTGCTTAGTTTGCTCAACTGGGTTGGTGTTAATCAACATGGTTATCATTTTATGCTCTATGTTCCTTTATGATAATTTTAATACGAGACCACTGTGCATTAATCGGAACATGGAGAACCACCCAGGAAAACAGTACAACCACAAGAACTAATGGGCAATGGTCTTGGCTGAATAATTAGGAACTTTAGCTTGTGGTGATCTTACCTGATAAGGACAAGGGATCGGCGGTACTGCGGGGTATGGACTCGCTCTAGCAGGGGGTTGGGTGAGTTATTCTTTTTATGGTGGGGTATCGACCGCTAGGGGACTTTATACCTTGCTAACTGATCCGGACCTTGTGGGTCACAACTTGTTGGAGAACCTTTGTAAAGGCCTTGTAGCGTCCCTATGCAACCACACCTCGGTAGTGTGGTATGGTGCTTGGCCGACATCGCATGGTTGGGTTCAAAGTTCTTCGGAGCTTTTACGCTGCTTGTGGTGAAAGTGTACAACCTCTGCAGAGTGTTAAACTAATCGATTAGCCGTGCTCACGGTCAAGAGCGACCTGGACCCTCACATGATTAATTGAACTTGAAGATGGACTTAAATTGTGATATGTGTTATGGTTATGTTTGCCATGTGCTCATGGTGTATCTCTTATCTTTATGCTTAATGTGGGTTGGTATAAACTTATACTTTAATAGTAATCAGGTGCTAATAAAACTTGATCAACTAAAATGCTAAATGCTTATAGCCCAGTCCACTATAAAGCCTTTGCATTCATTCTTTTCCCACACTTGCTGAGTACGACAAGTGCTCACCCTTGCTATAAACAATGTTGCTCAGAAGGAGGAAGCTACTCTGAAGTCTTGTGAAGATGTTGCTGGTTCTAGGCGTACGCAACCCCCAGTCGACTGCTTGTGGTGTTTGGTGCCTCCGTTTCCAGGATTAAGCGTAAATCTCTGGTGATCTCCCTTTTTCTTACGTGATATTGTTTCTGTTATTCACTTATGTCAATTATATGCATGAAAATTGATCCTGGCATGCATATAGGTTTACACTTTGTTTTCTTTGGAAAAACAGGTGTGACAGAGTGGTATCAGAGCTGTATCGACTGTAGGACGTGAGCCTAGATAGTAATGGTTGTTTCTTAAGGTTTCCTTTGATCTAAAATTCATCACTACCTTTCCCTTGAGCTCTGTGATGAATATTGTAACATCCCGGATGTTTACTTGTGCTAATGACATTAATTACATGAATTAATCAAGGTTAATTACCTTCTAAGCATGTTTGACATGATTGGACACACTTTTGCACAAAAGACCCCGGTCATCATCTCAAACCACGGTCAAACCCTAGATCTACTTTAAAGGCTGAAATGGTTTTCTTGCGCGTTCTCCAAATTTCACTATAGAAGTTCAAAATCGGCCAATACGAAAGTTGTTCGTTATTTCCGGGAACACATTTTTCGTAATTGGCGGACATTCCAATTTTGAGCGCAAATTGGTCAAAAATCGAGTTTGCGCCGCGTGAACGAAGGCGAGCCGTGGAAAATCTGCAACTTCGGTTGGCGTTCCTGGGCAAACCATTGATCAAAACATATGTCGCCCTTCGGGAAAGATGTAGATCTACAGCTCCTCTACAACTTTGCTTTTGGGAGATTTTTCACTTAGTTGACGATTTTTGGAGTTAGGCATTTTCGAAAACATGTAAACGAAATAAAACTGGATGCCTGGGCGCCGCGCTCGGCGTGCCGCCGGTGCGCGCGCCCACGGCCGCCGGCCGTCCACGTGGCGAGGGCGGGGCCGCTCCGGCGTACGGACGCACGGGCGACGTCGGCCGTGGACCCGGAGCACCGCGGTGGACCCTCCTCCTCGCTTTTCCCGTGCACCGAGCCCACCCGCGGGAACGCGGGGGCGGCCACGCGCGCGTGCCACGGCACGCGCGGGCGCATGCAACGCTCGCCGGGTGGCCGCGTGCCCGGCCCGCACCCCCGCCTACGGCTCGCCTCGAGCTCGTCGCGCACGTCGTCCACGTCCAAACCGTCGCGGCCCCTGCGCTCCTAGCCGTCGCGGCCCCTGCTCGCTCCTAGCCGTCACCGCCGATTTCCTCCTGCGCGCCGCCGCCGAACCCCCGCCTCCGCGCCAAGCCATCGCCGCCGTCCACCCCCGAGCCTCCCCTAGCCCCTTCCGAGGCGCATCGGCCCGCCCCCGCGCCGCGCGTGGCCACCGCCGCGCGCCGGCGGCCGAGCCGCGGCGGGCGCACCGCGCGGCGCGCGCCGCCGGCCGCCGCCGCCTGCTGCCGGCCGGCCGCCGAGGCCCCTCCCGCGCGGGTTGGGGGCCGGGGCGAGCCGGGTACCGCGCGCCGTCCAAGACCGGCAGCGCCGGCCACTGGATTGGCCGCCACCGGTGAGTAGGGGGCCGCCAGGACTACATTGCAAGAGAAAAACTCTTTTTAGGGAGATTTTTGTAAAATTTCAGGGACCCGTTTGTAAAGGTGAATTTTAGGGTTACAGCAGTACCTTCGAAAAATCATTAAAAATCGTAGAAAAATCAGAAAAATGCAAAACCAATTTTGTTGGGTTCGTGGTGAAGAAATCTACCTTTTATAGAAAACATGTATAGGGTTTTTCTGCACAGTTTTTGAATTAAAAATTCAAACTCAGTTTGGAGTGGTTTTGGTGTGATTTAAAATATACACATGCTATGAACTTGAATTTAGGATATGTTGCTCTTTATATCATGTTTAGATCTGTGGCAAAAGTGTGCATGGTTTTGATGTATATATTTGCAGTTATGATTTATTTAAGCTTTATGCTAGAATAAGTTTGATGCTTTTTATAGCACCTTTAATGAACTTTTCTTTGAGCACAAATGCACCCTAGGGCTTTGACTTGATGAGTAGTACCCCTGGTGTGATGGATGTGAATTTAGGGAATTGTTTACTAGGTGTTTTGGATTTAATCTTGTGTAGGAGCTTAAATTCAAAATCTGAAAAATAATTTGAATCTGCACTTATGTTTTGGTCAGAAACTCATTTTTGGCATACATGACCTACTGAAGAAAGTTGAGATCAAAAAGTTTATTAAATCTTTTTATATGAATTAATGTTGATTTACTAGGCTGCGATTTGTCTTTTTCGTATAAATTAATTTATAAATGATATTAGGCCAAAGTTTGGTGTGAAAGCTCAAACTAAGCATATGTTGCTGTGTGCAAAAGATTAGGTTCATTGGAAGTGTTTTTGATTTAATTTGGATTTATGGTAGAAAAGCTTGTTGTAAATAATTAAAGAAAGAAATGGAAATTAAAATGTGCTAAATTGTAAAATCATGTTTGTTTCTGTTTTTGTTAAATTAAACACACCCCTTGCTGTTTGGTGAAGTTGGGTAACTAATATTACTTAGATGTGCACACAATCACCATCAATATTAACTTTAATTAATGCATGTGCATATAAACGTGTAGATCTTCCCGACGGGACTTACACGCTTACCCAGGAGGAGGAGGGAGCAGCCAGCGGAGAGTTGAATCAAGCTAGTGTGCAGCAAGACCTGGACCAAAGTCCAGAAGAGCCAAAGGCTTGTTTAGGATCTGAGTCTGAGGAAGGCAAGCACCGGTTTCATCTAACCCATGTTTTAAATTAAACTCATGTCCTTTACTTTTCAGCGCTTTATTGCTGTACTTGTGCATTTAAGTTTCAGGAGTTGTTTTGAAACCTAGTTGCATGATCCTCAGGACTCCTATGCTCTTTTACTAGTATGTTAGGAACGCTAGTGCCATGCTCTAAGGTCACGGTAGAAGTCGAGTAATGACTCATTGCTCGCGAGATATAGGATGCTTAAGTGGGAATCATAAGTTGGTTAAATTGACTCGCTCATGTGGTAAGAGCAATGGGTTCGGTCTCGACCGAGTAGCATGGTGCTGGTCCTAAGCTATTGAACGTACCAAGTGCTTGTCGGGAATGGGACCGGTAAGCCTAGTACCTTCTGAACCGGGGCGGGATCTTTCTAGCTACCCGCTTGGGATGTGTCTCCGGGCTAGCTACCCGTGGTATAGTGTGTGAGTCCGGACCCGGTCGGGTTAGACCCTCCGGATAACCGTGTACCGAGTTTGTAGCGTCCGATCCCAAGCGTGGGATGTTGGGAACCGCCTGGTCGGGGTAGACCCCGCATTTGCTTTTATTTGAATTCTTGGGGTCTACTTCCTCCGTGTATCTTGGGTTTACCTTGCAAGGATATAAATCGATCGATCGTCGGTCACTCGCCGTTATCTGAGTCGGCTTGACCACTGGCTACCCCATGTTTATTTATGGAACATTTTGGATTAATATTGCTACTTGTTTAATATTGTTTGCACAACATGCTTGTTTAGTACAGGTGCTTGTCGGTGTTTTAGACCGGCAACCTACTACGGGGAGTACCCGAAGTAGATGAATGTGACTCGCCGAGATCGGTAACTCGAAGGAAGAGACACGTGGCACACAATTTAGACAGGTTCGGGCCGCGAGGTGCGTAATACCCTACGTCCTGTATGCTGCGTAGCTCTGGATTGATAGGGCACGATTACACGATGGTGCAGTAGTGCGCCGTGGGTTGTATGAGATGAGATTGGATGATGGAGATCGGTCCCTGCCTCGCCTTATATAGTCCGGGAGGCAGGGTTACAAGTCGGAGTAGGAAGAGAGTACTAGTCGAGTACGTCTAGGAGTCCTCTGTACAGTGCGGAACATGCACAGCTTCCTAACCGAGTACTACTCCTGTGTAGTCCTTGTGCTCCACGCCTTCAGATGCCGTGTAGCGCAAGCCGGGTAGTCCCAGGGGCCCACCGAGTAGTCGGTCCTGGTACCCACCGAGGTAGTGGGCCCAGGGAGGTCCATACGACAAGCCCCCGAGTACTTTGTAGTCGAGAAGGATAGCCTCAAGTAGTCTTGACGGCCTTAATGAGTAGTCCTCAAGCGTCCCTGAGCGCTACAAGTCAAAAGTCCTCAAGAGTAGTCGAAGCATCCCGAGGTCGGAATGTACTCCGGTTGATGTTTGAGCAATCTTGAAGTCTTCTCGAGTAGTCCCAAGCGTCCTTGAAATCTGCCTTCGAAGGTCTTCAAGAAATGCCAGTCTTGTCTTGAAGCCGGAGCCATCATGGAGGTGCGACTTGCAGAACCGCACTCCACATGAAGTAGCCCCCGAGCCTCGAGCCGCGGGCTCTGGCTCAGGATCCACCTGGAATCTTGGCAAGATAATCCCGAAAAATCCGGAGAGAAAAAACCGAAGGACACGTGGCACGGAGCCCCCGAGCCTTGAGTCGAGTACTTCCTCTCGAATTGAAGGGTCTTCTTGAAGAATGTGTCCTGAGATGCTCTTGAGACTAGCTGCGTCCCAGGTAGTCGAGTAGAAGTAGCCGAGCCCCCGAGATGAGGCGCGTCGACTAGTAGAATACGAAGAGTCACGCGCAGCCGCTGAGTCAGCCACGCGTGGACTTATCCAGCCGCCCGTTACGGAGGCGATTTGGCTTATAAATAAGAGCCAAAACCCTTAGGGTTTTCACCCAAGTGAGCCACAGTCATTTGCCACTTGAATCTTGAAGTAGATCCACTCCAGCGCCTGCTGCCGCCGTAGTAGATCCGAGCGCATCACCACCCGAAGCCTCTAGGGTAGCCCCCGAGCGGATGCGAGTGAAAACTCCTTGTACTTGGAGAATGAAGCCGTCGCCGTCGAAGACGTCGAAGACCGGCGGGAAGAAGAGGGGCCGTGCAGAGGCCGCCGCAGCCGCCATCGGGGCGGCGCCGTCTCTGTCTCCACCGCACGCTGATCCAAGCCGCGAGTGGAAGAAATCGAAGGTCAAGACGGAGGACCTGCTGACCCTGTTGAACAGCGGGTTCATCAGGGAGAAGGAGATCGACATGTGGAGATCCGCCGCGGAGAGATCCCTATCCAATGGAGAAGGCCGAAGACGAGATCCCAATGTTCTCGCGCTTCGTGGAGCGCGGGCTTGCGCTCCCGGCCAAGCGACTTCTTCAAGGGGCTGCTCGGGTACTACGGCATCGAGTACCTCAATCCGAACCCCAACGGAATCTTCCACACATCCGTCTTCGTACACTTACGCGAAGCCTTCTTGGGAATCAAGCCGCACCGGGTGCTCTTCGGAAGTTCTTCCGCGTCAAGCCGCGCCCGGCGCCTCCAACCCTAGAGTAGTCGGAGGGGCGGAATCCGAGCGAGGGAGGACGCCGCGGAGCGGCACGGCGTACAAGCTCGTGGACTCCAACACCGACCGGAAGACGAGATGGTTCTATATCACGAACCACCATCCTGAGCTACCGAAGCCGAGCGGACGGCAGCCCAGGCACCAAGAGTGGTGGAACACGGAGCCCACCATGCAAGAGGGGATCCAGCTCCCTGAGTTGCTAGCGCGCATCAAGACTCTCAGGGATGCGGGACTGAGGGCCGAGCACGTGGCCTTCAATTTCATGAAGCGCAGGATCCAGCCGCTGATGGCGCGGGATACGATGGGCTTCGAGTACACCGGCGACAATGACACGTCGGGGATGCCGGGGGCAAGCTGGACGACAACGACATCGTTGAGAGGTTGTCGAGGATCTTCAAGGACATGCCGCCGTACACGGCGTGTCCGGTCGAGGAGTACTCCGCCGCGCGCCCGCCCAACGAGGTGAGAAGTCGTACCCCCTCGCCGAGTAGTGAGTACCCATAGTGAAGTTTCTGACGCCTTGTGTCTTTGCGCAGGATGATGTGAAGCGGTTTGTCTCCGAGACGCAGCCGCCACCGAGCGGGATCGCGATCCCGGCGGTGGGGAAGGTGAAGGAGCGCCGCAAAGTTGGAGAAGGCGACGACACCGTCATCGTGGATGATACCTCCGATGACGACGATGAAGACGAAGAGACTCTTCAGGACCGCTTCCAGCTGCAGTCGAGGTTTAGCCGTCCGGGCTTGCCTCATGTGCCACTTGTTCAAGATCCTCCGGCTAGCCTGGAGGCTAGCCTTGCCGCGCCGCCGAGGAAGTCGCGCAACCCCACCAAGAAGCGGGTGGCGAAGAAGATGAAGGTCTCAGAGACCACGCCTCCGGAGGTAAGTCATCTTGAGCAGAGTAGTCGAGTACCCGCTGTTCGATGACATTGCTGACGAGTAGAATTCCTTTGTGTGCAGGAGGTGCCACCAGCGGAGCCCGTGGAGGAGGGCGACGAGGGCATGTGGCCCACAGTGGGGGAACCGGCAGGAAGCCGAAGTCCACCCCCCACTGTCGAAGAACTTCGGCGCGGTGGAGCGCCGGCCCCGCTCCGGAGGAGAGCGAGTACCCGCGGCCGCCGCCGTTGGAGAGATGGAAGCCGCAGGGACGCAGGAGACGTCTGTGCCGGCCGCCGCCACCGTGGAGGAGGCAGTAGCCGAAGAGGCGGAGGAAGAGACGCCCGCCGAGGGTGGACTGGTTGACATTGCCAGCATCCTCGGTGCTCCGGCCGTGACTATCGTCCGGTCGAACTTGTAAGCACCACGTCCTCATGGGCAGTACTCGTTGTAGTAGTCGATTTGCCTGACGACCCTCTGTGGATACTTCTGCAGAAAATCCACAGATCTGAGCTGGGACGGAGAAGAGCCCTCGACAGCAGAGGCGGAGGAAACTGCGCCGTTGATCGAGGAGGCCGCTCCCGAAGCCCAAGCCGCGACCGAGTCCCCGGCTACCGAAGCGCCGCTGCCAGAGGCGGTCGTAGTCGAAGGTGAGTACCCGTCTTGAAGCTGTAGAACTCCAAGATGAGTAGTCATAGGCACTGATGCGCGTGTTCCTTGTTGACAGGCGCTGAAGGAGATGACATCCCTGCAGGGGGGTGCCCGTGCAGGAGTTGACGCCAGAGGCCCCGGAGGCTGCGGAAGGAGCCCCCGAGCCCGCGGGTGAAGTCGTCGAGAAGTCCGCCGGGGGAGAAGCGGCTACCACGTCACCGGGGGGTTGCCCCGGGAGGTGGCTGTCCGATCCCCCGAGATCCAAGACGCGGAGCCTATCCGCTCGGCGCCGATGACAGAGGCTACGTCGGGTAGCCGCGGCGGGATTGAACTTTTGGCCGACGACCTCGTCGAGCCGGCGATGTTGGCGCAGCACCTGGAGGCGATGCGGCGAGCCGAGCAGTGGATGAAGGTACGTAGCCGTAGCCTCCCGAGTAGTCAATCCTTTGCGTTGAGTACTCTGCTTGACTTGAGCTTGTCTTGTGCAGGACGTCGCGGAGCGATCCCGCGAGAAGTCGAATGGTCGCAAGGTTACGGCGACACCGTGCTCCGAGCGAGAGGCCCCGGAGGAGCGGCTCGTGAAGTCGCGGAAGCACGCGGCTGCCATGCAGTCGAAACTCGATGCCTCCTTCGCCAAGTACCACAACGACGTGATTGAGTTGCAGGCGAAGGGCGACGAGTTGGTGCGGAAGAACAAGGGTCTCCGCAACAAGAATAAAGGTATGTATCTTGACTTGTCGGGTACTTGTTGGAAGTCGTCAAGGCTCTGACCCGTTGCTGTGTTTGCAGAACTCGAGGGCCAGGTGGAGCAGCTGAAGGCCTCGGAGGTCAGCATGAAGAACCTCTTCTACCGGGAGCAGGAAGCCCGCCAGGTACTTGAGCTCGACTACAAGGGGCTCGCCTTCGAGTGCGAGAAGCACATGGAGCTGCGGATTGCATCTGACCGGGATCTCGTCAACTGCTACAAATCTTTGCAGAAGTTGAATGAAGATTGCGAGGCGCTCCGGGCTCAGCTGAAGGACCTTGAAGAGGCTGCTCTCCCGATCGCAAGGCTTCTGGTGCCGCACCCGGGCGGCCCCAAGATCGCCCCTTTGGCGGATCGACTTCGTGAGGCGCCAAGCCGGCTGGCCGCCTATGTCAAGCACATGGCCAAGTCGATCCCGAAGCAAGTCCTGGCCTTCATGAAGTCGTACTTCCCGAAGGCCCCAGTGGAGGTAGTCGCCGGCGGGGTAGCCGCCAACTGCTCGGATGAGCAGACGCGAGCTGGCTGGGAGCGAGATGGCTCCCATTGCGGAGCAGGTAGCCGAGAAGTTGAACCTCCAGTAGTCCTGCATAGGTAGCTAGTAGCCATAGTTGTACAGGAAATAGTTGTAATGAACTATTCATGTATCAATGAAATGAGATTTTCCATCAATGAGTACTCGTAACCGCGATCTCAGAGTGCGGAGCGCCCATCGTGGAGTAGGTGCGAGTAGTAGTACTCGGCTTAGTAGTCCCGTCGTAGGGAGCAGAACAGTAAACAAGTTGATGAACAATCAAGCTTTATTGCGAAGAAGTATACGGGTGGCCAGGGCCGTAGTTACAAGTAGTCGCCTGGACCCGGAGGCCGCTTACAGCTAAGTGGCGCTGGAGCGGGTAGCCGCCTGCAGCGAGTGATCCGTAGGTAGCCGTGTAGGCTGGATCGCAGATCCGTAGGTAGCCGTGTAGGCTGGATCTTGGAGTGTGGTCTCTTGGTAGACCGCTGCTAGAGTCCTTGACGCTCGTTGCAGCCCCAGGGTCCGTAGGTAGCCGCGCGGGGGCTGGACCCTGGTGGAGAGTAGTCCGGAGACTTGGAGCCGGGACCGGAGGGTCGCTTGCGGCAAGGGGTGTTGATGTAGTCGTGTAGACTTGAACCCCGGAGTAGTCGTGTAGACTAGGCGTAGAATCGACAGAGTTGGTCGACGTTCCACGAGTTGTTGACTTCTTCGCCTTCAAGTGTTTGGAGGCGGTAGGAGCCTGGCCCGGTCACCTTAGCTACGGTGAAGGGGCCTTCCCAGGGGGAGCTGAGCTTATGGAGTCCTTCCGTGTTCTGGATACGGCGGAGGACAAGATCTCCAACGTTGAAGGAGCGTTCCTTGACGTTGCGATCGTGGTAGCGTCGGATACCCTCCAGGTACCTTGCTGATTGGACGAGGGCGGCGCAGCGAGCTTCTTCGAGGGTGTCGATATCAACTCGTCTGCTGTCTTCTGAGACGCCTTCGTCGTAGTGCTCCACCGCTGGCGAGTTCCATATAACGTCGGCGGGGAGGATGGCTTCGGAGCCGTAGACCGGGAAGTAGGGGGGATTGCCCCGTTGGCTTGGATGGTTGAGTCCGCAGCCCCCAGAGTGCGTTGGGTAGTTCCTTGATCCACTTGCCCCCTTTGGAGTTGGCAGCGTCGTGTAGCCGCTTCTTGAGGGCGTCGAGCACCATCCCATTGGCGCGCTCGACTTGTCCGTTGGCCCGTGGATGGGCGACTGAGACGTATCTGAAGTCGATTCCGCTGTTCTCGCGGTACTCCCGAAGCGGTGGTTGTTGAAGTTGGACCCCGTGTCCGTGATGATGCGGTGGGGTAGCCCATAGCGGTGTACGAGTTCATCCGGGAAGTCGAGTACTCGTCGGCCTTGGGGCATGTGACCGGCTTGACCTCGATCCACTTGGTGAACTTGTCGATAGCCACCGGTACCCGTTGAATCCTCCTGGCGCGGTTGGCAGTGGCCCAATCATGTCGAGCCCCCAGCAGGCAAAGGGCCAGGTTGGCGGTATGGTGACTAGCTTGTAGGCTGGGACATGTTGCTGCTTGGCGAAGAACTGACATCCTTGGCACCTTCTGACGAGTTCTTTGGCATCGCCCAGGGCTGTGGGCCAGTAGAAGGCTCGCCGGAAGGCCTTGCTGACTAGCGTGTGTGACGACACGTGGTTTCCGCAGATGCCCTTGTGGATCTCCTCCAAGATGTCCTTGCCTTCTTCGCGGGGGACGCACTTCATGAGTCCTCCAGAAGATGCGCCCCGCTTGTAGAGTTTGTCTCCGACGAGGACGTAAGACTTGGCGCGGCGGACGAGTTGTTCGGCTGCGTTCTTGTTGGAGGGGACCCTCTGCTCGCTAAGGTAGTCGATGAAGGGTTTCCTCCAGTCCACGTCGATCATCATGACCTCCTGCCCAGCCGGTGGGTGGGCTGGTACAGTGGTCGGTGGCGCCGGCTCCGGGATGGATGGCGCGTGAAGCTCATGGACGAAGACGCCCGCGGGTACTTGGGCGCGGGTGGATCCAAGCTTCGAGAGGACGTCCGCTGCAACGTTGTTGTCGCGGACGATGTGGTGGAACTCGAGACCATAGAATTTGTTCTCGAGCTTGCGGACTTCTAGGCGATAGGCGTCCATGTTCTCCTTGTTGCGGTCCCGGGACTTGTTGACTTGGTTGATGACCACTCGCGGAGTCGCCGTAGACTAGTAGTCGCTTGATGCCGAGTGAAGCCGCGAGGCGGAGCCCATGTAGAAGGGCTTCGTACTCGGCTTCGTTGTTTGAGACCTTCCAGAAGATCTGCAGGACGTACTTGAGTTGTTCGCCCGTTGGAGAGATCAGGAGTACCCCTGCGCCTGCGCCCTCGAGGTTGAGTGAGCCATCAAAGTACATCACCCAATGCTCTGGTCGCACGGTTGGAGTAGGTAGCTGGTTCTCCCGCCACTCCGCCATGAAGTCGACTAGTGCTTGCGACTTGATGGCTGTGCGTGGCTTGAAGTCGATGGTGAGGGCGCCGAGCTCGACGGCCCACTTGGAGATTCTTCCGGTGGCGTCTTGGTTCCTCAGAATGTCGCCGAGCGGGTAGTCGGTGACGACGGAGACCGAGTACTCACGGAAGTAGTGTCGTAGCTTCCGCGAGGTGATGAGTAGAGCGTACGGGGGCTTCGTACGGGCTGGTAGCGAGCCTTGGACTGCGATAGAACCTCGGCCGACGAAGTAGGACCGGGCGCCCGGACCGGGTAGGCGTGGCCGTCTTCCCGCCGCTCGACAACGATGGCGATGCCGACCACGTGAGTAGTCGCGGCCGGGTAGAGCAAGATGGCGCTCGCCCTTGTGAGGAGCCGTGAGGATTGGCGGCTTCGACGGGAAGTCCTTGAGCCGGGCAAGGGCTTGGTCCGCCTCTGTAGTCCACACGAACTTCTCGTGGTGCTTGAGTAGTTTGAAGAAGGGGAGGCCCCGTTCTCCTAGCCTCGAGATGAATCTGTTCAACGCCGCCATGCACCCCGTCAGCTTCTGGACGTCCTTGATGCTCGTGGGAGCTTTCATGCTGGTGATGGCGGAGATCTTCTCGGGGGTTGGCTTCAATGCCGCGGCGGGCCGATGATGAAGCCGAGTAGTTTGCCCGAAGGGACGCCGAAGACGCACTTGTTCGGGTTGAGCTTCCGGCGGTACTCGCGTAGCGATGCGAAGGTCTCTTCAAGGTCGTCGATGAGGGTGCGGAGTCCCCGGTTTTGACAACCACGTCATCCACGTAGGCCTCGACGTTCTTGTTGAGTTGCCGCTTGAAGCGAGCCGGATGGCCCGTTGATAGGTAGCGCCGGCGTTCTTCAACCCGAATGACATGGTGGTGTAGCGAAGACGCGCCAAACGGGGTGATGAACGCGGTCTTCTCCTGGTCTTCTTCCTTGATTGCGATCCGGTGGTACCGGAGTAGCGATCGAGGAAGCGAGAGCAGTCGCGGCCCGCCGTGGAGTCGATGACTTGATCAATCCGCGGCAACCCGAAGGGGTCCTTGGGGCAGTGCTTGTTGAGGTCGGTGTAGTCGACGCACATCCTCCACTCGTTCGAGTTCTTCTTGCGGACGAGGACGGGGTTGGCGAGCCACTCAGGGTGGAAGACTTCTCGGATGAAGCCGGCCGCCGGGGAGCTTGGCGAGCTCCTTCTTGATGGCGTCCCGTCCTGTCGTCGGCAAAGCGTCGGAGGTGTTGTCGCTTGGGGGTGGCCTTTGGATCGACGTTGAGGCAGTGCTCAATCAGCTCCCTGGGCACTCCTGGCATGTCCGCTGGCTTCTACGCGAAGATGTCGCGGTTAGCCCGAAGGAAGCTGATGAGCGCGTCTTCCTATTTGGGATCGAGGCCGGCTCCGATGGTGGTGGTCTTGCTGGGGTCGCCTGTTCCAAGGTCGATCGCCCTGACGAGTACCTCCTCAGGTGGCTGAGGCTTATTGGCGCTGTCAGACTTCTCTGGGATGTCGAGTTCGCTTGTGGCAAGCTTCTTCGACGCGGCGTAGACCTCCATCATCGGGTTGGGTACTTGGTTTGTTGAAGCGATCACCACGGCCTCTGTATCGCAGTCGTGAGAGATCTTCAAGTCCCCCTGGAGGGAGAGTACACCGGCTGGGCTTGGCATCTTGAGTACCAAGTAGGTGTAGTGGGGCACCGCCATGAACTTGGCGATAGGCGGTCCGCCGAGGATGGCATGGTAGGAAGTCTCGAAATCCGCGACCTCGAACTTGATGTACTCGGTGCGGTAGTTGTCCCGAGACGCCTCGAAGGTAGCGGCGTACCACCGAGCCCGGTGGGATAGCCGCGTTGCACCGGGACGATGCCGTAGAAGGGCATGCTTTGCTCTTGTCGAGCATGGGGGTGACGTCGAGGTTCATCTTCTTCAATGTTTTGGTGAAGAGGACGTTGAGCCCGCTTCCACCGTCGATGAGCACCTTGTTGAGCTTGGAACCCGCCACTATTGGCTTCAGGACGAGAGGGAACCGTCCTGGTTCAGAGAAGCTAGTCCACTCGTTCCGCGCGGGAGAAGGTGATGGGTACCTCCGACCACCGAGAGGGGTCAGGACCGCTGGCTCGATGGACATCACTTCACGACGGGTAGCCTTCGCTCCCGCCTGGCTGGGCGATCCGCCGAAGAGGACGTTGACGGTCTTCTCGGGTTCTTGGAAGTCGTTGTCGTCGCCGTCCTTCTTCTTGCCCTTCGGTCGTGAGGGTACGGTGGCTCCGGCGTATCCTTGAGTGCGTGCTCCGAGCCGGTAGCACTGCTCGGTAGTGTGGTTGCCGTTTGGATGCCACGGGCACTTCTCCTTCAGCAGGTCCTTGAACCCGCCGGAGTTCTTCTTCGAGTTCCCTTTCGGAGGGCGCTGGATAGCCGAGACGGTGTTGTCTGGCTTGCGCTTGCGGTTGGAACCCGAGAAGTTGTTGTTGTTGTTGTTGTTGTTGTGGCCGCCTTGGTTTGCATTCGCCGCGCTGCCGCCGCCCTGGTTCCGCTTGGACTTGCCGCGGATGGCGTCGTACTTGGCGTTGGCCTTGTCCTCTTCGTCCGCCCCGGGACGTGATCATGTCCTTGAGGTGGGGAATGGACTGGGGGCGGCGACGACCGAAGTCCTCGAAGGTGCGGCGATGGTAAAGGCCGTCTGGAAGAGGTCGATGACCTCCTTGTCGGTGACGTCGACGACGGTAGCGCGCTTGTCGAAGAAGCGGCGCATGTACTTGCGGAGGGTCTCGCCTTGTTCCGCTTGATCATGGCAAGGTCCATGCGAGTACCCGAACGGCCCATGGCGCCCGCGAAGTTGCTCGTGAAGCTGTTCCTTCGGTGGTCCCACTTGTCGATCGAGTGCTTGTCCGGGCGACTCGAGCCATGTGAGTGGGGCTTGGTCCGGGCGAGAAGGGGAAGTAGAGGCACTTGGTGTCGCCGTTGCCGCCAGCGTTCTCGATGGAGAGGGCGTAGCATCGGAGCCACTGGATGGGATCCTGCTTCGCGTCGTACTTGGTGATCCCCAAAGGCTTGAACTTGTCGGGGGAGGAGCGAGGTTGCGAAGCCGGGGTGAGAAGGCGGGGAAGCCGTCGCCTTCAGCAGCGGTGGTCGACTTCTTCGCCGCAACTCCTCGATCCTCCGGCGAGCATCGTACCCGCCATGAGAGGCACGGAGGCGTGGCTAAGCGCGTGGCCGCGGCCGCCGCGGCCGCCGCCGCCTCCGGCTTTCTTGTCGGCCCCGTGGTTGGAGCCGCCGCCGCGCCGCCGCCGCCGCCGTCAGGGTCGTTGCCGCCGCCACCGGCCGGAGCACGGTGGGGAACGACTTCTCGGTTGCCTTGGTCTTGTCGTGAAGGTCCGCCAGCGTTGGAGCGGCGGCGGTTTGGATCAGCCGGGAGGTCAACTCGAGTACGGTTGGGGCCGGGATCAGCACTGCAACTAGTAGCTTCGTTGTCGTGGGGCTTAGCTGGGAGAGGTTGGCTGACTCTGTTGTCGACCCGCATGAAGTAGGCTTCTTCAGCGAGCTTGGCGATGACCTCTCCAGCGCGTATGCCCTGAGCCTGTCGTGCGATCGCGCGTGATCGACATGAGGCATCGCTCGGGGGGTGGTGTGTACTCGCTCTCGACCGCCTCGAGAGCCTCCGCGAGGTTGCGGATGGGAAGGTTGTCTCTGAGCCGCCGGCGCCGTTCGCTACGCTTCTGTTGCGTTCGCGTCGGGCGTCCCTTTGTTGGCGACGGTCTCGTGCGCGGTGCGTTGGCAGACAGCTCGTCTGCGGAGATGTCCTCCAGGTACCGTCTTCAGCCGCGCTTGAGGGTCCCGGGGTGTTGTCGCCGGCAGCCATGAAGACTTGGCGATCGGGGGTACCCAAGCTGGACTCAGAGGGTGCCACCTCAGTCGGTGTGTTTGAGTCAGCCTGGGCTAGTGGTGTTCCCTCCTGGAACGGTAGTGAGTCGATGTAGGCGACGTAGCGTGAGTCCTCCTTTGTCAGTTCAGCAGGCTTGCGGTCCGGCCGATGAGACGTATCTTCCGCCGGCGTCGATCTTATAACCGGCCCGCAGGGCGGCCCTGACAAGGGAAGCTCAGAGGAGCCATCTTCGGACTCGGGCTCCTCAGGGTCCGACCCAAAGTCGAACTCGTAGTCCGGGTTCGAGTAGAACTCGGAGAGAGGGCTTGAGTCCGAGATGTGGTCGGGGACGGCGTCGGAGTCCGAGTTGTACTCGGTTACGGGCTCCTTGCTGGCCCGGCGTGGTGTAGGAGCCTCCGTGCGGGCCCGGCTGAGGACGTGAGGGCCACGCGCGGAGTGCTGGCGTGGAGAAGGGGCCGCCTGCGATGGCCGAGCGGCCCGGCTCGCATGCGACGACCCATGGCGACGTCGGGTTCGAGTTGGAGACGGACTCGAGCTCGAAGTCAGCGTGATGGTTGAAGAGCGAAATTTCGCCGAACTTGCCGGCGAGTTCGCCTGTGACAACTTCGGGAAGCGTCATGAGGCCTGTCTCCGGGTTGGGCTGCATGGTCAGGCGGCGCTGGAAGGAGCCCGCGCCATCAGCAGTGCAGACCCAGGCGCCGAAGACGAAGGTGTCGCCGCGATTGAAGGCGACGGTTGGCTTGATGTGAACGGAAGCCGTCGAGTTCGCCATGTGATCTCGAGCGAGAGCCCCTACCGCGCGCGCCGGTGTCGGTGTTTTAGACCGGCAACCTACTACGGGGAGTACCCGAAGTAGATGAATGTGACTCGCCGAGATCGGTAACTCGAAGGAAGAGACACGTGGCACACAATTTAGACAGGTTCGGGCCGCGAGGTGCGTAATACCCTACGTCCTGTATGCTGCGTAGCTCTGGATTGATAGGGCACGATTACACGATGGTGCAGTAGTGCGCCGTGGGTTGTATGAGATGAGATTGGATGATGGAGATCGGTCCCTGCCTCGCCTTATATAGTCCGGGAGGCAGGGTTACAAGTCGGAGTAGGAAGAGAGTACTAGTCGAGTACGTCTAGGAGTCCTCTGTACAGTGCGGAACATGCACAGCTTCCTAACCGAGTACTACTCCTGTGTAGTCCTTGTGCTCCACGCCTTCAGATGCCGTGTAGCGCAAGACGGGTACTCCCAGGGGCCCACCGAGTAGTTGGTCCTGGTACCCACCGAGGTAGTGGGCCCAGGGAGGTCCATACGACAGTGCTCACCTAGACTGATTAACATACTAGAATATGAGCTAAAACTTGAAAATAAGGATCCACTCTTAGTCGCTTTTGGCAAAACAAACCCACAAGCCAAAAAGCCTTGCATGTCTAGTCTTGCTTTATTTTTTTGTCGGGTAAGTCTTGCTGAGTATTAGTACTCAGCCTTGCTTAATTTGTTGTTTTCAGGTAATCCCATCTGGCCTGGTTCTATCCTAGATGGTTGGGAGCTTGAATGGGAAAACGATGATGAGGAGTGATATGCATGGATGGCCTCCCGTGTGTATCATGCGCTAGTTTTAATTTCCGCTGTTTAAACTCTGAACCATGTTTACTTTTATGTATGAAAAACCTGGTTTGTAATAATGTTGAACTTGTGAAACTTGTTATGTAATGTAATGTTGTACTCTGGTCCCGCCTTCGTATGGGCATAGCGCATATCAACGATCCTGTTGTACGTGATTTACCGGGCTTTACCCGGCGGAAGCGACTTAATAGTTCTTTATTATTGCTTAATGGCCATGTGGACCGGCTTAGGCGATAATACGGAACTATTTTGGGCGGTTCTATCACAGCTGGTACCAGAGCAATGATATGCACCAGAGTATTTAAAATACCTTAACAAACTTGTTTTTGGAATAAAATTTGCCAAGATTAATAATCTTGCTAAAAGAATAGGACATTAAGGTTTAATCTAGTCCGAGAGGCCCTAGAGGGAATTTTTGGGTTCTTTCAGGTGGCTAATATATTATGGTGTATTTAGTCTGACTTCCAGCACATTTATTTCTGTCAAAACTTACTTTCATGCACAACCATACTAGTTCATCACGTTTTGCCATACATGGTGGTACCACAGGGAAGTCCTGTGAGGGACTAGTGGGACCTATTCCAATGGGTGCCACGTCGCGTCTGCGTCTCATCACGTTTTGCCATACGTGGTGGTACCACAGGGAAGTCCTGTGAGGGACTAGTGAGACCTATTCCAATGGGTGTCACGTCGCGTCTGAGTCTCGTCATGTTTTGCCATACGTGATGGTACCACGGGAAAGTCCGTGAGGGATGAGTGAGGCCTATTCCAATGGGCACTCACGTCGCGTCAGAGTCTTAAATAGGACGCTGTCCATACAGCGGCTTTACGCATGGATACCGTTTCTATAAGCGAACGGTAATGAATGTGGACGCTTTTGTGAGTGCTGGCACAAAAGGTCTTGAATATCTGTGATTTTCTGCAGGTACACTAACCACGGTTGTTAGGTACGGTAATTAAAGAAACGAATAGCTTCCGACTAGTTATTATAGGGAGAGACGTTTATATATGCCTGCCACCGGCACTAACTTCGTTTTTTAAGCTTAAAGGCTTCGTGAGGAAGTTTAGGACGCTTTTTGCATCATGTAAAAGCTATTGAACCAAAAGTGAACTTAAATCATGTGTCATTTGGTCTTTAGTTAAATTGTGTTTCTTAAGAATCAATCATGCTAGTTTGATGCTTTGATGTGTGATTAAGCAAAATTTTAACTAGCTGCTGTCCAAACCTTACTAAGGATTATCTAGAAAATTTCTGGCTAGGTGTTCTTTAGGAAAATTGTTCATCACCTAGTTAAGTTTGCTCCCTGAATTTCTCATGATTTTAGGAGGTTTAAAACTGAAGTTAGGATCAAAATGACTAGCCTAGGTCTTGTTGAAATGCTGTCGAATTCTGAGTTAGGCAGAAAACTCGAATCTTTACCTATAGTTTCAAACAGAATTTGACCTGAGAATCTACAGCAAAAATGTTTATTATTTAGCATAGATCATGCTGTAAAAATTTCATGGTAATTGGGTACTCATGTATTGAGTTATGGTCTTTTTAGTGAAGCTCTGCCCTGCTGAAATTCTGGGCAATAGCACTCTGAAAATGAACATTTTTCACCCTTTTCCAATCTGAATTAGTTCGACCTTTGAATACCAAAAATGTGAGTTATAACATTGTCGAGTTGCTCAAAAAAATTTGGAATTTTTGGGGTACTGGTTTTGCAGTTATGAATTTTTGTTCAGAACTGCCAGTTTTGCCATATTGCATGTTAAACTCATATTTTTGGGTTCTAACATGTGTTTGTAATTATTTTACAGATGGCTGCCCCTGGGTTTGTTGCGGTGGGCGCTGATGGCACGTTTGCCACCACCGGCTTGCGGTGGGAGGGCTTCACACGCATTGCGTGGAGAGCCTTGAGTCTGTCGGCTACACCACCCCTCCCTTCTACGAGGGGGTGGAGTACGAGGAGTGGGGCGTACGCGAGCTGCGAGTTCGAGTGATCGTGCTCCCCCACCCGGGCCACCCCGAGTGGGCAGACTTGAGCATGGAGCTCCTCTGTTTCCGCGCTGTCGAGGCAGTGGAGTCGGCAGCCTTGATGGTGCTCCACGCTCTTTCCACCCACAGACCGCAGGAGATGCTTCAGACACCGTTAGGGTTGGCTTTAGCCTTGGACCCCAACGATCCGTTGTGGCTAGCCAGGATGGCTAATATAGCTACACTTCTCGAGACTGTGCCACCCTACGACACAGTAGAGACTTTGGGCACGTGCTTGAGGGCTTTGTACGCTCTACAGGACCTTCGCCGGGTTATCGCAGATGACTTGGCTAGTCGTCTCACTGGAGCTACTTGGTATATCTCCTGGGTTGTCGGCCTTTACACCGAGCAGTATGTTAAGTACACCCGAGGCGTGCGGATTATTGCGACCTTCGGGATCGGATACGGCGGTTCCGGGGAGCGAGGCACACCGGTTTACGTTTGAGCGAGGCGACCACTGCAGCGGATTCGGACTTGCGGGTGGGCGGCGAGGCTGCGAGTTCGGCTGGTTGACGGGGGATGCCGAGAGGCTTGTGCACCTTGAGCACATCCGGGATTTGCGGGGAGCGAGGTTGGGGACCTCGAGTTCGATATACGGGCTTTGGAGGGTGTTGTGCTTATGCTCCAGCAGGTGCACCACCCACCGGCTATTGTGGATGATGAGCAGATGGAGATGCAGCTGGACCCAGAGGAGGTTCAGGACGTTCCCGGACTCGATTAGAGGAGCTTGGTGCTCTATTCTTACATGTCGCGGGGAAACTCTCCATAGTTTGTACATAGGACCTAGATCCTAGTTGTTGTGGTAGGAAAACTTGACATGTACTGTTGTTAGCCCTTTTGGTTGGATTTTGGTGCTAGGCTGACTTAGAGTATTCTTTTGTGTAGCTAGAAGCTACATAGTGACCCCCTATTAATGGTGATCCACCAAATTTTGTAATCTGTAATTATGGTGGAAAACACCTTCCCGGCAGCAATCTGCCTAAGAAATGAAATGGAGAAAGTTATGGTCATTTTTGGGTTTTGCAATGACTACCAAAGTTGTTTGAAATGTTATAATGGTCGTGCTCACCAAAAAATCAGCATTTTTGCATGTGTAGTTTAAGAACTATCCAATTTTTAGTAAGTTGCTGGCTGCTGTCCAAACTGCTAGACAGAACCTTGAAAACTGAATTTTTCGACCCCTTTAAAAGATGAATCTGATCTGGAGTTGAATACCAAAGATGAAGCTTATAAAATTCTACACATGCTGACCAAATTTTATGAATTTTGGACTTCTGTACAGAGAGTTATGATTTATTTACTCAGAACTGTGATGCTGTCTGAATTCTGAAATTTTCTATAAGTCATAATTTTCGTATGCATATTCTTCTTGTATTCTTTTAAGCAAGCTTTGAATATGTATCTAATGAAAGTTCAACTTTTCAGATGTCTGATAACACACAGAATGACTCTCGGGGTGCGGGAGGCAGTGGGGATGCTCCTCTTCCCCCACCTCCACCCATGACACCCGCGAGAAGCGTGTATTGCTTTGCGCGAGACGAAGTATTGCGCCAAATTTTGCAGACTCAGCAGCAAATTGCACAAAGATTGCAGCAGCCTGTGCACAATCAAGGCCATGTTAAGGAGGGGCCTAATGCAGTCATGTCCTATGAAAAATTCAGGGCAATGAGGCCACCCCTCTTCACCAAGGCAGAGGATCCCCTAGAGGCTGATGCTTTCATCAGGGCCCTAGAGGCCATGTTTTCCATCTTCACACTGCCTTGCTCAGAAGAACTTAAGGCAGGCTTCGCTGCTCAGCAACTGAGGGGTGAAGCTTTAATCTGGTGGGAGCATTTCAAGTCCATGCAGCCACGGGGTCACCGGATTACTTGGGCGAGAATTCAAGAAAGCATTTAAAGAGCATCATATTCCCAAGGGTCTTGTTGATAGGAAGATGAGAGAGCTAATGAATCTCAAGCAAGGCTCTGACTCAGTCTATCGGTATGCTCGGAAGTTTAATAGTCTCTGTCGGTATGGGGACTATCATGTTGATGCGATAAGAAAAAGATGGAGCGATTCCGTGAAGGGCTTGATGGAGAGCTCTACGAGAGGTTGAACTTAATCAAAACTGATAGCTATCCTGAGCTAGTGAACTTGGCCATCTCTCAGGAGGACGCCATGAAGAGGGCTCAACAGGATAGAAAAAAGAAGTTCAATCAAGCTTCAGGCAGTGGCCAAGGCAAGAAATTTAAATTTGTGAAGAAGAATGTGCAGGGTGCCCCCCAGCCATCTTCAGCTGGACGCTGGGTGATGAGGCAATCTCAGTCTAAGCCGTACGGCGGCTTTGGCTATCGCAACACTCGGCAGACCGCTCCTAGGCCTAGTGCACCCCCACCGCCCGCATCAATGATGATCGCCGTTGCTATAGCGCCGGACGGGGGGGCACTATGCTAACAAGTGCACACGCCCTCGACAGCAACATCAGCAAAATCAGGGGCAAGGCTCTAAGGCTGGAAATCAAGGAAAGAAACAGACTGTGCAAGTGAAGCAAGGCCGTTTAAACTTCACCACAGTGGTTAATCTACCAGAGGGAGCACCAGTCTTGACGGGTACATTTTCTATCCGTGGTCGTCCAGTTGTTATATTATTTGATTCTGGTGCTACTCATAGCTTTGTTAATGTGAAAACCGTGAGAAATTTGGATTTGAAGTGGTGTCATACTAAGCAGGCCTATATGATTGCCACATCGGGTGGAAAGGTTGCTTCAAACCAAGTAGCCTTAAGCGTACCACTTGAGATAGGTAGCAAAACCTTTCTAGCTAATCTGGTCACTATGTACCTAGAAGGGGTAGATGTTATCTTAGGCATGAATTGGATGACTCAGCACAAAGTTGTCCTGGATATTTCTGAAAGGATGTTAGAAATCAACTCACCTTTGGTCGGAAATTCAATTCTTTACCTTCCCCGAACAGGCCATAAAGGCTCATGTGTGTATGCAGCCATAACTACTCAACTTGAGGACATTCCAGTAGTATGTGAGTACATGGATGTCTTTCACGATGAATTGCCCGGCTTGCCACCGGACGAGAGATGTTGAGTTTGTCATTGAGCTACGGCTGGCACCTTTGCTCCTATTTCTAAGCGATCCTATAGAATGCCACCCAAAGAACTTGCTTTTAAAGAAACAACTTCAAGAGTTGCTTGATAAGGGCTACATCCGCCCCAGCTCTTCTCCTTGGGGCTGTCCTGCCCTCTTTGTGAAAAAGAAAGATGGTAGCCTGAGGTTGTGTGTGGACTACCGACCTCTCAATGCGGTGACTATCAAAAACAAATACCCGTTGCCCAATATTGATGTGCTATTTGACCAGTTGGCTGGAGCTAAGGTCTTCTCAAAGATCGATCTTCGGTCTGGTTATCATCAAATTAAAATCCGGCCTAGTGATATTCCCAAGACAGCTTTCTCTACTCGCTATGGCCTATATGAATTCTTGGTTATGTATTTTGGTCTTACAAATGCACCAGCCTACTTCATGTATCTTATGAATTCCGTGTTTATGACGGAGTTGGATAAATTCGTCGTGGTTTTCATTGACGACATCCTTATTTATTCTAAGAATAAGGAAGAACATGCGGAACATCTTCACATTGTCCTACAACGCTTGCGAGAACATAAACTCTATGCTAAATTCTCCAAGTGTGAGTATTGGCTGGATAGTGTTAAATTTCTGGGGCACACTATTTCCAGCGAAGGCATATCTGTCGATCCAAGCAAAGTGCAACAGGTTATGGATTGGCAACCTCCTAAATCAGCTCATCAAATCCGCAGCTTCCTAGGCTTGGCTAGTTATTATCGTCGTTTTATTCCGGACTTCTCTAGAATTGCTAAGCCTATGACTGAGTTGCTAAAGAAAGGAGTGAAATTTGTGTGGAGTGAGGCTTGTGATAAAGCTTTCCAAAAATTAAGAGAACATTTAACTTCAGCCCCAGTGCTAGCGCAGCCGAACAATTCAAAGCCGTACGAAGTTTATTGTGATGCTTCAGGCACGGGTCTTGGTTGTGTTCTTATGCAAGAAAATCGGGTTATTGCCTATGCCTCACGAGCGCTTCGCCCTCATGAAAAGAATTATCCCACACATGACTTAGAGCTAGCAGCGGTTGTTCATGCATTGAAAATATGGAGGCATTACCTTATGGGAACCCGTCGCAATATCTTTATCGACCACAAAAGCCTCAAATACATTTTCACTCAATCGATTTAAATATGAGGCAAAGAAGATGGTTAGAGTTAATTAAAGATTATGATCTTGAGGTCCATTACCATCCTGGAAAGGCGAATGTAGTTGCAGATGCTCTAAGCCGCAAGGCTCACTGCAATTGCCTATCAATGGAACCTTACAGTGACACTCTGTGTGAGGATTTGAGAAGGCTAAACTTGGAAATTGTTGAACAAGGAAGCCTAAATGCTCTTTCTGCAGAGTCTAACCTATTTGATAGAATTGTTAAGGCTCAACTTCAAGATGAGGGTATTCTCTTAATTAAACAAAAATTGCTAGAAAAGGATCCTAAACATAATTGCTTCCGAAAGGATGAGAAAGATATAATCTGGTTTGGGCGACGCCTTGTTGTCCCAGATAATTGGGAGTTGAAAAAAGAAATCTTTGATGAGGGTCATCTCTCTAAATTCTCTATCCATCCGGGGAGTAGTAAAATGTATCAAGATTTAAAGGAAAATTTTTGGTGGTCCAATATGAAGGTGGACATTGCCAAATATTTGTCTGAATGCGATACTTGTCAAAGAATTAAAGCAAGTCACTTGAAACCTTCCGGTACTCTTCAACCCCTACCCATACCTTCATGGAAGTGGGATGACATAAGTATGGACTTTGTGTCCGGATTGCCACTCACATCTAGGAAACATGATTCCATCTGGGTTATCGTTGACAGATTGACAAAAATAGCTCACTTTATTCCAGTCCGCACTACATATGATGCCAAAGATTATGCAAGCCTTTATATTGAGCACATTGTTCGCTTGCATGGTGTTCCTAAAACCATCATTTCCGATAGGGGATCTCTCTTTGTGGCACGTTTTTGGGAACAATTACATAAGTCACTTGGCACAAAAATCATACGCAGTTCAGCATATCGTCCTCAAACTGATGGTCAAACTGAAAGGGTAAACCAGATTCTAGAGGACATGTTGCGAGCATGCGTGATTCATTTTGATAAGAGTTGGGACAAGTGTCTCGCCCTGGCTGAATTTTCTTACAATAACAGTTATCAAGCCAGCTTGAAAATGGCACCTTTTGAGGCTCTTTATGGACGGAGATGTCGTACTCCCTTGAACTGGTCACAGACCGGGGAGAGGAAATTCTTTGGTCCAGCCTTAGTTGAGGATGCCGAAGAAAAAGTGAGGGTAATCAAGGAAAACTTGAGGATTGCGCAAGAAAGACAAAAGAGTCATTATGACAAGGGAAAGGCACCTAGGGAATATAAAGTTGGTGACTTTGTGTACTTCAAAGTTTCACCAACCAAGGGTGTCCAAAGATTTAGTGTGAAAGGGAAGCTAGCTCCTCGCTACATTGGCCCTTATGAGATCATTCAAGTCTGTGGGCCAGTGGCATACCGTATTCGGCTACTCGAACGATTCTCTGCCGTGCACAATGTGTTTCATGTATCACAATTGAGGAAATGTGCACGTGAACCGGCTAGAGAAGTTATTGAAGAAGCTAATGCTTGGATTAAACCGGATCTCTCTGTTGTGGAACATCCTTTGAGAATTCTTGATGTAAAAGAAAGAAAAACTCGAAGGCAATCTGTAAAGATGTATAAAATCCAATGGAGTCATCATACCGTAGAAGAAGCTACATGGGAAAGCGGAACATTATCTCAATGAGAATTATCGGGTTTTCTTGACTCAAGGCGAGAGTAAGTTCTTTTCCCTACTTCCATCTTGTAAATCCTAAATCTCGGGACGAGATTTCTTTTAAGGGGGTAGGTCGTAACATCCGGATGTTTACTTGTGCTAATGACATTAATTACATGAATTAATCAAGGTTAATTACCTTCTAAGCATGTTTGACATGATTGGACACACTTTTGCACAAAAGACCCCGGTCATCATCTCAAACCACGGTCAAACCCTAGATCTACTTTAAAGGCTGAAATGGTTTTCTTGCGCGTTCTCCAAATTTCACTATAGAAGTTCAAAATCGGCCAATACGAAAGTTGTTCGTTATTTCCGGGAACACATTTTTCGTAATTGGCGGACATTCCAATTTTGAGCGCAAATTGGTCAAAAATCGAGTTTTTTGCGCTGTGAACGATAACCGAGCCGTGGAAAATCTGCAACTTCGGTTGGCGTTCCGGGCAAACCATTGATCAAAACATATGTCGCCCTTCGGGAAAGTTGTAGATCTACGGCTCCTCTACAACTTTGCTTTTGGGAGATTTTTCACTTAGTTGACGATTTTTAGAGTTAGGCATTTTCGAAAACGGGTAAACGAAATAAAAGCCGGACACCCGGGCGCGCGCTCGGCGTGCGCGGTGCGCGCGGCCACGGCCGCCGGCCGTCCACGTGGCGAGGGGCAGGCCGCTCCGGCGTACGGACGCCACGGGCGACGTCGGCGTGGACCCGGAGCACCGCGGTGGACCCTCCTCCTCGCTTTTTCGTGCACCGAGCCCACCGCGGGAACGCGGGGGCGGCCACGCGCGGGTGCCACGGCACTCGCGGGCGCATGCGGCGCTCGCTAGGTGACCGCGTGCCCGGCCCGCACCCCCGCCTACGGCTCGCCTCGAGCTCATCGCGCACGTCGTCCATGTCCAAACCGTCGCAGCCCCTCTCGCTCCTAGCCGTCGCGCCCCCTCTCGCTCCCTGGCCGTCGCCGCCGATTTCCTCCTCGCGCCGCGCCGAACCCCCGCCTCGCGCCAAGCCATCGCCGCCGTCCACCCCCGAGCCTCCCCTAGCCCCTTCCGAGGCGCATCGGCCCGCCCCTGCGCCGCGCGTGGCCGCCGCCGGCGGCCCCGGAAGCGAGCCGCGGCGGGCGCACCGCGCGGCGCCGCCGCCGGCCGCCTCCGGCCCTGCGCCGGCCGGCCGGGGCCCCTCCCGCGCGGGTTGGGGGCCGGGGCGGGCCCGAGTACCGCGCGCCGTCCAAGACCGGCAGTGCCGGCCGCCGGATTGGCCGCCGCCGGTGAGTAGGGGGCCGCCAGGACTACATTGCAAGAGAGAAACTCTTTTCAGGGAGATTTTTGTAAAATTTCAGGGACCCGTTTGTAAAGGTGAATTTTAGGGTTACAGCAGTACCTTCGAAAAATCATTAAAAATCGTAGACAAATCAGAAAAATGCAAAACCAATTTTATTGGGTTCGTGGTGAAGAAATCTACCTTTTCTAGAAAACATGTATAGGGTTTTTCTGCACAGTTTTTGAATTAAAAATTCAAACTTATTTTGGAGTGTTTTTGGTGTTATTTAAAATATACACAAGATATGAACTTGAATTTTGGATATGTTGCTCTTTATATCATGTTTAGATCTGTGGCAAAAGTTTGCATGGTTTTGATGTATATATTTGCAGTTATGATTTATTTAAGCTTTATGCTAGAATAAGTTTGATGCTTTTTATAGCACCATTAATGAACTTTACTTTGAGCAAAAATGCACCCTAGGGCTTTGACTTGATGAGTAGTACCCCTGGTGTGATGGATGTGAATTTAGGGAATTGTTTACTAGGTGTTTTGGATTTAATCTTGTGTAGGAGCTTAAATTCAAAATCTGAAAAATAATTTGAATCTGCACTTATGTTTTGGTCAGAAACTCATTTTTGGCATACATGACCTACAGGAGAAAGTTGAGATCAGAAAGTTTATTAAATCTTTTTATATGAATTAATGTTGATTTACTAGGCTGCGATTTGTCTTTTTCGTATAAATTAATTTATAAATGATCTTAGGCCAAAGTTTGGTGTGAAAGCTTAAACTAAGCATATGTTGCTGTGTGCAAAATATTAGGTTCATTGGAAGTGTTTTTGATTAAATTTGGATTTATGGTAGAAAAGCTTGTTGTAAATAATTAAAGAAAGAAATGGAAATTAAAATGTGCTAAATTGTAAAATCATGTTTGTTTCTGTTTTTTGTTAAATTAAACACACCCCTTGCTGTTTGGTGAAGTTGGGTAACTTAAATTACTTAGATGTGCACACAATCACCATCAATATTAACTTTAATTAATGCATGTGCATATAAACGTGTAGATCTTCCCGACGGGACTTACACGCTTACCCAGGAGGAGGAGGGAGCAGCCAGCGGAGAGTTGAATCAAGCTAGTGTGCAGCAAGACCTGGACCAAAGTCCAGAAGAGCCAAAGGCTTGTTTAGGATACGAGTACGAGGAAGGCAAGCACGGTTTCATCTAACCCATGTTTTAAATTAAACTCATGTCCTTTACTTTTCAGCGCTTTATTGCTGTACTTGTGCATTTAAGTTTCAGGAGTTGTTTTGAAACCTAGTTGCATGATCCTCAGGACTCCTATGCTATTTTACTAGTATGTTAGGAACGCTAGTGCCATGCTCTAAGGTCACGGTAGAAGTCGAGTAATGACTCATTGCTCGCGAGATATAGGATGCTTAAGTTGAAATCATAAGTTGGTTAAATTGACTCGCTCATGTGGTAAGAGCAATGGGTTCGGTCTCGACCGAGTAGCATGGTGCTGGTCCTAAGATATTGAACGTACCAAGTGCTTGTCGGGAATGGGACCGGTAAGCCTAGTACCTTCTGAACCGGGGCGGGATCTTTCTAGCTACCCGCTTGGGATGTGTCTCCGGGCTAGCTACCCGTGGTATAGTGTGTGAGTCCGACTGGTCGGGTTAGACCCTCCGGATAACCGTGTACCAGAGTTTGTAGCGTCTGATCCCAAACTGTGGGATGTTGGGAACCGCCTGGTCGGGGTAGACCCTGCATTTGCTTTTATTTGAATTCTTGGGGTCTACTTCCTCCGTGTATCTTGGGTTTACCTTGCAAGGATATAAATCGATCGATCGTCGGTCACTCGCCGTTATCTGAGTCGGCTTGACCACTGGCTACCCCATGTTTATTTATGGAACATTTTGGATTAATATTGCTACTTGTTTAATATTGTTTGCACAACATGCTTGTTTAGTACAGGTGCTCACCTAGACTGATTAACATACTAGAATATGAGCTAAAACTTGAAAATAAGGATCCACTCTTAGTCGCTTTTGGCAAAACAAACCCACAAGCCAAAAAGCCTTGCATGTCTAGTCTTGCTTTATTTTTTTTGTCGGGTAAGTCTTGCTGAGTATTAGTACTCAGCCTTGCTTAATTTGTTGTTTTCAGGTAATCCCATCTGGCCTGGTTCTATCCCAGATGGTTGGGAGCTTGAATGGGAAAACGATGATGAGGAGTGATATGCATGGATGGCCTCCCGTGTGTATCATGCGCTAGTTTTAATTTCCGCTGTTTAAACTGCGAACCATGTTTACTTTTATGTATGAAAAACCTGGTTTGTAATAATGTTGAACTTGTGAAACTTGTTATGTAATGTAATGTTGTACTCTGGTCCCGCCTTCGTGTGGGCTTAGCGCATATCAACGATCCTGTTGTACGTGATTTACCGGGCTTTACCCGGCGGAAGCGACTTAATAGTTCTTTATTATTGCTTAATGGCCATGTGGACCGGCTTAGGCGATAATACGGAACTATTTTGGGCGGTTCTGTCACAAATATTCTCGCTCCTTAAACCATATCTTTCATCAATCCTCCTTGATAGCTCACCTTTGACTGTCACATTTTCATTTGCACATCATTGTTTTGCAAATGATTATGACCTCGCCCTTGCCTATTTATTTACTCTTCCCTTGGTCTTGATCTTGTCTCTCTTCCACCTCTCTCAAGCAATTCCACCAATAAGTCAAAAGGCGAATTGTTACCCTTGATATTCTATCTTTTTCGCGCAGATCTCCGACACATCAGCGATGTTTTGATTCTTTCTCGAGCTACAGAACTCCGATTGACATGAAATCAGTTGGGTTAGTTCCTAAATTTCATAAGTTAATTTCTATCAAAAATTCAGCCCTATCCAATATATATTCCTGGAGCTATGCTTGAAACATTGGAGCTATCAAAATCTGTAAACCCTGCTGACCTAGTTACCTTCATTATTTTGTATCTCGGGCTATGGACCTCCCATTGAGTTAAATCTAATTGGAGTAGTTCAGGAATTTCATAAGATTCACTCTGTCCAAAATTCATCAATTTTGGTTGTATATACAGAGAGTTATGCCCGAAACTTTGGAGGTTTCCGAATCTGTCAACACTGCTGACATAGCCATCTTGTTTAATTCATATCTCGAGTTCTAAACCTCCGATTGAGGTGATTCCAGTTGGGTTGAACTCATAATTTTGGCCTCCTTGATCTGGGAAAGATCCATTGTTTATGGATATCCTTGCTAGGAGTTACATCTGATCTATTAAGAGGATACCCTTTGACTTAATTAACAACGTGTAGTATCGTTCCCTTAACCATGTCTTGTTGGTAAAGTTCTGTGCTTGCATGATGATGCTTGGTTTTATGACATTGCTTGTGTTGGTTCTTTGAAGTGAGTGTTGGTGTATTGTGGATCTTATATCTGCAATGACATCAGTTGCTTAGTTGGGTTCTTCTTTTGTATCTCCCACCTCCTTGCTCTTCCCATTCTTTCTCTCTACTCTCCAGCCTATCTCTTGTGATTCTATCGCAAATACCCAATCAGATGGAGAGCTCCAACATAAATCATGAAGATAAAGATAATGAAGGAAACACCCACATTCCTCTTACAACCTCATCATTGGAGCACAAGATGATGGAGTATATCGCTGCACAAACTCAGATTCGGCAAGCAATGGCTCAAACCATGGTTAAGATTCATCAGTCCATTACGGAGCAAGTTTCACTTCCTAAAGATCACAATACTGTCACCAATGATAACCATCAAAACATGACTCCTCCACCATTTGATAAAGACAAGCTACCAGCTATCAAGACTCAACCCTAACAAGGAAGGATGCAGTCTAGCCCAACCTACTTTCGTAATGAGATGGCCAACGACAGAGTTCCCATTGGGCCAGTGAAGAGGCAAGCTGCTGAAGCATGGAATAATCAAAGAAAGAAGAATGAAGCACTGGAACTAACAATATGAGGTTAACAAGGCTCCAAATTTGTGTCCGTGTGGTGAGTACCATGGTCTTTCATGTCCCCAGAAGGAAGCTAGTCTTATGACAGCAGAAGCTCGCCAACATAACCCTATAGATATCAATAAGCAGAAGATGTCCACCTAAAACCCAACTCAAGAAGAAGGTTCTCAAGCTGAAGGTCATACCCAAACCCTAAACCTTGATGATTGGATTATCACTTGCAAGGAATACAAACCTGGTAGACGCAAGTGATCTAATAAACAAAATCGTAGAATGAGACGAGAGAAGAAGTTATCACATTTAGGGGCAGATAATGGTACTAAGCCTGGTTCTAACAAACCCCAGCCTAAGATTGTTCAACCTACGTATGTCACTCCTATCAAGAAGAATCCTGATGCACAAGTTGATCTACCAATGACTATGATGGTGCAAAGTGAAGAATGGAGAAATCACAATGATAGAAGGGTGGATAAGTTATAAGTGGGACCAGACTATATATTCCCATGAGCTGTGGAGAATAGAAAAGCATGTTTGGTGTGCTTGTGCATGGAAGGTTGATATGAAGGAAGTTGATAAGCCTTGGATAATACCCATGAGTCTTTATTTCTCGCTAACCTTTTTCGAATCTCGGGACGAGATTCCTTTTAAGGGGGGTAGAGTTGTCACACCCTGAAATTTTCAATTTCAGGATGTGAATAGAAAGAATAATTAAATAACAATTTTCTCATAATTTTAAAAATTTTCCAACATTTATTTTCTTTACAGGAAATATAGTATAGGAAAAATCCTTTGATTGATTTTCCGAATTAAACAAAGTTGTGAGTGTTGCATTCATGCCGATGCATCTTGGTGCTTCCTGAGTGCTTAGGGTTTCAAAGATGCGTTTAGGAGCTGTCCAAATCCTTCAGAGAATTTTCTGGATTTTTCTGGAATTTATTCTCATTTTCTCTGAGCATTTTCTATTTATTAGAAGGCTCTAAATCTTTTTCATGAGCATCAAATACTTTATTTGGATTGTTCATGTCTTAATCTAGCTCCAGGAATTTTCCTGAAATTTTTGGAATTTTCTGAGTATTTTTCGTGCTTTAAAACATTTTCTAGGATTTCCTGGAAATGTTTTCGCATTGAAAATTAAATTCAGAAAATAATAATAAAAAAAACCTATCAATTCTTTTGGGCCAAGCCCATCGGCGGAAGTCCGCCAGTGCTCCTTTGTCTTTCCGTCAGGCCGCCGCGACCCCCCCTCAATTTCCGCAGCCCAGCTCCACTTTTGGCCCAGCAAGGCCCGCTCCGCGCGCCTCCTCCCTCAGTCACTAACGTGTGGCCCCCGCTCGTCAACTTCATCTTCCTCGCCGTGGCGAAACCGGACTTCAGTTCGAGTCCTGGCCACGCCCGACCTTGTGCCACGCCCGCGCCGCCTTCCTAGGCGTGCACGCCACGCCAAGGCATGGACTCGGCCCCATATAAAGCGCTGCCACCCGTGCCCAGGAACCCTAGCGGCCCTAGTCCTTGAGCTCGCCCGCCGCCCGAAACCCTAGCTTGGCCGCCGTCGACGGCCTACGCCCCCGCAACCTCTCCACCGTCGAGGAGCCGACCAGGAGCACCGCATCGGGACGACAAAGCCACCGGTGCCGCGTGTCGTCGTTCTCGTGCTCTGCATCGCTCGAACACGCTCGTCGGAGTTGCTCCTCCGCGACCGTCCGCTCCACCGCGCCTTGAGTCGCCGTCGTCGCTCAAGCTTTTGCGTTGAACCCCTGTATGTACTCCTCGTGTCAAATGCTTCGTCCCGGTGAACTTCGTGCGTTGAACTGAGGCTGGGAAGAGCGTTTTCGTGCTAACGCCGACGACTGCTCCGCCGTGCGCCGCTCATCGCCGCCGCTCGCCGTCGTCTGAGCGCCGCTGCTCGTCCAAGCCGTCCGATCTGTTTTTAACGGGCCAGATCTAATCCAAGCCGGGTCAACCGAGGTCAGTACCGGTCAACCCAGCTCTTCCGTCGCAGGTTTGCAAAAGAGCCCCTGTCGTTTCTTCTTTTACAATCCGGTCCTTCCACCCTTAAAGAACGTTACCAATAGGTCCCTACCTTTACGGTTTAGACCCTGAGGTCCCCTGGTTTTAGCAACCGAGGCCATAGCTCATGTTTTTGACCTTAGACCTTGTGTTTATACATATAATTATCTATATGCCCTCGGTTTCTTGCAGAAAAGCCCCTAGAGGTTCGTGAATCTTGCCAATAGGTCCCTGTACCTTGTTTTCTTCGTAGTTTTCTCGTTTTAGCTCCGATTTAATCCGTTCAAGTTGCGTTAGGTTCATAATAATGTAAAGCACGCATTAGTGGAGTGTTTTCACCATGTTTTGTTTTCTGAAAATAAAATTAATATTAATTTTGACATGCCTTTTATAAATAAAAGCTATATAGATCTATACACCGTTTTTCATAATCAAATTTAATTTGATTAAAGTTGCTCTCACATGCTTTTGTAAATAAAATCTGATTAGATCTTTTACCCAGTTTTCCATAAGTCAAATATTATTTTGCTTAATGATTTATTAACTTTTATAACTAAAACTTGATTAGGCTTTTACTCCGGCTTTATAAGTAAATGTTAATTGTGATTAATACCAATATAAAAATGTTGTTTTTAATAATAATATGATCTAATTGAATTACAAAGTTACGTTTAGATTGTTCATATAGTTTAGTTTTTCTAAAATTAAATATTTAATTGATTAATTCATATATGAATCTTTATAAATAAAACTTGACTAGTTCTTTACACCGGTTTTGCGAATAAAGTTTAATTTACTTTAATTCCAACATGGGGTATTTTATTTATGAAATATCCTTACATATATTTTGTTAACTAAAATAAACCTAAGCTTATGGTTTGTTCTCTCACATGTGCAAATCAATCGTTAGACGTGCTTTACCTCAGTATCTCTTTTGATCTCTCAGTGTGTCTCTATTGTAGAGCTAGCCTTCTTTCAAGCTCCAGATCTTTCCAATCCTAGTGCATGTCATCCTATCATAATTGTCTTTTATGTAAGACAACTATACTCTTTCAGTTCTTTGATCCAACCTTGTGCAACTGTCTTTCTAAGAATCAGTGTCTCTGTCATCTAGCTGTTCTCTCTTCATCCTAGTTCTCCTTGTAGGCTAGTCTTCCTAGAACCTAGCCTAAGGTTTCTTATGCGCTTGATAATTCGTTTGTGCCGTTCTAGTTCGTTTCACCTTAACTTGTACGTTAGCATGTGTATCACCTGTTACTTGTTTTAACACTAAAACCGCATGTTAATCTTGACTAATTCTTATTCCAATGCTTTTATAAATAAAAAGTGATTAGGTTCTAATCCGGTTTTCTTTAATCATGATGTAATTGGTTAATCCCTATTCATAACTAGTTTTTCTAAATAAAAGATGTTAGAGATAAACATCGGTTTTCTTAATAAGTTAATATGCCTAATGACATCATAAATGCCTTTTCAATATTAAAATATGTTTAGTTGAGCACGTGACATAAAGTTATTTGCCTAGATGTCTTATACTTGCTTTATCTTTTTAAAAGTAATTGTTAATTTGACATAACTTCTACTCGAATGTTATAAATAAAATATGATTAGGTTTATCGTGATTTCTTTAATTAAATGTAACTTGTTTAATGGTAACATAGAGTATTTCTCTGAAATATTCTTTCACATGATTTCCTAATTAAAATATGCCAAGTGTAGTCTCTTGTTGTTTGATAATAATCTCACGATAGTTCCGAGCTTAGTTCTGTTTCAGCGTTTCTTGCGCTTGCGTAACCAATTGAATCGAGCTCTATGTTAGCGTGATCTTTCCGGTCCTTGCTCAATCTTCCGCGACCATCTCTTCAAAGTTAACCAAGCCTTTCCCTTCCAAGCACACTTTGTGTTCTTTAGTGATCCACCCAATCAAGCTTATCTTTTAGTGCGCTCTTTTAAAAGCTTTGATTTGATTGATGTATTGTTCTTAGTATATGCTTGTTTGTTTGCTTTGTATGCTTGTGCCCGATGATTGATGCGAGTAGAATGAACGTGGTTCGAGAGCTTGGAAGACTGTGAAGGTGAAGACAATCTGAGCAACTACTCTTTGGTTAAAGGCAAGTGTGTCCTTGATCTTTTGTCCTAATAATTTTATTAATCACTATTGCATTGCTTTGCATTAATTTTGATGGGTTCCTGTTAAGGATGACTAGCCTCTTTTGACCATTATCTTAAACCCGGTTTTAATTAATTCTGATGGTAGATATTGCTTAGTTTGCTCAACTGGGTTGGTGTTAATCAACATGGTTATCATTTTATGCTCTATGTTCCTTTATGATAATTTTAATATGAGACCACTGTGCATTAATCGGAACATGGAGAACCACCCAGGAAAATAGTACAACCACAAGAACTAATGGGCAATGGTCTTGGCTGAATAATTAGGAACTTTAGCTTGTGGTGATCTTACCTGATAAGGACAAGAGATCGGCAGTACTGCGGGGTATGGACTCGCTCTAGCAGGGGGTTGGGTGAGTTATTCTTTTTATGTTGGGGTATCGACCTGCTAGGGGACTTTATACCTTGCTAACTGATCCGGACCTTGTGGGTCACAACTTGTTGGAGAACCTTTGTAAAGGCCTTGTAGCGTCCCTATGCAACCACATCTCGGTAGTGTGGTATGGTGCTTGGCCGGCATCGCATGGTTGGGTTCAAAGTTCTTCGGAGCTTTTACGCTGCTTGTGGTGAAAGTGTACAACCTCTGCAGAGTGTTAAACTAATCGATTAGGCCGTGCTCACGGTCAAGAGCGGCCTGGACCCTCACATGATTAATTGAACTTGAAGATGGACTTAAATTGTGATATGTGTTATGGTTATGTTTGCCATGTGCTCATGGTGTATCTCTTATCTTTATGCTTAATGTGGGTTGGTATAAACTTATACTTTAATAGTAATCAGGTGCTAATAAAACTTGATCAACTAAAATGCTAAATGCTTATAGCCCGAGTCCACTATAAAGCCTTTGCATTCATTCTTTTCCCACACTTGCTGAGTACGACAAGTGCTCACCCTTGCTATAAACAATGTTGCTCAGAAGGAGGAAGCTACTCTGAAGTCTTGTGAAGATGTTGCTGGTTCTAGGCGTACGCAACCCCCAGTCGACTGCTTGTGGTGTTTGGTGCCTCCGTTTCCAGGATTAAGCGTAAATCTCTAGTGATCTCCCTTTTCCTTATGTGATATTGTTTCTGTTATTCACTTATGTCAACTATATGCATGAAAATTGATCCTGGCATGCATATAGGTTTACACTTTGTTTTGTTTGGAAAAACAGGTGTGACAGGTGTGAAGTTGGCGAAGGAGACGACACAATTGTCGTGGAAGACACGTCCGATGAGGACGACGACGAGGAGACGCTGCAGGACCGCTTCCAGTTGCGGTCGAGGTTTAGCCGTCCTGGCTTACCTCACATCCCTCTCGTTCAGGATCAGCCAGCTAGCCTGGAGGCTAGTCTGCCCGCGCCACCGAGGAAGCCATGCAATGTGGCCCGGAAGCGTGTGGCCAAGAAGTTAAAGGTCACGGAGACCACGTCCCAAGAGGTAAGCCGTCTTGAGTAGTGTAGTCGAGTACTAATGTCTCGAGTTCACGTGTTGATGATGAAGTTTCCTTGCTTGCAGGAGGTGCCGCCTTCCGAGCCCATTGAGCAGGGCGACGAAGACGAGTGGGACACGGTGGGGGAGGCCGCTGGTAGTCGTAGCTCAGCCCCCACTGTCGAAGAGCTCTTGGCACAGATGGAGCGCCAGCCCCCTGCTGCTCAGGGGAGCACGGAACCCGCTAGTGCTGCTGCGGAAGAGGCAGCGGCCACAGAGGCGCAGGAGGAGGCGCCTGCCGAGGCGGGACTGGTCGACATCGCCAGCATCCTCGGCGCCCCAACCGTGACGGTAGTCTGGTCGAGCCTGTAAGTGTTGATTCTTCCTGAGTAGTACTTGATGTGGTAGTCGTACTTGATTGACAACCGGCTTTTGTACTCTGCAGGAAATCGACGGACCTGACCTAGGAGGGGGATGAACCCGCTGCAGCGGTGGCGGAAGGAGAGGCCGCGCCACCCTCTGAGGAGTCCGCTCCCGCCCCTCAGGCGGAGCTCGAAGCGCCGGCCACTGAGGCTACGCTGCCCAAGGCCAACGTCGTTGAAGGTGAGTACTCTGTTGAGGTCGAAGTGCCTAGTAGAGTAGTCGTAGTCGGATGTTGACTGATACACTTGTCTTTCTGTCGAAAGGTGCCGAGGCCGAAGGAAACGAGATCCCGTCGGCGGTGCCCGTAGAAGACGTGGTACCGGGAACTCAGGAGGCTGCTGTAGAAGCCCCCGAGCTGATGGAGGTGGCCACCGGAGAAGCCGCCGCGACGACTGGAGGAGGAGGGGATGACGCTGCCAGAATCCGCTCTGGAGGTGGTCGTCCGCTCACCGGAGATCCAGGACGCGGAGCCAATCCGCTCGGCGCCGATGACCGAAGCCGCTGCGAGTAGTCGTGGCGGAATCGAGTTGTTGGCTGATGACCTCGTCGACCCGGCGATGGTGGCTCGGCACCTGGAAGCGGTACGCCAGGCCGAGCAATGGATGAAGGTGAGTAGTCATAACCCTTGAGCAGTCAATCCTTTAGCGTTGAGTACCCATCTGATGTGTGTTGTCTGTGTAGGACATCGCTGAAAGGTCCCGCTTGAAGTCGGAGATGCTTCAGGGGTACGGCGACGCGGTGCTTCGGGCCGAGACGCTAGAGGATCAACTCGTGAAGTCCCGGAAGCACGCCGCTGCCATGCAGTCAAAGCTGTACACCGCCTTCGCCAAGTACCATAATGACATCCAAGACATGCAGGCAAAGAGCGATGACTTGGTGCGGAAGAACAAGTCGCTCCGCAACAAGAACAAAGGTACACCACTTGTCTTGTTGAGTACTTGTTGGAGGTCGAGAGGTAGTCGACCCATTTGTGCCTTGTTGTTTGCGAGCTTGAGACTCGGGTAGATCGGTGAAGACTTCGGGCGATGCGAAGAACCTTTTCTACGGGAGCGGGGAGGCCCGCCGGATACTGGAGTTCGATTATAAGGAGCTTGTTTATGAGTACGACAAGCACATGGAGCTCCGTATTGCATCAGACCGTGACCTCGTCAACTGCTACAAATCCTTGCAGAAGCTGAACGAGGATTGCGAGAAGCTGCGGGCCCGGATCAAGGAACTTGAAGAAGCCGCGCTCCCCATCGCGAGGCTGCTGGTGCCTCATCCTGGCGGTCCCAAGATAGCACCGCTGGTGGACCGGTTGAAGGAAGCCCCCAGCCGGCTAGCGTCCTACGTGAAGCACTTGGCGAAGTCGATCCCAAACCAGGTGCTGGCCTTCATGAAGTCGTACTTCCCGAAGGCTCCCGTAGATGAAGTCGTCGGTGGACTAGCCGCCAACTGTACTGACGAGCAGTATGCGGAGCTGCTGGAGCAGATGGCGCCTATTGCAGATCAAGTCGCCGAGAAACTTAATCTCCAGTAGTCCTGTAATAGTTAGCTCGTAGCAGTAGTTGTACAGAAACAATTGTAATGAAATTGTTTAAGTATGAATGAATGAAAACTTCCATCAATGAGTACTCGTTGTCGCGATCTTGGAGTGCGGAGTCCCATCGTGGAGTTGTCACGAGTAGTCATACTCGGCAGTAGTCCCATTTAGGGAGGAAGACAGTAAAGCAGTTGATGAACAATCAAACTTTATTACTGAAGAAGTACACCTAGATGGCCAGGGTCGTAGTTACAAAGTAGTCGCCAGGACCCGGAGGCCGCTTACGGCTAAGTAGTGCTAGGGCGTGTAGCCGCTTACAGCAGTAGATCCGTAAGTAGCCGTATAGGCAGGATCTAGAAGTACACGGTCTCTCAGTAGACCGCTGCTAGAGTCCTTTGTCGCTCGTCGCAGCCTAGGATCCGTAGGTAGCTGCATGGGCTGGATTCTGGAGAGGAGTAGTCCGAAGACTGGTGCCTGGACCCGGAGGCCGCTTACAACAAAGAGGTAGTCCGGAGACTGGAGCCTGGACCCGGAGGCCGCTTACGGCGGAGGGGTCTTGGTGTAGTCGTGTAGACTTGAGCCCCAGGGTAGTCGTGTAGACTAGGCGTAGAATCGACAGAGTTGGTCGACGTTCCACGAGTTGTTGACGTCTTCGCCTTCATGTGTCTGGAGGCGGTAGGAGCCCAGCTTGGCCACCTTTGCAACTGTGAAGGGACCTTCCCAGGGCGAGCTGAGCTTGTGTAGTCCTTATGTGTTTTGGATGCGACGGAGGACGAGATCACCAACGTTGAAGGAGCGTTCCTTGACATTGTGATCATGGCAGCGTCTGATACCCTCCAGGTACCTTGCTGATTGGACGAGGGCAGCGCAGCGAGCTTCTTCGAGTCCATCGATGTCAACTCGTCTGCTGTCTTCAGAGACGCCCTCATCGTAGTGCTCCACTGCTGGTGAATCCCATATGACATCAGCATGGAGGATTGCTTCGCAGCCGTCGACCAGGAAGTAAGGGGATTGCCCCGTTGGCTTGGAGGGCTGAGTATGTAGCCCCTAGAGTGCATTGGGTAGTTCCTTAATCCACTTGCCTCCTTTAGAGTTAGCAGCGTTGTGTAGCCGCTTCTTGAGAGCGTCGAGCACCATCCCGTTGGCGCGCTCGACTTGTCCGTTGGCCCGAGGATGGGCAACTGAGACGTATCAGACGTCGATCCCGCTGTTCTCGCAGTACTCCCAGAACTGGTGGTTGTTGAAGTTGGAGCCCAGGTCTGTGATGACGCGATGGGGTAGTCCGTAGCGATGCACCAGTTCATCCAGGAAGTCGAGTACTCTGTCAGCCTTGGGGCATGTGACCGGCTTGACCTCGATCCACTTGGTGAACTTGTCGATGTCCACCAATACTCTGTTGAATCCACCTGGCGCAGTTGGTAGTGGCCCAATCATGTCGAGCCCCCAGCAGGCGAAAGGCCAGGTTGGAGGTATGGTGACTAGCTTGTAGGCTGGGACGTGTTGCTTCTTGGCGAAGTACTGGCACCCTTGGCACTTTCTGACGAGTTCTTCGGTGTCGCCCAGAGCTGTGGGCCAGTAGAAAGCTCGCCGGAAGGCCTTGCTGACAAGCGTGCGAGAGGACGTGTGGTTGCCGTAGACGCCCTTGTGGATCTCCTCAAAGATGTCCTTACCTTCTTGTCTGGGGACGCACTTCATGAGTACTCCGGAAGATGCGCCCCGCCTGTAGAGCTTGTCTCCGACGAGGACGTAGGACTTGGCACGACGGATGAGCTGCTCGGCCAAATTCTTGTCCGAAGGAATCTTCTGCTCGCTGAGGTAGTTGATGAAGGATTGCCTCCAGTCCACGTTGATCATCATGACCTCCTGGCCAGTCGGGGGATGCGCTGGGACAGTGGTCGGTGGCACCGGCTCTGGGATGGATGGCGCGTGAAGCCGTGGACGAAGACACCCGCTGGTACTTGAGCGCGAGTAGAGCCAAGCTTCGACAGGACATCCGCTGCAACGTTGTTGTCGTAGACGATGTGATGGAACTCAAGACCATAGAACTTGTTCTCGAGCTTGCGAACTTCTAGGCAGTAGGCGTCCATGTTCTCCTTGTTGCGGTCCCAGGACTTGTTGACTTGGTTGATGACCACTTCGGAGTCGCCGTAGACTAGTAGCCGCTTGATGCCCAGTGAAGCCGCGAGGCGGAGCCCATGTAGGAGAGCTTCGTACTCGGCTTCATTGTTTGAGACCTTCCAGAAGATGCGGGGACGTACTTGAGTTGTTCACCCGTTGGAGAGATCAAGAGTACTCCTGCACCTGCGCCCTCGAGGTTGAGTGAGCCGTCGAAGTACATCACCCAGTGCTCTGGTCTCTCGGTTGGAGTAGGTAGCTGATTCTCCCGCCACTCCGCCATGAAGTCGACTAGTGCCTGCGACTTGATTGCTGTGTGTGGCTTGAAGTCGACGTTGAGGGAGCCGAGTTCAACTGCCCACTTGGAGATTCTTCCAGTAGCATCTTGGTTCTGTAGGATGTCGCCGAGCGGGTAGTCGGTGACGACGGAGATCGAGTACTCCTGGAAGTAGTGTCGTAGCTTCCGCGAGGTGTTGAGCACTGCATACAGAAGCTTTTGTACAGGCTGGTAGCATGTCTTGGATTCTGACTGGACCTCGCTGACGAAGTAGACTGGTCGCTGGACTGGGTAGGCATGGCCGTCTTCCTGCCGCTCGACGATGATGGCAGTACGGACCACGTGAGTAGTCGCAGCGAGGTAGAGCAGTAGCTGCTCTCCTTTGCGAGGAGCCGTGAGGACTGGTGGCTTTGATAGGAAGTCCTTGAACTGGGCAAGGGCTTGGTCCGCCTCTGGAGTCCACACGAACTTCTCTTGGTGCTTGAGTAGTTTAAAGAAGGGGAGCCCCCGTTCTCCAAGCTTCGAGATAAATCTGTTCAGGGCCGCCATGCACCCGGTTAGCTTCTGGACATCTTTGATGGACGTGGGTGCTTTCATGCTGGTGATGGCGGAGATCTTCTCGGGATTGGCTTCGATGCCACGGTGGCTGATGATGAAGCTGAGTAGTTTGCCCGAAGGTATGCCAAAGACGCACTTGTTCGGGTTGAGCTTCCAGCGGTACTCGCGCAGGGATGCGAAAGTCTCTTCAAGATCGTCGATGAGGGTACTGGAGTTTCTGGTCTTGACGACCACGTCGTCCACGTAGGCTTCGACGTTCTTGTTGAGTTGTCTCTTGAAGCATTTCTGGATAGCTCGTTGATATGTGGCGCCGGCATTCTTCAACCCGAAGGACATGGTCGTGTAGCAGTATGTGCCAAACGGGGTGATGAATGCGGTCTTCTCCTGGTCTTCTTCCTTGATCGCGATCTGGTGGTACCCGGAGTAGCAGTCGAGGAAGTAGAGTAGGTCGCAGCCCGCTGTGGAGTCGATGACTTGGTCAATCCACGGCAACCCGAAGGGGTCCTTGGTGCAGTGCTTGTTGAGATCGGTGTAGTCGACGCACGTCCTCCACTCGTTCGAGTTCTTCTTGCGGACGAGGACAGGGTTGGTGAGCCACTCAGGATGGAAGACTTCTCTGATGAAGCCAGCCGCGAGTAGTTTGGCGAGTTCCTTCTTGATGGCGTCCCGTCTGTCGTCGGCGAAGCGGCGTAGGTGTTGTCGCTTCGGGGTAGCTTTAAGATCGACGTTGAGGGAATGCTCGATCAACTCCCTGGGCACCCTTGGCATGTCCGCTGGCTTCCACACGAAGATGTCGCGGTTAGCCCGGAGGAAGTTGATGAGCGAGTCTCCTATTTGGGGTCGAGACCCGCCCCGATGGTAGTAGTCTTAGTGCTGTCGCCTGTCCCGAGGTCAATTGTTTTGACCAGAACCTCCTCAGCTAGCTGAGGCTTGTTAGCTTTGTCTGACTTCTCCGGGATGTCCAGTTCGCTTGGGGCAAGCTTCTTCGATGCAGCGTAGACCTCCATCATTGCGTTGGGTACTTGATTTGTGGAGGCGATCTCCACAGCTTCCGTGTCGCAGTCGTGCGAGATCTTCAAGTCCCCTTGGAGTGAGAGTACACCTGCTGGGCTTGGCATCTTGAGTACCAAGTAGGTGTAGTGGGGCACCGTCATGAACTTGGCCATAGCCGGTCTGCCGAGGATGGCATGGTAGGACGTCTCGAAGTCCGCGACTTCGAACTTGACGTACTCGATACGGTAGTTGTCCCGAGATTCCCCAAAGGTAACTGGCAGGACCACTGAGCCCAGTGGGATAGCCGCGTTCCCAGGGACGATGCCGTAGAAGGGCGAGGAGCCCTTGGTGAGCATGTGCGTGATGTCGAGCCCCATCTTCTTCGAGGTTTTGGTGAAAAGGACATTGAGCCCGCTTCCACCGTCGATGAGGACCTTGTTGAGCCTGGAGCCCGCGACCACCGGCTTTAGGACGAGAGGGAAATGCCCTGGTTCGGAGAAGCTGGTCCATTGATCCGCGTGGGAGAAGGTAACGGGTACCTCTGACCACCTGAGAGGTGTCGGAACCGCTGGTTCAATGCTCATGACTTCTCGACGAGTAGCCGTTTGTTCTCGTCTGCTGGGTAGTCCGTCGACGAGGACGTTGACAGTCTTGTCGGGTTCCTGGAAGTCGTCATTGCCTCCGTCGTTCTTCTTCTTGCCTTTCTTGTCGTGAGGGTGCGGTGGCTCTGGAGTACTCTTGTGTGCTCGCCTGAGTTGGTAGCACTGCTCGGTGGTGTGGTTGCCATCCAGATGCCACGGGCACTTCTCTTTCAGCAAGTCTTTCAAGCCGCCAGAGGTCTTCTTCGAGTTCTCCTTCGCAGGATGCTGGATAGCCGCGACAGTGTTGTTTGGCTTGCGCTTGCAGTTGGGACCCGAGTAGTTGTTGCTGTTGCGACCGCCTTGGTTCCCATTGTTGCCGCTGCCGCTGCCCGTGTTCTGCTTGCTCTTGCCACGGATGGCATCGTACTTGGCGTTAGCTTTGTCTTCTTCATCCGCCCAAGACGTGATCATGTCCTTGAGGTGGGGGATGGACTTGGGGCGACGGCGACCGAAGTCTTCGAAGGTGCGGCGGTGGTAGAGGCCGTCTTGGAAGAGGTCGATGACCTCCTTATCAGTGACGTCGACTACGGTGGCGCGCTTGTCGAAGAAGCGGCGCATGTACTTGCGGAGGGTCTCGCCTTGTTCCTGCTTGACCATGGCCAGGTCCATGCGAGTACCCGATCGGCCCATGGCGCCCGCGAAGTTGCTGGTGAACTGCTCCTTCAGCTGGTCCCACTTGTCAATCAAGTGCTTGTCCAGCGACTCGAGCCATGTGAGTGGAGCTTAGTCCAGGTAGAAGGGGAAGTAGAGGCACTTGGTGTCGTTGCCGCCAGCGTTCTCGATGGATAGGGCGTAGCACCTGAGCCACTGAATGGGATCCTGCTTCGCGTCGTACTTGGTGATCCTGAGAGGTTTGAACTTGTCCGGGAGGAGCAAGTTGCGAAGCCGAGGAGAGAAGGCGGGGAAGCCGTCGTTGTCGCCTGCTGTGGCGGACTTCTTCCGCCGCAGCTCTTCAATCTTCTGGCGGGCGTCGTAGCCGCCCTGTGAGGCTCCGGAGGCGTGGCTGTTCGCGTGGTCTCGACCACCGCGACTGCCTCGGCCGCCGGCCCACCTGTTGGCCCCGTGGTTGGAGCTTCCGCCGTCGCTGCCGCCGCCTCCAGGGTCACGGCCGCCGCCGCCAGGGCCGCGGTGAGGGATGATCTCACGGGAACTGTTGCCACCCTGTGAGGGTCCGCCGGTGTTTGCACGAGTACGATTGGGCTGAGCCGGCAGCTCGGCTCGAGTACGGTTGCGGCCAAGGTCTGCACTATGACTTGTAGCTTCGTTGTCGCGGTTCCTGGCGGGAGGAGGCTGGTTGACTCTGTTGTCGACCCGCATGAAGTAAGCGTCTTCTGCGCGCTTGGCGATGACTTCTCCGACGCGTATCCCCTGAGCTTGGCGTGCGATCGCTGTGATCGACATGAGGCATTGCTCAGGAGTTGTGTGTACCCGGCTCTCGACCTGTTCGAGGGCCTCCGCAAGGTTGCGGATGGGTAAGCTGTCATGGAGACGCCGGCGCCGTTCGTTCCGTCTTCGGTTGCGCTCACGTCGAGCGTCCCTGTTGGCATCGGTCTGATCCGCAGGTGCTTCCGCAAACAGCTCGTCCGCGGAGATGTCTTCGAGGTACTTGTTAGTTACCGTCCCCAAAGTTCCTGGCGTGTCGCCGGCAGCCATGAAGACTTGGTGATTGGGGTTGCAAAGACTGGAGTCGGAGCTCGCCACCTCAGTTGGAGTGTACTCCTCAGCTCGAGCGAGTGGTGTTCCCTCCTAGAACGAGAGCGAGTCGAGGTAGGCGATGTAGCGTGAGTCCCCACTTATCAGGTCGGCGGGCTTGCGGTCTGGCCAGTAGATGAATCTCCCGGCCGGTGTCGACGTTATAACCAGCCCGGAAGCCGGCCCTAATAAGGGTTGCTCAGTAGTGTTGTCTTCGGACTCGGGATCCTCAGGGTCCGACCCGAAGTCGAACTCGTACGCGGAGTCCGAGTAGAAGCCGGAGAGGGGGTTGGAGTCCGAAGCGTGGCCGGGGGCGGTGTCGGAGTCCGAGTTGTACTCGGGTACGGGCTCCTTGCCGGCCCGGCGTGCAGAGGGAGTCTCCGTGCGGGCCTTGCAGAGGTTGCGGGGGCCACGCGTGGAGCGCTCGTGGGGTGGGTGGACCACATGCGATGGCTGAGCAGCCAGCTCGCACACGGTAGCCCACAGGGATGTCGAGTTCGAGTTGGAAGCGGATCCAAGCTCGAAGTCGGCGTGTTGGTCGAAAAGTGAAATTTTGCCGAACTTGCCGGCGAGTTCGCCCGTGACTACTTCGGGAAGCGTCACGAAGCCGGTCTCCGGGTTGGGCGGCATGATGACGCGGCGTTGGAAGGACCCAGCGCCGTCAGCAGTGCAGACCCAGGTGCCGAAGACGAAGGTGTCGCCGCGGTTGAAGGCGACGGTTGGCTTGATGTAGACAAGAGCCGTCGAGTTCGCCATGTGATCTCGGGCGAGATCCCCTACCTGGCGCGCCAGCTGTCGGTGTTTTAGACCGGCAACCTACTAAGGGGAGTACCCGAAGTAGATGAATGTGGCCTCGCCGAGATCGTTAACTCGAAGGAAGAGACACGTGGCACACAATTTAGACAGGTTCGGGCCGCGAGGTGCGTAGTACCCTACGTCTTGTATGCTGCGTAGCTCTGGATTAATTAGGTACGATTACAAGATGATGCAATCCTACGTCGTGAGATCAGATGATAAGAGAGGGGTCCCTGCCTCGCCTTATATAGTCCAGGAGGCAGGGTTACAAGTTGGTTTAGGGAGAGAGTACTAGTCGAGTACATCTAGGAGTCCTCTATACAGTGCTGGACATGTACAACTTCCTAACCGAGTACTTCTCCTCTGTAGTCCGTGTGCTTCACGCCATCAGGTACCGTGCAGCGCAAGTCAGGTAGTCCCAGGGGCCCACCGAGTAGTCGGTCCTGGTACCCACCGAGGTAGTGGGCCTAGGGAGGTCCATACGACACACACGTCCTCCTAAAGACCTTACAGAAGATTCCCCAGATGACCTAATCCATGACTACCACAAGACTTAGCGTACAAGACAAGGAAGTCCAGATGGATTAAGGCAGCTTGGATAAGCTTTCCATGTTGTAATTGACTAGACACAGGTTTCCCTGTTGTGAGCGACTTGGACTCTATTCCACCGACTTTGTCCTTCGCCCAATATAAGGTGGGCAAGGGCGTCCTTCCGAGGACCACCCGAGATCGAATCAATACAAACCGAAGAACTGGATGTAGGGTTTTACTCTCTGGAGGCCTGAACCAGTATAAAATCGCCTTGTCCCTTGTGTCTCGTCATAATTTCCGTATGCTACACTAGCATAACCATCACGTTCTTAGCTCACGATTACCCCGCCGAACAACTAAACCACAAGGATTAACACCCCTGTGGGCTATCTAGATCTCACCATCTGACAGTTGGCGCGCTAGGTAGGGTGATCGCGAGCGCTTCGTGCAGCGTGATGGAAGTTCACTCCGGCAACGTCTTCGGTGACGACATGAAGGATATCTTCGCAGCGACCTGCTCACCACCACCCTCCGATCTAATCGTGAGGTCGACGTCTTTATTCTACAGATGGCGCACAAGTATTTTTTTCATTGTCCCACCTGCCCACAATCTTCGAGGTGATTCGGTGACTCAACCTGCTCGATTAACTGCTGGTTTCATCTGTCGTGACGGCGCGCGGCTCCGGCCGGTGTCATTGCTTCTCCACAACATCGAGACGACCCACCCATATCTATAGCAACGGCGTGACTCCGTGTGTGATATGCACGCAAAAAAACACAGAGAGAGAAAAGAGTCCATCTACAAGACATAGACGTATCCTCGCATGCCTGCATGCGTTAAGGAAACCAATCTCTCCACGTGAATAGCCTGGTCATCCATGTGGTCATCAATTTGTCAAGCAATAACCAATAGAGGATCTGGTGGGCCGACAAAAAAAGAGCTCGTCATGGCACCTGCTTGCTGGCCATTCATATGCGACCTACTGCATCAGCCCACCACCGTCACCGACCTCGTCGTCTCGATGCTCCAGCTCGGTGCAGCTCTGACTCACACCGCCAACCACTTCGACTCCTCATCACCGACCTCCTCGACAACTCGTCGCATCAACCTACTGGCTGCTGCAGCACACTGCTACCCTCTTCCATGTCTTGAGTTCGGCCAGCCAGCCCATCGCGGACCTTCAACACCTCTTAGATGACCCGATGTCAACGCGCTGACCTTGGTCACGACGACCTCCTCGACCACGCGCAAGCTAAGTGTTATTTTAAATTATTTTTTATGCCTTTAATTTATTTCATATACCTGCTCTACATGCTTTTGTCTGCTCTTTCGATCCCTCCCCCTCGACATGCTCGGGGGCTTGGCCATGCCAACACGTAGGTCGCTAGACCTGAGGGTTCAAATTGTTTATCTTGTGTTATGTTCCCCTCCCCCTCGACATGCTCGGGGGCTTGGCCTTGCCAATCTAAGGGTCCCCAGACCTATGGGGTCCTACTTCTCCTATGTGTTCTTCCTTTAACTTCTTGACTCTCGTTATGAGTATTCGATGTTGTGTGGTTGCAAAACCTGGGTCCTAGGCCCCTCCCCGTGCGTCGGCTACATCTAAGCCTCCCTGCTGAGCATTGTAGAGGGGTGAAACACTTCGCAGCTTCAGAGCTTTCGAGTCTGCATAATGTGTGCCTTGCACGATAAGTGGAATGCCTTTTTTCGAATAAGACATAGCGCAAGAATGTTTAGCTCCGGCTTGCATTACTTAACATCTGCTTGTTTAGGTCATGCTACGTTTCATCATATTTATATTAGACAGATTGATACACCGACTTGGTGTTTATTTTATTTTACAGGGCCAGCTCTTTTCTCTAGCATCACCTTAGTTAGGTCGCTAGACCTCTCTCCAACTCCGGCGTCACCTTTGGCGAATCTTCCTAGTGGCTCTATCATCGCTAGCATCAGGTTGCTAGACCTCGCTATTATTCCGTTGTCATCTTCGTCAGGTCCTTCGACCTCCTGGTGTTTTTATCGTTGCCAACGTCAGGTCGCTAGACCTCGATGCGGTTCCGTCGTCGTCTTGGTTAGGTCGCTAGACCTCCCTCCAGCCCCGTCATCACTTTCGTTAGGTCGCTAGACCTTCCTCCAGCTACGTCGTCGTCATCATCGGCTTTAGGTCACTAGACCTCTTTGCGGCCCTGTTGTCATTGGCTTTATGTCGTTAGACCTCTTGGTGTCTGTGTCGTCATCTTCTTCAAGTCGCTAGACCTCCCTGCAGTTTCGTCGTTACCCTCATCAGGTCGCTAGACCTTCCTTCGGCTCCATCGTCAGTGTTAGGTCGGCGGACCTACTTGCGGCTCTGTTGTCGCAGGCTTTAGGTCGTTAGACCTCCCTCCTCTAGCTCAGTCGTCTTCGTCAGGTCGCTAGACCTTCCTTCAGCTCCGTCGTCATCTTTGTCAGGTTGCTAGACCTTCCCTCCGGCTCTGTCGTTGTCCTCATCACGTTGCTAGACTTCCCTACGGCTCTGTTGTCACCTTCGTCAAGTCGCTAGACCTCCCTCTAGCTTCGTCGTTGTCTTCGTCAGGTCGCTAGACCCCCCCTTTCGGCTCTGTCTTCGCTCTCGTCAAGTCACTGGACCCTCCTCTGGCTCCGTCATCATCTTTGTTAGGTCGTTAGACCTTCCTCCAGCTTCGTCGTCGCTCTCGTCAGGTCGCTGCACCCTCCACTGGCTCTGTCGTCGTTTTCGTCAGGTCGTTAGACCTTCCTCCAGCTTCATCATCGCTTTTGTCTGGTCGCTAGACCTTCCAGTAGCTCCGTTGTTGCTTTCGTTAGGTCGCTAGACCTTCCTCACGCTCCATCATTGTCAGGTCGCTAGACCTTCCTCCAGCTCTATCATCGTCAGGTCGCTAGACCCTCCTCTGGCTCCGTCGTCATCCTCGTCAGGTCGCTAGACCCTCCTCTGGCTCCGTCGTCGTCTTCGTCAGTTCGGAAGACCTCCCTAATATTTTACGTTGGGAATGAAGGCCTCCCTTTGGGGTGCTCACCTAATGGCCCCTCCAAGTACTTCCAGGTGCTTAGGCGCTTCTTGATTTGAGACCTTCTTGAGATCGGCATGCCTCGGGTGGCTCTGCCAGACTCTTTGCAGCTATGTAGGATATCTAGGTGTCTCTACACTTCATACTTTCAAGATCACCATTTCTCTATGACTTCATCGCCGGCCGACCCCGGACATCTCAACTTCAGCTACGACGTAATCAACGAACTCTCCAACTAGTGCGCATTTCAAGATCTTGCTGGGTATCCTCGGATACTGGGCGTTGTTGATTTGAGGCCTCTTTGAGGTCGGCACGCCTATAAGACCTCCTCGAGGTCGGCCCTACCAGACTCCTTGCAGCTATGCTAGGAGATCTGGGTGTTTCCACACTTCGTTCTATGAAGACCAACATCTCCTCGCAACTCCATCGGCGCCAACTTCGTCAGGTCGCTAGACCTCCCTCTAGCTCCAATGTCACCTTTGGCGAACCTTCCTGGTGGCTCCGTCGTCGTCGGATTGAGGTCGGCGGACCTCTCTACGTTTCCGTCATCGTCGTCTTCAGGTCGGTGAACCTCCCTATGGCTCTGTTGTCGCCTTTGTTAGGTCGCTGGACCTTCTGGCAACTCCGTCACTGTCTTTCTTTCTTTTATTTTTTGGATCATCATACTGGAAATCCTGCCCACCACAATGCTCGGATAATACTCTATGAGTGTGTCCTTGATGTCCTCTGATTTTTTTCATCGCTGTTTTGATCTATTGGAAGTCCGCTTCCTATAGGTCGTCACTCGACCTCTCTTCATTCGGCAAGGCTACAAACAGGTCAACTACTAAGTTGATTTGTTTCTCTTTCTTTTTGGACAGACGTGCACGCTATTCGACCTGTCGATAGCTATACGACTTCATCATGACCTTTCTAAGGTCGCTGCGCCTACACCTCGCTCGGGGCTTGTGAGACATGGGTACCCCTGGGTCCCCACCGACCAGGCTCACGGCCGTCCCCGACAAGTGGGTCCAGCCTACCAGAAGACCCGTCGACCTGTCAGTGGTCCCAACCGACCTAGTTGGTGGCCCACACGACCTCCTAAAGATCTTCCAGAGGATTCCCCAGACGACCTAATCCATAACGACCACAAGACTTAGCGTATACGACAAGGAAGTCCAGACAGATTAAGGCAGCTCGGATAAGCTTTCCAGGTTGCAATTGACTAGACATAGGTTTCCCTGTTGTAACGACTTGGACTCCAGTCCACCGACCTTGTCCATCGCCCAATATAAGGCGGGCAAGGGCGTCCTTCCGAGGACCACCTGAGATCGAATCAATACTTATTGAAGAACTCGACGTAGGGTTTTACTCTTCAGAGGCCCGAACCAGTATAAAATCGCCTTGTCCCTTGTGTCTCACCGTAATTTCCATGTGCTCCATTAGCATAACCATCGCGTTCTTAGCTCACGATCTCCCCGCCGAACAACTAAACCACAGGGATTAACACCCCCATGGGCTGTCTAAATCTCACCATCTTACAAGCCCTGGCTTGCTTTTCTTGGTCCAATGGGTGATGCCAACCCTACTGATATGGTTAACCTTGAAACCGGCTGAATTCTTTTCAAGCATGCTTCCTTGGATTTGGCCGATTGGGATGGCTATTTTAGGTCCTGGACAGGGTATGCCAAGGGATGGTGAAAATGGTACCGCAGGGTTTCTGCAACGAACAAAGGTTTTTGGGAGAAGTACAAAATTAGTCTATGCATCACCCTATCTCTGTCTGATATGTCCCAGAATGAATCTCTTTGATAGGCGATTCTTATTTTTGGTCTGATGCACTCAACGCTTTCTTATTTGGTCATGGGCCGATGACTCCAACTCTGGCTGAAGTTCTTCTGCTGACTGGTTTGGATGTCTCTTCCCTGGATGTCCACTTTAGCCGTCAGAATGATAAACCTTCTCATCAAAAGACCAAGAACCTAGGTGGATGGTCTGGTTATATTGTCGAGCACATGAAGGAGGGAATCGTGAGCAATAGGGAACATGTTGCTTTTCTAAACATGTGGCTCGAGAAATTTGTCTTCTATGGTAAATCTTTTGGCCATACTGCCAATTATTAGATAGTAACTGAACGGCTGGCCGCCAACTCTCTTATCCTTAGTCTATCGACCAATTCCCCATAGGCACTCCGTGAGGTCTTTGGTGGTTCATCAAAATGCGGTTGAATCTTCACCTTTGAGACAGAGTAGAGTAGAATATCTTTAATATGTCCTTCCCAAGAGATCAGCCAGATGGCGTCGTAGTTGTGAGATGACGATGCATGAATTTTGGGGAAGCAGTCTCTACCTTCCCAGGACATAAGAAAATTCCATCCCGCATAGCAGAGCATTTTAGGAGTTTCTATCTTGGCTTCACTCCCGAGTCTATCATCTGGTTTTCATATACAGATGATGACAACAATTTTGAGACTATATTCAACTTTGATGATATCCATAAGGATAATGAGAACATGATTGTTTTTGTGGAGATGATCAAACCAGGGCTTCTTCCATCTCGTATTTTTGGTAAAGATCAGTCGGCCACCTATGAATTTTACAATCCTTCAGTGAGTGCCCATCAGCTGGGGTTTGGCCAATTGCTGATTGGCCTTTACTTCTCTCATTTGATCAAACCGCGAGAGGTCATTCCTAGTGTTACTTATTATCAACATTTGCTGGATCTGGTCCCTGATTCTTCCACTACTGATCTTGACTCCTAGAGATTTTCTGGTTTCGCTTCTTCTCTTTTCAATATCTGGTGGGTAGAATGGTGTGATCATCTTTTCTGTGTATCCCCAAGACTTTACTGCGAGAAGTTGGATCCTACGTATGAGGCATCGGTTGACGAGGTAATTTCTTGCTTAATTGTCCTTGTGTATCCTTAATATGCTCTGACTGTTTCCCCTTCTTCTTCAGCCTGATTCTTCTGACCCACCTGCCAAAAGCAAAAGCGGCAAGACGATTGGTTATTGGCTACCGAGGTCTTCACCGTATATCGGCTACAATGCTCATGCTGGGTCCTAAGTCAAATCCTACTCTGAGCAATCCACTCCTGTCGGCCCTCAAGAGGAAAAATGTGACCAGTAAAATTCTCACCCGCAGAACAAAGAAAAAGATTAACCCTATGGTTGTCAATATCCCTGATATGGATGGAACATTGGCGTGTGCTTTTGACGTACTAGCTTTCTTCAGTTTTTTTTCTTCCTTTTGCGCTTTAACTGATCATCTTGTTTTTCATCTAGTCTTTGGGTTTGACAGGTCAATCAATGCAAACCACTATGGCTGGTTCTGATCAAGGTTCAATGGAGCTAATTGAAGAAATTCTGGTTGATGACACCTTGGTTGAGCCATTTGAGCAACCTGAAGACAAAGTCGTAGAGGTTCAAACCCAGAATCCAATGGCTTCTCAGACTAAGAAATCTCCAATCGAGGTAATAAAATTCTTTGTTTATTCCTGGCTTCTCTGCCTATCCTTAAGTTTTCACTTTTTGTTCAGGATGTTGATGATACATTAGTTGAGACTCAAGACGTAACCCTGGATGATCTCCAACCAATGGTTGGTGATTGCTTGCCGATTATTGAAATCCTGAACCAGAATCGCCTAAAAATCCAATTATCTAGGCACAGGCAACAACTTCTGTTGCAGAGATAAACTCCTTGAATTATCCATCTTCCTTTTAACCATCATGTTGATTTTCATCTTTTTCTGCAGGTTCCAATAACTTTGCCTCTTGTTATTCAGAGTGCATCGACTGCTCTTCTTTGAGATGACGTGAAAGCTAAGCTGATTGAGGTGCTCCCATTGTTGAACCAAGACATCCGTCAGCTTGTACAGGATGTTGAGCCGATCAGGAGTACCTTCAACAAAATCCAAAGCCAGTTGCCCAGAGACCTCAAGTCGAAGATGCTTCAAGTTGCTTTCATGGAGAATTGGCAACTTGTAGTCCAAGAAGCCCAAGATCGGCTGGATGAAAGAAAGTGCCAGTAGCAACTTACTTAGGACAGGGGGGAATCTGGACAACAACATGGTCGATCTTGATGGCAGGATCGAATTTCTGGCTTCTCCCCGTCCTGAAATTGTCAACATCATTGATCGTTTAAAGAGGCGTCATGTTGAATTGATGAAAGAGCTTGGCCAGCTTGAGCAAGACTTGGCAGTTGAAGAACAGAAGCTCGCATATCTTCCAGGCACCATTGCTACCATGCGAGAGCAGAGGAACTCTATTGCACACTGAGCCCAGGTTCTACGTGAGCAAGAGCAGCTGATTCCTAGTTCGGCCGTTGCCGATTGTCAAGAGATAGAGGCGGCCAATCAGCTGTGTTTGGACCTCATCAATGCTATCCATCTTCTAGACATAGTTTAATCTTTTAGTTTTATTTATAATTTTTGGACTGTAACTGGACTTCACTGACCAACTTCCAACACTTGGCATTTATTTGTTTGACCGAACGTGTCAATCAGCCCTTATATATCGCAAGATCTCTTTTGCCCTTCGAACTGTATTTCCTTTTGCGATGGCTTCCTCTTCTTATTCCTCCTCTGTGAATCAGGTTGGTTTCTTCTTTCTCTTTTTTCACTTTTTCATCACTTTTGATATTTCTCTATCTCTTCCCTAGTTTCCAAATCGTGAAATTGTGGAAAGCATTGTGTTGAGCATCAATGCCTTCGGTGCAATTCAACCAACACAACCATCTAGACAAGAATGTGGTCTTCGCATTGTGATTGCAAACAACGAGAAGAGGCTGGAAGTTCTTGAAGCCAGGAGGACTGCTCTTCTCTATGAATTAGACTGTGTAGGGGAAGAAATAGTCCAAGTTAGAGAAGAGCTAGATAAGGTTAAGAGTCTCCTTTGAGTCTTGATGTACTGTTAGCCAATGCAATCGGCTTATTTATGAATACAAATCACTATCCTTTCATTAGCATTGATGGATCTGAATGTACTACCCCCTGGTGATGATTTCCCACCCATGTTTGTAGGTGCCTTTTATGATCTGGTTTGACTTCCTTGCTATAAAAATGTAGCTCGCTTCTTAGGTGGCACCATAACCTTATGAATTTGAACTAGATCGGCTGCCATTAGGAATAAGAGGTGGGCCTCTTATAGAGTGCTTCCAAGAAAATGCAGTCATCCCCATTTCTTGACAAGTTTCTCCTTCAAGTGTTCTTGCATCCAGATGATGCATTGAAGCTTGTCGTTGTTGCTAGCAATGTTGAGAGAGAGGAATCCTGAAAGCCTCCTCTTCCGGAGTACAGAGTGGGGCCTCTCATTGCTATGCAATTCACCTTCAAAGCCAGCCCCTGATTTTTCGGGAAATGTATCAATGCATGACTGCCCACGTTTAGCCTGAGGCTTTCATGGGGAAACTGTTCCTGCTTTGTCTGCACTGGGCGCCCTTCATTTTTCTTTTTTTCAATTCCCTCTTGTAAGTATCTCTTCTTCTATTTGGGGCTATAAATAGGCTTGAAGCTTGGCAGAGAAAACTCACACTCATCGGCCATGGTGCAACCAACTCTGATAAATCATAAACTCTTGTTTTATGACTATTCCCTTTTCCTCTCTCTCTTCCATAGCTAGAAGAATTCTTGTGAAGTAGTACAGTGACCCCTCTTCTTCTTCGTCTCCTTTCGAAAAGCCAAGAGGTACTATAGCTAGAAGAATCCTTGTGAAGAACTGACTTTAGGGGAAGGAGCAAGGTACGGTGTTTTGCTGCACATTTATCAGAGGAGAAGCATGCCAAAGGAACGACCATCTTGGTCATCAACTCAGGCTCCTTTCAGTGGAAGATTAACAGAATCCGGTGAAGATCTTCGTGGCGTCCTCTCATTGATCGATTCAATATCCTCATCATACCAAAAATAGGACAATGCATCCCTCGTTATTTCTTGAGACGCATGTAATCTCCAGATCTGAGTTGTAATATAATCGTTGTAATCCAAAATAGAGAAAATGAAAGTACATTCATTTTATTCTGAGGGTGATATGTGTATCGACCATAACTAAACATATTAATTGTACATCGGTTTTTACATTTTTTGTACTAAAGGCGATTCTTTACAGATATCGGCTATCCTACTACATGTGATTACATTTGCAATCAGCTATAGCTCAAAAACTCAATCGACCGATAGGCTTGATATGACAATCGACTTATACAACTGTTTGTATACTTGGGCGACCAATCCATTGGCTGTTGTGATTCCATGCCCAAGCTATCCTTCGTTTTCAATGAGTTGATCCATTAAAATTCTTCATCAGAGCCGACTGCTTGAACCGGCTTTAGTCCAAAATCCGACACTTTGAGATACTTGGTATCCCATGCTTTTCCGGATATGCAGCTTACTCGATCATAGGTCCATCCTTGTGCCTCTGTAGCTGCCATTGTGAAGGAGGTTTCTCCCTTGACCATCTTCACTGAATCTCCAATCCATTGGATGATGCATTGGTGCATTGTAGATGGTATACAGTAGTTGACATGTATCCAATCCCGACCCAACAGTAAATTATAAGATACCCTACCTTTAGTGACAAAGAAAGCGGATGGAAGGGTCTTACTGCCAATGGTAAGATCCACGCAGATTGCACCTTGACCCGGAGAGACGTTTCCTTTGAAGTCCACCAGCATCATGTCGGTTTGGGTCAAATCTTCATTAGACTTCCCAATTTTGTGTAGCATGGTGTATGACATCAGATTGACAAAGCCTTTGAGAAACAATCTACTAACATCCTGGTGACTGGTTTCCGTTTGACAAAGCCTTTGAGAAACAATGCCTTCAAATGTTGTCTTTTCTCATCTTCTGGTTTCTCAAAGATAGCTTGTGTCGGTTCCAGTGCAAACTGAGCCATGACAAGTGTTGACAGTCCTTACAACAAAAATTTGACCGTCAAAACCTCGGGTTCGAGAGGAGTATATGACAAGTTTCGTGCACATTTTTAGTACTAATAAAGTTCCACGAGTTGTGTTGTGATTTTCATAGGCAGGTACACATTTTGGGAGAAATTGGGACCAACACACCACACGTGCTAGGCACGGCCGAAGCAGCAGGCACGACCGGCCCTGCAAGTGCGGCCTGCCTAGCAGGTGTAGCCAGCCCTACCTGGTGCGGCCGGCCCTGCCGTGTGGTGTGCCTCGGGACCTAAGCACCGCCTCTCCCTCAAGCACAACTTGGACGAACGAGATTCACTGAAGAAATGTCGGTTTGATCAAATGGTGGAGGCTAGGATCACTTGGATCAATGTGTCCACTTATCCGATCACTCAACCGCTGCAACCGTCATCCAGAAGTGATCCTAGGCATCCCTGAGCATTGTCGGTGCATCACACGGCACGGGGATGGGCCAGCCGGACCTATCAACCGACGTGTCGAGCGAAATCGACCCAAGGAGCCGACCTACAACCACCTCAGGAGTAGTGATCAGGGGCATCCAATGCGAGAGACGGTGGATCACAGGGCCGGACGCGCCTAGTGGGCTAGCCGCACATGGCATCGACCTCCCTTGCATATAAAAGGCACCTCACACTCGTTGGATTGGCCACACAACGCAGGAGCATCTCCATTTCCCTCTTTTGTTCACTTAGAGTAGGACTAGTGTAGCTCGGGAGTTAGAGTCGAGTCGAACTAGTCTCGGGGTTCCGGAGGAGTCTTCTTCAGAGTTCTGGTACTACTCATGTATCCTTTCTTTGTTTAGAATCAAGTACAATTCAAGTTATCTTTCTATCTTACCTTTCGATTCAATTACATTCAACTTTTACTTTGCTCTAGAAGCTTTATTCTTGGTTTAGACAAAAGTTAGTTTAATCTTGGTTAGCATAGCTCTCTTGAACCTTATAGTGTTGTGGTCGTTCTTCGCTTGATCTCCGGTGGTTCACAGGAGAGAGAGAGAGACCTTCCTTGGTGATATCCGGGGAAAGGTTCTTTGGTTCATTGTGAGTGCGGTGCTTAGAGCTTACCTTAGTCTTAGATTGGTGTCCCATTCAACGGAATAGTTGTGGTACCCTAAGGTGGTGACAGCTCTGAAAGGGCTTTGTAGTCCACCACGTTAGTTCGGGTCGGTAGGATTCAGCGCGTCGTCATTCTCCCTTCACATCCCAGTCTGAGAGCGTGGCTTTGCATGCCCCTGCAGCACTAGAAGAGCTTGTCGAGTTTAGCTTGTCTTGGTTATCCTTTGCCTTAGTTCTTTGCCTAGAGTTGACAAGAAAAGATAGATTGTGTTAGGATCCTTTCTTGTCTCGTTGTCCTCCCAGCTTGCTAGATCCTCTCTAGTCCTTTATCAAGATCTCCTTGCGTGTGTCAAGTTATCGCCAAATATATTTATTCATTACCCCCGCTATAGCTCTTTACCAAGTCTTGAATTTCTCAACCATTTATTCGATCATCTTTGCCGTAGTGCCTCCGTTGGGAAAATATAAATACGATAACCCGAATACCACTGGGTGAAGTGCTACAACAGTAATCCGTGCGCTTGCAGACCTTTCTATGATCATGTGTTTTAACAAAGACATTCCCTAGCCCCGTTACTAGGGGTGTAAACCCGGTAGGACACTTGTGAATGCCTTGACCATTCTGGCACCATCACCGTAAGTGCAACCTTAGTGGTGAGGCTAAGGAGCACCAACACCAAGTTCTTCATCGGAGACGTCCGAATCAACTGGAGCCATGCATGAACTCTTTTGGTAGGAGGACAAACATGTTTACATCAGCTCTTGGTTCATCATCCTTCCCATCATCGGCATTAGGCTTTGGACACCATAATTTAGAACGAAACTTCTTCTTGTCCAGACATGTCTTTCTGCTTCTTCTTGCTGTTCTAGCTGGTGTAGGCACTGGATCCTCCTTTTCTGAGATCTAGTCAAGTCTTCTATGAACCATTATGGATTAGGCTTCTTGTATGATCGGCTTGGCTCTTCATCATACAGTGCAGAGTGCGCCAACGTTCAGGAGCTCGGCACATGATATCTTCATCAGGGATCAAGGGAATCAGCCATCTCCTCTAGCCAATTGTTTGACCTTTCATCGACTCGGCCTCGTAGCCGATCATGAACACTGGCCTTGCCCCCCAGCCGTTGATGAACTTGGACCTGTTGATTATTGAATTCACGGTAATCCACGATTGCAGGCCTTCTGTCATTGAAGCAAATCTTCTTGGAGGAGCTGTTATTGTTACAAGCCATGTTGCACTTTGGAAATCTTTTTCTGCCATCGGCAGTTTGATCCCTTCTTCCCAGCAGTACTTGAAGAATGGACATCTCCAATGTCCTTCATTGCATCGTGCCCACTCCTCTCTTCCCTTTGCTTTCTCTTGTCGACGCTGAAACTTGTTGATCAGCATCTGAGACGTGACAGGTCAGCATGGCTTCAAGTCTTCTTTTTCAAGCAGCAACCCTTTTCCTTTGACATCGACAACGGTTGCTTGTACCTTGGGATCGACAACTCCTTTATTTTGAGCCGATTCAGATGTCAGCAGCTTAACACATGACGTGTCTTTGCTAAACACTTCAACTCTATTGGTTGGGAAGGGGTGCTGATCAATCTTCATCAGCTTTTCAGCTCTGGTAGAGGTTTCAAACTTGAGTTTCCCTTGCTCAATATCTGATTGAATCAGCTGTCTGAAGACCTTGCAATCATTGTTGTCGTGTGACATGGCATTGTGCCATTTGCAATACTTCATTCTCTTGAGCATCTCTGCAGATGGTATGGTATGGAACTAGGGGAGTTGATCTGCCCTTGCTGAAGCAATAGATCAAATATCTTATCAGCCTTAGTGATATCAAAGTCGAATTTTTCTGGTTCCTTTTTACCAAAGGGGCAACATACTATCTTCTTGCCTTTGACCCACTCTGCAAGCCCTATCATATTATCTTCATCTTCTCAGTCAAAGTAATCCACATTCCCTAAGAGAGATGAAGAGAACAACCGTATCCTTAGTGCATCAACATTCCCTGCTTCTCCGCATTGTATGATGAACCGAGTGATATGCTCCATTGTGGATGTATCATCTTGCCCAGAGCACTTTGTGAAGTCTGGCACTTTGAATCTTGGAGTAAATGGTATCTGATCATAGCCAGATGGATACGGTGTCCTGTACATGTATGTTTGCTGCTTAGGTTTTATCCCAAATTGCTTATGTAGCATCTCTGAAAGATGTTCAATCAATTCTTGCTTGATATGAGACTTCAACTCAGTATTCGATTGCTTGCATCTCAGCTGATGGAGTCTCTAGAGGCTGTTCTTGTGAGGTTCTTGGCTATGGATTTGGTGCCTTCAATGCCTTCGCTCCAGAAGTACTTTGAGCATTTGATCGACTTGTCACAGGTGGAATCAGTCCGATCGGCTCACCAGCAGATGGAACTGGATGATGCAAGTTCAACTGGCCTTAGATAGCGAATTGATTTAGGAGCATTTGCATCACTTGCGTAGGATCCACTTATTGTTGTGGTGATGTTGGCTGCCCTGTCATCCCCTTGTTGATCAGATGCTGAGGTGATGATCTTGTATGAGCAATTGTATTAGCTGGGGTTGAGACAGGCTGCATTGATGTTGACTATTGCAATGGAGTAGTTTGTATAGGCATCCCCAAAGTTGGTTGAGGAACTGGTCTCTGAGGTGAAAAGAGCTTTTCTTTCCATTGGTATAACAATATGCGCATGAGCTGAGCTGATCTTATCTCTTTCAAAAGCTTTGTTCCCATGATTGAATAGACAAACTCCACTCCTTTTTGGTCATATGCACAGTCCCTGGAGTACCTCCAAACATAGCTTGATAAGATTGCAGGTATTTTACTTCTAGAACTTCTTCAGGCTGAGATTCAAAGAAATTTGAAATATCAGTATCAAAATGATCACGGGGCAAGTCCCATCCTGCGAGTCTTCCGTCCTGATCTCTCGTTGTAGGATATGTTTGATGAGGGTTCTGTACTGAGAATGTCTGATCCTGGACATTGGACTGTGTTGAGTAAGTTTGGACCACAAGCATTGTAACAGTAGGGTCTTTGGACATATTCTCAATATTCTGATTCTGAATCGGCTGGGCATCCGATGAAGAATCAGGAGTAGTTGCATTGATCTGTGGAGATGGTGTAACCCCCACTGTTGGATCATCAATCGGCAGGGAAGTCGATTAGTCTTTTTGAACACTAGAGGAGTTCGCCTTGGCTAAAAGTATGCAGGTCCCACGTATCCCTCTTCTGTTCCCTTCTTGAGCATCTCAGTCAGAAAATTTTGGATGGTATTGGCGATGACTTTAGATTGATCAATCATTGTCTAATGCATCGCCTTGTTCATCATATCTTGAAGCCCTTGGGGATCAGCTAAGAAGGTGATCTGCTGAGGTGTTGGCAAAGGATTGTTCTTGTAAACTCCACCTTTAGTTTGACCGTATGACGCCAAGCATAGTTCTTCATAATTCTTTATGTGAGATTTGAACTTGGCTTTGTCTGCATCTTTCAGCTGACCCCTAGTGATTGTCTGAATGTTGCTTTGGTCAACTTCATTATTCTTCGAGTTCTTCGTGATTATTGACTTTTTCAGGTCCCACCAGGCATGCCAAAAGTGTGTTGACACGAAAATAGAACTTCACCTCCGCACACGACACACGTTACTCCCATGTCTGTAGCGAGGCGTACCAACCAATCTGACCTATTGATTGACAATGAAAAAAATATTAGGGATCAGGTAGAGAACCTATGGTCCTTCAGTGACATGTATACCAACCAATCAGCCGATATAGAGAAACGGGATCGGCCGGCTCGAGGGCGACCAAGGCGCGATAGCGTGAGTAAAAGGATCGGCTGGATCGGCCGATCGTGACGTCAGCACTTGAACAGGTCGGAATCGGTTGTAGTGTTAAAAGTCGACAGGATCTAGATCGAGTGGGATAAATTGGTAATAAAATCTAAAAACCACAAGAATTGATACGAGAACTTGCAGATCTAGCTAATATCAGTGAGGGGTGAATAAAGAACTAGATGAAATCTCAGCGATGCGCCCGGAGGTTAAAGCTTAGGGTTATTCGGTAAAATAGTACTCACAAGCTTGCCGGAGATCGATCGATGCAGCCCGAAGAGCTTGAAGGACGACGTTGTAGAAAAGAGAAAAAATGCAATGGCGATGTCGCCGAAAAGTAGATGTTATAAATTGTAAAGGGTTTGCCTGGAGGTGGTTTGTTTGATATTGTTGTGTACACCTTTTTCCAACCACACAGGGTCAATATTTATGTGCTAAGGGCAACCCGACTGCTAGCTGATTGCGACATTGTTTACTTGCATCTAAAGAAAACGAATACTACTAAAAATAGAAAAAGACTCACGCAGGAGTCAAACTTTCCTAGAGCTGACTCTTGACCTGTTGTCAATCATAGGTTGACCCGCCTCTACCGTGTCTTGCCTTTGATGTATCTCCTTGATTATCGCCTTCTTTCTTTCCATCGGCCGGTCCTCCGGTTGACCATCGGTTGATCGCTTGACTTGCCAGTTCGTCGATAGAGTTTGACTCCTCTGACCAACGGCGAATCCTGTTTGACCACCCTCTTTCTCTTCAATCGGCCGATTGCACTATTTTTCATCAGTTGAGCCTCCTTATCCTTTTGACCTGTTTTTCCAGAAAACTGTGTCAACAGGTTCCATGAGGGAGCCACCCACACCATTCGTGAATGCTCGCAGTTCAAGAGGGCCTTCCACAACCCTGATGACCCTAAGCGACCAAGGAACAACGGTGCTCGATCTTCCTCATGCCACTACAACAGCCACCGCGACGACTGACGTGACTGCTGTGATGACCGCGACGACTACCGCCGTGATGACCCGCAACCTGAGGCCCACCATGATCAGCGCGACTTATCTCCTCCATCAAAGACAGACAACCCTAATGGGCCCTTCCAGTCGGCTAACCGATCGATCAACATGATCGTTAGAGGCCTCAAGTCGCATGTGAGCAATAGGCCTTATCGCAAGGACAAGCGCAAGGTCCACCTCATCCATACCCAGCCCATGCAGCCCCTGTGTTGGTCTGAGGAGTCGATCACGTTCTCCAGAGCTGATCACTGCGTCCACATCCCAGATCCTAGGTCCTACCCACTCGTCGTCGAGCCCACGGTGGAGGGAGCCCTACTTCCCCAGACCCTTATCGACGGGGGGATTGGGCTGTTGACGGCTGTTAAGTGCTTACTTTAGCTGTCAATTAACTCATAAATAAAGGAGCAAGAGGCATTTCTTACACGCATTTTAGTTAAGAATAATGTAGGTCCACTTGTCCTTGGAGATTATGTGATTGCAAGAAAATAAGCATAAAATAAGTGGCAAACTCACCTTCTATGATTCATGCCACGTCACCTCAAGGAGTGGCTACCACCTCAGGTGCCATGCATGCAAGCTAAGGCATCTCAAGTGCCATGCATGCAAACCATGTCACCAATCCAAGAGAGGCAAGCCCCAACGAATCAAAGTGTGACACGTGGACTACACATCGATCCATGGGCCCACCAGAGTGCCTAAATCACCTCAAGAGCACGTGTACACCGACTTAAGGGCCCACAGGACAGCCACCTCGAGGAAGCACACCCTGACTGGGGCCCACCTAGGGTCGGCCGACCCTAAGATCAGCCGAATTGACATTGGGTTGGTTGATCCAGGGCCTCCACATGGTGCTTGTCCATTGGTCCTAGTGGCCATCCCCAGGGTGTTTCACTCCTTGCGCCGGTGCTCTGGCCTATAAATAGAAGGGGAGGGGGTTCATTTCTTACCAACACACCTTACTCCTCCTCTCTCACTTTTGGTTTCTAAGGTTAGGAGGTAGGCTAGAGTAGTTCTACTTCAGGTTCCAAGTCTACTTTGGGATCTAGGTATGAGTCCTCTTGTATCTTTATTTTATTGTATGACTCTGATCTACTTCAGTTATTCAACTATTTCATATAAAGTTGTGCTTGTATACATGGGTGATTTGTTCATGTGACCTTCACTTGTTCATCATTTAGAGGCTCCTATTCTTGATGAACAAGGCCTTTCGATCTAGTTGACGAGTGACTTATACATGTTTTTGGTGTTTGTTCATAAGTTAGAGGTTCATGTTCTTCACGAACACGACCCTTTGATCTTGTTGAATAGACATAGGAAAGCACAAATCTATTTGTGTACTTAGCCTGGTTTCATCTAGTTAGATCCCAAGCTCGTGTTGTATTAAGTTCATGATCAAGCTACAGTACTCGGTGTAACTGGCCAGTTTATCTGGCAGCTCTAATCTAGGTCACAATAGCCCAGGCCGGTCAAGGTCCTGCTAACAATGTAAGTGTGGTGCTTGGGTTGTGTAGCTACATTGCATATGAGTGTATCCCACGGTTTATCTTGGGGTAGGCCACGGCGGTGACAGTTGTTGGACCCTTTTGGAATCCCCCACACGCGGATATGCTGTAGGAGTCTAAAGTCTAACAACCGGAGTCGTGTGTAAGTGACGCGGGATGTTAGCTCCCCGTTTGTACCTAGGTGCTCGAGCTAGTGACCATGCAATGCTAGTTTGTATCTAACTCGTCTCACTAACTTTGTATGCTTAGTACCTTAGAACCTAGAACTAACTAGTATGTTGCCTCCTAAGCCTATCTTTAGAGAGAGTGTGTTTGTGTGTTTACACTACTATCTTATCTATGATATCTCACCCCTGCACTTGAGTGTATGGTTTGTTCCCGTCTAAGATTTATACTTCTTGCAATAGTGTTGAACTTGTTAATCCGTGCAGCCTTCATTGGATTCAATACCCTTTGGAATACTCCTTTGGGAAATGCTACAATGGTATTTCCGTGTGCTTGCGGACTTTTGTAATCGTTAGGATTACCATTTGGTCATTTTTAGCATCGTTGCTAAAAACTCATAACTTAGCATCAATGTTAAGAAATGCCAACGAGCATTTCTGGCGCCGTTGCCGGGGAGGCTAAGGATAACATGTCAACATTTTGCAATCTTTGTAATCATGACAGGAATAAAATAGTTCTCAATGCAGGCTAACTTTGAATGTCTTCTTTGTCTATCGATATGAAGACAGGTAGTGTATGACTGGTTTCGACTTACCGCCGAATTTCACTGAAGATCCTGAGTCACTAGTGCAGAGAGCTAGAACTCATTTCGGTTCTCCCCCGCGTGTACGTACGGAAGTCGACCAAGCTTCCTTTGTGCCATCTACATCAACTTCTATGGCCAATCAAGAGAATACTCTTTGTGAATACTCTGCTTCCTCTGCTGATGAGGTGCCTACTGGCCCCAAGATCAACACCAGGAACAGAAACTTTGAGATCAAGACTGGCCACATTACGATGCTACAGGCTAGCCCATTCTGTGGCAAGCCTAACGAAGACGCAAGCGCCCACTTGCAACAGTTCTTGGACCTGTGCAGTACCTTCATTATACGAGTAGTGGAGGAAGATGCCATTCGTCTGCGACTGTTTCCATTCTCACTTTTGGGAAAGGCAAAGCAGTGGTTCTATGCGAATCGTGTAGATATTAACACCTGGGTGAAGTGCTCAGTAGCATTCCTCACGAAGTTCGTTCCGTTGGGCAAGACCAATGCTCTCCGGGGGAGAATTTTGAGCTTTCAACAAGCAGCGAGTGAGACCATTCCAGAAGCATTGGAAAGGCTCCAGGAGTACATCCTGGCTTGTCTCCATCATGGGATGGACAACTGGCTTATCTTTCAGAGTTTCTATAATGGGTTGGAGCCCGGGGCCATATTGATGTTGCTGCTGGAGGGGCTTTCTTCTCTCTCACATCGCTGAAGCAATTAAACTTATTGAGAAGATGGTCTCCAACCAAGGATGGAGTGATGATCGACTCCAACCACATCAGAGGGGTACACATGCTGTCTACACGCCAAGATGGACATACTCATAAAGAGAACGGATGCTCTGACTAGTGAGAAGGCTGCCATGGCCATCACTACTCAAGCCATGGATGCTCGCATGACTTGCGAAGTCTATGGTGACACTAGGCATTCAGGGAATTACTTCCCTACTATCCAGGAGGATGTGATGTACATAACAACAACAACAATGATTATCGTCCACAAGGAGGTCAAACGTGGAATCAATCACGCCCTTACTATCAGGAAGGTAATCAAGGTAATTCTTACAATCCAAACAAACCTTCCCTGAAAGATCTGGTTTTCCGGCAAGCTAAGATCAATGATGGTTTAACAAGAAAACAGATGCCTATGATAAGGGTTTGGAAAGCCTTAAAACTAAAATTGATAGCCTTTCTTCTGCTCTTAAGAACCAGCTGAGCTTTAACAAAATGATAGAAACCCACTTGGCTTTGTAACCTACTTTGGTTCCTTTTGCTGAAGACGGGGAGATTTCAGGGCAACCCGTGTCTTCTTGTGAGAATGTTTGTGCAGTGTCCACCAGATGGGGTAAGCCACCAGGGAGGGTACGAGCTGCTGACTATGTAGGGAGACCCATACAACAGGTTCTTGATCCATGGGAATCTTCAGCAATTATGCACAGGTAAGACCCTAGTTATCCACCTCTCACCTGCACAACAGGTTCTTTCCATCGGCCGGTCCTCCGGTTGACCATCGGTTGATCGCTTGTCTTGCCAGTTCGTCGATAGAGTTTGACTCCTCTGACCAACGGAGAATCCTGTTTGACCACCCTCTTTCTCTTCAATCGGCCGATTGCACTATTTTTCATCGGTTGAGCCTCCTTATCCTTTTTGACCTGTTTTTCCAGAAAACTGTGTCAACAGGTTCCATGAGGGAGCCACCCACACCGTTCGTGAATGCTCGCAGTTCAAGAGGGCCTTCCACAACCCTGAAGAGCCTAAGAGACCAAGGAACAACGGTGCTCGATCTTCCTCACGCCGCTACAACAGCCACCGCGACGACTGACGTGACAGCTGTGATGACCGCGACGACTACCGCCATGATGACCCGCAACCTCAGGCCCACCACGATGAGCGCGACTTATCTCCTCCATCAAAGACAGACAACCCTAATGGGCCCTTCCAGTCGGCTAACCGATTGATCAACATGATCGTCAGAGGCCTCAAGTCGCATGTGAGCAAGAGGCCTTATCGCAAGGACAAGCGCAAGGTCCACCTCATCCATACCCAGCCCATGCAGCCCCTGCGTTGGTCTGAGCAGTCGATCATGTTCTCCAGAGCTGATCACTGGGTCCACATCCCAGATCCTACCCACTCGTCGTCGAGCCCACGGTGCAGGGAGCCCTACTTCCCCAGACCCTTATCGACGGGGGGATTGGGCTATTGACGGATGTTAAGTGCTTACTTTAGCTGTCAATTAACTCATAAATAAAGGAGCAAGAGGCATTTCTTACACGCATTTTAGTTAAGAATAATGTAGTTCCACTTGTCCTTGGAGATTATGTGATTGCAGGAAAATAAGCATAAAAGAAGTGGCAAACTCACCTTCTATGATTCATGCCACGCCACCTCAAGGAGTGGCTACCACCTCAGGTGCCATGCATGCAAGCTAAGGCACCTCAAGTGCCATGCATGCAAACCATATCACCAATTCAAGAGAGGCAAGCCCCAACGAATAAAAGTGTGACACGTGGACTACACATCGATCCATGGGCCCACCAGAGTGCCTAAATAACCTCAAGAGCACGTGTACACCGACTTAAGGGCCCACAGGACAGCTACCTTGAGGAAGCACACCCTGACTGGGGCCTACCTGGGGTCGGCCGACCCTAAGATCAGCCGAATCGACATTGGGTTGGCTGATCCAGGGCCTCCACATGGTGCTTGTCCATTGGTCCTAGTGGCCATCCCCAGGGTGTTTCACTCCTTGTGCCGGTGCTCTGGCCTATAAATAGAAGGGGAGGGTGTTCATTTCTTACCAACACACCTTACTCCTCCTCTCTCACTTTTGGCTTCTAAGGTTAGGAGGTAGGGTAGAGTAGTTCTACTTCAGGTTCCAAGTCTACTTTGGGATCTAGGTATGAGTCCTCTTGTATCTCTATTTTATTGTATGGCTTTGATCTACTTCAGTTATTCAACTATTTCATATAAAGTTGTGCTTGTATACATGGGTGATTTGTTCATGTGACCTTCACTTGTTCATCATTTAGAGGCTCCTGTTCTTGATGAACAAGGCCTTTCGATCCAGTTGACGAGTGACTTATACATGTTTTCGGTGTTTGTTCATAAATTAGAGGCTCGTGTTCTTCGCGAACACGACCCTTTGATCTTGTTGAATAGACATAGGAAAGCACAAATCCGTTTGTGTACTTAGCCCAGTTTGATCTAGTTAGATCCCATGCTTGTGTTGCATGAAGTTCGTGCTCAAGCAACGATAGTCGGTGTAATCAACCGGTTTATCTGGCGGCTCTGACCTAGGTCACAATAGCCTGGGCTGGTCAGGGTCCTGTTAACAACATAAGCGTGGTGCTTGGGTTGCGTAGCTATGTTGCTTATGAGTGTATCCCACGATTTGTCTTGGGGTAGGCCACAGTGGTGATAGTCATTGGACCCTTTTGGATCCCCTCGCATTCGGAAACGCTGTAGGAGTCTAAAGTCTATCAACCGGAGTCATGCGTAAGCGACGCGGGAGATTAGCTCCCCATTTGTACCTGGGTGCTTGAGCCAGCGATCATGCAATGCTAGTGTGTATCTAACTCGTCTGACTAACTTTGTATGCTTAGTACGTTAGAACCTAGAACTAACTTGTTTGTTGACTCCTAAGCCTAGGACCTTTAGAAAGAGTGTGTTTGTGTGTTCACACTGCTATCTTATCTATCATATCTCACCCCTACACTTGAGTGTCTGGTTTGTTCTTGTCTAAGATTTATACTGCTTGCAATAATGTTGAACTTGTTAATCGGCCAGCTTTCCTTGGATTCGATACCCTTTAGAATACTCCTTTGGGGAAATGCTACAATGGTATTTCCGTGCGCTTGTAGACTCTTGTAATCGTTAGGATTACCATTTGGTCATTTCTGGAATTGTTTCTAGGAACTCATAACTTAGTTTCGACATTAGGAAATGCCAATATGGGCTAAACATTATCTTCATCAAGATGCTGAAGAAGATGGTCTTCGACTTCAAGAGACTCACGGAGTGTGACGAGCCCTTCTATGGCATCGTCCCCGGCAGGGCGGCCTACCCCCTGGGTCGGATTTCCCTCCCTGTCACTTTTGGCACGGAGGATAACTTCCGCACGAAATACCAAAATTTTGAGGTCGCTGACTTCAAGTCTTCCTATCACGCAATCCTAGGTCGCCCGATGCTGGCTAGGTTCATGGCCATCCTGCATTACACCTACTTGGTGTTAAAGATGCCCACTCCGAACGGGATCCTCTCTGTCTAAGGTGACCTCATCATCTCCTTCAAGTGCAACTCCAAGGCCCTCGACATCACCATGACGAATGCCAGCGCCAGCGCCTTGACAGTCCTTGTCGCCGAGGCCGTGAAGGTCGCTCTAAGCTGTTGACACCGTTTTTTGGAAAAACAAGTCAAAAGGAGTAAGAAGGAGCAGCTGATGAAAATAACAATGTGATCGGCTGATAGAAGAAAGAGAAGAGCGGTCAACAGGATTCGCCGATGGTCAAAGGAGTCTAACCCTGTCTATCGAAGAGCTGGCAGGTCAAACCAATCGACCGATGGTCAACAGGAGAATCAGACGATGGAAAGAAAGAAGGTGGAAACTGAGAAGATACGCCAAAGGCGAAGCACGACAGAGGCGAGTCAATCCACGATTGACAACGGGTCAGAGTTAGTTTAGAAAAGTTTGACTCTTGCCTGAGTCTTTTTCTATTTTTAGTATTTGTTCTTCTTTAGATGCAAGTAAACAATGCCATAATCGGCTAGGAGTCGAGTTGTCCTCAGGACATAAATAGCGACCATGCGTGGTCGGGAAAAAGTGTACACACCAATATCAAACAAACCGCCTCAGGGCAAACCCTTTACAATTTACAGCATCTACTTTACAACATCTACTTTTTGGCGACTTCACCACTGCGTTTTTCTCTTTTTCTACAATGTCGTCCTTCAAGTTCATCGTGCTGCATCGATTGATTTCCGGCAAGCTTGTGAGTACAATTTTACCGAATAAACCTAGACTTTAACCTCCAGGCGCATCGCCGAGGTTTCGTCTAGTTCTTTATTCACCCTTACCAATATTAGCTAGATCTACAAGTTTCCGTACTAATTCTTGTGGTTTTAGATTTTATCACCAATTCATCCCACTCGATCTAGATCCTGTTAGCTTCTAACTTTATAGTAGATTCTGACCTGTTCGAGTGCTGACGTCACGATCGATCGATCGATCTAGCCGACCCCTTTACTTGCGCCTATGTGCTTCGGTCACTCTCGAGTCGGTCGATTCTGCTTCTCTGTATCGGCCTATTGGCTAGTACATGTGTCATTCAAGGAACATGAGTTCTCTAGCCGATCCCTAATATTTTCCATTGTCAATGAATAGATCAGATTGGCTGGCACGCCTCGCTACAGACAGGGGAGTCACATGTGCCGCGCGCAGAGGTGACGTCATATTTTCGCGTCAACACACTTTTGGCATGCCCAGTGGGACCCGAAAAAGTCAATAGTGTCGAAAAATTTGAAGAATAATGAAGTTAAACAGAGTAACATTCAGACAGTCACTAGAGATCAGCTGAAAGATGCAGACAAAGCCGAGTTCGAAGCTCACATGAAGCGATATGAAGAACTGTGCTTGCCTTCATATGGGAAAACTAAAGGCGGAGTTTACAAGAAAAATCCTTTGCCAACACCTCACCAGATCACCTTCTCAGCTGATCCTCAAGGGCTTTAAGATATGATGAATAAGGCAATGCATCAGACTATATCGATCAGTCAAAATTCAAAACTGTGTGACTGAGATGCTCAAAAAGGAACAAAAGAGGTATACGTGGGACATGCATATTTTCAACAAAGGAAAACTCCTCCAGTGTTCCCAAAAAACCAATTGGCTTCCCTGTCGATTGGCGATCCAACGGTAGGGGTTACACTGTCTCCACAGATCAATGCAAGTGCTCCTAATTCTTCATTGGACACCCAACTGATTTGGAATCAGAATATTGGGAATATGTCTAAAGACCCTGCTGCCACGGTGCCAATGTCGAGGATCAGACCTTTTTAGTGCAGAATCATCACCAACAATATCCTGCGATGAGAGATCAAATTGGAAAACTTGTAGAATGGGGCCTGCCTCATGATCACTTTGAGACGAATATCTCAAACTTCTTCGAGCCTCAGCCTGAAGAGATCATAGAAGTGAAGTACCCGGAATCTTATCAAGCTATTTTTGGAGGTACTCCAAGGACTGTGAACATGACTAAGGAAGGAGTGGAGTTCGTGTACTTCAATCATGGAATCAAAGCTTTTGAAAGAGTTAAAATAAGCCCAGTTCACGCACATATGGTTATACCAATGGAAAGAAAAGCTCTTGTCCCACCTCAGAGACCGTCTCCTTAGCCGATCTTGGGAATACCTGTACAGACTACTCCACTATAGCAGCCAACATCAGTGCAACCTGTCTTAACCCCAGCTAATACAGTTGCTCACACAAGATCGTTGCCTCCGCAGCCGATCAATGAGGGGATGACAAGGCAGCCAACAATACAACCACAATAGGTGGATCCTATGCAAACGATGCATATGCTCCTAAATCAATTAGCTAGCTCAAGCCAGTTGAACTTGCATCAACTAACTCCATCGGCTGGTCAGCCGATTGGACAGATTCCACTTGTGACTAGTCAATCAAATACACAAGATTCTTTTAGAGGGAAGGCATCAGTGTGATACCCCAGGTTTTTGATCAACCCTAACCGTCGGTCAACCCGGCTGACAGTGGTCAAATCACGGTCAACCTGGGCCCTCACCTCGAAAAACTCACCAACAAACTCTATTGAACCCTTTTGACTAGTAGACACACTTACGGGGCCAACCCATGGTCAAAGACTTGGTCTGACCCCAGTTAAGCCCTAGTGTCCATAGCTGTCTGTCGGAACGTTTGCCGCGTTCTCCAAAATTCAACTAAACACTTAAAATTCTACCTTTATGAAAGTTGTCCATCTTGTTGAGGGACACAACTTTCATGTATATTGGCATTTCAAATTTGGAGAGGAAAAGCATGAAAAAAATGCTCCAAGGTCAGCATCTCCAGTTCATGAACGCAGGCTGGCATTCAAAGTTGGCAACTGTTTCTTGCAAAATCTGTTGAGAAAAACCCTATATAGCCTGTTTGAAAATGTTAGAGGATAGCTAGATCTACAACTTTCGTGTTCAAAGTTTAGTGCAGTTTTATTCAAAAAAATAGAGTTTTTCCTATTTAAACATGCGCTCAGCAAAATGTTTCAAGCCCGGGCGCCGGCGCGCCGCGACGTCGCGCGCCCGTGCGCCGCGCGTCGCCGCCGCGCGCGCGGCCGGCACTCGGCGTCCGCACCCCGCGCGCCTCCCGACGCCCTCCTCTCGCCCGAGGCCGTGCGCCACCATAGGCCCCACCTCCCGACGCCTTTCCTCCAACCGAGGCGCCTCGACCGCGCCGCCGTGGCGCCGTATGCGCGCGGCCAAGGCGCCGTAGTACGGCGGAATCACCGCTGTCACCACGCCGTCACCCCCGAGCCCGCGCTCTATAAAAGGCCGCTGCATTTCTCTTCCAACCGCGCCATCACCGCCGTCTCCCCACTGCCCGCCGCGCCATTGCCGCCACCGCCGGAGTGCCGCCTCCTCCGGCCGTCCCCATCGCAACCTGCGCCCCAAACACAGCCCCTTGGACTCCTTGGTCCCTCCACCACCCTCAATTGCCCCGCATTCCGCTGCACCTCACCGGATTTCGGGTCGCGCCGGCCGCACCGCCTCCGCCTCGCCGCCGGAGCTCGCCGGTGCTCTTTCCGACGCCACCACCGCACCTAATCGGCTCCAGGTGAGTTTGCCCGCCGCCCCAGCTCGCTTGTTGGCCGAGACCGGCAGCCGATCGCCGGCGGTGAGCCCCCTTGCGCTGCCAGGGGCCTCTGTGCACCGATTGCAAAAGTGCAGAGACCTGGCTGGAAAATGTGAGGGTATGGTTGTAAGGAATCAGGAAGTCTAGGGACCCGGTTGATAGATGGGTCTTCAATAGTGAACCCTCTTTTGCAGAAACTTGTAAAATGTGTAGAAATTCGTAGAAAATGCAGAAAATTGCAAACTAAATTTTGTTGGATTCGTGGTGAAAATTACTACAACTTTTGTTATACTCACATGGTCTGATTCTGGATATTTCTAGCATGAAAAAGAGGAATGTGAAAAATCTAGATCTGCCATAACTCAAAATCTATAAATCTTCTGTGTCCAAATTTTGGGTATGTTTGGTATCAGGTCATGACTAGCTCCTGTGACCAAAATTGCACAAAGTTATGAGGTAAATAGTTTTCTAATAATTGTTTTCCTTTTGTGCAGAATCTGCCTAGATGATTTTTTGTAGCTAAAATTTTTTTTATTTTTGCAACCAACTTTTGCATACTGTCTTTTTATTCCAAAACACACCTCTGGTGAATTAATTACAATTTTATAATTAACATAAATATTTATTATTGAATTATGCTTGTTTTTCTTTGTAAATGCATAAGTCAAGTTTCATAATAGTTCTAGGTGTATATGCTACATCCCTAGGCTAGTTTTGGACCATATAACATGTGTGAGGAAGTTTGGATCATTTCGATGAATATTTATTTTTGTGTGCTTTTACCTTGTCCTTCTAGCTAGCTTTTGTTATTTTCAAAAATAATTAATTTCTAGCTATCCAAAGCATGCATGTTTGTCCAGTGGGTTGTTATTGGTGTTTAGTGTTTAACACACCCTTCCACTGAATTTTATCAATAAATTTCATGAATAAAAGCCTTGAAGGCCATTAAGGGCTCAACAGTCTTCTAAATGGGAAAAGTCACCAACTCATCCTTAATAACCTTGTGTGTGGTTGTTAATCATTTTAAAAGGCTAAATGTACCCACCCACTACTGTTTGTGAAGTTAAATTAAATTACTTACATATATATGTACACAGTCACTATCAAAAAGAATATTTAATAAAGAACTGCATATTGTTCCTTTTTGGAAGAGTATGCTGAATGTATCCTTATCTAGGTGAATGTGTCCAACTAATGCACCCCATGGTTGTCATCTATTATTTGTGGTTAATTAAATTAAAAAAATGTCGAATAAATCTTGCATTTGCATCTTCGTGTAGATCTTTCTGACGGTAGACGTACGCTCGTACCGGAAGGAGCAGACGAAGGTGCCGACGAAGAGCTGCAGTAGGTGGACGTAGCTCAAGACCTGGACACAAGTCCAGAAGGGCCCAAGGCCAACCTTGCCAGCAAAGGCAAGCCCCGGATCATTAATCCCGTATTTTAAAATTATGCAATTATGTTTGCTATGATTGTGCATTTATGTTTCAGGAGTTGATTTGAAACCCTAGATTCATGATCCCTAGGTATCGATGCTCTATCACTAGTATGCTTGGTCGATAGCTGCTATGCTATAGGACCCGATAGAAGTCGAGTGATGTTCATCACTCGCGAGAATAGGTTCTTATTTTGGAATCATAAGATCTTTATAAATGGATTGCTCATGTGGTAAGAGCATGGGATTTGGGCCCCGGTCCAGTGGCTTTCGTGGGCTAAGTTTTTGAACGTACTAAGCACTAGTCGGGAATGGGACCGGTAAGCATAGTACCTTAATGAGACGGTGCGGGAACTTTTCCCCACTACTCTTAAATATTCACCTAACCGGCTAGCTACCGGGAAGGGGGGGGGGTGCATGTGTGAGACTGGGTGCCTCGCGGGGTATGCCAGCTAACCTTGTACCCAGGACTGTAGGCTCTGTTCCCCACCCGAGGACTTTTGGGAACTGCCTGGGAGGTTGTCCTTGCGGGGGCAGCCTACCATGTGTTTAGGTTTACCTTGCAAGGTTTAAATCAATCGATTGTCGGCCTCTCACCGTTATCCGAGACTGCTTAATCAACTGGCCATGATATCCCGTAATGATGGAACTCGAAGAATATTGTTGTATGAATTAATTGATTGTCCAATTCTTGATTGAATTAGATGGCACACTTAGAAATGGCAATCAATTAGAACTTGTGCTAAAATATTGAAAGTAAGGACCTACTCGTAGTAGCTATTCAGCAAAAGAAACTCCAACGGCCAAAAGCCTTTCATGTCTAGAGTTTGGTGATGTAGTTATCACCCGACGGTTAAGTCTTGCTGAGTATTAGTATACTCAGCCTTGCTTTAACACTGTTGTTGCAGGTGTTGTTGACCGGGAGGGTGACGACAAGAGATGACATCATGGATGGCCTCCTGTGATGTTTACCGTTACGCTAGTTTAATTTATTTCCGCCATTTTCGAACTTTGAACCTTCACTCCATGTCATGAACAATGTCTTGTAATAAATTGGTTTTAATCGTGTTGTACTCTGGACTCGCCTTCGCGTGAGTTTTAATGCATATGTTGATTTTTTGTTTGAACTCCAAGTGATTTACCGGGCGTTAACCCAGCAACTAACGACAGGACGATACTTCACTATTGCTCAATGATCAAAGTGGATCGATCTTAGGCGATAGTACGGTATTATCCTGGGCGGGTTGTCACGGTTGGTATTAGAGCAATTATATGCACTAGACATTAATTAATAACCTTAATCATTGATTTTTGAATAAAATTTGCCAAGATTGTTTGGATTTACCAAAATACGTTGGTCCGTTGAGGATAAACTAGACCGAGAGGCCCTAGAGGGAATTTCTGGGTTCTTTCAGGTGGCTTATTTAACCTATGGTTTCTTTTGCTAACTTCCAGCACATTTTACTTCATGTCAGACTTACTTTATTGCACAACCAAACTAGATGAGCCACGTGTTTTATACGTGTGCTGTGCCGCATCACGGGAATTGCGAGGGTTGATGGAGTGATCCATTCCACGGATCCGATCTTCACGTCTGTTTATGAGTTCTGTGTCGCCACGTGTTTCATACGTGAGCATTCCGCATGTCGAGTATGCGAGGCAAGGATACACTCCATTCAAACGGAGGATGTCCGAGGTTGGACACTGTCCATGCAGCGGCTTAACGCATGGATGCCGTTTCTATAGTGAACAGTAATGTATGTGGACGCTTTCGTGACGTGCTGGCATGAAAGGTTCGTGTTATGCAGGTACATAATAGCGCTTCGTTAGTCGTTAAGCGAGTACCGTATAGCTCTCGACTAGATATTATAGGGAGAGACGAATAAAAGCCTTGCCACCGGTACTAACTTCGATTTTGGCTCGATTGCCATGTGAGGTCGAATAGGACGTCTTGCATCCATATTAAAAATCGAAACAACTAAAATGGACCCAAAACAGAACTTCTGTATGCTCTCTAAGGAAGATTTTGCTAGTTTGTGCTTTTTATAAACTAGAGTACCTCTCATGCTTAGCTGTCGTGCTGCCAAAATTTTGAAAAAGCTTGTTCACCTTGTTTTGTACCACATGCTAAGAATTAATTAAACCAGTATGTTAAAAACAATTGCTCCTTGCCCAGTCTAGCTTTTAGTTGCAAGTTCCGATCACAGCTTCTTTCGGTTTGGTTTACACCTTTCTAGGCACATCCGAACTTGCATCCTTCCATTTGTATCCTTGATCTAGCTCAACCTTTGGAAAGCAAAGGTGTGTAAAAGAACCTTGTAGTAGCCGGAAATCTGGGAAAAGTTTTTGGGGTTCTGGATTTATGGTTATGAAATGTTATTCATAGCTGCCAGAACTTCACCATTTGACATGTCATTCTCCTGGGAACCTGACATGTGTTACATTTTTGTACAGATGGCTTTCCCCGTGTTTCACGAGTTCGACGCTGACGGTGCGATCCGTACCAACGGGTTGCACTGGGAGGGTTTTCCACGCCTTGCGTGGGAAGCACTCAGCGCCACTGGCTACACTACTCCACCGACTTACGAGGTGTCTGATTTCGAGCGTTATGGCATTCCCCATTGCAGAGTGATCGTCACTGTACTGCCACACCCGGACCACGCCGACTGATTCGACTTGAGTTTTGTCTACTGGGGATTTATTACCCACGAGGCCGTCGAGTCAGTAGCCCTCAGAGTGCTGACGGACTTTCGTAACCACAACCCAACTGTGGTAGCTCTCTCTCCGTTCGGGCTGTTTCCCGCTGTGAGTCCTCACGACCCAGCATGGTTGTACCTTATGGATCACCTACGGGAGATGTTGTTGCTAGCGGAGCCGCTGGATGTCACTCAGATGTTGGCTCGTTGTCTTAACGCCGTTTTCACACTTCAGGGGCTGCGCTATAATACCGCAACGATTATCGGGCAGCGTCTGTAGGGAGCTAGGCGGGATTGGAAGCTGCTATCAGCAGCCCACCAGCAGCTGAACTTTACACTTACTCAGATGTAGCAGGAGAATGACAGGCTGCATGCTAGGAGATTCCAGTTAAAGTTAGAGAGAGGCGACCGCCTGCAGAGGATTATAGATCTGGAGGCGGAGGTTCACACCCTGGAGGAGAATGCCGATGCGTATGAGATTGAAAGGTTGACGTTACTTCAGAACATTGCGGATATGCAGCACCAGGTGAAGGAGGCCGAGGTGCAAGTTGCAGCCCTACAGGCTATAGTGGCCTTACAGCCGCTACCTCTAGTGCAGGCACACCCGGAGGAGCAGCAGGGTCTGTCTGGTCTGGATCAGACGAGCCAGGCTGGACCACCGTTACCGATTCCACCAGACTCACCTGTGGGCTGTGGTGCTTCAGTGGGTAACTAGGATGCCAGAGAACGAAGTCATCACAGAAGCAAATGCTTGGATTGAGCCGGATTTCTCTCTCATCGAGCACCCGTTGAGAGTACTAGACCAAAAGGAGCGAAAGACCCGAAGACAAATAGTACGAATGTACAAAATCCAATGGAGTCATCACACGGAAGAAGAAGCAACTTGGGAGACGGAAGACTACCTCCTAAGTATCCGGACTTCCTGCAATCTCGAAACCGTGAGCTCTCCTTCCCATCTTATTGTTCTCAAGTCGAATCTCGGGACGAGATTCCGTTTAAGGGGGGTAGGCTGTGACGGCCCAGGTTTTTGATCAACCCTAACCGTCGGTCAACCCGGCTGACAGTGGTCAAATCACGGTCAACCTGGGCCCTCACCTCGAAAAACTCACCAACCAACTCTATTGAACCCTTTTGACTAGTAGACACACTTGTGGGGCCAACCCATGGTCAAAGACTTGGTCTGACCCCAGTTAAGCCCTAGTGTCTATAGCTGTCTGTCGGAACGTTTGCCGCGTTCTCCAAAATTCACCTAAACACTTAAAATTCTACCTTTAGGAAAGTTGTCCATCTTGTTTTTTTGAGAAAGTTGTCCATCTTGTTGAGGGACACAACTTTCATGTAGATTGGTATTACAAATTTGGAGAGGAAAAGCATGAAAAACTTGCTCCAAGGTCAGTATCTCCTGTTCATGAACGCAGACTGGCATTCAAAGTTGGCAACTGTTTCCTGCAAAATCTGTTGAGAAAAACCCTATATAGCCTTTTTGAAAATGTTAGAGGATAGCTAGATCTACAACTTTTGTGTTCAAAGTTAGTGCAGTTTTATTCAAAAAAATAGAGTTTTTCCTGTTCAAACATGCGCTCAGCAATATGTTTCAAGCCCGGCACCGCGCGCGCGACGTCGCACGCCCGTGCGCCGGGCCGGCCCTCGGCGTCCGCACCCCGCGCGCCTCCCGATGCCCTCCTCGCCGTAGGGCCGCGCGCCACCATAGGCCCCGCCTCCCAACACCTTTCCTCCTACCGAGGCGCCTCGACCGTGCCGCCGTGGCGCCGTACGCGCGCCGTGCGCGCGCCGGACCGCCGGTCCGTCCGCGGTGCCGGCCGTACGCGCGCGGCCAAGGCACCGTAGTACGGCCGGAATCGCCGCCGTCACCACACCGTCACCCCCGAGCCCACGCTCTATAAAAGGCCGCCGCATTTCTCTTCCTACCGCACCATCACCGTCGTCTCCCCACTGCCCGCCGCGCCATTGCCGCCGCCGCCGGAGCGCCGCCTCCTCCGGCGTCCCCATCGCAACCTGCGCCCCAAACACACCCCCTAGGACTCCTTGGTCCCTCCACCACCCTCAATTGTCCCGCATTCCTCTGCACCTCACCGGATTTCGGGCCACGCTGGCCGCACCGTCTCGGCCTCACCGCCGGAGCTCGCCGGTGCTCTTCCCGACGCCACCACCGCACCCAACCACCTCCAGATGAGCTCGCCCGCCGCCTCAACTCGCTTGTTGGCCGGGACCAGCAGCCCCTCGCCGGTGGTGAGCCCCCTTGCGCCGCCGGGGGCCTCTGTGCACCGATTGCAAAAGTGCAGGGACCTGACTGGAAAATGTGAGGGTATGCTTGTAAGGAATCAGGAAGTCTAGGGACCCGGTTGAAAGATGGGTCTTCAATAGTGAACCCCCTTTTGCAGAAACTTGTAAAATGCATAGAAATTCGTAGAAAATGTAGAAAATTGCAAACTAAATTTTGTTGGATTCGTGGTGAAAAATACTTCAACTTTTGGGTATTTTTAGCATGAAAAATCTAGATCTGCCACAACTCAAAATCTATAAATCCTCTGTGTCCAAATTTTGGGTATGTTGTGTATGAGGTCATGGCTACCTCCTGTGCCAAAAATTGCACAAAGTTATGAAGTAAATCGTTTTCTATAAATTGTTTTCCATTTGTGCAGAATCTGCATAGATGATTTTTGTAGCTAAAATTATTTAGATTTTTGCAACCAACTTTTGCATACTGTCTTTTTATTCCAAAACACACCGCTGGTGAATTAATCACAATTTTATAATTACCATAAATATTTATTCTTGAAGTATGCTTGTTTTTCTTTGTAAATGCATAAGTCAAGTTTCAAAATAGTTCTAGGTGTATATGCTGCATCCCTAGGCTAGTTTTGGACCATATAACATGTGTGAGGAAGTTTGGATCATTTCGATGAATATTTATTTTTGTGTGCTTTCACCTTGTCCTTCTAGCTAGCTTTTGTTATTTTAAAAAATAATTAATTTCTAGCTATCCAAAGCATGCATGTTTGTCCAGTGGCTTGTTATTGGTGTTTAGTGTTTAACACACCCTTCCACTGAATTTTATTAATTAATTTCATGAATAGAAGCTTTGAAGGCCATTAAGGGCTTAATAGTCTTCTAAACGGGAAAAGTCACCAACTCATCCTTAATAACCTTGCGTGTGGTTGTTAATCATTTTAAAAGGCTAAATGTACCCACCCACTACTGTTTGTGAAGTTAAATTAAATTACTTACACATATATGTACACAGTCACTATCAAAAAGAATATTTAATAAAGAATTGCATATTGTTCCTTTTTGGAAGAGTATGCTGAATGTATTCTTATCTAGGTGAATGTGTCCAACTAATGCACCCCATGGTTGTCATCTATTGTTTGTGGTTAATTAAATTAAAAAAATCGTCGCATAAATCTTGCATTTGCATCTTCGTGTAGATCTTTCTGACGGTAGACGTACGCTTGTGCCGGAAGGAGGAGAAGAAGGTGCCGACGAAGAGCTGCAGTACGTGAACGTAGCTCAAGACCTGGACCCAAGTCCAGAAGGGCCCAAGGCCAACCTTGCCAGCAAAGGCAAGCCCCGGATCATTAACCCCGTATTTTAAAATTATGCAATTATGTTTGATATGATTGTGCATTTACATTTCAGGAGTTGATTTGAAACCCTAGATGCATGATCCCTAGGTACCGATGCTCTATCACTAGTATGCTAGGTCGATAGCTGCTATGCTATAGGACCCGATAGAAGTCGAGTGATGTTCTTCACTTGCGAGAATAGGTTCTTATTTTGGAATCATAAGATCTTTATAAATGGATTGCTCATGTAGTAATAGCATGGGATTTGGGCTCCGGTCCAGTGGCTTTCGTGGGGTAAGCTTTTGAACGTACTAAGCACTTGTCGGGAATGGGAACGGTAAGCCTAGTACCTTAATGAGACGGCGCGAGAACTTTTCCCTACTACTCTTGAATATTCACCTAACCGACTAGCTACCGGGAAGGGGGGTGCATGTGTGAGACTGGGTGCCTCGCGTGGTATGCCAGCTAACCTTGTACCCAGGACTGTAGGCTCTGTCCCCATCCGAGGACTTTTGGGAACTGCTTGGGAAGTTGTCCTTGCGGGGGCAGCCTACCGTGTGTTTAGGTTTACCTTGCAAGGTTTAAATCAATTGATTGTCGGCCTCTCACCGTTATTGTGACGCCCCAGGTTTTCGGCCGGGTTAGTTAACCCTAATGACCTAGTCAACTGGGTTGACCATGGTCAAACGACGGCCAACCTGGGCCATCACCTCGAAAACTTCACCGACAAACCCTAATGACTCCTTTTGGTCAACCAAAGTTCACCTGGGTCAAAACCCTACTAAAAAATCCTTGATTCCTTGTTGACCCATCCATGTCAGCCGGAATTTTTGCCGCGTTCTCCAAATTTCCCCTAAACACTTCAAATTCTCCCGATACAAAAGTTGTGTGTCTTGTCGAGGGACACAACTTTCTTGTTGAGTGGCATTGCTGGTTTGAAGTGCAAATGAGTGAAAAATGCAAGTCAACGTCTGCTTTCACTGTTCACCGGGGCCGAGATTTCTGTTAGATTTCCCTGCAGTTTATGCCAAATCCTTTATCTAAACCCGAGAGCCTTTGTAAAACTTGTAGAGGGTAGTGTGGTGAGTAAGTTTGGTAGTCAAACTTTGGTGCAGTTCTGTTTGGAAAAATTGAGAAAATTCAATTCAAAGTAGGATACTCGGAGCTGATTTGAGCCAGAGCGCCCGCGCGCACGACGTCGGGTATGGCCACGCCCGGCCGCATCGGCATGCCGCCGGGCCGCCGTACACGAACGCCGAGGCGGGCCCCGCGCCCTTGGGTCGAACACCGCGTCCAAGTCCCGGTACACGACGCGTGTGGGTCTCCCGGACGATGCCACGTGCCGCCCGCACACCGGCCACGCCGCGCCGCCCACGCGCCGTCATTGGCCGACGGCCGCACGCTCGTCGCCGCCCGTCCGCCGTACTCCGGCCATGCCGCGGCCCATACCTAGATTAGCTTCAACTTGGTGCCCAAGCCATCGCCTCAACCGCCTTGCACACGGCTATAAAGCCGGCCGGACTTCTCCTCACGCAAGCCCGAGCCGCCGCCGTCCGCCATGGGTGCCACACGGTGAACCCCACCCCCGCCTGCTTTTCTTCGCAAACACGCGTTGCTCCTCACTTCACTAGGACCCCAGTAGCTCCTGCGCTCGCGTGTTGGCCTGCCCGAGCCGCCGGCTCACCGGAGCCAGTGTCACTGTGGCCGCCGCCGGACAGCCACCGACGAGTTCTGCTCCCCGCGCGATCCCCGAGCCAACCAACCGTCTCATGCTAGGTCCCAGTGAAGCTGCCTGTGCCACACGTTGACCAGCTCCACCCCTGTTCTCGCCGAAATTCGAGCGCCCGCGGCCGCGCCACCACCGGTCCGCCGCCGCCGCTCGCCGGCGACGTCTCCGGTCGAACCACCACCGCCAATCGGAAGAGGGTGAGCCTAATTGCTAATCCCCCTCGCTTGTTTACCACCCCGTGCCTCACCTCGCCGCCTGCGAGGTCACCTTCGCCGCCTGGTGCAAGGGTGAAGGACCGAGGGTATGGTTGTGAAGAGTTTAAACTTTCCAGGGACCCGAGTGCTAAAAGATTCTATACTCTTTGATGTGTTTGGCTGTGACTTGTAAAATCGATTAAAAATTGTAGAAAAATCCAGAAATAGAAAACCCAATTTTGCTGTGCTCTGTGAACCTAAAATTACAACTTTCTCCAAAAGTGTATATATGCTTGAGCTTTAGTTTTTGCTTGAAAAATACAAATGTATAATACCTAGATCTGTGATTCTGTAAAATCTACAACTGATATTGAGCTGAGCTTTGGGTATGTTGTGGGAACGAGTATGCCTAGGTTCTGTACCAAAAATTGCACAAAGTTACTGAAGAAATCTTTTATTAAAAATCCTTTTGTGAAATTGATAAATCTGCCTAGATGATTTTTGTAGCTCCAAATATAATTAGTTTTTAGCCCAACTTCTGGCTATGATCTTGTTATGTTAAAGAGCAACTTTGGTGAATTTACCATGATTTTATCTCTATTAGAAATATTATTTCCTCATTTATGCATGTTTTTAATCATAAATATGTGTAGCATGTGTTCACAAGGGCTATGTGTGTGTTTGTTAGTTCTTTAAGCTTGTTTTGGATCAGAGTATGTGTAGGAGAGAGAGGGGAATCATTTCTGTCCTATCAAAATTAATATGCATTATTCCCTTATATGCTAGCTAGTGTTGCCTTTAAATGGTGTAATGAATTTCAGTGGTGCAAAGGCTAATCTTTTACTGTCCAAGGAAGTGCTCCTGATCGTAGGGACCAGAGAGGCTGTTGGACAGGTTTCATCTGTCTTAAATTGATTTAAGAGAGTTCAAACTAGTTTAATTCAGGAAAAGGAAAATTGGAAAAATGCCCCTTGTGCATAAGGGAAATAAATGAGTTAGAAAACGTATAATGGTAGGGCAAAAATAAATTCCTTGCTGTTTGCATTTAAATAAGATATTCCTTAATAGTTGTGCACACAATCACATTAAGGAAGAGGCTAGAAAGGCTTTTAATTATCTTTAAAGGGGAGAAATATTTAAGTGGTTTTCTTAAGGGGAATATGACCAACCCTATCCAACTTGTAGCTTTGCTACTGTTTTGTTGATGTGAATTAAATTAATTTGTTTATATATATGTACACAGTCACTGTAAAAGTCTAGATAATAAAACAACACATATTGTTCCTTATAGGAAGAGTATGCTGAATGTATTATTATTTAGGGGAATGTGTTCAGGCATGCACCTCTTGGTTGTCATAAGTTGTTTGAAATTAATTAAATTCAAATGGTCACTTAAGTCTTGCATTGCATCCTCCGTGTGGAAGTGCCCGACGGTATTTACACGCTCGTGTCAGAAGACGTGAACGAGGGAGCCGGAGGAGGTGTGCACTACGTCGCCATAGAGCAAGACCCGGGCCAAAGTCCGAAACATTGTCTAACTACTTGTGCTAGTGAAGGCAAGCCCCGGTTCTATCATTAATCCATGTTTTATGTAACTTTATGCAACTACCTATGTTATTCTATGTGCATTTACGTTCAGGAATTGGATGAAACCCTAATTGCATGATTCCCTAGGTGCCCATGTTCTGCTACTAGTATGCTAGGTCGCTAGAAGCTATGCTCTAAGGACCCGGTAAAAGTCGAATGATGTCCGTCACTCGCGAGAATAGGATTTCCTTTGGGGAACCCTCATGTAAATTAATGAATTGCTCATGTGGTAAGAGCATGGGATTTGGGCTCCTGTCTAGTGGCTTCGTGGGCTAAGCTTTTGAATGTACTAAGGACTTGTCGGGAATGGGACCGGTAAGCCTAGTACCTTAGTGAGGCGGTACGGGATTTTACTACTACTAATCTCGATTCGTCTCCTGCCCGGCTTGCAACCGGAAGGAGGGTACATGTGTGAGGCTGGATGCACTGTGTGGGGCATTCCAGATAGCCTTGTACCCGAGACTGTAGGCTATCATCCTAACCTGAGGACTTTTGGGAACCGTTTGGTCGGTGTCAGCTCTGTGGGGCACCGCTCCGTGTGTTTAGGTTATCTTGCAAGGTGTATGCATCAATCGATTGTCGGCCTCTCACCGTTATCCGAGACTGCTTAAACAGCTGGCCATGATATCCCGTAATAATGGAACTACGTGAAACCTTCTGCGTGAATTAATTATGTTGTACAAATCTTGTTTGTATTAGTTGCTCATTTAGTAATGATAACCACACTTGAAACCGAGCTAAATTATTGAAAGTAAGGATCCATGATCTTAGTTTCTTTTTGGCAAAACAAAGCCCCTAGCCAAAGGCCTGCATGACTAGTGGTAACTTTTGTCGGGTAAGTCTTGCTGAGTATTAGTATACTCAGACTTGCTATAATTGTTGTTTTCAGGTGAAGTGTTTTGTCCTGGTAAGATTCCACCCAGCTGGGAGCTGGAATGGGTGGATGAGGACATTGAATAATGGCATCACAGATGGCCTCTGGTGATGTCGTAATGTATCGTTTCTAGAACTTCCGCTGTTTTAATAAAACTCTGAATGATTATTTACCATGTTAGAATTAATGGTTTGTAATAATTTGGACCCTATGGGGAGATTAGTACTAATGTGTAAGGCACTCTGGACTCACCTTCGTGGGAGTTTTAATGTATTCGTTCGACCCTCTCTGTGTTTCCAAGTGATTTACCGAGCGTAAACCTGGCAATACTCAACGGGATGCTTCTTTATTATCGCTTAATGACCAAATGGAGTGGTTTAGGTGATAGTACGGAATTATCTCGGGTGGGGTTGTCACAGCTGGTATCAGAGCCAGGTTGAATCCACCGGAGTGATTAGCTTAATACTAATCACATGTTTTACAATAAAACTTGTCAAGATTGATTGGATTTCGCAAATCCGTTGGATCGTTAAGGAATGATCTAGATCGAGAGGCCCTAGAGGGAATTTTTGGGTTCTCTAAGGTGGCATAAGAATCTATGGTTTATTTTGCTAACTCCCAGCACTTTACTTTATGTCAGACTTACTTTATTGCACAACCAAACTAGATGAGCCACGTGTTTCATACGTGCGATGTTCCGCATCACGGGAATTGCGAGGGTTGATGGAGTGATCCCTTCCATGGATCCCATCTTCGCGTCTAGATATGAGTTGTGGTGTCGCCATGTGTTTCATACGTGTGCATTCCGCATGTCGATCATGCGAGGCAAGGATACACTCCATTCAAACGGAGGGTTTCCGAGGTTGGACGTTGTCCATGCAGCGGCTTGACGCATGGATACCGTTTCTATAAGTGAACGGTAATGTATGTGGACGCTTTCGTGACGTGCTGGCAAGAAAGGTTCGTTTTCTGCAGGTACACAAACCACGCTCGTGAGTCGTTAAGTGCGAATTGAATAGCTCCGACTAGTTATTATAAGGAGAGCCGATTATAGGCTTGCCACCGGCACTAACTACGTCTTTTGGATCCATTTGTGTGAGGTCGTTCAAGGCGTGTGAATGCATAATTAAAGTCTTGATAAACCTAAAATTGGTTCCCCAATTGCTTGAATAATTTTTTAGGGTGAATTGCTTGATCTTAGATAAGGTTTTCCTCTCTTTTCAGTTTAGGAAAATGTTGGCAGATTCTGTCTCTGTCATTTTCTCAATTTTTGTAGCCAAATCTGTAAGGAATCTGAACAGGCATCCTTTAGGAAAGTTGTTTGTTATCAAGTTGAGCATCCACTGTGAATTTGTTAGGATTTTAGGAATTTTCTACAGAGAGTTATGCTCAGTTTAGTGAGTCACTGTTCCACTGTGTTTCAGCACAACCCTTCTGCGAGAGATTTCTTTTTCGAGCATGATCCAAATCAACTCTGAATACCCAAAAGTGGGCATATTTAAGCCACTAGGTTGCTGCCTAGAATTGGTAGTTTTAGGGTTATGGGTTCTAAGTTATGAATTTTGAGTCACAACCCCTGAACCTTACGCCATCATTTTATGCGCACTCATTTCGAGTTTTGGGCATATCTTGCACCTTGTGCTAATGGCTGCCCTGAGTATCATCAAATTGGTAATCCAATTACCCTTATTCTAATTGAAATCTGGTGAAAGTTGGAAACCTTTAGTAGTGGTCTGTATAGGCAACATTCCCTTGTAATCACGAGAACTTAACCCTGTACACGTGTTCGCCTCTGGTTCTGACATGTGTCACTTATTCCAGATGTCTGCTTCCGGATTTGTGATCGTTGACGTGCAGGCGTGGACTCACTTGAACTGCCTCGAGGAGGGTGGTTTTCCTGCACTTTTGTGGGACACCCTAAAGGACCTTGGGTACACAGTGTATCCCGAGTACTCGGCACGTGAGCTCATGACAACAGGCCAACTGCTTCGTTGAGAAGTGAATGTAAAGATCCCCGTGTGTCCGACACATCCTACTTGGGAAGAGTGGGATGTGAAGGCACAAGGGTGGAAATTGGCTGGCGCCATGCAAAAGGCTGCGTTGGAAGCACTCACAACTTTTTGTGAGAAGCATGCCGAATTGGTAGCTAGTACTACAGCTAAGGTGATTCCATTACCTAAGCAGCATTCCGGGCAGGGTATCGAACGCGAAGTTTCTTTCTCCGCTCAGTGTAATCCTCACTATAGCTCTGAACTTGACACCTCAGTCCGTTTCTCCAAAGCTATGTTGGACCTCTATCATTCAATGGTTGGAGAAAGCATGTTCTACATGCACCAAATTTATAGATAGCAAGTTAACGATGCAAGAGTTATCGCCCAAGAATTGAAGGAAGCTCGAGCAACGATAGCCAATCTTAAGAAGAAAAGAAGAAAGGACAAAAGAACAATACAAGAATTGAGCGAAGTCATTCATGAACAGAACTTCTTGTTGTAGCATAATGATCAATATATGCTTGATTTAGAGAATCAACTAGAAGCTGTAGCAGCTCCACCTCCTAATCCCAAAGAGGAAGAAGATCCCGAGGAGATCCAAGGAGAATCTGGAGTGGAGTCTGGACCCGCTTCACCTTAAGTGAACTTAGGCTAGAAGTGTATCTAGTTGATGTTAGTTACGCTTTCAATAAAGTAATGTGTTGTAAGAATGGATCTTGAAATGACATTGGATATGATCGACATGGACCATGTGATGGATATCAACCTATGTTAAATTTTGGGAAATCTTGCTCACTGACTGTTATCATGTTTGCATGTGCGTACCGAGAATTATGGTGATTTACGTACACCTAGGCCTTATGTGAAAACAGCTAGGCGAAATCTCAGTTACGGAATTTTACGGGCATGATAATGTTGGAAATTGACTTAAAGTTGAATACCAACCTTGGAGCACATGAAATCATGCATCCACTGACCTAAAATGAGAATTTTCGGTGTATAAGCAAGGATTATGAGCTTTATGCTTATGACCGTCGTGCGGCCCGGTTCTGAAAAGTTGCCTCGAATGAGTTTTAGTCGTACATATTCTACTTGTTACATTACATGAGCAAGCTTACGGATATGTGTTTAATGAGAGCTCAAAATTTTCAGATGGTCGGACCAACACGTAACACCCCCAACGGTTTTGACGCGTCGGGTAATGGTGATTTACCGCCGCCGCCACACATGACGCCAGTGGAAACTTTCATGGTCGCTCAGACTGAAGTGTTGCGCCAGATTCTGCAAACGCAACAGCAAATCGTGCAACAGATGCACCAGAGACCACCAGTGGGAGCTAACCAAGATGGACCGCAGATGGTTACCACATATTCCCAGTTTATAGGGATGAAGCCCCCAACCTTCACCAAAGCCGAAGAACCCCTTGATGCAGATGCATGGGTTAGGGCCATTGAGGCCAAATTTTCTGCATTTGTCCTACCGTGTTCTGAGGAGCACAAGGCTAGGTTTGCAGCCTTGCAGCTTCGTGGAGAAGCCTTAATGTGGTGGGAGCACTTTAAGATCATGCAACCTGCTGGACATGAAGTTACTTGGACGGAATTCAAGAGAGCTTTCAAAGACCACCACATCCCAAAAAGACTCATGGTTAGAAAAATGAAAGAGTTGTTTGCTCTTAAGCAAGGTGATGACACTGTGTATCAGTATGCACAAGAGTTTAATAGCCTCTGCCAGTATGGAGAACATCACGTGGACACCAACGCCAAAAAGATGGAACGTTTTCGTGATGGTCTCAGGAGTGAGTTGTACGAAAGACTAAACCTATTAGAGCCAAATAGTTATCATGAGTTAGTGAACAAAGCTATCTCGCAAGAGGATGCCATGATGAAGGTACAGAAGGAGAAGAAGAGGCATAATGAATTTGCTTCGGGAATTGGGTCAGGCAAGAAATTTCATTTCGTCAAGAAAAATGCGCATGGTTCATCCCAATCATCCGCATCAGGCCATTGGAGAATGACTCCATCTCAGCATAAGCCTTCGGGAAGTTTTCAGTACCGTCAGGCTCAGCCACAAGTCTTCAAGCCAAAGGAATTTCAACCCCGTGTCTGCTACAATTGTAGACAACCCGGGCATTATGCCAATGAGTGCCCAAACCCTAAAAGGATCAAGACCGAGCAACAAACTCTGAACCCCGGAGTAGCTAAGGGCAATCGTGACAAGCAGCCCATGATTCAAGTGAAGTATGGTCAGCTTAACTTCACGGGTAACCTTTCTATCCGAGAGCATGCCTTCATACCGTTTACCTTAACGATGGGACTTACCCCTTTTCCACCTTTTAGTTGCTTTAAGAGTTAAACCCAGAAATCTTGGTGAACAAAGGTAATGACACATTGGTTTACTAGCCTTCCCTTTTCCGCATAGACATCCTTAAAGTAATCAGCTCTTCTCAACTTAGTTTTCCACCGGAAATCCCAAGTTTCACACCAATCAACCGGATAAGTTGAAGGAGTAGGATCAAAGATTTCTTGAGAAATCACGGTCAAATCTTCGGACCGTTGAACCCCATTCGTTTCAGTGCCACGATGGTACGATGTCGTAGTGTCGCCCTGCCATCTCTTTTCCCGCGACCACGATCACGTCGTCGCGACCTCACGGGCCGACCATCATCGAGCCCCGTGTGGCAACCGCTGGATCACTCCGCAAACCCCTACCTCAGTCGGTTGGGATGACCGTTGCGTCCGTGGGGCTATAAAAGGGAGAAACCCTTCCGCGGTGTGGCCTTTGCCAAATCTCGCCTGCCTTCGAGTTCGACAGTGTCGCCACTCTTATTTTTCCTCCGGCTTGTTTTGGCCAACCACTACTAGTCCATCTCTGCTGCTACTTCGCCCACTCACCGAGTAAGCTCGTTAGCCGTCTTTGTCGACCACCTCCCGAAGAAGCTCGAAGAAGACCGAAGGAAGAACCCCGCCTCCATCGTCGACCATGTCCTAGATCGTGGAGATGTTTGAGTCCCTCCGCTGGACGCTTGTAGCGATGTACCTCTGCTTAGTCGGCGGAGTTTGCCTTCTTTTAGCTTTCCTTGTACACATCCATTGTCCTCTCCCTCATGAACTGCGATGAAGTAGAGAGGAGAGCCCCATGTATCTTTTGACCTATATGAATTCTCGCTACCCAGGAATGTAAGCGAGTACATATTTCATCTTGTAACCCTTATCTTGCTAGAAAGTGTTGCCCCACTATTGTTGTCGAATCTCGGGACGAGATTCTGTTTAAGGGGGGTAGGCTGTGACGCCCCAGGTTTTCGGCCGGGTTAGTTAACCCTAATGACCCAGTCAACTGGGTTGACCTTGGTCAAACGACGGCCAACCTGGTCCATCACCTCGAAAACATCACCGACAAACCCTAATGACTCCTTTTGGTCAACCAAAGTTCACCTGGGTCAAAACCCTACTAAAAAATCCTTGATTCCTTGTTGACCCATCCATGTCAGCCGGAATTCTTGCCGCGTTCTCCAAATCTCCCCTAAACACTTCAAATTCTCCCAATACAAAAGTTGTGTGTCTTGTCGAGGGACACAACTTTCTTGTTGAGTGGCATTGCTGGTTTGAAGTGCAAATGAGTGAAAAATGCAAGTGAACGTCTGCTTTCACTCTTCACCGGGGCCGAGATTTCTGTTAGATTTCCCTGCAGTTTATGCCAAATCTTTTACCTAAACCCGAGAGCCTTTGTAAAATTTGTAGAGGGTAGTGTGGTAAGTTTGGTAGTCAAACTTTGGTGCAGTTCTGTTTGGAAAAATTGAGAAAATTCAATTCAAAGTAGGATACTTGGAGCTGTTTTGAGCCAGAGAGCCCGCGCGCACGACGTTGCGGGTATGGCCACGCCCGGCCGCGTTGGCAGGCTGCCAGGCCGCCGTACACGAACACCGAGGCGAGCCTGCGCCCGTTGGGTCGAACACCGCGTCCTAGTCCCGGTACACGACGCGTGTGGGTCCCCGGACGATGCCACGTGCCGCCCGCACACCGGCCACGTCGCGCCGCCCACGCGCCGTTATTGGCCGACGGCCGCACGAGCGTCGCCGCCCGTCCGCCGTACTCCGGCCATGCCGCGACCCATACCTAGATTAGCTTCAACTTGGTGCCCAAGCCATTGCCTCAATCGCCTTGCACACGGCTATAAAGCCGGCCGAACTTCTCCTCGCGCGAGCCCGAGCCGCCGCCGTCTGCCATGGGTGCCACACAGTGAACCCCACTCCCGCCTGCTTTTCTTCGCAAACACGCATTGCTCCTCACTTCACTAGGACCCCAGTAGCTCCTGCGCTCGCTTGTTGGCCTGCTCGAGCCGCCGGCTCACCGGAGCCAGTGTCACTGCGGCTGCCGCCGGACAGCCACCGACGAGTTCTGCTCCCCGCGCGATCCCCGAGCCAACCAACCGTCTCAGCACCACCGCTAGGTCCCAGTGAAGCCGCCCGTGCCACACGCCGACCGCGCTCCGCCCCCGTTCTCGCCGAATTCGAGCGCCCGCGGCCGCGCCACCACCGGTCCGCCGTCGCCGCTCGCCGGCGACGTCTCCGGTCGAACCACCACCGCCAATCGGAAGAGGGTGAGCCTAATTGCTAATCCCCCTCGCTTGTTTACGACCCCGTGCCTCACCTCGCCGCCTGCGAGGTCACCTTCGCCGCCGGGTGCAAGGGTGAAGGACCGAGGGTATGGTTGTGAAGAGTTTAAACTTTCCAGGGACCCGAGTGCTAAAAGATTCTATACTCTTTGATGTGTTTGGCTGTGACTTGTAAAATCGATTAAAAATTGTAGAAAAATCTAAAAATAGCAAATCCAATTTTGCTGTGCTCTTTGGACCAAAAATTACAACTTTCTCCAAAAGTGTATATATGTTTGAGCTTTAGTTTTTGCTTGAAAAATACAAATATAAAATACCTAAATCTGTGATTCTGTAAAATCTACAACTGATCTTGAGCTGAGCTTTGGGTATATTGTGGGAACTAGTATGCCTAGGATCTGTACCTAAAATTGCACAAAGTTACTGAAGAAATCTTTTATTAAAAATCTTTTTGTGAAATTGATAAATCTTCCTAGATGATTTTTGTAGCTCCAAATATAATTATTTTTGAGCCCAACTTCTTGATATGATCTTGTTATGTTAAAGAGCAACTTTGGTGAATTGACTATGATTTTATCTCTGTTAGAAATATTATTTCCTCATTTATGCATGTTTTTAATCATAAATATGTGTAGCATGTTTCACAAGGGCTATGTGTGTGTTTGTTAGTTCTTTAAGCTTGTTTTGGATCAGAGTATGTGCAGGAGAGAGAGGGGAATCATTTCTGTCCTATCAAAATTAATATGCATTATTCCCTTATATGCTAGCTAGTGTTGCCTTTAAATGGTGTAATGAATTTTAGTGGTGCAAAAGCTAATCTTTTACTGTCCAAGGAAGTGCTCCTGATCAGTAGGACCAGTAGAGGCTGTTGGACAGGTTTCATCTGTCTTAAATTGATTTAAGAGAGTTCAAACTAGTTTAATTCAGGAAAAGGAAAATTGGAAAAATGCCCCTTGTGCATAAGTGAAATAAATGAGTTAGAAAAAGTATAATGGTAGGGCAAAAATAAATTCCTTGCTGTTTGCATTTAAATAAGATATTCCTTAATAGTTGTGCACACAATCACATTAAGGAAAAGGCTGGAAAGGCTTTTAATTATCTTTAAAGGGGAGAAATATTTAAATGCTTTTCTTAAGGGGAATATGACCAACCCTATCCAACTTGTAGCTTTGCTACTGTTTTGTTGATGTGAATTAAATTAATTCGTTTATATATATGTACACAGTCACCGTAAAAGTCCAGATAATAAAGCAACACATATTGTTCTTTATAGGAAGAGTATGCTGAATGTATTATTATCTAGGGGAATGTGTTCAAGCATGCACCTCTTGGTTGTCATAAGTTGTTTGAAATTAATTAAATTCAAATGGTCACTTCAGTCTTGCATTGCATCCTCCGTGTAGAAGTGCCCGACGGTATTTACACGCTCGTGTCAGAAGACATGAACGAGGGAGTCGGAGGAGGCGTGCACTACGTCGCCATAAAGCAAGACCCGGGCCAAAGTCCGGAAGATTGTCTAACTGCTTGTGCTAGTGAAGGAAAGCCTCGGTTCTATCATTAACCCATGTTTTATTTAACTTTATGCAACTACCTATGTTATTCTCTGTGCATTTACGTTCAGGAATTGGATGAAACCCTAATTGCATGATTCCCTAGGTGTCCATGTTCTTCTACTAGTATGCTAGGTCGCTAGATACTATGCTCTAAGGACCCGGTAAAAGTCGAGCGATGTCCGTCACTCGCGAGAATAGGATTTCCTTTGTGGAACCCTCATGTAAATTAATGAATTGCTCATGTGGTAAGAGCATGGGATTTGGGCTCCGGTCCAGTGGCTTCGTGGGCTAAGCTTTTGAATGTACTAAGCACTTGTCGGGAATGGGACCGGTAAGCCTAGTACCTTAATGAGGCGGTACGGGATTTTACAACTACTAATCTCGATTTGTCTCCTGCCCGGCTTGCAACCGGAAGGAGGCTAATGTGTGAGGCTGGATGCACTGTGTGGAGCATTCCATATAGCCTTGTACCCGGGACTGTAGGCTATCATCCCAACCCGAGGACTTTTGGGAATCGTTTGGTCGGTGTCAGCTCTGTGGGGCACCGCTCCATGTGTTTAGGTTACCTTGCAAGGTGTATGCATCAATCGATTGTCGGCCTCTCAACGTTATTCGAGACTGCTTAAACAGCTGGCCATAATATCACGTAATAATGGAACTATGTGAAACCCTCTGCGTGAATTAATTGTGTTGCACAAATCTTGTTTGTATTAGTTGCTCATTTAGTAATGATAACCACACTAGAAACCGAGCTAAAATATTGAAAGTAAGGATCCATGATCTTAGTTGCTTTTTGGCAAAACAAACCCCCTAGCCAAAGGCCTGCATGACTAGAGGTAACCTTTGTCGGGTAAGTCTTGCTGAGTATTAGTATACTCAGACTTGCTATAATTGTTGTTTTCAGGTGAAGTGGTTTGGCCTGGTAAGATTCCACCCGGCTGGGAGCTGGAATGGGTGGATGGGGACATTTAATAATGGCATCACAGATGGCCTCTGGTTATGTCGTAACGTATCGTTTCTAGAACTTCCGCCGTTTTAATAAAACTCTGAATGATTATTTACCATGTTAGAATTAATGGTTTGTAATAATTTGGACCCTACGGGGAGATTAGTACTAATGTGTAAGGCACTCTAGACTCACCTTCGTGGGAGTTTTAATGCATTCGTTCGATCCTCTCTGTGTTTCCAAGTGATTTACCGGGCGTAAACCCGGCAATACACAACGGGATGCTTCTTTATTATCGCTTAATGACTAAATGGAGTGGTTTAGGCGATAGTACGGAATTATCTCGGGTGGGGTTGTCACAGTTATCCAAGACTGCTTAATTAACTGGCCATGATATCCCGTAATGATGGAACTCGGAGAATATTGTTGTATGAATCAATTGCTTGTCCAATTCTTGATTGAATTAGATGGCACACTTAGAAATGGTAATCAATCAGAACTTGTGCTAAAATATTAAAAGTAAGGACCTACTCGTAGTAGCTGTTCAGCAAAAGAAACTCCACCGGCCAAAAGCCTTTCATGACTAGAGTTTGGTGATGTAGTTATCACCCGACGGTTAAGTCTTGCTGAGTATTAGTATACTCAGCCTTGCTTTAAAACTGTTGTTGCAGGTGTTGTTGACCGGGAGAGTGACGACAAGAGATGACAACACGGATGGCCTTCTGTGATGTTTACCGTTCCGCTAGTTTAATTTATTTCCGCTGTTTTCAAACTCTGAACCTTCACTCCATGTCATGAAAAATGGCTTGTAATAAATTTGTTTTAATCATGTTGTACTCTGGACTCGCCTTCTCGTGAGTTTTAATGCATATGTCGATCCTCTGTATGGACTCCAGTGATTTACTGGGCATTAACCCGGCAACTAACGACAGGATGATACTTTACTATTGCTTAATGACCAAAGTGGATCGGTCTTAGGCGACAGTACGGTATTATCCTGTGCGGGTTGTCACAATCAGCAGCACCGAATCCATAGCCAATAACATCAGAAGAACAACCTCCAAAGACTCCATCAGCCGAGATGTAACAATAGATCAGATATCTGCTGAGTTGATGTCTCATCTGAAGGAGGAACTGATTGACCGTCTTTCAGAGACACTATAGAAGCAATTTGGGATAAAGCCCAAGAAGCAAACTTACATGTATAGGACTCCGTATCCATCTGGCTATGATCAAATACCTTTCCTTCCAAGATTCAAAGTGCCAGACTTGACAACATTCTCTAGGCAAGATGATACATCCACAATGGAGCATATCACTCAGTTCATCATACATTGTGGAGAAGCAGGGAATGTTGATGCACTAAGGATACAGTTGTTCTCTTCATCTCTCTCAGGGCCAGTATTTTCATGATTTACCCACTACCGGCCAACTCTATCATCAAGTGGCCTGATCTGGAACAGCAGTTCCATACTTATTTCTTCTCTGGTATTCATGAGATGAAGATTCCTGATCTGACCAAACTTAAACAAAGGAATGATGAAATGTTGCAGGATTTGTTCAGAGGTTCACAGAGGTAAGAAACAAGTGATATAGTCTGAATCTGGGAGACAAGCAACAGGCTGAATTGGCATTCCAAGGACTCTTGCCAACCTTAAGGGAGAAGTATGCATCACATGACTTCGGGAGTCTCAACCAATTGGTCAGTCGGATGAGTCAGGAAACTACAATATCCTATGTGCTTAGAAGGAACTTCCAAAAGATGGTGTCTTATGTGGATTACTCTGACTTAGAAGATGAAAATAATATGATAGAGCTCGCAAAGTGGGTCAAAGGCAAGAAGACAGTATCCTGCCCCTTTGGTAAGAAGGAACCAAAAAAATTTGGCTTTGATATCACTAAGGCCGATAAGATATTTGATATGTTGCTTCAGCAAGGGCAGATCAAGCTCTCCCAGTTCCATACCATACCATCTATAGAGGAGTTCATAATGATGAAGTATTAGAAGTGGCACAATGCAACGTCGTACGACACCAATAATTGCATGATCTTCACACAAGAGATTCAATAAGTTATTGAGCAAGGGAAACTCAAGTTTGAAACCCCTACCAAAGCTAAAAAGCCGATGAAGTTGAGCAACACCCCTTCCCAACTAAAACAGTTGAGGTGTCCAGTAAAGACACGTCACATGTTCGGTTGCTGACATCAGAATCGGCTCAAAATAAAGGAGCTATTGATCCCAAGGTACAAGCAACCGTTGTCGATGTTAAAGGAAAAGGGTCGCTGCCTAACGAAGAAGACATAAAGCCACATCGGCCTGTCACGTCCCAAATGCTGATCAACAAGTTTCAATGTCGACAAGAGAAGGCAAAGGGAATAGAGGAGTGGGCATGACACAATGAAGGACATTGGAGATGTCTGTTCTTCAAGTGCTGTTGGGAAGAACGAATTAAACTGTCGACGGCAGAAAATTGTCAAGAGTGCAATGGAGCTTACAACAATGGCAACTCATCCCAAAGGGTTTGCTTCGATGACAGAAGGCCTGCGACCAGGGATTACCGTGAATACAATAATCAGCGGGTCCTAGTTCATAAACGATTGGGGGTCAAAGCCAGCATCTACGATCGGAAGAGATGGCTGATTATCTGGTCCCTGATGAGGATATCATGTGTCGAGCGCCTGAACGTCGACGCACTCTGCAACTGGACGATGAAGAGTCATGCCATTCATACAAGAAGCCCTATCCACAATGGTGCCCAGATGGCTTAACTAAATCTTAGAAAAGGAGAGTCCAGCGCCTACGACAGCTAAAACAACAAGAAGAAGCAGAAAGACACGTGCTGGACAAGAAGAAGGTTCGGTCTAAAGTATGGCATCCAAATCCTAAGGCCGATGATGGGAAGGAAGATGAACCAAGAGCTAATATAAACATGGTTGTCCTCCTACCAAAAGAGTTCATGGCTCCGGTTGATTCGGATACCCAATGAAGGACTTGGAATGACTCAACTAACACTGGAACATACACAAGTTATCTTTGAGAAGCCAGAATATGAGAAAAGACTGCACTTGAAGGTATTGTTTCTCAAAGGTTTTGTCAATGGGAAACCAGTCACCAGGATGCTAGTAGATGGAGGAGGAGCAGTCAATATGATGCCATACACCATGTTGCACAAGATTGGGAAATCTGATGAAGATTTGACCCAAATCGACATGCTGCTGGTGGACTTCGAAGGCAACATCTCTCCGGGTCAAGGTGCAATCTGCGTGGGGCTCACCATCGGTAGTAAGACCCTTCCAACCGCTTTCTTTGTCATTAAAGGGAGGGGATCTTATAATTTACTGCTGGGTTGGGATTGGATACATGCCAAATACTGCATACCCTTTACAACATATCAATGCATCATCCAGTGGATCAGAGATTCAGTGAAGATAGTCCAAGGAGAAACCTCCTTAACGGTGGTAGCTACATAAGCACAAGGGTGGACCTATGATCGAGTGAGTTGCATATCAGGAAAAGCATAGGATACCAAGTATCTCAAAGTGTCCGATTTTGGACTAAAGCCGGTTCAAGTAGTTGGCTCTGATGATGAGATTTAATGGATCAATTCATTGAAGATGAAGGAAAGCTTAGGCACAGAGTCACAACAGTCGATGGATTGGTCAAGTATACAAAATGTTGTATAAGTCGATGGTCATATTGAGCCTATCGGCCACTTGAACTTTCGAGCTATACCTGATTGCAAATGTAATAACCTATAGTAGGATAGCCGATATCTGTAAAGAATCACCTTTAGTACAAAAAATGTAAAAAATGATGCACAATTAATATATTCGGTTATGGCCGATACACATATCGCCCTTAGAACAAAAATGAATGTACTTTCATTTTCTCTGTTTTGGATTACAACGATGATATTACAGCCCAAATCCGAAAATTACATGCATTTTCAAGAATTTACAAGGGATGCATTGTCCTATCTCTAGTATGATGAGGATATTGAATCGATGAATGAAAGAAGGACACCACGAAGAGGAAATAGAAGACTAAGATCTTCACTGGATTCTGAAATCTTCCGCCAAAAGGAGTCCGAGTTGATGACCAAGATAGTCATTCCTTTGGCATGCTCCTCCTCTGATAAATGTGCAGCAAGACACCCTACTTTGCTCATTCTCCTGAATCTAGTTCTTCACAAGGATTCTTCTAGTTATTGTGCCTTCTGGCTTTTCGAAAGAGGGCGAAGAGGAAAATGTGTTGCTACACTACTTCACAAGAATTCTTCTAGCTATGAAAAGGGGGATGGAGAGGGAAGCAGTCATACAACAAGAGTCTATAATCTATCAGGTTTGGTGATTGCACCATGGTCGATGAGTGCGGGTTCTCTCTACTGATCTTCAAGCCTATTTATAGCCCTAGATAGCAGAAGAGATAACTACAAGAGGGAATTGAAAAAGGTGAAATAAAGATCACCCAATGCTGTCAAAGTAGGAACATTTTCCCTGTGAAGGTCTCAGACTGAACGGTGGACAGTCATGCAGTGATACGTTTCCTGAAAATCAGGGACTGGCTTTGAAGATGGATTGAATAACAATGCATGGCCCCACTCTATACTCCATAAGAGGAGGCTTTTAGGATTCCTCTCTCTCAGCATTGCTAGCAACAACGACAATCTTTAATGCATCATCTGGATACAAGAACACTTCGAGAAGAAACTTGTCAAGGAATGGGGATAGTTGTGTTTTCCTGGAAGCACTCTCAGAGAGGCATACCTCTCATTCCTAATGGAGGATGATTTGATTCATAGAGAGAAGGTTGTGGTGCCGCATGAGAAGCAAATTGCATTTTTATAGCAAAGAGTCGAACCGGATCATAAAGGGCACCTACAAGCATGGGTGGAAAGCCATCACTGGGAAATAGTACATTTAAATCCATCAATGCCAATCAAAGGGTAGTGATTTTATTCATAAAAAATCGATTGCATCGGCTGACAGTTCATCGAGGATTAAAGAAGACACTTTGCCTTATTTAACTCAGCTCTAATTGGGGCTATTTCTTCACCTACGCGATCTAGTTCCTGAAGAGGAGCAACCCTTCTGGCTTCAAAAAACTTCCAGCTTCTTCTCGTCGTCCGCAATCACAAGGTGAAGACCACGTTCTTATCTAGATGGTTGGGTTGGTTGATTTGCACCAAAGCATTGATGCTCAATACAATCCTTTCCACAGTTTCACGATTCGGAGACTGGGAAGAAACAAAGACACATCAAAAAAGAGAGGAAAAGTGAAATCAAGGAGATAACCAACCTGATTCACAGAGGAGGAAAAGGAAGAGGAAGCCATCATGAAAAGAAGAATAGTTCAGAGGGAAAAAGAGATCTTGAATCCTATATAGGCCTATTGAAATGTTATCAAAAGCAATAAATAAATACAAAGAGTTGGGAGTTGGCCAGCAAGACCAGTTACAACCTAAAAGTTATAATATTTAGAGAGAGCTTAAACTATGCCCAGAAGGTGAACAACATTAATGAGATCCAGAAGGAACTGATTGACCGCTTCTATCTTCTTACGATCTGCATCGATCGAACCAGGAATTGGCTGCTTTTGTTCACGAAGAACTTGGGCTCGGCATGGAATAGAATCCCTCTGCTCTCGCATGGTAGCAATGGTGCCTGGAGGATATGCAAGCTTCTGCTCTTCAGCTACCAAGTCTTTCTCAACCTGACCAAGCTCATTCATCAATTCAACGTGACGTCTCTTTAGATCATCGATGCTGATGACGATATCAGGATGGGAAGAAGCCAGGAATTCAATCTTGCCATCAAGATCGACCATACTACTATCCAGATTCTCCCTGTTTTGAGTAAGTTTCTTTTGACTCTTCCTTTCATCTAGCCGATCTTGGGCCTCTTGGACTACAAGCTTCCGATTTTCAATAAAAGCGACTTGAAGCATCTTTGACTTAAGATCTTTGGCAAATGGCTTTGGATCTACTTGAAGATTCTCCTGATCGACTCAGTATCCTATACAAGTTGATGGATGTCTTGGCTCAGCAAAGGTAGAACTTTCAAAAGCTTGACTTTCACATCATCTGGAAGAGAGCTGGCCGATGCACTCTAGACAACAAGAGGCAAACTTGGTGGAACCAACAGAAAAAAGCAAAAGATCAAAAAGTAAATTAGAAAAAAGAAAACTGAGAAGGTCAAGAAGTCTACCTCTGTAGTAGAAGACGTTGCTTATACCTGAATGATCTGATTTTCAGCTGATTCTGGTTCATAGACTTCAATGATTGGTAGTTGTGATTGACCACCAGTTACCTGCTGAGGGTCATCCAGAGACTTGTTTTGAATCTCAATCAACTTTTCATCAACATCCTGAGCAAGGAACAAGAGGTTAAAGATGAATAAAGTAAACCAGTAACAAGTGGAAGACTTTCCATTATCTAAGTTGAGAGTTTTTCAATTGAGAAATAGTATAGTCCTGAGCCTGGTCCCCCGCGACGTGGTCTGGTTCAGGTTGCTCAGACGGCTCAACCAGGGTGTCGCCGGCCAAAGTTTCTTGAGTTGGCTCTAGTACGTTTTGACCAAGGTCGGTAGTAGCGGTTTGTGCTGATTGACCTGTCAAACCTGAAGACTACACGAAGGACAAATTGATGATCAATTAAAATACAAAAAGGGATGAAGAAGACTATAGATAGTCAGTACCTCGAAAGAACCCCCTAGTACTCCAGGCATATAAGGGATATTAACAACTATAGTGTTTATCTTTGTCTTCGTTATGCGGCTGAGAACTTTGCTAGTCACAATTTTTCTCTTAAGGGTCGACAAGCGCGGGTTGTTCTGAGCAAGATTTGTCTTAGTGCCCTACATGACTGAAGAAATTGGGGAAGCATTGTAGCCGATGTACGGTGAAGACCTTGGTGGCCAATAACCAATCGGCTTGCCACTCTTGCTTCTAGCAGGTGATTCAAAAGTATTAGGTTGATGAAAAGGGAAGCAGTCATAACATATTAAAGATGCAAGCAGTCAGAACATATTGAAGATACACGAAACAATCAAACGAGAAAATACCTCGTCAGCCGATGCCTCATATCTAGGGTCTAGCTTCTCAAAGTAAATTCTTGGGGATACACGGAAAAGATGGTCGCACTATTCTGCCCACCAGACATTGAAAAGAGGAGAGGTAAAACTAGAAAATTTCCGTGTACCAAGATCAATGGTGGAGGAATCGGGGAGGAGATCCAGGAGACGCTGATAATAGGTACCACTGGGAATAACCTCCCATGGATTGATCGGATTGGAGAGTAAAGACCAATTGGCAGCTGGCCAAAACCCAACTGACGAGCACTCACTAAAGGATTATAAAATTCATAAGTGGATGATGGATCTTTCCCAAAAACACAAGATGGAAGAAGTCTCGTTTTGATCATCTCCACAAAAACCATCATGTTTTCATCATCCTCGTGGAGGTCATCAAAGCTGAATATAGTCTCAAAATTAGTATCATCGTCTCTATATGCAAACCAAATAATAGACTCTAGGGTGAAGCCGAGATAGAAACTCCTGAAATGTTCTGCTATACGGGATGGAGTCCTGTTATGTCCTGGGAATGCAGAAAATGCTTCTCCATGTTTGTGCATCAGCACTAAACAATCGGGACAGCATCTGGTTGGTCTCCCGGAAAGGGCATATCAAAAATATTCTGCTTCAATCTATCTCGGAGGTGAAGATTCATCCACATGTTGATAAACTACCAAGGACCTCCTGAGGTGCCTATGGGAGAATTGGTTGGTAGACTAACTACCATTTGGTGAAGGAGATTGTACACTGCCCCCAAAAGATATTTGCCGAGAGGGATGCAAGAACCAACAACTAACCGTTCGGCTACAATCTGATAATTGGAAGTGGGACCAAAAGATTTACCACAGAAAATGAATTTTTCAAGCCACATGTTCAAAAAAGCCACATATTGTGACATCCTAAAAATTCCATCACTTAACATTCACCTAGCAACATGTTAACCTAGTTTTAAGGATTAAAATGAAATGCTAATTAAAATGTGAGCTCTTAATTATTTAATTTAATTTGATTAAACTAGAGACAACAAGTGATTGTGCATCATTATTTGTCTTTGCATGGATTTTGGTTGCTTGTGTGAAGTTTAAAAAGTTTATAAAATTCTGTGAAAAAGTTTGAAAAGTTTTGTTTGAATTTGAATTTAAAAGATTTGATTTGAAAAGAGTTTGAAAAAGAAAAAGAAAAAAAGAAAAGGATCTCACCCCTTACCTTTCGGCCCAGCGGCCCACCAGTCCACCTTGGCTCCTCTCGCAGCGGCCCGTGTCCCCCTTTCCTCTTTTCTTTTTCCGTGGTCGCTGACACCTGGGCCCCATCTGTTAGCCCCCTTCTCCTTCCTTCCTCCCTTCTTTTCTCTGCTCCGCCCGATCGTGCGCCGCCGCAATCATCACCACGCCCAGCCGCCTCCTTTCCTCTTCCCTTCCGTCCGAGCCAGCCAATTAAGGCAATTAATCGTCGCCTTCAATCCCCGGCCGTTTCCCCTTCCCCTTACTCCCTTCACGCCCGGACGATCCGCCGGCCATCTTTGGCAAGCCGCCGGCCGCCGCGTCGTCTCATCTCCCCTCTCCCTCACTCTCTATTTAAAGCCGAGCTCGAGCTCCCGCTCTCCCCTTTGCACCTATTTCGCACCTACACACGCACCCGAGCATCGCATACACCCAGCGCTGCCGCACTGTCTCCGCCGCCACCGCTGGGGAAGCTCATCTCCGGTGAAGGACTTCCCCTTCTCTCTATTTCTTCATCTCTGATGTTTCTTCCGGCGCTCACTGAGCCTATCGTGCCACAGGTTCACGTCCTAGACGTCCTTAGGAGCTGCGCCCCGATCACACCGGAGCGCCGCCCGACCCGCCGCCATAGTCGAACTTCTTCACCGTCGCCTCCCCTTCGCCCGAGAGCTCGCCAGACTCTTCTTCACGTGGTGAGCAAAGCCTCCTTGCTCACTTTTCTCTTCCTTGCACACAATAGCCACTCCACGGGTTCGCCGGCGAGGCCGACCCGCCCCCTTCCAGCGCCGGCTGCCGTGGACGCCCGCGCCTCGCCCCTGACCTCCTAGGCGTGTGCGCATGCTTCCTCTCTATGTGTAGACCCACATGCGCATGAAATTATGCCCTGTGGGCCGATCTAGGAAGCGCCGACGATCCTCAGGGGAAGCACCGCTGCGCCACCCCTGTTTCTGGCGCACTCGCCGTCGCGCCTCGCACGCGCAAGTCTTGAGCCGTGCGATCAGTGGCGGATGGTCAGGATCGCGTACCCCTTCACGTTTTATGGTCTGTCCATCATGGACTCGTGAGCCGCGACCATGGCTCGGTCCACGGCTTCCTCATCCATTGGATCAAAGATCCATGGCTCAGCCGAGCGACTTTTCTTTAAGAGTCCCTGAGTTTCTAAGATTTTACATGCCGATCCTTCCACCTGTTAAGATTCTTGCAAACAAGTCCTAGATTTTATGAGCTAGCCCCTATCTACTCTATATAATAGCACCAGAGGTCATTTTTACTTGTTTTGGCATGTTAGCCCTCCCGTTTTCTTATGAAATTATGTTTTAGCCCTGGTTTTATTTATAAAAGTCTTGTAAACTTAGCTTTCTTACAAAAAGGTCCCTGTAACTTGTTTTAAGCATAACTTTCTTGTTTTAACTCCGTTTTTAGCGTTCTAAATACCGAAATGATCATCTCAGTGAGTAGAGTCATTTAGGCAGCGTGTTTTCAGCTTTTGTTACAGTTTGAGTACTGTTTATTTATTGTTTGTTTATATGCTTGTGCGTAGATATCGTGCCTATTTCGTCTGAGCTCCCCATTGGAGGTGATCAGGAAGAGCCTATCTACGAAGAAAAAGACACCCCGTTTATAGAGGAAGGAAAGTGGTTTCCCCCTCTGCATTTCCCTTTTTAAACCTATGCAACTGCATACTTAAACAATGTTTACTATTCTTGTAGCTTTGCATGAAATTGATGGGCAATCACCTTTTAAGGACTTGACTAGATGTTTTACCCTGTTACCTTGTTCAACCCTGTTTATCAAATGGTTTGGGTAGATTATTGCTTAGCTTGCTTAACGTGGGAATGGTTATATCATGGTTATGAAATGCAACTCAGTTCTGTGTATGAAATGTGTTAATGTTTAAAGAAAAGATCATCTATAATTTAAATGGAACATAGAGAACCACCAAAGACAACAGTACAACAACAATCCACATGGCTCTGGCTTAGCCAATTAATTAGGAGAGTGAGGTAGCTAATAGCCTTTTTCCGAGAGGGGCACAGGGGGCTCGGGGTTGCAGGGGTATAGCCTTGTTCTTCTGGGGTAGCAGCCTTTGCTAAGGTGCTGACCATTAGGGAGCGTTATGGTCTGCCCTGAGCTGTAACTATCGCGGGCTGTTGGTTTCTCTGCTTTCCTTTGTAAAGGCTTCACAATGGACCCCTAGCCACTTACCTTGAAAGTGTTTAAGGGTCTAGCTAACCCGGGCAACATGGGGAACACGAACTGTGGGTAAAGTGTACAACCTCTGCAGAGTGTAAAACTGATCGATCAGCCGTGCTCACGGTCAAGATTGGCTTGGACCCTCAGATGATAATCAAACTTGAAGATGAATGTAAATCGTGGAACTTGTGGGTTTTTGGGCTTGGGATGTCTTTTAAAGTTAACAGGGTTGGTATGAACTTACATCTAGTAACTAGGTGTTGTTAACTAAAACTTGACCAACTTATAAAATGCTTACCGCTGTGAACCATAGCCTATCCTTGGTAGCCTTGCATGTTTCCCCCACTTGCTGAGCTCCAACCATAAGAGTGCTCACCCTTACTTACCGCTGTTCAGAGGAGAACATCAGTGGGGAGGAGTACTGGAGCGACTTCGAGGAATTCTAAGGCATGCGGATCCCCCAGTCATTATGCCTGTGGAAGCTGAAGAAGGAGCTACTCGTTTTTAGTTATCGTTTTGTGTTTGGACCTTCGTGTCCACCCGCCTGAGTGTAATAAAGAATATTGTATGAGTTAAACTCTTGGACGTTTTTATTACTGCAATGGTATTACACTCTATTGTCTATCATGTGTGTGTAATTTGATCCCGGCGCACATATGAGATGCATTCGGTTTTCCTTGTAAAATCGGGTGTGACAAAGTGGTACCAGAGCCGTAATGACTGTATGTCGCAGCCTTAGTTAGAAATGGTCGAAATTAAGGATTCATGTTCTAGAAAGCCATGTCATGCTTCAAATCATCTTATTTACGCTTAAAAAATCTAATTTATTCTTGTTTATTATTTAGACTCTATTGTTTTGATTTATTCTGTACTGAGTTCAGCTTTGTTTTGTCAGATGGCCAGGACTTACCTGACTCCCTGCAAGAGCACTGGTGGTCGTTTTCCTCGTGGACAGCTGGCTCCTCGTCGTCAGCCAGAGGTTGTTGTTGAAGAGGAACCTGAGAAGATGCAGCCAGAGGCTGAAATTGAGGAGGATCCGGAAGAAGTGCTGCCGGAACTGGAGATTGAAGAAGATCTAGAAGAAGTGGAGATGGAAGAGGAACCAGTGAAGCCGCCACCGCTGTATGATGGCACTGTTCTGGAAGCTGATGCTGATGGTGACATAGTGATCCCACCAGCACCTGTGGCAGCGGATGAAGCACCCCCTGCGTCTGTTGACCCTGCACCCAATGCTGTGGGTGGTGATCCGGATGATTCAGGAGATGACAACGGAGATGAGGATGAAGATGACAACAACGCTGATGAAAACCCTGAGGAGGAAGAGGACGATAATCCTCGCTATCGTGGAACTGAGTACCACAAACACTCCACTAAGGATGAGAACGGTCAGTTCTGTATTCTTCTTCGGGAGGTACTGTAGCACTTGAGGTACACCATGAAGCCGCTTTATGTTACAAAGCACTTCAGTGAGCCGGGCATGAGGGACTACTACACCAGCCGAGTCTACATCCAGGTGCCTTTGAATGTCACCGATGGGTGGAGATATCGCTCGTCACACCACAATACAGCTCACTACTCTTCTGATGATGTTGCGGTCAATGATGCAACAAGAAGGGCACTCTGGTCACTCTGCAATGCACAGCGTGAGTGCCTACATGGGTCTGAGTTCCGCCATGTTCCCCGTCGTGTGAGTGGCTCAGAGGGGACTGTGGTTCCAGTTGGAGGTGATGATCGCATTTATGTCTTGGCTCGAGTGACTGCTGCTCTGAACACTGACCTTGAGGGTGCAACAACTGAGATGGATAGGCACCATGAAGAGTTGCAGACTGCTCAGGCTAGGATTGCCTATCTGGAAGCACAACTTGCTGGTCAGTGACCCCCTCAGGAAGCAATGCCGTACCAGACTACAGCTTCTCCTCTGCGTAAGAGACTCCGCTACGGCACCCTGAAGCAACGACTCATCTTGGCTAGGATCATAGGATGCCTGCCTTTACCTTTTAAAGTTTCGATAGATCGTTCCTGCGAGGACGTATGCTTGTAATAATGAATGTTGCTTGAAAATATGTTTGAGTTGGATTTTGTTTGTGTGTGAGTTGTATGGTGGAGTGATGGCCACGATACAACAATAAACCATTATGTTAAATAAAGTTGGTTTGGGTTCAAATCTGGTTGTCTTTTATTTAATCGCACATGCAAGATTGGAATGAATCGAATCTGTTCACGCGGTTATTTGACATAGCAGTAATGTTTTGTTTATATCTCGAACTTCAAAGCTCCAAATGACATGAAACCAGTTGGGTTCGTTCATAAATTATAAGGATGATTTTCTATCAAAAATTCAATATTATGCAGTATGTATGCTGGGAGTTATGCACAAAGCACTGAACGCATCAGAATCTGTAATTTCTTCTGACACAGCTTCACTGTTTGAATTTTTTCTCGAGTTGTAGACATTCAATTGAGGTGATTCCAGTTGGAATAGTTTCATATGTTTCACCTCACAACCTGGTAAAAATTCATGATTTTTGGAGAATTATACGGAGAGTTACACCTGATTCATTGAGGTCCACAGGATCTGTCCTAGCTAGAAATCATGTTGCTTATTCGTTTTGAGTTATCTTCTTATGCATTGATTCAAGTACACCTTTCTGAAATATATTTTTCTAATGGTCAGATGGTAAACACCAGGTTCGAAGGAGATCAAGATGTATCGCCTGTGATCCGTGCTCACATTGCTAACAAGCAGAATCCTGCACCACCTCCACCGGTTAATCAAGCAATGGATCCAGTTATGCAGCAGTTCTTCATAGCACAGATGCAGTTGATCCAAAGCATCAGAAACACTGTGCAACAGATGCAGGTTTAGCAAAACCAGCCACCACAGCAGCTCCTCCGCTGCCCGGGGACAGGCACAAGGAATTCATGAGCCACAATCTGAGGACCATGTGTGGTTCGAGGACCGGTGGATGGTTGCTTCCTTGTGTGATGAGTGATTGACAACGTTGTGTGGACTCATTCTTGGCTAAGTATTGCAGGTGCAGGTTGCGGCTTGACTGGTGTTAGTGCAGGTGAAGAACAAGCGCGAAAGGTCGTCGCCAGTGAGGCCTCCAGGTGTGGAGAAGACAAGTAGGCTTCATTCGAGGGACCCGGTGGCCAGCTGGGTCAAGTGCGGGCCGCATGGTGGCAGGAACAACAAGATGAAGTCATGGACGGTTTCTTGGTTGAGCCTCAAAACCAAGATCAAGCCGGGACTACGTGGGAGACAAGTCATGAGTGGAGATTGGCGGAGGCTACACCGAGTTCGCGGGGTTTCCGGTGGTTCACCAGAAAACCACTGGGTTCCTTGGTTGATCCACAAAGCCAAGACCGAAGAACCAAAGACGGTGCTGCAGCAGTGCCAGACCGGTCTGACTGGTGGGGAGCACCGGTCTGACCGGTGTGCGACGACGCAGTCCGGAGACTTCAAAGCGGAGGACACTCGTCGGGATCGCATGGCTTGCGTCGAGGCCACGCAGGGTGCGGTCGCCGGGCATCCGTCCGATGGTGAAGACATGAAGACTTCCAAAACCGCCCTTGAGGGGCTTGTATCCCTAGTTATTAGGAAAGGGCATTTTAGACTTTCGGTTGCCTCCATATAACCCAAGAGGTGAGAGGATGGCAGCCAACTCTTGAAACCCTAGTTCATTTGCTTTCCTATTTTCCCTTCCTATTTTCTTAGGATTTCCATAGGACTAGCTTGAGGGCTTCATGGTGAGATCTTGTGAGAGGTTTGGATGATCGGGCAGCAAGCTAGACCTTGTAAGAACCTTTGTTGCATGTATAGATGATTCGGCGTGGTTCCTCAAGGTTTGGATGTGTTGTTCCTGGTTGTTCTTGGTGGTGATTTTCGGAGCCCTCTCTTGATGATTTCTTTGGGTTGTTTTTGGGACCTTTCTATTGGGGATTTGATGGGGGAAATTTGTGGGAACCCTTCGTGGTTCTTTGCGCTGTGATTCCCCTCCCAAATCCGTGAGTAAAGGGGCTCGATTTTGGGGTTTTCCGAGTTCTAGGGTTTGTGGTGTTCTTGGCGGGATTTCTTCGATTCCTCCTTTTTGGACAAGTTTTGGTGGGATTAAACTTGGCTATGGACTCCTCATGAGGTGTTCCTAATATCCCCAAAGTCTTGTTCAAGTTCGTGGAGCGATTCGGGTGATCGAGGTTTGGATTTGGGGGAGTTGACCCGCGGGTGCTGTTCATCGCGAGCTGTCCAGGCTACACCGGTCTGACCGGTGCAACCCTCCGTGGGTTTTTGCTCGGGTGAACGTCTCGGTGTGTTCGCTGTTGTCCTGTGTTGCTGCTGTTTCGAGTTTGGCTCAGTTTGGAGGTCGGTTGACCTGTTTGGTGCTTTGGGGGCTTTCAGGCTGTGACCGGTCTGACCGGTGTGGAGCCACTTAGTGAAAGTTGCCCAGTTTCACCAGCAGGGACTGGTCTGACCGGTGGTGCTCACCGGTCTGACCGGTGTTGGTCTGTAGACTCGAGGTTTGGTGTTCCGCTGCGTTCTCGGGTCGGAAGGTTGTGTGTTGGTTCCTAGGTCCAGTGGCACTCCAGTGGCTACGTGGGCTTGGCCAATTTGGGTAGTGAGTCGGAGACGTGTGTTGGAAGCCGCGTTCATCTTGTTGGAGTTTCCATCTCCTTCGGGAAGAATTTTTATCGGCTCCCATTCACTCCCTCCCTCTCTGGTTCGCTGTATCGGTCCTTCACAATCCTCCTACCTTCTCTCACTCGTCTGATCCGCTGGATGCAGATGATTGGTTGAAGACAATTACCAAGAAGCTGGAGATCGTTCAGTGTACTGACAGAGAGATGGTCTTATACGCTGCTGGCAGACTTGTGGGACAGGCTAGAGATTGGTGGGATGCGTATGCAACTGCACATCCCAATAGGCAGAATATCACATGGCAGGAGTTCCGTGACAACTTCCATACCTATCACATCCCTTTAGGGGTGATCAAGCTTAAGCAGAAGGGATTCTTGTCACTGAGGCAGGGAAGCATGTCTTTGACCGAGTACTTGGACAAGTTCACTCATCTGTCTTGTTATGCACCGGATGAGGTGAATAATGATCCTAAGAGGCTGGAAAGGTTCCTGGATGGTCTGATTGGGCCTCTCAACTATTAGCTGCAGAGTCACACCTTTCCAGACTTTCAAACACTAGTGAACAAGGCAATTGGACTGCAAAGCAAGAGAAAGGAACTGGGCGAGCAGAAACACAAGTTCCAGTCACATGGGCAGTCAAGCAGCAACACCCGTCCTCGCTTCAATTCTCAGCAGAGTCTGTCTCAGTAACGTCCTGGTGGTCAAAGTGGGAGGTACCCACAGAACATGCAGCTGCAGCGCTCATTCCAGCCACAACGCTTCAACCCACAGACACCCAGAGCTCCTACTCCTCAGCAGGGTCGTTCCAACAATGGCTCTGGGGCACCTGTCAGAAACACTACTCCTGTTCAGCCCAGTGGGTGCTTCAAGTGTGGAGAGCTAGGACACTATGCCAACAATTGTCCTAAAAGAGTGATGCAAACTCGTCAGAGAGACAGTGGTAACAGGTTTAGGCAGCCATCTTTACAGGCTCGTACTCCACAGACTCCAAGCATGAGAGGCCAGTAGAACTATGTGCGTGGCCGGGTTAATCATGTATCAGTGGAGCAAGCCCAGAATGACTCCAACGTGGTATTGGGTACGTTTCCTGTCAACTCTGTACTCGCTACAATATTATTTGATTCGGGAGCATCACATTCTTTCATAACTGATCAATTTGTGACAAAACATAACTTATCTATGAGCTCAATGAAGAATCCACTGATAGTTAGCTCCCCGGGAGGGGAAATGAAAACTGGTTACATATGTTCACAAGTAAAGATTAACATCATGGGAATAGATTTTCTTGCTAATTTGGTAGTCTTAAAATCATGGGGGATAGATATCATCCTAGGGATGGATTGGTTACAAAAGCATGATGGGGCTATTCAGTGTCGGAAGAAGTCAGTGTTGTCAACCAGTCCACAAGGAGAGAGAATAGAGTATGTGGGTACACCTTCATCCAACAATGGAACTGTGAACTCAGTAGAAGGCAAGGCCTTGGAGGATATAAGGGTAGTGAGTGAATTCCCTGATGTGTTTCCAGAGGATCTGCCAGGTATGCCACCTGACCGTGACATTGAATTTAGTATTGAACTTATACCTGGTACTGCTCCTATATCAAAAAGACCTTAAAGAATGAATGTTAAAGATTTAGCTGAACTAAAGAAAGAAATTGAGGAACTACTTAGTAAAGGGTTTATCCGTCCTAGTTCATCACCATGAGGAGCCCCCACACTCTTCGTTGATAAGAAGGATGGATCTAGAAGGTTGTGTATAGACTATCGATCTTTTAATGAGGTTACTATCAACAACAAATACCCTTTACCTCGGATTGAGGATTTGTTTGATCACATGAGAGGAGCTAACATATTCTCCAAGATAGATCTTAGATCGGGTTATCATCAGTTGAAAATCCAAATGGAGGATATACCTAAGACAACATTCACATCTAGATATGGGTTGTATGAGTTCACTGTGATGTCTTTTGGCTTGACCAACGCTCCAACATACTTCATGTACTTGATGAATAAGGTATTCATGGAGTATCTCGATAAGTTTGTTGTGGTATTCATTGATGATATTCTGGTATTCTCTCGAAGTGAGGAAGAACATGAAGAACACTTAAGGCTTGTGCTGCAGAAGCTCTGTGAACATCAGTTGTATGCCAAGTTCAACAAGTGTGATTTCTGGTTAAAGGAGGTCTCTTTTCACGGACACATTATCACTGATGGAGGGATTGTAGTGGATCCAAGTAAGGTTCGAGATGTATTGAACTGGAGTCCGCCTAAGAATGTACCGGAGATCAGAAGCTTCCTTAGACTTGCAGGATACTATCGTAGGTTTATCGAGGGATTTTCTAAGATTGTGAGACCCCTTACCACTCTAATTGAGAAAGGTAAAGAGTTTGAGTGGGATGACAAGTGTCGGGATAGTTTTGAAGAGTTAAAGAAGAGGTTAACCACAGATCCTGTGTTGATTATGCCAGATATACACAAAGGGTTCGATGTGTACTTGATGCTTCTCGGCAAGGATTGGGTTGTGTATTGATGCAGTAAGGAAAGGTAGTAGCATATGCTTCAAGACAGTTGAGGAAACATGAGCAGAACTATCCTACCCATGATCTTGAGTCAGCGGCAGTTGTTCATGCTTTGAAGATCTGGAGGCACTATATGATTGGGAATAAGTGTCAGATTTTCACCGACCACAAGAGTTTGAAGTACATCTTTACTCAGAAGGATCTAAATCTAAGGCAAAGAAGATGGTTGGAGTTAATTAAGGATTATGATTTGGATATTCAGTATCATCCTGGTAAAGCGAATGTGGTAGTAGACGCTTTGAGTCGGAAGAGCCAGACCAACATGCTGATAGGACACTTGTTACCTCAGGAGTTATGTTGGGAGATGGCACAACTTAATCTGGGAATAGTTGCTTCAAGTGAAACTTTGATATTTGAGATTGAGTCGACACTTGAGCAGGATATTAGGAAAGGACAGTTGACTGATGAGAAGATTGCAGATTATAAAAAGTTAATAAAGATGGGTAAAGTTCCAGAGTTCAGGGAAGATGAGCAAGGAACTGTGTGGTTCAAGAACAGAATCTGTGTACTCGAGATCAAAGAGTTGCGAGAAACTATCTTGAAGGATGTAGCAGCTCATGTAGCCTTGTGTGACACATGTCAGAGAGTGAAAGCTAAGTATCAAAGGCCAGCAGGATTACTTCAACCTTTGAAGGTACCTGAGTGGAAGTGGGAAAAGATTGGTATGGATTTCATAGTGGGATTACCTCGTACTCGTGACGGGTATGATTCTATATGGGTTATTGTGGATAGGTTAACTGAAGGACCGAAACGGCGAACCAGAGAGGGGGGGAGTGAATGGGAGCCGATAAAAATTCTTCTCGAAGGAGATGGAAACTCCAACAAGACGAACACGGCTTCCAACACACGTCTCCGACTCACTACCCAAGTTGGCCAAGTCCACACAGCCACTGAAGTGCTACTGGACCTAGGAACCAACAAACAACCTTCCGAGCCAAAACACACCAACACGCACAGCGGAAACTTGCACGACTTGCTGCCTGTGCTCCACCGGTCAGACCGATGGCATGCACCGGTCAGACCGATGGCCTGCGCCGGTCAGACCGGTGGACAGAGCTGGTCAGGCCGATGGCTATAGCAGCCGCACAACAAATGTTCCAGAAATCCTCAGTGACTTCTCTAGGCCCTGGAACAAAAACATCCCCAAAACACAACCTGTAAGGAAGGAAAACCCTACACAAAACCTAACAAAATAACTCCAAATGGACCAAGAACTAACCAGCAGCACCAAGACCCAAAGATACACGAGTCAAGCAGTTCGCCCGAGGCAAATCCCACGAGTGACTCGCACCGGTCAGACCGGTCAAGAGCACCGGTCAGACCGGTGTAGCCTGGGCAGCTCGGGATGAACAGCACCCGCGGGTCAACTCCTCCAAATCCAAATTTCGATCTCCCGAATCGCTCCACGGACTTGATCAAGACTTTGGCATAATAGGAACACCTCATGAGGAGTCCATAGCCATGATTTTGTCCACCAAACTTGCCAAATCAAGAGGATTTGAAGAAATCCCGCCAAGAACTCCTCTAACCCTAGAACACCGAATACCCTAAAATTGAGCCCCTTAACTCACGGATTTGGGAGGGGAATAACAGGACAAAAAACCATGAAGGGTTCTCAGAAATTTCCACCACCAAATCCCCAAGAGCAAGGTCCCGAAAACACCCCAAGAAAACCACCAAGAGAGGGCTCCGAAAATCACCACCATGAACAACCGGGAAACAACACAACGAGGCCTTGAGGAACCACGCCGAATCATCTATACATACCAAGAAGGTTCATACAAGGTCTAGCTTGCCGCCCGATCATCCAACCCTCTCACAAGATCTCACCATGAAGCTCTCAAGCTAGTCCTATGGAAATCCTAAGAAAATAGGAAGGGAAAAAAAGAAAGAAAATGAAATAGGGTTCCAAGAGATTGGCTGCCATCCTCTCACCTCAGGGGTTATATGGTGGCAACCGAAAGTCTAAAATACCCTTACTTAACAACTAGGGACACAAGCCCCTCAAGGGAGGTTTTGGAAGTCTTTAAGTTTTCTCCATCGGACGGATGCCTGCCGACCGCAACCTGCTTAGCCTCGACGCAAGCCTTGCGATCCCGACGCGTGTCCTCCTCTTCGAAGATTCCGGACCGCGTCGTCGCACACCGGTTAGACCAGTGCCCCTCACCGGTCAGACCGGCCGGACCCACCGGTCAGACTGGTCTGGCACTGCTGCAGCACCGTCTTCGGTTCTACAGTCTTGGCTTTGTGGATCAACCAAGGAACCTAGTGGTTTTTTGGTGAACCACTGGAAACCCCGCGAACTAGGTGTAGCCTCCGCCAATCGCCACTCATGACTTGGCTCCCACGTAGTCCCAGCTCGACCTTGGTTTTGAGGCTCAACTAAGAAACCGTCCATGACTTCATCTTGCTGTTCATGCCACCATGCGGCCCGCACTTGACCCCGCTGGCCACCGGGTCCCTTGAACGAAGCCTACTTGTCTTCTCCACACCTAGAGGCCTCACCGGCGACGACCTTTCGCGCTTGTTCTTCACCTGTACCAACACCAGTCAAGCCGCAACCTGCACCTGCAATACTTAGCCAAGAATCAGTCCACACAACGTTGTCAATCACTCATCACACAAGAAAGCGACCATCCACCGGTCCTCGAACCACACATGGTCCTCAATCTCCCCCTTGACGAGTGCATTGACAACACACACAAAAAGTAACAAGAGAGAAAAGAAAAAGAAAAGAAACGAACAAAAAGAAACTCCAACAAGTGATCGAAAGCCAAACAAAGGCAAAGTGCAAGATCACTTGAAGAAGACAGGTCTCGGACCACTTAGGCAAGGGCAACGACTCGACACATCCGAGACAAAACAAAGCTCAAGCAAAGAGCGCAAACCACCAAGCCAAAACTCGAAAAACCACAAAGAGCTCCCCCTGCACACATGCAAGCTCCCCCTGAACCAATGCAACTCCCGCTGGACGAATGCATGCCAACAACTTGAAGAAAACAGAGCAGCTGCATCAGCTCAGCTGTCACCGGTCAGACCGGTCACCACCACCGGTCAGACCGGTGCTCAACATGTGCACAGAACTAGCACTCTGACCGGTCAGACCGGTGACCTCGACCGGTCAGACCGGTGCCTCGACCGGTCAGACCGGTGCACCCCAGAGCCCAGAAATGGCTCGAAACCACATGAAAACCTTCTAAATGCATCCAGCAAGCCATCTCAAACTCAAACTTCTCCCCCTTGTTGACAATGCATGAATCAAGCCAAAAATGCAAAACTTTCAACCTAGAGCTTCTCAAATAGACAAAATTCAACATAGGATGCTACACGTGTCCAAATGAACAAGTTAGATACCCGATAGGTTCGTATTGACATCAACTACAAGATCACCAAGTTTCACAACCATTGGACGAAGCTAAGATAGATTTGAGTAATTTTGCGAAAAGTTTGCCTCTCATGAGCAAAGTCCTAAACATGATCAAAACATGTCAAAATGGCAAAGCCACACAAACTTCATGCTAGGACAGCCATTCTAACCATAAGATCATCACAAACACCCACAAGCACCTCATGTCATGTCAAAACCACCGAGCCATGTGCCTACCTCTATCTATGAGACTTCTCATTGGTAGGCATCATGCAACGGTTTAGCACCCAAAGCAACTTAAAATCAGCACATATGACATGGGAGCACATTTTCCAAGCATTTTACATTTCATTTTCAGATTCATAATTGGTACATGAAATGTCTTTGCGCCAAAAAGGAACTTAGGCGCCTCCACCAGATAAAGCAAGAGGGCTAAACATTCATGATGGCAAATGAGCCTTTGGCCCCATATGGTCAACAAACTGGCTATCCAACCACAAATTAAGCATAACCAAGCCACTAAAACATGTCTAGATCATATAAAGGCATTTACACATGAGAGAGCATACATGTGACATATTTCAAAAACATAGCCATCAACCATGGATTATTAAACAAGATCATCAAGAGCTAAGCCAAACTAACCATAGCATACCAAACAAGCTCACAAAGATATACATAGCATTCCATGGTGAACAATGTATATAGGAGAAGCTTTTCCTAACCAATGCATATGATACAAAATGCATGCAATCTAAGATACAAGGATGCCTATACATCATGTTACATATGCCATGCCAAATTCAAGAAATGCACAAAGGAAAGCTATACATATGCTACAAAGGAGCTCCCACACACCCAACTCAAGAAATCAAACACACACCAAGCTTCCCCCGCAAATGAGTGAAAGTTGCTTGATCTAGGGGTTTGGTGAAAATATCGGCTAGTTGGTCATGTGTGGGTACATGGATCAAAGCTATCTTTCCTTTCTCTACGTTGTCTCTCAGAAAATGATACCTCACTTCTATGTGCTTGGTTTTGGAATGGAGCGCAGGGTTCTTTGCAACGCTTATGGCACTGGTGCTATCACATTGAAGTGGGACATGGGTATACTCCTCACCAAAGTCACTCATGGTGTATGTGATCCAAAGGAGCTGAGAGCAACAACTAGCAGTGGCAACGTACTCTGCCTCGGTAGTAGATTGAGCAACACTCGACTATTTGCGGGAAGACCAAGACACCAAAGAAGGTCCCAATAACTGGCAAGTCCCAGAAGTGGACTTCCTATCCAATCGACACCCGGCAAAATCCGCGCCTGAAAAAACATGAAGCGCCAAAGAAGAAGACGCGGAGTACCAAAGGCCGAAGTCGGGAGTGTGACACAAGTACCTGAAAATTCGCTTCACCGCTTGCCGATGCGAAGTCCTCGGAGACGCTTGAAAACGAGCACACAGACATATCGATTACTGGATGTCCAGCCTCGTCGCCGTCAATTAGAGGAGTGACCCGATCATGCTTCGGTACTCCTTCTGGTCCACATGTTCACCTTCCTCATCCGCATCAAGAGCTGTAGTCGTACTCATGGTGTCGTCATAGCCTTGGAGTCCTCCATCTTGAACTTCCGCACAATATCCTTGGTGTACTTAGCTTGGTGCACAAATATTCCTTCCTTTGATTGTTTGATTTGTAGCCCGAGGAAGAACTGCAACTCGCCCGTCATGCTCATCTCAAATTCCCTTCTCATATCCTTTGCAAACCTTGCAACAAGAGAGTTAGACGAGCCACCAAAGACAATATCATCCACGTACACCTGCACAATGAGGATATCTCTGCCCTGCCTAAGTTGAAACAAGGTCTGCTCAACCTTCCCCATCTCAAAACCTCTCTCAAACACGAACACCCTCAACCTACCATACCAAGCTCTAGGCGCCTGCTTCAACCCTTAAAGCGCCTTCCTCAACTTATACACCCGGTGGGGGTACTTCTCACTCTCAAACCCCGGTGGTTGCCTCACATACACTTCTTCCTCCAACACACCTTTCAGGTTAGCACTCTTCACATCCATTTGGTGCAACTTGAACCCTTTAGCCACGGAAAAGGCTAGAAGGATTCTTATTGCCTCCAAACGGGCTATGGGAGCAAAAGTCTCCTCGTAGTCAATCCCCTCCTTCTGACTGAACCCCTGAGCAACAAGCCTTGACTTATTCCTCACCACTTCACCTTTCTCTCCCTCTTTGTTCTTCCACACCCACTTTGTACCAATTGGCTTACACCCTGGGGGAGGGTTAACCAATTCCCAAACCTGATTCCTCTCAAAGTTCTCCAACACCTCATGCATCGAATTAACCCAATTACGATCAGATAGTGTGTGTCCAATGTCTTTGGGCTCAAAAGTAGCAACAAATGCAGCATGAGCGAAATGAGAATTGTTTCGAACCCTCCACCGTGTAGTGCATTCATTCATGTCGCCGATGATCCTTGAAGCTAGGTGATCCACGTGTACTCGCCGGGGAGGTTCTCGCCTTGATGCTACCTCCCCCTCAACCACAGCTTCTCCTCAATCCTGGTTTGTCGTTGTAGGTGTGGGAGAGGGTCCGTCTACCACCGTAGTCGAAGTAGTAGGTACACGTTCAGCCGGGGGCACCACACCGCCATCTTCATCATCTCCATGTTCATGCTCCTCCTCCTGAAAGATGTCCTCGCCAAGCTCATCATCACCTGCACACTCAAAGACAAGCTGACTACGTGGTTGTGTCTCGTCGAAGGTTACCTTGCAAGTGTCCATGATTTGGTTAGTTTCAAGATTGAGCATACGATATGCTCTAGAATGAGATGCATAACCAAAGAAAATACCATCGACAGACCTAGCCTCAAACTTATCCAGCTTCTTCCCTTTCTTAAGAATAAAACATTTGCATCCAAAGACATGGAAGTGACTCACCTTGGGTGTGCGACCGTGCATCAACTCATAGCAGGTTTTCTTCTTATGCACTCTGAGGTAGATCCTATTTGACACATAGCACGCGGTATTCACCGCCTCAGCCCAGAACTTTCTCGGAGTCCTATGCTCACCAAGCATCGTCCGAGCCATCTCACACAAGGTCCTGTTTTTCCTTTCCACAACACCATTATGGGGAGGCGTATATGGACTCAAAAACTAGTGTTCATGACCCAAGTCATGGCAAAAGGTTTCAAAACGAGAGTTTCTGAATCCTGAGCCATTGTCACTGCGGATTGCTCGTATGGCATCTCTGTGCCTCTCGTTCCTCAACCTCAAGACAAGATCTCGAACAAAACAAAATGTCTCCCATTATCCTCGAGAAAGAACACCCACGCATACTGAGAGTAGTCGTCCACCACAACAAGGACATACCACTTCCCACCCGCAGATCGCACACGAGCTGGGCCAACAAGGTCCATATGGAGCAGCTCGCATGGACGCTCAGTCATCACATCGGTGAGAGGCGGGTGAGAAGAGGCTACCATCTTAGCATGCTTACACGGCGCACAAACCAACTCTTTCTCAAGCCTCAACCGTGGCAATCCTCGGACCAAATTGAGTTTACTCAAGCGAGACAAAAGGTCAAAGCTCAAGTGACCCAACTTCCTATGCCACTTCCACAACTCACTCGAAGAACCAGCCAAGAAACAACGCTCCACACCAGAAGACTGAGAAAAATCAGCACGAAACACCTGACCCTCGGGAACGACCATACAGACAAGGTCCCCTAAAATCTGAGAACCACCAGACCGAAACAACACCTCAAAACCCTCATCCAACAGCTGGGACACAGAAAGGAAATTGTACCCAAGCGATTGAACAAGAGCCACACGCCTGAGAGTGATCTTGTCACTCACCTTAATCTCACCTTCTGAAAGCACACGCCCACGCCCATTGTCCCCAAAAGTGATGTATTGTCGTATGGACCTCCCTGGGCCCACTACCTCGGTGGGTACTAGGACCGACTACTCGGTGGGCCCCTGGGACTACCCGGCTTGCGCTACGCGGCACCTGAAGGCGTGGAGCACAAGGACTACACAGGAGTAGTACTCGGTTAGGGAGCTGTACATGTTCCGCACTGTATGGAGGACTTCTAGACGTACTCGACTAGTACTCTCTCCCTACTCCGACTTGAAATCCTACCTCCCGGACTATATAAGGCGAGGCAGGGACCGATCTCTAGCATCCAATCTCATCTCATACAACTCACGGCGCACTATTGCACCATCTTGTAATCGTGCCCAATCAATCCAAGCTACCCGAGATACGGGAAGTAGGGTATTACGCAACTCGCGGCCCCAAACTCGTCTAAATTGTGTGCCACGTGTCTCTTCCTTCGAGTTACCGATCTCGGCGAGTCACATTCATCTACTTCGGGTACTTCCCTTAGTAGGTTGCCGTTCTAAAACACCGACAGCTGGCGTGCCAGGTAGGGGCTCTCGCCCGAGATCACATGGCGAACTCGACGGCTCCCGTCTACTTCAAGCCAGCCGTCGCTTTCAACCGCGGCGACACCTTCGTGTTCGGTGCCTGGGTCTGCACTGCTGACGGCGCGGGCTCCTTCCAACATCATCTAACCATGCAGCCCAACCCGAAGACAGGCTTTGTGACGCTCCCCGAGGTTGTCACAGGCGAACTCGCCGCAAGTTCGGCGAAATTTTGCTCTTCAACCACCACGCTGGCTTCGAGCTCGAGTCCGCTTCCAACCCGAACTCGACGTCACCATGGGCCATCGCATGCGAGCCGGCTGCTCAGCCATCGCAGGCGGTCCCCTCACCTCGCGAGCGCTACGCGCGTGGCTCCCGCATCCTCAGCTGGGCTCGCATGGGGGCTCCCACTTCGCGCCGGGCCGGCAAGGAGCCCGTGCCCGAGTACAACTCGGACTCCGACGCCACCCCTAATCGCGCTTCGGACTCCAGCCCTCTCTCCGAGTTCTACTCAAACCCGGATTACGAGTTCGACTTCGGGTCGGACCCTGAGGAGCCCGAGTCCGAGGACAACTCCACCGAGCTTCCCTTGTCAGGGCCAGCCTCTGGGCTGGTTATAACATCCACGCCGGCCGGGAGATACATCTACTGGCCAGACCGCAAGCCTGCTGACCTGATAAAGGGAGACTCACGCTACGTCGCCTACATCGACTCGCTACCGTTCCAGGTGGGAACACCCCTAGCCCGGCCGACTCAAGCACACCAACCGAGGTGGCACCCTGCGAGTCCGGCCTTGGTACCCCCGATCGCCAAGTCTTCATGGCTGCCGGCGACACCCCGGGGCCTTCGGGCACGGCTCGGGACAAGTACACGGAAGACATCTCCTCCGACGAGCTCTCTCGCCGACGCTCCGCCGAACGAGAACCTGCGGACGAGAGACGCTCGACGTGAGCGTAACCGGAAGCGCAGCGAACGTCGCCGGCGCCTCCGCGACAACTTCCCCGTCCGCAACCTTGCGGCAGCTCTCGAGGCAGTCGAGAGGAGAGTACACACTACCCCTGAGCAATGCCTCATGTCAATCACAGCGATCGCACGCCAGGCTCAGGGCATACGCACTGGAGAGGTCATCGCCAAGCTCGCTGAAGACGCCTACTTCATGCGGATTGACAACAGAGTCAACCAACCTCCTCTAGCCAGGCACCGCGACAACAAAGCCACGAGTCGCAGCGCCAACAACGGTCCTAACCACAACAACCGAGAAGTCGTCCCTCACCGTGCTCCGGCCGGCGGGGGCGGCAATGATCCTGACGGCGGCGGCAGCGACGGCGGAAGCTCCAACCATGGGGCCAACAGGAGGGCTGAAGGAGGCGGCAGTCGCGGCGGCCGAGGCCACGCGAACAGCCACGCCTCTGGCACCTCGCAGGGCGGCTACGACGCCCGCCAGAAGATCGAGGAGCTGCGGCGGAAGAAGTCGACCACTGCCGCTGAAGGTGACGGCTTCCTCGCCTTCTCACCTCGACTTCGCAACTTGCTTCTCCCCGACAAGTTCAAGCCTTTGGGGATCACCAAGTACGATGCGAAGTAGGATCCCATCCAGTGGCTCAGGTGCTACGCCCTCTCCATCGAGAACGCTGGCGGCAACAGCGACACCAAGTGCCTCTACTTTCCGTTCTGCCCGGACCAAGCACCACTCACTTGGCTCAAGTCGCTGGATAAGCACTCGATCGACAAGTGGGACCAGCTGAAGGAGCAGTTCACAAGCAACTTCGCGGGCGCCATGGGCCGATCGGGTACTCGCATGGACCTGGCCATGATCAAGCAGGAACAAGGCGAGACCCTCCGCAAGTAAATGCGTCGTTTCTTCGACAAGCGCGCTACCGTCGTCGACGTCACTGACAAGGAGGTCATCGACCTCTTCCAAGACGGCCTCTATCACCGCCGCACCTTTGAAGACTTCGGTCGTCGCCGCCCCAGGTCCATCCCTCACCTCAAGGACATGATCACGTCCTGTGCGGATGAAGAAGACAAGGCCAATGCCAAATACGACGCCATCCACGGCAAGACCAAGTAGAACCAGGGCGGCGGCAGCGGCAGCAACGCAAACCAGGGCGGCCGCAACAACAACAACAACAACAACTACTCGGGTCCCAACCGCAAGCGCAAGCCAGACAACACTGTCGCGGCTATCCAGCGCCCTGCGAAGGGGAACTCGAAGAAGAACTCCGGCGGCTTCAAAGACCTGCTGAAGGAGAAGTGCCCGTGGCATCCAAATGGCAACCACACCACCGAACAGTGCTACCAACTCAGGCACGCACTCAAGGAGACGCCAGAGTCACCGCACCCTCATGACCAAAAGGGCAAGACGAAGGACGGTGACAACAACGACTTCCAGGAGCCCGACAAGACCGTCAACGTCCTCTTCGGCGAACTGCCCAGCAGGCGGGAGCAGAAGGCTACCCGTCGTGAAGTGATGTCCATTGAGCCAACGGTCCCAACCCCTCTCAGGTGGTCGGAGGTACCCATCACCTTCTCCCGCGCGGACCAATGGACCAGCTTCTCTGAACCAGGACGGTTCCCCCTCGTCCTGAAGCCAGTGGTGGCGGGCTCCAAACTCAACAAGGTGCTCATCGACGGTGGGAGCGGGCTCAACGTCCTCTTCACCAAAACCTTGAAGAAAATGAAGCTCGACATTACCCATATGCTCACCAAGAGCAACACGCCCTTCTACTGCATCGTCCCCTGTAACGCGGCTATTCCACTGGCTCAGTGGTCCTGCCAGTCACCTTCGGGGCGTCTCGAGACAACTACCGTACCGAGTACATCAAGTTCGAGGTCGCGGACTTCGAGACCTCCTACCACGCCATCCTCGGTAGACCGGCCATCGCCAAGTTCATGGCGGTGCCCCACTACACCTACTTGGTACTCAAGATGCCAAGCCCAGCCGGTGTACTCTCCCTCCAAGGGGACCTGAAGATCTCCCACGACTGCGACACAGAAGCCGTGGAGATCGCCTCCACAAATCAAGTACCCAACGCGATGATGGAGGTCTACGCTGCGTCGAAAAAGCTTGCCACAAGTGAACTCGACATCCCAGAGAAGTCTGACAGCGCCAACAAGCCTCAGCCACCTGAGGAGGTACTCGTCAAGACGATCGACCTTGGAACAGGCGATCCCAGCAAGACCACCACCATCGGGGCAGGCCTCGACCCCAAATAGGAAGACGTGCTCATCAGCTTCCTTCGGGCTAACCGCGACATCTTCGAGTGGAAGCCAGCGGACATGCCAGGAGTGCCCATGGAGCTGATTGAGCACTGCCTCAACGTCGATCCTAAGGCCACCCCCAAGCGACAACACCTTCGATGCTTCGCCGACGACAGACTGGACGCCATCAACAAGGAACTAGCCAAACTACTCGCGGCTGGCTTCATCAGAGAAATCTTCCATCCTGAGTGGCTCGCCAACCCTGTCCTCGTCCGCAAGAAGAACTCGAACGAGTGGAGGATGTGCGTCGACTACACCGACCTCAACAAGCACTGCCCCAAGGACCCCTTCGGGTTGCCGCGGATTGATCAAGTCATCGACTCCACGGCGGGCCGCGACCTGCTCGCTTCCTCGAGCGCTACTCCGGTACCACCGGATCGCGATCAAGGAAGAAGACCAGGAGAAGACCGCGTTCATCACCCCGTTTGGCGCATACTGCTACACGACCATGTCCTTCGGGTTGAAGAACGCCGGCGCCACCTACCAACGAGCTATCCAGGCCTGCTTAAAGAGGCAACTCAACAAGAACGTCGAGGCCTACGTGGATGACGTGGTTGTCAAGACCAGGGACTCCAGTACCCTCATCAATGACCTTGAAGAGACCTTCGCATCACTGCGCGAGTACCGCTGGAAGCTCAACCCGAACAAGTGCGTCTTCGACGTCCCTTCGGGCAAACTACTCGGCTTCAGTATCGGCCCGCGCGGCATTGAAGCCAACCCCGAGAAGATCTCCGCCATCACCAGCATGAAAGCTCCCACGAGCACCAAAGATGTCCAGAAGCTGACAGGGTGCATGGCGGCGCTGAACAGATTCATCTCGAGGCTAGGAGAACGGGGACTCCCCTTCTTCAGACTACTCAAGCATCAAGAGAAGTTCGTGTGGACTCCAGAAGCGGATCAAGCCCTTGCCCAGCTCAAGGACTTCCTATCAAAACCACCGATCCTCACGGCTCCTCACAAGGGCGAGCGACTCGCTCTACCTAGCGCGACTACTCACGTGGTCAGTACTGCCATCGTTGTCGAGCGGCAAGAAGACGACCACGCCTACCCGGTCCGGGGGCGCCCGGTCTACTTCGTCGGCGAGGTTCTATCGAGTCCAAGGCACGCTATCGGCCGTGCGAAGCTCTCCCGTACGCACTACTCATCACCTCGCGGAAGCTACGACACTACTTCCAGAAGTACTCGATCTCCGTCGTCACCGACTACCCGCTCGGCGACATCCTGCGGAACCGAGATGCTACTGGAAGAATCTCCAAGTGGGCTGTCGAGCTCGGCGCCCTCACTATCGACTTCAAGCCACGCACAGCCATCAAGTCGCATGTGCTAGTCGACTTCATGGCAGAGTGGCGGGAGAACCAGCTACCCACTCCCACCGTGCGACCAGAGCATTGGGTGATGTACTTTGACGGCTCACTCAACCTCAAGGGCGCAGGTGCAGGGGTACTCCTGATCTCTCCAACGGGCGAACAACTCAAGTACGTCCTGCAGATCTTCTGGAAGGTCTCAAACAATGAAGCCGAGTACGAAGCCCTCCTACACGGGCTCCGCCTCGCGGCTTCACTGGGCATCAAGCGGCTACTAGTCTACGGCGACTCCGCAGTGGTCATCAACCAAGTCAACAAGTCCTGGGACCGCAACAAGGAGAACATGGATGCCTACTGCCTAGAAGTCCGCAAGCTCGAGAACAAGTTCTACGGTCTCGAGTTCCATCACATCGTCAGCGACAACAACGTTGCAGCGGACGTCCTCTCGAAACTTGGATCCACCCGCGCTCAAGTGCCAACGGGTGTCTTCGTCCACAAGCTTCACGTGCCATCCATCCCGGAGCCGGCGCCACCGACCACTATCCCAGCCCATCCACCAGCTGGGCAGGAGGTCATGATGATCGACGTGGACTGGAGGCAACCCTTCATCGACTACCTCAGCGAGCAGAAGGTCCCCTCCGACAAGAACGCGGCTGAGCGACTCGTCTGCCGCGCCAAGTCCTACGTCCTCGTCGGAGACAAGCTTTACAAGCGGGGTGCATCTTCTAGAGTACTCATGAAGTGCGTCCCTCGTGAAGAAGGCAAGGACATCTTGGAGGAGATCCACAAGGGCGTCTGCGGCAACCACACGTCCTCACGCACGCTGGTCAGCAAGGCCTTCCGGCGGGCTTTCTACTGGCCCACAGCTCTGGGCGACGCTGAAGAACTCGTCCGAAAGTGCCAAAGATGTCAGTACTTCGCCAAGCAGCAGCAGGTCCCAGCCTACAAGCTAGTCACCATACCGCCAACCTGGCCCTTTGCTTGCTGGGGGCTCGACATGATTGGGCCACGCGCCAACCGCGCCGGGGAGGATTCAACAGGGTATTGGTGGCTATCGACAAGTTCACCAAATGGATCGAGGTCAAGCCGGTCACATGCCCCAAGGCTGACAGAGTACTCGACTTACTGGATGAACTCGTACACCGTTACGGACTACCCCACCGCATCATCACACACCTGGGCTCCAACTTCAACAACCACCAGTTCGGGGAGTACTGCGAGAACAGCGGGATCGACGTCCGATACGTCTCAGTTGCCCATCCACGGGCCAACGGACAAGTCGAGCGCGCCAACGGGATGGTGCTCGACGCTCTCAAGAAGCGGCTACACGACGCCGCGAACTCCAAAGGGGGCAAGTGGATCAAAGAACTACCCAACGCACTCTGGGGGCTACGGACTCAACCATCCAAGCCAACGGGGCAATCCCCCTACTTCTTGGTCTACGGCTCTGAAGCAATCCTCCCTGCCGATGTCATATGGAACTCGCCAGCAGTGGAGCACTACGACGAAGGCGTCTCAGAAGACAGCAGACGAGTTGACATCGATAGCCTCGAAGAAGCTCGCTGCGCTGCCCTCGTCCAATCAGCAAGGTACCTAGAGGGTATCCCACGCTACCATGATCGCAACGTCAAGGAACGCTCCTTCAACGTTGGAGATCTTGTCCTCCGCCGTACCCAGAACACGGAAGGACTTCACAAGCTCAGCTCCCCCTGGGAAGGGCCCTTCACCTTTGCAAAGGTGACTGGGTCGGGCTCCTACCGCCTCCAAACACTTGAAGGCGAAGACGTCAACAACTCGTGGAATGTCGACCAGCTCTGTCGATTCTACGTCTAGTCTACACGACTACTCCGGGGTTCGAGTCTACACGACTACATCAACACCCCCCTCGCCGTAAGCGACCCCCGGGTCCTGGCTCCAGTCTCCGGACTTCTCCTCTCCAGGATCCAGCCCGTGCGGCTACCTACGGACCCTGGGCTGCGACGAGCGTCAAGGACTCTAGCAGCGGTCTACTAAGAAACCACACTCCAAGATCCAGCCTGCGCGGCTACCTACGGATCTACGATCCAGCCTACACGGCTACTTACGGATCTCTTGCCGTAAGCGGCTACCCGCTCCGGCGCTACTCGGTAAGTGGCCTCCGGGTCCAGGCGACTACTCTGTAACTACGGCCCTGGCCATCCAGGTGTACTTCTTCAGTAATAAAGTTTGATCGTTCATCAACTTCTTTACTGTCTACTCCCTACAATGGGACCACTACTACCGAGTACTTCTACTCGCATCCACTCCACAATGGGGGCTCCGCACTCTGAGATCGCGACTACGAGTACTCATTGCTGAAAATTTTTCTTTCATTGATACTCAAGCAATTCATAACAATTGTTTTCTGTACAACCCTGGCTACTAGCTATCTATTACAGGGCTACTGGAGGTTAAGCGTCTCAGCTACTTGCTCCGCGATGGGAGCCATCTTCTCCAGCAGCTCTGCATACTGCTCATCAGTGCAGTTTGCGGCTACCCCACCGGCGACTACTTCCACTGGGGCCTTCAGAAAGTACGACTTCATGAAGGCCAAGACCTGCCTTGGGATCGACCTCGCCATGTGCTTCACATAGGCCGCCAGCCGGCTTGGAGCTTCCTTGAGGCGATCCACCAGTGGAGCAATCTTGGGGCCGCCCGGGTGCGGCACCAGGAGTCTTGCGATCGGCAGTGCGGCTTCTTCAAGCTCCTTCAGTTGGGCCCGCAGTGCCTCGCAGTCTTCATTCAACTTCTACAAGGATTTGTAGCAGTTAACGAGATCGCGGTCAGAGGCAATCCGGAGCTCCATGTGCTTCTCGCACTCGAAGGCAAGTTCTTTGTAGTCGAGCTCGAGTACCTGGCGGGCTTCTTGCTCCCGGTAGAAGAGGTTCTTCATGCTCGTCTCCGAGGACTTCAGCTGCTCCACCTGGCCCTCAAGCTCTGCAACACGGCAACAGTACAGCGGGTCAGGGACTTCTCGACCTCGAACAAGTACCCGACAAGTTCAACGGCGTACCTTTGTTCTTGTTGCGGAGGCCCTTATTCTTCCGCACCAAGTCGTCGCCCTTCGCCTGCAACTCTTGGACATCGTTGTGGTATTTCGCGAAGGCGGCGTCGAGCTTCGACTGCATGGCAGCCGCGTGCTTCCGCGACTTCACAAGTTGCTCTTCCAGCGCCTCAGCTCGGAGCACCGCGTCTCCATAGCCTTGCAGCATGTTCGACTTGTCGCGGGACCGTTCCGCAACGTCCTGCAAAGACAACTCAAGTCACACGAGTACTCAACGACAGAGGATTGACTACTCAGAAAGCTACGGCTACTTACCTTCATCCACTGCTCGGCTTGACAGATCGCCTCCAGATCCTTGGCCACCGTCGCCGGCTCGACAAGATCATCTGCGAGCAGCTTTATTCCGCCGCGACTACTCGCGGTGGCCTCCATCATCGGCGCAGAGCGGATGGGCTCTGCATCCTGGATCTCCGGGGAGCGGATAGCCACCTCCAGAGCGACCTCTGGCGACGCGGTGACCCCCTCTCCCCCGGCCGCCACGGCGGCCTCTTCGACGACTTCTTCCATAGGCTCGGGGGCTCCTCCCGTAGCCTCCGAGGCCTCTGGTGTCGACTTCTGCATCGGCAACCCTGCAGGGATGTCACCACCTTCAGCTGCAGCACCTGTCAAAGAGAATACAAGTGCATCAGCGACTACGACTACTCCTCGAGGAGCTCTACAGCTTCAGAAGATTACTCACCTTCGACTATGCTGGCCTCCGGCAACGGCGCTTCGGTAGCCGGTGGCTCGGGCACCGCCTGGGAAGCAGGAGCGGACTCCTCGGCGGGCGGCGCGACTTCTTCCGCCACCGCTGAAGAGGGCTCATCCCCCTCCCAGGACAGATCCGTGGATTTCCTGCAGAAGCACACACGTTAGCCCGTCAGTCAACATCGACTACTACAACAAGTACTACTCGGGAAGATGCAGTACTTACAAGTTCGACCGGACTATTGTCACGGCCGGGGCACCGAGGATGCTGGCGATGACGACCAGTCCACCCTCGGCGGGCGCCTCCTCCGGCGCCCCTGCGGCTACCGCCTCCTCTGTAACGGCGGCTGGCGCAGCGCTCTCTTGCGCTCCTGAAGCCACCACCTTTTCGACGGCGGCGGCTACGGGCTCCGTGCTCCTTTGTGGAGCAGGGGGCTGGCGCTCCAGCTGCGCCAAGATTTCCTCTATAGTGGGGGCTGGACTACGACTTCCGGCTGGCTCCCCCACTGTGTCCCACACGCCTTCGTCGCCCTCTTCGACGGGCTCCGTTGGCGGCACCTCCTGCATACAAGGAAGACTACTCATCAGCAAGGGTACTCGCGCGATGGGTACTCGACTACTCTAGTCAAGACATCTTACCTCTTGAGGCGTGGTCTCTGAGACCTTAAGCTTTTTTGCCACCCGCTTCCTGGCGGGGTTGCGCGGCTTCCGTGGCGGCGCAGCAAGGCTAGCCTCCAAGCTAGTCGGGGGGTCCTGCACTAGAGGCACATGAGGCAAGCCTGGATGGCTAAACCTCGACCGCAACTGAAAGCGGTCCTGCAACGTCTTGTCGTCGTCGTCGTCGTCGGAGGTGTCCTCCACGATGACGGTGTCATCGCCTTCACCGACTTCTCGCCGCTCTTTCGCCTTCCCTTCTCTTGGGATCTCGATCCCGCTCGGAGGTGGTTGTGGCTTGGAGATGAACTTCTTCAAGTCATCCTGCAAGACACGAAGACGTCAGTAAGTCTACACCAAGTAATGACTACTCGACTAGGGGAGTACGACTACTCACCTCCTTTGGCGGGCGCGCGGCGGAGTACTCTTGGACAGGGCACGCCGTGTACGGCGGCATATCTTTGAAGATCCGCGACAGCCTGTCGATGATGTCGCTGTCGTCCAGCTCACGTCCGGGCATCCACGACGTGTCGTCGTCGCCGGTGTACTCGAAGCCCAAGGTGTCTCTAGCCATCAACGGCTGCACCCTCCGCTTCATGAAACTGAAGGCCACGTGCTCGGCCCTCAGTCCCGCTTCCCTGAGCACCTTGATGCGTGCCAGCAGCTCGGGAAGCTGGATCCCCTCCTGCATGGTGGGCTCGGTGTTCCACCACTCGCGGTGCCTGGGCTGCCGTCCGCTCGGCTTCGGCAGGCCGGGGTGGTGGTTCGTGATGTAGAACCACCTTGTTTTCCAGTCAGTGTTGGAATCAACAAGCTTGTACGCCAGGTACTGCTCCGCGGCGTCTTCTCTCAACTGAATGCCGGCTCCTCCGACTACCCTTGGGTTGGTCGCACTTGGCTGCGGCTTGACGCGGAAGAACATCCGGAAAAGAATCCAATGCGGCTTGATCCCAAGGAAGGCCTCGCAGAAGTGCACGAAGACGGCGGTATAGAAGATGTCGTTGGGGTTCAGATTCAGGTACTCGATCCCATAGTACCCGAGCAGCCCCTTGAAGAAATTGCTGGCCGGGAGCGCAAGCCCGCGCTCCACGAACCGCGCGAACATGGGAATCTCGTCTTCGGCCTTCTCCATTGGATATGTGAGGACCATGTGTGGTTCGAGGACCGGTGGATGGTCGCTTCCTTGTGTGATGAGTGATTGACAACGTTGTGTGGACTGATTCTTGGCTAAGTATTGCAGGTGCAGGTTGCGGCTTGACTCGTGTTGGTGCAGGTGAAGAACAAGCGCGAAAGGTCGTTGCCGGTGAGGCCTCCAGGTGTGGAGAAGACAAGTAGGCTTCGTTCGAGGGACCCGGTGGCCGCCGGGGTCAAGTGCGGGCCGCATGGTGGCATGAACAAGAAGATGAAGTCGTGGACGGTTTCTTGGTAGAGCCTCAAAACCAAGGTCGAGCCGGGACTACGTGGGAGCCGAGTCATGAGTGGAGATTGGCGGAGGCTACACCGAGTTCGCGGGGTTTGCGGTGGTTCACCGATAAAACCATTGGGTTACTCGGTTGAGCCACAAAACCGAGGCCGAAGACTCGACGAGGAGGTGCGGCCACCCGGGCCGGTTCAACCGCCCGGGAGAGGGCGGTCGGACCGCCCGGGGCCGGTCGATTCACCGGGCGGGTCTAACCGCCCGTGGGGGGAGGTCCGACCGCCACGGCCGCCGGCGCCGAGAAGCTTCGAAGCGGAGGACACGCGTCGGGATCGCAAGGCGTGCGTCGAGGCTACGCGAGGGTGCGGTCGCCGGGCATCCGTCCGATGGTGAAGACATCAAGAATTCCAAATCCGCCCTTGAGGGGCATGTATCCCTAGTTAGTAGAGAGGGGCATTTTAGACATTCGGTTGCCGCCTATATAACCCAAGAGGTGAGAGGTTGGCGACCAACTCTTGGAACCCTAGCTCATTTGGTTTTTCCATTTTCGTTCTCTATTTTCCCTAGGTTTTTAGAAGGCTAGTTTGAGAGCTTCATGTGAGATCTAGAGAGAGGGATGGATGTTTGGGTGGCAAACTAGACCTTGTACGAACCATTCATGGCATGTATAGAAGGTTCGGCGTGGTTCCTCATGGTGGTTTTCCCGTCTCTTTGATGTTGATTTTCGGAGCTCTTTTTGGCGGTGTTTTGAGAACGATTTCTTGGGGTTTTTGGTGGGTGTCACGTATGAGGTTCTTGTGCCTCTTTGGCTGGTGACTTTGCCCCCAAATCCCCTTTGAATCGGACTCGATTTGGTGGTTTTTCGAGTTGGGCGAGTTCTTGACCTAGAGAAGCGATTTCTTCGATTCCTCTTGATTGTGAGCGTTTCGGGTCGATTCCTTTGAGGTAGAGGTTGCCCAAGAGGTAACCCAGCTATTCCCGAAGTATGGCTGCAATCCGTGGAGTGATTCGGGAGATCGAGCGCGAGGAAGTTGAGGTTTGACCCGCGGGTTCGTTTTCTGGAAGGGGCGGTCTAACCGCCTACAGGGGGCGGTCTAACCGCCCGGGGTGTTTCTGGGTCAAAGTTTCGTTTCGCCGGATTTTCCTCTGTGAGTTTGTTCGCCTTGATCAGAGGAGTGTCTGGGTGAAATTTGGGGCCGTTCTCGCGCAGTTTGCTAGGTGTTCTTGGTTGGAGTTCGTTGCTGGGTACGGGAGGTTAAACCGCCCCGGCTAGCCGGTCTAACCGCCCCTAGGCCCTTGGGTGAAGTTTTGGTTTTCGCCAAGATTTTCCGGTAGCTAGCATGGCCTTGACCAGAGATCTCCGTTGGTGAAACCGTGGTGTGTTTTGGTGCTCGGAAGAGGCGTTTCGGAGGATTTCTTGGTTGCCGGGTGGAGGCGGTCTAACCGCCCCCTATACCCGGTCTAACCGCCCCCTCTGGTTAGCCGGCTTTCGAGTTGTTTCCGCTGTCGGTGCTGCGTGTGTATTGTGGTTGCTGGTAGAGTTTGTTCCTAGGACCAGTAGCACTCCAGTGGCTACGTGGTTTTGGCAAACGGGAGGTATAAGTGCGGAGCGTGTGATTTCGGGGGTTCGACCGAGCTAGTTCGTCTTGTCGGAGTTTCAATCTCCCTCGAGAAGAATTTTAATTGGCTCCCATTCACTCCCCCCCTCTCTGGTCGCCTTATCGGTCCTTCAATATGGATCTCCAGTAGCGGCCCTGCACATGTCGACCTCCTTCTCCCGGATGAACCCACTGTTCAGGAGGGTCAGCAGATCTTCTGTCTTCACCTTGGATTTCTTCCACTCGCGGCTTGGATCAGCCCGCGGTGGAGACATTGGCGGCGCTGCTCCGGTGGCGGCCGCGGCGAGAACCACCCCTTGTCTCCGGTCATATGCCTCGAGCAACCGGAGTCAATCAACGAAATGTTCTTCAAGTCTCCCACCTGAAATTTCAAAACGAGCACGTGAGCGAGCAAACAACTCAGCACTGGGGTTAGTACCAAAAGAGTAAAACCAGTGCCGAGCCATTTGCTCGAAAGTGGGGTTAGCACAAACCAAACCATCTTTCCTACCAAAGTTACCTCCACGAACGCCACCACAGTAACCGCCATGAGGGAACCAACCCTCTCTACCTGGAGGAGGACCAAAACCATGAAAGAAAGCCCGTGGATTGTCCCTCCTCTCCATCTCAAAGCTACAGATCCTCCCATCCCCGTATTGAGCACGAGGGGGAGAACGTCTAGCAAACTTACCTCCTGCAAACTCTCCAGCCCAACCACCAGAACCACGACCTCCAGAACCAAACCCCGCACCTGTACGAGCACGAACTCCGAACCTCTGCTTGTCCAGGCCTGCACCAGTCTGACCGGTGCCCCTCACCGGTCTGACCGGTGTAGCCCGGCCAGCAGCACCTCCAACAGCCTTTCGCTCTCCCCAAACTGAAACTGTCCTCACACTCGCCTTGGCCCTGGGCATCTGCACACGAGGCTCAAGTACACCATCGGAAGGGTGGTACTTGTCCTTGTTAGCCCACTCCTTCGCCATTCTCTCTTCTCGCTTCCTCTTGAAGCAAAACTCATCCTTATGGCCCTCTCTCCCACAATAGCCACAATGAAACCTCACAAGCTTAGGTTTAGGCTTGGGTTGGGGCTGCTCACTTGGTTTCTCTCCACTCGACTTCTCCACGAGTTTCTCCTCACTAGACTTCTCACTCTCTTTCCCACAGAACACTTTCCCCAAAGTGCTCACAAACTTGATAGGCTTTTGGAAATCATTTGTTTGTGGGGGAAACACGGGTGGAGCTGGGGTTGTGTCTAGTCGGTTCCTAAGATGGTTAGGTTTGGGAGGGAAATCATTTTTGTGGTGGGTTTTTGGTGGCTCCGGGATATTCTCTCCACTTCCCTCACCAACCTTGTTTGCCCCAAGTCCCTCACCATCCTGCCTCTTGAATGTCTCGATCATTATCCTCAAATGAGGCTCATGACCAGACAACCAACCCATCAACTTTCTCAGCTCATCATTCTCATCCTGCAAGCGATCAACATAATGTGCAAGTTCCAAATTCTTCAAAGCATGCATTTCACAGGTAGAGCAAGACGTAGGAATTGGTTCTTTCAGCTTAGCCTCAAGGGAAGCAGTGTAAACATGCATCTCATCAATTTTAGCATGCAAGACTGGGCAAGAAGTACAAGCACCTAGCAAAGCAGATCTAGATTTATCCTCAGCCACTTCAACCCTAACCACATCTAGTTCCTCACACTTGGAGGCATGCTTTTTCCTTAAACAAAGCAAGATCAGCAAGGAAAATAGAGCAATCAGCACAATCAACCTCATCAGAAACAACAGGGCTAGCCTTAAGGGAATCAATTTCAAGCTTGCTATCAAGAAGCTGTGTTTCTAGCTCAGCCACTCTAGTCCTAGCATCCTCGAGTGAAGCCCTAAGCTCTTTTCTCATTTTCTTGGCCTCTCTAAGCATGTCATCATGATTATCAAGCAATGAGCCAAGCTGTTCATTCTCCTGACGCAAGAAGGGGAGTTCATCACGCACCTCGTCGTCGGAATCAGAGTCCGAGTCGCTCTGTGTGCTCTTCTTGCTGCCTGAGCTCAGTGCCATGGTGCAGAAGCCGTCTCTAGCGAAGCAGCTCAGCCCGCTAAGGTTCTTGGATGACTTTCTTCTCTTGCGACGATCAGCTTCATCTTCGCTACTACTTGAGCTCGAGGTGGAGTACGCGGAACTGGAGTTGACGTCGCTCGCTCCAACCATCACTCGGGCCTTGCCTCGGCTCTCCTTCTTCCTCGGTCATCGCTCGTCCTTGTGCTTATTCTTATGCTTGCTCTTGTGGTCACGCCTCGACCGGTACTTGCCATCCGTCCTTGACTTGTGCTTGTAGCCATCCTTGTTCTCGACCTTCTCCAGGCAGTCGGAGACGAAGTGTCCCGGCTTGCCACACTGGAAGCATGTCTTCGTGGTCCTCCTTATGTTCACCCGGTTCTCGTGCAGCCTCTCGAACCTCCTCGTCAGCAACGCCAGCTTGTCCTCTCCAAGCACGTCGAACTCCTCATCTGGCATAGACATCAAAGAGGACAAAAAGAACATCCTGGTGGATGGGTTAGTGTTAGCTTTTCCTTTCGAACCACCAACGAGGGCAAGACTATGAGAGTCAGTCGGGCCCTCGAGCTTGGTTGTCATGCCCCATCCACCTCAGCTGACTTGAGCTTCGAGAACAGCTCGTTCACCGTTAGAGTGTCATACTTCTCCGACTCCACAATGGCCTCGAACTTTCCGCCCCAAATCGTACGATTCAAAGAGTGTAAGAGCTTGATAGCTCTATCATGATCATCATACGGGAGTACATCCACATTGGCCCTCATGTTGTTCACAACCACCGTGAACCTCTGAAACAAGGCATCGATGGACTCACCGGGGAGATGAGTGAAGTTCTCGTACTCTCTCCGGTAGGTTGCATACATCCGAGCCTGAACCTGGGCATTCCCAACATGAGCCTCCTTCAACACCAATAAGATTCTACAAGACAAGTGCTTGGTGTGCACCCGATCGAACTCAGGCTGACACAAAGCACGAAACAAGTAGTCGACCGCCTTATTGTTGGCGTCGAACATGTCCCTCGATCCTGGAGCAAGGAAGTTCATCAGCTAGACATATCCTGTGTCCACCGTGACATCCCAAAGGATCTAACCCTTTCCACGGAGAAATGCCGCCATCCGCTTACTCCACATCTGGTAGTTCTTGCCATCAAAGTGTGGAGGACCCGAACCCCGTTCCTGGTACGCCATCCTTGGATCTTAGACTGGTTAGAGTCAATAAAGACCCGAACCGGCTCTGATACCACTTGAAGGACCGAAACGGCGAACCAGAGAGGGGGGAGTGAATGGGAGCCGATAAAAATTCTTCTCAAAGGAGATGGAAACTCCAACAAGACGAACACGGCTTCCAACACACGTCTCCGACTCACTACCCAAGTTGGCCAAGTCCACACATCCACTGAAGTGCTACTGGACCTAGGAACCAACAAACAACCTAACGAGCCAAAACACACTAACACGCACAGCGAAACTTGCACGGCTTGTTGCCTGTGCTGCACCGGTCAGACCGCTGGCCTGCGCTAGTCAGACCGGTGACACTGGTCAGACCGGTGGATAGAGTCGGTCAGGTCGGTGGCTACAGGAGCCGCACAACAAATGTTCCAGAAAACCTCAGTGACTTCTCTAGGCCCTGGAACAAAAACACCGCCAAAACACAACCTGCAAGGAAGGAAAACCCTACACAAAACCTAACAAAACAACTCCAAACGGACCAAGAACTGACCAGCAGCACCAAGACCCAAAGACACACGAGTCAAGCAGTTCACTCGAGGCAAATCCCACGAGTGAATCGCACCTGTCAGACCGATCAAGAGCACCGATCAGACCGGTGTAGCCTGGGAAGCTCGGGATGAACAGCACTTGCGGGTCAACTCCTCCAAATCCAAACTTCAATCTCCCGAATCGCTCCACGGACTTGAACAAGACTTTGTGGATAATAGGAACACCTCATGAGAAGTCCATAGCCATGATTTTGTCCACCAAAACTTGCCAAATCAAGAGGAATTGAAAAAATACCGCCAAGATCTCCTCTAACCCTAGAACACCGAAAACCCCAAAATCGAGCCCCTTAACTCACGGATTTGGGAGGTGAATCACAGGCCAAAGAACCATGAAGGGTTCCCACAAACTTCCCCCACCAAATCGCCAAGAGCAAGGTCCTGAAAACACCCCAAGAAAACCTCCAAGAGAGGGCTCCAAAAATAACCACCAAGAACAACCGGGAACAACACAACAAGGCCTTGAGGAACCACGCCGAATCATCTATACATACCAAGAAGGTTCATACAAGGTCTAGCTTGCCGCCCGATCATCCAACCCTCTCACAAGATCTCACCATGAAGCTCTCAAGCTAGTCTTATGGAAATCCTAAGAAAATAGGAAGGGAGAAAGGGAAAGCAAATGAACTAGGGTTCCAAGAGATTGGCTGCCATCCTCTCACCTCATGGGTTATATGGAGGCAACCGAAAGTCTAAAATACCCTTACTTAACAACTAGGGATACAAGCCCCTCAAGGGCGGTTTTGGAAATCTTCAAGTTTTCTCCATCGGACGGATGCCCGGCGACCACAATCTGCTTAGCCTCGACGCAAGCCTTGCGATCCCGACGCGTGTCCTCTGCTTCGAAGATTCTGACTACGTCATCGCACACCGGTCAGACCGGTGCTCCTCACCAGTTAGACCGGTACCCACCGGTTAGACCGGTCTGGCACTGCTGCAGCACCGTCTTCGGTTCTTCAGTCTTGGCTTTGTGGATCAACCAAGGAACCCAGTGGTTTTCTGGTGAACCACTGGAAACCCCGCGAACTCGGTGTAGCCTCTGCCAATCGCCACTCATGACTCGGCTTCCACGTAGTCCGGGCTCGACCTTGGTTTTGAGGCTCAACCAAGAAACCGTCCATGACTTCATCTTGCTGTTCATGCCACCATGCGGCCCGCACTTGACCCCGCTGGCCACCGGGTCCCTCGAACGAAGCCTACTTGTCTTCTCCACACCTGAAGGCCTCACCGGCGACGACCTTTCCCGCTTGTTCTTCACCTGCACCAACACCAGTCAAGCAGCAACCTGCACTTGCAATACTTAGCCAAGAATCAGTCCACACAACGTTGTCAGTCACTCGTCACACAAGGAAGCGACCATCCACCGGTCCTCGAACCACACATGGTCCTCATTAACCAAGGTAGCACACTTTATTCCAAGAAAGACGACTAATACACGAGTCAAGTTGGCAGAGTTATACAATTCAAGGATGGTGTGTTTGCACGGGGTACCAAAGAAGATCGTGTCGGATCGAGGCACTCAGTTTACTTCACGGTTTTGGCAGAAGTTGCATGAGTCGATGGATATAAAGCTAAATTTCAGTTTAGCATACCATCCTTAGACAGATGGGCAGACAGAGAGAACAAATCAGATTCTTGAGGACATGTTGATAGCTTGTGCATTGAAGAATAATGGCAGCTGGGATAAGAGTTTGCCTTATGCAGAGTTTGCTTATAACAACAGTTATCAGTCCAGCATCAAGATGGCACCATTTGAAGCGTTGTATGGGAGAAAGTGTAGAACACCGGTGTTTTGGAACCAGACTGGTGAGAGTCAGCTCTTTGGACCGGACAGCATAAGAGAAGCAGAGAGACAAGTTGAGATTATTAAAGAGAATCTCAAAGCGGCACAGTCACGTCAGAAGAGCTATGTTGATCCTCGGAAAAGAGAAGTGGTTTTAAAAGTCGGTGACTATGCATACCTCAGAGTGTCACCTATTCGTGGTCTGCGAAGGTTCACTGTTAGAGGGAAGCTATCACCTCGATTCATAGGTCCTTTCAAGATAGTAGAAAGGAGAGGAGAAGTAGCTTACTAGTTGGAATTGCTGGCACATTTGTCAGGTGTTCATGATGTGTTCCATGTATCACAGTTGAAGAAATGTACGAGTGAGGTCAAGATAGAACCTGTACAGTTGGAGGACATTGAGATGGGGAATGATTTGACTTATAAGGAATATCCTATCAAGATCTTGGATACATCGGAAAGGCTTACTAGGAGCAAGATAATCAGGATGTGTAAAGTACAGTGGAGTCATCATACTAAGGAAGAAGCAACTTGGGATGTGTGAAGTTTAAAAAGTTTATAAAATTCTATGAAAAAGTTTGAAAAGTTTTGTTTGAATTTGAATTGAAAAGATTTAATTTGAAAAGAGTTTGAAAAAGAAAAAGGAAAAAAAGAAAAGGATCTCACCCCTTACCATTCGGCCCAGCGGCCCACCAGCCAACCTTGGCTCCTCTCGCAGCGGCCCGCACCCCCCTTTCCTCTTTTCTTTTTCTGCAGTCGCTGACACCGGGGCCCCATCTGTCAGCCCCCCTTCTCCTTCTTTCCTCCCTTCCTTTCTCTGCTCCGCCCGATCGTGCGCTGCCGCAATCATCGCCACGCCCGACCGCCTCCTTTCCTCTTCCCTTCCGCCCGAGCCAGCCAATTAAGGCAATTAATCACTGCCTTCAATCCCCAGCCGTTTCCCCTTCCCCTTACTCCCTTCACGCCCGGACGATCCGCCGGCCATCTATGGCAAGTTGCCGGCCGCCGCGTCCTCTCATCTCCCCTCTCCCTCCGTCTCTATTTAAAGCCAAGCTCGAGCTCCCGCTCTCCCCTTTGCACCTGCTTCGCACCTACACACCCGCCCGAGCACTGCATACACCCAAGCGCCGCCGCCTTGTCTCCACCGCCTCCGCTAGGGAAGCTCGTCGACGGTGAAGGACTTCCCCTTCTCTCTCTTTCTTCCTCCCTGATGTTTCTTCCGGCGCTCACTGAGCCTATCGTACCACAGGTTCACGTCCCCGACGTCCTTCGGAGCTGCGCCCCGATCACGCCGGACCGCCGCCGTAGTTGAACTTCTTCACCGTCGCCTCCCCTTCGCCCGAGAGCTCGCCCGATCACGCCGGACCGCCGCGCTACCCCTGTCTCCGGCGCGCTCGCCACCGCGCCTCGCACGCGCAAGTCCTGAGCCATGCGATCGGTGGCGGATGGTCAGGATCGCGTACCCCTTCGCGTTTTATGCTCGGTCCACTGTGGACTCGTGAGCCGCGACCACGGCTCGGTCCACGGCTTCCTTAGCCGTTGGATCAAAGATCCATGTCTCAGCCGAGCCACTTTTCTTTAAGGGTCCCTTAGTTTCTAAGATTTTACATGCTGGTCCTTCCACCTGTTAAGATTCTTGCAAACAAGTCCTAGATTTTATGAGCTAGCCCCTGTCTACTCTGTATAATAGCACCAGAGGTCCTTTTCACTTGTTTTAGCATGTTAGCCCTCCTATTTTTTTTGAAATTATATTTTGGCCCCTAGTTTTATTTATAAAATTCCTGTAAACTTAGTTTTCTTACAGAAAGGTCATTGTAACTTGTTTTAAGCATAACTTTCTTGTTTTAACTCCGTTTTTAGCGTTCTATATACCGAAATGATCGTCTCAGCGAGTAGAATCATTTAGGGAGAGTGTTTTCAGCTTTTGTTACTGTTTCGTGTACTGTTTATTTTTTGTTTGTTTATATGCTTGTGCATAGATATCGTGCCTATTTCGTCTGAGCTCCCCATTGGAGGTGATCACGAAGAGTCTATCTACGAAGAAGAAGACACCCCGTTTGTAGAGGAAGGCAAGTGGTTCTCCTTTGCATTTCCCTTTTTAAACCTATACAACTGCATACTTAAACAATATTTACTATTCTTGTTGCTTTGCATGAAATTGATGGGCAATCACCTTTTAAGGACGTGACTAGATGTTTTTACCCTGTTACCTTGTTCAAACCTGTTTATCAAATGCTTTTGGTAGATTATTGCTTAGCTTGCTTAATGTGGGAATGGTTATATCATGGTTATGAAATGCAACTCAGTTCTATTTATGAAATGTGTTAATGTTTAAAGACAAGATCATCTATAATAAAAATGGAACATAGAGAACCACCCAAGACAATAGTACAACCACAGTCCACATGGCTCTGGCTTAGCCAATTAATCAGGAGAGTGGGTAGCTGATAGCCTTTTTCCGAGAGGGGCACAAGGGGCTCGTGGTTGCAGGGGTATAGCCCGGTTCTTCTGGGGTAGCAGCCTTTGCTAAGGTGCTGACTATTAGGGAGGGTTATGGTCCGCTCTGAGCTGTAACTGTCGCGGGCTGTTGGTTTCTCTGCTTTCCTTTGTAAAGGCTTTGTAGTGGACCCCTAGCCACTCACCTTGAAAGTGTTTAAGGGTCTAACTAACCCGAGCAACATGGGGAACACGAACTGTGGGTAAAGTGTAGAACCTCTGCAGAGTGTAGAACTGATCGATCAGCCGTGCTCACGGTCAAGAGCGGCTTGGACCCTCACATCATAATCAAACTTAAAGATGAATGTAAATCATGGAACTTGTGGGTCTTTGGGCTTGGGATGTCTTTTAAAGTTAAGAGGGTTGGTATGAACTTACATCTAGTACCTAGGTGCTGTTAACTAAAACTTGACCAACTTATAAAATGCTTACCGCTGTGAACCATAACATATCCTTGGTAGCCTTGCATGTTTCCCCCACTTGCTGAGCTCCAACCATAAGAGTGCTCACCCTTGCTTACCGCTGTTCAGAAGAGAACATCAGTGGGGAGGAGTATTGGAGCGACTTAGGAATTCTAAGGCATGCTGATCCCTAGTCATTATGCCTGTGGAAGCTGAAGAAGGAGCTACTTGTTTTTAGTTATCGTTTTTGTTTGGACCTTCGTGTCCACCTGCCTGAGTGTAATAAAGAATATTGTATTAGTTAAACTCTTGTATGTTTTTATTACTGCAATGGTATTACACTCTATTGTCTATCATGTGTGTGTAATTTTATCATGGCGCACATTTGAGATGCATTCTGTTTTCCTTGTAAAATCGGGTGTGACACATATTCTCTGTTATTCACAGTACCTTCCTTCATGAGCTTGGTGATATAATTGGACCAGCCGCCCACATTCTTAGTTTTTAGATGGTGGGAAGGTTTGACATCATGACAGCTAAAGAGGACATCTAAGGAAGAAATATCCAAACCAGTCAACAAAAGAACATTAGTCAAAGTTGGAGTTATCAGCCCATGACCAAATAAGAAAGCATTGAGTGCATCGGACCAAAAATAAGAACCGGCTATCAGAAGAGATTCATTCTGGGACATATCGGACAGAGACAGGGTGATGCATTGGCTAATTTTATACTTCTTTCGGAAACCTTTGTTCCTTGCAGATACTCTATGGTACCACTTTCTCCATCCCTTGGTGTACCCTATCCAAGACCTAAAATAGCCATCCCAATCGGCCAAACCCAAGGAAGCATGCTTGAAAGGAATTCAGCCGGTTTCAAAGTTAATCATATCAGTAGGGTCGACATCACCCATTGGACCAAGAAAAACAAACCCGGGCTTGTCATCGACAGGGCTGATGAGATTGGATCTAAGTTCCCGAATAAATAAACAAAGGAAATCCAGACTTCAGACAAAGCAGGGCGACGGCATTGAGGAACAAACAAAAGCAAAAGGACAAAGAAATACCGGAGGAACTGAAGAAAGAGACGCCTTCGGAGGCACAGGGAAAGGATAAGTATCTTTGGCAGAGCATTAAGTTGCCATGAATCAGCAAGAACTCTAGAGCTTAGGGTTCGTCGCCCGGAGTTTGAGCTATTGGAGAAACGATATTCAGGAGAAAAAAGGGAGTTGGGGAAGTTGTATTTATGGCCCTCGTTGAAGATTTGTTTGGATTCCTCAGCCGACTTCGAATCAAGGAGGATACCGGATTTGAGGAAATTTCGAAGCAAAAGATTATTTACTCCGAAACTGGGGGTTATGTGTTTTGGAAAACATGTCAAAAGGAGTAAGAAGGAGCAGCCGATGAAAATTACAATTTGATCGGCCGATAGAAGAAAGAGGAGCGGTCAGCAGGATTCACCGATGGTCAAAAGAGACTAACCCTGTCTATGGAAGAGCTGGCAGGTCAAACCAATCAGCCGATGGTCAACCAGAGAATCGGCCGATGGAAAGAAAGAAGGTGGAAACTAAGAAGATACGCCAAAGGCCAAGCACAACGGAGGTGGGTCAATCCACGATTGACAACGGGATAGAGTCAGTTTAGGAAAGTTTGACTCTTGTGTGAGTCTTTTTCTATTTTTAGTATTTGTTTTGCTTTATATGCAAGTAAATAGTGCCGTTATCGGCAAGGAGTCAGGTTATCCTCAGGACATAAATAGCGACCCTGCGTGGTCGGGAAAAAGTGTACACACCAATATCAAGCAAACCGCCTTCGCGCAAACCCTTTACAATTTATAGCATCTACTCTACATCAACTATTTTTCGGCGAGTTCGCCACTACATTTTCTCTTTTTCTGGAACACATCGCTAAGGTTTCGTCTAGTTCTTTATTCACCCCATACCGATATTAACTAGATCTACAAGTTTTCTTACCAATTCTTGTGGTTTTAGCTTTTTACCAATTCATCCCACTCGATCTAGATCCTGTCACCTTCTAACATTACAGCCGATTCTGACCTGTTCGAGTGCTGACATCACGATCGGCCAATCTAGCCGACCCCTTTACATATGCTTCTGCGCTTCGATCGCTCTCAAGTTGGCCAATTACACTTCTCTATATCGGCCGATTGGCTGGTACATGTGTCACTGAAGGAACATCAGTTCTCTAGCCTATCCCTAATATTTTCCATTGTCAATCAACAAGTCAAATTGGCTGGCACGCCTTGCTACAGATTGGGAAGTCGCGTGTGTCGCGCGCGGAGGTGACGTCTATCGGGCATACCCCCTGGGTACCCATGCAAGGAAGGATGAAGACGGACTCCTACTAGAATTCCCCTGTAATCCTACTAGGACTTGTACCGTGTAATCCTACTAGGACTCCTGCCTTGTAACCGACTAGGAACTCGCCCCCTGGACTATATAAAGGAGGGTCGGGTACCTAGCCGGGGACCGGATCTCTACCAAAACCAAGCGCAGGGCGGCATACTTGATCCCCAAACAGGACGTAGGGTTCACCACCCTGGAGACCCGAACCTGTATAAATCTTGTGTCCCATGTCCTTGCGCATACCTTCGAGTTCTCGGTCTCCCGATCACGACCCTCACCGCACAATCTACTACCTCGGGTACCCCCTTGGTAGGTTTGCCGGACTAAAACACTGACAGCTGGCGTGCCAGGTAGGGGTGATCATCACCACCAGGCAAATTTGAAGGACCAATTACCAAGATCAATCTACTCGGCGTGGTACGCTGGCTTTCTGTTCAAGACTAATCAACACGATCAGCGACGATCAGCGCTACCCATATCGAGTTCAAACATGCACTCTGCTCGGTGTTCTTACGATCGAAAAGACATCTCCACCGGTATCAATTTCAGCTCGGCGAATTATGGAATCAAATTATTCTCCATCGATCTACAGCATGCTGAGTTCACGTCTGGTGCGGAGTTCAATGTCGCTAATCCGTCTCTGCATCCGACCGCAGTCCACAGCCCAAGTCCAAGACGCAATAAAAAACAGAGTCCCGAACTTTCAATGTGCTCTGTGTCCTGGTCCGACACCAATTCAAACTCCAAACTGGAACCTCCGAAGGAATTGATGTTGCACCTTGTCCGAAAGAAAAAAAAGTGCACATCTACTCAATCTGGTGATGCACACCCCCGTGAAGACCAAGGAGCAATCAGCGGTTTTATTTGACTAAAAATCAATTTGTGGAGAATTGCTACTCGCACACGGAGAAGCTCCCACAAGACTTCAAGATTATTTGCTTGACACACACGAAAGGCTACCAGCTAGTTTCAAGACCTTCGCTTGGCCCACACCAGAGATGTACGCGAGTACGGCTACGTTGCCGCCGTACGCAACGGCTCTTCGTCAACTACTCCGTGCGCCGCGAGTACTTGTCTCTCGGTCACACCGACTCTACTTCAACAACACCGTGCACCGCGACTACTCATCTCCCGGTCGCACGGGTTCTACATCAACTATGCCGTGCGCCGCGACTACTCGTCTCCCAGTTGCACGGGCTCTACCTCACGCACTGTCTCACCGCTCGACTTCTCGTCGGTCGTGCGTCCGGTCACTGCGTCTCGCGGCGCGACTACTCGTCGTCCGGATTGCACCAGCTCTGCTGCGCCTATGTCGTGCATCCGGACGCGCCGTCTCGATGCTCGACTTCTCGTCAGTCGGTCGCACTGGCTCTCGCCGTGTGCCCGGTCATTCCATTGTGCGTCGTGACTACCCATCTGACGGCCGCAATGAATATACTTCGCCTACGCCACACGTCAGGGTGCCTCGGCATGTCGCGTGGCTCGTCGTCGACTACTTCGCCTACGCCGCGCGTCCGGGTGCCTCGGCATGTCGCGCGGCTCGTCGTCGACTACTTCGCCAGCGCCGCGCATTCGGGTGCCTCGGCATGTCGCGTGGCTCGTCGTCGACTACTTTGCCTCGCCCGGCTCGTCGTCGACTACTTCACCTACGCCGCGCGTCCGGGTGCCTCGGCACATCACGCGGCTCGTAACGCGACTCGTCGCGCGGCTCGTCGTCGACTACTCCGCCTCGCGTAGGCTCGTCGTCGACTAATGCGCCTACACCGCGCGTCCAGGTGCCTCGGCACATCGCGCGGCTCGTCATGCGACTCGTCGTCGACTACTCCGCCTCGTGCAGGCTCGTCGTCGACTACTTCGCCTCCGCCGCGCGTACGGGTGCCTTGGCATGTCGTGCGGCTCATCACGCGGCTCGTCGTCAACTACTTTGCCTCGCGCAGGCTCGTCGTCGACTACTTAGACTACGCCGCGCGTCCGGGTGCCTCGGTACGTCGCGCGGCTTGTCACGCGGCTTGTCGTCGACTACTTCATCTACGTCGCACATCCGGTTGCTTCGGCACGTCGCGCGGCTTGTCGCTTGACTCATCATCGACTACTCCACGTCGTGCGGCTCGTCACGCGGCTTGTCGTCGACTACTTCGCCTTTGCCGCGCGTCCGGGTGTCTCGGCACGTCGCGCAGCTCGTCACGCGGCTCGTCGTTGACTACTTCGCCTTCGCCGCGCGTCCGGGTGCCTCGGCACGTCGCAAGTCTCGTCACGCGTCTCGTCGCGCCGCTCGTCGTTGACTACTCCACGTCGCGCCGCTCGTCGTCGACTACTCCATGTCGCGCGGCTTGTTACGCGGCTCGTCGCGCCGCTCGTCGTCGACTACTCCGCTTCGCGCAGGCTCGTCGTCGACTAATTCGCCTCCGTCGCGCGTCCGGGTGCCTCGGCACATCGCGCGGCTCGTCACACGGCTCGTCGCGTCGCTCGTCGTCGACTACTCCGAGTCGCGCAGGCTCGTCGTCGACTACTCCGCCTCGCGCAGGCTCGTCATCGACTACTTCGCCTCCGCTGCACATCCGGGTGCCTCAGCATGTCACGCGGCTCGTCACGCGGCTCATCGCGCCGCTCGTCGTCGACTACTCCGCGTCAAGCAGGCTCGTCGTCGACTACTCCGCCTCCGCCACGCTGCCGGGTGCCTCGGCACGTCGCGCGACTCGTCACGCGGCTCGTCGCGCTACTCGTCGTCGACCACTCGCCTCGGCCGAGGCTCGTCGTCGACTACTTCGCCTCCGCCGCGCTTCGGGTGCCTCGGCACGTCGCGCGGCTCGTCACGTGGCTCGTCGTCAACTACTCCGCCTCACTCAGGCTCGTCGTCGACTACTTCGCCTCCGCCACGCGTCCGGGTGCCTCATCACGTCGCGCGGCTCACCACGCGGCTCATTGCGCCGCTCGTCGTCGACTACTCCGCATCGCGCAGGCTCGTCGTCGAGTACTCCGCCTTGCGCAGGCCCGTCGTTGACGACTCCGCCTCGCGCAGGCCCGTCGTCGACAACTGTCGCATCGCGCGGCTCGTTATCGACAACTTCGACAACGCTGCGCGTACGGGTGCCTCGGCACGTCACGCGGCTCATCACGCGGCTCGTGGCGCCGCTCGTCGTCGACTACTTCGCCTCGCGAATGCTCGTCGTCGACTACTTCACCTCCGCCGCGCGTCCGGGTGCCTCGGCACATCGCGTGGCTCGTCACGCCACTCGTCATCGACTACTCCGCGTAGCGCAGGCTCATCGTCGACTACTTCGCGTCGCGCAGGCTCGTCGTCGACTACTTCGCCTCCGCCGCGCGTCCGGGTGCCTCTGCACGTTGCGCGGCTCGTCAGGCGGCTCGTCGCGCTGCTCGTCGTCGACTACTCCGCCTCGTGCAGGCTAGTCGTCGACTACTTCGCCTCCACCGTGCGTCTAGGTGCCTCGGCACGTCGCGCAGCTCGTCACATGACTCGTCGTGCCGCTCGTCGTCGACTACTCCGCCTCGCGCAGGCTCGTTGTCGACTACTTCGTCTCCGCTGCGCGTCCGGGTGCCTCTGCACGTCGCGCGGCTCGTCACGCGGCTCATCGCACCGCTCGTCGTCGACTACTCCACGTCGCGCAGGCTCGTCATCAACTACTCCGCCTCGCGCAGGCTCGTCGTTGACAACTCTGCCTCGCGTAGGCTCATCGTCGACTACTTCGCCTCCGCCGCGGGTCCGGGTGCCTCAGCACGTCGCGCGGCTTGTCACGCGGATCGTCGTGCGGCTCGTCGTCGACTACTTCACCTATGTCGCGCGTCTGGGTGCCTCGGCACGTCGCGCGGCTCATCGCTTGTCATCGACTACTTCGCCTACGCCGCGCGACCGGGTGGCTCGGCACGTCGCGTGGTTCGTCGCGCGGATTGTTGTGCCGCTCGTCGTCGACTACTTCGCCTACGCCACGCATCCGGGTGCCTGGCACGTCGCGCGGCCCATCACGCGGCTCATCGTCGACTACTCCGTGCGCCACGACTTCATCTTGTGGCCACGCTGGCTCTACTTCAGCCACGCCGTGCGTCGTGACTACTTGTCTCGCGGAAAAACTGGCTCTACTTCGAATACACCGCGCGCCGCCACAACGTCATCTTCCAGTCGCATCGCGTCGACCATTCATCTTGACTAGTTTGGAAAACTAGTCGAGAACGGCAGTCACGCCCCCAACAACTAGTCAGAATCAACTCTGACTAGTCAACTTCAGCAACAACCGTCGTGGCTCTATCGCCGACCGCCACGACTTCAGCAACAGTCTGCCTAGGCAGCAACAGCTAAGTCATTTATTTAAATGATTACTATTTCTTTCTTGGCTTGTTTTCCTCATCATGTAGGATAACATGCCGACTACTCATTTGTGTACGCTTCTCGACGGGTTTTCATGGGAGCTACACTCTGCTGACTACTCTTGGGGTATATCAATCAAGTCACCATGAGTCTACTTCATCAACTCGAGGTCTATCCCTAGGAGGCAGCTTCTAAAATCCGCTACGCGCGGCAATCTAATGTCGACTTTTAAAGTCGCATTCTAAAGTCCGCTCCGTGCGGCAACTTAAAGTCGACTTCGGTTGCATCTTCGCCTGCTTCGGTGGCATACTACGTGTGTAAGCTTCGATGGAACCTAGCTGTAAGTGGCCCTCGGGTCCTGGCGATGATGGAACCTAGCTGCACGTGGTCTTCACACTCTGTACCATGGGTCCAAGTACCCTAAGTACTCGCGCTCCGTACCTTGGGTCTGAAATCCATGGCTTAGATACACAAGTCGACTCCGGTCGCACCTTCAAGCCAGCTCTGGCGGCAATCGTACCTTGGGTCTGAAATCCATGGCTCAGGTACTCAAGCCCACTCCGGTGGCACAAGTCGACGCTAACGGTCGCACCCAAGTCCACTCCGGTGGCACAAGCCGACGCTAACGGTCGCACCCAAGCCCACTCCGGTGGCACAAGTTGACGCTAACGGTCGCACCCAAGCCCACTCCGGTGGCACAAGTCGACGCTAACGGTTGCACCCAAGCCCACTCCGGTGGCACAAGTTGACGCTAACGGTCGCACCCAAGCCCACTCCGGTGGCACAAGTCGACGCTAACGGTCGCACCCAAGCCCACTCCGGTGGCACAAGTCAACGCTAACGGTCGCACCCAAGCCCACTCCGGTGGCACAAGTTGACGCTAATGGTCGCACCCAAGCCCACTCCGGCGGCACAAGTCGACGCTAACGGTCACACCCAACCCCACTCCGGTGGCACAAGCCGACTTCGGTCACAATTTTAATCCCGCTCTAGCGGCAAAACTACTCGTTTTCTATGATCTTTCATTCGCTTTGGCTTTCCGGAAAGTACTTTTTCATTTTTTGCATCTTAAGTCCACCCCGCATGGCACAAAGTCGACTACTGTAGTTGCATGTAAAGTCTGTTTCACATGGCAATCTAAAGTCGACTTCCAAAGTCGCATTTCAAAGTCCGCTCTGCGCGGCACAGAGTCGATTTCGGTTTTCAAGTCGCATCTCAAAGTCCGCTCCGCGCGGCACAATGTCGACTTCGGTTTTTAAGTCGCATTCTAAAGCCGCACTGCCGGCATCTAAAGTCGGCTTTGGTCGCACCTAAAGTCTGCTCTGACGGCACAACTACTTCTCAAGCTCCATGGCTCAATGCCAAATTACTACTCGGAAGTTCTCCAGCTCGGGGGCTGCACTCAACATACTACTCGAGGATAACTTCAGCATGCTTAGCTCGCTCTCAAGCTCGGGGGCTCCGCACCAATAACTACTCGACGTGGCTTATACGACTCTCTTATCTCGGGGGTTACACGCTGCAAGAATATTCAGATGATGGCTTTCACGAACACTGAAGACCCTTGGATTGATTACCTAATCATTTCAAGGCTCGGGGGCTGCTATGCTACACCCATCATTCAAAATTTTCAAGACGGAAGATTCAGAATCAAGATTGACCCTCAGCTAGAGTCTGCAACTCAACCTAAGGCTCGGGGGCTACTCCATATGGAGTGCAATTTTGCAATTGCACTTCCATATAATCTCGACTTCAAGACAGATCAGCGAGACCACCTTCCAGCCTCGTGGCAGTTCAAGTACTATTGAAGACATCTCCAAGAAGTACTCGAGGACGCTCAAGAACTACTCGCAGAGGGTTTAAGCCTACTCAAACTACTACACTCGACTACAATGTGCTCGGGGGCTTATCGGGCATACCCCTTGGGTACCCATGCAAGGAAGGATGAAGACGGACTCATACTAGAATTCCCCTGTAATCCTACTAGGACTTGTACCGTGTAATCCTACTAGGACTCCTGCCTTGTAACCGACTAGGAACCCGCCCCCTGGACTATATAAAGGAGGGCCGGGTACCTAGCCGGGGACCGGATCTCTACCAACACCAAGCGCAGGGCGCCATACTTGATCCCCAAACAGGACGTAGGGTTCGCCACCCTGGCGACCCGAACCTGTATAAATCTTGTGTCCCGTGTCCTTGCGCATACCATCGAGTTCTCGGTCTCCCGATCATGATCCTCACCGACAATCTACTACCTCGGGTACCCCCTTGGTAGGTTTGCCGGACTAAAACACCGACAACGTCATATTTTCGCGTTAACACAAGCGACCTGACCGTCCCAAAGCTGTAGTGCACCAACACTGCTCTAGATGCCACACCATCGACCAAGATAGTCCACCTCAGCCTACCCGACACGGAGAAGCCAGTGGTCATTGGCGACAACCTCGGGGAAAAATAGGAACTCGCGCTCACCAGCTTCCTTCGGGATAACGTGGACACTCCCCAGGGATCTGGCTGAGCACTCCTTGGATGTAAGTAAGACGACCAAGCCTGTCAAATAGAAGTTGTGCCACTTTGCGAAGGATCACAAGGAGGCCATTAGGGTAGAGATAGTGAAGCTCCCAGCTGATGAGTTCATCCATGAATGTAAAAACCTGGTTAGGCTGGCCAACCCGGTGCTTGTACGAAAGAAAAGCAGCCAATGGACAATGTGTATCGACTACACAGATCTCAACAAGCACTGCTTTAAAGACCAGGTCGTGAACTCCACGATCGGAAGCGTCCTGTTATGCTTCCTCAACTGTTACTTAGCGTATCACTAGATAGCCCTGAAGGTCTCTGACTAAGAAAATATGTCATTCAAAACGCTGATGGCATCTACTGCTACATGAACATGACCTTTGGTCTCAAAAATGCCGGCGCGACCTATCAGAAAGCCATCCAGAAGTGCTGAAGGACCGATTAGGTGACCAGAGAGGGGGGAGTGAATGGGAGCCGACAAAAATTCTCCTGTGAGAACTCGTCTTATGCCCCAAAATCAGATCCAAAACCTCTCACACGAAGCTTGCCAAGATCATGTAGTCACTAGAGTACTACAGACCCTAGGAGCAAGACTCGTAAGGCTAAGAAGCAAAGCGGAAGCGAACACGGAAGAAGACGGACCGAAACATGGTTAGCAGACCCCTACTGGATCATCCGGAACCAACCTCCGGGTCACCCGGGAGCTAACAACAATGTACCGGGTCACCCAGCCATTACCTCCGGATCACCCTACAGCCAACAGTTCTATACCGATTCACCCAGCCCTTACCTCCGGATCATCCAGGACAACCCAGAAAACTACCCGCGAAACAGCCCCAAAGTTTCGATCGATGGATCTCCCAAACTATTTGTAGTCTTGAGACGAAACTTTGGGGAGATGATGAGCACCCCAAAGGAAAGATACGGCCCAAATATTTTGGCCTCTAACTCCCTTTAACTCCTGAAATCGCAAATCTTTGCCAAGAACACTATGAACTAGGGTTCATACGAAAATCAACAAATCAAAAGCCAATCTGGCGTTTGAGGGGTCAAGATCATCCATAAAGAGGCACAAGGCATTCACCCATGATCCCCTCAAATAAATCCAGAGAGAAACACCCTCAAATCGACGAATCGAGCGACGAACAAAAATCCCAAAGAAATGGCTCTGAAAATCACCAAAAAGGGAAAACGGGAGACACAATCAAGCATTGAGGAACCACGCGGAATCATCTATACATACCATGAAGGTTCATACAAGGTCTAGCTTACCACCCGATAATCCATCCCTCTCTCAAGATCTCACCTTGAAGCTCTCAAGCTAGTCCTAGAAATTCCTAAGGAAAAACGAAGAGGAAAATAGCAAGATAAATGAGCTAGGGTTCCAAGAGATCACTGCCATCCTCAGAACACTTGGGTTATATGGAGGCAACCAAAGGACAAAACTACCCCTAAAGTCTAACACTAGGATACACGCCCCCGAGGGGCACTTTGGGAATCTTTGTCTTCGCACCATCGAATGGATGCCCGGCAACCGCAAACTTGCTTAGCCTCGACGCAAGCCATGCGATCCTGACACGTGTCCTCCGCTTCGAAGTCTCCGGACTACGTTGTTGCACACCGGTCAGACCGGCCTGATGCTGCTGCATCTGATCTTTAGCCTTGGCTTTGTGGATCAACCAAGGAACCCAGTGGTTTAATGGTGAACCACGAAAAACCACGCATACTCGGTTTAGCCTCCGCCAATCACCACTCTTGACATGGCTCCCACAAAGTCCCAGCTCGACCTTGGTTTTGAGGCTCAACCAAGAAACTGTCCATGACTTCATCTTGCCATTCTTGCCACCATGCGGCTCGCACTTGACTCTGCTGGCCACCGGGTCCCTCGAACCAAGCCTACTTGTCTTCTCCGCACCTAGATGTTTCACCGGCCACGACCTTTCGCGCTTGTTCTTTACCTGCACCCACACCAGTCATGCCGCAAACTGCACCTGCAATACTTAGCCAAAAATCAGTCCACACCTTGTTGTCAATCATTCATCACACCAAGAAGCGACCATCTACCGGTCCTTGAACCACACATGGCTCTCAAGTGCCTAAAGTCCCAGGTCGGCAACAACGTGGAAGCCCACGTCGATGACGTGGTCGTCATGACCACAATGGAGGACAACCTCATCACCGATGTTGCACAATCCTTCGCCAATCTTTGCCACTATCGCTGGAAGCTCAATTCGGAGAAGTGCATCTTTGGTGTCCCTTCTGGCAAGCTCCTAGGCTTAATGGTCATCCACTGGGGCACCGAGATGAATCCTACCAAGGTCGACGCCATCCGTAACATGGAGCGACCTACTGGGAGGAAAGACATTATGAAGCTCACAAGCATGATGGCTGCCTTAGGTCATTTCATCAGCAAGCTCGAAGAGAAAGGGCTACCCTTCTTCAAGCTGCTAAAGAAGGCGGGCAAGTTCATCTGGACGGAGGAGGCTGACAAGGCCCTGGAGGAGCTAAAGACCTTCCTCACAACGCCTCCTGTGATGGTCCCCCCGGCACCAAAGGAAACCCTGCTGCTCTACATCTCCACGTCTACCCTGGTGAACAGCTCGGTCCTGGTGGCAGAGAGACCTGAGGAAGGCAAACCTTATCCGGTCCAGTGCCCCATGTACTACATTAGTGAAGTCTTATCTGATAGCTATATTAGGTACTCGCAGCCACAGAAGATGCTCTATGCCCTCCTCATCACTTCGCACAAGCTCTGGCACTATTTCCAGGCGCATAAGATCAAGGTCGTCTCGGCCTTCCCTCTGGGAGAAATTTTGCGCAGCCGCAACACCACTGGGCACATTGTCAAGTGGTCATCAAACCAGGCAAGTTCTTGAGTTCTTCCTGCGGCAGGCCATCAAGTCCCAGGTCATCACTGACTTCATCTTCGAGTGGGAAGAGACCCAGCAGCCCCCATCGACATAGAAACTAGAGCACTAGAAAATGTACTTCTATGGTTCCCTGAACCTCGAAGGAGCGGGAGCAGGCGTGGTCTTCATCTCCCTCAAGGCGATCACTTGAAGTACGTCTTGCAGATCCACTACAAGGCGTGTAACAACAGCGCCGAGTACGAAGCCCCAATCCACAGGCTGCGCGTCGCTGTCTCCCTGGGGATGAAGTGGCTCATAGCATACGGCAACTCCAAGGTCGTCACCGACCCAGTCAACAAGGCGTGCGACATCAAGAATGGCACGATGGATGCATACTCCACCAAGGTACGAAAGCTTGAAGCCCACTTCGATGGTTTGGAGTTCCAACACGTCTACCGTGACAACAATGTAGCAGCAGACGTTCTCTCCAAACTGGGCTCCAAGCGCGCGTTGGTCCCTGCCGGTGTGTCCATCCAAGACCTACGCAAACCCTCCATCAAGATCCTCAGCGACCTAGAGCCACCAGCCAGCGACACGCCTCCGCAGGGTAGTCGCGGTGTCCTCATGGCCGAGGTTGAAGACGACTAGCGCCTCGACATCATCACTTACATCCTAAAGCATCGGGTCCTCGAGGAAAAAGCAGAATGCGAGAAGGTGATAGAGGGGGAGTGCCTGATCTTTCGGTGAGTGACGATAACTTCGATCTAGTGGGAGGCGACCCTCACGATCCGACTATGACGAGCAAGACTCGAAGCGCCAATGCAATCACCGAACCAACTCCCCATGGTTACCAACCTTGCTGGCACAAGATCAGCCTGATCACGAAGATCAATTCCTGTGCGCAATAAAAAACGAATAAGAATCTGAGGCGAGCAATCTTAATATCACTCAAAGTTGGAGTTCTAAATCACAGAGGATAGCACATATTTGTACGTGTTCTGGTGTAGCTAAAGCTAGATGTAAAACAAAACTCAAGTTGTAAATGATACAGGACTCTGACTAATAAAGGGGGCGCAGCCCCTAGGGGAGGGGTGTCCAGCAAAGGGGGCGCCACCCCTAGCGTCGTGGGTGCAGGGGTGCAAGCCTAGGCGCCCTCTTGGGCTAGTCCTAGGCGCCCACACACAAGGCCTCCTGTTGGACCAACCTTCAGTCTTTTGGGCCTTCATTCTTCAGCATCATGACGAAGTTGAACTCTCTTACACGGGCCCGAGTAATCGGCCCAGAAGGTGGTACCGAAGATGGTGCTGCCGGTGCTGGAGTAGGAGAAGGTGCTGCTGGTGTAGATGTACTCATGGTGTCCTCATCAGAAGGTCATGAGACGCAGCGCCAACTATGTCGTCATTGGTACGGAGCTCTACTGAAGGTCCGCCTCCAACGGCGTGTTGATGAAATGCGTTCTCTGATCTAAGGGCCTCAAGCTCTTACAAGAGATCCATGATGGTGAGTACGGTAATCATGCCGCCTTTCCTCATCTTGTGGGAAAAGCCTTTATGTCGGGCTTCTACTAGCCTACCGCCATGGCCGACGCGCAGGACCTTGTTGGGTGATGCAAAGGTCTTAAGTTCTTCGCCAAGTAACAGCACCTGCCGGCTCAAGCCCTGAGGACAATTCCCCCGTTGTGGCCCTTCGCTATATGGGGCCTCGACTTCGTGGGACCCTTCAGAACCGCCCGTGGTAGAAATAAGCACATCATTGTGGCAGTGCACAAGTTCACCCTGTGGATCCAGGTCCGGGTCGTAGCCAGCGTCACGTCGAAAGAGGCAGCCAAGTTCATTGAGGAGATCACCCATCACTTTGGGGTCCCCAATAAGATCGTCCCTGACCTAGGCCCAGCCTTCACAAGGTCTGATTTTTGGGACTTCTGCCAGGACAACCTCATCAACGTCAACTACTCCTCGGTGGCGCACCTACACTGCAATGGTCAAGTCGAATGTGCCAATGGCATGGTCCTCCAAGCCATCAAAGATCGCATATTCGACGATGCATCCCCCTACGCCACTAGATGGCTAGAAGATCATCCTCAAGTGATCTAGGGTCTCCGGGCCTAGGTCAATTTGGCCACGGGGTATTCACCATTCTTTTTGGTCTATGGGTCAGAGGCCATCCTCCCCACCGACCTTGCCTTCAGCGCTCCCCGCATCCAGCACTACGAAGAGGGCGCGGCGAAAGAGACGTGCAAGTTCGACCTCGACAGTCTTGAAGAGCACCGTGTGGACGCACTCATGTGGCACACTCGCCACAAGTAGTAGCTATGTTGCTACCATGACCTCAACGTGCGAGAACGATCCTTCAACGTCGGCGACCTAGTCTTGCGGCGCATACAGAACACCAAGGACATGCACAAGCTCTCCACACCTTGGGAAGGCCCCTTCATAGTCAAGGAGGTCATTGCATCGACGACCTATCGCCTCCTGTGGGCTGATGGCCAAGGTGTCCTGAACCCCTAGAACATCGAGCACTTACATCACTTCAACCCTTAGAAGATCTATACCGAAATAAAAAGCTATGCACTTTCCCTTCTTGTAATTTACAGTTAATAAAGATAAGCTTCCCTTCAACGGGTCTCTATCGACCTACGCTTGGGTCTCTTTTTTACTTTCTATTCACCCTTCCCCCTCAAAGCGCTCGGGGGCTTGGTCTAAGTTAGGCCTAACACGCTCCGGGGCTTAGCTTTGCCAACCTAAGGGTCTATCGACCTGAAGGGGTTCTTTGTGTTTTCCTTCCTTCAACGTGTTACCCCTTTTGCGTGGCCCTTACTCTTTTCATGCGTGTTCCTAAGTCATGTGATTGCGAGACCTAGGGTCCAAGACCCCCCTCATTGCGCCGGCTGCACGTAAGCCTCCACGCTGAGCCATGCAGTCGGTAAGTCGTTCCTCCAGTGAGTTGGGTTGGTGGAGGGAGCGCATTTTGCAACCTCGCTTCTCTCAAACTCTCATTTTTGCTATTCACACTATAAGAAAATCATTGACTAGTGATGCAACCACATTTTAGCGTCATTGATTTATGATGTTCCTGGCTTATCTCGTCATAATATTTCACTTTCGAGAAATTTTATTGACGAAAAAATTTTTCTTCATTACGGTTGACACTATAGCCAAGCGTTCCCTGTGCCATGTTGTTTTATGGTGCCATAAGCTCTGAAAAAACGTTATAAAACAACATCGGTCCCACATGTAAGCATTATGTTAAAAACAAATTGTTCCAAGTCATCATAAAATTCAGTAGGGTCCCACATGTAAGCATTTTTCGAAAATAGAGTGTTCCGAGTCATCATAAAACTTTCCGGGGTCCCACATGTAAGCATTTTTCGAAAATAGAGTGTTCCGAGTCATCATAAAACTTTCTGGGGTCCCACATGTAAGCATTTTCTCCATGTCAGTGGCGTCATAAACCAACTTTGGTCCCACATGTAAGCAGTATTTTAAAATAGAGTGTTCCAAGTCGTCTTAAATATTTCTAGGTCCCACGTGTAAGCATAGGTCACGAAATGTTGCAAAAATAATTTGCCATGGCATGGGTTCGAACCAGGGACCTGAAGGAACATGGTTGTGCTATTTACCATTGCACCGGACGTTGGTTGTGATAAGAACATGGGAAAATCTACTAATAGTTCATGTGAATTCTTTACTGTGACCAACTCCCACATGTAAGTTTCAGTTGAGTATATAATTACTAATCGAATGGCTGGCGAGACACTTCACTCACACTTCGCAAAGACTTTTGACTTCTGCTATGCAGATCTGCGATAGTTCGTGGTAGGAATGGAGGATCCTAGCGGTGAGGGGAAGATGGTTGCACCGCCACATCCCAGCAACAGGAGGATGAGACAGCAAGACGAGGTTTTCCTCTGGTTTGAGCCGCTATATTTTCCTCTATCTTACTAGGGGAGAGGATATCTAGATTTGTGGATCTGGAGGATTGATGAGCATATTTTATAGATTTAGATTGCATTATCGTACCTTTAGATTTGCACTTCGATAGGTGTTAGAAGTTGATAGGCTATAGACAATTCATGTTACATTTAGTTAGTTTTCAATTTGCATCATCTTACAGTAGGTTTTGTATTTTAGTTGGTTCTAGATATGCTTCAAGCCACTTGTTTTATGGATTTTTGTGGAGGTGCACAACTAGTTGTAGGTAGCAAACAACCAGGTTTTGTGGCGTGTGGTGGTTGTTTTACAGTACTCATACAAATGGGTTCAAGGGATTCAGGTTTTTTATAGACTGAGATAAGTTTATTTTTCAGATCGAGATGAGATTTCTCCAAGGATCAGTTTAGTTCTACAAGAACATCTTAATGTTAATTTAGAAGACCTGGATGCCTCATCTCGGGGGAGAACTCTATTAGGATCTCCATAGAGATCCAAAACATGATAGATCAACTAGCGGAAAGAGCACACCTAAGAACATGAAAAATGAGGGCGGAGACTATTCTTCTTACCATAGACATTGGAATAAAAGCGTCAATAAATGGGTAGGACATTGAGTTTGTTTGGTCCGTATTTTCTTTTAGATGTTCAAGAAGTTTGTTGTCAGTTGGACTGAAACTGGTACGATTAGTACCCGTTTTAGTCCAATAGACAACGAACTTCTTGAAAATTTAAAGAAGAGTTTGACAAAAAAATCAATATCCTACCCATTCATTGATGCTTTTATTCCAATGTATATGGTAAGAAGAATGATCTCCACCCTCAGTTGTCTTGTCCTTAGTGGTGTACTGAAGCTCTTTCTATTTTTCAACTAATTGTTCTATTATGGTTTGGATCTCTTTCGAGATCCTATAGAGTCCTCACCCTGAGATGAGACATCCAGATCTTCTGAAAGAACATTAAGTGATGCAAGAGAGTCCCGCAAGGCCACAAAATTCACAGTAGGAGGTGCAGAAGGTGAAGGAACAACTTATTGGTGGACTAGTGGTGTGAACTTTGTGGTGATGAGTTGCTATGTGATGTCATCTTATTATGCCGATTTGGTTTAATCTATTCCAAATTGATTCGAGCATACTCACCATTTGGAATTCATACACATTGCAATGGAGGTCATTGAGAACTGCAGTTAACGACTGGCACCGGGTGTTAACTGATGAACTTGTGTGCACACCCCCTCTGAACGGACGTGTCGATCATTGTGAATCGTAATGCTTGGCCTTATTTACTCTTGGTCCCCGGTACGTGCCAAGTCGAAAGGTTGAAGCTGCACTGTGCGTCAAAGATGTGGGACATGGCAAGCGAGGAAACTATGACTTCATTTCTACAATGGGCAATTCAGGCTAACTGCACACAATTGCAGGACAAGTGCATGTCTCTCTTAGAGCGAAACTTTCCTCAAGGAATACTCACATATGATTGGGTGGTTGTATGCACTGATCATCCCGAATTTATGCACAATCTCCGTAGAAGATTACCTAAAGGGTTGTACCAGGGTCCCCTGTAGTTTTATATGTTTTATTTAAGTGTTTTTAGTCATGTAATAAAAAGTTGAAATGGTATGTTATTTTGTTGCAATGAGTACATTTGTAATGCTAAAATCGGATCATCCGTCTAACGTGAATATGAAGTAGAGTATGGTCCTGTGTGTGTTTGTCAATTCCATGATTTATGGTGGCGCGGACAACCTAGTTAACAACTTGCCATTCTGTTTAAGGTCACTGACGTTTGGGTCCGACACCCAAGGGGTCTTTCGTTTGGGTCACTAACGTTTGGGTCCATGATCCAAAGTCTTTCGTTTCCCGCTCTGGACCACAAAGGCGAGACTTGAAATTTTGAATTCCCCACTCATCCTTCTGGTCCTCCTCATTTATATATAAAACAAAGAGGAAAAATAGGTCTCCCAGTTCCCTCCTGGTAATTTTTCGAAATTAGGGGATCTTCTCCTCGACCGCCGAAGAGACCTAGATCTGCGGCGGAAGCAGCAACGGCGCCTAGCTACCGACGACAGCTTCCTCTTCTACGAGCGGTGACCTTCCTCTTCTACGAGCAGCAGCCTTCCTCGGCAACGTCCTTGAAGCTGCAAGATGGTTCAAACTCGTTGCTCCGTCGGCTCCCCCGAGGCTCACCTGAGCGACCGCAGATCTACAATAGTTGCGCAGAACATCGTGCTGAAGGCGCAAGGTTGGACAGGTAAATCGAGACGATATTCGACAGCGGCACCTTCTTCCCGTCCTATTCATTAGGACTACGGTCTCCTCCTTATATTGATTGATTCAATTAGATTGCTTCCCCATGGTCTTTGGCTTTCTATAATATTGTTTCATGTTTGGGTGATTGTGGATCTACTGTTTCCTATCGCAAGAGTTTGTTAGATATCATTTTATTTGAGCTTGGTAGAAATTTGTAGATGAAATTGTTGGACTGCTTCCCCATGCTCTTTGCCGCAGAATATTGTTGTTGCATGCTTCGGTGATTGTGGATCTTCTGTTCCCTATTGCAGGAGATTGTTCCAAGTCAACTTATTTGTTGTTTGTAGAAATTTGTAGATGAAATTGTTGGACTGCTTCCCCATGCTCTTTGCCCTTGAATATTGTTGTTGCTTGCTTCGCTAATTGTGGATCTTTTGTTCCCTATGGCAAGTTATTCTTCCAAGTCAACTTATTCTTTCGATTGCTAGTGATCTCAACCCTTATCTCCTGTTCTTGAACTTGTTTCAACGGACCAAAGGGTCAACATCTGTAGTCGCTCCTATTCAGACCGTCTCCAAGGTAACAAACTCAACACCATCTTTGTTTCCGATTGCGAATGATCTCAACCCTTATCTCTTGTTCATGTACTTGTTTCAGTGGGCAAAAGGGTCAACATCTGAAGTTGCTCCTGTTCAGACCTGCTCCAAGGTAACAAACTTAACACCTTCTTTGTTTCCGATTGCGAATTATCTCAACCCTTACATCTTGTTCTTGTACTTGTTTCAACGGGCCAAAGGGTGAACATTTGAAGTCGCTCCTGTTCAGACCTGCTACAAGGTAACAAACTTAAAACCTTTGTTTCCTTAGTTCGATCAATTACAAGGTCCTAATCTGACTTGGGATCTACTATTGCTAGATGGAAGCTACCAAGTCAATGATGATTCTTCCCGAACAAATTAAAACAGAGGCACCCAAGTACTCAAGAATGGGTACCAAATCCTTATGTAGTTGACGCTCCCAATCAAGATGTGGTACAACTTCGACAACGGTTTGTTACTCACAAGAAAGAGTTATGTAGCTTGAAGAGGAAGACCGAAGAATCAGAATCAAATCTAAAAATGCAGTCTACTGAGATTAAGAGGTTGCAGAAGCTAACTGAAGACAGTGAGGACCTCGTTCGTCTACTGCTTAGCAGTAAAAGATGAAGAGGTTAAGATCATTAGATCAAATCACCACTTTCTCTTGTGATTATGCACTAGATTTAGCGTTGTTAATCAATGTTCTTTGTGATACTATTACCCTATCTTGTAATAATTTGTGATATGTGACAAATAATATGGTCGTGCTTGATAGTAAAAATAGTTTGTTATATTCTATAAAGAAATATGTGTTTCTTACTATTTTGCCAATCTGTTGACGCAAAAATAGGACGTCACCCTTTGCGCGTGACACACATGACTCCCCAGTCTGTAGCGAGGCTTGCCAACCAATATGACCTGTTGATTGACAATAAAAAATATTAGGGACCGGCTAGAGAACCAATGGCCTTTCAACAACACGTGTACCAGCCAATCGGTCAATACAAGTAAAAGTGGGATCGACCGGCTCGAAAGCGACCGAAGCGTGAGTATGCAGGTAGAACGATCAGTTAAATCAAAAGATCATGACGTCAGCGCTCGGGTAGGTCGGAATCAGCTGCGGTGGTAGAAGCCGATAAATCTAGATCGAGCGGAAGGTAAAATAATAGCTAAAACCAAAGAATTGGTACGAAAACTTGTAGATCTAGCTAATATTGACAAGGGTGAATGAAGACCTAGATGAAACCACAGTCATGCACCCGGAGGTTAAAGCCTAGGATTATTCGGTAAAACGGTACTCACAAGCTTGCCGGAGATCAGTTGATGCAGCCCGACGAACTTGAAGAACGACATTGTAGAAAAGAGAAAAACGCAATGGAGAAGTCGCAAAAAAGTAGATGATGTAAAGTAGATGCAGTAAAAGTAAAGGGTTTGCCCGAAGGCGGTTTGTTTGATATTGGTGTGTACAGATTTTCCGACCACGCAGGGTCGCTATTTATGTCCTGGGGACAAACCCGACTCCTAGCCGTTCACGACCCTGTTTACTTGCATCTAAAGACAAGAACTACTAAAAATAGAAAAGGACTCTCGCAGGAGTCTAAAACCTTCTAAAAACTGACTCTTCACTCATTGCCAATCGTGGCCAGCCTCCACCATGCTTTCCTTTTGGCATACTTCTTCTATTTCCGCCTTCTCTTTGTCCTTATCGGCTGATTTCCTGGTTGACCATCGGCCGATCATCTTGACCAACTGCCCCACTGTCAGGGTTGGATCCCGCTGACCATCGGCGAATCATGTTGATTGTTCTCCTCTTCCTTCAATCGGCCGATTGCACTCTGTTTTTCATCAGCTGCCTCTCTTTATCCTTTTGACCTATTTTTCCAAAAAACAGTGTCAACACGTGCCCCCCAGTTTCGGAGTAAATAATCTTTTGCTCCGAAATTTTCTCGAATTCGTTATCTCTCTTGATTCGAAGTCGGCCACAGGATGTCAACAAATCTTCGGGGTCACAAATACAGTCGCCTTGGTTCTTTCCTTTTCCCCTAAATTTTGTTACTCCAACAGCTCGAGCTTTTCAAGCGACGAACCCTAGGCTCCAAAGTTTTTGCTGATCCATGGCATCGTCAAGCTCCAATGAAAGTTCTGGTTCTACTCCCGCACCTCCGAAGGCGTCCCTTTCTTCATTCCCTCTGGTATTTCCTCCAATCCTTCACTTTTATTATCTTTCAATATTGTCGTTTCGCTTTGCCTAAAGCCTAGATTCATTTATCCCCCAGGAACTTAGATCTCACTTCACCATCCCTATTGATGACAAGCCTGGGCTCACCTTCCTCGGACCAATGGGTGATGCTGACCCTACTGAGATAATCAACCTTGTAACCATCCGAATTCCTTTCAAGCATGCTTCTCTGAACTTGACCGATTGGGATGGTTGTTTTAGGTCTTGGACAGGCTATGTCAAAGGGTGGAGAAATTGGTACCGTAGGGTATCGACTAAAAATAGAGGTTTCTGGAAGAAGTGTAAGATTAGCCAATGCATCACCCTGTCTTTGTCTGATATTTCTCAAAATGAATCCCTCCTAATAGCTGCTTCTTATTTTTAGTCTGATGCCCTCAATGCCTTCTTATTCAGCCATGGGTCGATGGCCCCGACTTCGGCTGACGTTCTTCTGTTGACTGGTGTGCACATATCTTCCTCAGATACTCTCTTTAGCTACCGTGACGTCAAACCCTCCCATCGTCTGAAAACTAAAAATGTGGGTGGCTGGGTTGGATATATCGTTGAGCATATGAAGGATGACACCATTAGTGACAAAGAACATGTGGCTTTTCCAAACATGTGGTTTGAAAACTTTGTCTTTTGTGGAAAAATCTTTCGGCCCCACCTCTAATTGTCAGATCATGGCCAAACGATTACCCCTTGGCTCTTCTTTCCCTCTCAGTAAATACCTTCTGGGGGCTGTGTACAATCTTCTTCACCTAGTGGCTGTTAGTCTGTCAACCAATTCTCCAATAGGTTCTTCAAGGGGTCCTTGGTGGTTTATTAATATGTGGTTGAATCTTTACCTCTGGGATAAACTAGAATAAGATATTTTCAGTATGTGTTTCCCTGGTGATCAACCAGATGGTGTGCCAGTAATCAAACGTCAATGCATGAACTTTAGGGAAGTTGTTTCCTTGTTTCCTGGTAACAAGAAGACCCCATCTCTCATAGCAGAACACTTTAGGAGCTTTTATCTTGGTTTTAATCCAGGATCCATTATCTGGTTTGCAAACAGGGATGATGACAACCATTTTGAGACTTTGTTTAGCTTCGACGATATCCATGGGGATGACGAGAATAGGATTGCCTTTGTGGAGATAATTAAGCCAGGGATTCTTCCGTCCTGTGTCTTTGGCAAAGATCAATCGGCTACTTATAAATTTTATAACCCTTCAGTAAGTGCTCGACAGTTGGGGTTTGGTCAGCTGCCGATTGGTCTTTATTTCTCTGATTTGATTAAGCCACGAGAAATTATCCATGATAATATCCATTATTGTCGTCTCCTGGATCGGGTTCTTGACTCTGCTACTATTAATCTTGACTCTAGGAAGTTCTCCAGTTTTTCTTCTCTCCTTTTCAACATCTGGTGGGCAGAATGGTATGATCATCTTTTTTGTGTGTCCCCCAGAATTTATTGTGAAAAGTTGGATCCTGATTACGGGGCATCGGCTGATGAGATATTTAACTGCCTTGTGTGTTTTTCATCATTCCCTTTATCACATGCTGACTCGCTTTCTTTTCCTTTTCAGCCTGACACCATTGACCCCCTGCCACCAGCAAAAGCGGCAAACAAATTTATTATTAGCCACCGAGATGAACTCCATATATCGTTTATAATGCCCCTTCAATCTCTTCAGTTATGCAAGGCCCCAAGATTAATCCTCCTCTGGATAGTCTACTTTTGTTGACGCTTCAGAGGAAAGGTGAATCAAGCAAGGTTCTTACTCATAGATCAAAGAAGAGGATTGATACCAAAGTCCTCAATGTCTCAGATATGGTAGGAGTACTGGCAAGTGCTTTTCAGGTACTGACTCTCCGTCTTTCCTCTATATTTCTGTATCTGAGATTAATCTTCCTTTTTTGCAGTCTTCGGGATTGATTGGCCAGTCAGAACAAGCCAATGTTACAGATTCTAATAGAGGTCCAATATTGGAGCCAATTGAAGAAGCTTTAGCTGATGATACCTTGATTAATTCTTCTAAACAAGTTGAACCAGACAAAACTGTGGAGGATATAATTGATGCTGTCTTGCTTGAACAAGATATAATTGTTAGCTATCCCTCCATCATTCTCATTTTCTGACTCCTTGTTTTTGCTCCAAGATATTGCTCATGACAGGTCTTTGAGTGATCTTCCACAAGATGTTGGTGATCAATTACAACTGCCGATCGTTGAAGCTCCTGAATCATCATTAGCTAAAAATCCATCTGCTTAGATTCGAGCAACACCTTCTGCTGTAGAGGTAAATTCTTTGCCACATTTCTCTTTTAGCTCTCATACTTCTTCTGCATACTTTAATAAACTTGCTTTTCTTTTTAGGGTACATCAGCAATCACCCTTCTTGATGAAGTGAAAGATAAGCTGATTGAGGTGCTGCCATTACAGAACCAAGATGTTGACCAACTTGTACAAGATGTCGAGCCGATCAGAGCTATCGTTAAGCAAATTCAGGGCCAATTGCCTAGAAATCTCAAGGTGAAGATGCTCTAGGTTGCTTTCATCAAGAATCGGCAGCTCATAGTCCAAGAGGCTCAAAATCGGCTGGAAGAAAGGTGGTGTCAAGAACAACTTACCCAGGATAGGGAGAAGTTGGACATCAGTATGGCCGATCTTGATAATAGAATTGAACTCCTGACATCCTCTTGCTCTAATATTGTTAGTAGCATTGATCGTTTGAAGAGGCGTCGTGCCGAACTGATGAAGGAGCTTGATTAGATTGGTCAAGACTTAACAGCTGAAGAGCAGAAGTTAGCAGATCTTCCAGGTACCATATCCATTATGCAAGAATAGAGGGACTCTGTTGCACGCCAGGCGCAAGCCCTTCGTAATTAGGAGCAGCCGATCCCTGGTTCGGCCGATGCCTATCGTTAATAGATAGAAGCGGTTGACCAACTGCGCCTGGATCTCATCAATGCCATCCATCTCTTGGGCATAGTTTTAACTTTATTTGTAATTTGTAAACTGTGATTGGCCTTTACTAGCCAACTTCCAACACTTCGTATTGAACGCTTTGACCGAATGTTTCAATCGATGTTTATAAATTGTTGTCCTCCTTTTAGTCCTTTTAGATCTGTCATCTTTTTTTGCAATGGCTTCCTCTTCTTCCTCCTCTGTGGACCAGGTTGGTTTCTTTTCTCTTCTCTTGTTTTTCCACGATTTCCTTTCCTTAAGTCTTTTCTTTTCTTTGTCTCCAAACCATGATACTATTGAGAAGGTCATCTCGAGCATCAACGCCTTTGGCGCAGATCGGCTCAACCACCCATCTAGGCAAGAACATCGTCTCCGCCAGGTAGTATCCAACAAGGAGGAGAAGTTGGAGGTCCTTGAAGCCAGGAGGAAAGCTCTTCTTCAAGAACTGGACCACTTAGGAGAAGAAATAGTCCAAACTAGGGCAGAATTAGACAAGGCCAAGAGCCTCCTTTAAACTCTGATGTACTGCTAGCCGATGGAATCGGCCTTTTATGAATGAGAATCTCCTCCTCTTGATTGATTTAGCGTACCATTGTCTGGTAATGATTTCTCATCCATATTTGAGGGAGCTGTTTTTATGATCTGATTCAACTTCCTTGCTATAAAATGGTATCCCACTCCTTAGGCAGCATTATTATCTTTTGACTATGAACCAGACTAACCCTCTATTAGGAATAAGAAGCAAGCTTCTTTTAGAGCATCTCTAGGAAAATATGACCACTCCCATTCCTTAACAAGTTTCTTCTTGCAGATTCATTGTATCCTAATGATGCATAAAAGATTGTCGTCGTTGCTGGAAAATTAGAGAGAAAGGAATCCTGAGAGTCTCCTCTTCTGGAGTACAGAGTAGGGTCACGCATGATTATTCAATTCTCCTTCAAAGCCAGCTCCTGAATTTTGGGAAACGTATCACTGCATGCCTGTCCACTGTCCAGTCCGAGACTTTCACGGGGAAACTATTTTTGCTTTGACTACATCAGGTGACCTTCATTTCCCCCTTTTCAATTCTCTCTTAGTTATCCCTTTTGTATCTTGAGGCTATAAATAGGCCCGAAGCCTGACAGTGGAAACTCACTCTCATCGGCCAGGTCTCAACTAACTCAGATAGATCATAGGCTCTTGCTGTATGATTGTTCTTCTCTTCCTTTTCTTTCTCATAGCTAGAAGAATTCTTGTGAAGTTGTGTAGTATCCCCTCTTTTTCTTCGTCTCCTTTTGAAAATCCAAGAGGCATTATAGCCAGAAGAATCCTTGTGAGGACTCGGCTTTAGGGGAAGAAGACAGGTAGGGTGTCTTGCTACACATTTATCAGAGGAAGAGCAGGCTAAAGGAACGACCATCTTGGTCATCAACTCGGGCTCCTTCTAGTGGAAGATTGCAGAATCGAGTGAAGATCTTAATCTTCTGTTTCCTCTTCGCGTGTGTCTCTCTCCCATTCATCGATTTAATATCCTCATCATACTGGGAGTTAGGACAGTGCCTTTCTTGCAACCTTTTGAGATCATATGTAACCTGTAGATCTAAGTTGTAATATCATTGTAATCCAAAGAAGAAGAGATCAACATGTATTTTCATTCTGAAGGAGATATATGTATCGACTATAACCGAATATATTGATTTTGTACATCAGTTTTACATTTTTTGCACTAAAGGCGATTATTTACAGATATCGGCTATTCTACAACTACAACTTGCAATCGGCTGAAGCTCGAAAACTCAATCGGTCGATAGGAACGATAAGACAATCGGCTTGTACAATTGTTGACATACTTGGGCAACCAATCCATCGGTCGTTGTGACTCCACGCCCAAGCCTTCTTTTGCCTTCAATGAATTGATTCATTAAGCCTAGTCATCAGAGCCGACTGCTTGAACCAGCTTTCGTCCAAAATCGGACACTTTGAGATACTTGGTATCCCACGCTTTTCCAGAGATGCAGCTCACCCGATCTTATGTGGCTTTTACTGTCAAAGAGGTTTCTCCTTGTACCACCTCCAATGAATCTCTGATCCATTGAATGATGCATTGTAGATAGTATGCAACAATTGGCATGTATCCAATCCCGACCCAGCAGTAGATTATAAGATCCACTCCCTTTAATGACAAAGAAAGCGGTTGGAAGGGTCTTACTGCCGATGGTGAGCTCCACGCAGATAGCTCCTTGAGCCGGAGATACATTGCCTTCGAAGTCCACCAACATCATGTCGGTTTGGGTCAAATCTTCGTCAGATTTTCCAATCTTGCGCGGCATAGTGTATGGCATCAGGTTGACTGCTGCTCCTCCATCTACTAGCATCCTAGTGTCTGGTTTCCCGTTAACATATCCTTTGAGGAACAGAGCCTTCAAGTGTGGTCTTTTCCCATCTTTTGGCTTCTCAAAGATAGCTTGTTTAGGTTCAGTGCCAATTGAGACATGCCAAGCTCTTCATCGAACACATCCAAATCAGCCGGAGCCATGAACTCCTTTGGTAGGAAGACAACCATGTTTATATCAGCTCGGAGTTTGTCATCTTCCTCACCATCGGCCTTAGGCTTTGGGCGCCAAACTTTAGACCGAACCATCCTGTTGACCAGCACAAGTCTCTCTACTTCTTCATGATGTTCTAGCTGATGTAGGCGCTGGACTCTTCTCTTCTGGGACATAGTCAAGCCATCTGGACACCACTGTGGATTAGTCTCTTTACTTGTTTGGCTTGATCCTTCATCATCCAATTGTAATGTGCATCACTATTCAGGAGCTCGGCACATGATGTCCTGACCAGGGACCAGAGAATCGGTCATCTCTTCTAGCCGATCGTTTGACTCTTCATTAACTCGGCCTCCCAACCGATCATGAGCGCTAGCCTTGCCCCCCACCTGATCGTGGACACCGGCTTTGCCCCCTAGCCGATCATGAACCAAGACCCGCTGATTGTCGGATCCACGGTGATCCTTGGCTGCAGGTCCTTTGTATCAAAGCAAACCCTTTTAGGTGAGTTGCCATTATTGTAAGCCCCGTTGCACTCAGGACAGTTTTCTACCGTTGGCAGCTTGATCCATTCTTCCCATCAGTACTTGAAGAATGGACATCTCCAATGTCCTTCATTACGCCGTGCCCATTCTCTTGCCTTTGCCTTCTCTTGTAGACACTGGAACTTGTTGATAAGCATCTGTGACGTTACGAGTCGGTGTGGCTTCAATTCTCCTTCTTCAAGTAGTAACCCTTTTCCTTTGACATCGGCAGAGGTTACTCGTACTTTGGGATCAACTGCTCCTTTATTTTGAGCCAAATCTGATGTCAACAACTTAACTCATGACGTGTCTAATAGAGGGGGAGTGCCCGATCTTTCGGTGAGTGGAGATAAATCCGATTTGGTGGTTGTTGACCCTCACGATCCGACTACGACGAGCAAGACTCAAAGCGCCAATGCAATCGCTGAACCAACTCGCGATGGTTACCAACCTTGCCGGCGCAAGATCAGCCTGATCACGAAGATCAATTCCTGTATGCAATCGAAGAACGAACAAGAATTTGAGGCGAGCAATCTTAATATCACTTGAAGGTGGAGTCTGAATTACACGACGGCGGCACGATGGCGGCTGTTCAGTCGTAGCTAAGGCTAACAAATAAATCAAACTCAAGTTTCTAAGGCGTAGGCTACTGAAAATATAAGAGACGGGGCATCTTAGGGTTTGGGGCGAGAAGGGGTGGGGCGCCCCCAACTTGGGCCTAAGGCCCTGAAGGGATACGGGGTGGCTACGCTAGCGCAAAACAAAATTTTCCCTGCAAAACAGGAACTGCTGCTGTCAGAGATCACGGGATTACCACTAGACGCACAGATGTAGCGGAACCGTCTCGATGTAGACGAACGCGTCGAGGGTAGCCGACAGTGCAGTTGCTCACGTCCTTCGTGACTTGCACGTGCGGCTCGTCCGATCCAAGTGCTCCAGATGCAGCACCACCAAGGTATCCACACGTACGGAGAAGGAAGCGACGCACGCCAGACTGCTAGGTCCGCTAGTGCGACGAGGAGAGAGCGTTAGCAGCGCGACTGCTACTTGAGAAAGTTGTGTCTTTTCAGGAGGGGTGTGGTCCATATTTATTGGGAGGAAACCCCCCCCCCCCACACCATCGTCCATTAGCAATACGGGACTGATAGATGGTGTACCCCTTCCAATACTAATGGGCTTTACAACATTTGTGGCCCATTAGGACTTTTACACCATAATGGATCAAATCCATCTGATTCCACTAGTGGATCAAATCCAGTTGGCTCTAGGGCATATTTCCAACAGTCTCCCACTTGCACTAGAGTCAACTATGCAACTATATTCATCCTCATTCGGCTTCCAACCCCTTAAGTGTGTGACCCTATAGGTTCACGTACATATAGACTTGACCCGAGTACACTACTCGATCAATAGTTGATAGCGGCTTCTAGCAAGACGTGTCAACTCCTATGCATACGTAAAGATCTTATCAAACAAACCATCACAACATTTCATACATGCTATTCCCTTTGCCTCACGATATTTGGTCGAGCTCCAAGCTGACCTCTCTTTCTCGACACTGTGATTCGGATCATCAAAAGGGGGTTAACCCTTAACCCAGCACGGCCATGCATTTCTTGATCCGATCACTCGAGGGGCCCGAGAGATATCTCTCTCAAGTAGAGGGGCAAATTCTATCTTGATTGACCATGCCTCACAGCATGCTTCCTGACAAACCCGAAAGCCATCTTTATGACTACCCAGTTACGGAGTAGCGGTTGATGGCCCCTAAGTAGGTCAATTCACATCTTGAGTACATGCGACAATCTCATGTCTAAGGACATAGCATGTACGTTGTGTAAACAGAGAACAAGGTCTCAAATTGGGTCAGTCCAGCCCCATGTCATACATGTGCCCACAATATTAGTTATACATCTCCATGTTCATGACTTGTGAAACATAGTCATCAACTAATTCACGTGCTAGTCATTAACTCATACTAGGGACAACTTTTGAGTAACCATACAAGTAAAAGAGTTTCACAAACAATTCACATAATTGCCAATCAAATACAAGTCGCCTTTCATGGATATTCAATTAAAAACCAAGTGACATGGATATAATGAAACATAATCATCTCTATAATTCCTTATAGGACATATTTCTAACATTCTTCCACTTGCACTTGAGCTAATCTAGAATATATCTAATACCCATAGCTCTCATGTGCACCTCATGCTTAGGCTGTGGAAGGGGTTTTGTCAAAGGATTTGCAACATTCAAATTCGTGTGTACTTTGCATATCTTGATATCACCTCGTCTAACGATCTCTCGTATCAGATGAAATTTCCGCAGTACATGTTTATTCTTTTGGTGGTTCCTTGGCTCCTTTGCTTGTGCAATAGCCCCGTTGTTGTCACAATAAAGATCCAATGGGCTAGAGACACTCGGAAACACACCAAGTTCAGAAAGGAACTTCCTTATCCCAACACCCTCCTTTGTAGCTTCCGAAGCCGCGATGTACTCGGCTTCTGTTGTAGAATCAGCCACTGTCTCCTGCTTGGAACTCTTCCAGCTCACAACTCCACCATTTATCGTAAATATGTATCCTGATTGCGACTTTGAATCGTCTTGGTCAGTTTGGAAACTAGCATCGGTGTAACCCGTTACAACGAGCTCCTCCTCACCACCATAGACTAGGAACATGCCTTTAGTCCTTCTTAAGTACTTAAAAACATTTTTAACCGCTGTCCAGTGACCCTCACCTGGATCAGATTGGTATCTGCTTGTAACACTGTGTGCATACGAAATATCTGGACGTGTACATATCATTGCATACATAATAGATCCGATGGCCGAAGCATACGGTATTCTACTAATGCGTTCCCGCTCATCAGTTGTCGAAGGACACTGAGTCTTGCTAAGATGTATGCCATGTGACATAGGCAAGAACCCTTTCTTCGCCTCTTCCATGTTGAACCTTTTCAACACTTTATCAATGTAAGTGTCTTGGATTAATCCTATAAGCCTTTTTGATCTATCTTTATAGATTTTGATGCCCAAAATGTATGCCGCCTCACCTAAGTCCTTCATTGAAAAACTATTTTTTAATGAGGTCTTAGCGGCCTCAAGCATAGGAATGTCATTTCCAATCAGTAATATGTCATCCACATATAAGATTAGAAATACTACAGAGCTCCCACTTGCCTTCTTGTAAACACAAGGCTCTTCTTCACTCAGAATGAAGCCAAACCCTTTTACCACCTCATCAAAGTGAAGGTTCTAACTCCGAGATGCTTGCTTCAATCCATAAATGGATTTTTGAAGTTTGCACGCCTTTCCAGCATTGGTTGGATCAACAAATCCATCAGGTTGTGTCATATACACATCCTCAGTCAGATTTCCATTTAGGAAAGCTGTTTTGACATCCATCTGCCATATCTCATAATCGAAATATGCAGCTATAGCTAGAATGATCCGAATAGATTTAAGCATCGCTACGGGTGAGAATGTCTCGTCGTAGTCAACTTCTTGAACTTGTCGAAAACCTTTTGCAACAAGTCGAGCTTTATGGATGTGAACATTTCTTATCCATGTCCCTCTTCTTCTTATAGATCCATTTGCACTCTATGGGTTTAACACCATCTGGCGGGTCAACCAAGTTCCAAACTTGATTGTTATCCATGGAATCTATTTCGGATCTCATGGCACTTTGCCATTTCTCGGAATCTGGGTCCATCATTGCTTCCGCATATGACATAGGTTCATCATTGTCTAACAACAATATGTCGCGCTCTCCCGCGATCATGAGATTAAGCTTATCGGTTGCGCGACGTGCCCTTTCAGACCTTCGTGGTTGTGGTGGTGCTTCTCTTGCCACGGGCATCTCAACTCGTTCAGCTACATTAGCATCAATTGTGAAATCTTGCCCAACCGGCTCATCTTGAACTTCTTCAAGACACACCTTCTGTCTATATTTTTCTCTTTTAAGAAACTCTTTCTCTAAGAAAACGCCGTTCCGACCGACAAACACTTTGCCTTCTGACCGGTTGTAGAAATAATATCCCAAGGTTTCCTTTGGATATCCCACGAATATGCACTTGTCCGATTTAGGTGTTAGTTTATATGATTGAAGTTTCTTCACATAAACCTCACAACCCCAAATTTTCAGAAAAGACAAACTAGGAGTCTTACCAGTCCACATCTCATATTGTGTCTTAACTACGGACTTAGAAGGTACCCTATTTAAAGTGAAAGCTGCGGTTTCTAGAGCATAACCCCATTATGATAATGGTAGGTCCGACTGGCTCATCATTGATCGGACCATGTCCAACGAGGTTCGATTACGTCGCTCGGATACACCGTTTCTTTGAGGTGTTCCAGGTGGCGTAAGTTGTGGAACAATTCCGCAACTCTTTAGATGACTGCTAAACTCATGGCTCAAATACTCACCTCCACGATCAGAACGCAAGGTCTTGATTTTCTTGCCACATTGATTTTCTACTTCATTATGAAATTCTTTGAACTTTTCAAAAGTTTCAGACTTGTTCTTCATTAAATAGACATAACCATATCTACTTAACTCATCAATGACCGTTATGAAGTATTGGTATCCACCTCTAGCTGTCGTACTCATTGGTCCGCAGACATCCGTATGTATGAGTTCCAGTAAGTCTGAGGCTCTCTCAGGAAAACCTGAGGAAGACATCTTTGTCATCTTGCCTAGCAAACAAGCTTCACATGTCTCGTAGGATTCAAAATCAAACGAAGTTAAAAGTCCATCATTATGGAGCTTCTTCATGCGCTCTTCACTGATGTGACCCAAACGACAATGCCATATGTAGGTAGGACTTAAATCATTAGGTCGAGACCTTTTAGCACATATGTTACAGATGGGTGAATCATCAAGATTTAAAACAAATAAGCCATTCACAATGGATGCACAAGCCACAAACATATTATCCTTAGAGATCACACAACCATTGTTTTCACTCGCAAATGAATAACCATCCTTCAAGAACTATCTCCATCTCCATGATCTGTGTGTGCCATCCTCCAGTTGTAAAAGTAGAACGGTAAGAACGACATTCACACAGTTGTAACACGGTATGGCCTATTGTCACATGGTGATCTCCATCTCCATTGACCTGTACATCATGTTGATCTCCATCTCCATGATCTGTGTGTGCCATCCTCCATGTGATGAGTCCTCCAAGAACTATCTAACGCGTGCTAGTAATGAAAGTTACACAATCGTGTATTAGATCATCACAAATTGGTACGTGAGACCATTACATTAATTTTGACAATACATATGGCTCCAGCCGTATTGCCGTACACGTGACACGCAGGTCACGAATAAATTACACACATGCATCACATACACATATTGGCCATACCGATTACAAAACCTGCAAAACATATTATCGCAATTCCGACGTCCAAACTTAAAACGCCTGAAAACCCATCTTGCAAGCCGAATTTCGCAAAACTAATTTCGCCGTGACAAGAAAAGCTGGTTTATCGCATGTGTAAAGTTTTCGGTAGATCAATTTTCATATAGAAAACTTCTTCATCCGAGTTAACCATGAAAAGTTATGGCTGTTTTACCGAACAACATGTTTTTTGGTTTTCCCGGCCGGTAGCAGATCCAATCTGCCGCCGCCACGCATCCCATGCGCCTGGAACTTGACCTAGTTTCGATTCGACCAATCCAATTGATCTCCTTCTCGTTGTGACAGGATTTACGTGTATCACTTAACTCCGATGGCGGAATTCCGACCGGTAGGAGTAATTCGTTACACGACCATCACGTCAAGAACACGAAGCCGATCAAAACTTTGATCTACATCTGCATATCTCCATATGCACACACCCCGAATCTAAAACTTAGCAGCTACGGCTCTGGTACCACTGAAGGGATACGAGGTGGCTACGCTAGCGCAAAACAAAATTTTCCCTGCAAAACAGGAACTGCTGCTGTCAGAGATCACGGGATTACCACTAGACGCGCAGATGCAGCGGAACCGTCTCGATGTAGACGAACGCGTCGAGGGTAGCCGGCAGTGCAGTTGCTCACGTCCTTCGTGACTTGCACGTGCGGCTCGTCCGATCCAAGTGCTCAAGATGCAGCGCCTCCAAGGTATCCACACGTACGGAGAAGGAAGCGACACACGCCGGACTGCTAGGTCCGCGAGTGCGACGAGGAGAGAGCGTTAGCAGCGCGGCTGCTGCTTGAGAAAGTTGTGTCTTTTCCAGAGGGGTGTGGTCCATATTTATTGGCAGGAAAACCCCCCACACCATCGTCCATTAGCAATACGGGACTAATAGATGGTGTACCCCTTCCAATACTAATGGGCTTTACAACATTTGTGGCCCATTAGGACTTTTACACCATAATGGATCAAATCCATCTGAGTCCACTAGTGGATCAAATCCAGTTGCTCTAGGGCATATTTCCAACAGGCCCAACAAAACTGTCGAAGCAGCACTTTAGCAGATTCTGGACGTCAACTTGTTTCGATGATTCCCGTTGACTCGCGACGAATTTTGGCATGAGACCGGTGCATTAGAAGCTCTATGAAATTCTACTTCCAACCATATATAGAACGTCCAAAACCGACTCCGTATGTGACCTGGGCCTCCGTTTTATTGCGCACTGCTCCTGGACTCTGAACTGGACCCGAACTTGAATTGCTTTTGGCCTCCACCTCTGGGACTCGAACCATATCAACCTTGGACCTCCTTCTTTACTTGGAAACCCTTGTTGGACTTCTTCTACTCCATTCCATGCACCAATCATGGTCGTATGCATGGGTGTCATGTCCTCATCATTCTCCCCTTCTTGATGAAAAGCCGTCCCCGGCGTCGATTGTACTTGGAACCGATCCTACACAACACAAGAGCTAACAAGGTTTCGAAAACCAAGGAAATCAAAATTATTGTGAGAGAGAATGTCACCATGTTTACAAATGGTGAATATGTCATCTTGCATAGAAAATTTAGCGAGCATGTAAGTATCTTGATCGGATGACACATAATAGTTGGCAACACTACCCTGCAAAAGATTAGTACCAACAAAAGATAAAGTAGGCATAGGTAGCAACCAGCAATGCTTCCCTTCTTGGAAGTAAACTTGTTTCACCAAAACTGAACTAGAGAAAGGTGAATGAATATGTGTAGTGTTGCTGCCCTCTAGTGGATCAAAATTGAGCACAACAAAAGGATAATTCAAATTTTCACAAATGTACACTCAATGTATCATATATTCTCCTTTGTTGTTATATTTGCCAATAGCATGATATGTGTGTTTAGAAAAACATGGCAAATCAGCATATTTAGAAAGTTGCTCTTCCAAACAATCTAGATTACACAAAACATCAAATTCAATGTAACCCAAAGTATGTAAAGAAGACAACAATTTCTGCTCATCATTAGGACTAACAATATGCATAACATGTTTAGTTTCAGCAATAGTATTTGGTTCCAAAGCATGTAAAATGGAAGCATTAGCAACCAAATCATCTTTATCACAAGGAACATCAAGCAAATCAGCATGTTACAAAGATTCATCAAGAGATGGTTCCACTGACAATTGCTCTATGATAGCATGGTTTGTGGAAAAATTCAGGTCATTAAGACAATTATCACCATCCATGAGCATAGCATCCTGAGCAGTACCTGTTTTTGTAGTAGGCCTAGGAGGGTCATTTGGAGCGGAATCCTGCAAAAGGTTAGGTGTGGCCAGAGATACAACAATGGATTGTTCCTGCACAATTCGCTTTGTTTTCCATTTATAATATGAAGGCACAAATCGATGTCGCATAGCAGCTTTTAATTGAGACCAAGTGGTGGGAATATTAGTGGAATGTTTTTGTTTATACTGATGCCACCACATCAAAGCAAAATCAGTAAATGCACTAAGAATAGCTGTAACATGAGAAGTAGCAGGAATATCATGGCATAAAAATTGTTGGTCTACCTCTAACTCCCAATCAAGATATGCAGCAGGATCATATTTGCCATTATAAGATGGAATGTTAAATGGAATCGTAGCAAAGGAATCATTAGTGGGGTGACGTACCCCGCGGCGGTGATCTCTATCCTTTTGCGTCTCAGTGAGCGTTGTCGTCAATGCATCGAGGCGTGCCACGATGGTGTCGAGAGTGGTCTTGATGGACGTCTCTACGAGGATGATCTGATTGAGCCTCTCGTTCACATCCGTCGTGTCGACATCTCCTGCCATGGTTAGCGCAAACACAAAAAAAATCGACAACAAAACAGGGGTGTAATGGCTCACAAGGCGCTCACTACAATGCTGTTATCAAATTCTTATATGTTCTTACCAAGCACACAGGGGTGACCTGCAACCAACCAGTGGAACCTGTGAAAGATTGGAGGAGCGATTGCCTGGCGAAATGAAACCCAGCTCGTGGTAGAAATATGTGGAGTTTTGGGTAGGCTGCATTCAAATCAAGGATTAGCACAATCAAACAATAATGCAAAGCTGAATAAGAGTGCTAGTCACGTCACAATAGCTGCTGGCAACAAGTGAAATCGAAAGGATAGAAGCAAGGGAGGGGGAACAAAAAAAAGTGCAGCACTGCCAGGGAGAAAAAAATCACGAGCAGCAAGGCTGCGGCGTGCGTAGAGGAATCCCACCGAACTGTATCGCTTCGCTCCTCCCGATTAGACTATCCCTTTCTTTTTTTTATTGTTGCCTTTCTCTTTTTTCTATCCTTTTCTTTTCTTTTGATAATGTTCCGTTTTTTCCTTTTTGCTATTGTAACTTGCCAACCAGGAAGGACGAGGAGGCCTGGCCGTGTCTCGCCCGGTTTGGCGTGGAGGGGGTTGCGGCCTGTTTTTTTCGTTTACTTGCCAAACAGAAAGGGAAATCCGGACCAAGGGGGCACGTTGCGAGGGAGTCCCTGGGCACCACGATTGCGCTCGGCTCGGGGGTTCACGTCGCGAGGCACGTGGATCGTGCGTGGGAGAAAAAGGGGTCCGCGGCAGGAGTTTGATGTCACAACTGTTTTTTTCTAGCAAGACAGGGGGTGCGACGCTAGCCTGATCGAGGTGTGAGGGGGGACGCGGTCAGGGAGCCTGAGCCGCGAGGAAGAAAAACAACAGCGGATTGGGGACAGTTCGCGGTGTGGGTTGGATAGCTAGCAACACAGAGAAATGGCGGCGGCGGCTAGGGTTAGAAGGCAAAAAAATGACAGATGTAACCAGCAACAATTGAATGAAATAAGCACACAAACTCAACAAAGCAGATTATTGAAAGAAAGTGCGATAAAAAGGTCGCTCGGACAAGTTCTAACCGGGAATTTTATTTGGCTTTTCTGGTGGACGATAGGATGATGAACAACTCTCAAAACTAAAGGATAACACACGATAAAACTCACCGATCAACCTGTAATCTTATACCACTTGATAGAGGGGGAGTGCCCGATCTTTCGGTGAGTGGAGATAAATCCGATTTGGTGATTGTTGACCCTCACGATCCGACTACGACGAGCAAGACACGAAGCGCCAATGCAATCACTAAACCAACTCCCGGTGGTTACCAACCTTGCCGGCGCAAGATCAGCCTGATCACGAAGATCAATTCCTGTACGCCATCAAAGAACGAACAAGAATTTGAGGCGAGCAATCTTAATATCACTCGAAGGTGGAGTCTGAATTACACGACGGTGGTTGTTCGGTTGCAGCTAAGGCTAACAAATAAATCAAACTCAAGTTTCTAAGGCGACAGCTACTGAAAATATAAGAGACGGGGCGTCTTAGCGTTTGGGGCGACAAGGGGTGGGGTGCCCCAACTTGGGCCTAAGGCCCAACAAAACTGTCGACGCAGCACTTTGGCAGATTCTGGATGTCAACTTGTTTTGATGATTCCCGTTGGCTTGCGAAGAATTTTGGCATGAGACCGGTGCCATTGGAAGCTCTATGAAATTCTGCTTCCAACCATATATATAACATCCAAAACCGACTCCGTTGTGAGCTGGGCCTCTGTTTTATTGCGCACTGCTCCTGGACTCCGATCTGGACCCGAACTTGGATTGCTTTTAGCCTCCACCTCGGGACTCGAACCGGATCAACCTTGGACCTCATTCTTTACTTGGAAACCCTTGTTGGACTTCTTCTACTCCATTCCATGCACCAATCATGGTCGTATGCATGGGTGTCATGTCCTCATCAGTGTCTTTGCTAGACACTTCAATTGTGTTAGTTGGGAAGTGTCGGTGTTTTAGACCGGCAACTTACTAAGGGGAGTACCTGAAATAGATGAATGTGACTCGCCGAGATCAGTAACTCGAAGGAAGAGACACGTGGCACACAATTTAGACAGGTTCGGGCCGCGAGGTGCGTAATACCCTACGTCTTGTATGCTGCGTAGCTCTGGATTGATTGGGCACGATTACAATATGGTGCAATAGTGCGCCGTGAGTTGTATGAGAGGAGATTGGATGCTAGAGATCGGTCCCTGCCTCGCCTTATATAGTCCGGGAGGCAGGGTTACAAGTCGGAGTAGGGAGAGAGTACTAGTCGAGTACGTCTAGCAGTCCTCTATACAGTGCGGAACATGTACAGCTCCCTAACCGAGTACTACTCCTGTGTAGTCCTTGTGCTCCACGCCTTCAGGTACTACTCCCAGGGGCCCACCGAGTAGTCGGTCCTGGTACCCACCGAGGTAGTGGGCCCAGGGAGGTCCATACGACAAGCCCCCGAGTACTTTGTAGTCGAGAAGGATAGCTTCAAGTAGTCTTGACGGCCTTTAGCGAGTAGTCCTCAAGCGTTCCTGAGTGCTACAAGTCAAAAGTCCTCAAGAGTAGTCGAAGCATCCCGAGGCTGGAATGTACTCCAGCTAATGTTTGAGCAATCTTGAAGTCTTCTCGAGTAGTCCCAAGCGTCCTCGAAAACTGCCTTCGAAGGTCTTCAAAAAATGCCTGTCCTGTCTTGAAGCCGGAGCTGATATGGAGGTGCGATTGCAAAATCGCCCTCCATATGGAGTAGCCCCCGAGCCTTAGGTTGAGCCGCAGGCTCTGGCTGAGGGTCCATCTGAAGTCTTGGTGAGAAAATCCCGAAAAATCCGGAGAGAAAAAACCGAAGGACACGTGGCACGGAGCCCCCGAGCCTTGAGTTGAGTACTTCCTCTCGAATTGAAGGGTCATCTTGAAGAATGTGTCTTGAGATGCTCTTGAGATTAGCCGCTTCCCAGGTAGTTGAGTAGAAGTAGCCGAGCCCCCGAGGTGAGGCGCGTCGACTAGTAGAATACGAAGGGTCACGCGCAGCCGCTGAGTCAGCCGCGCGTGGACTTATCCAGCCGCCCGTTGCGGAGCCGGTTTGACTTATAAATAGAAGCAAGGGTTTTTCACCCATTCGAGCTGCAGCCATTCCGTTTGCATCTGAAGCAAATCCACCCCCAGCGCTTGCTGCCGCCGTAGTAGATTCGAGTGCGCCGCCACCAAAAGCTTTTAGGGTAGCCCCCGATCGGATGCGCGTGAAGACGCCCTGCACTTGGAGGACGAAGCCGTCACCGTCCAAGACGTCGAAGGCGCGAAGAGGCCGCCGCGGCTGCCACCGGAGCAGCGCCGCCCATGTCTCCACCGTGGGCCGATCCGAGTCGCGAGTGAAAGAAATCCAAGGTGAAGACGGAGGATTTGCTGACCCTCCTGAACAGTGGGTTCATCATGGAGAAGGAAGTCGACATGTGGAGATCCGCTGCTGGAGATCCATATCCGATGGAGAAGGCCGAAGAGGAGATCCCAATGTTCGCGCGGTTCGTGGAGCGCGGGCTTGCGCTCCCGGCCAGCGATTTGTTCAAGGGGCTTCTCTGGTACTACGGGATCGAGTACCTGAACCCCAACGGCGTCTTCCACACCGCGGTCTTTGTGCACTTCTGCGAAGCCTTCCTTGGAATCAAGCCACATTGGGTGCTTTTCCGGAAGTTCTTCCGCGTCAAGCCGCAGCCAAGTGCCACTAACCCAAGGGTAGTCGGAGGAGCCGGCATCCAGTTGAGGGAGGACGCCACGGAGCAATATCTGGCGTACAAGCTTGTTGACTCCAACACTGATTGGAAGACCAGGTGGTTCTACATCACGAACCACCACCCCGGCCTGCCGAAGCCGAGCGGACGGTAGCCCAGGCACCGAGAATGGTAGAACACGGAGCCCACCATGCAAGAGGGGATCCAGCTTCCCAAGCTGTTGGCACGCATTAAGTTGCTCAAAGAAGCGGGACTGAGGGCCGAGCACGTGGCCTTCAGTGTCATGAAGCGGAGGGTGCAGCCGTTGATGGCTCGGGACACCCTAGGCTTCGAGTACACTGGCGACGACGATACGTCCCGGATGCCCAGAGGCGAGCTGGACGACAGCGACATCATCAAAAGGTTGTCGCGAATCTTCAAAGATATGTCGATGTACACGGCGTGCCCTGTCTAGGAGTACTCCGCCGCGCGCCCGCCAAAGGAGGTGAGTAGTCGTACTCTATTGGTCGAGTAGTCATTGCCTGGTGTAGAGTTGCTGACGTCTTGTGCCTTTCGCAGGATGACTTGAAGAAGTTCATATCCGAGCCGCAGCCACCTCCGAGCGGAATCGAGATCCCGATGGAGGGGAAGGCAAAGGAGCGGCGAGAAGTCGGTAAAGGCGATGACACCGTCGTTGTGGAAGACACCACCGACGACGACGATGACGACGAGGAGACGTTGCAGGACCGCTTCCAGCTGCGGTCGAGGTTTAGCCGCACGGGCTTGCCTCATGTTCCTCTGGTGCAAGACCCCCCGGCTAGCATGGAGGCTAGCCTGGCTGCACCGCCACGGAAGCCGCGCAATCCCGCCAGGAAGCGGGTGACGAAGAAGCTTAAGGTCTCAGAGACCACGCCTCAGGAGGTAAGTTGTCTTGGACAGAGTAGTCGAGTACCCGTTGTACGAGTACGCTTGCTGATGAGTAGTCTCCCTTGTATGCAGGAGGTACCACCAACGGAGCCCGTCGAAGAGGGCGACGAAGGCGTGTGGGACACAGTGGGGGAGCCAGCTCGAAGTCGTAGTCTAGCCCCCACTGTTGAGGAAATCTTGGCGCAGCTGGAGTGCCAGCCCACTGCTCCTCAGGGGAGCACGGGACCCGTAGCCGCCGCCGTTGAAGAGGTGGAGGCTTCAGGGGCACAGGAGACCACTGCGCCGGCCGCCGCTGCTGTGGAGGAGGCGGTAGCCGCAGGGGCGTCAGAAGAGGCGCCCGCCGAGGGTGGACTGGTCGACATCGCCAGCATCCTCGGTGCTCCAGCCGTGACAATTGTCCGGTCGAATTTGTAAGTACCGTATCCTTCCGAGTAGTACTTGTTGCAGTAGTCGATGTTGACTGACGGCCATCTGTGAGTGTTTCTACAGGAAATCCACGGATTTGTCCTGGGAGGGAGATGAGCCCTCTTAAGCGGTGGCGGAAGAAGACGCGCCGCCCGCCGAGGAGGCCGCTCCCGCTACCCAAACCGCGACTGAGCCACCGACTGCCGAGGCGTCATTGCCGGAGGCCAGCGTAGTCGAAGGTGAGTACCCTTCTTGAAGCTATAAGGCTCTTTGAGGAGTAGTCGTAGGCACTGATGCACTTGTCGTCTCTTTGACAGGCGCTGAAGCTGAAGGTGGTGACATCCCTGCAGGGGTGCCGATGCAGAGGTTGACACCAGAGGCCCCGGAGGCTGCGGAAGGAGCCCCCGAGCCCATGGAGGAGGTCGTCGAGAAGTCCGCCGGGGGAGAGGCGGTCACCACGTCGCCAGAGGTTGCTCTGGAGGTGGCTATCTGCTCCCCCGAGATCCAGGACACAGAGCCCATCCGCTCTGCAACGATGATGGAGGCCACTACGAGTAGTCGCGGCGGAATAGAGCTGCTTGCGGACGATCTTATCGAGCCGACGACGGTAGCCAAGCATCTGGAGGCGATCCGTCAAGCCGAGCAGTGGATGAAGGTAAGTAGACGTAGCCTTTGAGTAGCCAATCCTTTATCGTTGAGTACTCTTGTGACTTGAGTTGTCTTGTGCAGTACGTTGCGGAGCGGTCCGCAACAAGTCGAACCTGCTGCAGGGTTATGGCGACGAGGTGCTCCGTGCCGAGGCGCTAGAAGAGCAACTTGTGAAGTCGCGGAAGCACGCGGCTGCCATGCAGTCGAAGCTCTTCTACCGGGAGCAAGAAGCCCGCCGGGTACTCGAGCTCGACTACAAAGAACTCGCCTTCGAGTGCGAGAAGCATATGGAGCTTCGGATTGCTTCGATCGAGATCTCGTCAACTCGCTACAAATCCTTGCGATGTTGAACGAAGACCGCGAGGCATTGCGGGCCCGCTTGAAGGAGTTGGAAGAAGCCGCACCGCCGATCGCAAGGCTCCCGGTGCCGCACCCGGCGGCCCCAAGATTGCTCCTCCGGTGGATCGCCTCAAGGAAGCTCCAAGCCGGCCGGCCGCCTACGTGAAGCACATGGCGAGGTCGATCCCAAGACAAGTCTTGGCCTTCATGAAGTCGTACTTTCCGAAGGCTCCAGGTGGAGGTAGTCGCCGGCGGGGTAGCCGCCAACCGCTCCGATGAGCAAGATGTAGAGCCGTCGTAGCGCATGGCTCCCATCGCGGAAAGCGGTAGCTGAGAAGCTAAACCTCCAGTAGCCCTGTAATAGATAGCTAGTAGCCATGGTTGTACAGGAAAACAATTGTAATGAATTGTTTAAGTATTAATGAAAGGAATTTTCCAGCAATGAGTACTCGTAGTCATGATCTCAGAGTGCGGAGCCCCCATCGTGGAGTGGATGCGAGTAGTAGTACTCGGCTTCAACAGTCCCGTTGTAGGGAGTAGGCAGTAAAGAAGTTGATGAACGATCAAACTTTATTACTGAAGGAGTATACCTGGATGGCCAGGGCCGTAGTTACAAAGTAGTCGCTTGGACCGGAGGCCGCTTATACCGAGTGGCGCCGGAGCGGGTAGCCGCTTGCGCCGCTTGATCCGTTGGTAGCCGTGTAGGCTGGATCGTAGATCCGTAGGTAGCCGTGCGGGCTGGATCTTGGAGTGTGGTCTCTTAGTAGACCGCTGCTAGAGTCCTTGACGCTCGTTGTAGCCCAGGGTCCGTAGGTAGCCGCACGGGCTGGATCCTGGAGAGGAGAAGTCTGGAGACTGGAGCCAGGACCCGGGGGGTCGCTTACGGCAAGGTGGTGTTGAAGTAGTCGTGTGGACTTGAACCCAGAGTAGTCGTGTAGACTAGGCGTAGAATCGACAGAGCTGGTCGACGTTCCACGAGTTGTTGATGTCTTCGCCTTCAAGTGTTTGGAGGCGGTAAGAGCCCGGTCCGGTCACCTTTGCCACGGTGAAGGGACCTTCCCAGGGGGAGCTGAGCTTGTGAAGTCCTTCCGTGTTCTGGATACGGCGGAGGACAAGATCTCCAACGTTGAAGGAGCGTTCCTTGACGTTGCGATCATGGTAGCGTCGGATACCCTCCAGGTACCTTGCTGATTGGACGAGGGCAGCGCAGCGAGCTTCTTCGAGGCTGTCGATGTCAACTCGTCTGCTGTCTTCTGAGACGCCTTCGTCGTAGTGCTCCACTGCTGGCGAGTTCCATATGACATCGGCAGGGAGGATTGCTTCGGAGCCGTAGACCAGGAAGTAAGGGGATTGCCCCATTGGCTTGGATGGTTGAGTCCGCAGCCCCCAGAGTGAGTTGGGTAGTTCCTTGATCCACTTGCCCCCGTTTGGAGTTCGCAGCATCGTGTAGCCGCTTTTTGAGAGCGTCGAGCACCATCCCATTGGCGCGCTCGACTTCTCCGTTGGCCCGTGGATGGGCAACTGAGACGTATCGGACGTCGATCCCGCTGTTCTCGGGAGACTCCCTAACTGGTGGTTGTTGAAATTGGAGCCCAGGTCTGTGGTGATGCGGTGGGGTAGTCCGTAGCGGTGTACGAGTTCATCCAGGAAATCGAGTACTCGGTCAGCCTTGGGGCATGTGACCGGCTTGACCTCGATCTACTTGGTGAACTTGTCGATGGCCACCAATACCCTGTTGAATCCTCCTGGCGCAGTTGGCAGTGGCCCAATCATTTCGAGCCCCCAGCAAGCAAAGGGCCAGGTTGGCGGTATGGTGACTAGCTTGTAGGCCGGGACGTGTTGCTGCTTGGCGAAGTACTGGCATCCTTGGCACTTTCTGACGAGTTCTTCGGCGTCGCCCGGGGCTGTGGGCTAGTAGAAGGCTCGTCGGAAAGCCTTGCTGACCAGCGTGCGTGAGGACGCGTGGTTGCCTCAGACGCCCTTGTGGATCTCCTCCAAGATGTCCTTGCCTTCTTCACGAGGGACGCACTTCATGAGTACTCCAGAGGATGCGCCCCGCTTGTAAAGCTTGTCTCCGACGAGGACGTAGGACTTGGCGCGGCGGACGAGTTGTTCAGCCGCGTTCTTGTCGGAGGGGATATTCTGCTCGCTGAGGTAGTCGATGAAGGATTGCCTCCAGTCCACGTCGATCATCATGACCTCCTGCCCAGCTGGTGGATGGGCTAGGACAGTGGTCGGTGGCGCCGGCTCCGGGATGGATGGCGCGTGAAGCTCGTGGATGAAAACACCCGCTGGCACTTGAGCGCGGGTGGATCCAAGCTTCGAGAGGACGTCCGCTGCAACGTTGTTGTCGCGGACGATGTGATGGAACTCGAGACCATAGAACTTGTTCTCGAGCTTGCGGACTTCTAGGCAGTAGGCGTCCATGTTCTCCTTGTTGCGGTCCCAGGACTTGTTGACTTGGTTGATGACCACTGCGGAGTCGCCGTAGACTAGTAGCCGCTTGATGCCTAGTGAAGCCGCGAGGCGGAGCCCGTGTAGGAGGGCTTCGTACTCGGCTTCGTTGTTCGAGACCTTCCAGAAGATCTGCAGGACGTACTTGAGTTGTTCGCTCGTTGGAGAGATCAGGAGTACCCCTGCACCTGCGCCCTCGAGGTTGAGTGAGCCGTCAAAGTACATCACCCAATGCTCTGGTCGCACGGTGGGAGTGGGTAGCTGGTTCTCCCGCCACTCCGCCATGAAGTCGACTAGTGCCGCCGACTTGATGGCCGTGCGTGGCTTGGAAGTCGATAGTAAGGGCGCCGAGCTTGAGCGCGCCCCACTTGGAGATTCTTCCAGTAGCATCTTGGTTCCGCAGGATGTCGCCAAGCGGGTAGTCGGTGACGACGGAGACCGTGTACTCCTGGAAGTAGTGTCGTAGCTTCCGCGAGGTGATGAGTAGTGCGTATAGGAGCTTCTGCACAGGCTGATAGCGGGCCTTGGACTCTGATAGAACCTCGCTGACGAAGTAGTCTGGGCGCTGGACTAGATAGGCGTGGCCGTCTTCTTGCCGCTCGACAACGATGGCAGTACTGACCACGTGAGTAGTCGCAGTGAGGTAGAGCAGTAGCTGCTCGCCCTTGTGAGGAGCCGTGAGGATCGGTGGCTTCGATAGGAAGTCCTTGAGCTGGGCAAGGGCTTGGTCCACCTCTGGAGTCCACACGAACTTCTCTTGATGCTTGAGTAGTTTGAAGAAGGGGAGTCCCCGTTCTCCTAGCCTCGAGATGAATCTGTTCAGTGCCGCCATGCACCCTGTCAGCTTCTGGACGTCCTTGATGCTCGTGGGAGCTTTCATGCTGGTGATGGAGGAGATCTTCTTGGGGTTGGCTTCAATGCCGCGCTGGCTGATGATGAAGCCGAGTAGTTTGCCCGAAGGGACGCCGAAGACGCACTTGTTCGGTTTGAGCTTCCAGCGGTACTCGCGTAGTGATGCGAAGGTCTCTTCAAGGTCATCGATGAGGGTACTGGAGTCCCTGGTTTTGACAACCACGTCATCCACATAGGCCTCGACGTTCTTGTTGAGCTGCCTCTTGAAGGAAGCCTGGATAGCTCGTTGGTAGGTAGCGCCGGCGTTCTTCAACCCGAAGGACATGGTCGTGTAGCAGTACGCGCCAAACGGGGTGATGAACGCGGTCTTCTCCTGGTCTTCTTCCTTGATTGCGATCTGGTGATACCCGCAGTAGCGGCCGAGGAAGCGAGAGCAGTCGCAGCCCCGCCGTGGAGTCGATGACTTGATCAATCCGCGGCAACCCGAAGGGGTCCTTGGGGCGTGCTTGTTGAGGTCGGTGTAGTCGACGCACATCCTCCACTCGTTCGAGTTCTTCTTGCGGACGAGGACAGGGTTGGCGAGCCACTCGAGATGGAAGACTTCTCTGATGAAGCCACCTGCGAGTAGTTTGGCGAGTTCCTTCTTGATGGCGTCCCGCCCGTCGTCGGCAAAGCGTCGGGAGGTGTTGTCGTTTGGGGGTGGCCTTAGGATCGACGTTGAGGCAGTGCTCAATCAGCTCCCTGGGCACTCCTGGCATGTCCGCTGGCTTCCACGCGAAGATGTCGAGGTTAGCCCGAAGGAAGCTGATGAGCGCGTCTTCCTATTTGGGGTCGAGGCCAGCCCCGATGGTGGTGGTCTTGCTGGGGTCGCCTGTTCCGAGGTCGACCGTCTTGACGAGTACCTCCTCAGGTGGCTGAGGCTTGTTGGTGTTGTCAGACTTCTCTGGGATGTCGAGTTCACTTGTGGCAAGCTTCTTCGACGCAGAGTAGACCTCCATCATCGCGTTGGGTACTTGGTTTGTGGAGGTGATCCACGGCTTCTGTGTCGCAGTCGTGGGAGATCTTCAAGTCCCCTTGGAGGGAGAGTACACCGGGTGGGCTTGGCATTTTGAGTACCAAGTAGGTGTAGTGGGGCACCGCCATGAACATGGCGATGGCCGTTCTGCCGAGGATGGCGTGGTAAGAGGTTTCGAAGTCCGCGACCTCGAACTTGATTTACTCGGTGCGGTAGTTGTCCCGAGACGCCCCGAAGGTAACTGGCAGGACCACTGAGCCTAGTGGAATAGCCGCGTTGCCGTGGACGATGCCGTAGAAGGGCGTGTTGCTCTTGGTGAGCATATGAGTGATGTCGAGCTTCATTTTTTTCAAGGTCTTGGTGAAGAGGACGTTGAGCCCGCTTCCGCCGTCGATGAGCACCTTGTTGAGCTTGGAGCCCGCCACCACTGGCTTCAGGACGAGGGGGAACCGTCCCGGTTCAGAGAAGCTGGTCCATTGGTCCGCGTGGGAGAAGGTAATGGGTACCTCCGACCACCTGGAGGGGTCGGGACTGTTGGTTCGATGGACATCACTTCACGACGGGTAGCCTTCTGCTCCCGCCTGCTGGGCAATCCGCCGAAGAGGACGTTGACGGTCTTGTCCGGCTCCTGGAAGTCGTTGTTGTCGCCGTCCTTCTTCTTGCCCTTTTGATCGTGAGGGTGCGGTGGCTCTGGCGTCTCCTTGAGTGCATGCATGAGTTGGTAGCACTGCTCGGTGGTGTGATTGCCGTCTGGATGCCACGGGCACTTCTCCTTTAGCAGGTCCTTGAAGCCGCTGGAGTTCTTCTTCGAGTTCCCCTTCGCAGGGCGCTGGATAGTCGCGACAGTGTTGTCTGGCTTGCGCTTGCGGTTGGGACCCGAGTAGTAGTTGTTGTTGTTGTTATTGTGGCCGCCTTGGTTTGTGTTGCTGCCGCTGCCGCCGCCCTGGTTCTGCTTGGTCTTGCCACGGATGGCGTCGTACTTGGCGTTGGCCTTGTCCTCTTCATCCGCCCAGGACGTGATCATGTCCTTGAGGTGGGGGATGGACCTGGGACGGCGACGACCGAAGTCTTCAAAGGTGCGGCGGTGGTAGAGGCCGTCCTGGAAGAGGTCGATGACCTCCTTGTCGGTGACGTCAACGACGGTAGCGCGCTTGTCGAAGAAGCGGCACATGTACTTGCGGAGGGTCTCGCCTTGTTCCTGCTTGATCATGGCCAGGTCCATGCGAGTACCCGACCGGCCCATGGTGCCCGCAAAGTTGCTCGTGAACTGCTCCTTCAGCTGGTCCCACTTGTCGATCGAGTGCTTGCCCAGCGACTCGAGCCATGTGAGCGGTGCTTGGTCCAGGCAGAAGGGGAAGTAGAGGCACTTGGTGTCGCTGTTGCCGCCAGCGTTCTCGATGGAAAGGGCGTAGCATCGGAGCCACTGGATGGGATCCCGCTTCGCGTCGTACTTGGTGATCCCCAAAGGTTTGAACTTGTCGGGGGAGGAGCAAGTTGCGAAGTCGAGGTGAGAAGGCGGGGAAGCCGTCGCCTTCGGCGGCAAAGTGGTCGACTTCTTCCGCCGCAGCCTCCTCAATCTTCGGCGAGCGTCGTACCCTCCATGTGAGGCGCCGAGGCGTGGCCGTTTGCGTGGCCTCGGCCGCCGCGACCGCCGCCGCCTCCGGCCCCCCCGTTGGCTCCATGATTGGAGCTTCCGCCGTCGCTGCCGCCGCCATCGGGGTCGTTGCCGCCGCCACCTGCCGGAGCGCGGTGGGGAACAACTTCTCGGTTGCCGTGGTCTTGCTGTGAAGGTCCGCCGGCGTTGGAGCGACGACAGTTTGGCTCGGCTGGGAGGTCAGCTCGAGTACGGTTGGGACCGTTGTTGGCGCTGCGACTTGTGGCTTCGTTGTCGCGGTGCCTGGCTGAAGGAGGTTGGTTGACTCTGTTGTCGACCCGCATGAAGTAAGCGTCTTCAGCGAGCTTGGCGATGACCTCTCCCGCGCGTATGCCCTGAGCCTGGCGTGCGATCGCTGTGATCGACATGAGGCATTGCTCAGGGGTGGTGTGTCTTCTGTTCTCGACTACCTCGAGAGCTTCCGCAAGGTTGCGGACGGGGAAGTTGTCGCGGAGGCGCCGGCGATGTTCGCTGCGCTTCCGGTTACGCTCACGTCGAGCGTCTCTGTCTGCAGGGTTCTCGTTGGGTGGAGCATCAGCAGAGAGCTCGTCGGAGGAGATGTCTTCCAGGTATCTGTCCTGGGCCGTCCCTGAAGGCCCTGGGGTGTCGCCGGCAGCCATGAAGACTTGGCGATCAGGGGTGCCAAGGCTAGACTCAGAAGGCACCACCTCAGTTGGTGTGCTCGAGTCAGCCCGATCTAGGGGTGTTCCCTCCTGGAACGGTAGCGAGTCGATGTAGGCGACGTAGCGTGAGTCTCCCTTTATCAGGTCAGCAGGTTTGCGGTCTGGCCAGTAGACGTATCTCCCGGCCGGCATGGATTTTATAACCAGCCCAGAGGCTGGCCCTGACAAGGGAAGCTCGGTGGAGTTGTCCTCGGACTCGGGCTCCTCAGGGTCCGACCCGAAGTCAAACTCATAGTCCGGGTTCGAGTCAGGGCTGGAGTCCGAAGCGCGATCGGGGGTGGCGTCGGAGTCCGAGTTGTACTCGGGTACGGGCTCCTTGCTAGCCCAGCGCGAAGTGGGAGCCCCCGTGCGGGCCCGGCTGAGGATGTAGGGGCCGCGCGCGGAGCGCTCGCGAGGTGAGGGGACCGCCTGCGATGGCTGAGCAGCCGGCTCGCATGCGATGGCCCATGGCGACGTCGAGTTCGAGTTCGGAGCGGTCTCAAGCTTGAAGTCGGCGTGGTGGTTGAAGAGCGAAATTTCGCCGAATTTGCCGGCGAGTTCGCCCGTGACGACTTCAGGAAGCGTCGCGAAGCCTGTCTTCGGGTTGGGCTGCATGGTCAGGCGGCGCTGGAAGGAGCCCACGCCATCGGCAGTGCAGACCTAGGCGCCGAACACGAAGGTGTCGCCGCGGTTGAAGGCGACGGTTGGCTTGAAGTGGACGGGAGCCGTCGAGTTCGCCATGTGATCTCGGGCGAGAGCCCCTACTTGGCGCGCCAGCTGTCGATGTTTTAGACCGGCAACCTACTAAGGGGAGTACCCGAAGTAGATGAATGTGACTCGCCGAGATCGATAACTCGAAGGAAGAGACACGTGGCACACAATTTAGACAGGTTCGGGCCGCGAGGTGCGTAATACCCTACGTCCTGTATGCTGCGTAGCTCTGGATTTATTGGGCACGATTACAAGATGGTGCAATAGTGCGCCGTGAGTTGTATGAGAGGAGATTGGATGCTAGAGATCGGTCCCTGCCTCGCCTTATATGGTCCGGGAGGCAGGGTTACAAGTCGGAGTAGGGAGAGAGTACTAGTCGAGTACGTCTAGGAGTCCTCTATACAGCGCGGAACATGTACAGCTCCCTAACCGAGTACTACTCCTTTGTAGTCCTTGTTGTAAAACCCCGGATTTTCATAGAAAACCCGAATCCCTGTACCATCGCGATAGTCCCTGGATCAGTGGCTATCGCGTACAGAACGTCTCACAGATAGATACACAAAGTCATACATCGCATCACATAAAGTTAATAGTACATTAATTTATTACATGTCCATCATGGAGTACATCATTACAAGCCTCTTGGCTGAATCAGAGTGAAAATTCTACGCAACGGTAGATATCTTCTCAGAAGTGTCTCCATCTTTATTCTTCCCGCCACAGGCAAACTCGAGCGAAGCGACATATCCCTCAGTCGTACCATCCGTCGGCGTTGCAGTCGAAGTCGGACTCGTACCCTGCACACCCAAAGTCTATCCCCAAGGAGCGGGATAGGTCCACGTCACCAACCGTATGCAGCTTTAAGTGGCCTAACATCTAAAGGGAAAAGAGAGTAGACAAGGATTCGGCTGTGGTTTCCTAAGCAGCAGCAGCATAGTATAAACAAGGTATCTCCATCAATATCCCAAAACCCAAGTCTCTCAACACAACCCGGATCCATCTGGTCACCCAGAAGACCCGTCACCAGCTCCTACTCCTGTCTAGGGTCGATGCGAGAACTTCCTCTCCTCGCATCTCAATGATTACAACCGGATCGACGAGGTAGATGGAGCCTCTCTCCTCTAGCCGGCTGTAACCACGGCTCACCACACTCTCATCTATAGGGGGGAGGTAGAAATCCCAAAACATGAGGAACGAACATGTCTTCTAGGCAGTGTCCATAACCGAGGACGCGGCTATAGCTATAGATCGAACAACTCTGCAGAGCGTGTACACCTGTACCCATCCCGGAATGGTACCCGGCCGGTGTACGGCCGACCGAGCCCATCCTACCGGCGAACTCTCGGTAGTTACGTACCCACCCTGCATCCGGCCCTCAAAGCGGTCCTCTCCACAGTGAAGACAAAGCACCGGATCGTGAAATGCTCCCGTGTGGCCACACGGGAGACGCTCTGAGAGGGTGGTCTCACCTCCACCGGTCCCCCACAGATACCCTCTATCCTTCCTAGGCAGGTATGGTTCCGCACTTGCCGAGCTCAACTCGGCCCTATCCCCACTCTCGGCGGGGTGGTGTGTACGAGGTCCTATAAACAAGTTGATCCACTCGATTTCAGACCTGAGCGAGCTCATGTCCTCCAGGCGCACGTAAAACCCCAACACCTAGGCTCCGAAAACCGTAGCAGGAGGGATGCACTGAGGAGTGCACCCCTATCCCCGATCCCAGATCGGTTGTTTCGAGCTCACCCCCGCCAAAGTACCCAAAACGCCTTCTCCTGCCGATTTTTACCCCACACACGCCAAGAACCACTATTCCCATCCCAACACATGCATCGCGAAGCTCGGCGCACATACACGCCCACATAAACATTATAGTAGTAGTAGGACAATCAAGGACAGGGTAAGTAAAGAGGCAGTGCAAGGTTCATCAACATGCATACATGAAGTAAAGCGCCAGCAATACTACTCAGCAAATGCCTAATAGGTAGTTCAAAATCAGTTGGGCGTGAACCTGGGGTCGGGTAGTCCTCCGCGGCGAAGTCGTCGGCGTAGTCGTACTCCTGACTCAGCTCCCCGGCTCCTCCTGCTCCTAGTAGCGCGAAAAGAAAATAAACAGTGGTCCTATGGCAACTTAAATCCAAATAAGAGCAAATAAGATCCAAAACGGGAACAAACACCAACCCAACCCGTAGTTTGAGATTTTAGAAATTTTCTGGAAGAGGTTCCGTAATTTTCGGAGTAAAAATGGATTTTCTAGGATTTTTAGAAGAGGAAAAGGATTTTTCTGGAATTTTTAAATAAAAGAAAACCCCTCCTTTACGGCCGGGCGCACGGGATCCCCGGATCCCAGCTGCGGCCGGGGCTCCTCGTGGTCCGCGCTGCGGCTCGGCCGGCCAATGGCCGGCCGCGGCCGATCCGGTGGCGGCGGTGCGGCGGCGGGCTGCGGTGCAGGCCGCCGTGTGGCCTGGTCTCCAGGTGGCGGGCCGCACCTGATCCTGAGGATCTTTTTGCGGCCACGCGTGCGTGTGGGCTCATATGCGTCCAGGCGCTTCCCCCTTCCCTCGCGACGACTAGACCACCGGCCCGGTGTTCGACAAAATGTCCAAGGAGAAAAAGGGCGGCGGCGCGTGGGGTCTCGCCGGCGGTGATGGCCCTCGATGCCTGGGTGGCCGGCCTGCAAGGCGCTCCTATGCGAGCTCCTCGGGTTGGGGCTAGGAGACCGCTAGGGCGGCCGGCGTACGGCGTGCGCGTCGGTCGCCGGCGTGGGCGCGGCGCGCGCGCGCGGCGCGGCGGCGTGCAAGGGTTTCTCTCTCGTGGGTACGGCGGCGTGAAGTGGAGATGGGCGTGCACGGGGGTGCGCGAGGCGTTTGGGCAAACCTAGCCGGGGCTTCGGCTCGGGCTCGCGACGGGCGTCGCGGCGGTGCTACGGCGGCGCACGGCTCGACACCATGGGTGGCGGCGAGCGAGGCGCTTGGGATTGGGCTGGTGCGTTCTTGACCCGAGGTACGGCACGACGCTAGGTACTCCGCGACACGGCGAGCACCGGGGCTCGGTGACATGGCCAGCCCGGCACGGTGGCGGTGCGGCGGCGGCGCGGCGAGCACGGGGCTCGGTGGCCGCGGCGGGGTTCGAGGAGAAGGCCAAGGCCCGGTTTTGCCTATACGGTCGCGACGCGCACGTGCCGGGGTGCACGCGTGCGTGCTCCGTGGCGTGCGCGCGCGCGCGCGCGCGAGGGCATGCTCGCGACGCGAACGCGTCGCGGCGCTCGGCACGCGCGCGGCGGCGACGGACGGCCCCGGTGCTAACGCAAAAAGGAGAAGAAAGGGACTAGGCGGGCGGCGCGCGCGCCCGGCGACGGCGGCGGCACCCGCATGAATCAACCCGGCCTGGCACGATGGCCGGCTTCACCGGCGACGGCACGGCGGCGCGGGGCACGGTGCGGCGGCGCGACGGCCGGGGCATCCACGAGAGACGGGAAGTGTATGCCCTCACCTAGGCGGCCACGGGCCGAAGTGTAGATGCGTCGGGGAAGGGCGGCGGTGCAGTGACGAGGAGGGAGGCGGCGCTGGTAGAGGTTGCAGAGCGGTACGGCGGCGCGGCGCAGAGGAGGAAGAGGACGCAGAGGACGAAGGTGTTCCCGGCGGGTCCGGCTCCTCCCTCGGACGGCTCCGGCTTCGCGGCGACCAGCTTCCCCGCGGGCGGCTCCTCTCCCCTTCTCTCTTCTTCTCCTCCTCGCTACTCCGGCGGACGGCGAGGGGCTGCGGGGGCTCCTCCCCCCGGGTGGTTAGGGTTTGCGGGGCATCGGGCCGGTGCGGTGGTGGCCTATAAGTAGGGGCGGCGCGAAAGGGGACGCATGGGCGGTCGGATGCTCCGAGGCGCGCGGCACCCCCGCGGCGGCGGCGGCGCGGCCGATGTTCCCCCCGCGGCCTCCCCCTTTGGTCGTCGGCCAAAGCGAAAGGGAGACGATGACGCCCCGGCGTCATCGCGCCTTTGGGCGACGCGGGCGGCGGGCCGCGCCCGTCGGCGGCGCGGCGCGGCGCGGCGGTTAGTGGGAGCGCGGGCGTGGCTGGCTGGGCCGCCAACGGGCCGAAAACAGAGTTGGGCCATAAGTGAGGTTGTCGGCCCGCGGTGCAATAGTGTAGCTTACCAATTTCTCTTAGGCCTCAGAAAGGATTCAAATTTGAATTCCAACTCAAATTTGAATTCACCCAAATAAAACCCAAATAAAATTCAATTGAAGAACCAAATTTTCACACTAGCAGGTTATAAACCCTAAAAGCTTCGTCGAAGCCAAAACTAAATCTAGGAATTGTGGGGGAGAGAAACAGGAAGACATCCTTATTCGATTTACGAGCACTCCACTTCAATTCAAGTTTTTGAAATTCGACATTTTGAATGCATGTCAAAACTAGGGATGTTACAGAACTCCCCCCTCACAAGAATCTCGTCCCCGAGATTAGGAAGTTACCTCCGCTTCGAAGAGATGAGGGTATTTCTCCCTCAACACTGACTCCTTCTCCCACGTAGCTTCGCGCTCGGAGTGATTACTCCATAGCACCTTGCAGAAGCGCGTGGTGGTGTTCCTGGTCGACTTCTCCGCCCAGTCCAGGATCCGAACCGGGTACTCCAAGTACTCTAGGGTTTCCTGGACGTCGAGCGCCTGAGCAGGCACTCTCTTCTCGACGACCACACACTTCCGAAGTTGGGAAACATGGAACACCGGGTGAACCCCCGCAAGCTCCGGAGGTAGCTCGAGTTTGTAAGCTACCCTTCTGACCTTACTCACAATAGGGTAGGGCCCAACGTACCTAGGGGACAGCTTCCCCCTGATGTGGAACCTCTTCGTACCTCGGAGGGGTGACACCTTCAAGTAGACGTGATCCCCTACTTCAAACGAGACGTCCTTCCGTTTCGCGTCGGCATAGCTCTTCTGCCTGCTCTGAGCTATCTTCAGGTTCTCTCGTACCTTGGCGACATTTTCCTCGGCTTCGACAATGGTGGCGGGACCGAAAAAGGTTCGCTCCCCCACCTCGGACCACATCAAAGGTGTCCGACACTTCCTGCCATACAGGGCTTCGAAAGGAGCCATCTTCAAGCTGGCCTGGTAGCCGTTGTTGTAAGAGAACTCGGCATACGATAGGCTCTTTTCCCAGTCAGATCCATAGGTCAACACACAAGCTCTCAGCAAGTCTTCTAGTACCTGATTTACCCTCTCTGTCTGGCCGTCAGTCTGTGGGTGGAACGCTGTGCTGTAGTTCAGCTGGGTGCCCATAGAAGCGTGTAAGCTCTTCCGAAGCGAAGCGATGAGCGGGGCCCTCTGTCTGACACTATGCTCCTCGGAGCCCCATGAAGCTTCAGGATGTTGTCCACATACAGTTCTGCAAGTCGGCTCACGCTGTAGTTCGTTTTCACTGGCAAGAAATGTGCTACCTTGGTTAATCGATCCACAATCACCCAAATGGAGTCATTTCCCTTCTGCGTGAGTGGCAACCCCACAATGAAGTCCATGCTGATATCATCCCACTTCCACGTGGGTATCTCGAGTGGTTGCAGCAGCCCGGCAGGCCTCTGGTGTTCGGCCTTCACTCGCTGACACGTGTCACATCGAGCGACGTACTCTGCAATATCTTCCCTCATCTTTTCCCACCAGAACCGTACTTTCAAGTCCTTGTACATCTTGGTACAGCCAGGGTGGATCGAGTATCGAGAATCGTGGGCCTCTTTAAGGATCGAGTCCCGAATCTCCTTGTCCTGAGGCACGCAGATGCGGTCCTTCAGCCACAGTGTACCCTGCTCGTCGAGGCGATAATCAGCTGCTTTGCCATTCTCCATCAGGCGCTTTACCTCTTGAATCTCTGGACACTCCTTCTGAGCTTGGCGGATCTGGTCTTCGAGTGTGTATTTTACCCGCAACTGGTTCAACTGCCCCTCCTCCACAATTTCTAAGCTCAGCTTTTCCAGCTCTTCATGTAAGGCGGGTTGCTCCTCTCGCACCATCAGGTTGTTGCAGTAGTGCTTGCGGCTCAGAGCGTCGGCTACGACGTTTGCCTTACCAGGGTGGTAGTGAATGTTCAGGTCGTAGTCCTTGATCAGCTCTAGCCATCTCCTTTGCCTCAGGTTCAACTCCGACTGGGTGAAGATATACTTCAGACTCTTGTGATCCGTGTAGATGTCGCACTTGTTCCCCATCAAATAGTGCCTCCATATCTTCAACGCATGAATGACAGCGGCTAGCTCGAGGTCGTGCGTAGGGTAGTTCTCCTCATGCTTCCTTAGCTGTCGTGAAGCGTATGCCACTACCTTGCCTCCTTGCATCAACACGCAGCCGAGTCCTTGCCTCGACGCGTCACAGTACACCACGAAATCCTTGCTCGCGTCGGGCAGGGTCAGGACCGGGGTAGTGGTGAGACGAGTTTTGAGCTCCTGAAAGCTGGCTTCACACTTGTCCGACCACACATACGGCGTGTTGCTTTTCAACAGCTCTGTCATGGGCTTGGCGATCTTCGAGAAGTTCTCAATGAATCGGCGGTAGTACCGGCCAAACCGAGAAAGGCTGCGGATCTACTGTCACGGACTTCGGTGGCTTGCCACTTGGACACGGCCTCAATCTTGCTCGGATCTACTGCAACTCCTTTAGGCGACAACACATGACCCGAAACACGACTTCCTCCATCCGAACTCACACTTGCTGAACTTGGCGTACAGCGATCTGTCCCGAGCTTCCCCGGTACGATCCTCGGGTGCTCCTCGTGCTCTTCGCGTGCGGGAGTAGACCAGTATATCGTCAATGAAGACGACGACACACTTGTCCAACTCATCCATGAAGACCTTGTTCATCATGTTCATGAAGTATCTTGGGGGCATTGGTCAGGCCAAACGACACGACTGTGTACTCATACTGCCCATACCTGGTTACGAATGCCGTCTTGTGGATGTCCTCCGGGCGGATCTTCATCCGGTGATAACCCGGCCAGGAGATCAATCTTCTTGAAGTACTTGGCTTGCCTCGGTAGCCGATCCATCAAATCATCAATCTGGGCGAGTGGGTACTTGTTCTTGATGGTCACCACTTTCAGGGCGTGGTAATCGACGCACAGACGTTGCGTCCCATCCTTCTTTGGTACGAATAGTGCCGGTGAACCCCAGGGTGAGGCACTCGGCCGAATGAACCCTTTCTCGAGTAGCGAGTCTAGCTCTGCCTTCAGCAGTTTCAGCTCAACCTCTGCCATACGGTACGGACTCTGGGCTATCGGCGCCGTTCCCGGCACCAGGTTAATCACGAACTCCACATCACGATCAGGAGGCAACCCGGGCAACTCCTCTGGAAACACATCCTCATACTCACAGACCACCGGTACGTCCGATATGGCCTTCGTGTGAAGGCTGTACACGGCCGGTATGTCTCGAGACTTCATCGGCTCGAATGTAACCCTTGTTCCGTCAGGGTGCAGTAGTGTCACCAGTCTCGGCGAAGTGGAGATGACACCTTTGTGGGCAGTGATCCAATCCATTCCCAGTATCACGTCGATACCATGGGAAGGCAGCACGGTAAGATCCCCATAGAATGTGTGACCTTGGATGACCACTTCCACTCCTTTGCACAGCAGGGTGCATCGGATATCCCCGAGCGGAGAGCTCGTGATGATGGGCATCGTTCGGGTGGTTGTAGGGAGGGAAAGTTTATTCACGAACCGAGAGGTGATATAAGACCCGGTTGCACCGGTGTCAAAGAGAACCAGAGCAGAAGTACCACAAACCAAAAACTTACCGATCACGACGTCGGGGGCATCGGCAGCCTTCTCCTCAGTGAGGTGGTTCAGCCTCCCACGGCCGGCGGCCGGGGGCGGCGCAGCCTGAGGAGGTCGGCCTCCTGGAGCAGGTGCCCTCGCGGGGGTAGAAGCAGCCTTCTTGTCGGGGCACTCGAAGGACTTGTGGCCTGGCTTGCCACACGCGAAGCAGGTGACGGTGAAACCTCTGCCCGGCGGGTCGCGCGGTGCTCGGTGGAGCACGGGTGTAGCCTCCCGGTCTGGCGGGGGTAGCCGGGGTTCCTCCCTCCGGGGAACGGGCTACGTCCACTTCCTCCGAAGCCACGCCCAGGCTGGTTGTGCCCCGGGTGGTAGCTCCCCCTCAGCATGTTGCTCTGTCCGCTTCTCGGCTCCTGGAAGGATCGGTCAGGCTGATCCCGATCTCCCATCCTCTTCTTGACCCTCATGCGTTCCTCGTGGCCCCTCCTCTCGTCCTCGACCGCGATGGCGCGGTTGACGAGATGGCGCAGGGACTTGTGCTCACTTGCCTTCGGCGCGGTGAAGGCCGTGGTGAAGGCCTCGCGGGAACCGGAGCGCTTCTTCGGTCGGTGTTGGTGTCGTCGGGGGCGTACCGCATCATCTTCATGAAGTGACGCTCGTACTCCTCGACCCTCATCGCACCCCGAGTCATGGTGCGGAACTCCTGCGCCTTACGGACCGGCGGCTCATCGGGAAGGTGCGCTCGCGGAACGCCTCGCGAGAACTCCGGCCCGGGTGATGAAAGGCCGGGTTCGGGTGGGTGGCGGTGTAGTTGTCCCACCACGCCTTGGCGGGACCCTCCGGCTGGTGCGCGGCGATAGCGACGCACTCCTCGTCGGAGCAGACGGTGAGGTCGAGTTTGGTCTCGATCACCCTCAGCCAGTCGTCAGCCTCGAGTGGGTCATCCGAGTAGCTGAAGGTGGGGGCCTTCAGGCGGATGAACCTCTCGATCTTCCTCGTGAGATCCTCGTCCTGCGGAGCGACGCGGTTCCCACCGTTGCCACGGTGCTCCATGGCCTCCGCCATCCTCTGCATCAGCTGAGTCTGGAGCGCCATCACTTCCACCAAGTTAGGTGGGGGTGGTGGTGGCTGTTCCGGCTCAGGCTGGCCTTGCTCGGCTGCTCCTTGCCCAATCTCGGCCTCAGGGTTCTCGGGCAATGGTGGCGGTGCTCCGTCACCTCGGGCCCTAGCCCCCAAAGCTCCTCCACGCAGGGGTGGACGGCCACGGCCACGGCCGCGTCCACGCCCCTGCTGGGCTTCTTCCTCCGCAGCTGCCTCCTCGAGGCGAGCTATCAGCCGGTTGGAGCGGCGGATCGACATCCTTCTGAAAACATAAGGGAAAAGAAAGGAGTTTACGCACGTCACTCACCAACTCACACATGAGTCTTAAGCATTCAAGAAAATAGTTCTAATTATAACCTACACTCAAGTAGAAGAAGCATTAAGACGCAAATAACATCATTAAGATCTAAGCACACGGCAAACATGATTATTACACTTGCTCCCCGAGGCCGACTCGGACCTTGGGGTAGCGGCAACAAGTCAACGATCTAATACATCGGTACAATCTCAAAAGGGTAGTGTCTACATGGTGTGGCATGAATCTCTTCATGCACGGAACATGCTCGCGGGTGCATGGAACATCTCATGGAAACTACTAGCATAAAACACTACTCTAGGTCATGCCTCCTGCTCGGCTCTCTCTACTCCGTGCGTGCCCGCCGGTACGTGACGGGGTAGCGGTCCTCGGTGGGGTAGTCGGCGGAAAGATCCGGGACACAAAGGCGTGAGCCTCTCGAACCTCCTCGGTCTCGACGGGGGGTCGGCGGACGGGCCATCGGGCACGGGTGGAGCTTGAGGCGTGAGCGGGTGCGGCTCGAAGGTCTCGGTGCGAATCTCTCGGCGAGACTCGGGGGGTAGCTCTCCGTTGAGATCGAAGAGCTCGTCCACGCGAAGCGAGTCGGCGTCCTCCCAAGTCCTCCTCAGTCTCTCGGCCTTGTCCCTCAGGTAGACGGCCGTGCGCGTGAGCAACGCGATGTTGGCGACGTTGTCCGCTCGGCTCTTCTCCAGCTTCTCCACCTTGAGCCGCTCACACCCAAGCAGGTGAGCGCGCACCGTGAGCAGGTCGTCCTTGCGCTCGAGCTTGTCCTTCGGCTGTTCGGACTCGCCGTCGGCTGCGTAGGTCCTCCTTGGCGTGCGGCATCTCCTCCCCGGTGTCCACCCTCTCCCTCTCGGGCGCGGCGGGACGGTGGTCGCGCGGTCGAGGCTCAGCTCGGGCGGCGAACACGGTGGCGTAGAGCGGTGTTCTCCCTCTCCGGCTCGGCGCGGCGGGGGCCGGTCCCGGAGCGCGTCGATGGGGCGTCCCCGACACGGCCGTAGAGGGTACGTGACTCGTCCTCCCGGTCGGCGCGCGTACTTGTCGAGGTCGACCAAGTAGGCGGCGGTCTCCACCGGGGTCTCGTCGGTCTCGCGGAAGGGGAGCGGCGTCGACGTCGTCCTGGATCCCCTCGTACGAAGGAACTCCGTCCACGAGCGGTGCGAGGCGCCGGTAGTCCGGGGAAGCGGCCCGAAGAGTCCCGGTCTCGAAGGAGGCGCGGTACTGTGCGAGTAGGCAGCCCGGGGCACGGCGGCGGGGGGGCGACGTCGAGCGCGGTCGCGACGGTGAGTGCAGCGGCGCGCGAGACCTCTCCCTTAAACCCGGGAAGACTCGGGTGAGGGAGCACAGCGACCGTGCAGAGCACCATCCGCCCAGTCACGGCGGGTACGTACTCGGCGCGGTACGTGACGTAGGTCGGAGGGACTCCAAGCCTGAGAAGGGCCCTCTCCATCCAGTGGCAGATCGCCCCGCAGGTCTCGGGGGTGATCTCCGCGACCTGGTGCTCCATCTCCTGTGAAACGCAAGAAATTTCTGTCAGCGCAGGTGAGTAAGAAATTTTCAAAGAGGGAACGAGTTTTATAACATAGCTCAAGGGTATAACTATAAAGGTAGAGCGTATAGAGTCCTATCTCTATCGACCTTTCCTAGGGATACGTGCTACGGTCAAGCATGGCTCTGGTACCACCTGTAAAACCCCAGATTTTCATAGAAAACCCGAATCCCTGTACCATCGCGATAGTCCCTGGATCAGTGGCTATCGCGTACAGAACGTCTCACAGATAGATACACAAAGTCATACATCGCATCACATAAAGTTAATAGTACATTAATTTATTACATGTCCATCATGGAGTACATCATTACAAGCCTCTTGGCTGAATCAGAGTGAAAATTCTACGCAACGGTAGCTATCTTCTCAAAAGGGTCTCCATCTTTATTCTTCCCGCCACGGGTAAACTCGAGCGAAGCGACGTATCCCTCGGTCGTACCATCCGTCGGCGTTGCGGTCGAAGTCGGACTCGTACCCGCACACCCAAAGTCTATCCCCAAGGAGCGGGATAGGTCCACGTCACCAACCGTATGCGGCTTTAAGTGGCCTAACATCTAAAGGGAAAAGAGAGTAGACAAGGATTCAATTTGTGGTTTCCTAAGCAGCAGCAGCATAGTATAAACAAGGTATCTCCATCAATATCCCAAAACCCAAGTCTCTCAACACAACCCGGATCCAGCTGGTCACCCAGAAGACCCGTCACCAGCTCCTACTCCGGTCTAGGGTCGATGCGAGAACTTCCTCTCCTCGCATCTCAATGATTACAACCGGATCGACGAGGTAGATGGAGCCTCTCTCCTCTAGCCGGCTGTAACCACGGCTCACCACACTCTCATCTATAGGGGGGAGGTAGAAATCCCAAAACATGAGGAACGAACATGTCTTCTAGGTAGTGTCCATAACAGAGGACGCGGCTATAGCTATAGATCGAACAACTGCGGAGCGTGTACACCCGTACCCATCCCGGAATGGTACCGGCCGGTGTACGGCCGACCGAGCCCATCCTACCGGTGAACTCTCGGTAGTTACGTACCCACCCCGCATCCGGCCCTCAAAGTGGTCCTCTCCGCGGTGAAGACGACACGGAGCCGTGAAATGCTCCCGTGTGGCCACACGTGAGACGCTCTGAGAGGGTGGTCTCACCTCCACCGCTCCCCCACAGATACCCTCTATCCTTCCTAGGCAGGTATGGTTCCGCACTTGCCGAGCTCAACTCGGCCCTATCCCCACTCTCGGCGGGGTGGTGTGTACGAGGTCCTATAAACAAGTTGATCCACTCGATTTCCGACCGGGGCGAGCTCATGTCCTCCAAGCGCACGTAAAACCCCAACACCTAGGCTCCGAAAACCGTAGCAGGAGGGATGCACTGAGGAGTGCACCCCTATCCCCGATCCCAGATCGGTTGTTTCGAGCTCACCCCCGCCAAAGTACCCAAAACGCCTTCTCCTGCCGATTTTTACCCCACACACGCCAAGGACCACTATTCCCATCCCAACACATGCATCGCGAAGCTCGGCGCACATACACGCCCACATAAACATTATAGTAGTAGTAGGACAATCAAGGACAGGGTAAGTAAAGAGGCAGTGCAAGGTTCATCAACATGCATACATGAAGTAAAGCGCTAGCAATACTACTCAGCAAATGCCTAATAGGTAGTTCAAAATCAGTTGGGCGTGAACCTGGGGTTGGGTAGTCCTCCGCGGTGAAGTCGTCGGCGTAGTCGTACTCCTGACTCAGCTCCCCGGCTCCTCCTGCTCCTAGTAGCGCGAAAAGAAAATAAACAGCGGTCCTATGGCAACTTAAATCCAAATAAGAGCAAATAAGATCCAAAACGGGAACAAACACCAACCCAACCCGTAGTTTGAGATTTTAGAAATTTTCTGGAAGAGGTTCCGTAATTTTCGGAGTAAAAATGGATTTTCTAGGATTTTTAGAAGAGGAAAAGGATTTTTCTGGAATTTTTAAATAAAAGAAAACCCCTCCTTTACGGCCGGCCGCACGGGATCCCCGGATCCCAGCTGCGGCCGGGGCTCCCCGTGGTCCGCGGCGCGGCTCGGCCGGCCAGCGGCCGGCCGCGGCCCGTCCGGCGGCGGCCGTGCGGCGGGGCGCGGTGCGGCCGCCGTGTGACCTAGTCTTTGGGTGGCGGGCCGCACCTGATCCTGAGGATCTTTTTGCGGCCACGCGTGCGTGTGGGCTCATATGCGTCCAGGCGCTTCCCCCTTCCCTCGCGACGACTAGACCGCCGGCCCGGTGTTCGACAAAATGTCCAAGGAGAAAAAGGGCGGCGGCGCGTGGGGTCTCACCGGCGGTGATGGCCCTCGATGCCTGGGTGGCCGGCACTGCAAGGCGCTCCTATGCGAGCTCCTCGGGTTGGGGCTAGGAGACCGCTAGGGCGGCCGGCGTACGGCGTGCGCGTCGGTCGCCGGCGTGGGCGCGGCGGCGGCGCGGCGCGGCGGCGTGCAAGGGGTTTCTCTCGCGCGGGTACGGCGGCGTGAAGTGGAGATGGGCGTGCACGGGGGTGCGCGAGGCGTTTGGGCAAACCTAGCCGGGGCTTCGGCTCGGGCTCGCGACGGGCGTCGCGGCGGTGCTACGGCGGCGCACGGCTCGACGCCATGGGCGGCGGCGAGCGAGGCGCTTGGGATTGGGCCGGTGCGTTCTTGACCCGAGGTACGGCACGACGCTAGGTACTGCGACACGGCGAGCACGGGGCTCGGTGACATGGCCGGCCGGCACGGTGGCGGTGCGGCGACGGCGCGGCGAGCACGGGGGCTCGGTGGCCGCGGCGGGGGTTCGAGGAGAAGGCCAAGGCCCGGTTTTGCCTATACGGTCGCGACGCGCGCGTGCCGGGGTGCATGCGTGCGTGCTGCGTGGCGTGCGCGGGCGCGCGCTCGAGGGGCATGCTCGCGACGCGAACGCGTCACGGCGCTCGACACGGCGCGGCGGCGACGGACGACGCGGGTGCTAACGCAAAAAGGAGAAGAAAGGGATTAGGCGGGCGGCGCGCGCCCGGCGGCGGCGGCGGCACGCATGAATCAACCCGGCCGGCACGATGGCCGGCTTCACCGGCGACGCCGGCGCGGCGGCGCGGGGGCACGGTGCGGCGGCGCGACGGCCGGGGCATCCACGAGAGACGGGAAGTGAATGCCCTCACCTAGGTGGCCACGGGCCGAAGTGTAGACGCGTCGGGGAAGGGCGGCGGTGCAGTGACGAGGAGGGAGGCGGCGCTGGTAGAGGTTGCAGAGCGGTACGGCGGCGCGGTGCAGAGGAGGAAGAGGACGCAGAGGACGAAGGTGTTCCCAGCCGGTCCGGCTCCTCCCTCGGACGGCTCCGGCTTCGCGGCGACCAGCTTCCCCGTGGGCGGCTCCTCTCCCTTCTCTCTTCTTCTCCTCCACTGCTACTCCGGCGGACGGCGAGGGGCTGCAGGGGCTCCTCCCCTGGGTGGTTAGGGTTTCTGGGGCATCCGGGCCGGTGCCGTGGTGGCCTATAAGTAGGGCGGCGTGAAAGGGGACGCGTGGGCGGTCCGGATTCTCTGAGGCGCGCGGCACCCCGCGGCGGCGGCGGCGCGGCCGGTGTTCCCCCGCGGCCTCCCCCTTTGGTCGTCGGCCAAAGCGAAAGGGAGACGATGACGCCCCGGCGTCATCGCGCCTTTGGGCGACGCGGGCGGCGGGCCCGCCCGTCGGCGGCGTGGCGCGGCGCGGCGGTTGGTGGGAGCGCGGGCGTGGCTGGCTGGGCCGCCAACGGGCCGAAAACAGAGTTGGGCCAGAAGTGAGGTTGGCGGTCCGCGGTGCAATAGTGTAGCTTACCAATTTCTCTTAGGCCTCAAAAAGGATTCAAATTTGAATTCCAACTCAAATTTGAATTCACCCAAATAAAACCCAAATAAAATTCAATTGAAGAACCAAATTTTCACACTAGCAGGTTATTAACCCTAAAAGCTTCGTCGAAGCCAAAACTAAATCTAGGAATTGTGGGGGAGAGAAACAGGAAGACATCCTTATTCGATTTACGAGCACTCCACTTCAATTAAAGTTTTTGAAATTCAACATTTTGAATGCATGTCAAAACTAGGGATGTTACACTTGTGCTCCACGCCTTCAGGTGCTGTGTAGCGCAAGCCGGGTAGTCCCAGGGGCCCACCAAGTAGTCGGTCCTGGTACCCACCGAGGTAGTGGGCCCAGGGAGGTCCATACGACAGGAAGGGGTGCTCATTAATCTTCATCGGCTTTTCAGCTTTGGTAGGAGTTTCAAATTCAAGCCTCCCTTGCTAAATAGCTGATTAGATCTGTTGTCTAAAGATCTTAAAATCATTGGCGTCATGTGAGGTTGCATTGTGCCACTTGCAATACTTCATCGTCTTCAACTCCTCTGCAGATGGTATGGTATGAAACTGAGAGAGTTTAATCTGCCCTTGTTGAAGCAATAGATCAAATATCTTATCAGTCTTAGTGATATCAAAGACAAATTTCTTGCCCTATCATATTGTCTTCATCCTCTGAGTCAGAATAGTCCACATAAGATACCTTCTTCTGAAAGTTCCTTCTAGGCTCATAGGACTTTGCAGTTTCTTGACTTATCCGACTGACCAACTGGCTGAGACTCTCGAAGTCATGTGATGCGTATTTCTCCCTCAAGGTTGGCAAGAGACCTTGGAAAGCCAACTCAGCTAGTTGTTTGTCTCCCAAGTTCAGACTATAGCACTTATTTCTGACCTCTCTGAATCTTTGAATGAATCCAGCTACAGTTTCATCGTTCCTTTTCTTGAGCCTGGTCAGATCAGTGATATTCGTCTCGTTGATGCCAGAGAAGAAGTAATTATGAAACTGCTGTTCCAAATCAGACCACTTGATGATAGAGTTAGCCGACAGTGATGTAAACCATGAGAATGCCGGCCCTAGATAGAGATGAAGAGAACAAGCGTATCCTGAGTGCATCAACATTCCCTGGTTCTCCACATTGGATGATAAACCAAGTGATGTGGTCCACAGTGGATATTTCATCTTGCCCAGAGAACTTAGTGAAATCTGGCACTTTGAATCTTAGAGGGAATGGTATCTGATCATAGCCAGAGGGATACGCTGTCCTGTACATGCAGGACTACTGCTTTGGTTTTATCCCATATTGCTTCTGTAGCATCTCTGAAAAGTGGTCGAGTAACTCCTGCTTCATATGAGATTTCAACTTTGTAGCTACTTGCTCAATTGCTTGTATCTCAGCTGGAGTTTTTGGAGGTTGTTCTTCTAAGATTCTTGTCTTTGGATCTAGAGCTGTCCTTGCCTCAGTAGAACCTTGAGTGTTTGAATGACATGTAACAGGTGTAGCTTGTTCAATCAGCTGACTAGCCGATGAGACTGGTTGCTGCATATTCAACTGTCTTGAAATAGCCAATTGAATTAGAAGTGTTTGCAGCAATTGTGTTGAATCCACCTGTGGAATCACTGGTTGCCCTGCAGCTCCTTGGTTGATCAGTTGTTGAGGTGAAGATCTTGTATGAGCCACCGTATTAGCTGGGGTTAAGACAACTTGCATTGTCGTTGACTGTTGAGGTGGGGCTGTCTGTATGGGCATCCCGAGCGTTGGTTGCTTTAGTGGAGCAGTTTGCACAGGCATCCCGAGTATTGGCTGCTGAGCGGGTCTCTGAGGTGGAGTGGGATTTAGCCTTTGAGGTGGAAAAGGAGGTCTTTTTTCTGTTGGTATGACCATGTGAGCATGAGCTGGACTAATCTTGACTCTTTAAAATTCATTCTCCCATGATTGAAGTAGACAAACACCACTTCTTCCCCAATCATGTTCAAAGTCCCTGGAGTACCTCCAAATGTAGCTTGGTAAGACTGTGGGTATTTCACTTCTGGAACTTCCTCAGGCACAGGCTCAAAGAAATTCGAGATGTTAGTCTCAAAGTGATCACAAGGTAAATCCCATCCTGCAAGCATTCCATCTTGATCTCTCACCGCAGGATATTGTTGTTGATTTTGCACTAGAAGCACCTGGTCCTGGATGACAGATTGCACTGGTGTTGTGACGGCAGGATCATTAGCTTTATCATCGCGACTTTGATTCTGAATCGGCTGAGTGTTCGATGAAGAACTAGTAGCAGCTTGTGGAAATGGTGTTGCTTTTGGTATTGGATCATCAATCGGCGGGTTGGATGATTGGTTTTGCTGGAACACTAGAGGACTTTGTTTCGATTGGTAATATGCAGGCCCCCAGATATCCTCCTTTAGTTCCTTTCTTGAGTGCATCAATTATGGCATTATGAATTGTATTTCTGAATACCTTGGATTGATCAATCATTGTTTGATGCATAGCCTTGGTCATCATGTCTTGAAGCCCTTCAGGATCGGCTGAAAAGGTGACTTGCTTAGGCGTTGGCAATAGATTCTTCTTGAAGACTCCACTTTTAGTCTGACCGTATGATCCCAAACAAAGCTCTTCATTATGCTTCATGTGAGCCTCGAGCTCAACTTTGTCTGAATCTTTCAGCTTATCCTTAGTGATTGGTTAAACATTCTCTAGATCGACTTCAGAAGGACCATTTTTCGTAGGCTTCATCATTGTTAACTTTTATGTGTCCCACCGGGTGTGCCAAAAGTGTGTTGTTGCAAAAATAGGACGTCACCCTTGCGCGTGACACACGTGACTCCCCAGTCTGTAACGAGGCGTGCCAGCCAATCTGACCTGTTGACTGACAATGGAAAATATTAGGGATCAGCTAGAGAACCGATGGCCTTTCAGTGACACATGTACCAGCCAATCGACTGATACGAGTAAAAGCGTGATCGGTCGGCATGAAAGCGATCGAAGCGCGGGTATGCAGGTAGATCGATCTGCTAAATCAGCCGATCGTGACGTCAGAGCTCGAGTAGGTCGGAATTGCGGTGGTAGAAGCCGATAGGATCTAGATCGAGCGGAAGGTAATGATAATAGCTAAAACCACATAATTGGTACAAGAACTTTTAGATCTAGCTAATATCAATAAGGGTGAATAAAGAACTAGATGAAACCACAGCGATGCACCCAGAGGTTAAAGCCTAGGATTATTCGGTAAAACGGTACTCAGAAGCTTGCCGGAGATCAGTTGATGCAGCCCGATGAACTCGAAACACGGCATTGCAGAAAAGGGAAAAAACACAATGGCGAAGTCACCGAAAAGTAGATGTTGTAAAGGTAGATGCTGTAAAGTAGATGCTGTAAAAGCAAAGGGTTTGCCCAGAGGCGTTTTGTTTGATATTGGTGTGTACAGATTTTCCGATCACGCAGGGTTGCTATTTATGTCCTGTGGACAAACCCGACTCCTAGCCGATCATGACACTTTTACTTGCATGTAAAGACAAGAACTACTAAAAATAGAAAAGGAGTCTCGTAGGAGTCTAAAACCTTCTAATAACTAACTATTGACCCGTTGCCAATCGTGGACGGACCCGTCTCCACCATGCTTTCCTTCTGGCATACTTCTTTGATTACCGCCTTCTCTTTTTCCTCATCGGCCGATTTCCTGGTTGACCATCGACCGATCGTCTTGACCAACTGCTCCACTGTCCGGGTTGGATCCCTCTGACCATCAGCGAATCGTGTTGATCATTCTCCTCTTCCTTCAATCGGCCGATTGCACTCTATTTTTCATTAGCTGCCTCTCTTTATCCTTTTTGACCAGTTTTTCCAAAAAATGGTGTCAACACAATCAGATCGGAGTTATTCAAAAAAAAGATCAGAATTGAAATGAAATCCATTAATACTGATGCATGGTTAGTTAATTTTATATTGTCTTGCAGTGGGCTTAACCCAATTTTATTTGGGCCAAAAGTCATTTTTTTCAAATTAACGTGACACAGAAGACTGCAACAATGTGTGCACCTGTTGGACTCGACCCAATGAAAATGGGCCCACCCTAATGAAATTTCATCTAAAAAAGCTACAATTGGGCTCAACAAAATCTTTTTCGTCCTACATGATCAACGCCAGCCTACAGGTTCAATTTTGGGCTCAACCCAGCTACAAACGGGCCAAATTCGTTTTATGATGCATACAATTTGTCACAATTGGCATGCCACATCAGATGTCATGTCAGATTCTGTCGAGCGTGGCAAAGTTACAGGATCGAACTTATGACGCATTGTATAGATGATTTTCCACACGTCATTAAACTCATGACACTGGGAAATAAGGTCTCGTCATTAATCGCGGTTTGTGACACTCGATTAATGACTGCGTGTTTTCGTAACAACTGGCGTCATTAATCGCAGTTTATGATGAGAAATAGCCTTTTTTTGCGTCACTAGTCGGCATTTTTCTTGTAGTGTTAAGAGAGTCGTGCACTTTAAATAAAATTGCATCTTCTGTATTAATGCAACGTCCCTTTACATTGATAAGAAAGGCTGCAAGCCTTGGTTACATTTACATCTTAATGCATCATGGCCCGTGGTTTTCAGAGGTTGACCTTCTTGATGATCTCCTCTGCGGCGGCCTAGATGTCTTTGCTGCTCACCAGCTCAACCAAGTCGACATCCTCTTCGAAAATCTATAGGTCGAATGATGGCTTGTGGAACTTCACCGTCACTAGAGCTACGGCCGCGGTGAGCTTGCTGGTGTCCAGTAGAAACATCTTCATTCGACCCTCGGCCTCGTCCAGGCGATCAAAAAGCTCTTCTGGCTCCGCCCCCTCCTCTTGAAGGACGTAGATGTCCATCAAATATTAGGCGGCCTCCTTGAGGTTGGCGAGCTGCTTCTCCAGAACTGCAACAATCACAAGAAGGCTCGGTAACATCATCAGCACAACATTGGCGAATCTCCCCAAAGTGACCGTTGCTCACCTTTCCGGACCTCCTTGGCCCTCTCCTTAAGGACGTTCACCTGGTCTTTAGTCTCTGTCAACTCTTTCTTCAGCACCACCTCCGTTTCCTTGGCACATGGATACATCAATGGTCGAGACTGAGAAAATACCTAACCGTAAGAAGCCATGACTCCAAGATCGATCAAACGTACCGTCCACAACAGCCTATAGGTCGTCAGTGGCATCTTTCGCCTTCTACTGGGCAACCTCTAGCTCCTTCTTCAAGGCGGCCATGTCCTTCTCCGCCTGGCGGGCCATAGCGGTCTTCACATGTTGGACCTCCTCTGCGGCCTCAATCTTGACTTGTAGCAAAGCCTCCCGGCTACAGTCGCCTCTGCGTGGGCAATGGGTCACTCCCTCACCAGGAACGCTCAGCCCTGCGCTCGTTCAGCGAGAGGCTGCAACACAAAAAGACCCATGTGATATCAAGACCTTGGAATGGTCGAGGCATAAGCTGAAAAGCAATAGGGTCGATGTTGAGAACTAATCAAGAGCGTCCGCGCGATTGTCTGATGCACTGCCTTGAATTCATCAATGTCGCGGCGATCAGCGATGACGTCGTCCTCCCACGGGGTCCCGACATAGAGGCACCTATCGTCCTCTTCTTCGTCTCTAGGTCTGCTCGCCCCTCCAGCTTGTTGCTCTTGCACTGGTGGTAGGCCGGCCATGCACAGGTCGCTCTGGAGACCTTCAACTTGCTGGGCGCCGCCGGTGCTGATCTTCTTCGCCTCTGATGCTGCCACCCCTGCGGTCTCGAGAGCCTGGCTCGAGATGCCCGCTGCTGAGGTCACTGGCAACGACTCCACCAGCGCATTTCCTCCCTTGTGCCTGAACACCTCCTGGCCAAAGGCATTCTTGGCACTATCTGACGTGGCGGGCGTCAACCTACACATGCAAGGTAACCCTCAACAACAAAGAACGCAAGACATGCAAAACTAAACAGAAAGTAGGCATGGGTTTGCTGGCTTACTTGCTGACATACTTCAACCCAAGACTTATGGGCTTGGGCGAAGCCTTCTTGGCCCTCTTCTAAGACCCCGCGTCACTCGGCACGTCCGCGCCCGACCTTGGGCGCTCCTCTCCTCCTTTGACCTTGTGGGGTGTTTGCGTCCCCCGCTCGGTCGATGCATCGGGTGACTTTGCAACGTCCTCCTCTTCAACGTCAATTGTCTCGACATCGGTGTTGGTTGTCACTATATCCATCAGCATAGCGGGGCCTCTTCTCTGCCACCTGGGTGGCGGTGATCATCACTGTGGCCTTGGATGAGGACATCTTGCCCACGGTCTACTACGTACGTCGTGCCGCCGGTGCGGTGGCCCTTGTCGCCGCCTTCCCCGCGGCGGGCTCCTCGTCATCACTACCCATCGACAAGTCGGAGAGGTAGTCCTCAACACACTACTGCAGAGGAGCTTGAACATCCCTCGCAGCTTGAACCTTGAAGCTCTGCTCCTCGTTGTGCAGTGGAGATGGGCACTAGTGTACGCCTTCGCGACCCTGCAATAGAACGACTTACGTTCAAATCACCCACGGAAAAGAGGCAACAAAAATCAACGTTGACTCAAGGCAAAGGTCACTTACAGCTTTGGTAGGACAGTACACACTGAGCACCTTGGGGCACGTCCAGTTGCGGATGCGTCCGACGAATATACTTTTCACCCGTGCCACCATCTCCTCCTTGGAGATCTTGAGCTGCATGACCTGGGTGGGATCGGATTGGCCCCAGTACTCGTACGTAGGGTGCACCCAATCATGGAAGGGCTACAGAGTCACCAGCTGAAGCTGATCGCCACGGCGCCGCCGGTCAGCCCCTGTGTCTTCAACCTCTCAAGGTCGTTCAGCAGTGGCAGCAGGTGGTCGGTCTCCCACGACGTCAGCCGATTGGACTTTTCAGGCCTAGGTACAGGTGCATACCCAGAATTTGTGGGAAGAGCTGGTGCTGGGTTGTTGACATAGAACTAGCCCTATTTCCAACCCGTGGTGTTGTCAGGCAGCACAAGGTTGATGTACACTGGCTTCATATTCCGATGCAGCATGAACCCGACGTTGCTGACGACGCCAGACTTCCCCGTCTTCTTCAGCTCAAAGAAGTGCCGCCACAAGCGGAAGTGTGGCGGTATCCCCAAGTAGGCCTTGCACAGGTGGATGAAGGAAGAAACAATCTTAATGGCATTGGGGACGAGGTCTACCAGGTCGATCCTATAGAAGTACAGGAGCCCGCAGAAGAAGTCGTCAGTCGGGACCCGAAATTCGCACTCGACATGTGTGAGGAAGATGACGGTCTTGCCGGTCCCCTCAGTGGGGAATGCTTCGCCGGCCACCAGCCTCCAGGCCACCTCCGCCTTGGGTTTCAATAGCCTGCGGGTTGCCAGAGCCTGGATCTGCTCCTCCATCACCACGGACGGCTCACTGATGGTTTCCGGTGCTGGCACAAGCTTGGGCTCCATTTCTTCTTCCTCTACTTCGGTGGATCTAGCTCTAAATACTACAATTGACTTCATGCGCGGTGCGGCGGGTCTAAGAGCAATGTCACTGCTAATTTCACTGAAGAATATTGAAGCGGCGGCGGAACCCTAAGCTCTGAGAGGAAATGAAAGTGAGTGGGGGTCCTGGCCCGCAGCTCAGCCTTATATAGTTGGGCCCTAGTGACGTTATGGGCCGCCGCACCCAATGTCTCTCTAGCAGATTTTACGATGACCCGATGGATCCTTGCTAAATGGACCTCCTCACTGTTAACACCAAAATTTGGTAAGGAGTCTGACCTGTGGGTCCAGCTCGGTCAGGAGTCCGTCTCAAGGAAGGGAAGGATTTTGCAGATATATTCAGCAAAGAAGTCTGCGGTCGGCTATCTGCTCCCGTTCGGCAAAGGAACAGTAGAGCTGATTTTGCGGGATTTGAACGATGACGTGGCTCAAGCAGGAAGGACGAATGGATGGATGGGCGATCAAGCTTAGAGATAAGTTAGGCAACGAATCCATTTGGGGTTGTACTTGGCAGGGTATAAATATGAGCCCTGGATGTATGTAATGTAACACAATCATTCTTCAAACACACCGGCCTTACGCCAAACCCTAGAGTCCTTTTGTCGTGTCGTCGAGTTCTTCGAGAGGGTTCATCGATCCGTCGACCTCCGTGAGTACCGGCAACCTTGTATCATGTCTAGTATCATGCGGTGGATTTAGATCTGATGCAAGTAGTCTTGTTAACATGCTTCGTGTCATGCGGTAGATTCAAGCTTGGTTCAAGAGGGTTTCTTGTTAGGTCATGAGCGATGCGGTAGGCTAAGATCTAGCTTGAGGCTAGTTATCGGCTCTATTGGATTTTGGCAAGATCCAATAGATTCATTAAGTTACCATGTGTTACTTCGAGTTTTTACTTTATGTTTAGATTCATGTAACACCTTTGCCCAATCTAGATAGATTTGGATCGGCTCATATCTTTCGTGATCCTTGTACGGGTAGATTTCATGTTTTAACACGTGGATCATGTGCTTCTCGAATAGCCGAAACCGAATCGATCTAGGTTGTTACATGTCGCGGGTTCAAGCTTGCCAATGTTGGTATAAATCTTGAAAGAACCGAGTATCATGCGGTAGATGCAGGTTTTTGGGGTTGCTTCGGAGCTAGTCATCCGGTGGATTAGATTTCGAATCAACCTGATAGATTTATTCGCTTGGTAATGTTCGTTCCTTCTTCATGGACCCCGAATCGATTTGTCTTCTTTGTATTCGGTTATGTTTCATCACGAGTAGAACACGTGCGTAATTCATGCTTTAAATAATGCGTGCTTTTAGCTTTCCATATCTAGATTGTATCATGCGGTGGATAGATCTATTTGTGGAAAGTGGTACGGTCTTCATGCAAATTGTATCATGCGGTGGATAGATTTGTTTGATATCGTACCCGACGGGTCTTAGAGTACCTAGACATGCGGTAGACTAGTGCTTTGGATCTATGCATGCTTGTTTATTACATGATTATGACCGTGCTTTACTTTACTCATTTATTTAATATTGGTTATCATGGGATCGGTTATAATATTCTGTTTATGCGTTTTTGCCCAAACGAAGACCGATTGCCGTCATGCTTACGTCATTTATTCGGCAGTATTGATTTTCTCTTTTATAAGATACCGAACGGTTTCATTTCCTTGGCAAATAGCTTTTCCATAGCTATGTGTCATCTCATGTGGCCTTTTAGCCGTAAATATGGAACTGTCTGGTACCACCCGGCAAGTTCCAATCCTTGGTATCTAACTGCTTTATCTTTTGTTAATTTTCAGGAAAAATTGACTGGCACGTCATCTACACTCTCTGCGCGTGCGAAGCCAGCTTGTTCGGCTTGCTGTGTGTTTGGCGCTAGGTGCCCTTTTTGCGTCAACACACTTTTTGGCACGCCCAGTGGGACCACAGCCGAATAGATCGAGATGCCCGAGATCGCAGACATCATGGACATCAACCTTGAAGACCTATCTCCCGAGCAGCGGCAGCAACTCCAGGACGCTATGGACCAGTTTCAACAGAAATGCCTGCTGTCTTTCAAGAAGAATAAAAGTGGTGTCCCATACTTGAAGAACGAGATGCCCAGGGTGCTGCTGCCAGGGTAGAGCGATGTCACGGTTCAGCAGGAGAAAGAAGAGTGCATGCGGGTATTCCAAGAATCCGCAGACTACATGTTGAGCAAGCACAACAAAGCTTTCCTCGGTGCGCTCCAGCAGATGATGGTGGCCGTCTTCGGCCCAGGCATGGAACAAGCATTTAGCAAGGCGCCCGTCCAGGGGGGGCACGCGTGGAGCCGGGCGAATCAAGCTCTCGGCCGCCATTACGGAGCCGGCCGGTGCGGCCTCCTCCTCGAGCGGCCGGGAAGTCAAGCTTTCCGGCCTCCACCACGAGTCGGCGGGAAACGGCCGGTTCGGCCTCCATTGCGGGCCTCGGGATCGGGGGGGACGGCCGGTCCGGCCACCACCACGGGGCGGCACGGGTCAGCACCGTGCAACGGCCGAATCCGTACCGGCCCACGTACGGAGATATGGCATTCGGCTCGCTTGGGGCCCCGTTCGCTTCGGTCGGAGGATCGCTCGGCGAACAAGCGGTTGCAGAGAAACCTGTACGGCGGGGGCTACCATGAGGTGGGAAACTATGGAGCATTTGACGCTTTCCCACACCCAGGATACGCGCCAGCTGCTGGCGCGCAAGAGGACGACGCCCTGGCGCGAAAGATGGCCGAATTGATGCAAAATAAGTTCGGCCTCAAGCCAAAAATGCAGGGACCCGCCTATAAGCCACCGTTCCCAGAGTGGTACTACAACGTGCTCCTTCCGCCAAGGGTGAAGCCGCCAACGGAGTTCACGAAATTTTCAGGGCAGGACGACACAAGCACAGTTGAGCACATCGCTCGTTACCTCATGCAGCTCGGGGAATGCTCAGCTGAGGAAGCATTCAGGGTCCGCTACTTCCCCGCGTCACTGATAGGTCCAGCATTCCAGTGGTTCTCGTCCCTGCCCCCTGAGTCAGTTAGCAGATGGAAGGACCTGGAGCGGAAATTTCACGCTCACTATTTCAGCGGCGGCTCGGAGAAGAAGGCGATCGACCTTGCTACCATGAAGCGAGAGGCATAGCGAGACGCCGCCGGAATTCCTCGGAAGATTCGGGGAGGTTAAAGGCATGTGCTTCTCGCTTAACACCGCCGGATGACCGATTGGGCGACATGGCCGTCGCCGGGATGCTGCCGGCCGTACGTGAGAAATTGTTCGGGATGGAGTTCGAGAACCTGGGCCAGCTATCACAGAAGCTATCATTGATGAGCAACCAGGCGTACGGCTTCAAGAAGGATGCCAAGTTTGGCAAGCAGCATGATGTGGCTGACATCTACAACCAGTTCTTGGACAAAGCTGACCTGGTCGAAGACTCTGATGACGAACTGGATGTGGCCGTGGCAGAGATCATGTGGGGAAAGGAGCCGTTGACGATGAATCAGCGCTGGGTCAAGCAGACCAGAGGCACCTATGATTTTGATATCACAAAGGCTGACAAATTGTTTGAGCTCCTAGTAAAGGAAGGCCGAATCAAGCTGCCTGAGGGGCATTCCATGCTTCGGCCCGATGGAGTTAAAGGAAAACGTTACTGTGGCTTCCACGACAGGGATTCACACTCCATCAATGATTGCAGAGTCTTCAGGATGAAGATCCAGAAGGCCATCCAGGAGGGTCACCTCAAGTTCGACAACAAGATGAAGCTGGATGGCCACCCCTTCCCTCAGAACATAGTGGGCTTTTCTGTTAACGTGATAACAGCCGAAGAGAAGGGGAAAGTCAAGGTCTTGACCTCAGCCAGGGCTAGACAAGATGGGGCGGTAGACCCAGAACGCCAGGTGACTCTGGAACAGGTGCATGGTGAAGCTCCCCGCATTCTCAAGAGTCACATAGAACTCGGGGAGTCATCCAGAGCTAAGCCAAGGGTGACCACGCGCATCCTCCTGAACAAGTGGCAGCGCCAGATGGAGAAGGAGCGCTACCAGAAGCGCAGAGCTGAGGAGGAGAGGCGTAGAGCTGAATAAGAAGCGCGCAGAAGGGACCAGGAGCAATACACGCGCGAGCAGGAGCGCGCGCACTGGGGATGCGCCTTCTTCAGGCATTCTTTGGAATGAGGGTTTGAAGCTGCCCACGTTGAAGAACTGTCCTGAATGCAGTGACAGGTATTTTGAGTACAGGCAGGAAACTGCCAATCGCCGATCCGTCCACGAGAGAATTGGAAGGATCCAACCTAATGGGGATCGGCGCCAAAAAATTGAAGTCATCGACCATCCTTGGAAGCGGCAGGCCGACCTCAGGTGGGCTGATCAAAAAGAGGATGAAGATGACTACGTTTGGCAGAAGGGGCAATGGTGCCCGCCCGGCCTGAGGAGAAGCCAGAAGAGATGGGTCCAACGCTTGAGGAACCGCGAGCTGAGGCAGGCTGGGATCCAGACGAGGCAGGTGTGGCGCCCCAAAGATCAACCTGAAGGGTCAAAGCGTTCGGCTCCAACATGCATGGTATACTTTCTGCCGAACGAGTTCATGGCTCCTGCTAACCAAGTTGTGCAGGAGGAAGCGTTCATAGATGATGAACAGGCCAAGGGGATGATGGCACAACTGGTGCTGGCCAAGCAGGCGATCTTCGACAAGCCGGCCAAGAATCGACATATGAGGCCGCTGTACTTGAAAGGATACGTCAATGGCAAGCCATTGACAAAGATGTTCGTCGACGGTGGGGCGGCAGTCAACGTAATGTCGTACACCACCTTCAGGAAACTTGGCATGGGCCCGAGCGATCTGACGCCTACAAGCATAATCCTGAATGACTTCGCTGGGAATCCGTCGGATACCAAGGGATGCGCACACGTGGATTTGATGATCGGGTCCAAGACGCTGCTCACTACCTTCTTTGTCATCGAAGCCAAGGGGGCCTACAGCCTGCTGCTTGGGCGGGACTGGATTCATGCCAACTGTTGTGTCCCGTCCACCATGCATCAACAGCTTATCCAGTGGGTGGACGATGAGATCGAGATCGTTCAGGCAGATGACTCCATGAGCGTAGCGAACATGGAACCAGCTTTCTGGGAGTACCAAGGTATCGATTGCTTCTCAGGGAAAGACTGGGGAGAAGGTCCTGTTAAGCCTGTCAGCAGTGATCAACAGCCGATTCAAGCAGTCGGCTCTTATAGCAATTTTTAATGGAGAACCCCGTAGACGGCACTGACGGCAAGTTGGGGCGGGGATTCATGTCGGCTGATAAATTAGAGGAGGTTGACATTGGAAACGGTGATAAGCCAAGGCCTACATTCATCAGCGCAGACTTGCAGCCGGATTTCAGGGGAAAATTAATTAAGCTTCTCAAGGAATACAAAGATTGCTTCGCCTGGGATTATTCGGAGATGCCTGGATTGGATCGTTCTATCGTCGAGCATCGGTTGCCAATCAAATCTGGTTTCAAACCATATAAGCAACCACCCCGAAAGATCTACAAAGATGAGGTATTGGCCGATGTGAAGAAGGAAATTGAAAGGTTGCTTGATGCAAACTTCGTTCGGCCGTGCAGATATGCGGAGTGGATTTCTAACATCGTCCCTGTATACAAGAAGAATGGAAAAATGAGAGTTTACATAGATTTCAGGGACCTGAACAGAGCTACTCCGATGGATGGTTACCCAATGCCTATTGCCGATTTGTTGATTGACGCCGTAGCTGGGCACAAAGTCATCAGTTTCATGGATGGTAATGCGGGTTACAACCAAATCTTCATGGCGATAGAGGACATATCAAAGACGGCCTTTAGATGTCCCGGTCATATAGGCCTGTTTGAATGGATAGTCATGACGTTTGGGTTAAAGAATGCCGGTGCAACTTATCAACGAGCCATGAATTATATTTTTCACGAGTTGATCGGCAAAGTTGTGGAAATCTACATTGATGATGTGGTAATCAAGTCCCTAAGTCATGACACACATTTGGAAGATGTGAAGAAGACCTTGGAGTGCACCCGAAAGCATGGTCTGAAGATGAATCCAAACAAGTGCGCTTTTGGGGTATCAGCTGGAGAATTCTTGGGGTTTTTGGTCCACGAAGGAGGAATTGAAGTTGGCAAAAAGAGCATGAAGGCCATTGATGAAGTGGTTCCTCCAACTAACCTCAAGGAGTTGCAGTCAATGCTCGGCAAGATTAATTTCGTAAGAAGATTCATATCAAATCTGTCACAGAAGGTCTTGTCGTTCTCTCCGCTGTTGAAGTTAAAGAGAGATCAGAAGTTCACCTGGGGCGACGAACAACAAAAGGATTTTGACGAAATCAAGCAGTACATGAAGGAGCCACTAGTGCTGGTTCCTCCTCAGCTGGACAAGCCTTTCAAGTTGTACGTGGCGGCCGATACCCGAACCATCGGATCGGCCCTCATTCAAGAATTTGAAGGAAAGGAGCGGGTAGTAGCCTATCTTAGCCGAAAATTACTTGATCCTGAAACCAGGTATTCGGCTGTAGAGAAGCTGTGTCTTTGCGTGTACTACTCGTGTACAAAGTTTCGGCACTACCTGTTGAATGCCGAATGCACCGTGTATTCCAAGTTTGATGTGATAAAACATATGTTATCTATGCCAATTTTGAACGGCAGGATTGGCAAGTGGATTTTGGCTTTATCGGAGTTCGAGTTGAAGTTCGAATCGGCAAAGGCCATCAAAGGTCAGATCATTGCCGATTTTATAACTGAACATCGCGATCCGTCAATTAATTTACTTGAAATTACCCCCTGGGCTTTGTTCTTTGATGGATCGTCATGTGGTAAAGGTGGGGGAGTAGGGATCCTGCTGATTTCGCCTAGAGGTGAGATGTGAATTTGCCATCCCTATACAGCCCACCGTCACCAATAACCAGGCTGAATACGAAGCATTGCTTCGAGGGCTTCAATATTTGAGGGAAGCCGGGGCCGTTTCAGTCGAAGTTTATGGAGATTCAGAGCTGGTGATCAAGCAATTGAACGGCCAATATGAATGCAAAAGTGAAGCGCTGAGGAGTTACTACGAAGAATGCAGAGAAATCTTGAAGCGCTTCCCGTTGGTGACTCTACAGCATATTCCTAGGGAACATAACGAAGAAGCAAACAGGCTGGCTCAGAGGGCCTCTGGATACAAAGAGAGCCAAGAAGCGTTTGCTGCAGAAGTGTGTGCACTTGGGACGGATCTTGCAGAAGATGATTGGAGGAAAGAGATCGTCGATTACTTGAAAGATCCATCCCGCAAGGTCTCTAGGAAGCTCAGGTACAAGGCCATAAAGTTCGTTCTTCTGGATGATAACTTATTCTACAAATCATTAGATGGGGTATTCTTTGCGATGCACGGGTCCAGAAGAAGCCAAGAACATGATGAGCGAAGTGCACGATGGGATATGTGGAGCACACCAATCGGCCTACCGGATGAAACGGGTTATCAGACAAGCCGGATGCTTTTGGCCGACGATATTAGAAGATTGCTTTGAGTATTACAAGGGATGTCAGGACTGCCAAAGGTTTGGGAATATTCAAAGGGTCCCCGCGTCAGCATTAAATCCCATCATCAAGCCATGGCCATTCAGGGGCTGGGGTATAGACCTGATTGGCCAAATTAATCCACCATCTAGCAAGGGGCATAAGTTCGTGCTTTTGGCTACAGATTATTTTACTAAATGGGTTGAGGCGATCCCACTGAAGAAGGTAACATCAGAGAACATGGTTGAATTTGTCAAAGAGCACATCATCTATCGGTTTGGAATCCCTCAGACTATCACCACTGATCAAGGGGCACAATTCGTGTCACTAGAGTTCAGAGAGTTTGCCGAAAGCATGGGGATCAAATTATTTAATTCTTCTCCTTATTATGCCCTAGCTAATGGTCAAGCAGAGGCTTCTAACAAGATCATGATCAAGCTGATACAAAAGAAGATCGACCAGAAGCCAAGAAGGTGGCATTCGGTACTCAGCGAGGCACTATGGGCTTACCGAATGGCCCCCCATGGAGCCACAAAAACTTCTCCTTACGAGTTGGTCTATGGGCACCACGAGGTTTTACCTTGGGAGATGCAATCAGATTCAATGAGAGTGGTGTTGCAGAAAGATTTGAGCTCCAAAGATTATAGTGGCCTAATGATGGACGAACTAGAGGATTTGCACATGATCCGTCTTAGAGCCTTGGAAAACATCTAGAAAAACAAGCTGCGGGTTGCCAAGTACTATAACAAGAAGGTAAAAGTAAAGCAATTTGCGGAAGGCGATTTGGTTTGGAAAGCGCTATTGCCGATTGGAACTAAATACAGTGAATTCGGCAAATGGTCCCCTAACTGGGAAGGACCTTTTCGTGTGGTCAGATGCGTCCCTGGTAATGCATATATATTGAAAACTCTGCTAGGAGAAGAATTTTCTGCTGCAATAAATGGAAGATATCTGAAGAAATATTATCCTAGCATTGAGATCGATCGATGATTACACACAGAGACAGCCGGCGCTCAAGAACGAGGCCGCCTTCAGAACAAAATCCATAAACAAAAGACATGGCCAGTGCCTAGATGCATTGCCCTTAGCACAAAAATCATATTACAACTGCTTGTTGCAGGTTTACATCTAACAACCCTGATGGTCAGATCTTCAAGGAGGTGCAAAGCAGAAGGCGTGGAGGAAGAAGCGAAAGTATGATTCAATCTTTTCTTTGCTTCTTCTGCTGCTCCCTCTTCAGCTGTTCCAGGACCACCGTGACGGCAACTTGGAACGCATGGGGGTGACCATGGTTCGCGGCCTCCATCAAGCTGTCCCAGGCCATCTTCAGGTTGTTGTACCTGTCAGAGACATCTAAAGCGGAGGAATCGATGTTAGGGGCAAGAAATCCGAATGTAGGCATGAAGTCAAGAACAGGTCAGAAGCATTTACCCCCTACTAGTGCCTCCAGAGCCATGCGACGCTCGCGTCCGGCTTGGCAACGGGCGGTGATGTCCCTGAGGCCATGCTCCAGGTGCCGAACGCGGCGGCGCAGTTGATGGTTGGTCCTCTACTCAGGCGTGGCATCCTCTGCTTCGAGGGAGGAATCGGAGGAGATGTACTCAGGCACATCTTCAGTCCCGATGATTTCTTCAGGGAGCAGTTCAAGGCTGAAAGGGGAAAAGAAGAAAACATGAAGCGCGAGATCATATGGAGAACGAGGAATAAATCATGGAAAAACTCACCTTTGGATCGTACGCTTCTTCGATGAGTTGCTTTCCTGAGGTTGCTTGCCCTTGTCCATGGCCTTGGGGTTTTCTCCTCTAGAGACAGGGGAAGAAATGAGAAATGATGGATGAGTGTGCGAGTGGATTTGCAGGGCATCTCAGCAGGCTCTTTTATTGACCGAAGGGGTGCATTGGGAGTGATGACCGGTCAGTACGCACTGTTGGAATACCAAACGGCAGGGTTTTTCTCTCCAAGTACAAAGGGTTTTTGCTTGAACAGTGCTCGTGGATTGCCGAATCGGGATCTTCTGTGGATTTTGCGCCAAGGGGCAACTGTTCTCGCACGTTCGGCTCAAGATAGTTCCCAGATGCATTCAAGGAAAAATGAGAATCATGGATGCAAGTGCGAGGCGAATTCATAACAGCACAAACACAGAATTCAAAGGTTCTTATTTATTACCGATTATCAAACATCCCTAATACAATCTAGTCGAAAAGCCTGTTCAGTACAGATTGGGGATGCGTGATTTCGGCAATGGCGTCACCGTGGCCATCGAGGCGCTCCAGGATGAGCTCGATCTCGTTGATGTCCTCCGGCGCGCCGCCCCGGAAGCCGCGCGGTCTGGTGGAGTAGTCGACGTCCGTATGCGTCGCCATGGCAGCCAGGCCTAAGGTGGTGCCCAAACGGACGTCGTGGGTCGCCGCCTCGTCGACGTGGTGCTCCACCGCAGCAAGGCGCTCCGCCGGCGTGTCGCTGCGGGCATTCACCTTATCGGCCAGCTGCTCCACCAGCGCCTTCAACTGGTTGAGCTCGGCGTCGCGGGCTGCAAGGAGCAAGGAGAAAGGAGACTAGCATCAGAAAAGCTGGGTGGGATCAAGAATTGATTCCAGAGCCGTACCATCGATGGCTTCCAGCAGTTGTCTGCGTTGGTCCTCCCATTCCAGCTCGGCTATGCCCGCCTTCTTGGAGACGTCCTCCAGCTCACGCCGGGTCGTCTCCAGCTCTTCCTTGAAGCGGAGAGCGTCTTCTTCCCCGTACGACACGGGGGAGTGGCCATCGGACTCCGAGGAGTCGTCTAGAAGGGGTTGATTGGCCGGCGCTGGAGACGGATTCCACCGAATCAGGGAGATGATCGTCAAAACAAGAAAAGATCAAAAGTTGAAGCAAAGAAGAGGAATCGACGATCATTGCCTCTGGCGCGCGTTGGCGCTGCTCCCCTCTGCCTCGTCGGAGGCGAGGAGGCGGTTGAGGCGGCGCACCATGTTGATTTGGGATGTGCACTGTTTGAAGAGAGGAAGAGCTGAGATTGGCAAAGACTCGAGAGCTAAAAGGCTTGGTAAAGAGCTAGGGGCACCTACGGTTGCATTTATAGGCCTGGCAAGATGAATCGTGGCTTCGAGTCGTGGCTCTGGATCGTGGCGCATATCCCATGAAAATCGGAAGGTGGAAAGGTTTCCTTGGCCAGCCCGCCGGCGAGTCGCTTGGAGTTCTAGGCTGAGTCACATTTAGTTGATTGGCTCGGCTGAAAGGAATCAAAGTGCCATTCGGGTGTTGGTATTTCTTTGCCGATTGGATCGTTCAACGTCTACACTTAGAGGTATGCGAAAGAAAAGGAAATTAAATAACAAGTATTACAAGAGCGATCAATTCGTTTATACATCAATGTGGGTATTCAAATGTTCAAATGTTACGCAATCACACCACGAGCATTGGATGTTGCCTGGCGGAAGCTGTCCAACAGTTCCTGGCAATCTTTTTGAGCACCAGACAAGTTGGTGAGTTCTGCATCGCATTGCTCTATCTTGGTGACAGCCGATTTTGCTTCCGCTTGGGTTTTTTCTATCAGTCCAGGGAGTTCGGCTATTTTCTCTTTATCAGCCTCTATCTCAGCTGACAGGCTTCTCAGTTCTGCTTCTAGAGCGGCTTTCCTGGCAATTTTCAGATCATAAGAAGCCTGCAAGCTAGCCAATGTATCTTTGTGGCTCTCTACTTGGGATTGTGCCCCGTTCATGGCGTGTTCAGCATCAGCTTTCTTCTTCTCGATAGCCGGGCGGGAGCGCAATTTCCTCAAAGCGTGCCTTATGGGCGCATAAAGGATGTCCAAGCCACAGATGGATACTAGAGAAGCTCTGACGTCTTCAGGGAGTTCTTGGCTGATAGAGTCAAGCACCTCTTCGAAGTGATCAAGATCCTTGAACTGATCTTGTGCATCCCTTTCTAGCCAGGCAACAATTTCTCTAAGCTTTGATGACACCTCATCTGACAGAGGCTGGTGCACTCCTTCCATTGCCTCGTCAACTGGATTGCTCTCCGATGGCAGGCTTGATGACGACGGGGCCTGATCCTAAGAAGCAGTATTGCCGAGTTAAGGGTGCTAAAATGAAAAGGTAGCAGAGATAAGTGCAGATGAGTACCTCACTGCTGATTTCTTGAATAGGAGCAATCACAGGAGAGGAAGGTGCTCCAGGTAAAGCTGAAGCCTCCAAGTCAGAAGGTGTTGATGTAGTCATTGGTAACTCATGGGCTTCTGGCTGAAAAGGAGTTGGATCCACCTCTGTTGGGATTAGTGTCTCTGCAAGACCAACAGGTGATTTTGCCTGTGGAGGACTTGGTGGCTCCTGCTGGATCGGGAGACTCATCTCTGGAGAATTCTTTGCTTCTTCAGAAGGTGATGAAGATGAGATCTCCACTGGGATGGGTAATTCAACCCTGGATGGACTTGCTTGTTGAGCCACGGGGACATCCACCAGTTGTTCTTCCGTTGTTTCTTCTGCAAGTGTCAAAGTGAAAGGGTAAATGCCAGTGCTCGTCCTTAGGAGAAGATAGTAGAGGTCATACCAGTGGATGGAGCATTGGCAGGTTCTGATGCTGAAGGATGTTGGGCTCTAGTCTGAAAAAGTGCAAGAGGTGATTTGTCAGAAACTAGAGTACCCTTGTGATCAAGAAAGCAAAAGGTTTTACCTCAACAAGAACTTTCTTGACAGTTCTCCTCCTCTTGGCATTTGGAGGAGCAACCAGAGACAAACCTTGCCTCCTGTCAGCAGCAAGGCTGGAGAGGCTTGGGTCGGTTGTAGCAAACCTGGCCATTAGCTGGGCCAGGGTTGGGGACTTGAATCCCAGTGCAGAAATCGGGCCTACAACATTGTAGTTGATATTTCTGGCTCGAGGGGCAGGTACTGTGTTCTGTGGAGTCAAAGGAGTAAGGTCAGAATCGTTGATTGAGAGGAAAAATGTCTGATCCAGAAGTTCATTATATTACCTCTGAAGTTGGTAGGAAATCAGGCATCAACTCTGCGCAGAACACGTGAACAGGCTCACTGAAGATGTGATCGTGGAATTCTTGCCACCAGGAGTTAAAGGTGGGATGAACTATAGTTGTGGGCACGAAAGGACATGTGTAGACAGTGGGACTACACACATAATGGAAGACCCTGCTGCTCTGCATACTCTCTTTGATTTCCTCTCTAGGCTTGAGTAATTCATGCAGGAATAATCTTGGGGGCATCTAACCACACCCAATTTGCCTGGCCATTACATTGGGCTGATAATATTCATAAGTGCTAGAATTCAGCCTTCCTCCGTTGAATTCGGCCGGCAGTATGCATGGGCGGATTATGATGTTGAAAATTTCCAGGAACCTCCCATCTTGATGGCCAGGCTCAAAGGAGAATTCAACAGGGAATGTTAATGTGTCATTGTCCAGATAGGGGAGCCAGAGGGGATTCTGGAAACCTTTGAAGAATAGTTCGAAGAGCTGGCTAATGTCTTGCTGAATGAGAACAGTTGAAGCCGCTTCTCCATAATTCTGACATCCCCTGGTAGCATTGCTTTCTCCCTCAGAGTGATTGGACGAAGGAAAGAGCCTGGTGTTCAAATCAACACCCACAATTTGATGCATGTGGAGCTGCAGCCATATCTGAACGAACCACCAAGGGTCGTTGACGCATGCTATCCTTTGGCTAGTGTACATCTGGGTGACAGTTTGGTGAAGCATATGGTATATACTGCCCAGGAAGAATTTCCCAAGGGGAAGACGGTTGCCACTAGCCAAATGAATCGCCATTGAGATGTGATTCAGGGTGGGCTCGTTGGCTTTGCCACAGAAGACAAATCTACATAGCCACATATTCAGGAATGCCTGGTATTCAACATCACCAAGGGGGTTGTCTTTCATGTGGCTCGAGATGTAATGTTTATATCCGTTCCCTGGTTTCACCCCTGTTTGGCGTGAAGAAACTTTGAAGTTCCAGGGCTGAACAGACCCTGTAATGTCGAGGCCGGTGATCATGTACACATCGGCCAGGGTTGGAGACATTGGGCCATGGCCAAAGAGGAAGGCGTTGACACCGTTTGACCAAAAATGGCAGGCTGCTATCAAAAGGTCTTCATTTTTAGGGGTCTCGGCCAAAGATAACTCCAAGCATTGAGCAATGCGGAGGGTATCCCAGTTCTTTGTCAATCCGCTCTTATCTGCGAGGATTCTCCGGTACCAAGTTCTCCAGCCCGCGATTGGAGGTAAAGGCCAGTTCTTGAAAGTGTATTGCCACTGAGAAGGTGGGGACAGAGCCGCTTTGAAAGGAATCCTCTGAGATTCAGCCGCGATGAAATCTTGAGGGTCAGAGTTCCCCATAGGTCCAAGATAATAGGATCTCGAGTCGGCCCCGGTACGAATCAAAAGCTCAGTTGAAGAATCCTGAGGGAGGCGGAAACGAAATCTCAGGTAAAATTGAAAACCTAAATGCCGAATGAAGCTTACGGGAGGAGGATTTACCTGAGCATCTTGGTTTTGAGTCGCCATTGAAGACTTGAGCTTGGGACAAGGAGATCTAGGGTTTGAATCTAGACGAAGATTCCGACGGATTGAGAAGGAAGAAGAACAGGTGTTGACAGATTTTGAGTTGTGCTGTTCGTGGCTGGAGTCAATTGCGGAACAAAATTACTTTATCCCGCAATTAAAGGGGCATATGTTAACACCAAAATTTGGTAAGGAGTCTGACCTGTGGGTCCAGCTCGTTCAGGAGTCCGTCTCAAGGAAGGGAAGGATTTTGCAGATATATTCGGCAAAGAAGTCTGCGGTCGGCTATCTGCTCCCGTTCGGCAAAGGAACAGTAGAGCTGATTTTGCGGGATTCGAACGATGACGTGGCTCAAGCAGGAAGGACGAATGGATGGATGGGCGATCAAGCTTAGAGATAAGTTAGGCAACGAATCCATTCGAGGTTGTACTTGGCAGGGTATAAATATGAGCCCAGGATGTATGTAATGTAACACAATAATTCTTCAAACACACCGGCCTTACGCCAAACCCTAGAGTCCTTTTGTCGTGTCGTCGAGTTCTTCGAGAGGGTTCATCGATCCGTCGACCTCCGTGAGTACCGGCAACCTTGTATCATGTCTAGTATCATGCGGTGGATTTAGATCTGATGCAAGTAGTCTTGTTACCATGCTTCGTGTCATGCGGTAGATTCAAGCTTGGTTCAAGAGGGTTTCTTGTTAGGTCATGAGCCATGCGGTAGGCTAAGATCTAGCTTGAGGCTAGTTATCGGCTCTATTGGATTTTGGCAAGATCCAATAGATTTATTAAGTTACCATGTGTTACTTCTAGTTTTTACATTATGTTTAGATTCATGTAACACCTTTGCCCAATCTAGATAGATTTGGATCGGCTCATATCTTTCGTGATCCTTCTACGGGTAGATTTCATGTTTTAACACGTGGATCTTGTGCTTCTCGAATAGCCGAAACCGAATCGATCTAGGTTGTTACATGTCGCGGGTTCAAGCTTGCCAATGTTGGTATAAATCTTGAAAGAACCGAGTATCATGCGGTAGATGCAGGTTTTTGGGGTTGCTTCAGAGCTAGTCATCCGGTGGATTAGATTTCGAATCAACCTGATAGATTTATTCGCTTGGTAATGTTCGTTCCTTCTTCATGGACCCCGAATCGGCTGTCTTGCTGTATTCGGTTATGTTTCATCACGAGTAGAACACGTGCGTAATTCATGCTTTAAATAATGCGTGCTTTTAGCTTTCCATATCTAGATTGTATCATGCGGTGGATAGATCTATTTGTGGAAAGTGGTACGGTCTTCATGCAAATTGTATCATGCGGTGGATAGATTTGTTTGATATCGTACCCGACGGGTCTTAGAGTACCTAGACATGCGGTAGACTAGTGCTTTGGATCTATGCATGCTTGTTTATTACATGATTATGACCGTGCTTTACTTTACTCATTTATTTAATATTGGTTATCATGGGATCGGTTATAATATTCTGTTTATGCGTTTTTGCCCAAACGAAGACCGGTTGCCGTCATGCTTATGTCATTCATTCGGCAGTATTGATTTTCTCTTTTATAAGATACCGAATGGTTTCATTTCATTGGCAAATAGCTTTTCCATAGCTATGTGACATCTCATGTGGCCTTTTAGCCGTAAATATGGAACTGTCTGGTACCACCCGGCAAGTTCCAATCCTTTGTATCTAACTTCTTTATCTTTTGTTATTTTTCAGGAAAAATTGACTGGCACGTCATCGACACTCTGCGCGTGCGAAGCCAGCTTGTTCGGCTTGCTGTGTGTTTGGCGCTAGGTGCCCTTTTTGCGTCAACACTCACTAACGGCTCTTTCAGCCTATGAGATACAAGCAGTAATGGCTAGTTCCGTACGGGAATCTACATCTAGGTGGACATAGACTCGTCATGCCCCACATCTAAGGCCCCAAACCCTGATACTTCTGATGCTAACTTCAAAGTCGCCACAACCCACAGACGACCTATGGATCTGCTACTCTGTCTCCACAAGGTCGGCAGGGACCCGACAACTTCATTGGTCACCTCAGCCTACAAACGGCGGGTTCACACCATGTCTCCTAGGCTGAGCTGACTTCATGCCTTCTAGGTCGCCTCGACCTAAAGCGGCGGAAACTACCAACATCCCCGTGCTCAAAGGCTCCACTGCCCGTTGGTGACGTCTTGGTCTTGACTACAGCTCCTCGCTGAGGCCCTACAACTCTCAGGTTGACGCCCTGCATTGTGCTACTTCACAGCAGACGTGTTGACTCAGGTCGGCATGGGACCTTCATCGATATACAAGGCCTTCTGAAGGTCGGCGTGCTATTATAGCCCTCTGGGACCTCGGCTATGCCATTGCCGCCGGGGCGCCTCTACACACACTCAAGATGCACTGTTTGTCATACAAACATGTGTATTAAAGCTTCATAAGCTACAAAGGACTTTGGCCCATGGCCAATTACAAGATGCAAACATATTAAAGGTCCTGAACTACCTTACATAATGTGTGCGACGCAACCTAGACTGATGAAGCACGTCGCAAGCTTTCTTTTAGCTTCAAGACCTAACTAGAGACCTCCGCCGCTATAGTTGTCGTAGCTACCACACAGCCACCTCCGAGCTCCAAAAGATTTCCTATGGTACCCACACTTACGTCTGGGCTCTCCAACAAGATTCCAAATGGAACTAGCGTCACCTCGGGCCTTTCCCGGTACAACACGGTGATCTCCAGCATCACCTCGGGCCTCCGCTCACAAGGTCCGTCAAGGCATGTGTGCATGAAAACCAGTATGGGTTCATTAAGGGCGAAACTATTCAAGATTGCTCGGGGTGGGATTTTGAATACCTCCACCAATGCCATCACTCAAAAAGGGAGATTGTTATCTTGAAGTTGGACTTTGAGAAGTCATTTGATCTTGTTGAGCATTCACTTGTTTTGGACATGTTGAAAGCAAAGGGTTTCCCTCCCAAATGGGTCTGCTGTGTCGAGGATCTTTTAATCTCAGCAACCACTTATGTGCTCCTCAATGGTTGTGCTGGCAAGGAGTTCTCCTGCAAAAGAGGTGTTAGGCAAGGGGACCATCTTTCTCCTCTTTTTGCAATTGCTGCAGACCTAATTCAGCATGTCATCAATTAGGAATTCCAACTTGAGTACTTCCTTCTCCCCTTCCCCCAGATAGATCACCTCCCATTTCCTGTCATCCAGTATGCTAATGACACAAGCATCATTCTACAAGGAGATTAGCAGCAACTTTTGGTCCTCAAGGATCTTCTACTTAAAATCACAATGTGTAGTGGGCTTAAAGTGAATTATCATAAATTTGTCTAGCCCCTATTAGTATCTGTAGTGATAAAGCCAACTGTCTTGCTACTACTTTTGGTTGCATTATTGGCTCCTTCCCCTTCACCTACCTTGGTCTCCCCATGGGGTTGACTAAACCCCAGGTTAAAGATTATGATCCTCTTATTTGTAGGATTGAGAGGAGGTTGTCTGCTTCTTCCCAATTTCTTTCTTATGCTGGAAGACTCCAGCTTGTTAATTCTGTTCTCTCTTCCCTTCCAACATACTACATGTGTTCACTTAAGCTGCCTATCACAGTGATTGATGTCATTGATAAATTCAGGAATAATTGTTTATGGTGGGGTAAGGATTTCAATTAAAAAGGTTATAATCTTGCTGCTTGAGACTTGGTCAGGCTCCTAGAGAATAAGGGAGGTCTTGGTGTTATCAACCTCAGTGTTCACAATGATGCCTCTTCTCCTTAAACAACTTAATAAATTCTACAGAAAGGAGAATGTACAATGGGTCAATCTAATATGGGACAAATACTATAGAAACTCAGTGCCACATCTTTCTAGGGAGAAAGGTTCTTTTTGGTGGAAAGATAACCTGAGGCTGCATATCTACTACAGAGGTGTGGCTATCTGTTCCCCTGGAAGGGGAGACACCATTGGGTTTTGGGAGGTGTTAACACCAAAAATTGGTACAGGAGAGAGGCTGATTTGTGGGCCTAACTTGGTAACAAATCCCGTTCAGCGGGGGGAAGATTTCTTCAGAAGATTCGACAGAGATGCTTGCGGTCGGCAGTTTGTTTCCGTTCGGCAAAAGGACTGTTTGCGCTGATTTCATGGGATCGCATGGTGACGTGGCCCAAACGGAAGGAAGGGACGCATGGATAGGCATTCACACTTGGCGTTAAATTAGGTATCAAATATTGTGCTCGTAGTGCACCAGGAGTCGTGCTAGGACAGGGTATAAATATGAATCCTGGATGTATGTAATTGGAATCGAACATTCTCATAACAAACCGGCTTCACGCCAAACCTTCGAGTCCTCTAGTCGTGTCGTCGAGTTCTTTGAGAGGGTTCATCGATCGGTCGACCTCCGTAAGTACCGGCAACCTTGTATCATGTCTAGTATCTTGCGGTGGATTTAGATCGTGATGCAAGTAGTCTTGTTACCTTCCTTAGTATCATGCGGTGGATTTAAGCTTGGTTCAAGAGGGTTTCTTGTTAGATCATGAGCCATGCGGTAGGCTAAGATCTAGCTTGGAGCTAGTTATCGGCTCTATTACATCTGGCAAGATTTAATAGATTCATTAAGTTACCACGTGTTGCTTTGAGCTTTTACTTTATGTTTAAATTCATGTAACACTCTTTTGCCCAATTTAGATTGGTTTGAATCGGCTTTATCTTGTTTGGTGATCTTTACATTGCATGCTCGCATCTTTGCCTCAATAAGGCACGTGGATCACGTGTTCTCCAATAGCCGAAATCGAATCAATCTAAGTTGTCACGTGTTGTGGGTTCAAGCTTGTTAATCTTGTGTAAACGTTGACAGAACTGGGTATCATGCGGTAGATGCAGGTTTTTGGGTTGTTTTAGAGCTAAGCATCCGGTGGATTAGATTTCGATTCAATCTGATAGGTTTATCATCTTTAGCAATGTTTGTTCCTTCTCCACAGATCCCGATTCGGCTGTTCAGCCGTATTCGGTTATGCATTCACGAGTAAAACGTGTTTATGAGTTATGTTTTAAACAATGCATGCTTTTAGCTTTCCATATTTAGATTGTATCATGCGGTGGATAGATCTTTTTGTGGTTGGTGGTGTGATTTTAAACAAGTTGTATCATGCGGTGGATTAACTTGTTCGAATTCATGCTTGACGGGTTTCAAAGTATCTATACATGCGGTAGACTAGTGCATTGGGCCTATGCATGCTTGTTCATTACGTATTTGTAATCATGCTTTACTTCTTTTACTTCTACTGTTATTTATCCTCGAGGATCGGTCATAATCTTGTGCACGAGCAACGTTATTTTAACAAAGGCTGATCTTTTGTCATGCTCACGTCATCTATTCGGCTATGTTCTGTTTTATGCTTTAAAGCTCCCGAATGGTTTTCAGTCTCTTGACAGATAGCTTCTCATAGCTATATGTCACTTTACATGGCTTTTAGCCGCAAATATGGAACTGTCTGGTACCACCCGGCAAGTTCCAAGATTTGGCATCTAACTACGTTACCCTTTGTTAATTTCAGGAAAATTGACTGGCACGCTTTGGAATCTTCTCATGTGTTAAGCCAGCCAGTTCGTCTTGCTGTGTGCTTGGCGCGGGGTGCGGATTTTACGTCAACACACTTTTTGGCACGCCTGGTGGGACATTTTAGTTGAATCAAGATGCCTGAAATCGGCGACGTCATGGATGTCACCATTGATGACCTATCTCCAGAACAACAAGCGCAGCTGAAAGACGCTACTAACCAATTCCAGATGAAGTGCTTGATGTCGTTCGGCAAGAACAGAAGTGGCGTCCCATACCTTAAATCTGAAATGCCCAGGGTTCTGTTGCCGGGGGAGCCTAATACCACATCTTTTCAAGAGAAAGAAGAGGCTCTGAATGCTTTTCGGGTGACTGCAAAAGCTGTGTTGGGTAGGCATCATACGACTTTCTTGAGCATGTTCAACCAGATGATGATCGGCGTATTCGGCCCAGGCATGAAAAAGGTGTTTAGTCGAGTATCCCCTCACGCATATTCTACAGAAGTCGGTGAAACCAGTTCTGCTCAACCAACAGGACCTCAACCGCCACTGCAGAGCCAGCCAATCCAGCCTCCTCCACAAAGCATTGGGAGCCAGCCGATCCAGCCTCGTCCACAAAGCGTTGGGAGTCAGCCGATGCAACCTCCTCTACGAAGCATGGGGAGTCAGCCAGTCCAGCCACCTCTACAAAACAATAAAGGTCAACCAGTTCAACAGCCGAACCCGTATCAGCCTACATATGGGGACATAGCGTTCGATTTGACTGGAATGCCACCTAACTCTACTTACAAGATAGCTCCGGCCAATAACAGGTTGCAGAAAAATATGTATGGTGGGGAATATCATGAGGTCATGGATTATGGTGCCATATATGCTCTCCCAAATCCTGGGTACGGTACAGCTGCAGGAATACAAGACGATGATATTCTGGTACAGAAAATGGCCTATCTGATGCAAAATCAATTCGGCCTTAAACCTAAAATACAAGGACCAGCTTATACACCTCCATTCCTAGAGTGGTACTACAGGGTGATCTTGCCGCCAAGGGTGAAGCCTCCTACGGAGTTTACAAAGTTTTCTGGGCAGGACGATACAAGCACTGTAGAGCATATTGCTAGATATTTAATGCAGCTTGGAGAAGCTTCAGCTGATGAGGCATTCAGAGTTAGATATTTTCCTCTATCATTAACGGGCTCAGCATTCCAATGGTTTACTTCTTTGCCTCCTCAGTCAGTAGGCACATGGAGGAATCTAGAACAAAAGTTCCATGCCCATTACTTTAGTGGTAGCACAAAGAAGAAGCTGATTGATCTGGCTACCTTGAAACAGAGGCACAATGAGACACCTCTGGAATTCCTCAGAAGATTCAGGGAAGTCAAGGGCATGTGCTTCTCTTTGACCCTGCCGGATGATCAGCTGGCTGATATGGCTGTTGCAGGGATGTTGCCAGCTATTCGGGAGAAGTTGTTTGGCATGGAATTTGACAATGAGGATCATGTGTGGTTCGAGGACCGGTGGATGGTCGCTTCCTTGTGTGATGTGTGATTGACAACGTTGTGTGGACTGATTCTTGGCTAAGTATTGCAGGTGCAGGTTGCGGCTTGATTAGTGTTGGTGCAGGTGAAGAACAAGCGCGAAAGGTCGTCGCCGGTGAGGTCTCCAGGTGTGGAGAAGACAAGTAGGCTTCGTTCGAGGGACCCGATGGCCAGCGGGGTCAAGTGCGGGCCGCATGGTAGCATGAACAACAAGATGAAGTCGTGGACGGTTTCTTCTTTGAGCCTCAAAACCAAGGTCGAGCCGGGACTACATGGGAGGCGAGTCATGAGTGGAGATTGGCGGAGGCTACACCGAGTTCGCGGGGTTTCCGGTGGTTCACCAGAAAACCACTGGGTTCCTTGGTTGATCCACAAAGCCAAGACCGAAGAACCGAAGACGGAGCTGCAAGCGGCGCTGCACCGGTCCGACCGGTGGGTCGGTCTGTCGGCCCCGTGAGGACCGGTCTGACCGGTGAGGAGCACCGGTCTGACCTGTGTGCGACGACGCAGTCTGGAGACTTCGAAGCGGAGGACACGCGTCGGGATCGAATGGCTTGCGTCGAGGCTACACAGGGTGCGGTCGCCGGGCATCCGTCCGATGATGAAGACATGAAGACTTCCAAATCCGCCCTTGAGGGGCTTGTATCCGTAGTTGTTAGAGAAGGGCATTTTAGACTTTAGGTTGCCTCCATATAACCCAAGAGGTGAGAGGATGGCAGCCAACTCTTGGAACCCTAGCTCATTTGTTTTCCTATTTTCCTTTCTATTTTCCTTAGGATTTCCATAGGACTAGCTTGAGAGCTTCATGGTGAGATCTTGTTGAGAGGGATGGATGATCGGGCGACTTGCTAGACCTTGTATGAACCTTTGTTTCATGTATAGATGATTCGGCGTGGTTCCTCAAGGTTTGGATGTGTTTTCCCCGGTTGTTCTTGGTGGTGATTTTCGGAGCCCTCTCTTGGTGATTTCTTTGGGTTGTTTTCGGGACTTTTCTCTTGGGGATTTGATGGGGGAAATTTGTGGGAACCCTTCGTGGTTCTTTGGGCTGTGATTCCCCACCCAAATCCGTGAGTAAAGGTGCTCGTTTTTGGGGTTTCTTGAGTGCTTGGGTTGGAAGTGCTCTTGGCGGGATTTCCTTGATTCCTCCTTTTTGGATGAGTTTTGGTGGGATTAAACTTGGCTATGGACTCCTCATGAGGTGTTCCTAATATCCCCAAAGTCTTTTTCAAGTCCGTGGAGCGATTCAGGAGATCGAGGTTTCGATTTGGGGGAGTTGACCCGCGGGTGCTGTTCATCCCGAGCTGCCCAGGCTACACCGGTCTGAGCGGTGCTCTTGACCGGTCTGACCAGTGCAACCCTCGGTGGGATTTTGCTCGGGTGAACGTCTTGGTGTGTTCTCTGTTGTCCTGTGGTGCTGCTGTTTCGAGTTTGGGTCAGTTTGGTGGTCGGTTGGCCTGTTTGGTGCCTTGGGGGCTTTCAGGATGTGATCGGTCTGACCGGTGTGTCTCACCGGTCTGACTGGTGTAGAGCCACTTAGTGGAGTTGCTCAGTTTCACCAGCAGAGACCGGTTTGACCGGTGGTGCTCACCGGTCTGACCGGTGTGGGTCTGTAGACTCGAGGTTTGGTGTTCCGCTGCGTTCTCGGGTCGGAAGGTTGTGTGTTGGTTCCTAGGTCCAGTGGCACTCTAGTGGCTACGTGGACTTGGCCAACTTGGGTAGTAAGTCGGAGACGTGTGTTGGAAGTCGTGTTCATCTTGTTGGAGTTTCCATCTCCTTCGAGAAGAATTTTTATCGGCTCCCAATCACTCCCCCCTATCTGGTTCGTCGTATCGGTCCTTCAAGTGGTATTAGAGCCGGTTCGGGTCTTTGTTGAGTCTAACCAGTCTAGGATCCAAGGATGGCGTACCAGGAACGGGGTTCGGGTCCTCCACACTTCGATGGCAAGAACTACCAGATGTGGAGTAAGCGGATGTGCGTTCCTCCGCGGAAAGGGTCAGATCCTTTGGGATGTCACGGTGGACAAAGACTATGTCCAGCCGATGGACTTCCTCGCTCCAGGATCAAGGGATAGATTCGACGCCAACAATAAGGCGGTCGACTACTTGTTTCGTGCTTTGTGTCAGCCTGAGTTTGATCGGGTGCACACCGAGCACTTGGCTTGTAGAATTTGGACGGTGTTGAAGGAGGCTCATGTTGGGAATGCCCAGGTTCAGGCACGGATGTATGCGACCTACCGGAGAGAGTACGAGAACTTCACTCATCTCCCCGGTGAGTCCATCGATGCCTTGTTTTAGAGGTTCACGGTGGTTGTGAACAACATGAGGGCCAATGTGGACGTGCTCCCGTACGATGATCATGATAGAGCGGTCAAGCTCTTACACTCTTTGGATCGTACGATTTGGGGCGGAAAGTTCGAGGCCATTGTGGAGTCGGAGAAGTATGACACTCTGACGGTGAACGACCCGTTCTCGAAGCTCAAGTCGGCTGAGGTGGATAGGGGCATGACTGCCAAGCTCGAGGGACCGACTGATTCCCATAGTCTTGCCCTCGTTGGTGGTTCCAAAGGAAAGGCTAACTCTAACCCATCCACCAGGATGTTCTCTTTCTCCTCTTTGATGTCTATGCCAGATGAGGAGTTCGACGAGCTTGGAGAGGACGAGCTAGCGCTCCTGACGAGGCGGTTTGAGAGGCTGCACGAGAACCGCGTGAACATGAGGAGGAACACGAGAACATGATTCCAGTGCGGCAAGCGGGGACACTTCGTCGCCGACTGCCCGGAGAAGGCCGAGAACAAGTATGGCTACAAGCACAAGCCGAGGATGGACGGCAAGTACCATTCGAGGCGCGACCACAAGAGCAAGCACAAGAACAAGTACAAGGACGAGCGACGATCGAGGAAGAAGGAGAGCCGAGGCAAGGCCCGAGCTATGGTTGGAGCGAGCGACGTCGACTCCAGTTCCGCGTACTCCACCTCGAGCTCGAGCAGCAGTGAAGACGAAGGTGATCGTCGCAAGAACAAGAAGTCGTCCAAGAACCTGAGAGGGCTGAGCTGCTTCGTGAGAGACGGCTTCTGCACCATGGCGCTGAGCTCCGGCAGCAAGAAGAGCACACAGAGCGACTCGGACTCTGATTCCGACGACGAGGTGCGTGATGAACTTCCCTTCTTGCGCCAGGAGAATGAGAGGATTGGCTCTTTGCTTGATAACCCTGATGACATGCTTAGAGAGGCCAAGAGAATGAGAAAAGAGCTTAGGTCCTCACTCGAGGATGCTAGGACTAGAGTGGCTGAGCTAGAGACACAGGTGCTTGATAGCAAGCTTGAGATTGATTCCCTTAAGGCTAGCCCTGTTGTTTCAGATGAGGTTGATTGTGCTAATTGCTCCATATTTCTTGCTGATCTTGCTCTGTTTAAGGAGAAGCATGCCTCCAAGTGTGAGGAACTAGATGTGCTTAGGGTTGAAGTGGCTGAGCTTAAGTCTAGACCTGCTTTGCTAGGTGCTTGTACTTCTTGCCCTGTTTTGCATGCTAAGATTGATGAGATGCATGCTTACACTAGTTCTCTTGAGGCTAAATTGAAGGAACCCATGCCTACATCATGCTCTACCTGTGAAATGCATGCTTTGAAAAATTTGGAACTTGCACATTATGTTGATCGTTTGCAGGATGAGAATGATGACTTGAGGAAGTTGAAGGGTTGGTTGTCTGGTCATGAGCCTCAGTTAAGGATGATGATCGAGGCGTTTAAGAGGCAGGATGGTGAGGGACTTGGGGCAAACAAGGTTGGTGAGGGAAGTGGAGAGAATATCCTAGAGCCACCAAAAACCCACCACAAAAAAGATTTCCCCCCAAAACCTAACCATCTTAGGAACCGACTAGACACAACCCCTACTCCACCCGTGTTTCCTACACCCACAAATGATCTACAAAAGCCTATCAAGTTTGTGAGCACTTCCGGGAAAGTGTTCTTTGGGAAAGAAAGTGAGAAGGCTAGTGAGGGGAAACCGGTGGAGGAGTCAAGTGGAGAGAAACCTAGTGAGCAGCCACATCCCAAGCCTAAGCCTAAGCTTGTGAAGTTCCATTGTGGCTATTGTGGGAGAGATGGCCATAAGGATGAGTTTTGCTTCAAGAGGAGGCGAGAGGAGGGAATGGCAAAGGAGTGGGCTAACAAGGACAAGTACCACCTTTCCGATGGTGTACTTGAGCCTCGTGTGTAGATGCCCAGGGCCAAGGCGAGTGTGAAGACAGTTCGGGCTTGGGGAGAGCGGAAGGCTGTTGGAGGTGCTGCTGCCCAGGTCACACCGGTCAGACCGGTGTGGGGCACCGGTCAGACCGGTGCAGGCCTGGACAGGCAGCGTTTTGGGTTTCGTACTCATACAGGTGCGAGGGTTGTTTCTGGAGGTCGTGGTTCTGGTGGTTGGGCTGGAGAGTTTGCAGGTGGTCAGGTTGCTAGGCATTCTCCCCCTCGAGTTCACTACGGGGATGGGAGGAGTCGTAGCTTTGAGAAGGAGAGGAGGGACGGCCCACGGGTTCTCTTTCGTGGTTTTGGTCCTCCTTCAGGCAAAGAGGGGTGGTTCCCTCAGGGTGGTTACCGTGGTGGTGTTCGTGGAGGTAGCTTTGGTAGGAGAGATTCTTTGGTTGGTGCTAACCCCACTTTCGAGCAAATGGCTCGGCACTGGTTTTACTCTTTTGGTACTAACCCAGTGCTGAGTCGTTTGTTCGCTCACGTGCTCGTTTTTGAATTTCAGGTGGGAGACTTGAAGAACATTTTGTTGATTGACTCCGGTTGCTCGAGGCATATGACCGGAGACAATGGGTGGTTCTCAAGTCTCGTCCCGGTGGTGACGAAGAGGTACATCACTTTTGGGGACAATGGGCGTGGGCGTGTGCTTTCAGAAGGTGAGATCAAAGTGAGTGACAAGATCACTCTGAGGCGTGTTGCTCTTGTTCAATCGCCGGGGTACAATCTGCTTTCTGTGTCCCAGCTGTTGGATGAGGGCTTTGAGGTGTTGTTTCGGCCAGGTGGTTCTCGGATTTTGGACTCTCGAGGGGACCTTATGTGTATGGTTGTTCCCGAGGGTCAGGTGTTTCGTGCTGATTTTTCTCAGTCTTCGGGTGTGGAGCGTTGTTTCTAGGCTGGTTCTTCGAGTGAGTTATGGAAGTGGCATAGGAAGTTGGGTCACTTGAGCTTTGACCTTCTGGCTCTGTTGACGGTTAATAGTTGTATCAAATTTCGTTTATGACTTGCAAGCGGACAAGTCTCCCGTCGTAGTCAAGGGACCCTTCTCCCCTCGAGTGGTGAACCCAAGGTATCGAATCCGTGGAACAAATGTGTGACGCAAAACTTAATCTAATAAAGCCAAGTAACTACAATCTTCGATGAAAGAAACCCTAATGCATCTAACTTAAAGACACGAAACTAATCTAATCTACTAAAGACCGGAGAAAACAAAGTAAGATTGGGTAGATAAACCGATCTAGAGGGATCGGGGTAAGCCTTTTGTTGAAGTTCCAAGCAAGAGAAGAAGTAGCAAATAGAATCTTATTAGAAGCCTCTTTAAATCGTGGTTTCCCATCCAAATCCGAAAACATCTGCCTTTCGGAACCCCCGTTCTGTCACAATGTATCCCTACTCATGCATGGAGCTTAGGGCGAGTCAAAAGACAAGTCGAGATTATTTCAGAAGATCCGGCGTGTACCTCTAGCCACCGCGGCTACCAGAACACCCTATGTAATCTATCTCGAGAATAGAATTGGAATAAGCAAAGCCGATCAAAAAACGAAATCTTCGAGAAAACACTTGATTGCTAGGAAAAGATTCAACTTGATAATTCAACTATAACAATGATACATACGCAAGGTCACCACCGGGATCCTTCCTTGATCTTGCTTCTAGCTCCGGGAACTCCGACGTGGTCTTCCGTGCAAGGTTCCCACGTCGTCTAGGGAAACCCTAGTCAACTAGCTCGACCCTCTCCTCTCCGAGATGGTGTCCCTCTCTTCTCTGCTCCTCAGCGGCCGATGACGAATTGTATCCTCCGTGGCTCTCGGTCAGGGGGGCTATAAATAGCCTGATTGGCGGCTAGGGCAAAGGGGAGCCTCCTCGGGCCCCGGACGGGGGCTGGGCCGACCGGCCTGGGCCGGCCGGCCTGGGCCCATCCAGGCCCAGCCCGAGGCCTCATTTGCTCTACGTCGGTTCCCTTACTTCCAGGATGTTTCCCCCTCCTGCATGTAGGTCCATGTCATCAGTTTCTCTCCGAATTGGACACAACTCCTTGTCTTGCAAGATTCAGCACTTTTCTGGTCAGGTCCTCGGAGTTTGTCGTCTTCTCGGATCAAGTCCCTGGCTTCTTGGAGTTAAGTTTTCTTCGTTGCATGACTTGTACGGGGCTTCAAGGTCTTGTCATGAGGTGCTTGATGAACTTATCCCGAAAGTCTTGCATTCAACACTAAAACCCTGCATAAACACTAAACTCCAAAACCGACATGCACACGTGAACTTGTTATACCATGGGGGTTAGTACCAATGGATAAGGTATAAAACTCGTGCCAACACCGAAGGTAAACTCATGGCTAGGTTGACGGATTTTCACCGTCAACATCTCCCCCATGCTTAAACCTTGCTCGTTCGATGGATATCATCATTGCCAAACAATGTTTAAACCTTGCACTTGACCATACATGAGAAAACATAATGCTCTCAAAATTTTAATTCGTTAAAGTTCCATAATGCACTAGCCTTCATCTCTACGGAGGGTAGATTCTTATTAAGCTTATCCCACAAGTATTAACATGCTCACAAAGTTTAAATAGATCTTAGAATTTTTGAAATAAAGACGAGATAAAGAAAAGCTAAACCAAGTTCACAAATTTAAATCATCTTGCATATTGCTCATGAACTCTCATCTCGCTTGTCTCTCAAGCCTATATATTCTACTCCTTTCCCTCTCATAACATATATGTGTGGTAGGCTTTATATTGAGCTTTGGGAAAGTTTAGTCCTAACAAGATTTTATAAATGAGATGTTGTCAAAACAAGACACGCTTCTCATGGTCTTACCGAGACTCGTCAAAAAGGTCATTGGAAAATAATGTTAAATCAAGGAGGGGAAAGAGAAAAATACACACACTTTAGATGAGTGGACATGTGCAAATGGCAAAGAGTGATCCCGAGGCACAAAGGAAGTCCTCGTTATTGGATTGCACATGGTTGGAAAATGAGAATGGATCTTTTAAACTTGAAGCCTTGAATGCACTCTTTGAGAACCGGGGAGTTCACTTTACGCATACTGATATTATTTTTTTCTCTTTCTCATATTTCTCATTCTTTTCTTTCCTTCTTTCTTTCACTCATTATATGTATATATATTTTTTTCTTGTGAGACTTTCACCTTGGAAGTCACGTACATCGCCTTTAAATTTTTTTTCATTCATCATTTTTTTAAAATACTCCCCTTTGAACTCTAAAACTGCACCGTACCTACCTCCTCCCCCATGCTTAGACGTTGCTCGTCCTCGAGCAACGAGGCGAAAAATAAGGTAGGTACCGTAAATATTTTTCCTTTGGAGAGATACTTGAAATCTTCAATGATGGCACCGTCTTGCGATCTTCCTTGAATTGATGATCCATTCTCAACGATAGGTTGTGGTCAAGGAGGTAATCACAAAAGATGATATTTGGTTTAAAGGTGGATATCCGGCGAGGTTTGTGAGATCTCCAATGTGGGGATACACAATGCACGGATAAAAGGCTAGCAAAAAGATAGATACGCAAAAACGGAATGACCAGCTTCTTAGTCTCGGGCTAGAGAAATCATGGCCTGCAATAACTCACTCAAAAATAAATCTTGTACAATAAGGTTTATGCACTCAAATATATATAAGGCTTTGGATAGGTTGAGCAACACACAAGTGATATTTGTGACAAGGTTAGCGATATTTTTGAGCATAAAAGACATCTTTAATCTATTCATAACTTGAGAGCACATAGAACACTATGGGTCTTTATTTTAATCATAACCTCCACTGAAGATTAAGCTAGTATTTAAATAAATTCAGATTCGTGTTTTAAGAGAGCACTAGCTTAAACATGCATAGATCAATTACAAAGATAAACAAAGTAGCAATTATAATCATATATCATCATGGCACAGATATTTGTAACTTTTACAATGATATAATTAAGGTGGTGTCTTTATTAATGGTGATATCAAGTTGAAATACAAACTGAAAATAAACAAACATGCTTGCTGAAATTTAAATAAAAACAGAAAATATTACGCAAACACACATAAACAAAAGCTGAAAATTACAGAGAAAAAGAAAAGAAAACTAAAGTTCCTAAATCTTCTAGTCCTCCGCCGGTGGTTGATGTTGATGATCTTGATAGTAATACCCTTGCTCATAATATGATTGGACATTCCCTCTGACGAATTGATTTGGCTCCACAAGGTGAAGGCGTCCAAGCTCAAAGGCAATATTTGCATTGCCCTCACCAAGTTGAGCTGCGTTAGCTTGGATGGCTGCGATGTTTTGGGCGTTCCTTGCAGCATACCCTCCAATTATGGCCATGCTTTGTTGTGGTTGGGGATGATGTGCGTAGGACTCCGCGAAGTTAGCGTTGGGCACCACATAATTTGGTGGGGGTACTGGTGCACCACCCCCCCATGCTTGCTCTTGTGGCCATCCGTAATAACTTGGCGGAGGAGGGATCCCGCCGAATGGTTGCACATTGGGTTGTGCTCCACTCGCTTGTGCGGAGGATGTTCCCTCCTCTACAATTCTTCCTCTTTTGTTCTTCCTTGCAGGGACAAGAAGTCCCTCTTCCAACCAATCTTCCCTCCCTTCGGTGAAAAGCCTAAGCCTCTCATTGGGAAGGGGTAGGTTTAGTATGGCCAAACGATAACCTCCTCTCTCATTTCCACTAATGTATTTGCCTTGCCGCAAATACTCAATGCCGAGAGAGGTACCACGCAAAAGATGGTCGGGGTTTCTTGCGATCCCCGGCCGTAAGGAGAAGGTCAACATGGAGAGCTAGCACCCCGAACCAATATTTCCTGCCCCCGATGTTGCTTCACAACACCAACAGTTGATCATAAGGTAAGAGGGGTCTATTGGCTGCCTGGCAATTAAAGACGAGTAAAGCCAATTCAACTCCGTGTCGGTCACCTTCATCTCCTTCATCCTCCCCAATACCCTCTTGCACATCCAAGAGTGAAATATCCGGATAATGGGGTTGCGGATGCAATTGCGTTGTTGATGGGCTTCTCCGGAGATCATATTCCAAAATCCCGCTAACATGCCGGGTGGCACGTCAACTTTCTCCGGAGCTCCCTTGTGGAATCCAAGTAGCTCCCTAACGAGCTAGGGAACCACTTGTTGGACTCCCTCTAAACGGAATGACAAGCTTTGCAATCCATCATCAAGGATAGGTGCAATAGTCATCAAAATTTCCAAGGCGAACCCCATGTGGGTGTCCGCCGATACTCCGTTGGAGAATGGCACCCATCCAAGGTGCCCCAACATGTAGTATATGTCATTGCCAAAACCCAAGGCGTAGAGTATTTGGTCGTCGAATTCGACGTTGGGCACAAGCCTCTTCTCAAGATGAGAGAGCCTCTCCTCCTCCTCCGCCGACAAGATGATGAAGCCATACGAAGAGTATGTCGGAGTGTAAGGAGGTGGCGCGGTTGAACGGGTCGATCGTCGTGGTGGCGCGGGCTGCTCCTCCATGTGCCCTCGAGGTTCGGTAAACCTCATGGACGTGCTTCTTGCAGCCCTCATACCACCAAGGAGGAGAGCATCGTTCCTCCTCGGTGGTACCGTATCCGTCTCCATGCTCCGGGGAGACTCGGAAACCGAGTGCCTCCTCGAAGACGTGGTTGATGACGGCTTGGACGATGATGAACTCTTCTTCTTGGAGAAGAGACTTGTGGTTTTCTTCCACATGGTTGCTGCACTCTTTTCTTCAACTAAAACTCTGGGTTGCAACCGGTAACTTGGCACTAAAACTCTTACTTCGGATGTGGACTTTGAGTGGATTAAGGATGTGGATTTTTTTTGAGCTATCAAGCTTGGGAAGGTTGGCTATGTCTACGGAGGTTTTGGGCACACAAACTTGAACACACAACCAAAGGAAGGAGAGGGAAGCTTGCTGCGAGTAAAACGGGAGCCGGGGGGCTCCTTAAGTAGGGGAGGCCGGCCGGCCTGGGCCGACCGGCCTGGGTGGCTCGGTGCTCCTCCCCGCCTCGGCTTTCTTCCAGCACGATCATTTCACCTCTGCAACTTTCCTGCCTGCGTGCTCCACGAGTTGCACCGCCCAAACGCTCTCGTCCACTCCTTTTCTTGCATTATTGGTCCTTCCACTTGATGCTTCATGCTTTGGGTCATGTCCATGCTCCCTAGTTCCACTTGCTTAACATGCCACCATGAAATTCCTGCAAAGTTGATGCTTGCTGCCCACCATGCTTGTCCTTTGCATGTGGAATTGGTGAAAGTTGATGAAAGGGAATCCAATTGTGCATGCATGATTAATTCAAACTAGATTGCCTCCATTTAGGTGTGTTTAAGGTTAAGCACTCCTCTAATTCAAAATTTAAAATATTTTTCAGAGCCATGCAAGAGCTCAAACATAATTTTAGAGAAGTTTTTAAACCATTAAAAACAAATGTAAGTCGAAAATATTTTTCGACTACGTTGATTTCGGTCTCACCGGTATAGTTTGCTTTCATCGGTTGAGAGCAAACTTTTCCCGGCTTGATCATGGGGGCATAGGTTTAGGTTCTAATTTTGGCTAAATAGGAGAGATTTTGAATAAAACAAAATTAGAATAGGCTTAGAAAAATTCTAATCCTAGAGAAACCAAGGATATAGATTTTTAAACCAACCAAAAGTTTTGATTTCTAGGTTCACGCGAGTTCTACCACGTGCTGAATTTTATTACCTAGATATAAATCGTGGCTCTACTCGTGTAGTTTTAGCATGAAAAATAAGTCAACCTCAGCACCATAATGAGGGTGAAAGGTTGAGTTAGGTTCTGAAATTATTTGGTTGAGGTTTCTCGAAAAGAAAAGAACAAACAAGCACATAGGAGGGTTCATGCAAAGGGTTTATGATAAAGCAAAACATTCAATCAAGAATTATGTCTCTAACATTGTTCAACCACTTCTAAGTCTAATGTCTTTGCGTAATAAAACTCAAAACTAAATTATTAAAAAGACTCGAAAAACCTGGAATCGGGTTGTCCTCCCGGTAGCTTATTATTGACTCGACGAAACGGGTTGCCTCCTGCCTAGCGCTTCGTTTATAGTCTATAGCTAGACTTCTTCACTGGATTACTTCAGATCAACGCTCTTTGCGGGCGTTGCAATCTTGGGTACCCACTTCCGCACCATCTTGGGCGCGGGCTTGTCTTCCGGCTTAGTCATTTTTTTGGTCTTCACAGGTGGCTTCTCTTCCTTTGTCTTGACAGATGCAACACCTTCTTTGATTTTCTTTACATTCATTTTTTCGGCTCCTTCTTCTTTTTCAGCCCCTCCGTCTTTGGTTCTCCCTTCACTCCAATCATGTTGCATGCCTCGATTCTTGGACGGAACTTGAAGGAACTCCTTTCTCCGTTGATATCAAACATGATCCCCCCTTGCCAACATCAATAGTAGCTCCCACGGTCTTGAGGAAAGGCCTCCCTAGGATGAGCGGCGGCTTCTCCCTCTCTCCCATCTCGAGCACAACGAAGTCGACGGGGATGAAGTGGTGTCCGACCTTCACGGGTACATCTTCAGCAATGCCCAAGGGATAGCGAATGGAGTTGTCTCCCAACTCCAAACATATACCCGTAGGCTCCATTGGTAGGCGTAGCTTCTCGAACACATCCCTCGGCATGACGCTCACACTTGCTCCAAGGTCCCATAACGCCTTCTCGAAGTTGAAAGAACCAACCGAACATGGAATTGTAGGGCACCCGGGGTCCTTTTGCTTCTCTAGCCCATTAGCAATAGCGGCACTACACTCCTCGGACATCTTGACATGATCTACCCCGAGCGTTGCTATCTCATATTTATTTGCAAGTATGTCTTTAAAGTAACGAGAATATGTAGGTACTTGTAGGGCATCTAGTAATGGCATGTTGATGCTAAGTCTACGCACAACTTCCACAAACTTCTCAAAGTGGTTGTCAAGTTTACCTCGGAAGTAGCATGGCTGGAGTTGCGGTATCTTCGTGTCTTCCTCCGGCATCTCAAATTCGGGTTCCTCGGTGACGATCCCCGTAACCTTCTCTTTAGCAAATCCTTCCACCTCGGTGGATGGTTTAAGCTTCCTTGCTCTCGCGGAACGTTCCGGATCTTTGGTCTCCTTCCCCGAACGTATTTGAATGGCCTTCGCCGATTCGGGACTTTTGGGTTGTCTCGGAAGCTTCCCTTCATCATTAGTGAGGCGCCCCGCAAGTTGTCCAACTTGCGTCTCGAGCATCTTTATCATGTTGAGCACTTGATGATTGGAACTTCCGACCTCCGTCACTTTGCTATCGATGTTCTCCAACACCTTGTCTATGGTCTTGAACTTGGTGACGGTGTCCTTGTTGATCTTAGCTTGCTCATCCATGAACTCCTTCAATTGTATACAAAGCGGAACCGCGTTAGGAATAGATGAGCTTGCATTAAATTGAGGCCTACCTTGCCCGTAGCGGAAGTTCGGCAGTTCTCCCTTCCTCATGTAGTCGAGCACTTTGGCCTCCTCTGGACAATCTTTGCGGACATGGCCATACTCTCCACATTTTTTGCATGTGGACCTTGCTTCGGCGGCCTTCAAGTCTTGAGCCTCTTTCTTTTCCATCTCCATCTTCTCCAACCTCCACATGAGCGAGTCGATCTTGCCTTCAAGTATGTTCTCCTTCTCCACTTGCAAGACTCCTTGACATTCCCCGTGGGTTGAACCGGATGTAGGCGCCCGGATGACGCCCATGTGTCATTATCCGCGACCTTCTTGAATAGAGTGAAAGCTTCCGTCGGTGTAAGTTCGATGATGGATCCTCCCGCCGATGCATCGACGATCGTCCTTGACGCCATGGTGAGTCCTTGATAGAACTTTTGCACGAGGTCTTCCTTCGGGAACTTGTGATGTGGAACCGCCTGGGTGTACTCCTTGAAACGCTCGAATGCCTCCGAGATAGTTTCCGTAGGATATTGAACAAAGGTGGCAATCTTATTACGCAAGCTTTGAGTTTTACCCGGTGAGTAGTATTCCTTCATGAAAGCCTTCATCAACGTGTTCCAATTTTGCACCGTCTCCGCCGGTTGAGAGTGGAACCATTGCAAAGCCTTCCCGAGTAGTGAGAACGAAAAAAGCCTTGCCCTCATTTGGTCTTGAGTCACCCCATCCATGTTGAAAGTCTGACATAGTTGAATGAATGCTTGGAGGTGAAGGTTCGGATCCTCTTTTCCGGTGAAGGGTGAATGTTGCACCATGCGGATTGTTGAGGTCTTGATCTCGAACAGATCTTCGATCTCCTCAAGGTTCAAGATTGGTAGGTCGATGATGTCCGGGGTGCATAGCTCCCCAATCTTGCGTTCTTGCGGTGGTTGGTCACCCATCGGTGGAAGTCGATTCTCCCGAGGACTTTGAGGTGGTGAATTCTTCGGAGATTCCTCGCGATCCTTTGTCTTCGACTCCAAATCTACAAAATCCAGCTTTTTAGCTTGATGTGCTTCGCGTCTCCTTAGCCTCGTAAAGTTTTTTCCGGATCATCCACAAAATTATCGGGTTTGTTGGAGAGGTAGCCGTCCATCTCCTGTTAGGGTTAGCAATAAACAAAGTATGCAAAAACTAGAAAGTAAAAACAAATCTATAAAAACTAGGGTTAGACAAACTAGATAAGATGTATTTTGAAGATGATCAAAGTTTAGTAGATGCAAAAAGAAAAACAAAAAGAAAACTGAAAATTACAAAAAGGCAATAAAAAATCAAATCTTGATCACTTGTTCCCCGGCAACAGCGCCAGAAAAAGGGGCTTGTTGACGGTTAATAGTTGTATCAAATTTCGTTTATGACTTGCAAGCGGACAAGTCTCCCGTCGTAGTCAAGGGACCCTTCTTCCCTCGAGTGGTGAACCCAAGGTATCGAATCCGTGGAACAAATGTGTGACGCAAAACTTAATCTAATAAAGCCAAGTAACTCCAATCTTCGATGAAAGAAACCCTAATGCATCTAAGTTAAATACACGAAACTAATCTAATCTACTAAAAAGCGGAGAAAACAAAGTAAGATTGGGTAGATAAACCGATCTAGAGGGATCGGGGTAAGCCTTTTGTTGAAGTTCCAAGCAAGAGAAGAAGTAGCAAATCGAATGTTATTAGAAGCCTCTTTAAACCGTGGTTTCCCGTCCAAATCCGAAAACATCCACCTTTCGGAACCCCCGTTCTGTCACAATGTATCCCTACTCATGCGGGGAGCTTAAGGCGAGTCAAAAGGCAAGTCGAGATTCTTTCGGAAGATCCGGCGTGTACCTCTAGCCACCGCGGCTACAAGAACACCCTATGTAATCTATCTCGAGAATAGAATTGGAATAAGCAAAGCCGATCAAAAACCGAAATCTTCGAGGAAACACTTGATCGCTAGGAAAAGATTCAACTTGATAATTCAACTATAACAATGATACATACACAAGATCACCACCGGGATCCTTCCTTGATCTTGCTTCTAGCTCCGGGAACTCCGACGTGGTCTTCCGTGCAAGGCTCCCACATCGGCTAGGAAAACCCTAGTCAACTAGCTCGACTCTCTCCTCTCCGAGATGGTGTCCCTCTCTTCTCTGCTCCTCGGCGGCCGATGACGAATTGTATCCTCCGTGGCTCTCGATCAAGGGGCTATAAATAGCCTGATTGGCGGCTAGGGCATAGGGGAGCCTCACTGGGCCCATCCAGGCCCAGCCCGAGGCCTCCTTTGCTCTACGTCGGTTCCCTTGCTTCCTGGATGTTTCCCCCTTTTGCATGTAGGTCCATGTCGTCAGTTTCTCTCTGAATTGGACACAACTCCTTGTCTTGCAAGATTCAGCACTTTTCTGGTCAGGTCCTCGGAGTTTGTCGTCTTCTCGGATCAAGTCCCTAGCTTCTTGGAGTTAAGTTTGCTTCGTTGCATGACTTGTACGGGGCTTCAAGGTCTTGTCATGAGGTGCTTGATGAACTTATCCCGAAAGTCTTGCATTCAACACTAAAACCCTGCATAAACACTAAACTCCAAAACCGACATGCACACGTGAACTTGTTATACCACGGGGGTTAGTACCAATGGATAAGGTATAAAACTCGTGCCAACACCGAAGGTAAACTCATGGCTATGTCGACGGATTTTCACCGTCAACATCTCCCCCATGCTTAAACCTTGCTCGTCCTCGAGTAATCCTTCGATGGATATCATCATTGCCAAACAATGTTTAAATCTTGCACTTGACCATACATGAGAAAACATAATTCTCTCAAAATTTTAATTCGTTAAAGTTCCATAATGCACTAGCCTTCATCTCTACGGAGGGTAGATTCTTATTAAGCTTATCCCACAAGTATTAGCATGCTCACAAAGTTTAAATATATCTCAGAATTTTTGAAATAAAGAACGAGATAAAGAAAAGCTAAACCAAGTTCACAAATTTAAATCATCTTGCATATTGCTCATGAACTCTCATCTAGCTTGTCTCTCAAGCCTATATATTCTACTCCTTTCCCTCTCATAACATATATGTGTGGTAGGCTTTATATGGAGCTTTGGGAAAGTTTAGTCCTAACAATATTTTATAAATGAGATGTTGTCAAAACAAAACACGCTTCTCATGGTCTTACCGAGACTCGTCAAAAAGGTCATTGGAAAATAATGTTAAATCAAGGAGGGGAAAGAGAAAAATACACACACTTTAGATGAGTGGACATGTGCAAATGGCAAAGAGTGATCCCGAGGCACAAAGGAAGTCCTCGTTATCGGATTGCACATGGTTGGAAATTGAGAATGGATCTTTTAAAGTTGAAGCCTTGAATGCACTCTTAGAGAACCGGGGAGTTCACTTTACGCATACTCATATTATTCTTTTTCTCTTTCTCATATTTCTCATTCTTTTCTTTCTTTCTTTCTTTCTTTCACTCATTATATATATATTTTTTTTCTTGTGAGACTTTCACCTTGGATGTCACGTACATCGCCTTTAATTTTTTTCATTCATCATTTTTTTAAAATAATCCCCTTTGAACTCTAAAACTGCACCGTACCTACCTCCTCCCCCATGATTAGACGTTGCTCGTCCTCAAGCAAATAGGCGAAAAATAAGGTAGGTACCGTAAATATTTTTCCTTTGGAGAGATACTTGAAATCTTCAATGTTGGCACCGTCTTGCGATCTTCCTTGCATTGATGATCCATTCTCAACGATAGGTTGTGGTCAAGGAGGTAATCACAAAAGATGATATTTGGTTTAAAGGTGGATATCTGGCGAGGTTTGTGAGATCCCCAATGCGGGGATACACAATGCACGGATAAAAGGCTAGCAAAAAGATAGATACGCAAAAACGGAATGACTAGCTTCTTAGTCTCGGGCCAGAGAAATCATGGCCTGCTCGTGTGCGATCTGCGGGTGAGAAGTGGTATGTCCTTGTCGTGGTGGACGACTATTCTCGGTATGAGTGGGTGTTCTTTCTTGAGGATAAGGGGGAGACGTTTGGTTTTGTTCAAGATCTAGTCTTGAGGTTGAGGAACGAGAGGCACGGAGATGCCATACGAGCAATTTGTAGTGATAATGGCTCGGAATTCAGAAACTCTCGTTTTGAAACCTTTTGCAATGACTTGGGTCTTGAGCACCAGTTTTCGAGTCCGTATACGCCTCCCCAGAATGGTGTTGTGGAAAGGAAGAACATGACCTTGTGCGAGATGGCTCGGACGATGCTTGATGAGCATAGGACTCCGAGGATTTATTGGGCTGAGGCGGTGAATACCGCATGCTATGGGTCAAACAGGATCTACCTCAGAGTGCACAAGAAGAAGACCTGCTATGAGTTGATGCATGGTCGCACACCCAAGGTGAGTCACTTCCATGTCTTTGGTTGCAAGTGCTTTATTATGAAGAAAGGCAGGAAGTTGAATAAGTTTGAGGCTAGGTCTGTCGATGGCATTTTCTTTGGTTATGCATCTCATTCTAGAGCATATTGTGTGCTCAATCTTGAAACTCACCAAATCGTGGAGACTTGCGAGGTAACCTTCGACGAGACAGAGCCACGTAGTCAGCTTGTCTTTGAGTGTGCAGGTGATGATGAGCTTGGCAAGGAGATCTTTCAAGAGGAGGAGCATGAACTTGGAGACGATGAAGATGGCGGTGCGGTGCCCCCGGCTGAACATGTACCCACTACTTCAACTACGGTGATGGACGGACCCTCTACTACACCTACGACGACAAATCAAGAACGAGGAGAAGCTGATGTTGAGGGGGAGCTAGCATCACGGCGAGAACCTCCCCTGCGAGTTCAAGTGGATCACCCAGCTTCGAGAATCATCAGCGACATGAATGAACGCACTACACGGTCGAGGGTTCGAAACAATTCTCATTTCGCTCATGCTGCATTTGTTGCTACTTTTGAGCCCAAAGACATTGGACACACACTATCTGATCACAATTGGGTTAATTCGATGCATGAGGAGTTGGAGAACTTTGAGAGGAATCAGGTGTGGGAGTTGGTTGACCCTCATCCAAGGTGTAAGCCGATTGGTACAAAGTGGGTGTGGAAGGACAAAGAGGGAGAGAAGGGTGAGGTTGTGAGGAACAAGTCGAGGCTTGTTGCTCAAGGGTTCAGTCAGAAGGAGGGGATCGACTACGAGGAGACTTTTGCTCCCGTAGCCCGTTTGGAGGCGATTAGGATCCTTCTAGCCTTTTCCGTGGCTAAAGGGTTCAAGTTGAACCAAATGGATGTGAACAATGCTTTTCTGAATGGTGTGTTGGAGGAAGAAGTGTATGTGAGGCAGCCTCCGGGGTTTGAGAGTGAGAAGTACCCCCACCGGGTGTACAAGTTGAGGAAGGCACTGTATGGGTTGAAGCAGGCGCCTAGAGCTTGGTATGGTAGGTTGAGGGGGTTCTTGTTTGAGAGAGGTTTTGAGATGGGGAAGGTCGATCAGACCTTGTTTTTGCTGAGGCAGGGCAGAGATATCCTGATTGTGCAGGTGTACGTGGATGATATCGTCTTTGGTGGCTCGTCTAACTCTCTTGTTGCAAGGTTTGCAGATGATATGAGTAGGGAATTTGAGATGAGCATGATTGGCGAGTTGCAGTTTTTCCTCGGGCTACAAATCAAACAATCAAAGGAAGGAACATTTGTGCACTAGGCTAAGTACACCAAGGACATTGTGCGGAAGTTCAAGATGGAGAACTCCAAGGCTATGACGACGCCGATGAGTACGACTACAACTCTTGATGCGGATGAGGAAGGTGAACAGATGGACCAGAAGGAGTACCGGAGCATGTTCGGGTCACTCCTCTACTTGACGGCGACGAGGCCAGACATACAGTTCTCGGTGTGTCTGTGCGCTGGTTTTCAAGCGTCTCCGAGGACTTCACATCGGCAAGCGGTGAAGCGGATTTTCAGGTACTTGCGTCACACTCCCGACTTCGGCCTTTGGTACTCCGCGTCCTCTTCTTTGGCGCTTCATGGTTTTTTAGACACGGATTTTGCCGGGTGTCGGTTGGATAGGAAGTCCACTTCTGGGACTTGCCAGTTTTTGGGTTCTTCTTTGGTGTCTTGGTCTTCCCGCAAGCAATCGAGTGTTGCTCAATCCACTACCGAGGCCAAGTATGTTGTCGCTGCTAGTTGTTGCTCTCAGCTCCTTTGGATTTCTTACACCATGAGTGACTTTGGCGAGGAGTATACCCATGTCCCACTTCAATGTGATAGCACCAGTGCCATAAGCGTTGCAAAGAACCCAGTGCTCCATTCCAAAACCAAGCACATAGAAGTGAGGTATCATTTCCTGAGAGACAACGTAGAGAAAGGGAAGATAGCTTTGATCCATGTACCCACACATGACCAACTAGCCGATATTTTCACCAAACCCCTAGATCAAGCAACTTTCACTCGTTTGTGGGGCGAACTTGGTGTGTGTTTGATTTCTTGAGTTGGGTGTGTGGGAGCTCTCTTTGTAGCATATGTATAGTTTCCTCTGTGCATTTCTTGCATTTGGCATGGCATATGTAACATGATGTATAGGCATCCTTGTATCTTAGATTGCATGCATTTTGTATCATATGCATTGGTTAGGAAAAGCTTCTCTCATATACATTGTTCACCATGGAATGAGATATATGCCTTTGTGAGCTTGTTTGGTATGCTATGGTTAGTTTGGCTTAGCTCTTGATGATCTTGATGAATAATCCATGGTTGATAGCTATGTCTTTTGAAAATGTCACATGTATGCTCTCTCATGTTTAAATGCCTTTATATAGTCTTGACATGTTTTAGTGGCTTGGCTATGCTTAATTTGTGGTTGGATAGCTAGTTTATTGATCATATGGAGCCAAAGGCTCATTTGCCATCATGAATGTTTAGCCCTCTTGTCTTATCTTGTGGAGGGGCATAAGTTCCTTTTTGTCGCAAAGACATTTCATGTACCAATTATGAATCTGAAAATGAAATGAAAAATGCTTGGAAAATGTGCTCCCATGTCATATGTGCTAAATTCAATTCGCTTTGGGTGCTAAACCGTTGCATGATGCCTACCAATGAGAAGTCTCATGCATAGAAGTAGGCACATGGCTCGGTGGCTTTGACATGACATGAGGTGCTTGTGGGTGTTTGTGATTGTCTTATGATTAGAATGGCTATCCTAGCATGAAGTTTGTGTGGCTTTGCCATTTTGATATTCTTTGATCATGTTTAGGACTTGCTCATGAGAGGCAAGTTTTTCGCAAAATTGCCCAAATCCATCTTAGCTTCGTCCAATGGTTGTGAAACTTGGTGATCTTGTAGTTGATGTCGATACGAAGCTATAGGGTATCTAACTTGCCCATTTGGACATGTGTAGCATTCTATGTTGAATTTTGTATATTTGTGAAGCTCTAGGTTGAAAGTTTAGGTTGTTTTCGGGACTTTTCTCTTGGGGATTTGATGGGGGAAATTTATGGGAACCCTTCGTGGTTCTTTGGGCTGTGATTCCCTCCCAAATCCGTGAGTAAAGGTGCTCGATTTTTGGGTTTCTTGAGTTTTTGGGTTGGAAGTGCTCTTGGCGGGATTTCCTTGATTCCTCCTTTTTGGACGAGTTTTGGTGGGATTAAACTTGGCTATGGACTCCTCATGAGGTGTTCCTAATATCCCCAAAGTCTTGTTCAAGTCCGTGGAGCGATTCGGGAGATCGAGGTTTGGATTTGGGGGAGTTGACCCGTGGGTGCTGTTCATCCCGAGCTGCCCAGGCTACACCGGTCTGACCGGTGCTCTTGACCGGTCTGACCGGTGCAACCCTCGGTGGGATTTTGCTCGGGTGAACGTCTTGGTGTGTTCGCTGTTGTCCTGTGGTGCTGCTGTTTCGAGTTTGGGTCAGTTTGGTGGTCGGTTGGCCTGTTTGGTGCCTTGGGGGCTTTCAGGCTGTGATCGGTCTGACCGGTGTGTCTCACCGGTCTGACCGGTGTAGAGCCACTTAGTGAAAGTTGCTCAGTTTCACCAGCAGGGACCGGTCTGACCGGTGGTGCTCACCGGTCTGACCGGTGTGGGTCTGTGTCACACCCGGTTTTAAAGGCAAAACCGAATGCATTGATCACGTGTGCGCCAGGATCAAGTTACACACACGCTTAGACATTATGAATACCAAAAACAGTGCCACACGAATAAAGATTTATTACAAACCATAGTCTTAAACGAATCTTAAATAAACGAGTTCTCGCAGCGGACAAAATGCCTCCACAAGCAGCTGACTGAAGACTACGCACACCTAGAACTCCCCGGAAATCTCCCGGAATATCTTCGAAGTTCTCCCGGTACCGAGCAAAGCAATTCGGGTATTGTAGATGCAAGAGAATAAACAAGCGTGAGCACATATCGTACTCAGCAAGAGAGAACAACATAACATGCAGGGCCATATGGTGGATGGCTAAGGTTCAAGCACTTTAGCATTTTAGTTGGTCAAGTTTTATTAGCAACCTGATTACTAGAGGTGTAAGTTCATACCAACCCAATTAATAAGATATAAGCATCATAAATGAAGAATAAAACAACAATTAAACATTAAAGTTCCATAATTTAATCATGTGAGTGTCCAGGCCGCTCTTGACCGTGAGCACGGCTAATCGATTAGTTTAACACTCTGCAGAGGTTGTACACTTTCACCACAAGCAGTGTAAAAGCTCCGAAGAACTTTGGACCCAACCATGCGGTGTTTGCAAGGCACCATATCACACTTCCGAGGTGTGATTGCATAGGGACGCTACATGGCCTTTACAAAGGTTCCCTAGCAAGTTATGACCCACAAGGTCCGGATCAGTTAGCAAGGTATAAAGTCCCCTAGCAGGTCGATATCCCACCATACAAAGAATAACTCACCCAACCCCCTGCTAGAGCGAGTTCATACCCCACAGTACCGCCGATCCCTTGTCCTTATCAGGTAAGACCATCCCAAGCTAAAGTTCCTAATTATTCAGCCAAGACCATTGCCCATTAGTTCTTGTGGTTGTACTGTTTTCCTGGGTGGTTCTCCATGTTCCGATTATCATATTAAAGTGGTGTTGTAAAGTAAAAGATCATAAACGGAACATAGAATAACAAAAAGGTAACCAAGTAGATTAATACCAATTCCCAGTTGAGCATGCTAAGCAATAGCTACCACAAGATTAATTTAATTCCCGGTATCAAGGTAAAGGTAGTAAAAAAACTAGGCATGATCCTTAATAGGTTCCCATCAAATTAATGCAAGCGAAAAGGTAAAAACAGTGAATTTAGATGCATGTTATGTAGGACAAGCGGGCATGCATCAAGGAATACTTGCCTTCAACAAAGCCTTGCTGCTCAAACTCTTGCACGACTTGATCTTCAAATCCCTCGAACGAATCGCTCTCTACGGTCCACAATCATCACATACAAGCATACAAAAAGAATAAATAAGAAACAGTCAGCAAACAGATCAAAGAGATCTAAACAGTAGCATAAAACTAATCTACGCTTCGAGACGAACGCGTGGACATAAAGAACGCTAAAATTGGAGCTAAAACGACTAAGTTATGGCTTAGGGAAGGTGTAGGGACCAATCTGTAAAGATTAGAAAAGGTTTTGGGCTAAAATAAAGAAAAAAGGACTAAATCGTAAGAAAACTTTTAGGTGGAAGGATATATCTGTGAATAGAGGAAACTCAGGGGCTTTTCTGCAAAATTGCCAGGGCTGACGGCGAGGTTGACCTCGTTGGCCGGGTCGGGTTGATCTAGATCCATTGGATCTGGACCTAACGGCTACGGTCGCTTGTGGTTTAACCAGCGGCGGCGGGTGGATCTAGATCGCTGGATCTAGATCCGGCGGCCAGGGACGCCTGCAAGCGCTGAGCGGCGGTGCGGGCGGCGGTGGCCGGCGGTGCACGGCGGCGCTCTTCGCCGGAGCACCTCGGTTTCGAACTAGGGGCTCGATTTCGAGCGTCCCTTACACCGGGAGATGGCGCGCGCGACGGGGAGGCTAGCTAGGCTAGGGCGGCGGCCGTGGCGAGAGAGGCGACGGGGCGGCGGCCGGCCGGCACGGCGGCGCGGGTCGCGGTCTCCCGCAAGGCCTCCGGGGCATTGGGGTGCGGCAGCTCAACCACAAATGATGCGGCGGGTTGCTCACCTCCGGGCGCGGGTCTTGGACGGCTTCGCAACGACGGGCGGCGGCGGAGGCGAGAAGTCAGTGGCGGCGGCGGCGGGAAACTAGGGTTCCGGCGTCGGCGGCGCTCAAAGGCTTGGCGGCTAGGGCTCGGGTGGCGGCGGGTAGGCGGTCCAGGGGGTGCGGCGCAGCTTATAAAGGCCCGGGAGAGCCTCCTTGGCGTGCGGGCCAAGTAGGGCGGCTACGCACCCGGCCGCGCGCGGGCGGGAGTCGCACTCGCCGCGAGTCCGGCTCGGCCACGGGTTAGGGATGACAGGTGGGGCCCGCCTGTCATCGGCCGTGGCGCGGTGAGGGCGGGGTGAAGCGGGGCCGGCGCGGGCCGGGCCTCGCGGGTAGGTTGGGCCGGGCCGGCGGCCTTGCCGGGGCGCGCGCGGGGTCACGCGGGCTGCGACGGCCTGCTGCAGCATGGGCCTGCTGGGCTGAAAGGCTGGCGGGCTGGGCTAGAGAGTTGGATGGGTAGGGGTTTTAGGAAATTAGGGTTTTAGGTATTTGGAAGGGATTCAAATCAAATAGAATTCAGACTTCTGAATTTGAATTCCGACAACCAAAAGAAATGCTCCAGCATGCATGCAACAATAAATTCCTATATTTCATTAACTTTATTTTAGAAAAGTTTTAAATGCCTAAAAATAAATAAAGCAACCTTATTTTCCTTAAACAAATAAATGGTTTCTAGCAAATTTTAATAAAGCCAATTTTTTAGTAAAATTAGGGTGTTACAGTCTGTAGACTCGAGGTTTGGTGTTCCGCTGCGTTCTCGGGTCGGAAGGTTGTGTGTTGGTTCCTAGGTCCAGTGGCACTCTAGTGGCTACGTGGACTTGGCCAACTTGGGTAGTAAGTCAGAGACGTGTGTTGGAAGCCGTGTTCATCTTGTAGGAGTTTCCATCTCCTTCGAGAAGAATTTTTATCGGCTCCCATTCACTCCCCCCTCTCTGGTTCGCCGTATCGGTCCTTCAGACAACCTTGGTCAGTTGTCTCAGAAGCTGTCATTGATGAGTAATCAGGCCTACGGGTTCAAGAAGGATACTAGATTTGCCAAGCACCATGACATAGCTGATATTTACAACCAGTTCCTCGAGAAGGCTGACCAGGTGGAAGATTTTGATGATGATGAGGAAGTGGCCACCGCTGAGATTATGTGGGGCAAGGAGCCCTTGACTGTGAACCAGCGGTGGATAAAGCAAACCAAGGGCACGTATGACTTTGATGTCACCAAGGCTAACAAGCTCTTTGAGTTCTTGGTAAAAGAAGGCCGAATCAAGTTGCCTGAAGGGCATTCTATGCTTCGGCCCGATGGGGTTATAGAGAAACGTTACCGTGGTTTTCATGATAGAAACTCTCACTCCATCAATGATTGCAGGGTCTTCAGGATGAGGATCCAAAAGGCTATCCAGGAGGGGCATTTGAAATTTGATAACAAGATGAAGCTGGATGGCCACCCTTTCCCTCAAAGCATGGTTGGCTTTTCTGTCAATATGGTGACTGCTGAGGAAAAGGGGAAAGTGAAGGTCCTGACTTCAGCTAGAGAAAAACAGGATGGATCAGTGGATCCCACATGGCAAGTGACGGTGGAGCAAGTCCACAGGGAAGCCCCTCGCGTCCTCAAGAGCCAGGTTGAAGTTGGGGAATCATCCAGGACCAAGCCCAGGGTTGCCACACGCATTCTCCTCAACAAATGGCAGCATCAGCAGGAAAAGGAACACTACCAGAAGCAAAAATATGAAGAGGAGAGGCGCAGGTTTGAAGAAGAGGCGCGCAGGAAAGAGCTAGAAGAGTACGCGCGGGAGCAAGAGCGTGCACACTGGGGATGCACATTCTTTAGGCACTGCTGGAACGAAGGCTTGAAGCTCCCCACATTGAAGAATTGCCCTGAGTGCAGTGATAAGTACTCTAAATACAGACAGGAAACTGTCAATCGCCGATCAGTCCATGAGAGAATTGGAAGGATGCATCCTAATGATGGTCGGCGTCTAAAAATAAATGAGGTCATTGATCACCCAAGGAAAAGGCAAGCTGACTAAAGATGGGCTGATCAAGAAGAAGAGGAGCGCGAGTACATCTGGCAAGAAGGACAGTGGTGCCCGCCCGGCTTAAGGAAAAGCCAAAAGAGAAGTGTTCAACGCTTGAGGAACCGGGAATTGAAGCAGGCGAGAATCCAGAGAAAGCAAGTGTGGCGCCCAAAAGACAAGCCTGAAGGATCGGGTCGTTCGGCTCCAGCGTGCATGGTATACTTTTTGCCGAATGAGTTCATGGCTCCCGCTAAACAAGTTGTGCACGAGGAAACGTCTCCAGATATCAATGAGGATGAACAACTTGGGGGATTAATGGCGCAACTGGTGTTGGCTAAGCAGGCCACCTTTGACAAACCGGCCAAGAATCGACACATGAGGCCGTTGTATTTGAAGGGATACGTCAATGGCAAGCCATTGACCAAGATGTTTGTTGATGGCGGAGCTGCGGTCAACGTGATGTCGTACACTACCTTCAGGAAGCTTGGCATGGGCCCCAGAGACTTGACGCCAACAAGCATAATTCTGAATGATTTTGCTGGGAATCCTTTAGATACCAAGGGCTGCGTGCACGTGGACTTGATGGTCGGGTCCAAAACTTTGCTCACAACCTTCTTTGTAATTAAAGGCAAAGGAGCCTATAGCTTGCTGCTTGGGCGGGACTGGATCCATGCCAATTGCTTCATCCCATCTACCATGCATCAACAGCTCGTTCAGTGGGTAGATGACGATATTGAAGTGGTCCAAGCAGATGATTCAGTGAGCGTGGCAAACGTCGAACCAGCTTTTTGGGAATATCAAGGCATCGATTGTTTCTCAGGAAAAGACTGGGGTGAAGGTCCTGTTGAACCTGTCAGTAGTTATCAACAGCCGATTCAAGCAGTTGGCTCTTATAGTAATTTTTAAATGGATAATCCAGTTGATCGAACTGATGGAAAGTTAGGGTGAGGATTCATGTCAACTGACAAATTGGAGGAAATTGATATTGGAAATGGCGACAAGCCAAGGCCGACATTTATCAGTGCTAACTTGGAGTCAGGTTTCAGAGAGGAGCTAATCAAGATGTTAAAAGAATATAAAGATTGCTTCGCTTGGGATTATTTGGAGATGCCTAGTTTAGATCGTTCTATTGTTGAGCATCGGTTGCCAATCAAGCCTGGTTTTAGACCTTATAAGCAACCTCCCCGAAAAATCTATAAGGATGAAGTATTGGCCGATGTGAAAAAGGAAGTTGAGAGATTACTTGATGCAAACTTCATTCGGCCATGCAGGTATGCGGAGTGGATCTCTAACATCGTCCCTGTCTACAAGAAAAATGGGAAGATGAGGGTTTGCATAGATTTCAGAGATTTGAACAGAGCTACTCCTATGAATGGATACCCAATGCCTGTTGCTGATTTATTGGTTGATGCTGCTGCTGGACATAGGGTTATCAGTTTTATGGATGGTAATGCAAAATTTGAAATGCACCAAATTTTCAGCTGCTTGGCAAGAATGCAGGGAGATCTTAAAGAGTTTTCAGTTAGTAATTCTACAGCATATTCCTAGAGAACACAATGAAGCGGCAAACAGATTAGCTCAGAGTGCTTCAGGTTACAGGGAAAATTAAGAAGCGTTTGCCATGGAGGTATATGCTTTCGGGAGTGATCTGGCTGAAGATGATTGGAGAAAGGAGATTGTTGATTATTTGGAGGATCCATCCTGAAAGGTTTCTAGGAAGCTCAGGTATAAAGCTATGAAATTTGTTCTTCTGGACGGAAGTCTATTTTACAAATCATTGGATGGGGTGTTGCTGCAATGCCTGGGTCCAGAAGAAGCAAAGAAAATGATGAGTGAGGTGCATGATGGGCTATGTGGAGCACATCAATCGGCCTATCGTATGAAATGGGTTATTAGGCAAGCTGGATGTTTTTGGCCGACGATGTTGGAAGATTGCTTTGAGTATTACAAGGGATGTCAAGATTGTCAGAAGTTTGGAAATATTCAAAGGGTTCCAGCGTCAGCACTGAATCCAATTATCAAGCCATGGCCATTCAGAGGCTGGGGTATAGATTTGATTGGCCAGATAAACCCACCATCTAGCAAGGGGCATAAGTTTGTGCTTTTAGCAACAGATTACTTCACCAAATGGGTTGAGGCAATTCCACTGAAGAAAGTAACATCAGAAAACATGGTTGAGTTTGTTAAAGAACACATCATCTACAGGTTTGAAATTCCTCAAACAATTACAACTGATCAAGGATCTCAGTTTGTATCCTTAGAGTTCAGGGAGTTTGCCAAAAGCATGGGAATCAAATTGTTTAATTCTTCTCCTTATTATGCCCAAGCTAATGGCCAGGCAGAGGCTTCTAACAAGATCATGATCAAGCTTATACAAAAGAAAATCGATCAGAAGCCAAAGAGGTAGCATTCGGTACTCAATGAGGCTTTATGGGCTTACCGAATTGGGAAGGACCTTTTCGGGTAGTCAGGTATGTGCCTAGTAATGCTTACATATTAAAAACTTTACTAGGAGAGGAATTTTCTGCTGCAATAAATGGAAGATATTTGAAGAAATATTATCCTAGTATTGAAGTTGATCGTTGATCACAAGCACCAGGATTACAAGCGTTTGATACAGAAAGATAGCCGGCATTCAAGAGGAAAGCCGCCTTTAGAACAAAAATCCTGAATAGGGAAATGGCCAATACTAAGATGTATTGCCCTTAGCACGAAGATACGTAACATTACAGATGTTTCTTGCAGGCTTTTAGATTACAAGGGGGTGGGAAGCAGAAGGCCTGGCGAAAGAAGCGAAAGTATGCTTCATCCATTTTTCTTGTTTTGCTTCTTCAGCTCCTCCCTCTTCAACTGTTCCAGGACCACCGTGACGGCAACTTGGAAGCTTAGGGGATGGCCATGACTTGTAGCTTCCATTAGGCTATCCCAGGCGGCCTTCAGGTTACTGTACCTATCGGAGACATCTAAGGAAGAAGAGCAGTTGTTAGAAAACGAAAGTCTGAGCCTAAACATGGAATCAAGTAAAGATGGAAATTTTTACCCCCTACTAACGCCTCTAGGCTCATGCGGTGTTCGCGTTCGGCATGGCAGCAGGCGGTGATGTCTCGCAGATCATGCTCCAGATGCCGAATGCGGCGGCGCAACTGGTGATTGATCCTCTGTTCCGGCGTGGCGTCCTCTTCTTCAAGGGAGGAGTCAGAGGAGATGTACTCGGGCGTTTCTTCGGTCCCAAGGATCTCTTCAAGAAGCAGATCAAGGCTGGAAGAAACGAGAAGGGGTAAACATAAGAATGCAAATGAGGGCAACAAGCAGATTAAAAGAAAACTCACTCTTGAATGGTGCGCTTCTTTGGTGGAGTGCTGTCCTCCTTTATGGGTTGCTTGCCTTTGTCCGCCATGGCTTTGGGGTTTTCTCTTCTAGAGCGGGGGGAGAAGATGTGAAGTGATGGATGAGTGTGCGAGTGGATTTGCAGGGCATCCCAGGGAGCTATTTTATTGATTGAGAGGGCGCATTGGGAGTGATGACTGATTGGCGTACGTTATTGGGATACCAAGCGGCAGGGTTCTCCTCTCGAATGCGAAGGGTTTTCATTGAACAATGTTTATGGTTCCCGAACTGAGGATTTTTCTGCAGATCCTGCACCAAGGGGCAGTTGTTTTTGCGTATTCGGCTCAAGTAAAGTTCCCGAATGCGTTTGAGAAAGTAAGGTTCGCAATTGCAACTAGGAGGGGATCATCACAATACAAGCATAGAAATTAAAATTTTTTATTTATTGCCGAAGATCAAACATCCCTAGTACAATCTAATCGAAAAGCCTGTTTAGCACAGACTGGGGATGAGTGAGTTCGGCAATGGCATCGCCGTGGCCATCGAGGCGCTCCAAGATGACTTCGATCTCGTCGATGTCTTCTGGTGCGTCGCCCTGGAAGCCGCATGGCTGGATGGAGTAGTCGACGCCGGTATGCGTCGCCATGGTGGCCAAGCCCAGGGTGGTGCCGAGGCGGATGCCGTGGACAGCCACCTCGTCCACACGGTCTTCTCCCGCGGCGAGGCGCTCCACCGGTGTGTCTCCAGGAGCGTTCACCTTGTCAGCCAATTGCTTCCCCAGCATTTTCAGCTAGTCAAGCTCGGCGTCGCGGGCTGCGAAGTGCAAGGCAGTGATGATTAGTATCAAAAGCCGAATTGGATTGGAGGGTAATCTAAGGGATGTACCGTCGATGGTTGCCCGCAAGTGTTTGCGCTGGTCCTCCCACTCAAGTTCGGTGATGCAGGCTTTCCTGGAGATTTCTCCCAGCTCGCACCTGGATTCATCACACTCCGCCTTGAAGCGAAGAGTGTCGCGCTCGTCATAAGGCACCGGAGAATAGTTGTTCGACTCCGAGGAGCCGCCCGGCAGGGCTGAATTCATGGCCGGTGCGAGGGCCGGGTTCCATTGGATGAGCCTGAAACAAAGAAAATCGTCAGAAACAGAGGAGAATCTAGGAAGAATCATGAGGGAAGTTGACGATCACTGCCTCCGATGCGCGCCGGCGCGGCTTCCTTCCGCCTCGGCGGCGGCGCGACGCCTGTTGCTGCTACCCGCCATTGGTTCTTGGAGCTGCGCTAATGGTGAAAAGCAGGCTTGGGTTGGCAAAGTTTTGAAGGCTAAAGGCTTGATGAAAGGCTAGGGGCACCTACGATTTTATTTATAGGGATGATGAAGAGATCGTGGCCCGGGATCGTGGTGCATATCCCGAAAAATTTGGAAAGTGGAGAGGTTTCCTTAACCGAATCGCCGTCGGGTCGTTTGGAATTCAAGCTGAGTCATATTCGGTTGACTAGCTCGGCTGAGTTGCGGTCGGAGTGTTGTTCGGGTATAGCACTGTTTGACCATAGTTACTGAATAAATCGTCCAGAGTTGCAAACGAAGTCATGCAAAGAAAAGGAAAATGAAGTTTATAAAAGGCAATGTTACAAGGACGGCTAATTCAGTTACATACTGCTCAGTACAACTAAATGTTCAAGGACTTTGCAATTACACTAGAGGCATTTGATATTATCTGATTAATGTTCTTCAGCCATTCCTGGTAATCTTTCTGAGTATTGGACAGGACGGAGAGTTGTGCCTCGAGCTGGTTTGCTTCAATCATGGCCGGTGATGCTTCCTCTTCGGTTTTCTCTATTAATCCAGGGGCTCGGCCATCTTTTTCTCATCAGCTTCAATTTCAGCTGACAAATTCCTCAGCTCAGTTTCTAGTGCAGTCTTTCTGGCAATTTTCAACTCGAGAGCGGACTGCAGATTGGTCAACATTTCCTTGTCGCTGTCGATTTGGGCTTGTGATCCTTTCACAGCTTGCTCAGCTCTGGCTTTCTTTTGCTCAACGGCTGGTCGGGAGGATTGGCTCTTCATGGCTCGCCTTATTGCCACATAGTGAATGTCCAGATCTGAGATAGGCTCCAGGGAAGTTTTGATGTCTTTGGGGAGCTCTTGATCGATGGAGAAGTGATCAACATCTCTGATTTGATCTCTGGCATCTTTATGCAGCCAGGAAAAGATTTCTCTGAGCCTTGCGTGGTTTTCCTCTGACAGAACCTGATTTGGAGTTTCTCCACCCCCTGTTTCTGCAGTTGGATCATTTGCCATAAATGAAGAGCATGGTGGTGATGAATTTTGATCCTGAGAGAGAAGGATTGCCGAATTAAGAATGGTTTATTAAAAGGAGATAACAGAGTTGGGTGCCTGTGCTTACCTCATGCCTGGTTCCCTAAATTGAGGCAGGGACTTGTTCAGGTTCAAGGGGAATTTCTTGGGCGACCAGTGGAAGAGGAGTCTGAGGAGTTCTTGGCAAAGCTGAAGCTTCTACTTGAGGGGAAGCTGGTGCAGTCCCTGGTGAATTTGAGGCTTCTGGCTGAGGTGAAGGTGGATTCATTCCCGGTGAGACTGGAATTGCTGCTTGGCCAGGGGAAGATTGAACCCTTGGGGAGTTTGAAGCTTCTGGTTGGACTGATGGGTTCATTTCTGGTGAAGGTGGAGCTTCTGCTTGAGGAGGGGGTGATTGGATCCTTGGTGAAGTTAAGGTCTCTGCTTGAACAGGAGATGGTTGAGCCCTTGGTGAACTTGGAGATGAAGGCTCAATGGGTTGATTCACCAATGTTTGTTATGCAGATATTAAATATAGAGTAAATGCCAGTGTGAGTTATGATTTTTGAAAAGAAAGAAGCAATGAAGGTCGTACCAATAGATGGAGCATTGGCAGATTCTGAAGCTGTTGATGGTTGTTGGGTTCTAGTCTGGAATTGCACAAGATGAAATATGTCAGATTAAGAGTGGTCTTGTGTTCAAGAAAGAAAAGATGTTACCACAATAGGGACCTTTTTAGTAGTTCTTTTCTTCTTGGCAGCTGGTGGTGCAACCAAGGGTAGAGCTTTTCTCTTATCAGAAGTTGAGCTGATGAGAGTAGGGTCCATTGTAGCATATCTGGCCATCAGCTGGGCCAGAGTTGTGGACTTGAATCCCATGGTAGAGATTGGGCCTACCACATTATAAGCAATTGCCCTGGCTTGAGGGGCAGGTACTGTATTCTGCAAGGGGTAGCCAAAAATCATGATTAGTAATGAAGAGTATGCCTAGTCAAAGAAAAGATAAGTATGTTACCTCTGAAGTTGGCTGAAAGTCAGGCATCAGTTCAAGACAGAATGAATGCACTGGCTCATTGAAGATATGGTCATGAAACTCTTGCCAACAGGAGATGAAGAGAGGGTGAGCTATTGTTGTTGGGGTAAAAAGCCAGGTATAAAGGATTGGGCTGCAGTTGTATTCAAAGACCCTTCCGGCTTGAGTACTCTCTGTAATTTCCTATCTGGGTTTGAGGAACTCATGAAGAAATATCCTTGGAGGCATTTGGCCACATCCTAGCTGTCGGGCCATCATATTTGGCTGGTAATACTCATACGTGCTGTGATTTAACCTTCCCCCACAAAATTCTGCTGGTAAGGCGCATGGATGGATAAAGATATTGAAGATCTCTATAGATCTTGCATCATGGCATCCAGTTTCAAAGGATAATTCAAAGGGGAGAGTCAAGTTGTCATTGTTCAGATAAGGGAGCCAAAGGGTATCAGTGAAACCTCTGAAGAAGAGCTCAAAGAGCTGGCTGACATTCTGGTCAATGAATATGGTTGAAGCAGCTTCTCCATGGGATTGGCATCCTCTGGTAACTTGGGCTTCTCCTTCCTTGTGGCTGGATGAAGAGAAAAGCCGATTGTTGAGATTGATACCAACAATCCGGTGCATGTACAGTTGCAGCCACATTTGCACAAACCACCAAGGGCCGTTGACAAATGATATCTTCTGGCCGGTATGCATTTGGGAAATAGTCTGATGGAGCATATGATACACACTCCCTAGGAGATATTTTCCAAGAGGGATGCGATGACCAGTAGCCAAATTTGTAGCCATAGCAATGTGATTCAAAGTTGGCTCATTGGCTTTACCACATAAGATGAATCTACACAACCACATGTTCAGGAATGCTCTATATTCAACTTCACCTAGAGAGCCATCTTTCATATGATTCTGGATATATGACTTGTATCCACTTCCTGTCTTCACTCCTCTCTGTCTAGTGGAGCCTTTGTATTAGTAGGGATACATGGGTCCTGAAATATCAAGGCCGGTCATCATATATACATCGGCCAAAGTAGGAGACATTGGGCCGTGACCAAAGAGGAAAGCATTGACGCCATTTGACCAAAAGTGGCAGTCTGCTATCAAAAGATTTTCATTCTTTGGGGTTTCGGCCAAAGATAACTCCAAACATTGGGCGATGCGGAGGCTGTCCCAATTGCTGGTTTTGGCAATGTTATCTGCAAGTATCCTCTTATACCAATTTCTCCAACCTGCAATTGGGGGCAAAGGCCAGTTGTTGAAAGCATCTTGCCACAGGGGAGGCCCTGATAAAGCCGCTTTGAAAGGGATTCTCTTGGATTCGGCTTCAATGAACTCGCGGGGATCAGAAGTTCCCACAGGTCAAAGGAAATATGTTGTCGAGTTGGCCTCAGTGTGAATCAAAAGCTCGGTGGAAAGCTCCTATCAAGAAGAAACAGAAGGAGAAATCTGAGGTAGGAGTCGAAAAATAATGCCGAATGAACCTTAAGGGGATAAAATTTACCTGAGCAGCTTGATTTTGATCCGCCATTCAAGATTTGAGCTTGGGGAAAAGATGACCTAGGGTTTGGATCTGAACGGAGACCCCGATGGATTGCAGGGAGGAAGAATAGGTGTTGAACAGATTTGACTTGAAGACGTTGGCGTTTGCAGTCAATTTCGAAATAAAATCACTTTTATCCGGTAATTGAAGGGGCATATGTTAACACCAAAAATTGGTAAAGGAGAGAGGCTAATTTGTGGGCCTAACTTGGTAACAAATCTCGTTCAGCGGGGGGGAATTTCTTTAGAAGATTCGGCAGAGATGCTTGCGATCGGCAGTTTGTTTGCGCTGATTTCATGGGATCGCATGGTGACGTGGCCCGAACGGAAGGAAGGGGCGAATGGATAGGCATTCTCACTTGGGCGTTAAATTAGGTATCAAATATTGTGCTCGTAGTGCACCAGGAGTCGTGCTAGGACAGGGTACAAATATGAACCCTGGATGTATGTAATTGGAATCGAACATTCTACCTGATTCGGAACCCCAACTTGGTTACTTCAGATTGGTTTTCCATCTCCACATTTGCAATTGAGTTGCTTGTTATACTTGTTCTTGCTTGTTCTTCGATTGCTCGCAGGAACGGGTGCCCTAGTGGCAGTTGACGCGCTCCACAAGATCGTGACAGCCATAGGAGGTGGTGTATCGGTTGCTAAGGCGTATCCTTGGAAAGGCTGTAGTCGAGCCGAGAACGTCATCTCCTCTTCAATCGAGTTATCCACGCCTCTCATCGAAAGATCGGGAACAAACCCTTGCGGGTTCATATCAGTTGGTAATCAGAGCGAGGTTCTTCGGTGAGAGTTTCCAATCCTTTGCTGTTTTTAATTTCCTATAGTCCAGAAAAGCCCTGAAAAAAATAGTAGATTAGATTACCCGTTGTCCCATAAACCCTTTGAGCCTTTACTAGCATTGCATGGTTAGGGCTTGTTGAGTTTTTGGTTGCATCGGTCGTGTCAAGTTGCTGGTCTTAGTGTCTATTCCTTTAGAGTTTTGAGTTCTATCACATTTTAGTCATGAAATTCGCATCACCATATACACCTATGTTTCACTTTTGCCACCACGGTTTCATATGATCTCCGATTGAGGTGTTTAAATACAATCTGGAAAGCTTACATTGTCTTCTTTCCAACAGATCCAACCTTGCCTCGAAATTCCGTTTGAGCAATCTGCAATTGTCCACGAGATCTGCGATCTACAATCTGTGTACTTTTCCTTTTGTGCTGATTTGGCTTGAGTTTAGTTGTGTGAAAAAAAAGTTGAAAGAAAAAGAGAGGAAGAAACAAAAAATCAGAGAAGAAAAAAAAGAGAGTAGAAAGAGAAGAACGAAAAAAAAGAAGAGAAAGAGAAGTAAGTTGAAACGGTTGTTTTACTTGTGCTGTGCTAGTTGTTCTTTTTTAGTGACTACCTTTGTGCCTAGGCTCACGTCTCTAGCATGGTTTAGCCTAGGACCAGCACAGTACCGCCGTTGAACGATTATTCAGCTTGCTTTTATAACTAACGTGGTGCTAGTCCATTCCTTGTTTCAGCCCACGCTCCACATATTTGACTACAGCTTGACAGGTCTTGTTGTTGCGGCACTGATACACTATCTTCGAGGTTGCTGTCTTGTTGGTTGCCGTCCCATCCTGTTTTGCATGGTAAGAACTTGTAAGAGCTTGTTTTGAACAAGTTGAGTTTGAGAGAATTACACCGACACATCCTAGTAGTTAATAGGAGATACATATTATTTTTGTGTTTCTTGATTTCTACTAATAATGGCAGGTGATATAAAGATTTTTGAGCAGTTGAAGCTAGACTCTCATCTTCAAGATATCATTCAACAATTACCATTATATGCTGGTATGTTTGATCCTCATGCTTACATTGAATGGGAGCTTAAGGTAGACGCAGAATTTGATAAGTATGACTTGTCTGAACATCAAATGATTTTTGTTGCTTCTAGTGCTTTAACAAATTATGCTTTGACTACATGGAAACATATTTGTAGGCACAACAAAGATCCACAAACTTGGAAAGATTTTAAAATACGTTTTCGTAATGAATATGTTCCTGAATATTATACTGATTGGTTGCTTGCAAAATTAGACAACTTGAAGCAAGGTAGTAGGACTGTCAAGGAATACTATCATACCTTTAAGATTTGTGTCATGTTTGGTGGATTAGATGAATGCATGGAGAAAGTTATGAGTAAGTTTAAGAAAGGGCTCAATTCTGAAATTCAAACCATGTTAGTTGGCAAAGCATACAATAATATTGTTTCATTATTTTGGCTTGCTGTGAGTGCTGAAAAGGAAATTTTATTGTCTGTGAATACTTGAAGATTGATGAGGCCCATAATGTTGAAAATTTGACCGCTATAAATGTTATACAAGAGCATGAAACTGTTGAACCTATTGCTGATTTTAGTTTGTCAGAAGATGAATTGCATGTTGTTCCTTGTGATAAAGAGAAGTTGTATGGTGATGCTTCGTTTATTCCTATGCCACAAGTTGTGAATAAGAGTGATACTTCTTCTCAGATTGCAGCACCTTTACTAGAGTTAGAGCACTCTCTTTTTCCCCTTGTTGTACATAACATTTTGCAGGAGGAAAAGAAGAATATATTTGAGTGCATTCAGCAATGTGAGCAACAACATGCGCCGCAAAAGTGTGTAAAGAATGATTGTGCAGCAACTGCAATGTCAAAGGTGAGTCAGCAAAGCAACAAACTCAATGCTGAAATCAGTCCATGTGAGTACGATCACACTTCACTCGTATCTACAACACACCTAGTACATGGAGATGATGATTCTATTCTTGATTATACACATGCTGACACAAGGCGTGTTCATTGCATTACTAGTGAGAAAGAGGAGTTTGAAATTATATCTTATTCAAATTATTTAGGTTATATCGAATTTGATTTTCTTTGTGACCTGAAAAGTTTGGTGAATAAATTATATGACAAATCTGATTTGCCAAGTTTTAATCATTTTTTACTTCATGCAATTGGTAAATATGATAGCGAAATACAATATTTTGTGCATAGAATTTATATTTGCTCAGATTTGAAATCTCCATTTGGGTTACATGACCATGATAAAATAGGGGGCTGCACTAATGCTAACAATGTCTCGCAAAGTCCTTCTAGATTTTCTCTTAAGCAACAGGGTCACCCCAAAGAAGGGGAGCATTGCTGGTTCTCGCTTTGCAGCATACAAGTCGCTTTGTGTCCCAACATCGAGGCAAGCACTTTTAGATTCCACAGGAACAAGTCGAGGACGACTTGCAGCCAAGAAGGGGAGAATGATGAGGACATCACCGTCTCGGATATGACCACAATAGCATGTTTTTATTATAAGGTGAACCGATTCCTTATCATCATTGTATGCAATACATTTGATGAATTATTGCTGCACTATGATGTTTGTTGGTTGTCATTTTCAGAAATACCTATGTGGATCAAAAAGGGTGCTCAACACACATGGAAGGCATGGAGGACCAAAGAAGTTGATTGGGGACCAAGTCCAAGTGTTCCACACGTCCTCCACCAGGCCACCACGTCACTTTTGGCCCAAAGATGGAAAGAGATCAAGGCCAACACGTTTTGGACGCTGGATTCGGACTGCACGACTAGGAAAAGTTGCAATGGATGCCACGACCTCATACGGAGTCCGTTTAGGACGTTCTTTATATGGTTGGAAAGATAATTTGATAGAGCTTCCAATGGCACCGGTCTCATGCCAAAATAGTATCTGAGTCGACGGGAATCGTCGAAAAAGTGGACGTCCAGAATCTGTCAAGGTGTTGCGTCGCCCGGTTTTGGCCTGTTGGCCCATGTATCATGTTGGAGCCCATAGGGGCGCGTCCTAGGGTTGGAGCACGACCCCCACCAGGTCTTGGTCGTGCCCCTACCGTCTCATATACCCCCATAGCCGTCACAAACAGACTGGGTTTTGTTTAGATCAAGTTTAGCCATTGCTACTTGCTTGAAGCGCGCGCTGGTCCAGTCGCCCGTCTTCCTGTCTTCAGAACCCCACCATTATTGTGATTGAGTTGGAGTTTGCAATCTTTCATTCCCATCTAGTAAATTCAGTACTTGTTCAATACTTGTTCTTGCTTGTTCTTCGATTGCTTGCAGGACAGGTGCCCTAGTGGCCGGGTGACGCGCTCCACAAGATCGCGGCAGCCATAGGGAGTGGTGTATCAGTTGCTAAGGCGCAGCCTTGAAGGGTTGTAGTCGGGCCGAGAACGTCATCTCCTCTTCAATCGAGTTATCCACGCCTCTCATCGAAAGATCGGGAACAAACCCTAGCGGGTTCATATCAATTCTCATAACAAACCGGCTTTACGACAAACCTTCGAGTCCTCTAGTCGTGTCATCGAGTTATTCGAGAGGGTTCATCGATCCGTCGACCTCCGTAAGTACCGGCAACCTTTTATCATGTCTAGTATCATGCGGTGGATTTAGATCGTGATGCAAGTAGTCTTGTTACCTTGCTTAGTATCATGCGGTGGATTTAAGCTTGGTTCAAGACGGTTTCTTGTTAGATCATGAGCCATGCGGTAGGCTAAGATCTAGCTTGGAGCTAGTTATCGGCTCTATTAGATTTGGCAAGATTTAATAGATTCATTAAGTTACCACGTGTTGCTTTGAGCTTTTACTTTATGTTTAAATTCATGTAACACTCTTTTGCCCAATTTAGATTGGTTTGAATCGGCTTTATCTTGTTTGGTGACCTTTACATTGCATGCTCGCATCTTTGCCTCAATAAGGCATGTGGATCACGTGTTCTCCAATAGCCGAAATCGAATCAATCTAAGTTGTCACGTGTTGTGGGTTCAAGCTTGTTAATCTTGTGTAAACCTTGACAGAACTGGGTATCATGCGGTAGATGCAGGTTTTTGGGTTGTTTTAGAGCTAATCATCCAGTGGATTAGATTTCGATTCAATCTGATAGGTTTATCATCTTTAGCAATGTTTGTTCCTTCTCCACAGATCCCAATTCGGCTGTTCAGCCGTATTCGGTTATGCTTTCACGAGTAAAACGTGTTTATGAGTTATGTTTTAAACAACGCATGCTTTTAGCTTTCCATATTTAGATTGTATCATGCGGTGGATAGATCTTTTTGTGGTTGGTGGTGTGATTTTAAACAAGTTGTATCATGCGGTGGATTAACTTGTTCGAATTCATGCTTGACGGGTTTCAAAGAATCTAGACATGCGGTAGACTAGTGCTTTGGGCCTATGCATGCTTGTTCATTACATATTTGTAATCATGCTTTACTTCATTTACTTTTACTGTTATTTATCCTCGAGGATCAGTGAAGGACCGATTAGGCGACCAGAGAGGGGGGGAGTGAATGGGAGCCGATAAAAATTCTTCTCGAGGGAGATTGAAACTCCGACAAGACGAACTAGCTCGGTCGAACCCCCGAAATCACACGCTCCGCACTTCTACCTTCTGTTTGCCAAAACCACGTAGCCACTGGAGTGCTACTGGTCCTAGGAACAAACTCTACCACCAACCACAACACACACGCAGCAACGACAGTGGAAACAACTCGAAAGCCGACTAACCAGAGGGGGGCGGTTAGACCGCCTCCACCTGGTAACCAAGAGATCCTCCGAAACGCCTCTTCCGAGCACCAAAACTCACCCCGGTTTCACCAACAAAGATCTCTGGTCAAGGCCATGCTAGCTACCAGAAAATCTTGGCGAAAACCAAAACTTCACCCAGGGGCCTAGGGGCACTTAGACCGGCTACCGGGGCGGTCTAACCTCCCGTACCCAAGCAACGAACTCCAACCAAGAACACACCGGCAAACCGCACGAGAACGACCCCAAATTTCACCCGGACGCTCCTCCGATCAAGGCGAACAAACTCACGAGAGGAAAATCCGGCGAAACAAAACTTTGACTCGGAAACACCCGGGCGGTTAGACCGCCCCCTGCGGCGGTTAGACCGCCCCCTTCCGAAAAACGAACCCGCGGGTCAAACCTCAACTTCCTCGCGCCCGATCTCCCGAATCACTCCACGGATTGCAGCAGAACTTCGGGAATAGCTGGGTTACCTCCTGGGCAACCTCTACCTCAAGGGAATCGACCCGAAACGCTCACAATCAAGAGGAATCGACGAAATGGCTTCTCTAGGTCAAGAACTCGCCCAACTCGAGAAACCACCAAATCGAGTCCGATTCAAAGGAGATTTGGGGGCAAAGTCACCAGCCAAAGAGGCACAAGAACCTCATACGTGACACCCATCAAAAACCCCAAAAAATCGTCCTCAAAACACCGCCAACAAAGAGCTCCGAAAATCAACAAAAAAGAGATGGGAAAACCACCATGATGAACAACGCCAAACCTTCTATACATGCCATGAAAGGTTCATACAAGGTCTAGCTTGCCACCCAAACATCCATCCCTCTCTCTAGATCTCACATGAAGCTCTCAAGCTAATCCTCTAAAAACCTAAGGAAAATGGAGAACGAAAATGGAAAAACTAATGAGCTAGGGTTCCTAGAGTTGGCTGCCATCCACCCATTCAATGAGTATATATGGAGGCACCCAAAGGACTAAACTACCCTTCACTAATAACTAGGGATACATGCCCCTTGAGGGCGGATTTGGGAGTCTTCATGTCTTCACCATCGGACGGATGCCCGGCGACCGCAACCTGCTTAGCCTCGATGCAAGCCTTACGATCCCGACGTGTGTCCTCCGCTTCGAAGCTTCTCGGCGCCAGCGGCCAGGGCGGTCAGACCGACCCGGGAGATCTGACCGGCACCACGCGGTCTGACCGCCCCTCCTGGGCGGTTGAACTGGCCTGGGTGCCCGCACCTACTCGTCGAGTCTTCGGCCTCAGTTTTGTGGCTCAACCGAGTAACCCAGTGGTTTTCTGGTGAACCACTGCAGACCCCGCGAACTCGGTGTAGCCTCCGCCAATCTCCACTCATGACTAGGCTCCCACGTAGTCCCGGCTCGACCATGGTTTTGAGGCTCTACCAAGAAACCGTCCACGACTTCATCTTGCTGTTCATGCCACCATGCGGCCCGCACTTGACCCCACTGGCCACCGGGTCCCTCGAACGAAGCCTACTTGTCTTCTCCACACTTGGAGGCCTCACCGGCAACGACCTTTCACGCTTGTTCTTCACCTGCACCAACACGAGTCAAGCCGCAACCTGCACCTGCAATACTTAGCCAAGAATCAGTCCACACAACGTTGTCAATCACTCATCAGACAAGGGAGCGACCATCCACCGGTCCTCAAACCACACATGGTCCTCAATCTCCCCCTTGATAAGTGCATTGACAACACCCACAAGAAGTAACACACGGGAAAAGGAAAAAGAAAAGAAACAAATAAAAAGGAAACCTCAACAAGCGATCGAAAGCCAAAGAAAGGCAAAGAGCAAGATCACTTGAAGAATACAAGTCTCGGACCCCTTAGGCAAGGGCAACGGCTCGACACATCCGAGACAACGCACAGCTCAAGCAAAGAGCGCAAACAACCGAAACAAAGCTCGAACACCACAAAGAGCCCCCCTGCACATATGCAAGCTCCCCCTGAGCCAAAGCACACTCCCCATGAACAAATGCAGCAATGCAGCGCGGGAATGCAACAAAAAGCAAAAACCTGCTCACTCTGCCCAGGGCGGTCAGACCGCCTATACAGGGCGGTTAGACCGCCTGTGCCACATCTGACCGCCTGGGGGGCGGTTAGACCGCCCCAAGAGACCGGCCCTGCACAAAACTGCTCAAAATTTTCCCGAACCAATTGGAACACCTTCCAAACATTCCTAGGTGCCCAAAGCATGCACAAAATTCTCCCCCTTGTTGACAATGCATGAATCAAGGCAAAATGCGAAAACTTTCAACATATAGCTTCTCAAATATACAAAATTCGTCACAAGGGGCTACACAAGTCCAAATGAGAAAGTGAGATACTGGACTTGTTCGTAATGACCTTAACTACGTGATTACCAAGTTTCACAACCATTGGACAAGGCTAAAAAGGTTTTGAGTAATTTTGCGAAAAGTTACTCTCTCATAAGCAAATACCTAAACATGAGCAAAACATATCAAAATGGCAAAGCCACTCAAACTTCATGCTAGGACAGCCATTCTAATCATAAGACCATCATAAACACCCACAAGCACCCCATGTCATGTCAAAGCCACCGAGCCATGTGCCTACTTCTATGTATGAGACTTCTCATTGGTAGGCATCATGCAACGGTTTAGCACCCAAAGCAAATTAAAATCAGCACATATGACATGGGAGCATATTTTCCAAGCATTTTCATTTCATTTTCAGATTGATAAATGGTACATGAAATGTCTTTGCGACAAAAAAGAACTTATGCCCCTCCACAAGATGAAGCAAGAGGGCTAAACATTCATGATGGCAAATGATCCTTTGGCCCCATATGATCAATAAACTAGCTATCCTAATACAAATTAAGCATAGCAAAGCCACTGAAACATATCAAGATCATATAAAAGCATTTACACATGAGAGAGCATATATGTGACATTTTTCAAAAATTTAGCCATCAACCATGGATCATTCATCAAGATCATCAAGAGCTAAGCCAAACTAACCGTAGCATACCAAACAAGCTCACAAGAACATATATAGCAACCCATGGTGAACAATGTATATAGGAGAAGCTTTTCCTATCCAATGCATATGATACAAAATGCATGCAATCTAAGATACAAGGATGCCTATACATCATGTTACATATGCAATGCCAATTGCAAGAAATGCACAAAAGAAAGCTATACATATGCTACAAAGGAGCTCCCACACACCCAACTCAAGAAATCAAACACACACCAAGTTCCCCCCGCAAACGAGTGAAAGTTGCTTGATCTAGGGGTTTGGTGAAAATATCGGCTAGTTGGTCATGTGTGGGTACATGGATCAAAGCTATCTTTCCTTTCTCTACGTTGTCTCTCATAAAGTGGTACCTCACTTCTATGTGCTTGGTTTTGGAATGAAGCACTGGGTTCTTTGCAACTCTTATGGCACTGGTGCTATCACATTGAAGTGGGACATGAGTATACTCCTCACCAAAGTCACTCATGGTGTAGGTGATCCAAAGGAGCTGAGAGAAACAACTAGCAGCGGCAACATACTCGGCCTCGGTCGTGGATTGAGCAACACTCGACTGCTTGAGGGAAGACCAAGACACCAAAGAGGAACCCAAAAACTGGCAAGTCCCAGAAGTGGACTTCCTATCCAACCGACACCCGGCAAAATCCGCGTCTGAAAGACCATGAAGCGCCGAAGAAGAGGACGCGGAGTACCAAAGGCCGAAGTCGGCAGTGTGACGCAAGTACCTGAAAATTCGCTTCACCGCTAGCCGATGCGAAGTCCTCGGAGACGCTTGAAAACGAGCGCAAAGACACACCGAGAATTGTATGTCCGGCCTCGTCGCCGTCAAGTAGAGGAGTGACCCGATCATGCTTCGGTACTCCTTCTGGTCCACCTGTTCACCTTCCTCGTCCGCATCAAGAGCCGTAGTCGTACTCATCGGCGTCGTCATAGCCTTGGAGTCCTCCATCTTGAACTTCCGCACAATGTCCTTGGTGTACTTAGCCTGGTGCACAAAAGTTCCTTCCTTTGATTGCTTGATTTGTAGCCCGAGGAAGAACTGCAACTCGCCCATCATGCTCATCTCAAACTCCCCGCTCATATCATCCGCAAACCTTGCAACAAGAGAGTTAGACGAGCCACCAAAGAAAATATCATCCACGTACACCTCGCACAATCGGGATATCTCCGCCCCGCCTCGGCAAAAACAAGGTCCGATCGACCTTCCCCATCTCAAAACCTCTCTCAAACAAGAACCCCCTCAACCTCGCCATACCAAGCTCTAGGCGCCCGCTTCAACCCATACGGCGCCTTCCTCAACTTGTACACCCGGTGGGGGTACTTCTCACTCTCAAACCCCGGAGGTTGCCTCACATACACCTCTTCCTCCAAAGACACCATTCGGAAAGCACTCTTCACATCCATTTGGTGCAACTTGAACCCTTTAGCCACGGAAAAGGCTAGAAGGATCCTAATCGCCTCCAAACGGGCTACGGGAGCAAAGGTCTCCTCGTAGTCAATCCCCTCCTTCTGACTGAACCTTTGAGCAACAAGTCTCGACTTGTTCCTCACAACCTCACCCTTCTCTCCCTCTTTGTTTTTCCACACCCACTTGGTACCAATCGGCTTACACCCTGGGGGAGGGTCAACCAACTCCCACACCTGATTCCTCTCAAAGTTCTCCAGGTCCTCATGCATCGAATTAACCCAATTGTGATCAGATAGTGCGTGTCCAATGTCTTTGGGCTCAAAAGTAGCAACAAACGCAGCATGAGCAAAATGGGAATTGTTTCGAACCCTCGACCGTGTAGTGCGTTCATTCATGTCGCCGATGATCCTAGAAGCTGGGTGATCCACTTGAACTCGCCGGGGAGGTTCTCGCCTCGAAGCTACCTCCCCCTCAACATCAGCTTCTCCTCGTTCTTGATTTGTCGTCGTAGGTGTAGCAGAGGGTCCATCCATCATCGTAGTCAAAGTAGTGGGTACATGTTCAGCGGGGGCACCGCACCGCCATCCTCATCGTCTCCATGTTCATGCTCCTCCTCCCCGAAAGGTCTCCTTGCCAAGCTCATCATCACCGCACACTCAAAGACAAGCCGACTACGTGGCTGTCTCGTCGAAGGTTACCTCGCAAGTCTCCACGATTTCGTTAGTTTCAAGATTGAGCACACGATATGCTCTAGAATGAGATGCATAACCAAAGAAAATGCCATCGACAGACCTAGCCTCAAACTTATCCAACTTCCTGCCTTTCTTCAGAATGAAACACTTGCAACCAAAGACATGGAAGTGACTCACCTTGGGTGTGCTACCATGCATCAACTCATAGCATGTCTTCTTCTTGTGCACTCTGAGGTATATCCTGTTCGACACATAGCACGCGGTATTCACCGCCTCAGCCCAATACCTCCTCGGAGTCCTATGCTCATCAAGCATCGTCCGAGCCATCTCGCACAAGGTCCTGTTCTTCCTTTCCACAACACCATTCTGGGGAGGCGTATACGGACTCGAAAACTGGTGCTCAAGACACAAGTCATGGCAAAAGGTTTCAAAATGAGAGTTCCTGAATTCCGAGCCATTATCACTGCGGATAGCTCGTATGGCATCTCCGTGCCTCTCGTTCCTCAACCTCAAGACTAGATCTCGAACAAAACCAAACGTCTCCCCCTTATCCTTGAGAAAGAACACCCACGCATACCGAGAATAGTCGTCCACCACAACAAGGACATACGACTTCCCACCCGCAGATCGCACACGAGCTGGGCCAACAAGGTCCATATGGAGCAGCTCGCATGGACGCTCAGTCATCACATCGGTGAGAGGCGGGTGAGAAGAGGCTACCATCTTGGCATGCCTACACGGCGCACAAACCAACTCTTTCTCAAGCCTCAACCGTGGCAATCCTCGGACCAAATTGAGTTTAGTCAAGCGAGACAAAAGGTCAAAGCTCAAGTGACCCAACTTCCTATGCCACTTCCACAACTCACTCGAAGAACCAGCCAAGAAACAGCGCTCCACACCCGAAGACTGAGAAAAATCAGCACGAAACACCTGACCCTCGAGAACGACCATACAAACAAGGTCCCCTCGAGAGTCCACAATCCGAGAACCACCTGGCCGAAAGAACACCTCAAAACCCTCATCCAACAACTGGGACACAGAAAGCAAATTGTACCCCAGCGATTGAACAAGAGCAACACGCCTCAGAGTGATCTTGTCACTCACTTTGATCTCACCTTCGGAAAGCACACGCCCACGCCCATTGTCCCCAAAGGTGATGTACCTCCTTGTCACCACCGGGACGAGACTTGAGAACCACCCCCTGTCTCCGGTCATATGCCTCGAGCAACCGGAGTCAATCAACCAAATGTTCTTTAAGTCTCCCACCTGAAATTAAAAAATAAGCACGTGAGCGAACAGACGACTCAGCACTGGGGTTAGTACCAAAAGAGGAAAACCAGTGCCGAGCCATTTGCTCGAAAGTGGGGTTAGCACACATCAAGCCATCTTTCCTACCATAACTACCACAACGAACACCACCTCGGTAACCACTCCAAGGAAACCACCCCTCACTGCCTGGAGGAGGATGAAAACCACGGAAGACAACCCGTGGACCGTCCCTCCTCTCCTTCTCAAAGCTACGACTCCTCCCGTTCCCGTAGTGAACTCGTGGGGGAGAAAGCCTAGCAAACTGACCACCTGCTGTCTCTCCAGACCAACCACCAGCAACTCCACCTCCAGACCTGAAACCTCTCGACTTACCACCTCGAAAACCACTCCGCCCCGACCCGGGGGGGGGGGGGGGGCGGTTAAACCGCCTAGCCAGGACGGTATAACCGCCCCCCTGCGGGCCGGGCCGGTCGACCGCCTAGCCGGGCCGGCCTCGACCGCCCCCTCCGTAGCCGCTCCTCGGCTGCGGGAACTCGCATCTCCCCATCTTTGGAACACTTCTCACCACAGCCTTACCCCTGGGCAGTGGCATACGAGGCTTAGGTACACCATGGGAAGGGTTGTACCTATCCTTGTTCACCCACTCCTTTGCCATCCTCTCTTCCCGCTTCCTTTTGAAGCAAAACTCATCCTTGTGACCCTCTTTTCCACAATGGCCACAACAGAACCTCACGAGCTTAGGTTTAGGCTTGGATTGGGGCTGCTCGCTTGGTTTCTCTCCACTCAGCTCCTCCACCGATTTCTCCTCACTTGCCTTCTCACTCACTTTCCCAAAGAACACTTTCCCGGAAGTGTTCACAAACTTGATAGGCCTTCGGAGATCATTTGTGGGTGTAGGAAATATAGGTGGAGCTGGGGTTGTGTCTAGTCGGTTCCTAAGGTGGTTGGGTTTTGGAGGGAAATCATTTTTGTGGTGGGTTTTTGGTGGCTCCGGGATATTCTCTCCACTTCCCTCACCAACCTTGTTTGCCCCAAGTCCCTCACCATCTTGCCTCTTAAAGGCTTCGATCATCATCCTCAACTGAGGCTCATGACCGGACAACCACCCCATCAGCTTCCTCAAGACATCATTCTCATCCTGCAAACGATCAACAAAATGTGCAAGTTCCAAATTTTTCAATGCATGCATTTCACAAGTAGAGCATGATGTAGGCATGGGTTCCTTCAATTTAGCCTCAAGTGAACTAGTGTAAGCATGCATCTCATCAATCTTAGCATGCAAAACAGGGCAAGAAGTGCAAGCACCTAGCAAAGCAGGTCTAGACTTAAGCTCAGCCACTCTAGTCCTAGCATCCTCGAGTGAAGCCCTAAGCTCTTTTCTCATTTTCTTGGCCTCTCTAAGCATGTCATCACGGTTATCAAGCAAAGAGCCAAGCCTCTCATTCTCCTGGCGCAAGAAGGGAAGTTCATCACGCACCTCGTCGTCGGACTCAGAGTCCGAGTCGCTCTGTGTGCTCTTCTTGCTGCCGGATCTCAGCGCCATGGTGCAGAAGCCGTCTCTCGCGAAGCAGCTCAGCCCGCTCAGGTTCTTGGACGACATCTTGTTCTTGCGACGATCACCTTCGTCTTCACTGCTACTCGAGCTCGAGGTGGAGTACGAGGAACTGGAGTCGACGTCGCTCGCTCCCACCATCGCTCGGGCCTCGCCTCGGCTCCCCTTCTTCCTCGATCGTCGCTCGTCCTTGTACTTGTTCTTGTGCTTGCTCTTGTGGTCGCGCCTCGAACGGTACTTACCGTTCATCATCGGCTTGTGCTTGTAGCTGTCCTTGTTCTCGACCTTCTCCGGGGCAGTCGACGACGAAGAGTCCCGGCTTGCCGCACTGGAAGCAAGTCCTCGTGTTCCTCCTCATGTTCACGCGGTTCTCGTGCAGCCTCTCGAACCACCTCGTCAGGAGCGCCAGCTCGTCCTCTCCAAGCTCGTCGAACTCTTCATCTGCCATAGACATCAAGGAGGAAAAGGAGAACATCCTGGTGGATGGGTTAGAGTTAGCCTTTCCTTTGGAACCACCAACGAGGGCAAGACTATGGGAATCAGTCGGTCCCTCGAGCTTGGCAGTCATGCCCCTATCCACCTCAGCTGACTTGAGCTTCAAGATCAGCTCGTTCACCGTCAGAGTGTCATAATTCTCCGACTCCACAATGGCCTCGAACTTTCCGCCCCAAATCGTACGATCCAAAGAGTGTAAGAGCTTGACCGCTTTATCATGATCATCGTACGGGAGCACGTCCACATTGGCCCTCATGTTGTTCACAACCACCGTGAACCTCTGAAACAAGGCATCGATGGACTCACCGGGGAGATGAGTGAAGTTCTCGTACTCTCTCCGGTAGGTCGCATACATCCGTGCCTGAACCTGGGCGTTCCCAACATGACCCTCCTTCAACACCGCCCAAATCCTACAAGCTAAGTGCTCGGTGTGCACCCGATCGAACTCAGGCTGACACAAAGCACGAAACAAGTAGTCGACCGCCTTATTGTTGGCGTCGAATCTGTCCCTCGATCCTGGAGCGAGGAAGCCCATCGGCTGGACATAGCCTGTGTCCACCGTGCCATCCCAAAGGACCTGACCCTTTCCGCGGAGGAACGCACCCATCCGCTTGCTCCACATCTGGTAGTTCTTGCCAACGAAGTGTGGAGGACCCGAACCCCGTTCCTGGTACGCCATCCTTGGATCTTAGACTGGTTAGAGTCAATAAAGACCCGAACTGGCTCTGATACCACTTGAAGGACTGATTAGGCGACCAGAGAGGGGGGAGTGAATGGGAGCCGATAAAAATTCTTCTCGAGGGAGATTGAAACTCCGACAAGACGAACTAGCTCGGTCGAACCCCCGAAATCACATGCTCCGCACTTCTACCTTCCGTTTGCCAAAACCACGTCGCCACTGGAGTGCTACTGGTCCTAGAACAAACTCTACTAGCAACCACAACACACACGCAGCAACGACAGCGGAAACAACTCGAAAGCCGGCTAACCAGAGGGGGCGGTTAGACCGAGTATAGGGGGCAGTTAGACCGCCTCCACCTGGTAACCAAGAGATCCTCCGAAACGCCTCTTCCGAGCACCAAAACTCACCCCGGTTTCACCAACAAAGATCTCTGGTCAAGGCCATGCTAGCTACCAGAAAATCTTGGCGAAAACCAAAACTTCACCCAGGGGCCTAGGGGCGGTTAGACCGGCTACCAGGGGCGGTCTAACCTCCTGTACCCAGCAACGAACTCCAACAAAGAACACCTGGCAAACTGCACGAGAACGACCCCAAATTTCACCAAGACGCTCCTCTGATCAAGGCGAACAAACTCACAGAGGAAAATCCGGCGAAACAAAACTTCGACTTGGAAACACCCAGGGCGGTTAGACCGCCCCCTACAGGTGGTTAGACCGCCCCTTCCAGAAAACGAACCCGCGGGTCAAACCTCAACTTCCTCGCGCCCGATCTCCCGAATCACTCCACGAATTGCAGCAGAACTTCGGGAATAGCTGGGTTAGCTCCTGGGCAACCTCTACCTCAAGGGAATCGACCCGAAACGCTCACAATCAAGAGGAATCGACGAAATGGCTTCTCTAGGTCAAGAACTCGCCCAACTCGAGAAACCACAAAATCGAGTCCGATTCAAAGGAAATTTGGGGGCAAAGTCACCAGCCAAAGAGGCACAAGAACCTCATACGTGACACCCACCAAAAACCCCAAGAAATCGTCCTCAAAACACCGCCAACAAAGAGCTCCGAAAATCAACACAAAAGAGACGGGAAAACCACCATGATGAACAACGCCAAACCTTCTATACATGCCATGAAAGGTTCATACAAGGTCTAGCTTGCCACCCAAACATCCATCCCTCTCTCTAGATCTCACATGAAGCTCTCAAGCTAGTCCTCTAAAACCTAAGAAAAATAGAGAACGAAAATGGAAAAACAAATGAGCTAGTCTTCGGCCTCGGTTTTATGGCTCAACCGAGTAACCCAGTGGTTTTCTAGTGAACCACTGCAAACCCCGCGAACTCGGTGTAGTCTCCGCCAATCTCCACTCATGACTCGGCTCCCACGTAGTCCCGGCTCGACCTTGGTTTTGAGGCTCTACCAAGAAACCGTCCACGACTTCATCTTGCTGTTCATGCCACCATGCGGCCCGCACTTGACCCCACTGGCCACCGGGTCCCTCGAACGAAGCCTACTTGTCTTCTCCACACCTGGAGGCCTCACCGGCAACGACCTTTCGCGCTTGTTCTTCACCTGCACCAACACGAGTCAAGCCGCAACCTGCACCTGCAATACTTAGCCAAGAATCAGTCCACACAACGTTGTCAATCACTCATCACACAAGGGAGCGACCATCCACCGGTCCTCGGACCACACATGGTCCTCAATCAGTCATGATCTTGTGCACGAGCAACGTTATTTAAACAAAGGACGATCTTTCGTCATGCTCACGTCATCTTCAGTTTTATGCTTTAAAGCTCCCGAATGGTTTTCAATCTGTTGACAGATAGCTTCTCATAGCTATATGTCACTTTACATGGTTTTTAGCTGCAAATATGGAACTGTCTGGCACCACCCGGCAAGTTCCAAGCTTTGGCATCTAACTACGTTACCCTTTGTTAATTTCAGGAAAATTGACTAGCACGCTTTGGAATCTGCTCGTGTGTTAAGCCAGCTTGTTCGGCTTGCTGTGTGCTTGGCGCGGGGTGCGGATTTTACGTCAACAGTATGATCTTATTAATGGCCCTCTACTCATAAGATTATTTTTCTTTGCCTCTAATCCTAAGATTCCTCTATGGAAAGTCAGACATGAGAATGATCTCTTGAATTGCGTCAATATCCCATGTCTACAGAGGCTTATAATGAGCTTCTTGAACTACAACAGTTTCTTGTTTCCCTCGAGCCTGCAGAGCAAAGCAGTAAAGATCATTGGCATTTCATCTGGGGACAACAGTTTTACTCCTCAAGCAAGTTCTACCAATACCATTTCAGAGACATTCATCTCAATCAAACAATGCTTTGGATTTGGAAAGTGTGTGCGTACCATAGGATTTTTTGTTTGGCTGCTGCTAAATGATAAGCTCAACACAAGAAATGTTCTGAAAAGAAAGAAAAAGCATCTCGATGAAGGTTACAGTTGTGTGCTTTGCAGAGATAGTGTGGAATAAATGGTTGAGCACCTCTTTTTTGATTGTTCTACTGCCCAATGCATCTGGTTTGCCATTGGCATTGTGTGGGATGATAATTCCAATATGCACTAGAAGCTCCTCATTGCCAAGCAGGGTTTTCAGCAGCCTTTCTTCATGGAGATTTTATGATCGGTGCTTGGCGCCTCTAGAAGGAGAGGAATAATTTCATCTTCAATCATAAACCTCTTGGGCTGGCTTCCTGGAAGGTCTCTTTCAAGGAGGAAGTTCTACAACACTTTATCAGAATCAAGAGCTCTTTGCATTGTTCCATTCCTTTGTCGCTTAATGCCTAGTAATTGTCCCTAGCTTGGTTCCCTCTGTCCTCTCTTTTGGCTTGCTTCTTGCTCTTTTAGGCTGCTTTCTTCCTAACCTCTGGTTAGGAGCTCTGTTCTGTTGTAAGTATTTCTACTTGTTCCCTTTTTCAGTTTAATATATTTCTGTTGCCGTGGGGCATTGCCCCATGGTGTTTGCTCAAAAAAGGCATGTAGTGCCCCATGCTGCACCTGAATTCCTCACTAGGCGCGGGTGAAGTGGCTGGTGGAGTTCTCCGAGCTTCGCAAGCATTTCTCTAGCTCCGGGTATTAATGGGCTAGATCTATGCTCTGGTGGGCGGGTGAAATCCCAAGGCATGGAACAATTACTACACAACCTCACCATGGCTTACTCTATTAGATCAGGTCTCTTGCTCGGTCGTGTGGGCACCCATTTATGCCCACAACATAGAGCCTTGGATCCCACCTGCAACTTAGCTAGGGTGGCGTCCTTATCCGGTCACTACTACCACATGAAACACACGGTCCCTGTTCACCTGCGGAAGCATCGGCGCGCTTATCCCCTACCTGATGACATCTTGGCACTCCTTGTCCTTTGTGGGTGGACAACACTTTAGCATCACTTGGAGGCAAGCCCGTGACCGTACAGTGTGTTTGTGACTCAAGATGTGACAACCTTAGATGTTTGATGTTTTCCTCGAAATTCCATGTGTTTTGTCCTGTTTAAACAAATAGGTCGTTGGTTCTCTCTTTTTCTTCATTATCAGAGCATCAACCGACCATTCTAGTCACTTTACTGCTCAAGAGCTACTCCATGAGTGCGTCTTACGATGCCCTCTTCTTCTACATTGCATTGATCTACTAGAAGCTTGCTTCCACTACTCCTCTGCTCGACCTACCTATGGTTGGCATGGCGACCTTCCTGAAGGTCGCAGATGCTCATTTGTGTTACCTAATCCAAGTCAGGTCGGCGGTTTTTCAAGATCGACGCCTTGCCTTCACTTCGACCTTCTAGACCTACGTTCCAGGAGCTCAATGTTTGGCTTCGTGTGCGCATTGGAGGGGTTTCTTTTTTTTGGATCCACGTGCACCCTACACGACCTTGACGACGCCACGACTTCACCAAGTCTCGACATGACCTTGCCTTGGCCGCTACACCTACACATCTATCGGGGGCTTGAAAGACATGGGTACCCATGGTTCCCAATCGACCAAGGTCCTAGAGGCCCCTGTCAAGTGGACCTGACGTGTTAGAAGCACATCTGATCTGCAAGAGGGCCCAAAGACCTTATCCACAAGCCTAGCGACCTTGGAAGACTCTGGAAGACATTATCCAGATCCCGAAGGATTCGCTGGATTTGGAGCGCAAGGCAGGCTACCAGATCACGGCTTGGTGCCGCTTGTAGGTTCGCAAATCGCGAGATACCCCTTGTAATCTGGGAAGATAGCTTCCCATTTGGTAACAGACCCAGATTTGGGTCCACCGACCTCGAATGGAAACCCTAGCCAGTTGTCCATATAAGGTGGCCTAGGCCTCCATTCGAGGGGACGACTCCTGTTCGCATAATTCCACCCCACACTGGACGTAGGGTTTCACTCTCCGGAGGCCCAAACCCGTCTAAACCCTCATGTCAGTCGCCATTCTTGCTGTGTTACGAGTTCTGTGCATGAACTACCACCTACGCTCTTAGTTCCTAATCCTCCCATTCACCTACAAACTACTTGGGTAGTCCCCCTAGTGGATCTGTCCAGGTCTCACCCCCTGATAGTGGCGCTAGGACTGGGTTGGCTGAACCCTGCTAGGATCTCCTGGACCCCATGTTCATCGCGTGGGTCCGGAAGTCCAAGGAAGTTTCAGGATCAAGTGGCCCACCATATTTGAGGACAAAAGCTATGCTAAAGCTAAGACGGAGCTAGTGTCAACTATATCAACCGTCGCTTAAAAATAACTTTTGGTGTGAGCCTCTGTATTTTTTTATAAGAGCTCCCTAGTGAACTTACCTTGACAACTATCGTATTGATCTCCCTTGGCCCACTACCTCGGTGGGTACCAGGACCGACTACTCGGTGGGCCCCTGGGACTACTCGACTTGGGATGCACGGCACCTGTTGGCGTGAAGAGCAAGGACTTCGGTGGAGAAGTATTCTGATAGGAAGCTATGCATGTCTTGTACCATGTAGAGAACTCCTAGATGTACACGACTAGTACTCTCTCCCCAAACCGACTTGTAACCCTACCTCCCGGGCTATATAAGGCGAGGCAGGAACCTTTACCTCTCTCATACACATCATCTTGTAAACACACTGATGAGGACATGACACTCATGCATACAACCATGATTGGTGCATGGAATGGAGTAGAAGAAGTCCAACAAGGGTTTCCAAGTCAAGAAGGAGGTCCAAGGTTGATCCGGTTCGAGTCCCCGAGGTGGAGGCTAAAAGCAATTCAAGTTCGTTCAGAGTCCAGGAGCAGTGCGCAATAAAACAGACGCTCAGGTCGCATACGGAGTCAGTTGTGGACGTTCTATATATGGTTGGAAGCAGAATTTCATAGAGCTTCCAATGGCACTGGTCTCATGCCAAAATTCGTTCCGAGTCAACGGGAATCGTCGAAACAAGTTGACATCCGGAATCTGTCAAAGTGCTGCGCTGAAAGTTTGGTTGGGCCTTAGGCCCAAGTTGGGGGCGCCCCACCCCTGGTCGCCCCAACCCTAGGACGCCCCGTCTCTTATATTTTCAGTAGCCGCCGCCTTAGAAACTTGAGTTTGATTTATGTGTTAGCCTTAGCTACAACCGAACAGCCGCCATCGTGCTGCCGTCGTGTAATTCAGACTCCACCTTCGAGTGATATTAAGATTGCTCGCCTCAGATTCTTGTTCGTTCTTCGATTGCGCACAGGAATTGATCTTCGTGATCAGGCTGATCTTGCACTAGCAAGGTCGGTAACCATCGAGAGTTGGTTCAGCGATTGCATTGGCGCTTCGAGTCTCGCTCGTCGTAGTCGGATCGTGAGGGTCAACAACCACCAAATCGGATTTATCTCCACTCACCGAAAGATCGGGCACTCCCCCTCTATCACACACCCAATCAATCCAGAGCTACGCAGCATATAGGACGTAGGGTATTACGCACCTCGCGGCCCGAACCTGTATAAATTGTGTGCCACGTGTCTCTTCCTTCGAGTTAACGATCTCGGCGAGGTCACATTCATCTACCTCGGGTACTCCCCTTGGTAGGTTGCCGGTCTAAAACACCGACAGCTGGAGCGTCACGTAGGGGATCTCGCCAAAGATCTAATGGCGAACTCGACGGCTTCAATCTTCATAAAGACAACTGTTGCCTTCAACCGCGGCGACACCTTCGTCTTCGGGTCCTAGGTTAGCACTGCTGACGGCACCAGATCTTTCCAACGCTGCCTCACCATGACACCCAACCCGAGGACCGGGCTCGTGACACTTCCCGAGGTGATCACGGGCGATCTCGCCAGAAAATTCAGCGAAATTTCGCTCTACAACCAGCACGCCAATTTCGAGTCTGGATCCGCCTCCAACTCCAACTCGACGTGAGTCTGGATCCCCGTGGGTCATCGCATGCGAGTCGGCTACTGAACCATCGTGTGTCGATGCCCCACTCCACGAGCACTTCCCTTTTGGTCTCTGCAATGCTACCAGGGCTCATGCGGAAGCTCTCGTTGCGCGCTGGGCCGGCAAGGAGATCGCCTCCGACTACACCTCGAACTCCAACCCCGGCTCCGGCTACTACTCGGACTCCTCCTACGAGTTCGACTTCGGGTCGGATCCTGACGAGCCCGAGTCTGAGAACCTCACGACTGAGCAACCACTATTAGGACCAGCCACCGGCCTAGTTATAACATCTACACCCACCGACAGATTCGTCTACTGGCCAGACCGCGAGCCTACGGACCTGACAGACGGGAACTCACGCTAAATCGCCTACCTCGACTCGCTTCTCTTCCAGGAGGGAACACCCCTAGCTCCAATAGAGGAGCATACTCCAACGAGGTGGCGAGTATCGACTCTAGTCTCAGTACCCCTGATCGCCAAGTCTTCATGGCTGCTGGCGAGACGCCACGACCTTCAGGTACCCTGCCCGACCGCAACTTTGAAGACATATCCGCAAATGAGCTGTCTGCCAATGCACCCGCTGATGAAACCAACGACGACAAGAACGCCCGACGTGAGCGCAACAGGAAGCGAAACGAACGGCGCAGATGTCTCCGAGAATCCCTCCCTTTATGGAATCTTGCAGAGGCCCTCATTCAAGTCGCCAACCAGGTGCACACTACCCCCGAACAGTGCCTCATGTCTATCTCTACGATAGCACGTCAAGCTCAGGGGATACGCGCGGGTGAAGTCATTGCCAAGCTGACGAAAGACGCCTACTTCATAAGAGTCGGCAACAGAGTCACTCAAGTGCCTCCCCCAGAATTCGCGAACACGAGAACCATAAAGCCACATGTCGTAGTCCAGCGGATAATGGACGCAACCATACTCGAGGAGAACTCCCCCAGAATCCCAACCATACCAGGGCATCAGCTGGAGGACCTTCTCAGGGTGGTAACAGTGCTGGCGGCACTGGTGGTAGTCGTGGCGCTACTGGTCATGGTGATGCTGGTGGAGGAGGCAGCGACGGCGGGAGCTCCTCACACGGGGCTGGAAGAAGAACCGGTGGCGGAGGCGATCATGGAGGCCGAGGCCACGCAGACATCCACGTCACCAGCGCTTCACACGGTGGCTACGATGCCCGCCGCAGAATTGAAGAAATACGACGCAACAAGTCCTCCACGGCAGGCGACAACGACGGCTTCCCCGCCTTCTCCTCTCGACTTCACAATCTACTCCTCCAGAGAAATTCATACCTCTCGGGATCACTAAGTACGACGCGAAGCAACACCCAGTCCAATGGCTCAGATGCTACACCCTCTCCATCGAAAACGCTGGTGGCAACAATGACACCAAGTGCCTCTACTTTCCCTTCTGCCTGGACCAAGCACCACTCACATGGTTCGAGTCACTCGACAAGTACTTGATCGACAAGTGGGACCAGCTCAAGGATCAGTTCACCAGCAACTTCGCGGGCGCCATAGGACACTCGAGTACTAGCATGGACCTGGCAGTGGTGAAACAGGAACAGTGCGAGATGCTACGCAAGTAGATGCGACGCTTCTTCGACAAGCGGGCCACTGTAGTCGATGTCACCGACAAGGAGGTCATCAACCTTTTCCAAGACGGTCTCTACCATCGTCGCACCTTTGAAGACTTCGGTCGCCGCCGCCCGAGTTCTATAACCAAGTTCAAGGACATCATCACCTCATGGGCTGACGAAGAAGACAAGGCTAACGCCAAGTACGACGCCATTCGCGGCAAGAGCAAGCAAAACCCGGGCAGCAGCAGCAACAACAACTGGGATCAAGGGGTCGCAACAACAATAACTACTTGGGTCCTAACCACAAGCTCAAGCTAGACAACACAGTCGCGGCTATCCAGCGCCCTGCGAAAGACAACTCGAAGAAGACCTCTGGCGGCTTCAAAGACTTGCTGAAAGAGAAGTGCCCGTGGCATCTGGAGGGCAACCACACCACCGAGCAGTGCTACCAACTCCGGCGAGCACTCAAGGATACTCCAGACCCACGGCCTACCCATGACAAGAAAGGCAAGAAAAAAGCCGACGAGGACAATGGCGACTCCCAAGAACCCGACAAGACGGTGAACGTCCTCTTTGGCGGACTACCCACCAAATGGTCTCAAAAGGCCAGCTGACGAGAAGGCTTGAACATTAACCCAGCAGTCTCGACCCCTCTCAGGTGGTCAGAGGTACCCATCACCTTCTTCCGCACGGATCAATGGACAAGCTTCTCCGAACCAGGGTGTTTTCCACTCGTCCTGAAACCAGTAGTCACGGGCTCCAGACTCAACAAAGGTACTCATCGGTGGGAGCGGGCTCAACGTCCTTTTCACAAAGACCTTGAAGAAGATGAAGCTCGACATCACTCACATGCTCACCAAGAGCATATCGCCTTTCTACGGCATCGTCCCTGGGAACTCGGCTATTCCACTGGGTTCAGTGGTCCTGCCAATTACCTTCGGGGAAACCAGGGAGAATTACCGCACCGAATACATCAAGTTCGAGGTTGCGGACTTCAAGACTTCCTACCATGCAATCCTCAGTAGACCAGCTATCGCCAAGTTCATGGTAGTACCCCACGACACGTACTTGGTACTCAAAATGCAAAGTCCTGCCGGTGTACTCTCACTGCAAGGGGACTTGAAGATATCCTTCGATTGCGACACAGAGGCCGTGGAACTCGCAGCTACCATTCAAGTACCCAACGCAATGATGGAAATCGATGCTACATCTAAGAGGCTTGCCCCAACCGAACTCGAGATCCCAGAGAAGTCGGACATAGCCAACAAGCCTCAACCCTCTGAGGAAGTGCAAGTCAAGGCGATCGACCTTGGGACAGGCGACAACAGCAAGACCACCATGATCAGGGCGGGCCTCGACCCGAAATAGGAAGACGCACTCGTCAGCTTCCTCCGGGCTAACCGAGACATCTTCGCTTGGAAACCAGCAGACATGCCAGGGGTGCCCAGGAATCTGATCGAGCTTTAACTCAACGTCGATCCTAAAGCTACCCCCAAACGACAACATCTCCGTCGTTTTGCCGACGACCGATGGGATGCCATCAAGAAGGAACTCGCCAAACTACTCATGGCCGGCTTCACTAGAGAAGTCTTCCATTCTGAGTGGCTCGCCAACCCATCCTCATCCGCAAGAAGAACATGAACGAGTGGAGGATGTGCGTCGACTGCACCGACCTCAACAAGCATTGCCCCAAGGACCCCTTCGGGTTGCCGCAGATTGATCAAGTCATTGACTCCACGGCGGGCTGCGACCTGCTCTGCTTCCTCGACTACTACTCCGGGTACCACCAGATCGCTATCAAGGAAGAAGACTAGGAGAAGACCGCGTTCATCACCCCGTTCGGCGCCTACTGCTACACGACAATGTCGTTCGGGTTGAAGAACACCGGCGCTACATACCAACAAGCTATCCAGGCCTGTTTCAAGAGACAGCTCAACAAGAACGTCGAAGCCTATGTGTATGACGTGGTCGTCAAGACCCGAAACTCCGACACGCTCATCGCCGATCTTGAAGAGACTTTCGCATCCCTGCGGGAGTAGCGGTGGAAGCTCAACCCGAACAAGTGCGTCTTCGGCGTACCTTTGGGAAAACTACTCGAAAAACATCTCCACCATTACCAAGATGAAAGCCCCCACCTGCATCAAAGACGTGCAGAAGCCCACCAGATGCATGGCGGTCTTGAACAGATTCATCTCGAAGCTTGGAGAGTGGGGACTAGCCTTCTTCAAACTACTCAAGCACCAAGAGAAGTTCGTGTGGACCCCATAGGTAGATCAAGCTCTGGCCCAGCTCAAGGATTTCCTGTCCAAGCCACCAGTCCTCAAGGCTCCTCGCAAAAAGGAGCAGCTACTGCTCTACCTCATTGCAACTACTCACGTGGTCAGTACTGCCATCGTCGTCGAGCGGCAGGAAGACGGCCACGCCTACCCAGTCTAGCGACCAATCTACTTCGTCAGTGAGGTCCTGACAGAATCCAAGGCACGATACCAGCCGGTACAAAAGCTACTGTATGCAGTGCTCATCACCTTGCAGAAGCTACGACACTACTTCCAGGAGTACTCGATCACTGTTTTCACCAACTACCCGCTCGGTGACATCTTACGAAACCAGGATGCTACTGGAAGAATCTCCAAATGGGCAGTCGAACTCGGCGCCCTCACCATTGACTTCAAGCCACAGACAACCATCAAGTCGCAAGCTGTTTACGGTGAAAATCCGTCAACCTAGCCACGAGTTTACCTTCGGTGTTGGCATAAGTTTTATACCTTATCCATTGGTACTAACCCCAGTGGTATAACAAGTTCACGTGTGCATGTCGGTTTTGGAGTTTAGTGTTTATGCAGGGTTTTAGTGTTGAAAGCAAGAATTTCGGGATAAGTTCATCAAGCACCTTATGACAAGACCTTGAAGCCCCGTACAAGTCATGCAATGAAGAAAACTTAACTCCAAGAAGTCAGGGACTTGATCCGAGAAGACGACAAACTCCGAGGACCTAACCTGAAAAGTGCTGAATCTTGCAAGACAAGGAGTCTTGCCCAATTCAGAGAGAAACAGACGACATGGACCTACATGCAGAAGGGGGAAACATCCAGGAAGCAAGGGAACCGATGTAGAGCAAAGGAGGCCTCGGGCTGGGCCTGGATGGGCCCAGGCCGGCCGGCCCAGGCCGGTCGGCCCAGGCCTGTCCAGGGCCCGTTTGCCCCCTCCTTTGCCCTAGCCGCCATTCGAGCTATTTATAGCCCCCTAACCGAGAGCCACAGAGGATACAATTCGTCATCGGCCGTCGAGGAGCAGAGAAGAGAGGGACACCATCTCGGAGAGGAGAGGGTCGAGCTAGTTGACTAGGGCTTCCCTAGCCGACGTGGGAATCTTGCACGGAAGACCACGTCGGAGTTCCCGGAGCTAGAAGCAAGGTCAAGGAAGGATCCCAGTGGTGATCTTGTGTATGTATCATTGTTATAGTTGAATTATCAAGTTGAATCTTTTCTTAGCGATCAAGTGTTTCCTTGAAGATTTCGTTTTTCGATCGGCTTTGCTTATTCCAATTCTATTCTCGAGATAGATTACATAGGGTGTTCTTGTAGCCGCCGTGGCTAGAGGTACACGCCGGATCTTCCGAAAGAATCTCGACTTGTCTTTTGACTCGCCCTAGACTCCTCGCATGAGTAGGGATACATTGTGACAGAACGAAGGTTTCAAAAGGCGGATGTTTTCGGATTTGGACGGGAAACCACGATTTAAAGAGGCTTCTTATAAGATTCGATTTGCTACTTCTTCTCTTGCTTGGAACTTCAACAAAAGGCTTACCCCGATCTCTCTAGATCGGTTTATCTACCCAATCTTACTTTGTTATCTCCGGTCTTTAGTAGATTAGATTAGTTTCTTGTCTTTCATCTAGATGCATTAGGGTTTCTTTTACTGAAGATTGAAGTTACTTGGCTTTACTAGATCAACTTTTGCGTCACACATTTGTTCCACGGATTCGATACCTTGGGTTCACCACTCGAGGGAAGAAGGGTCCATTGACTACGACGGGAGACTTGTCCGCTTGCAAGTCATAAACGAACTTTGATACAACTATTAACCGTTAACAAGCCCCTTTTTCTGGCGCCGTTGCCGGGGAACAAGTGATCAAGATTTGATTTTTATTGCCTTTTTGTAATTTTCAGTTTTCTTTTTGTTTTTTATTTTGCATCTACTAAATTTTGATCATCCTCAAAATACATCTAATTTAGTTTGTCTAACCCTAGTTTTTATAGATTTGTTTTTACCTTCGAGTTTTTGCATACTTTGTATATTGCTAACCCTAAAAGGAGATGGACGGCTACCTCTCCAACAAACCTGATAATTTTGTGGTTGATCCAGAAAAACTTTACAGGCTAAGGAGACGCGAAGCACATCAAGCTAAAAAGCTGGATTTTGTAGATTCGAAGTCGGAAGACAAAGGATCGAAGGAATCTCCGAAGAATTCACCACCTCAAAGTCCTCGGGAGAATCGACTTCCATCGATGGGTGACCAACCACCGCAAGAGCGCAAGATTGGGGAGCTATGCACCCCGGACATCATCAACCTACCAATCTTGAACCTTGAGGAGATCAGAAGACCGTTCGAGATCAAGACCTCAACAATGCGCATGGTGCAACATTCACCCTTCACCGGTAAAGAGGATCCGAACCTTCACCTCCAAGCATTCATTCAACTATGTCAGACTTTCAACATGGATGGGGTGACTCAAGATCAAATGAGGGCAAGGCTTTTTCCGTTCTCACTTCTCGGGAAGGCTTTGCGATGGTTCCACTCTCAACCGGCGGTGACGGTGCAAAATTGGAACACGTTGATGAAGGCTTTCAAGAAGGAATACTACTCGCCGGGTAAAACTCAAATCTTGTGTAATAAGATTGCCACCTTTGTTCAATATTCTACGGAAACTATCTGGGAGGCATTCGAGCGCTTCAACGAGTAAACTCGGGCGGTTCCACATCACAAGTTCCCGAAGGAAGACCTCGTGCAAAAGTTCTATCAAGGACTCACCATGGCGTCAACGACGATCATCGATGCATCGGCGGGAGGATCTATCATCGAACTTACACCGACGGAAGCTTTCACTCTATTCAAGGAGATCGCGGATAATGACACATGGGAATCATCCGGGAGCCTACATTCAGTTCAACCCTCAGGGAACGTCAAAGGAGTCTTGCAAGTGGAAAAAGAGAACATACTTGAAGGCAAGATCGACTCGCTCATGAGGAGGTTGGAGAAGATGGAGATAGAAAAGAAAGAGGCTCAAGACTTGAAGGCCGACGAAGCAAGATCCACATGCGAAGAATGTGGAGAGTATGGCCATGTCCGCAAAGATTGTCCGGAGGAAGCCAAAACGCTCGACTACATGAGGAAAGGAGAATTGCCGAACTTCCGCTACGGTCAAGGTAGACCTCAATTTAATGCAAGCTCATCTAATTCTAACGTGGTTCCGCTTCGTATACAATTGAAGGAGTTCATGGACGAGCAAGCTAAGATCAACAAGGACACCGTCACCAAGTTCAATACCATAGAAAAGGTGTTGGAGAACATCGATAGCAAAGTGACGGAGGTAGGAAGATCCAATCATCAAATGCTCAACATGATGAAGATGCTCGAGACGCAAGTTGGAAAACTTGCGGGGCGCCTCACTAATGATGAAGGGAAGCTTTCGGGACAACCCAAAAGTCCCGAATCGGCGAAGGCCATTCAAACACGTTCAGGGAAGGAGACCGAAGACCTGGAACATTCCGCGGGAACAAGGAAGCTTAAACCATCCACCGAGGTGGAAGGAGTTGCTAAAGAGAAGGTTACGGGGATCGTCATCGAAGAGCCCGAATTTGAGATGCCGGAGGAAGACACGAGGATACCGCAACTCAAGCCATGCTACTTCCGAGGTAAACTTGACAACCACTTTGAGAAGTTTGTGGAGGTTGTGCGTAGACTTAGCATCAACATGCCAATATTAGATGCTCTACAAGTACCTACATATTCTCATTACTTTAAAGACATACTTGCAAATAAATATGAGATAGCAACACTCGGGGTAGATCATGTCAAGATGTCCGAGGAGTGTAGTGCCGCTATTGCTAATGAGCTCGAGAAGCAAAAGGACCCCTGGTGCCCTACAATTCCATGTTCGGTTGGTTCTTTCAACTTCGAGAAGGCGTTATGCGACCTTGGAGCAAGTGTGAGCGTCATGCCGAGGGATGTGTTCGAGAAGCTACGCCTACCAATGGAGCCTACGGGTATATGTTTGGAGTTGGGAGATAACTCCATTCGCTATCCCTTGGGCATTGCCGAAGATGTACCCGTGAAGGTCGGACACCACTTCATCCCCGTCGACTTCGTTGTGCTCGAGATGGGAGAGAGGGAGAAGCCGCCTCTCATCCTTGGGAGGCCTTTCCTCAAGACCGTGGGAGCTACTATTCATGTTGGGAAGGGGGAGATCATGTTCGATATCAATGGATAAAGGAGTTCCTTCAAGTTCCGTCCAAGAATCGAGGCATGCAACATGATTGGAGTGAAGGGAGAACCAAAGGAAAAGGAGGGGCTGAAAAAGAAGAAGGAGCCGAAAAAATAAACGTAAAGAAAATCAAAGAAGGTGTTGCATCCGTCAAGACAAAGGAAGAGAAGTCGCCTGTGAAGACCAAAAAAATGACTAAGCCGGAAGACAAGCTCGTGCCCAAGATGGTGCGGAAGTGGGTACCCAAGATTGCAACGCCCGCAAAGAGCGTTGATCTAAAGTAATCAAGTGAAGAAGTCTAGCCATGGACTATAAACGAATCGCTAGGCGGGAGGCAACCCGTTTCGTCAAGTCAAGCATAAGCTACCGGGAGGACAACCCGATTCCAGGTTTTTCGAGTCTTTTTAATAATTTAGTTTCGAATTTTATTACGCAAAGACATTAGAGTTAGAAGTGGTTGAACAATATTAGAGACATAATTCTTGATTGAATATTTTGCTTTATCATAAACCCTTTGCATGAACCCTCCTATGTGCTTGTTTGTTCTTTTCTTTTCGAGAAACCACAACCAAATAATTTCAGAACCTAAATCAACCTTTCACCCTCATTATGGTGCTGAGGTTGACATATTTTTCGTGCTAAAAACACACGAGTAGAGCCACGACTTATATCTAGGTGTTAATAAAAATTCAGCATGTGGTAGGACTCGCGTGAACCTAGAAATCAAAACTTTTGGTTGGTTTAAAAATCTATATCCTTGGTTTCTCTGGGATTAGAATTTTTATAAGCCTCATCTAATTTTGTTTTATTCAAAATCTCTCTCATTTAGCCAAAATTAGAACCTAAACCTATGCCCCCATGATCAAGCCGGGAAAAGTTTGCTCTCAACCAATGAAGGGAAACTATACCGGTTAGACCGATATCAACGTTGTCAGAAAATATTTTCGACTTACATTTGTTTTGAATGGTTTAAAAACTTCTCTAAATTTATGCTTGAGCTCTTGCATGGCTCTGAAAAATATTTTTAAATTTCGAATTAGAGGAGTGCTTAACCTTAAACACACCTAAAGGGAGGCAATCTAGTTTGAATTAATCATGCATGCACCATTGGATACCCTTTCATCAACTTTCATCAAGACCACATGCAAAGGACAAGCATGGTGGGCAGCAAGCATCAACTTTGCAGGAATTTCATGGTGGCATGTGAAGCAAGTGGAGCTAGGGAGCATGGACATGACCCAAAGCATGAAGCATCAAGTGGAAGGGCCAATAATGCAAGAAAAGGTGTGACGAGAGCATTTGGGCGGTGCAACTCGTGGAGCACGCGGGCAGGAAAGTTGCAGAGGAGAAATGATCGTGCTGGAAGAAAGCCGAGGCGGGGAGGAGCCAGAGGCCACCCAGGCCGGTCGGCCCAGGCCGGCCGGCCTCCCCTACTTAAGGAGGCCCCCGGCTCCCGTTTTCTGCAGGCAAGCTTCCCTCTCCTTCCTTAGTTTGTCTGTTCAAGTTTGTGTGCCCAGAACCTCCGTAGACATAGCCAACCTTCCCAAGCTTGATAGCTCAAAAAAAAATCCACCACCTTAATCCACTCAAAGTCCACATTCCGAAGTAAGATTTTAAGTGCCTAGTTACTGGTTGCAACCCGGAGTTTTTAGTGGAGAAAAGAGTGCAACAACCATGTGGAAGAAAACCACAAGTCTCTTCTCCAAGAAGAAGGGTTCATCGTTATCCAAGCCGTCGTCGACGACGTCTTCGAGGAGGCACTCGATTTCCGAGTCTCCCCGGAGCATGGAGATGGATACGGCACCACCAAGGAGGAACGATGCTCTCATCCTTGGTGGTATGAGGGCTGCAAGGAGCACGTCCATGAGGTTTACTGAACCTCAAGGGCACACTGAGGAGCCGCCCGTGCCACCACGACGATCGACTCGTTCGACCGCGCCACCTCCATACACTCCGATATATTCCTCGTACGGCTTCATCGTTTTGTCGTCGTCGGAGGAGGAGAGGCTCTCTCGTCTTGAGAAGAGGCTTGTGCCCAACGTCGAGTTCGACGACCAAGCACTCTTCAACTTGGGTTTCGGCACCGACATATACTACATGTTGGGGCACCTTGGATGGGTGCAATTCTCCAACGGAGTATCGGCGGACACCCACAAGGAGTTCGCCTTGGAAATCTTGATGACCATTGCACCTATCCTTGATGATGGGGTGCAAAGCTTATCATTCCGTTTGGAGGGAGTCCAACAAGTGGTTCCCTACGAGCATGTTAGGGAGCTACTTGGATTCCATAAGGGAGCTCCGGAGAAAGTTGACGTGCCACCCGGCATGTTAGATGGATTTTGGAATTTGATCTCCGGAGAAGCCCACCAACAACGCAACTGCATCCGCAACCCCATTATCCGAATATTTTACTCTTGGATGTGCAAGAGGGTATTGGGGAGGATGAGGGAGACGAAGGTGACCGACACGGAGATGAATTGGCTCTACTCGGCCTTAATTGCCAAGCAGCCAATAGACCCCTCTTACCTTATGATCAACCGTTGGTATTGCGAGGCAACATCGGGAGCAGGACATATTGGTTCGGGGTGCTACCTCTCTATGTTGGCCATCTCCCTACGGCCGAGGATCACAAGAAACCCCGAACATATTTTGTGTGGTACCTCTCTCGGCATTGAGTATTTGCGACAAGGCAAATACATTAGTGGAGATGAGAGAGGAGGTTTTCGTTTAGCCATGGTGAACCTACCCCTTCCGGATGCAAGGCTTAGGCTTTTCATCGAAGGGAGGGAGGATTGGTTGGAAGAGGGACTCCTTGTCCCGGCAAAGAAAAACAGAAGAGGAAAAATCTTAGAGGAGGGAACATCCTCTGCACAAGCGAGTGGTGCACAACCCAATGTGCCACCATTCGGCGGTATCCCTCCTCCGCCAAGTTATTACGGAGGGCCACAAGAGCAAGCATGGGGGGTGGTGCACCGGTACCCCCACCAAATTATGTGGTGCCCAACGTAAACTTCGCAGATCCCTACGCACAATATCCCCAACCGCAACAAAGTATGGCCATAATTGGAGGGTATGTTGCGAGAAACGCCCAAAACGTCGCAGCCATCCAAGCCAATGCGGCTCAACTTGGTGAGGGCAATGCAAATATTGCCTATGAGCTTGGACGCCTTCACCTAGTGGAGCCAAATCAATTCATTGGAGGGAATGTCCAACCCTACTACGAGCAAGGGTACTACTATCAAGATCATCAACACCAACCACCGGCGGAGGACTAGGAAGATTAAGGAACTTTAGTTTTCTTTTCTTTTCCCTTCCTTTGTAATTTTCAGCTTTTGTTTGTGTGTGTTTGCGTAATATTTTCTGTTTTTATTTAAATTTCAGCAAGTGTGTTTGTTTATTTTCAGTTTGTATTTCAGCTTGATTTCATCATTAATAAAGAAACCACCTTGATTATATCATTGGAAAAGTTACAAAAATTTGTGCCATGATGATATATGATTATAATTGCCGCTTTGTTTACCTTTGTAATTTATTTATGCATGTTAAAGCTAGTGCTCTCTTAAAATACGAATCTGAATTTATTTAAATACTAGCTTAATCGTTAGCAGAGGTTATGATTAAAATAAAGACCCATAGCGTTTTATGTGCTCTTAAGTTATGAATAGATTAAAGATGGTTTTTATGCTCAAAAATATTGCTAACCTTGTCACAAATATCACTTGTGTGTTTCTCAACCTATCTAGAGCCTAATATATATTTGAGTGCATAAACCTTAGTGTACAAGATTTATTTTTGAGTGAGTTATTGCAGGACATGATTTCTCTAGCCCGAGACTAAGAAGCTGGTCATTCCGTTTTTGCGTATCTATCTTTTTGCTAGTCTTTTATCTGTGCATTGTGTATCCCCGCATCGGAGATCTCACAAACCTCGCCTGATATCCACCCTTAAAACCAAATATCATCTTTTGTGTTTACCTCCTTGACCACAACCTATTGTTGAGAATGGATCATCAATTCAAGGAAGATCGCAAGACGGTGCCAACATTGAAGAATTCAAGTATCTCTCCAAGGAAAAATATTTCCGGTACCTACCTTATTTATCGCCTCTTTGCTCGAGGACGAGCAACGTCTAAGCATGGGGGAGGAGGTAGGTATGGTGCAATTTTAGAGTTCAAAGGGGAGAAATTAAAAAACTCAAAGAGGTGTAAATTAAAAAATCAAAACTACGATGTGAAAGTCTCGTGACCGAATGTATGACAAGAAAAAATGAATGAATGAGAAAAACAAAGAAAGAAAGAAAGAAAGAAAAGAAGGAGAAATATGAGAAAGAGAAAAAATATGAGTATGTGTAAAGTGAACTCCCCGGTTCTCTAAAGTGCATTAGGAAATTCAAGGCTTCAAGATTAAAAGATCCATTCTCATTTTCCAACCATGTGCAATCCGATAACGAGGACTTCCTTTGTGCCTCGGGAGCACCATTTGCCATTTGCACATGTCCACTCATCTCAAGTGTGTGTATTTTTCTCTTTCCCCTCCTTGATATGACATTATTTTGCAATGACCTTTTTGACGAGTCTCGGTAAGACCATGAGAAGCGTGTCTTGTTTAGACAACATCTCATTTATAATATCTTGGTAGGACTAAACTTTCCCAAAAGCTCCATATAAAGCTTACCACACATATATGTTATGAGAGGGAAAGGAGTAGAATTACAGGCTTGAGAGACAAGCGAGTTGAGAGTTCATGAGCAATATACAAGATGATTTAAAATTGTGAACTTGGTTTAGCTTTTTTTTATCTCGTTCTTTATTTCAAAAATTATGTGATCTATTTAAACTTTGTGAGGATATGAATACTTGTGGGATAAGCTTAATTAAGAATCTACCCTCCGAAGAGATGAAGGCTAGTACATTATTGAACTTTAACGAATTAAAATTTCGAGAGCATTATGTTTTCTCATGTATGATCAAGTGCAAGGTTTTAACATTGATGGGCAACGATGATATCCATCAAAGGCTTACTCGAGGACGACCAAGTTTAAGCATGGGGGAGATGTTGACGATGAAAATCCGTCAACCTAGCCATGAGTTTACCTTCGGTGTTGGCATAAGTTTTATACCTTATCCATTGGTACTAACCCCCGTGGTATAACAAGTTCACGTGTGCATGTCGGTTTTGGAGTTTAGTGTTTATGCAGGGTTTTAGTGTTGAAAGCAAGACTTTCGAGATAAGTTCATCAAGCACCTTATGACAAGACCTTGAAGCCCCGTACAAGTCCTGCAATGAAGCAAACTTAACTCCAAGGAGTCAGGGACATGATCCGAGAAGACGACAAACTCCGAGGACCTAACCTGAAAAGTGTTGAATCTTGCAAGACAAGGAGTCATGCCCAATTCGGAGAGAAACTGACGACATGGACCTACATGCAGAAGGGGGAAACATCCAGGATGCAAGGGAACCGACGTAGAGCAAAGGAGGCCTCGGGCTGGACTTGGATGGGCCTAGGCCAGCCGGCCCAGGCGGTCGGCCCGGCCACGTCCGGGGGCCCGTTTGCCCCCTCCGTTGCCCTAGCCGCCATTCGGGCTATTTATAGCCCCCTGACCGAGAGCCACGGAGGATACAATTCGTCATCGACCGCCGAGGAGCAGAGAAGAGAGGGACAACATCTCGGAGAGGAGAGGGTCGAGCTAGTTGACTAGGGTTTCCCTAGCCGACATGGGAACCTTGCACGGAAGACCATGTCGGAGTTCCCGGAGCTACAGCAAGGTCAAGGAAGGATCCCGATGGTGATCTTGTGTATGTATCATTGTTATAGTTGAATTATCAAGTTGAATCTTTTCTTAGCAATCAAGTGTTTCCTCGAAGATTTCGTTTTTGCTTATTCCAATTCTATTCTTGAGATAGATTACATAGGGTGTTCTTGTAGCCGCGGTGGCTAGAAGTACACGTCGGATCTTCCGAAAGAATCTCGACTTGTCTTTTGACTCGCCCTAGACTCCCCGCATGAGTAGGGATACGTTGTGACAGAACGGGGGTTCCGAAAGGCGGACATTTTCGGATTTGGACGGGAAACCACGATTTAAAGAGGCTTCTTATAAGATTCGATTTGCTACTTCTTCTCTTGCTTGGAACTTCAACAAAATGCTTTCCCCGATCTCTCTAGATTGGTTTATCTTCCCAATCTTACTTTTTTATCTCCGGTCTTTAGTAGATTAGATTAGTTTCGTGTCTTTCATATAGATGCATTAGGGTTTCTTTGACCGAAGATTGAAGTTACTTGGCTTTACTAGATCATCTTTTGCGTCACACATTTGTTCCATGGATTCGATACCTTGGGTTCACCACTCGAGGGAAGAAGGGTCCCTTGACTACGACAAGAGACTTGTCCGCTTGCAAGTCATAAATGAACTTTGATACAACTATTAACGGTCAACACAAGCACTAGTCGACTTCATGGCGGAGTGGCGGGAAAATCAGCTACCAACTCCAACCGAGTGACCAGAGCATTCAGTGATGTACTTCGACGGCTCACTCAAGCTCGAGGGCGTAGGTGCAGGAGTACTCTTGATTTCTCCAACGGGCGAACAACTCAAGTACGTCCTGCAGATCTTCTGGAAAGTCTCAAACAACAAAGCCGAGTACGAAGCTCTACTACACGGGCTCCGCCTCGCAATATCTCTGGGCATCAAATGACTACTAGTCTACAGCCACTCCGTAGTGGTCATCGACCAAGTTAACATGTCTTGGGATCACAACATGGAGAACATGGACGCCTACTGCCTAGAAGTCTGCAAGCTCGAGAACAAATTCTATGGTCTCGAGTTCTATCACATTGTCCGCGACAACAACGTTGCAGCGGACGTCCTGTCAAAGCTTGGTTCTACTCACGCACAAGTTCCCACCGACAAGAACTTGGCTGAGCAAATCATTCGTCGAGCCAAGTCCAACGTACTGTCGGTGTTTTAGACCGGCAACCTACCAAGGGGAGTACCCGAGGTAGATGAATGTGGCCTCGCCGAGATCGGTAACTCGAAGGAAGAGACACGTGGAACACAATTTAGATAGGTTCGGGCCGCGAGGTGCGTAATACCCTACGTCCTGTATGTTGCGTAGCTCTAGATTGATTGGATGTGATTACAAGATGATGCGTATATGAGAGAAGGGTCCCTGCCTCGCCTTATATAGTCCGAGAGGCAGGGTTACAGGTCGGTTTAGGGAGAGAGTACTAGTCGTGTACGTCTAGGAGTCCTCTACACAGTACAAGGCATGTATAGCTTCCTATCCGAGTACTTCTCCACCATAGTCCTTGCGCCTCACGCCATTAGGTGCTGTGTGGCACAAGCCGGGTAGTCCCAGGGGCCCACCGAGTAGTCGGTTCTGGTACCCACCGAGGTAGTGGGCCCAGGGAGGTCTATATGACAAGCCCCCGAGTACTTTGTAGTCGAGCAGGATAGTTTCGAGTAGTCTTGATGGCCTTGACGAGTAGTCCACAAGCGTCCCCGAGTACTACTAGACGAAAGTCCTCAAGAATAATTGAAGCATCCCGAGGCTGGAAGGTACTCCAGCTGATCCTTGAGTAATCTTGAAGTCTTCTCCAGTAGTTCCCAAGCATCCTTGAGTTCCGCTCTTGAAGGTCTTCAACAATACTCGCGTTGTCTTGAAGCCAAAATTTATATGGAAGTGTGATTGCAATATCGCACTCCATATGGAGTAGCCCCCGAGCCTTAGGTTGAGTCGTAGACTCCGGCTGAGGGTCAATCTGAAGTTCTGGCAAGATTATCCCGCAAAATCCAGAGAAAAAATCGAAGGACACATGGCACGGAGCCCCCGAGCCTTGAGTCGAGTACTTCCTCTCGAATTGAAGGGTCATCTTGAATGTAGAATGTGTCCTGAGTTGCTCTTGAATCCTGTCGCTACCCAGGGAGTTGAGTAGATGTAGCCAAGCCCCCTAGATAAGACGAAACTACTGGAAGTTGAAAGGTCAGGCACCGCCGTTGAGTCAGCTGTTTTGAAACATATCCATCTGGCCATTGCAGAGCCGCCGATTGATTTATAAATAGTAGCCAAAACCCTTAGGGTTTTCACCCCCGCACTTGCAGCCGCTCGAAGCAAATTGCGCTAAGAGGCCGCCGCTAGTGCACACTGCCATCACGCCGGAAATCGCAGATCCACGCGCACCGCCACCAGTAGCCACCGTTGCAGCCCTCGAGCGAATGCGAGTGAAAACCCGCTTCACTTGGAGAATGAAGCCCCCACCATCAAAGAGCATGAAGACCGCCGCTGGGAAAAGAGATCCCGCGAGGAGGCTGCTGAATCTGCCGGAGGGTCAACACCGCCGGTGTCTCCCCTGCGCCCAAATCCAAACAACGAGTGGAAGAAGTCCAAAGCGAAGACTGAGGACCTGTTGACGCTGCTGAACAGCGGATTCCTCCGGGAGAAGGAGGTCGACATGTGGCGCTGCCGCGGGAGATCCGTACCCGATGGAGAAAAATCCCGATGAGATCCCAATGTTCGCGCGATTCGTGGAGCGCGGGTTGGCTCTCCCAGCGAGCGACTTCTTCAAGGGTCTTCTTGATTATTACGGTATCGAGTACCTCAACCTCAACCCCAAAGGCATCTTCCACATTTCTGTCTTCGTCCATTTCTGCGAAGAGTTCTTGGGGATCAAGCCCCGCTGGGTGCTGTTCCGGAAGTTCTTCCGCGTGAAACCCCAACCGACTGCCAATGACCCGAGAGTAGTCGGAGGGGCCGACATCCAGATGCGCGAAGACGCTGCGGAGCAGTACAAGGCATACAAGTTGATCGACTCCAACCAGGACTGGAAGTCAAAGTGGTTCTACATCACCAACCACCACCCGTAGCTGCCGAAGCCCAGCGAAAAGCAGCCAAAGCACCGGCCCTGGTGGAATACGGAGCCGACGATACAGGAGGGTATCCAGCTACCCGAGCTGCTGCTGAAGATCAAGGCTTTGAGAAAAGCCGGACTGAGGGCCGAACATGTGGCCTTCAGCTTTATGAAGAGGAGGGTGCAGCCACTAATGGCTCGCGACACCTTCGGCTACCAGTACACCGGTGAGGGCAACTCGTCGGGGATGCCTGGCGGTGAGATTGATGATGACAACATCATCGATAGGCTGGAAAGGATCTTCAAGGACATGCCGGCATACACGCCTTATCTGGTCCCTGAGTACTCCGCCGCTCATCTGCCGAACGAGGTCAGTAGCCGCACTCAGTGTACGAGTACTGATTATGTTGTAGTAGTCGTGCTCACCCAATGTACTTGTTGCAGGATGACATAATAAAGTTTGTCTCTGAGCCGGATTCGCCTCCCCGACTTGTAAATATCCCGGATGAGGGGAAGGGCAAAGCCAAGGAGCGCAGCGAAGTCGGCGAAGGTGACGACGCCATCATCGTCGAGGACACGTCAGACGAGGAAGACGAGGAGACGCTTTAGGAGCAGTTCCAGTTGCGGTCGAGGTTCAGCTGCCCTAGATTGCCCAATGCCCCCTTCCTCCATGATCCTCATACTAGTTTGGAAGCTAGCCTGCCTGCGCCACCGAGGAGGCCGTCCAACGTGGCACGCAAGCACGTCACCAAGAAATTGAAGGTCACTGAGACTACGTCTCAGGAGGTAAACTCTTCAAGTAGAGTAGTCGAGTTCTTGACTTGCAATGTTATGTATGCTGACGACAGAATTCCGAATGCTTACAGGAGATTCTGCCTTCCGACCCCGTAGACCAAGGGGGCAAAGGCGACTGGGAGACGGTAGGGGAGCCGGCTAAAAGAAGCCGCAGCCCAGCCCCCGCCGTGACAGAAGTCGAGCCGCAGGCGCCAGTCGCTGAGAGCAGGACGGAGCCGGCCGCAGCCCTTGCTGCTGAAGAGCCAGCGGCAACTGAAGCCGAAGAAGAGGCGCCCGCTGAAGCCAGGCTTGTCGACATTGCCAGCATACTTGGCGCCCCAACCGTGACTGTTGTCAGGTCGAGCTTGTAAGTGAAGATCTTTCCCGAGTAGTACATGTAGATTGGTAGTCGTACTAGGTTGATAACCGATTGTGTACTGTGTGGGAAATCAACAAACTTGTCCTGGGAGGGTGATGAAACCAGCACAACAGCGGCTGAAGAAGATTTCACGCCAGCTGCCGAGGAGTCCGCTCCCCTCCCACAAGCTGAGATCGTGGCGCCGGCCGTAGAGGCTACACTGCCGGAGGCCAGCATAGTTGAAGGTAACTATAATGCACAAACACAGCCTTCCTCGAGTATTAGTCATAGCCCTCGGGAAACTAATCCATGTGTCTTCTGTTGACAGGGGCCGAAGCCGAGGGAAGCACCATCCCCGAGGCTGTGCCCGTTGAAGGCGTGATGCCGGAGACCCAAGAAGCCGCCAAAGAAGCAACCGAGCCGGTGGAGTACTACCATAATCAAGCCTGAAAGTAGTCATCCGTTCGCCAGAGATTCAGGATGCGGAGCCGATCCGTTCGGCGCCAATGTCCGGGGCCGCCACAACTAGTCGTGGTGGGATCGAGCTTCTGGCGGACGATCTGATCGACCCAGCAGCAGTAGCGCGTAACTTGGAGGCGATGCGCCGGGCCGAGCAATGGATGAAGGTAAGTTATCAGTACCCTTGAATGGTCAACTGCCATAAGTGCTGAGTACCCGAATAACGATTGTTGTCTGCTGCAGGATGTCGTGGACAGATCCCGACAGAAATCTGAGATGCTCCAAGGATATGGCTACACGGTGCTCCGGGCAGAAGCACTGGAATAAGAACTCGCTAAGGCCAGGAAGCACTCTGCCATGCTCCAGTTGAAGCTTGATGGTGCCTTCGCCCAGTACCATAATGAAGTCCAAGACATGCAGGCGAAGAGCGATGAACTAGTGTGCAAGAACAAGTCGCTCCGCAACAAGAACAAAGGTATGCTGCTGTCTTGTCGAGTACCTATTGGAAGTACCCTGCAGTAATCTGATATCGTCATCTTTGTTGATTGCAGAGCTGGAGACCCGGGTTGAGCTGCTGAAGGCCTCAGAAGTCGACACGAAGAATCTCTTCTACCGGGAGAAGGAGGCCCGCGAGGTACTTGAATACGATTCTAAGCAGTTGGCTTACGAGTGCGATAAGCACATGGAGCTTCGGATTGCCTCGGATCGTGATCTTGTCAACTGCTACAAATCCCAGCAAAAACTGAACGAAGATTGCGAGAAGTTGCGGGGACAACTCAAAGAACTTGAAGAAGCCGCACTTCCCATTGCAAGGCTGCTGGTGCCTCATCTGAGCGGGCCGAAGATTGTTCCATTGGTTGACCGGCTGAGAGAGGCTCCTGGTCTCCTGGCGACGTACGTCAAGCATTTGGCGAAGTCCAGCCCAATCAAGTCTTGGCGTACATGAAGTCATACTTCCCCAAGGCTCCAGTGGACGTAGTCACGGGTAGACTAGCTGCCAAGTGTACTGATGAGCAATACGCGGAGCTCCTGGAGCAGATGGCGCCGATAGCTGAACAAGTCACCGGAAAGCTGAACCTCCAGTAGTCCTGTAGGGTTAGCTTGTAGCAATAGTTGTATATAAACAAAGTTGTAAGGAACTTGTTTAAGTATGAATGAGAAAGCTTCCGTAAATGAGTACTCGTTGTCGCGAGATGTCTATGCTGAGTGCTCATCGTGGAATTGTCACGAGTGGTGGTACTCGCCAGTAGGCCCGTTGAGGGAGACACAGTAAGTTAGTTGATAGATGATCGAACTTTATTACTGAAAGACGTACACCTGGATGTCCAGGGCCGTTTTACAAGTGTAGTCGCTAGGACCCGGAGGCCGCCTACGGCTAAGTAGTGCTAGGGTGTGTAGCCGCATACAGCAGTAGATCCGTTAGTAGCCGTATAGGCTGGATCTAGTAGTACATGGTCCCTTGATAGACCACTGCTGGAGTCCTTTGACGCTCTGAGCAGCCCAAGATCTGTTAGTAGTTGTTAACGCTGGATCTTGGAGTAGAGTAGTCCAGAGACTATTGCCTGGACCCAGAGGCCGCTTACAGCGAAGGGGTCTTGAAGTAGTCGTGCAGACTTGAGGCCGCAGGGTAGTCGAGAGACTAGGCGTAGAATCGACAGAGCTGGTCGATATTCCACGAGTTGCTGATGTCTTCGCCTTCGAGTGTTTGGAGGCGATAGGAGCCTGGTCCAGTCACCTTTGCAACTGTGAAGGGACCTTCCCATGGCGAGCTGAGCTTGTGCAGTCCTTCCATGTTCTGGATGCGGCGGAGGACGAGATCGCCAACGTTGAAGGAGCATTCCTTGACGTTGCGATCATGGTAGCGTCGCATACCCTCAAGGTACCTTGCTGATTGGACGAGGGTGGCACATGAGCTTCTTCGAGTCCATCGATATCAACTCGCCTGCTATCTTCAGATATGCCTTTGTCGTATTGCTCTACTACCGGCGAATCCCACATGACGTCGGCAGGGAGAATTGTTTCGGAGCCGTAGACCAGGAAGTATGGCAATTGTCTTGTTGGCTTGGAGGGTTGAGTACGCAGCCCCCAGAGCGCATTGGGTAGTTCCTTGATCCACTTGCCTTCTTTTGAGTTGGCAGCATCGCGCAGTCGCTTCTTGAGAGCGTCGAGTACCATCCCATTGGCACGCTCGACTTGTCCATTGGCCCTAGGATGGGCGACTGAGACATATCGGACATCGATCCCGCTGTTCTCACAGTACTCCCAGAACTGGTGATTGTTGAAGTTGGAGCCCAGGTCTGTGATGATGTGATGGGGTAGTCCGTAGCGATGCAGGAGTTCATCCAAGAAGTCGAGTACTCTGTCGGCCTTGGGGCATGTGACCGGCTTGACCTCGATCCACTTGGTGAACTTGTCGATGGCCACCAAAACTCTGTTGAATCCACCTGGCGCAGTCGGGAGAGGCCCAATCATGTCGAGCCCCCAGCAAGCGAAGGGCCAAGTTGGTGGTATGGTGACTAGCTTGTAGGCTGGGACGTGTTGTTGCTTGGCGAAGTATTGGCACCCATGGCACCTTCTGACGAGTTCTTCAGCATCGCCCAGAGCTGTGGGCCAGTAGAAAGCTCGTCGGAAAGCCTTGCTGACCAGTGTGCGTGAAGACGCGTGGTTGCCGCAGACGCCTTTATGAATCTCCTCCAAGATGCCCTTGCCTTCTTCTCGAGGGACGCACTTCATGAGTACTCTGGAAGATGTGCCCCGCCTGTAGAGCTTGTCTCCGACTAGGACGTAAGACTTGGCGTGGCGGATGAGTTGCACGGCCAAGTTCTTGTCCGTGGGAACCTTCTGCTCGCGGATGTAGTCGATGAAGTGTTGCCGCCAGTCCACGTTTATCATCATGACCTTCTGGCCAGCTTGGGGATGTGTTGGATCAGTGGTTGGTGGCGCCGACTCCGGGATGGATGGCACGTGAAGCTCGGGGACGAAGACACCCGCTGGTACTTGAGCGCGAGTAGAGCCAAGCTTCGACTGGACGTCCGCTGCAACATTGTTGTCGCGGACGACGTGATGAAACTCGAGACCGTAGAACTTGTTCTCGAGCTTGCAAACTTCTAGGCAGTAGGTGTCCATGTTCTCCTTGTTGCGGTCCCAGGACTTGTTGACTTGGTTGATGACCACTGCGGAGTCGCCGTAGACTAGTAGTCGCTTGATGCCCAATGAAGCTGCGAGGTGGAGCCCGTGTAGTAGAGCTTTGTACTTGGCTTCGTTGTTTGAGACCTTCCAAAAGATCTGCAGGACGTACTTGAGTTGTTCGTCTGTTGGGGAAATCAGGAGTACCCCTGGACCTGCACCTTCGAGCTTGAGCGAGCCGTCGAAGTACATCACCCAATGCTCTGGGCGCTCAGTTGGAGTAGGTAGCTCATTTTCCCGCCACTCTGCCATGAAGTCGACTAATGCCTGCGACTTGATGGCTGTTCGTGGATTGAAGTTGATGTTGAGGGCGCCGAGTTTGACTACCCACTTCGAGATCCTTACAGTAGCATCTTGGTTCCGCAAGATGTCGCCGAGCGGGTAGTCGATGACGACGGAGATCGAGTACTCTTGGAAGTAGTGTCATAGCTTCCTCGAGGTGATGAGCACTGCATACAGTAGCTTCTGTACTGGTTGATAGCGTGCCTTAGATTCCGACAAGACCTCGCTGATGAAGTAGACTAGTTGCTGGACTGGGTAGGCATGGCCGTCTTTCTGCCGCTCGACGACGATGGCAGTACTGACCACGTGAGTAGTCGCAGCGAGGTAGAGCAGTAGGTACTCCTTTTTGCGAGGAGCCGTGAGGACTGGTGGCTTGGATAAGAAGTCCTTGAGCTGAGCAAGGGCTTGGTCTGCCTTAGGAGTCCACGCGAACTTCTCTTGATGCTTGAGTAATTTGAAGAAGGGGAGCCCCCGTTCTCCAAGCTTCGAGATGAATTTGTTCAGGGCCGCCATGCATCCGGTTAGCTTCTACACATCTTTGATGCACATGGGAGCTTTCATGCTAGTGATGACGGAGATCTTCTCGGGATTGGCTTCGATGTCACGATGGCTGATGATGAAACCGAGTAGTTTGCCCGATGGTACGCCAAAGACGCACTTGTTCGGGTTGAGCTTCCAGCGGTACTCTTGCAGGGATGCGAAAGTCTCTTCAAGATCGGCGATGAGCATGTTGGAGTTTCTGGTCTTGACGACCACGTCATCCACATAGGCTTCGACATTCTTGTTGAGCTGCCTCTTGAAACAGGCCTGGATAGCTCGCTGGTAGGTAGCGCCGGCGTTCTTCAACTCGAAGGACATGGTTGTGTAGCAGTACGTGCCAAACAGGGTGATGAACGCGGTCTTCTCCTGGTCTTCTTCCTTGATAGCGATGTAGTGGTACCCGGAGTAGCAGTCGAGGAAGCAGAGCAAGTCGCAACCCGCCATGGAGTCGATGACTTGGTCTATCCGCGGCAACCTGAAGGGGTCCTTGGGGCAATGCTTGTTGAGGTCGGTGTAGTTGACGCACATCCTCCACTCGTTCGAGTTCTTTTTGCGGACGAGGACGGGGTTGGTGAGCCACTCAGGATGGAAGACTTTTCTGATGAAGCCAGCCGCAAGTAGTTTGGCGAGTTCCTTCTTGATCGCATTTCGTTTGTCGTCGGCGAAGCGGCAGAGGTGTTGTCGCTTCGGGGTAGCTTTAGGGTCGACGTTAAGTGAGTGCTCGATCAGGTTCCTGGGCACCCCTGGCATGTCCACTGGTTTCCACGCGAAGATGTCTCGGTTAGCCCGAAGGAAGCCGACGAGCGCGTCTTCCTATTTCGGGTCGAGGCCCGCTCCGATGGTGGTGGTCTTGCTGCTGTCGCCTGTCCCAAGGTCAATCGTCTTGAATTGAACCTCCTCAGCTGGCTGAGGCTTGTTGGCGTTGTCCAACTTCTCTGGGATGTTGAGTTCACTTGGGGCAAGCTTCTTAGATGCAGCGTAGATTTCCATCATTGCGTTGGATACTTGATTTGTGGCTGCGAGTTCCACAGCTTCTGTGTCGCAGTCGAAGGATATCTTCATGTCCTCTTGCAGCGAGAGTACACCGGCCGGACTTGGCATCTTGAGTGCCAAGTATGTGTAGTGAGGTACAGCCATGAACTTGGCGATAGCTGGTCTACCGAGGATGGCATGGTAGGAAGTCTCGAAGTCCGCGACTTCGAACTTGATGTACTCGGTGCGGTAGTTTTCCCTTGTCTCCCCAAAGGTAACTGGCAGGACCACTGAGCCTAGTGGGATAGCCGCGTTCCCTGGGATGATGCCGTAGAAAGGCAAGTGCTCTTGGTGAGCATGTGGGTGATGTCGAGCTTCATCTTCTTCAAGTTCTTGGTGAAAAGGACGTTGAGCCCGCTTCCACCGTCGATGAGGACCTTGTTGAGTCTGGAGCCCGCGACTACCGGCTTCAGGACGAGTGGAAACCCCCCTGGTTCAGAGAAGCTTGTCCATTGATCCGTGCGGGAGAAGGTAATGGGTACCTCCGACCACCGGAGAGGGGTCGGGACCGCTGGTTCAATGCTTAGGACTTCTTGTCGGGTGGCCTTTTGAGCCCGTCGATTGGGTAGTCTGTCGAAGAGGACGTTCACTGTCTTATCGGGTTCCTTGAAGTCACCATTGCCCTCATCGGCCTTTTTCTTGCCTTTCTTGTGGTGAGGGTGTCGTGGTTCTGGAGTGTCCTTGAGCGCTCACTGGAGTTGGTAGCACGGCTCGGTGGTGTGGTTGCCGTCCAGATGCCACGGGCACTTCTCTTTCAGCAAGTCCTTGAAGCCGCCGGAGGTCTTCTTCGAGTTGTCTTTCGCAGGGCGTTGGATAGACACTATAGTGTTGTCTGGCTTACGTTTGCGATTAGGACCCGAGTAGTTGTTGCTGCGACCGCCTTGGTTCCCGTTGTTGTTGCTGTTGCCGCCCGTGTTCTGCTTGCTCTTGCCACGGATGGCGTCGTAATTGGCGTTAGCCTTGTCTTCTTCATCAGCCCAGGAGGTGATCATGTCTTTGAGGTGGGTGATGGAGCTCGGGTGGCAGCGATCGAAGTCTTCGAAGGTGCGACGGTGGTTGAGACCGTCTTGGAAGAGGTCGATGACCTCCTTGTCGGTGACGTCGACTACCGTGGCACGCTTGTCAAAGAAGCACCGCATGTACTTGCGGAGGGTCTCGTCATGTTCCTGCTTCACCTTTGCCAGGTCCATGCGAGTACCAGAGCGACCCATAGCGCCCGCGAAGTTGCTGGTGAACTGGTCCTTGAGCTGGTCCCACTTGTCGATCGAGTACTTCTCGAATGACTCGAGCCATGTAAGCGGAGGTTGATCCAGGCAGAAGGGAAAGTAGAGGCACTTTGTGTCATTATTGCCACCAGCGTTTTCGATGGAGAGGGCGTAGCATCTGAGCCACTGTACTGGATCTTGCTTCGCGTCGTACTTGGTGATCCCCAGTGGTTTGAATTTCGCCAGGAGAAGTAGATTGCGAAGCCGTGTGGAGAAAGCGGGGAAGTCGTCGTTGTCGCCTGCCGCGGAGGACTTTTTGCGTCGTAGTTCTTCGATTTTTTGGCGGGCGTCAAAGCCGCTGTGTGATACACCGGAGGCGTGGATGTTCGCGTGGCCTCGGCCGCCGTAGTCACCTTCGCCCCCGGCACTCCTGCCAGCCCCGTGAGAGGAGCCCCCGCCATCGCTGCCTCCGCCACCGGGATCGCGGTGAGGGACGATATCGCGGTTACCGCCGGTGCCGCCGGCACTATTGCCACCATGAGAAGGTCCACCGGCCGATGCCCGAGTACGGTTGGGGTTAGCCGGTAGCTCTCCTCGAGTACGGTTGCGACCGTTGTCAGCTGGACTGCGACTTGTGGCTTCGTTGTCGGGTTGGCGATTCCTGACGGGGGGCACTTGAGTGACTCTGTTGTCAACTCTCATGAAGTAGGCGTCCTCCACGAGCTTGGCGATGACTTCTCCCACGTGCATCCCCTGAGCCTGACGTGCTATCGTGGTGATAGACATGAGGCATTGCTCTGGGGTAGTGTGCACCCGGTTTTCGACTTGGTCGAGAGCCTCCTCGAGGTTCCGGATGGGTAGGGACTCATGAAGATGTCGGCGCCGTTCGTTCCGCCTTCTATTGCGTTCACGTCGGGCGTTCTTGTTGGCGTCGGTCTTGTCTGCGGGTGCGTTGGCAGACAACTCGTCTGCTGAGATATCCTCAAGATATCGGTTAGGGTGTATCCCTGAGGGTCCCGGCGTCTCGTTGGTAGTCATGAAGACTTGACGATCAGGAGAGCCGAGGCTGGAGTCGCTAGTTGCCACCTCTGTTGGAGTGTGCTCCTCAGCTGGAGCTAGCAGTGTTCCATCCTGGAATGGAAGTGAGTCGAGGTAGGCGACGCAGCGTGAGTTCCCATCTATCAGGTCTGTGGGCTTGCGGTCTACCTAGTAGACGAATCTGCCAGCGGGTGTAGATGTTATAACCAGTCCAGAAGCTGGTCCTGACAACGGTTGCTCAATCGTGTGGTTCTCGGACTCGGGCTCGTCAGGGTCCGCCCCGAAGTCGAACTCGTAGGAGGAGTCCGAGTTGTACTCGGAGACGATCTCTTTCCCGGCCCGACGCGCAGAAAGAGCCTCTGCATGGGCCCTGCTGGCGTTGCAGAGGCCGTATGGGAAGTGCTCATGGAGTGGGGATTCCATGTGGAGTGGGGATTTCACACACGATGGCTCGATAGTCGGCTCGCATGCGATGGCCCACGGGCACGTCGAGTTCGAGTTGGAAGCGGATCCGAGCTCGAAATCGGCGTGTTGGTTGTAGAGCGAAATTTCGCCGAACTTTCTGGCGAGATTGCCCGTGACCACTTCGGGAAGCGTCATGAACCCAGTCTTCGGGTTGGGCGGCATGGTGAGGCGACGCTGGAAAGATCCGACACCGTCAGTAGTGCAGACCCAGGAGCCGAAGATGAAGGTGTCGCCGCGATTGAAGGCGATAGTTGGCTTGATGCAGATTGAAGCCGTCGAGTTTGCCATGTGATCTTCGGCGAGAGCACCTACCCGGTGCGCCAGCTGTCAGTGTTTTAGACCGTAAAGCTACCAAGGGGAGTACCCAAGGTAGATGAATGTGGCCTCGCCGAGATCGGTAACTCAAAGGAAGAGACACATGGCACACAATTTAGACAGGTTCGAGCCGCGATGTGCATAATACCCTACGTCCTGTATGCTGCGTAGCTCTGGATTGATTGGATGTGATTACAAGATGTTGCGTATATGAGAGAAGGGTCCCTGCCTCGCCTTATATAGTCCGGGAGGCAAGGTTACAGGTCAGTTTAGGGAGAGAGTACTAGTCGTGTACGTCTAGGAGTCCTCTACACAGTACAAGGCATGTATAGCTTCCTATCCGAGTACTTCTCCACCGTAGTCATTGCGCCTCACGCCATCAGGTGCCGTGTGGCACAAGCTGGGTAGTCCCAGGGGCCCAGGGAGGTCCATACGACATGTACCAGTAGGAGATAAGCTCTACAGGCAGGGCGCCACTTCTGGAGTACTCATGAAGTGCGTTCCCCGAGAAGAAGGCAAGGACATCTTGGAGGAGATCCACAAAGGCGTCTGCGGGCAACGACGCATCTTCTCGTACGCTAGTTAGCAAGGCCTTCCGACGAGCTTTCTACTGGCCCACAGCCTTGGGCGATGCTGAGGAACTCGTCAGAAGGTGCCAAGGGTGCCAATACTTTGCCAAGCAACAACACGTCCCGACCTACGAGCTAGTCACTATACCACCAACTTGGCTTTTCGCCTGCTGGGGGCTCGACATGATTCGGCCTCTCCCGACTGCGCCAGGAGGATTCAACAGAGTCTTGGTGTCCATCGACAAGTTCACCAAGTGGATCGAAGTCAAGCTGATCACTTGTCCAAAGGCCGACAGAGTACTCGACTTCTTAGATGAACTCGTGCACCGCTACGGACTACCCCACCGCATCATCACAGACCTAGGGTCCAATTTCAACAACCACCAGTTCTGGGAATACTGCGAGAGCAACGGGATCGATGTTCGGTATGTCTCAGTCACCCATCCACGGGCCAACGGACAAGTCGAGCGTGCCAACGGGATGGTACTCGACGCTCTCAAGAAGCGACTACACGACGCTGCTAACACAAAAGGGGGCAAGTGGATCAAGGAACTACCCAACGCACTCTGGGGGCTTTGCACCCAACCTACCAAGCCAACAGGGTAGTCACCTTACTTCCTGGTCTACAGCTCGGAGGCTATTCTACCTGCCGACGTCATGTGGGAGTCGCAGGCAGTAGAGTAGTACGACGAAGGCATCTCAGAAAACAACAGACGAGTTGATATCCACGGACTCGAAGAAGCTCACTGCGCCGCCCTCATCTAGTCAGTAAGGTACCTTGAGGGTATTCGACGCTACCATGACCGCAACGTCAAGGAACGCTCCTTCAACATTGGTGATCTAGTCCTCCGGCGCATCCAGAACACGGAAGGACTACACAAGCTCATCTCGCCATGGGAAGGTCCCTTCTCGATTGCAAAGGTGATCGGACCAGGCTCGTACCGCCTCCAAACACTTGAAGGCGACAACGTCAGCAACTCGTGGAACATCGACCAGCTCTGTTGATTCTACACGTAGTCTCTCGACTACTCTCCGAGAGTCCAAGTCTATAGGACTACTACTGGGCCCTTCGCTGTAAGCGGCCTCTGGGTCCAAGCACTAGTCTCTCGACTACTCTACTCCAAGTTCCAGCGTCAACAGCTACTAATGGATCTCGGGCTGTTCAGAGCATCAAGGACTCTAGCAGCGGTCTACAATGAGACCATGTACTCTTAGATCCAGCCTGTACGGCTATTAACGGATCTACAGCTGTAAGGGGCCACGTGTCCTAGCACTACTTCAGCTGTAGGCGGCCTCCTGGTCGAGGCGACTATACTTGTAAACGGCCCTGGCCATCCAGGTGTACTCTTTCTTCAGTAATAAAGTTTGATTTTCAGTCAACTCATTTTACTGTGATTCCATGCAATGGATCTACTATCGAGTACTACTACTCGCAACACCTCCATGATGAGCACTCCACACATACAAACAGCGACAAAGAGTACTCACTTCAGCAACATATCATGGAGATTTCCATTCAAACTTAAACAGGTTCATCATAACTTTGTTTATATTACATCTGCTCCTGTAAGCTAACCCTACAGGACAACTACTAGAGGTTCAGCTTCTCTGCAACTTGTTCCGCGATGGGCGCCATCTGCTCCAGCAGCTCCTTGTACTGGTCGTCCATGCAATTCGCAGCTAGTCCACCCGCGACTACATCTACCGGGGCCTTAGGGAAGTACAACTTCATATACGCCAAGACCTGGTTTGGGATGGACTTCGCCAGATGCTTGACATATGTAGCCAGATGACCGGGGGCTTCCTTCAACCGATCCACCAACGGAGCTATCTTGGGCCCGCCCGGGTGAGGCACCAGCAATCTCGCAATCGGAAGTGCAGCATCTTCAAGCTCCTTGAGTTGGCCGCGAAGCCTCTCGCAGTCTTCATTAAGCTTCTGCAGAGATTTATAGCAATTGACAAGATCACGGTCCGAGGCTTCACGAAGCTCCATGTGCATGACGCATTCATGAGACAGCTGCTTATATTCGTACTCAAGTACCTCGCGGGCATCCTTCTCTTGGTAGACGATGTTCTTCAAATCGGTCTCCGATGCTTGCAGCTGATATACACGGGCCTCAAGATCTGCAATAACTCAAACAAGACGTGTCAGATTACTATAAGGTATCTGCAATAAGTACTCGACTGGCTTACAGCGCATACCTTTATTCTTCTGGCGCAACAACTTGTTCTTGCGAATCAAGTCATCGCTCTTCGCCTGCATCTCCTGTACTTCATTGTGGTACTGGGCGAAGGCTCCATCTAGCTTGGACAACATCATGGCGACGTGCTTCCTGGCCTTATTGAGTTCATTCTCTAGTGCTTCTGCCCGAAGCACTGTATCGCCATATCCCTGGAGCATATCAGATTACTGTCAGGATCTTTCCACGACGTCCTGCACAAAGGCAACAACCATTACTTGGGTACTCAGTTCTCGTGGATTCGACTACTCAAGGGTATCGCACGTATCTTCATCCACTGCTCGGTCCGGTGCATCGTCTCCAAGTTCCGAGCTACCATTGCCGGGTCGATGAGGTCATCTGACAGAAGCTCCAGCCCGCCACGACTAGTCGGTGCAGCCTCTGACATCGGCGCCGAACGTATCGGCTTCGCATCCTGGATTTTCGGTGATCTCACGACAACGTCCATGCTCGACTCCAGAAGCGGGTCATCGTGCACCTCTTCCGTGGGCTCAGGGGCTACTGGTACTTTTGGTACGGTAGTCGCTCCCTCCAGCACAGTGGCTTCCGATTTGACGCCCTCGACTGGCACGGCTTCAGGGATCGCGGTCCTCCCGACTCGTGTTTCTGTCATCACAAGACATGCGACGTCAGTACCTGGGGCTATGACTACTACTTAAGGCAAGCGACATCATCGAAGTCTACGTACCTTCCACTACGGTGGCCTCTGGTGGCGTAGCCTCTGCGCCCGGCACCACGGTCTCAGCTTGGGGAAGGGGAATGGACTCCTGAACAGCTGGTGATGGATCCTCCTCAGCAGCTGCTATACTGTGTTCTTCTCCTTCCCAGGACAGATCGGTGGATTTCTTGCCAAGTGCAAATTTGGTGGTCAGCCAAGCAAGATTATCAAACTATACCAAGGGATGGACTTCACTTACAAGTTGGACCGGACAACAGTCACGGTCGGAGTGCCCAGTATAGTGACCATATCAACAAGCCCGGCTTCCACGGGCGCCTCTTCTTCAGCCTCGGCGGCTACTGGTCCTTCGGCTCCAGTAGTCGCGGAAAGTTCTGGCCTATTTCCTTCGGCCGACGCTTGCTGCTCGGCAGCACTAGGCGTCTGCTGTGCCATCTGAGGCACGGCTTCTTCTACAGTGGGGGCTGGAGCCTCAGTCGATCCGCCCACCGTGTCCCTGTTGTCCTCTATCCCCTGATCTACGGGGTCGGACGATGGAATCTTGTGTGACAACTCCAGATTTAACTGTCAGCATGCAATGCTTCAAGACAAGTACTCGACTACTCTACTCGAGGAACATACCTCGGGGGATGTGGTCTCCGTCACCTTCAACTTTTTGGCGACATGCTTCCGTGCCACATTGCGCGGCCTCCTCGGCGGCGCAGGAAGACTAGCCTCCAAGCTGGTCGGTGGATCGTCAACAAGGGGTACATGGGGTAGTCCAGGTCAGCTGAACCTGGACCGGAGCTGAAATCGCTCTTGGAGCGTTTCCCCATCCTCCTCGTCGGATGTGTCTTCAATGGTGACAGTGTCGTCACCCTCGCCGACTTCACGTCATTCCTTCACCTTGCTTTGGCCCTCCTTTGGAATATCTACAAGTCGAGGAGGGGGAGTCAGGTCAGAGACAGACTTCGCGATGTCATCCTGCAGCAATCAACTCAGGTTAGCGTGACTATTTCAAGTCAATCAGTACTCGGAGGTTGAGGTCACAGTTACTAACCTTGTTCGGCGGACGAGCCGCAGAGTACTCGGGGACTGGGCAGGGAGTGTACGGTGGCATATCCTTGAATATCCTGCCCAGCCTCTCGACAATGTCCTCATCATCGACTTCGTTGCCGGGCATCCTCGACGTGTCTTCGTCACCCGTGTACTGGTACCCGAGAGTGTCTCGAGCCATCAGCGGCTGTACTCTCCTCTTCATGAAGCTGAAGGCCACATGCTCGGCCCTCAGCCCGACCTCTCTCAAGGCCTTGATCTTCTGCAACAACTCGGGTAGCTGAATACCCTCTTGCATCATCGGCTCTGTGTTCCACCATGCATGATGTTTTGGCTGCTTCCCGCTTGGCTTCGGCAGCTCTGGGTGGTAGTTTGTGATATAGAACCACTTGGCCTTCCAATCTTGGTTTGAATCAATGAGCTTGTATGCCAAGTACTGGTCGGCCGCATCTTCTCGCACTTGAATGCTAGCTCCTCCAACTACTTGTGGGTCGTTGGCACTTGGCTGCGGCTTCACACAGAAGAATTTCTGGAACAAGATCCAGTGGGGCTTGATCCCCACGAATGCCTCATAGAAAAGTACGAAGACGGAGACGTGAAAAATACAATTGGGGTTCAAGTTCAAGTACTCGATAACGTAGTACTGAAGCAGCCCCTTTAAGAAATCGCTAGCTAGAAGTTCTAGTCCGCGCTCCATGAACCTGGCGAAAATGGGAACTTCGTCGGGGTTCTTCTCCACGGGGTACAGGTCGCCCGCGGTGGCGCGCCACATATACATGTCTTTTTCACGCAGGAACCTGTTGTTCACCAACGCCAGCAAATCTTTGATCTTCATCTTCGACTTCTTCCACTCCTTGGTCGGATTGGGGTGCGGGGGAGATGTCAGCGGCGACGACACTTGGGCAGATCCCTCTGCCTCGTTGTGGGATCTCTTCTTCCCGACTCCAGCCTTTGAGCCCTTGGACGGAGATGGCTTTGCCTCCAAGTGCACGGGGTCTTCACTCGCATCCGCTCGGGGGCTACGCTTGTGGCGAGCAGCGGCGGCGCGCATTGACTTGCAATCTACGGTGCGGGAGCAGAAGCAACAGTGGATCGACACTCGGATGGATCTAATCCAACAGCTGCTACTAAAGGGAATGAAAAACCCTAAGGGTTTCGGCATCTATTTATAACCTAGCAAGCAGCACCGCAATGGCCGGATGGATAAGTATCGGCGGCTAACTTCGCGGCGGCTGCCTGACTCTTCGGCTTCCGGTACTCGACAGAGCCCATCTTGGGGGCTCGGCTGCATCCCTGTGACAACCCCACACGAGATGCTTCCGTACTATCGCCTAAACCACTCCATTTGGTCATTAAGCGATAATAAAGAAGCATCCCGTTGAGTATTGCCGGGTTTACACCCGGTAAATCACTTGGAAACACAGAGAGGATCGAACGAATGCATTAAAACTCCCACGAAGGAGAGTCCAGAGTGCCTTACAAATTATCCATCACATCCCCGTAGGGGTCATTATTACAAACATAGTTCTTTGACATGAAAGTAAATGGTTCAGAGTTTGTTGAAAACAGCGGAAGATAGCTAAACGATCTGATCACATCATAGGGGGCCTGTCCATGATGCAATCACTCTTCGTCATCCACCCATTCCAGCTCCCAGCCGGGTGGAAGTTCTCCGGGCCACACATCAGATGCATTACCTGGAACAACATTTATAAAGCAAGGCTGAGTATACTAATACTCATCAAGACTTACCCGTCTAAAAGAAAGACTTTACCTTTAGTATGCAGGGCTTTCGGCTTGCGGGTTTATTTGCCAAAAATCTACTAAGTAGTGAATCCTTACTTTCACAGTTTAGCTCATGTTCTAGTGAAGTAATCATTACTAGATAAGCAACTATTACAACCAAAGTTGTACAAACAATTCATCAAAGTAATAATCTTCACAAAGTTCCATCATAAAGGGATATCATGACCAGTCGGGTAAGCAGTCTCAGATAACGGTGAGAGGCCGACAATCGATTGATTCAAACCTTGCAAGGTGGACCTAAACACATGGGAGGTGCCCTCACCAAGAGTTCACCAACCAGGCGGTTCCCTTCATTTTTCGGTTTGGGGATAATAGCGCACAGTCTTAAGTACAAGGTTTATCAGGGTTACGCCACTAAGGTCACCCAGCCTCACGCATGCACTCGGGTAGCAAGCCCGGGGCCGCAACCCTAAGAGTAGTGATAGTAAAACCCCGTACCGCCTCATTTAGGTACTAGGCTTACAATGCCCATTTCCGACTAGTGTTTAGTACTTTCAAACACTTAACCAACGAAGCCATTGGACCGGAGCCCAAATCCCATGCTCTTACCACATGAGCAATCCATTTAATCAATATGGTGATTCCATAAAGAAGATCATATTCTCGCGAGTGACGAACATCACTCGACTTGTACCGGATCCTTAAGCATAGCAACTACCGAGCTAACATGCTAGTAAAAGATCATAGGTACTTATGGATCATGCAACTAGGGTTTCATTTCAACTCCTGAACGTAAATGCACATACAATAACCAGAAGTAAAATTCAGAAGTTTTAAAGAAACACAGTGGTTAATGAATAAACCGGGGCTTGCCTTTGTTGGCACAAGTGGTTAGACGCACTTCCGGACTTTGGCCCGGGTCTTGCTCTATGGCGACGTAGTGCACACCTCCAGCTCCCTCGTCCTCATCTGCTGGCACGAGCATGTAGCTACCGTCGGAAACTTCTACACGGAGGATGCAATGCAAGACTTAAGTGACCATTTGAATTTAATTAATTTCAAACAACTTATGCCAACCAAGAGGTGCATGTTTGGACACATTCACCTAGATAATAATACATTCAGCATACTCTTCCTATAAAGGAACAATATGTGTTGCTTTATTATATAGACTTTTACGGTGACTGTGTACATATATATTTAATTGGATTAATGTAATTCACACAACCCAACAGTAGCAACAGTTACAAGTTGGATAGGGTTGGTCATATTCACCTTAAGGAATGCATTTAAACATTTCTCCCTTTTAAAGATAATTAAAAGCCTTTTTAGCCTTTTCTTTAATGTGATCGTGTGCACATCTATAAAAGAATATCTTATTTAAATACAAACAGCAAGGAATTTACTTTTGCACCACCATTTTAATTTTCTAACTCATTTATTTCACTTATGCACAAAAGGAGGCATTTTTCCTATTTTCCTTTTACTAAATCAATCTAGTTAGCAACCTTCTAACAACTAAACACATAACAAACTTATCCAACAGTGCCCACTGGCCCCAAGGACCAGGAACACTCCCTTGGACAGCAAGGAAATGATTTTGCACAACTGAATTTAATGTACAAAATTTAAAGGCATTACTAGTTAGCATAAAGGGAATAATACATATTAAAATAAATACATCATACTTGAAACCCAACTTTCTCCTACACATGCTTTGGTCCAAAACAAGTGCAAAGAACCAAGAAACACACCTATAGCCTTTATGAAACATGCTACACATATTTATGAATAAAAACAAGCATAAATCAGGAATAATTATTTCTAATAGGGATAAAATCATGATAAATTCACCAGAGGTGCATTTCAACATTATAAGATGATAGCCAGAGGTTGGTCTCAAAAATAATTAAATTTGAAGCTACAAAAATCATCTCGGCAGATTTGTCAATTTCACAAAATGATTTCCATAAAACGATTTCTGCAATAACTTTGTGCAATTTTTGGTGTGGTGACCAGCCATGGCATGGAGTGTATCATATCCAAAATCCAGCTCAAGATCTTGTGTAGATTTTGCAAAAACATAGATCTAGGGATTTTGCATTTCTATTTTTCAAGCACAAACTGTAGCTCAAAAGTATATACATCTTGGGAGAAAGTTGTAGTTCTTGTTACACTGAGTACAACAAAATTGGGTTTGCAATTTTTGGATTTTTTTGTGATTTTATACGGATTTTACAAGATCCAGTCAAGGCACACAAAAGGGGAAGATTTGTTTTGCAATCCGACCCTTGGAACTTTCTGTGGGTTCACAACAAGGTCCTAGGTTCGCACAAAACACCCCAAAATTACCTGGAGCCTTACAATGTAGGCCCTAGGCGCTTGGGGGCGGCGCGGCCGGTGGAATTCCGGCGAGGAGCCCGCCGGAGAGGGTCGGGGAAGGGGAGGAGCAGGCCTAAGGAGTCGCATGCGACCGACTTGTGGCTCGAGTTGGGGTCGGGACGCCACCGGAGAAGGGGTACCGCGACACGGCGGTGCACTCACCACTGCATGTGGGAGCGTCAGCGAGGTGGCGGCCTAGGCGAGCAATGTGCGGCTCCGGGAGCTTCACTGGACCTTGGGGGAGGTGCCTGGATGGTTGGGCAGCTGGGAAAACCAGCGGCACGGGAGCTCGACGTCGATGACAGCCATGGTGCCGGCGGCGGCGCTCTGGTGGTCTCGCGCAAGGGGGGTTCCTACCTTTTATGGCCGTCTAGTGCTTGCGGAGGCGGTTCGCGCACGTCAATCCACAGGCACGTCGCGGTATGGGCGGTGGCCTCCGGCGACGAGTGCGTCCTGTATGGCGGCGACGTCATTGGGTGGCCGGCGTGGTCGGCGCGGCCTAGCCATGGCGCGTGTAGCACATGGCGCACGGGAAGTGGGAGAGGCGGGGCGGTGCGATGCGGTACGGCGGCGCACGGGTGGCTGCGTGGCGCCCGCGTCGCGACGTCGTGCACGTCGGTGCGCGCTCTGGCGCTGGGAGCGCCGGCCCAAATTCACTTAGGCCTGTTCAACTGCAAATATCTCTAAATTTTTGAACAGAAGTGGCCCAAGTGGTGAATAGTAAAGTTGTAGATCTCCTAATCCTCTACAACTTTCGTAAAAGGCATGGGATCTTTTTCTCAACCATTTGTGCACAGTTTGGATGCCAAGTTGGATGTTTTCTAGGCATCGCTGAATAGTGATCCTGGGTGTTGACTTGCATTTGTCACCAATTTGCACTTCAAACCAGCAATGCCACTCAACATGAAAGTTGTGTCCCTCGACAAAATACACAACTTTTGTATTGGGAGAATTTGAAGTGTTTAGGGGAAATTTGGAGAACGCGGCAAAAGTTCTGGACGACATGGAGGGTCAAAGGGTGTTTAAGGGTTTTGACCAAGGTTTTGACCAAACTTTGACCATGAGTTGGCCAAGGGGTGTCGTTAGGGTTTGTCGGTGATGTTTTCGAGGTGATGGCCCAGGTTGACCGTCGTTTGACCAAAGTCAACTCTGTTGACCGGATCATTAGGGTTAATTAACCCGGCCGAAAACCTGGGGTGTCACAATCCCCCCGGTTCAGTGGGTGATGACGAGACTCAAGATCCACTCAGGACACATTCTACAATCAAGATGACCCTTCAATTCAAGAGGAAGTACTCGACTTAAGGCTCGGGGGCTCCGTGCCACGTGTCCTTCGTTTGTTTTCTCCAAATTTTACGAGATAATCTTGGCAGAACTTCAGATTGACCCTCAGCTTGAATCTACGATTCGACCTAAAGCTCGGGGGCTACATTCCATATGGAATGCGATTCTTCGAATCGCATTTTCCATAAGGTTTCTTCTTCAAGACAGTGCGAGTACTATTGAATACCTTCAAGAGAAGAACTCGAGGACGCTTGGGAACTACTCGAGAAGACTTCAAGACTACTCACGGATCAGCTGGAGTACCTTCCAGCCTCGAGATGCTTCAAGTATTCTTGAGGACTTTCGTCTTGTAGTACTCGAGGACGCTTGAAGACTACTCGTCAAGGCCGTCAAGACTACTCGAATCTATCCTACTCGACTACAAAGTACTCGGGGGCTTGTCGTATGGACCTCCCTGGGCCCACTACCTCAGTGGGTACCAGGACCGACTACTCGGTGGGCCCCTGGGACTACTCGACTTGGGCTGCACGGCACGTGTTGGCGTGAAGCGAAGGGACTTCGGTGGAGAAGTATTCGGATAGGAAGCTATGCATGTCCTGTACCATGTAGAGAAGTCCTAGACGTACATGACTAGTACTTTCTCCCCAAACCGACTTGTAACCCTGCCTCCTGAGCTATATAAGGTGAGGCATGGACCTTTACCTCTCTCGTACACATCATCTTGTAAACACACCCAATCAATCCTGAGCTACGCAGCATACAGGACGTAGGGTATTACGCACCTCTCGGCCCGAACCTGTCTAAATTATGTGCCACGTGTCTCTTCCTTCGAGTTACTAATCTCGGCGAGGCCACATTCATCTACCTCACGTACTCCCCTTGGTAGGTTGCCGGTCTAAAACACCAACAACAACGTACCTCAGCCTACCGATAGGTTCTCGTCTCGGTCGACATCATGTGGTGGCTGTTGTGTTTGTTGACGCAAAAAGTGCACTCAACGCCAATCACACAGCAAGCCAAACAAAGCTAGCTTCGCACGCGCAGAGAGCAGATGACGTGCCAGTCAATTTTTCCTGAAAATTAACAAAAGATAAAGCAGTTAAATACCAAAGCTTGGAACTTGCCGGGTGGTACCAGACAGTTCCATATTTACGGCTGAACAAAGCCAAGCAGGATGACACATAGCTATGTGAAGCTATCTGTCAAAGAACCACGAGGTGAAAAATTTGAGATGAATCTTCTCACGAAGTTGATCTTGCCGAGCAGTGATTGCAATTCCTTGAGGTTGGTTGGAGGAACGACTTCATCAATGGCTTTCATGCTCTTCTTGCCAACTTCGATCCCCCCTTCGTGGACCAAAAACCCCAAGAACTCTCCAGCTGATACCCCAAAAGCGCACTTGTTTGGATTCATCTTCAGACCATGCTTCCGGGTGCACTCCAAGGTCTTCTTCACATCTTCCAGATGGGTGTCATGACTTAAGGACTTGATCACCACGTCATCGATGTAGATCTCCACGCTTTTGCCGATCAACTCATGAAAAATGTAATTCATGGCCCGTTGATAGGTTGCACCGGCATTTTTCAACCCAAATGTCATGACTATCCATTCGAATAGGCCTATATGACCCGGACATCTAAAGGCCGTCTTCGATATGTCCTCTATTGCCATGAAGATCTGATTGTATCCCGCGTTGCCATCCATGAAACTAATCACCTTGTGTCCAGCAGCGGCGTCAATCAATAAATCGGCAATAGGCATCGGGTATCCATCCATGTGAGTAGCTCTGTTTAGGTCCCTGAAGTCTATGCAAACTCTCATTTTTCCATTCTTCTTATACACAGGGACGATGTTAGAAATCCACTCCGCATATCTGCACGGCCGAACGAAGTTTGCATCAAGTAATCTTTCGATTTCCTTCTTCACATCGGCCAATACTTCATCCTTGTAGATTTTCCGGGGTGGTTGCTTATATGGTTTGAAACCAGGCTTGATTGGCAACCGGTGCTCGACGATGGAACGATCCAATCCAGGCATCTCCGAGTAATCCCAGGCGAAGCAATCTTTATATTCCTTGAGAAGCTCAATTAAGTTCCCCCTGAAGTCTGGTTGCAAATTTGCACTGATGAACGTCGGCCTTGGCTTATCACCGCTTCCAATGTCAACTTCTTCCAGTTTATCGGCCGACATGAATCCTCGCCCTAATTTGCCATCAGTGCCATCCACGGGGTTCTCCATTAAAAATTACTATAAGAGCCGACTGCTTGAATCGGCTGTTGGTCACTGCTGACAGGTTCAACAGGACCTTCTCCCCAGTCCTTCCCTGAGAAGCAATCGATGCCTTGGTACTCCCAGAAGGCTGGTTCCATGTTGGCTACGCTCACGGAGTCATCTGCCTGGACGACCTCGATCTCATCATCCACCCACTGGATGAGCTGTTGATGCATGGTGGATGGGACGCAGCAGTTAGCATGAATCCAGTCCCGCCCAAGCAGCAGGCTGTAGGCTCCTTTGCCCTCGATGACAAAGAAGGTGGTGAGCAGCGTCTTGGACCCGATCATCAAGTCCACGTGGGCGCATCCTTTGGTGTCTGAGGGGTTCCCGGCGAAGTCGTTCAAGATGATGCTTGTAGGTGTTAGATCGCTCGGGCCCATGCCAAGCTTCCTGAAGGTGGTGTACGGCATTACGTTCACTGCCGCTCCACCGTCGACGAACATCTTGGTCAATGGCTTGCCATTGACGTACCCCCTCAAGTGCGGCGGCCTCATATGGCGGTTCTTGGCCGGCTTGTCGAAGATGGCTCGCCCGGCCGCACTCGCTTGCGCCATCATCCCCTCGAGCCGCTCGTCATCGAAGGAAGCTTCCTCCCTGCATAACCCGGTTAGCGGGAGCCATGAACTCGTTCGGCGAGAAGTATACCATGCATGTAGGGGCCGAACGCTTCGAGCCCTCGGCCGGTCCTTGGGGCGCCACTTCGCCTCGTCCGGATCCCGCTTGCTTCATCTCGCGGTTCCTCGAGCGCTGGACCCGCCTCTTCTGGCTCCTGCGCAGGCCGGGCGGGCACCATTGTCCTTTCTGCCAGACGTGAACATCCTCGTCCTCTTCCTGATCGGCCCCACCTGAGATCAGCTTGGCGCTTCCTGGGATGATCGATGATCTCAATTTTTTGACGCCGATCCCCATTTGGGTGGATCCTTCCAAGTCTCTCGTGGACGGATCGGCGATTGGCGCTTTCTCGCCCGTACTCAACGTATCCGTCGCCGCACTCGAACAGTTCTTCAATGTGGGCGCTTCAGGCCTTCATTCCGGCGGTGCCCGAAGAAGGCGCAACCCCGATGCGCGCGCTCCTTCTCGCGCGTGTACTGCTCTTGGTCCCTTCTACGCGCTTCCTCTTCGGCTGCGTTGCTCCTCCTCGTGGCGACGCTTCTGGTAGCGCTCTTTCTCTATCTGGCGCTGCCATTTGTTGAGGAGAATGCGTGACGTCACCTTGGGTTTAGGCCTGGATGACTCCCCAATCTCGATGTGGCTCTTGAGCACGTGGGGTGCGTCGCCTTGCACTTGCTCCAGGGTCACCTGGCGTTCTGGGTCCACCGCTCCACCTTGCTTGGACCTGGCTGAGGTCAGGACCTTGACCTTCCCCTTCTCCTCGGCTGTTATCGCATTGACAGAAAAGCCGAGCATGTTCTGAGGAAAGGGGTGGCCATCCAGCTTCATCTTGTTATCGAACTTGAGGTGTCCCTCCTGGATAGCCTTCTGGATCCTCATCCTGAAGACCCTGCAATCGTTGATGGAGTGCGAGTCCCTGTCATGGAAGCCGCAATAACGCTTCGCTTTAACTCCATCAGGCCGAAGCATAGAATGCCCCTCAGGCAGCTTAATTCGGCCTTCTTTCACCAAGAGCTCGAACAACTTATCAGCCTTTGTGATGTCAAAGTCGTAAGTCCCTTTGGTCTGCTTGACCCAACGCTGATTCATTGTCAAGGGCTCTTTACCCCACATGATTTCCGATGCAGCTACCTCCAATTCATCGTCAGAATCCTCGAACAGATCGGCTTTGTCCAGGAACTGGTTGTAGATGTCAGCGACGTCGTGCTGCTTGCCAAACTTGGGGTCTTTCTTGAGGCCATATGCTCGATTGCTCATCGGAGATAACTTTTGTGAAAGGCGGCCGGGGTTCTCAAACTCCATCCCAAATAGCTTCTCGCGCACGGCCGGTAACATCTCGGCGACGGCCATATCGCCCGCGATCATCCGGCAAGTTCAATGAGAAGCACATGCCCTTGACTTCCCTGAATCATCTAAGAAACTCCAGTGGTGTTTCGCTGTGCCTTTGCTTCAGGGTGGCGAGATCAATCAACTTCTTCTCGGAACTGCCGCTGAAGTAATGAGCGTGGAATTTACGCTCCAAATCCTTCCATCTGGCCACTGATTCAGGCGGCAGGGACGAGAACCACTGAAAAGCTGGACCCGTTAGTGAGGCGGGGAAGTAACGAACCCTGAACGTCTCCTCGGCCGAGCATTCCCCAAGCTGCATGAGGTAACGGGCGATGTGCTCGACCGTGCTTGTCTCGTCCTGCCCCGAGAACTTTGTGAATTCCGTCGGCGGCTTCACTCTAGGCGGCAAGAGCACGTTATAGTACCACTGCGGGAACGGTGGCACGTAGGCGGGGCCCTGCATCTTTGGCTTGAGGCCGAACTGATTCTGCATCAATTCGGCCATCTTGCGCGCTAGGGCGTCATCTTCTTGCGCGCGCCCGGTGGCGCGTACCCTGGGTGCGGGAAGGCGTCGAATGCTCCGTAATTGCCCACTTCATGGTAACCACCGCCGTACAAATTCTTCTGGAGCCAGTTGGTCGACGGTGCAATTCTCCGACCGGGGTCAAGTGGGGCCCCGCACGAGCCGAACGCTAGGTCTCCGTACGTGGGCCGGTACGGATTCGGCCGCGTTGCACGGGCCGACCGTGCTGCCCGTGGTGGTGGCGGGGATTGGTTGACTTCCCGAAGCTTGCAACGGGGGGTTGGCCGGCGCCCCCCCGGCGCCCGCGGAGGAGGTTGGAACGCTTGGCTTCCGGCGCTCCGAGGAGGAGGCCGCCGTGGCCGGCTCCGTAGCGGCGGGCCGAGAGCTCGATTCACCCGGCTCTACGGTGCTCCTGCGGAAGGGCGCCTTCCCCGAACGCTTGCTCCATGCCGGGCCAAAGATGGCTACCATCATCCGCCGGAGCGATCCGAGAAAGGCCTTGTTGTGCTTGGTGAGCATGTAATCTGCTGACTCCTGGAACACCCGCGCGCATTCCTCCTTTTCCTGCTGAGACGTAGCATCGACTTCTCCCGGTAGCAGCACTCTAGGCATCTCATTATTTAGATATGGGACACCGCTTCTGTTCTTCTTAAATGACAGCAGGCACTTCTGCTGAAATTGATCTACGACGTCTTGGAGCTGTTGCCGCCGCTCCGGGAGAAAGATCCTCTAGGTCGACGTCCATAAGGTCCGCAATCTCGGGCATCTTGAATTAATTCGGTCGTTTGTCCCACCGGGCGTGCCAAAAAGTGTGTTGACGCAAAAAGTGCACTCAACGCCAATCACACAGGCAAGCCGAACAAAGCTAGCTTCGCACGCGCGAGAGAAAATGACGTGCCGATCAATTTTTCCGAAAATTAACAAAAGATAAAGCAGATTAAATACCAAAGCTTGGAACTTGCCGGGTGGTACCGAGACAGGTTCCATATTTGCGGCGAACAAAGCCAAGCAAGATGACACATAGCTATGTGAAGCTATCTCGTCAAAGAACCACGACCATTCGACGGTATCCACGAAGGGAAAAAGAAAACCGCCGAATGGATGACGTAAGCATGACAACAATCGGTCTTCGTATAAACAAAGATGCAAGCACAGAGTCATGACCGATCCCCATGAAGATTAGCATTAAAATAAATGGAGTAAAGCACGAACATGATCACGTATTAAATAAGCATGCATAGATCCAAAGCACTAGTCTACCGCATGTCTAGTTACTTTAAAACCCGTCAGGTACGACAACAAACAAATCTATCCACCGCATGATACGATTTGCATGAAAAACGTGCCACTCTCCACAGATAGATCTATCCACCGCATGATACAATCTAAATATGGAAAGCTAAAAGCATACATCACTTAGAACATAAATAATGCACATGTTCTACTCGTGAAAACATAACCGAATACGGCTGAACAGCCGATCCAGGGTCCATGAAGAAGGAACAAACATTACCACGTGAACAAATCTATCAGACTGATTTGGGAATCTAATCCACCGGATGACTAGCTCCAAAGCAACCCAAAAACCTGCATCTACCGCATGATACCCGGTTCTTTCAAGATTTATACGAACGAAGCAAGCTTGAACCCACATCACGTAGCAACCTAGATCGATTCGGTTTCGGCTATCGGAGAACACAAGATCCACGCATCAACACACGAAACCTGCTCGCACAAGGATCTTAAAAGAGATATAGCCGATCCAAACCCATCTAGATTGGGCAAAGATGTGTTACATGAATTAAAACATAAAGTAAAACTCAAGATAACACAGGATAACTTAATGAATCTATTTGATCTTGCCAAAATCCAATAGAGCCGATAACTAGCTTCAAGCCAGATCTTAGCCTACCGCATGGCTCATGATCTAACAAGAAACCCTCTTGAACCAAGCTTGAATCTACCGCATGACACGAAGCATGGTAACAAGACTACTTGCATCAGATCTAAATCCACCGCATGATACTAGACATGATACAAGGTTGCCGGTACTCACGGAGGTCGACGGATCGATTGGCCCTCTCGAAGAACTCGACGACATGACAAGGACTCTAGGGTTTGGCGTAAGGCCGGTGTGTATTGAAGAATGATCGTGTTTGTTACATACATCCAGGGATCGTATTTATACCCTGCTGATTACAACTGCGAATGGATTCATTGCCTAACTAAACTCGATCGCCTGTCCATCCATTCGTCTCCCCTGATTTGAGCCACGTCACCGTCCAATCCCGCAAAATCAGCTCTACTGTTCCTTTGCCGAACTGGAGCAAATAGCCGACCGCGGATCTCTTTGCCGAAAATCTCTGGAAATATCCTTTCTTCCACCAGACGGACTCTTTTTCGAACCGGACCCACAGGTCAGACTCCTTACCAAATTTTGGTGTTAACACATGCCCCTTCAATTGTGGGATAAAAGTAATTTTGTTCCACAATTGACTCCAGCCACGAATCCTTGAGTCAAATCTGTCAACACCTGTTCTTCGCAATCCGCCGGAATCTTCGTCCAGATCTAACCCTAGATCCCCTCGTTCCGAGCTCGAACCTCCAATGGCAACTCAGAACAAGCTGCTCAGGTAAATTCATCCCCCGCAAACCTTGTTCGGCATTAGGTTTTCAATTTTACCTAAGATTTTCCCTTTCCGCTTTCTTCCAGGAACCTTCTACTGCTCTATTGATTCCTATCGAGGCCAATTCGCAGTCTTATTACCTTGGTCCTGTGGGTAATCCTGACCCTCGAGATCTTATTGCGCCGCGGAATCTCGGAGAATCCCCTTCAAGGCGACTTTGTCTCCACCTCCTCGGTGGCAAGATGCGTTCAAGAGCGGCCTTTGCCCCCAATTGCGGTTGGAAGACTTGGTATCGGAGGATTCTTGCCGATAAGAGTGGATTGACCAACCGGATGCTCTCCGTATCGCTCAATGCTTGGAGTTATCCGTGGCGAGACCCCCAAGAATGAAGACCTTCGATAGCCGCATGCCACTTCGGTCAAATGGAGTCAACGCCTTCCTTTTTGGGCATGGCCCAATGTCTCCAACCTTGGCCGATGTATATATGATCACCGGCCTTGACATCACCGGATCCGCGGCCACGGGACTTCAAAAATTCTTCACGCCGGACGGGGGGTAAAGCCGGGGAATGGTTACAAGAATTATATCTTGAAGCACATGAAAGACAATCCCCTTGGCGAAATTGAATACGGGGCCTTCCCGAACATGTGGGCGTGCGATTCGTTTTCGTGGTAAGGCCAACGAACCCACTTTGAACCATATCGCGATGGCGATTCATCCGGCTAGTGGCAATCGCCTTCCTCGGGAAAGTTCTTCTTGGGCGGCGTGTATCATATGCTTCATCAAGCGTTACCCAAATGTACACCGGCGAGAGGATAACATGCGTCAATGGCCCTTGGTGGTTTGTTCAAATGTGGGGGGGGTCAAAGGGCTCGACATGCATCAAATTGTTGGCGTCGATTTGAACTCCAGGTTCTTCCCTTTGTCCAATCACCCCGAAGGAGAGCCTCAAGCTACCAGAGGATGCCAAAACTACGGAGAAGCGGCTTCAACTGTTTCCATCCAGCAAGACATCAGCCAGCTCTTCGAGTTGTTTTTCAAAGGTTTCCCCAATCCCCTTTGGCTTCCTTATCTGGGCAACGACACCTTGACCTTCCCTGTTGAGTTTTCCTTTGAGCCCGGCCATCAAGATGGGAGATTCTTGGAAATCCTTAACATCATAATCCGCCCATGCATACTTAGGCCGAGTTCAATGGAGGAAGACTGAATGTCAGTACTTATGAATATTATCAGCCTAATGTAATGGCCAAGCAACTTGGATGCGGCCAGATGCCCCCAAGATTGTTTCTGCATGAATTCCTCAAACCCAGGGAGGAAATCAAAGAACGATGCGAAGAGCGAGTTTTCAACTATGTGTGCAGTCCCACTGTCTACACATGTCCTTTTGTGCCCACAACCATAGCTCACCCCACCTTCAACTCCTGGTGGCAAGAATTTCACGACCACATCTTCAGTGAGCCTGTTCATGTATTCTGTGCAGAATTGGTACCTGACTTTCTGCCAACTTCAGAGGTAATACAATGAGCCCTTAGATCAGACCTTCCCTCTTTATTCATGGTCCTGACCTTCATTTTTCTGTCCATAGAACACAGTACCTGCCCCTCGAGCCAGGGCAATTGCTTACAACGCTCGAAGGCCCAATTTCGCACTAGGATTCAAATCCACAACTCGCATCAACTAATGGCCGGATATGCTACCACGCTACCACATCCCGGCCTTTCTAGCCTTGACGGGAGGCAAGGTTACGCATCCGATTGCCCCTCCAAGTGCTAAAAGGAGAAGGACTGTCAAGAAAGTCCGTTGAGGTAAACCCTTTTACTTTCTTGATTACCGGGTTTCTTCGTTCTTGATGAATCATATTACCGTGCTCGGCAGCCTTCAGACCCAGTACCTGCCAATGCTCCATCCGCGGGTATGACTTCTACTGCTTTTCCTTGAGGATGAACACTGGTATTTACCCTCCCAATTTGGCATTTGCAGAAGAAACAACAGAAGGGCAGCTTGTAAATGTTCCGGTGGTCCGGCAAGCAAGTTCATCGGGCTGAATTACCCATCCCGGTGGAGATCTCATCTTCATCACCTTCCGCGAAGCGACAAACTCTCCGGAGATGAACCTCCCAATTCACCGGAGCCACCAAATTCCCCGAGGGTGCCATCGCCTGTTGGTCAAGCGAGAGATAACCAAACCAACGAGAGGCGATCCGACTCCTCACCACCCGAAACTCACGACTCCCGACTCCCGACGCCTCTCGCCTTGGAAGTTTCGGCTCTTCTGGAGCATTCCTCCTTCGCTCAAGGAACTAGCCATGAGGTATCCATCCGTACTTAATTTTGGTACCTCGATGTTTAGCATTCTTAACTTCGGCAACGTCGTTTCTCGGGATCGGGCTCCATCATCATCAAGCTTCGCCATTAGAGAGCAATTCAACTCGCCGAGGTGGTGAAAGAAACTCTTTCCCATCGCCGGATGAAGTGTTGCCCAAACTTAAAGAAATTGCAGCCTGGCTAGAAAAAGATGTTCAGGATCAGTTCAATGATCTTCATCATTTCGAAGAGATGTTTGAATCCATTAGTCAAGAACTCCCTGAAGACATCAGAGCTTCTCTATCATCCGTCTATGACTTAGAACCCCTTTATGTACCCTTGAGGCGCGCTTGGAGGAAATTTCCCGTCCCCCATTGAAAAGAATAAACCGATGCCGAACATGCCATGAACGGGGCACAATCCCAACAAGAGCCATAAAGATCATTGGCTAACCCGCAAGCTTCCTAATGATCGAAAGTTACTAGGAAGGCGTTCTAGCACTCGGCGGAGATAGAGATTGACAAAAAGAAAATAGCCGAACTCTGGATTGATAGCAAAGACCCAAGCGGAAGTAAAATCGGCTATCACCGAATAGAGCAATGCGATGCGGAACTCAACGACTGGTGCCCAAAAGCTGAGATCTTGGACAATTCCCATTTGATAATATCCAATGTTCGTTGTGTACTTGCAAAACTCCTGAATGCCTGAATATCTTCATTGATGTATAATTGAACTGGTCGTTCTCGTAATATCTCCTTGTGATTTGTTTCCTTTCTTTTGCGTACTTTTAGATGTAATGCTGAACGACCCATTCGGTAGTGAAACGCCAACTCCCGAACGACACTTTGATTTCCTTTAGCCGAACCAATCGATACGCACGCGGTTCCGCCCTAGAACTCCAAGCGCCGCGCGAGCCGGCCAAGGAAACCTTTCCACCTTCCGATTTTCTTGGGATATGCGCCACGATCCACAGCCACGACTCGAAGCCACGATTCATCTCTGCCTATAAATGTTACCATAGGTGCCCCTAGCTCTCCACCGGGCCTTCTAGCTTTTGAATCTTTGCCAATCTTTAGTCCTTTCGCACACGGTGCACATCCCAAACCACCATGGTGCGCCGTCTCACCCCCCCCCCCTCCGACGAGGCCGAGGGGAGCGCATGCGCGCGAGCGGTGATGATCGTCGATCTCTCCTCTTTGATTTCGTTCTTGATCTTCTTTTGCCTTGACGATCATCCCCTTTTTTCATATTGATTCGGTGGAATCCGCCTCGTGCCGCCCAACCGCCCCCGGATGACTCTTCGGAGTCCGATGGCCACTCCCCGTACCGGGGAAGAGGACGCCATCCGCTTCAAGGAGGAGCTAGAGGCGTCCCGTCGCGAGCCGGAGGACGTCTCCAAGAAAGCGGCTGCCTAGATGGGAGGACGGCGCATCGCCGGAGGCCATTGACGGTATGGCTCGAGATTGATTCTTGATCTGCCCGGTCTCTCGATGCTAATCTTTCCTGTTTGCTCTTTGCGCCCGCGACGCCGAGCTCGACCCGGCTAAAGGCGATGGTAGAGCAATTGGCCGAGAAGGTGAATGCCCGCGCCACCACCCCGGGGGGGGGCTTGGCCGCGTGGAGCGCCGCGTCGACGAGGTGGCCGTCCATGGCGTTCGTTTGGGTACCACCTTGGGCACCGGCCGCGATGGCGACGCATACGGACGTCGACTATTCCACCGACCGCGTGGCTTCCGTGGCGGCGCGCGGAGGACATCGACGAGATCGAGCTCATCCTGGAGCGCCTTGACGGCCACGGCGACGCCATTGCCGAAATTACCCATCCTCAATCTATGTTGAACGAACGGCTCTTCGACTAGATTGTACTAGGGATGTGTAAATATCGGCAATAGATGAAGAACTTTTGAATTCCACCTCGCGATGATTTCCCTTTGCATCTTGCATCTCGCGAATTCGTTTTCTTTAATTGCATCCGGAACTATCTTTAGCCGAACATGCGAGAACATTCGCCCCTTGGCGCAAAATCCACAAAGGATCCCAATTCGGCAAATCCGTAAACCACCTTGTTCAAGAGAAGACCCTTCGCACTTGGTGGAAAACCCCCGCCGCTTGGTATTCCAACAAGGTGTATCCCGCTCATCACTCCCAATGCGTCTCTCCCCCGGTCAATAAATAGCCCGTGGGGTGCTCCGCAAATCCATTCGCACACTCCTCCATCATTTCTCATCTCTTCCCCTGCCTCCAGAAGGAAAAAACCCCAACGCCATGGACAAGGGTAAACAACCTCGGGAGAGCGGCTCATCAAAGAAGCGTACGATTCGGAAGTGAGTTTTCTCTTGATCTCGCTCCTTGTTCTCCGCTTGATCTTGCGCTTCATGTTTTCCTCTCGTCCTTTTCGGCCTTGATTTGCTTCCCGAAGAGGTCATCGGGACCGAAGATGTGCCCGAGTACATCTCCTCCGATTCCTCTCCGCCAGCGTAGGGATGCCACGCCCATTTGCAGAGGACCAACCATCGGAGCCGCGCCGCCACGTCCGCACTCGGAGCATGGCCTCGGGGACATGTCCGCCCGTTGTCAAGCCGAGCGCGAGCGTCGCATGGCTCTGGAAGCACTAGTAGGGGGTAAATGCTCCCGACTCCCTTCATGCTTGCCCCCGGATTTCTTGCCTCGACCTTGATTTCTCCTGCTCCGGATGTCTCGACGGGGTACACACAACCCGGGCGGCGGGGGAGGCGACGGGGGGTTTGGGGGGGGCGGGGGGGGTTGGTGGGGTAGAGGCCGCCAATCACGGTCATCCTCGTGCGTTCCAAGTTGCCGTCACGGTGGTCCGGAACAAGGCGAAGAGGGAGCAGCGGCCGAAGAAGTAAAGAAAAGATTGAGTCATACTTTCGCTTCTTTCTCCACGCCTTCTCGCTTCCCACCTCTTCGGGAACCCGACCATCGGGGTTGTTAGATGTGATCCCCGCAAGAAGCGGTTTGTAATGTAGTATTGAGCTAAGGGCAATGCATCCGGCACCGGCCATTTTCTCTTGTTCATGGATTTTGTTCTAAAGGCGACCTCACTCGGCTTTTTTGAGCACCGGTGCATTTTTGTGCGGTATGCGTGTAATCATCGATCGATTTCAATGCTAGGATAATATTTCTTGATAATATTTCTTCGATATCTCCCATTTATCGCAGCGGAAAATTCTTCTCCTAGCAAAGTTTTCAATATGTATGCATTACCGGGGACGCATCCGACCACACGAAAAGGCCCCTCCCGGTTAGGGGACCATTTGCCGAATTCATCGTATTTAGTTCCAATCGGCAATAGCGCTTTCCAAACTAGATCACCTTCTCGCGAATTGCTTTACTTTTACCTTCTTGTTATAGTATTTGGCGACTCGCAACTTGTTTTTCTCGATGTTCTCCGGGGCCCCAAGACGGATCATATGCAAATCTTCTAACTCGTCCATCATGTAGGCCGTAATCCTTGGAGCTCAACTCGTTTTGCAACATTACTCTCCTTGAATCCGATTGTATCTCCCAAGGCAGGATTGCATGATGCCCGTAAACCAACTCGTAAGGAGAAGTCTTTGTAGCTCCATGGGGGGCCATTCAGCCAGGTAAGCTTCACCGAGTACCGAATGCCACCTTTCTTGGCTTCTAATCGATCTTCTTCTGTATCAGCTTGATCATGATCTTATTAGAAGCCTCTGCTTGACCATTAGCTTGGGCATAATATGGAGAAGAATTAAACAATTTGATTCCCATGCTTTCGGCAAAATCTCTGAATTCTAATGATACGAATTGTGCCCCCTGGTCAGTGGTAATCGTCTGAGGGATCCCAAATCGATAGATGATGTGTTCCTTGACGAATTCGATCGATGTTTTCTCGACGTCACCCTTCTTCGGTCAAAGGGGATTGCCTCGACCCATTTGGTGAAGTAATCGTAGCCAAAAGCACGAACTTATGCCCCTTGCTAGATGGCGGATTGATTTGGCCGATCAGGAGTCTATACCCCTACCCCGGCCCCCGAATGGCCATGGCTTGATGATGGGATTCAATGCTCTTTGAAGGGGGGGGGACCCTTTGAATATTCCCAACACCTCCGGCAATCTTGACATCCCTTGTAATACTCAAAGCAATCCTCTAATATCGTCGGCCAAAAGCATCCAGCCTTGTCTAATAACCCATTTCATTCGATAGGCCGATTGGTGCGCTCCACATATCCCATCGTGCACCTCGCTCATCATGTTCTTGGCTTCTTCTGGACCCAGGCATTGTAGCAATACCCCATCTAATGATTTATAAAATAAATTATCATCCAGAAGAACGAACTTAATTGCTTTGTACCTGAGTTTCCTAGAGACTTTTCGGGATGGATCTTTCAAGTAATCAACGATTTCTTTCCTCCAATCATCTTCTGCAAGATCCGCCCTTAGTGCACACACTTCTGCAGCAAACGCCTCTTGACTCTCCTTGTAACCAGAGGCGCTCTGAGCTAGCCTGTTTGCTTCTTCGTTATGCTCTCTAGGAATGTGCTGTAGGGTTACCAATGGGAAGCTCTTCAAGATTTCCCTGCACCCTTCGTAGTAACTCCTCAGCACTTCGCTCCTGCACTCGTATTGGCCGTTCAATTGCTTGATTACCAGTTCTGAATCTCCATAGATCTCAACTGAGACGGCCCCAGCTTCTCTCAAATATTGAAGCCCTCGAAGTAGTGCCTCGTACTCAGCCTGGTTATTTGTGACAGTGGGTTGTATAGGAATGGCGAATTCAAACATCTCACCTCTGGGCGAAATTAGCAGGATCCCTACTCCCCCACCTTTGCCACACGATGACCCGTCAAAAAATAAAAGCCCAAGGGGTAATTTCAAGCAGATCAATTGAAGGGTCACGATGTTCAGTTATAAAATCGGCAATGACCACGTCCTTTGATGGCTTTTGCCGATTCGAACTTCAACTCGAATTCTGATAAAGCTAAAATCCATTTGCCAATCCGACCATTCAAAATTGGCATAGATAACATATGTTTTATCACGTCAAACTTCGAGTATACGGTGCATTCGGCATTTAACAAGTAGTGTCGAAACTTTGTACACGAGTAGTACACGCAAAGACACAGTTTCTCTATAGCCGAATACCTGGTTTCAGGATCAAGTAGTTTTCGGCTAAGATAAGCTACTACCCGCTCCTTTCCTTCGAATTCTTGAATAAGGGCCGATCCAATGGTTTGGGTATCGGCCGCCACGTACAACTTGAAAGGCTTGTTTAGCCGAGGAGGAACCAAGACCGGCGGCTCCTTCATGTATTGCTTGATCTCATCAAAAGCCTTTTGTTGTTCGTCTCCCCATGTGAATTTCGATCTTTCTTTAGCTTCGGCAATGGAGAGAATGGCAACACCTTCGTGATAAATTTGAGATGAACCTTCTCACGAAGTTGATCTTGCCCAGCAGTGATTGCAATTCCTTGAGGTTGGTTGGAGGAACGACTTCATCAATGGCTTTCATGCTCTTCTTGCCAACTTCGATTCCCCCTTCGTGGACCAGAAACCCCAAGAACTCTCCAGCTGATACCCCAAAAGCGCACTTGTTTGGATTCATCTTCAAACCATGCTTCCGGGTGCACTCCAAGGTCTTCTTCACATCTTCCAGATGGGTGTCATGACTTAAGGACTTGATCACCACGTCATCGATGTAGATCTCCACAATTTTGCCGATCAACTCATGAAAAATGTAATTCATGGCCCGTTGATAGGTTGCACCGGCATTTTTCAACCCAAATGTCATGACTATCCATTCGAATAGGCCTATATGACCAGGACATCTGAAGGCCGTCTTCGATATGTCCTCTATCGCCATGAAGATCCGATTGTATCCCGCGTTGCCATCCATGAAACTAATCACCTTGTGTCCAGCAGCGGCGTCAATCAATAAATCGGCAACAGGCATCGGGTATCCATCCATGGGAGTAGCTCTGTTTAGGTCCCTGAAGTCTATGCAAACTCTCATTTTTCCATTCTTCTTATACACAGGGACGATGTTAGAAATCCACTCCGCATATCTGCACGGCCGAACGAAGTTTGCATCAAGTAATCTTTCGATTTCCTTCTTCACATCGGCCAATACTTCATCCTTGTAGATTTTCCGGGGTGGTTGCTTATATGGTTTGAAACCAGGCTTGATTGGCAACCGGTGCTCGACAATGGAATGATCCAATCCAGGCATCTCTGAGTAATCCCAGGCGAAGCAATCTTTATATTCCTTGAGAAGCTCAATTAAGTTCCCCCTGAAGTCTGGTTGCAAATTTGCACTGATGAACGTCGGCCTTGGCTTATCACCGCTTCCAATGTCAACTTCTTCCAGTTTATCGGCCGACATGAATCCTCGCCCTAATTTGCCATCAGTGCCATCCACGGGGTTCTCCATTAAAAATTACTATAAGAGCCGACTGCTTGAATCGGCCGTTGGTCACCGCCGACGAGTTCAACAGACCTTCTCCCCGGTCCTTCCCCGAGAAGCAATCGATGCCTTGGTACTCCCGGAAGGCCGGTTCCATGTTGGCTACGCTCACGGAGTCGTCCGCCCGGACGACCTCGACCTCATCATCCACCCATTGGATGAGTCGTTGATGCATGGTGGATGGGACGCAAAGCAGTTAGCATGAATCCGGCCCCGCCCAAGCAAAGCGGGCCGTAGGCTCCTTTGCCCTCGATGACAAAGAAGGTGGTGAGCAGCGTCTTGGACCCGATCATCAAGTCCACGTGGGCGCATCCTTTGGTGTCCGAGGGGTTCCGGCGAAGTCGTTCAAGATGATGCTTGTAGGTGTCGGTCGCTTGGGCCCATGCCAAGCTTCCGAAGGTGGTGTACGGCATTACGTTCACCGCCGCTCCACCGTCGACGAACATCTTGGTCAATGGCTTGCCATTGACGTACCCCCCTCGGGTACGGCGGCCTCATATGGCGGTTCTTGGCCGGCTTGTCGAAGATGGCCTGCTTGGCCAGTACCAGTTGCGCCATCATCCCCTCGAGCTGCTCGTCATCAAAGGAAGCTTCCTCCTGCATAACCTGGTTAGCAGGAGCCATGAACTCGTTCGGCAGGAAGTATACCATGCATGTAGGGGCCGAACGCTTCGAGCCCTCCGGCTGGTCCTTGGGGCGCCACTTCTGCCTCGTCTGGATCCCGGCTTGCTTCATCTCGCGGTTCCTCAGGCGCTGGACCCGCCTCTTCTGGCTCCTGCGCAGGCCGGGCGGGCACCACTGCCCTTTCTGCCAGACGTGAACATCCTCGTCCTCTTCCTGATCAGCCCACCTGAGATCAGCTTGGCGCTTCCTGGGATGATCGATGATCTCAATTTTTTGACGCCGATCCCCATTTGGGTGGATCCTTCCAAGTCTCTCGTGGACGGATCGGCGATTGGCGCTTCCTCGCCCGTACTCAACGTATCCGTCGCCGCACTCGGGACGGTTCTTCAATGTGGGCGGCTTTAGGCCTTCATTCCCAAGGCGGTGCTCGAAGAAGGCGCAACCCCAGTGCGCGCACTCCTTCTCGCGCGTGTACTGCTCTTGGTCCCTTCTACGCGCTTCCTCTTCAGCTCTGCGTTGCTCCTCCTCGTGGCGACGCTTCTGGTAGCGCTCTTTCTCTATCTGGCGCTGCCATTTGTTGAGGAGAATGCGTGACGTCACCTTGGGTTTAGGCCTGGATGACTCCCCAATCTCGATGTGGCTCTTGGGCATGTGGGGTGCGTCGCCTTGCACTTGCTCCAGGGTCACCTGGCGTTCTGGGTCCACTGCTCCACCTTGCTTGGACCTGGCTGAGGTCAGGACCTTGACCTTCCCCTTCTCCTCGGCTGTTATCGCATTGACAGAAAAGTCGAGCATGTTCTGAGGAAAGGGGTGGCTATCCAGCTTCATCTTGTTATCGAACTTGAGGTGTCCCTCGTGGATAGCCTTCTGGATCCTCATCCTGAAGACCCTGCAATCGTTGATGGAGTGCGAGTCTCTGTCATGGAAGCCGCAGTAACGCTTCGCTTTAACTCCATCAGGCCGAAGCATAGAATGCCCCTCAGGCAGCTTAATTCGGCCTTCTTTCACCAAGAGCTCGAACAACTTATCAGCCTTTGTGATGTCAAAGTCGTAAGTCCCTTTGGTCTGCTTGACCCAACGCTGATTCATTGTCAAGGGCTCTTTACCCCACATGATTTCCGATGCAGCCTACCTCCAATTCATCGTCGAATCCTCGAACGAGATCGGCTTTGTCCAGAACCGGTTGTAGATGTCGCCGGCGTCGTCTTCGCTTGCCAAACTTGGGGTCTTTCTTGAGGCCATATGCTTGATTGCTCATCGAGATAACTTTTGTGAGAGCCGGCCCGAGTTCTCAAACTCCATCCCAAATAGCTTCTCGCGCACGGCCGGCAACATCCCGGCGACGGCCATATCGGCCCACCGATCATCCGGCAAGTTCAATGAGAAGCACATGCCCTTGACTTCCCCGAATCTTCTAAGAAACTCCCGGTGGTGTTTCGCCGTGCCTTTGCTTCGGGGTGGCGAGATCAATCAACTTCTTCTCGAATCGCCGCTCGAAGTAATGAGCGTGGAATTTACGCTCCAAATCCTTCCATCCGGCCACCGATTCGGGCGGCGTGGACGAGAACCACCGAAAAGCTGGACCCGTCAGTGAGGCGGGGAAGTAACGAACCCTGAACGTCTCCTCGGCCGAGCATTCCCCAAGGTGCATGAGGTAACGGGCGATGTGCTCGACCGTGCTTGTCTCGTCCTGCCCCGAGAACTTTGTGAATTCCGTTGGCGGCTTCACTCTAGGCGGCAAGAGCACGTTGTAGTACCACTCTGGGAACGGTGGCCTGTAGGCGGGGCCCTGCATCTTTGGCTTGAGGCCGAACTGATTCTGCATCAATTCGGCCATCTTGCGCGCTAGGGCGTCATCTTCTTGCGCGCCTGCAGCTGGCGCGTACCCTGGGTGCGGGAAGGCGTCGAATGCTCCGTAATTGCCCACTTCATGGTAACCACCGCCGTACAAATTCTTCTCGGGAGCCGCTGGTCGACGGAGCAATTCTCCGACCGGGGTCAAGTGGGGCCCCAGACGAGCCGAACGCTAGGTCTCCGTACGTAGGCCGGTACGGATCGGCCGTCGTTGCACGGTGCCGACCCGTGCCGCCCCGTGGTGATGGCGGGATTGGTTGACTTCCCCGAAGCTTGCAACGGGGGCTGGACCGGCCGCCCCCGCGCGCCCGCGGAGGAGGTTGGAACGCTTGGCTTCCGGCGCTCCGAGGAGGAGGCCGCCGTGGCCGGCTCCGTAGCGGCGGCCGAGAGCTCGATTCACCCGGCTCTACGGTGCTCCTCTGGAAGGGCGCCTTCCCAAACGCTTGCTCCATGCCCGGGCCAAAGATGGCTACCATCATCTGCTGGAGCGATCCGAGGAAGGCCTTGTTGTGCTTGGTGAGCATGTAATCTGCTGACTCTTGGAACACCCGCGCGCATTCCTCCTTTTCCTGCTGAGACGTAGCATCGACTTCTCCCGGTAGCAGCACTCTAGGCATCTCATTCTTTAGATATGGGACACCGCTTCTGTTCTTCTTAAATGACAGCAGGCACTTCTGCTGAAATTGATCTACGACGTCTTGGAGCTGTTGCCGCCGTGCTCCGAGAAAGATCCTCTAGGTCGACGTCCATAAGGTCCGCAATCTCAGGCATCTTGAATTAATTCGGCTGTTTGTCCCACTGGGCGTGCCAAAAAGTGTGTTGACGAAAAAGTGCACTCAACGCCAATCACACAGAGAAGCCGAACAAAGCTAGCTTCGCACACGCGAGAGAAGATGACGTGCCGACCAATTTTTTCCCGAAAATTAACAAAAGATAAAGCAAGTTAAATACCAAAGCTTGGAACTTGCCGGTGGTACCGAGCACGCTTCCATATTTACGGCCAACAAAGCCAAGCAGGATGACACATAGCTATGTGAAGCTATCTGTCAAAGAACCACGACCATTCGGGTATCCACAGAAGGAAAAAGAACACTGCCGAATGGATGACGTAAGCGTGACAACAACCGGTCTTCGTATAAACAAAGATGCAAGCACAGAGTCATGACCGATCCCCATGAAGATTAGCATTAAAATAAATGGAGTAAAGCACGAACATGATCACGTATTAAATAAGCATGCATAGATCCAAAGCACTAGTCTACCGCATGTCTAGTTACTTTAAAACCCGTCAGGTACGACAACAAACAAATCTATCCACCGCATGATACGATTTGCATGAAAAACGTGCCACTCTCCACGAATAGATCTATCCACCGCATGATACAATCTAAATATGGAAAGCTAAAAGCATACATCACTTAGAACATAAATAATGCACGTGTTCTACTCGTGAAAACATAACCGAATACGGCTGAACAGCCGATCCAGGGTCCATGAAGAAGGAACAAACATTACCACGTGAACAAATCTATCGATCGATTTGGGAATCTAATCCACCGGATGACTAGCTCCAAAGCAACCCAAAAACCTCGCATCTACCGCATGATACCCGGTTCTTTCAAGATTTATACGAACGAAGCAAGCTTGAACCCACATCACGTAGCAACCTAGATCGATTCGGTTTCGGCTATCGGAGAACACAAGATCCACGCATCAACACACGAAACTCCGCTCGCACAAGGATCTTAAAAGAGATATAGCCGATCCAAACCCATCTAGATTGGGCAAAGATGTGTTACATGAATTAAAACATAAAGTAAAACTCAAGATAACACGGGATAACTTAATGAATCTATTTGATCTTGCCAAAATCCAATAGAGCCGATAACTAGCTTCAAGCCAGATCTTAGCCTACCGCATGGCTCATGATCTAACAAGAAACCCTCTTGAACCAAGCTTGAATCTACCGCATGACACGAAGCATGGTAACAAGACTACTTGCATCAGATCTAAATCCACCGCATGATACTAGACATGATACAAGGTTGCCGGTACTCACGGAGGTCGACGGATCGATTGGCCCTCTCGAAGAACTCGACGACATGACAAGGACTCTAGGGTTTGGCGTAAGGCCGGTGTGTATTGAAGAATGATCGTGTTTGTTACATACATCCAGGGATCGTATTTATACCCCGCTCGATTACAACCGCGAATGGATTCATTGCCTAACTAAACTCGATCGCCCGTCCATCCATTCATCTCCCCTGATTTGAGCCACGTCACCGTCCAATCCCGCAAAATCAGCTCTACTGTTCCTTTGCCGAACTGGAGCAAATAGCCGACCGCGGATCTCTTTGCCGAAAATCTCTGGAAATATCCTTTCTTCCACCAGACGGACTCTTTTTCGAACCGGACCCACAGGTCAGACTCCTTACCAAATTTTGGTGTTAACAGTGTTATCACAACATCATTGTCGACCCATACCTTCCTTCTCGGATATCATATTTTTCCTACCTGTATGGTCGGTGCCTCTAACATACCCGAAGGGGAATTTTCTCATGGAAGTATATGAGTGAATTGGAAAGGAAATTCTACTATGGGTACTCCACTAATCGACTGTGTAATACCATCCTGAAGATATGATGTCATGTCGACGGATGCTTAGTTGCAAGGTTAGTATATGTGGCTAGTGCAAACCTGCATAGATGTTATAATTAACGACACAAGATTAGCCTTGAGGGGACTCACAGTTATGCCCCTGGAGTGATCACAAAGTTGTAGGGACTGCATTACTGACGGAAGGATCACAGAGATGGTAGGGTGAGCATAAATGCTCAAAGGAGTGAAAGTTCGGTCTCTGGATACGATCGGCTAACAGATGCTCGGGTCTTAAAAAAAGAGAAAAGCAAACATAGACCCGGAGAGCATCATGAGTGCAAATTACGAGGAATGAGTACGTTGCAACTCATCCTTTCCTTAGGTGGATAGCTTTGTGCACATTCGGATGGACGGAAGCACTTGCATCCAGCTAAGCTTCCAACTGGGGCACAAGAAAATAAAGAATTGAATGCACATCCTTCTTGTTGGGCATCAATCTGGCCAGGGTATAAGATAGGGATGCCAAGACCACATGGCTAGATCGGCATCAATCCTGATCGAGGCTAGGATATGAAAGCTATGTTCACTCAATCGGATCGGCAAAGACTGCTGCCAGTGCTCCTTTGGCGTGAAGGGTGAATCTATCATATTACCAAACATAGGCCAACATCTCAACGCTTAAACCTTAATGTGAAGACACTCGGTCCCTCCAAGATTCAAAGTGCCAGACTTCACCAAGTTCTCTAGGCAAGATGAGACATCCACTATGGAGCATATCACTCGATTCATCATCCAATGTGGAGAAGCAACGAATGTTGATGCACTCAGGATACAGATGTTCTATTCATCTCTATCTGGACCAGCATTCTCATGATTTACTTCGTTGCCAGCTAATTCCATTATCAAGTGGTCTCATTTGGAACAACAGTTCCACAAGTATTTTTTCTCTAGCATCCATTTGATGAAGATTACTGATCTAACCAAACTTAAGCAGAGGAATGATAAAACAATTGTTGGATTAGTTCAGAGATTCAGAGAGGTTAGAAACAAATGCTATAGGATGAACCTGGGAGATAAACAACTGGCTGAGTTGGCTTTCCAAAGTCTCTTGCCAACCTTGAGGGAGAAATATGCATCATATGACTTCGAGAGTCTTAGCCAATTAGTCAGTCGAATGAGTCAGGAAACTGCAAAGTCCTATGAGCCTAAAAGAAACTTTCAGAAGAAGGTGTCTTATGTGGATTACTCTGATTCAGAAGACAAGGATAATATGATAGGGCTTGCAGAGTGGGTCAAAGGAAAGGAGACAGTGTACTGTCCCTTTGGCAAGAAAGAACCAGAGAAATTCGACTTCGATATTACTAAAGACAATAAAATATTTGATCTGTTGCTTCAGCAGGGCGAATCAAACTTTCCCAGTTCCATACCGTACCATCTGCAGAGGAACTCAAGAAGATGAAGTATTGCAAGTAGCACAATGCAACATCGCATGACACCAATGATTGCAAGGTCTTTAGATAACAGATCCAATCAGCTATTGAGCAAGGGAGGCTTTAAATTTAAAACTCCTACCAAAGCTAAAAAGCCAATGAAGATTGATCAGCACCCCTTCCCAACTAACACAGTTGAGGTGTCTAACAAAGACACGTCACGAGTTAAGTTGCTGACATCTGATTTGGCTCAAAATAAAGGAGCTGTCGATCCCAAGGTACAAGCAACTGCTGCCAAATGTCAAAGGAAAAGGGTTGCTACTTGAAGGAGACTTGAAGCCATGCGAGATTGTCACATGCCATATGCCATACTTATCAACTGTTGAATGCACTGTGGTTTGCAAAGACGATGTGATCAAATATATGCTGTCATTGCCAATCTTGGAGGGCAGGATCGGAAAGTGGATCTTAGCTCTGTCAGAATTTGACCTGACCTATCAATCAGCTAAGGCAATTAAAGGGCAAAGAATGGACGATCTGGTAACTCAGCATTGTGGGCTTGAAGTTGCAGTTGTAGAACCTATTTCATGGACTATGTTCTTTGATGGATCATTGTGCGGAGCAGGAGCTAGGATCGAAATCGTCCTCATCTCGTCCCAAGGAGCAAATTATGAGTTTTCCATCCCAATTGAGAAGACTTCAACAAACAATGAAGCTGAATACCAAGAAGTGTTAAAGGGAATAAAGCTACTGCGAGAAGTCAATGTTGAAGTTGTTGAGATATTTAGGGATTCTCAACTAGTGATAAATCATTTCGCAGGGGAATATGAATGCAAAGATGACATATTAAGAATTTTTCATGAAGAATGTCTTCATCTACTTCGAGAGTTCAAGATAGTAAAACTTGAACATATCCCTAAGTGTCACAACAGTGAAGCTAATCAGCTGGCTCAGGGGCGTCAGGATATCAGCCGATTCTAGCTATGGAGTTATCAGCTGAAGATTGGAGGAATGAGATAGTGGATTATCTAAAAAATCCATCCAAGAAGGTTGATAAACAATTAAACTACGAGGCCATTAAATACATTATGCTAGAAGATGATTTATACTATTGTACCATCGATGGAGTTCTACACAAATGTCTCGGTGAAGAAGAAGCTAAAACTTTAAAGGGAGGAATTCACAACGGAGTCTGTGGAGCCCATCAATCAGCGTTTAATATGAAGTGGATGATCAGAAATAATAACTATTATTGGCCAACGATGATGGAAGATTGCTTCAAGTAATACAAAGGATGCCAAGAGTGTCTGAAGTTTGGAAGCATTCAAAGAGTTCCAGCATCAGCAATGAACCCAATAATCAAGCCATGGTCGTTCAGAGGTTGGGCAATTGAAGGACCGATACGGCGAACCAGAGAGGGGGGAGTGAATGGGAGCTGATAAAAATTCTTCTTGAAGGAGATGGAGACTCCAACAAGACGAACACGGCTTCCAACACACGTCTCCGACTCACTACCCAAGTTGGCCAAGCCCACTCAGCCACTGAAGTGCTACTGGACCAAGGAACCAACAAACAGCCTTCCGAACCAAAACACACCAACACGCACAGCAGAAACTTGCATGGCTTGCTGCCTATGCTACACCGGTCAGACTGATGGCCTGCGCCGGTCAGACCGGTGACACCGGTCAGACAGGTGGACAAAGCCGGTCAGGCCAGTGGATGCAACAGCCGCACAACAAGCGTTCCAGAAAGCCTTAGTGACTTCTCTAGGCCCTGGAACAAAAACACCCCCAAAACACAACCTGCACGGAAGGAAAACCCTACACAAAACCTAACAAAACAACTCCAACTAGACCAAGAACTGACTAGCAGCACCAAGACCCAAAGACACACGAGTCAAGTAGTTCACCTGAGGCAAATCCCACAAGAGGCTCTCACCGGTCAGACCGGTCAAGAGCATCGGTCAGACCGGTGTAACCTGGGCAGCTCGGGATGAACAGCACCCACGGGTGAACTCCTCCAAATCCAAACTTCGATCTCCCGAATCACTCCACGGACTCGAACAAGACTTTAGGAATAGTAGGAACACCTCATGAGGAGTCCATAGCCACGATTTTGTCCACCAAAACTTGCCAAATCAGGAGGATTCGAAGAAATCCCGCCAAGAACACCTCTAACCCCTAGAACACCGAAAACCCCAAAATCGAGCCCCTTAAGTCATAGATTTGGGAGGGGAATCAAAGGAAAAAGAACCACAAAGGGTTCACACGAATTTCTCCCATCAAATGCCCAAGAGCAAGGTCCTGAAAACACACCAAGAAAACCACCAAGAGAGGGCTCCGAAAATCACCACCAAGAACAACCGGGAACAACACAACAAAGCCTTTCGGAACCACGTCGAATCATCTATACATACCAAGGAGGTTCATACAAGGTCTAGCTTGCCGCCCGATCATCGAACCCTCTCACAAAATCTCACCATGAAGCTCTCAAGCTAGTCCTATGGAAATCCTAAGAATATAGGAAGGGAAAAATAGGAAAGCAAATGAACTAGGGTTCCAAGTGATGGCTGCGATCCTCTCACCTCATGGGTTATATGGAGGCAACCGAAAGTCTAAAACACCCTTACCTAACAACTAGGGATACAAGCCCCTCAAGGGCGGTTTTGGAAGTCTTAAAATTTTCTCCATCGGACGGATGCCCGGCGACCGCACCCTGCTTAGCCTCGACGCAAGCCATGCGATCCCGACACGTGTCCTCCGCTTCAAAGATTTCGGACTGCGTCGTCACACACCGGTCAAACTGGTGCTCCACACCGGTCAGACCGGTACCCACCGATCGAGCCGGGTCGGACCTTGGTCGGACCGGTCTCTAGAGCCGCACGAGCACCGTCTTCGGTTCTTCGGTCTTGGCTTTGTGGATCAACCAAGGAACCCAGTGGTTTTCTAGTGAACCACTGGAAACCCCGCGAACTCGGTGTAGCCTCCTCCAATCGCCACTCATGACTCGGCTCCCACGTAGTCCCGGCTCGACCTTGGTTTTGAGGCTTAACCAAGAAACCGTCCATGACTTCATCTTGCTGTTCAAGCCTCCATGCGGCCCGCACTTGACCCCGCTGGCCACTGGGTCCCTCGAACAAAGGCTACTTGTCTTCTCCACACCTTGAGGCCTCATCGGCGACAACCTTTCGCGCTTGTTCTTCACCTACACCAACACCAGTCAAGCCGCAACCTGCACCTGCAATACTTAGCCAAGAATCAGTCCACACAACGTTGTCAATCACTCATCACACAAGGAAGCGACCATCCACCGGTCCTCGAACCACACATGGTCCTCAGCAATTGATCTGATTGGACAGATATATCCACCGTCAAGCAAATGTCATAAATTTGTACTGGTGGCTACAGATTATTTCACAAAGTGGGTTGAGGCCATCCCAATCAAGACTGTGACATCAAGCAATATGATTCATTTCATTAAAGAGAATATTGTCTATCGGTTTGGTATGCCTCAGACCATCGCAACCGATCAAGAGAGTCAATTCACATCAGGGGAATTTGAAGAATACGCAAATTCCTTAGGAATAAAGCTGCTAAACTAATCTCCCTATTATGCTCATGCAAACGGACAGGAAGAAGTAGCAAAAAAGGGTATCATCAAGTTAATCAAGCACAAAATCGTTGAAAATTCCAAGTGGTGGCATATGATCCTTAATGAAGCACTATGGGCGTACAGGATGGCATGCCATGGGGCAACCAAAGTATCACCGTATCAATTGGTGTACGGTCATGATGTTGTGTTACCTTAGGAGTTGAAAACTGGATCCAGAAGAACTTCTTTACAAGATCAGCTATGGGCTGATGATTATTCAGCTATGATGATAGAGGAATTAGAAGATCTTGCTGGTAATCGGCTGAGAGCTTTGGAGAATATTGAAAAGAATAAAAGAAAGATAGCCAGATGGTATGACAAGAAAGTCAAAGTTAAAGAGTTTGTCGAAGGAGATCTGGTTTGGAAACTCATATTACCAATCGACTCTAGAGATCCTAAACATGGGAAGTGGTCACCAACTTGGGAAGGTCCATATCGTATCAACCAATGTGTACCAGGCAATGCATATATTTTAGTTAAATAAGGGCTTGAAGATTGTTGATTAAAGACTCGAGTTACAGCCGATTGCAAGTATAATCATTTTAAGAATAGGATAGCCAAATCATCTTCGGTTTCAGGTTATGGCCGATGTACAAATCGCCCTTAGCACAATATATATATATATATATATATATATATATATATATATATATATATATATATATATATATATATATATATATATATATTATTTCTCTCATCTTCAATTACAATGGTAGCATTACAATACAAATCTGGAAAATACATTGAAAAGACAAATTTGGATGGTTCATTACAGATCCGTTACATTCATCATCACTGGACAAGTGATGGGGACGAAGAAAGAGAAAAAACAAAAGGAAAGCTTAAATTTAATGAAGATGAATCACCAGATTTGGTAACTCTCTCTGTCAAGTTTGTTGGGAAAGAAGACATAGGGTTATTCTTCTTCCCGCAACACCTAGAGACGACCTCCACCCCCCTCCACTAGTTGATGCACCTAAGGTGTATCACAAGGATTCTTCTAGCTGTTGGTCCTCCTGGCTTCATAAAAAGAGATTAGAGAGGGAAGTATGTTCTAGGTTGTTTCACAAGAATCTTCTAGCCATCATGAGTGAGAGAAGAAGAAAAGGACTGAAGAGTAAGAGCCTAGAACTCCCTAGATCTATATCTCGAGCCATGGATGAAGGGGAAGTGTGTTCCCCATAAGGGTATGAGGACAGTTATTTATAGCTAAGGCACCAGAAGAGATAGGGATGAAGGAGTCAGAAAAGACGGAACACGAAGATGCAGGATCCGGTAAAAATGGAAATAGATGACCCGTGAATGGTTTGGTTTCCAAAGGATGACTGATTCAGAGGAATCAACCCCAAACAAAGGATACACGCACACAAGACGATGGGAAATTTCTCTAACACGTCCACAAATGCAGAGCATGGCTCACAGAAATCTTCTGCCCAAGATTACAGACAGAGTCTACAAGCTCACTAACAACACCCAAGAGAAATGCTATTTCAAGTTAGAGTCTGTCAATTGCTAGTGGTGATCATTGACGCTCACAGAGTTTTCCAGGGAAAGATGCCTCTCATACCCAAAAGATAAAGGCATCAACACCTACATCAAGAAGATCCAAATGGTTGAAAAGGTTACAAAGAACCCCTGTCTTATAGGGAAGAGGAGCGAAAGAGCCAAAGAGTCACATGGTGAACAGCCCTAGGAAATGTCAGATGGAAAGTACAAAATACTATCAATAGGGATTGATTGCATCGATCACATGAAGAGATTTGGCTATCATTCCGATTAAGAGAAAGATGTCAATTTCGAGCAAATTTCAGAGCAAAAGATCATTTACTCCAAAACTGGGGGCATGTGTTGAAACCAATTTTTGGAAAAATATGTCAAAGGGGATAAGGAGAAGCAGCCGATGAAGAACATAGTACAATCGACCGATTGAAGAAAAGAGAAAAGGGCGGTGAACAAGGCTCGCCGATGGTCAGAGGAATTCAACTCTATCGAACAGACCAACGAGTCAACAAATCAGTCGATGGTCAACTGGGGGATCGGCTAATGGAAAGAAGAAGGCAGCAATTGAGGAGATATGCCAAAAGGAATGCACGGTGGAGTCGGGTCAGTCCACGAATGGCAAAGGGTCAAAGAGTCAGTTTTTACAGAATTTTGACTCCTGTGAGGGTCCTCTTCTATTTTTGGTAGTTTTTATCTTTCTTTAGATGCAAATAAACAGTGTCGTGATCGGCTCGGAGTCAGGTGTCCTCAGGACATAAGTAGCGACCCTGCATGGTCGGGAAAAGTGAACATACCAATATCAAACAAACCGCCTCCGGGCAAACCCTTTACTTTACAACATCTACTTTACATCATCTACTTTTACAACATCTACTTTTCGGCGACTTCGCCATTGCATCTTTTCCCTTTTCTACAACGTTGTCCTTCAAGTTCCTCGGGCTGCATTGATCGATCTTCGGCAAGCTTGTGAGTATCGTTTTACCGAATAACCCTAGGATTTAACCTGCAGGCGCATCGCTGAGGTTTTGTCTAGTTCTTTATTCACCCCTTACCGTATTAGCTTCCAGTATAGCCGGTTCTGACCTTTTCAAGTGCTGATGTCATGATCGGCCGATTCCAGACGATCTGTCTAGTCACGCACCCGCACTTCGGTCGCTCTCGAGCCGGACGATCCTGCTTTACTCGTATCGGCCGATTAGCTGGTACACTTGCTGCTAAAAGGTCATCGGTTCTCTAGCCGATCCCGAATATTTTCCATTGTCAACCAACAGGTCAGATTGGCTGGCATGCCTCGCTACAGACCGAGGAGTCACGTGTGCTATGCGCAGAGGTGACGTCCTATTTTTGCGTCAACACTAGGCTCTGCATCCTGGTGCACCCGCTATGACTCTGCATGTAAATGGACCTATTCCAATCATCTTATTTTTTTGTTCCCTGAGCAAAATGGTTGTAGGTTCGATTGAAGACCTTCCGAGGTAGGCGTGCCTCGATGCCCTGCCAGATCTGTCTGGGTGCCTGGAGACCAAAAAACATTACATCTACGATTTCGTCAGGTCCCCGTGGTCGGTGTGCCTATTGCTGAGGTCGACAATACCTTAGTGCCTTGGCTCTATTGGATGGTTGTCAGCTATGTTGGTCGTCTGGACACCAAAACGACCTCCTTAAGGTCGGTGTGCCTTAAATACCTAGGTCTTGCAATACCTTGGTATGTCTACGGCTTCGCCAACCTAGTTGGGCGCCCTGGATTTGTGACCTTTTAAGGTCAGTGTGCTCTTGTAGCCCCGCCAGCCTGCTCTGGACACCCAGGATTTTACATCGAGAATGAAAGCCTCCCTGTGGGGTGCGCGCCTAATGGCCCTGCCAACCATCTCTGGTTGCTTGGGTGCTTTTTCTTTGAGACCTTCTTGAGGTCGGAATGCCTCGGGTGGCTCCGCCAGACTCTTTGCAGCTATGCAGAATATCTGGGTGTCTCTACACTATTCGTCCATGACCAATATTTTTCTATGACTTAATCGTTGATCGTTTCGACAACTAAAGAAGATCTCTTCGTGTGATGCGCCTTTCAAGATCTTGTTGGGTATCCTCAGATACCGGACATCATCGATTTGAGGCCTCTTTGAGGTTGGCATGCCTACAAAGGCCTCCTCGAGGTCGACTCTGCCAGACTCCTTGCAGCCATGCTGGGAGATCTGGGTGTCTCTACACTTTGTTCGATCGAGACCATGACTAAGTTTTTCTTCTGTTTTTTTAGCATCAAACCAACCATGCTGCTTGCTATGATGCTCAGGGACTACTCTACAAGAGCGACTCCGACGCCCTCTTGTTTTCTTCATCGTATCAACCTATTGGGAAACCTGTTTCTCAACACGTTATTACTTGACCTACTTTTTCTTCTCTTTCTTTTTTGGATCATCATACCGGCCATTCACCCACCACGATGCTCGGATACTACTCTATGAGTGCGTCCTTGATGCCCTTTGAAGTTTTTCTTCGTCGTTTCGATCTATTGGAAGTCTGCTTCCTATAGGTCATCACTGGACCTCTCTGAATTCGATAAGACTAAAATAGGTCGGCTACTAAGTTGATTTGTTCTTTTTTCTTTTGACTGAAGTGCATGCTATTCGACCTGTCGATAGCTCTACGACTTCGCCATGACCTTCTGAGGTCGCAGCACCTACACCGTGCTCGGGGGCTTGTGAGACATGGGTACCCCTAGGTTCCCACCGACCAGGCTCACAACCGTCCCCAATAAGTGGGTCCGACCTACCAGAAGACCCGTCAACCTTACAGTGGGCCCAACTGACCTAGTTGGTGGGCACAGGACCTCTTGAAGACCTTCCAGAAGCTTCCAGATGACCTCATCCAGAACGACTAGTAGACTTGGCGTGCAAGACAAGACATCAGTGGATTCCGATAAAGCAGATCGACAGATATGGTAAGTGTTGTAAGCAACTAGATTTAGGTCTCCTGGTCATTACTGACCAGGATTTTGGGAAATGACCTTGTCCACTGGCCAATATAAGGCGGGCATGGCGAACCCTTGTAACAATACGCAGTCCTCAAGCAATCAACACCAACAACTAGACGTAGGGTTTTACTCTCCGGAGGCTCGAACCAGTATAAACTCGTCGTGTTCTCTGTGTTCCGTGTGCTCGTGCACAACCTTTGAGTTTTTAGCCATCGATTCCACCCTAACGAACAAATAAACCACTAGGGTTAACCCCCCTGTGGGTTGTCTAGATCTAGACCTCTGACATGCAGATTGCTCTGTCATGGTATATGGCCCTTTTCTATGTCTCTCACTTCTTTTTTATCACCATAGATTGTGATAATTTCTTTAGGCATTGGGATCTTCGTGCACAAGAACAGTTGCCTTATCACAACATCAAATTTATTGATGAACTCTCTTCTGAAGATCGCAAGATATGGGTGGTACATGTTGACAACATCAAATGTGGGATGTTTTATTCTGGCAGTGTCAAGATCTCCTAAGGATACTGGAAGATCTATTTTGCCCACTGGTTTGATTGGTTTTCTTCCGAAGCCTAGCAATGGGTATTCTGGTAGTTGTAGCATGAGCGAACTTAAGTCATCTTCTTGAATGTTTTCAAGAATAGTATGTCAGCGGAGCTTCCATTATCTACTAGAATTTTTCTGAGTACCAATCCAGCAATGTTCACTTCGATGACCATGGCATCATTATAATTGGTAGAATTCAATCTGAAATTTTTCTTAGTGAAGGTTATTAGAACTTTCACCCATTCCGGTCTTGCTGCTAGTCCATCATTGATGACTGTGTTCACAGATCTGAAGTAATTGTTCCTCTGCCTCTTGGTTTCAAATTCCATGGCTGAGCCCCCAATTATGGGCATGATGGTTCTGAAGGAAGGCAACGCTTTTGGATTGTTGCTTCTTGAGTTTGATTCTGGTTTGACTGAGTTATCTGGTGGCGGTGGCAAGATTTTTAGAATGGGTTGTGGCTACTTAATAGTTTGAATTGCTTGAGACTATGGAAAGAATTGTTATGAAGGTTTCCATGCTGACTGTGTTTCCTGAAATTGCTGAACTGGGATCGGAGTCACTTGAGGACCCATTAGATGAGGCTACCAGAAATTCTGACAAAGTTGGTTTGGCATTGTGGACGCAATAGACATCATCGTTTTCTCTTGCAGGATCCTTGCCATGTTCTTTTTAGTTTCCGGGCAGGCTTCGGTACTGTGACCCCCTCCATGATATCTGCAATAAAGTACGAATCTCTTGAATCATGATTCTGAACTTTCGGAGGTCCTCTTCCTCTTCCTCTTGAAGGGAAACCGCCCCTTGTGGTTGGCCTGTGGTTTTGATTGAACTGCAGAGAGGGATTTTCAACATTATTGATGTTTTGGGGGTTTGGAATTGCGGTCTCCAGCCTATCCCTCTATGATTTTGTCTTGCCTGGTTTCTGTTGCCAACTCTCCTTTTATGGTCTTCATCAAATTTTATGTACTTTATGTGCAAACCGGGGAACCAACCATGGCTCAGCCAATCTCCTCGCGCCACGTCACCGGCCGGGAGGCTCCCGCATCACGCGCCCCGTGCGCTGGCCCCCGAGAGACCGCGACGGCAAATCGGGCGGCGGCGTGTGTCCCGCCGGAAGGGGCTCCCGCGCGTGCTCGGGCGCGGCCGCACACACGACTGGCGGCCAGTGGTGATTTGCCACGCGACGGACATGGGAGGCCTCCCACGCGGACGCGCGCGCATCGCTGCGGCACCGGCTTCGTCCAATCTCTTGCTGCCATGTGGCGGCCCCCCGTTGTCCCTCGCGCTGCTGTGTGTACGGTTGAGGGTTGTGGGTCTCGTATTATGTCAGCATTGCACCTATTTTGTCCTTTTCATATCTTCTTCATCCGGGCTCCAAACTGTACAAATGATATATCCATTTTGACCATCTCGACGAGCCCGTCGCAATGCTGTAGTCCAAGTTGGCATTTGATGTTTTTTGTGATAATGCCATATTTTATTTTATAATTGCTAATTTGCACCTGCAACCAAATATACACCAAAGCTTGTGGAATTTGTTAGATTATAACCCTATAGCTATGGTGCACACTTTCATGAAGTAACTTTTATCTGAAATTGACGGTCGAAAATAGGAACTTAACGACTGTCAACAAGCTCCCCCACACCCAGCCCTTTGCTCGTCCTCGAGTAAAGGTTAATTAAGGACTTGGGTGGAAAACATGAATCCAAAATGATATGATGCAAGCATGTAAGATATGCCAAGACATACCTGTACTTGTGACTCTTGGAGTGTCTATCATGTCATCTTGGATGGTTGAAGAATGGAACAACTAGATTTGAATCACCTCAACTCCTTCTATAAAGTATCTTGGGTTTTTGATAATATATTTGGTTTTTCAAACTTAGCCTTACTTGACTCCTCAAATGATGCTCTCGGATCACTCAGTGTGTATGATTCCTCACCAAGGCATTAAACTCGCCTTTCTTCCACCTACTTCTAATGATGGCTATATTTGGAGCTCAAGGTAAGGTTGGAGATATAAGGCATACTTGTATCACATAATATTGCAAAGTCAAAAACCGGATCCAAGAAGAAAACTAGTCATACAATCTGATCAAGATGTGCATGTGTGTGTGGAAAGTGGATGACATGGAAAACATACTCCTTGTTGTATGATCTTTGTCCCTTTATTTTGCAAACATGGCTATTTTTCCTCTTTTTTCATCATGCTTGAGAAGAGTTTCTCTTTAGCATGTGTCTTTATCTCTTTTTTTAGCCCATATCTCTTTTGAAGGAAAATCTAGGGAGAGAGATTCATAAATTGAGTGGAATTTATTTTGTGGATGGATGGATGGATGTTGCTAACTTCCAATGTAGAAGTTTAGCATATGAAAAGCTTCTAGAAAGGGTCGCAACAATTTGACAAAGCTCAATGTAATAACAAGCAGCATATGTATGAGGTTTTGTAATGTAAACAACATATGGCTTTGGTAGGAATACATCATCACTGAGGAGCTTGTAAGGCTATTTTTATCAAGTAGAACATCCCAAGCACTTCGTCAGAGAGAGTAAGGTTCATCACATCGTACATTTAGATGAACATATTTTCCTAATGATATTTGTTCACAAGCAACAGATATACATGCTTGGAATAAAGAACATGCAAGCCAATCAATTAAAACATGTATAGCAATGGAGCATCAAGATTCATTGAATTATTTAATGATTATCTTATGAAAGGAATTATAACTCATGAATCATTGAATTAGGGGGACAGGATTGCTCAAACCATGTTGTTCCTTTGAATGTCGGGAGAAGTTGACTCTCGGTACCTCCCCACACTATCTTCTACTGCATCTTTTCCTGCACACTTTTAGACAAAGATGAGGTACATGGATTTGGCTTTGTACAGATTGTACTAGCCAAATCAAATCAAAGTTTTATTTTATTTATTCATTTATTAATTATTATTCACCTTGAGACCGATGGTGAACATCGGGCAACCTCCTAGAAGGGCTTTGTTTAAAGTCAAAAGCAGGACATATATAGCTAGGTAAGATGCATGAGCTAACATCATCTCCAAATCAGGGTAAGATTTTGTATGAGAGGAGCTTTACTCGGGATGCCCACATACCTCCCCCACACTTGAAGTGTGCATTGTTGAGCAACAAAACATAAGTGCGTGGAGATCAAACTTCCTTTCGTAGTTGTTCTCTCACCAAAAACTTACAAAAGTGTTGTAGTTGATGTAGCTCACATGTTCGTAGGCATCACCTGTCCATCATTCATCTTGATCACCATCCGAAAGGTTAGCGACCAAAAATACCCGAAGTACAATCTTATCCTAGAAACATGCTCTTGCTTTTATTTGGAAGGAGAAATAAATCTACGCTAATCCAAGCTATGTCCTGGTAGTGCTTTGTTTACGGTCATAAGCTCGACCCTGGGAACCTTCTCCCTACAACTATCATTGGTGATGTGATTCCTGTCTCACCACCAATTGTTGATGTATCAGTGAAGCTTCAGCTGCAAGGTTAGTGCAATAGTGCATACACAAAATCTACAATGCTTATGGTAAGCCTATGCATCTACAACCATCCTTCTAAACTTTTTGCAAAGGAGAACCATAAGGTGGTTGTAGTCCTGATGTGTGCTCTATGCACTGAGCGTGGCTAACTCTGGAGAGGCATGATGCAAGCATGGTTCCTTAGGTATATCAAAGGTGAGGTACCATGCTTGTCAATGGAATCCTTTCCTTCGGACTCCAGAGTCAGGGCCTCATAGATTTCCATGGCCCAAGAATTCTCCATCTCAAGAGATGCATCATGTATGAACAATGTTGATTCTTGACCATGGTCGGAAACAACATGATACGGGCCAGTGGGAAGAGGCTCAAATTCGATCAAAGGTGATGATGTTCGTTCGTCTTCACAGAGGTGAAGCGGGTCTTCCGAGACATACTCTGAGAAATAGAAAATTCTACAAGTCAGCAAGAACAGGCTCGGACGATGCGAACGAAGATACATGCATTATCTCATCGAAATGGGTTTTGCTTGGGAAGCAGTGTCACCATAGAATTTTCTGAGAACAAGGGAGTGGTGGCAGAAGCGTCTTCCCTAAGCTTTTCATCTACGCTCCCTCGAGATGCATTGATAACTTTTTCTATATGGGAGCCTAGGAGGAGATCATGATCGAGGACATCAAAGACGTGGAAGTCTAGATTAACCTTGATCTTGTCTACTAGGAGCGGCACAACATATGCAACCCCCCGACACTTAAGAAAGTGTCCAGAGAGACAACTCTTGAGGAGCTTGTCGGATGGCCTTAGCGTCATGTTGCCCAATAAAGATGGGCTTCTACTCTAAGTGCCATGGCATAATATTAACCTCCATGACAGGATTAAGATTGGCTTTTACGGTAATTCCTTTTATGGAACAAGGAATGATTGTAGAGGGTGAACAAATAAAAAGTGCTTCGGAAAAGTTTTCCAATCTAGTCAACTACTTCTTCTCCATGGCATCCATGATAGATGTTTCGGTTGGAGGATCGGGAGGCAAAGGAGGGAACGTAGGCCTAGGGGAAGAGTCTGTTAAAAGATTTCTAGCTGGCTGGATTTGGACAGATGAGAGCTCTGTCCCTTGTTGAAAATCCAAGGGATTCAAAGTGTCTTTGGGATTCATAGTGGAATCATCCTCGAATCGGTCATGGAACTTTCCTATTGCATTACGTGCATGAGCTAAGGAGACGGTTTGTGTGGATTCGTCTAGTTGCACGGCTAGGCTACCATTAGCCATTTCTTGAAAAAGTATCTCAATAGGTCGACCTATAAGAATAGGTATGTCTGAATTATCATAGACATAGAAGTTCAGAAAGATGTCGGCCTCATTGGCGACTACTGGGACTGTTTTGACAACACCGCAACATTCCAACATGGTCCCATAAGGATCTTTCAGGATGAACATAGGGTCATGTTGGGATAGAGCTATTGGGCAAGAGGTTTTCAGATGATATTTATCCCAACAATGGGGTTGTACTGGACATCCATCATGTATTTGATAGGAAAGAAGAGTGGATGACATGATGAGTGTCTCGGCTTCTCTCAACCATTCCACACTCATAGCCGCCGACAAGCATTTAAGGTCTTCTTTGAGAATGGTCTTATCAAGTTGGCTAGCATTTTATTGAAACAGAGAGTTGCACACTCGATGTTTTGGTTGGATCAGGAAACTCGAGGCATTTCCAAAATCTAAGGAAAGATCATCCTCAATTTTGCCGATAAAGTCCGTTGGAGGTTTTCTACTGGAGGCTCCACTTTTATTGGCTTAGAGAGAGGAGTGGTCACGGGTGTAGGATGGATAGGTAAAACCTCATTTTCTGGCTCAAGGATTTCATCAATCTCTTCTTGGGGAAATTCATCAAAAATACCAGTGTAGGGGTATTCTCAAGGATCCGACCCTACTCGGGCCGTACAACGCAAGGTCTCGAAGGCAGAGATGATGGCTCGCGCGAAGAACATCTTCGACGGGCGGATTTGTAACAGAGAGTGCCCCAAGGCACTGGGGGTGTACAGCCCCTCCGATCCGGTGAGTCGTCGACCTTGACGTTTATCCGAGTAAGGTTTGTGCAAGTGTACGTCTTGGGTGTTGGTTCTGATTGAATTTCCGCATCTTGTTTTCCAGCACCACAAGGGCATCTACTGGTGTCGTGTACCACTGCGGGACGAGGACCAGCGCAGCTACAAGGTTTGCAACATGGCAGAGGTGCAGGCGGCGTCGGTTCCTCCCGTCGATGAGTACGTCTCCATCTCGACGATGGGGAGCGACAATGAGGCTCCCGCCACGTCTCGTAGGGTGCCGTCCAAGGTCGCCGCGCCACGGCATACGCGGCAGACGGTGGGGAAGATATCCGCCTCCCAGGCGGCAACCCTGGCCGTGGAGGTGAAAAAGAGGAAGAGGAAGCGGACCAGGTCCGTGGTGTCGACAGACACGACCACGATCAGCTCCGACGTCGAGACCAACAATGTTGATGATGGAGAGGGTGACGTCATGTCGCCAAAGGCAACTACGGCTCCGTCTGCAGGGACACCTCGCAGGATGGCGTCGCGGGGAAAGCAAGCAGTGGAGACACCCCGCCAGGCGTCGAAGACGCAAGAGTGCCCTGCGTCGAGCACTGACCCGGTGGGCGACCTTGGGTCGCACAAGAGGGTGAAGAAGGCACCGCCTAAGCCCTGCAAGCCTGGCCTCAGGTCGGCAACCAAGTAAGTTGAGAGACCCGCTTACAGCTTTGTTTTGCGTCCTAGTTCTCGTGTTGCTATTGACCCAGGTCCTTTCGTATGAACAGAGCTCCCCCGATGACGTCAGAGAGCGGCAAGAACCCTAGTGGTGGAGTCACCGGCGATTTCGGCGGCCGACGTGATGAGCACGGCTAGTGGGGCTGGGTCGACGGCGGCGTCCGACGTGGACAAGGCCGGAACCAGCGCGCCTCTCGCCTTCGAAGGCGAGGGCGGTGATCTCTGCACCTTGGGCTTGCTGTCAGCACCGGGCCCACAGGCAGCCAGGGAGGAGGGTGCACGGTCGGAGGACGACCAAGATTGGTGCCTTTACGTCGGCACCCCATGGGAGGCGCAGGTCATCGCTGATCGTCGCGATCTGGAGGAGTTCAAGGAGGCGTCACGCACGATAGGACGCGTGATGTCGGTAAGGGCCCTTGTCGATCCTTTTGGGTTTCTTGCTTTGGGTTGCTCTGCCCCGCAAGGTTTGATGGCCCGTTTGCTTGTTTGCTGATGTAGTCCCTTGCTGAACGGGCACAAGCCCGAAAGGATCTTCTGCAGGAAGCGGCTAATGCACACACCGAGGCCGCTGCAGCCCATGAGGCAAGGCTGTAGGCCCAGGTCAAGGCTGCGCAGGAGGTCCAGCGCATCAAGGAGGCCATGGCGCGCTAGGCACAGAAGGAGGCAGCCGACCTAAAGAAGAAGGTGGAGGACGCCGAACAGAAGGCCAAGGACGCGGTTGTCGACCTCTAGTCCGTGATAGAGGGTAAGTTTCCGACGTTGCCTCGAGCTGACTCTTTATGCTTTGCAAGGCCTCGGTGCTGAGTCTATGACCTTGGATCCTTGTAGGTGCCTGAGGGACCGAGGAGACCCTCAAGAAGGAGCTGGCCGTGATCAAGAACCAGCTAACGGCCATTAAGGAGAGGTCCACAGAGGTCCGCCAAGGTTAGTGTCTAGTTTGTTGTAGCGAAATTGCTCGACGTGCCGTGGTTTGGTCAACGAGCATGCTTCTGAAGTTGCTTATTTGAAATGCAGGTCTAGAGAAGGAGCTGGGCGAGCTCAAAGATGCCGCCCAATATGTCATGGACCTCTACGTCCCACATGAAGAAGGGGTTGAGCCGAAGCTGCTGATCGACCAGGTTGACAAAGCTGAAGGTCGCATCAAGTGCCTGCTTCTGGATACCGCCAACCTTGCGGTGGCTGAGGCGCTGTTGACGGTCAAGTACCACGACCCATCGTTCGACCTGCAAAAGGTCTGAGAAGATGTAGACTTGTCTGGTCTCATGAGGCGTGAGGACATCGTGGCAGCCTCGGAGGAGGTCGTCAAGAAGTTTGACTTTGGCACTGACAGAAGTGGTGCTGAAACGAACTTTAGACGTAGGTTAGGGTGCAGTAGTTGTAAATAAATGTGCAATATAAAAAGCTTTTGCCTATGATAAGATGTATGCATCATTTGATAGCGAAGGACTCTCATTATACACGTCGAAAGATGCTAGGTCCTAAGAGAAAAACCCTTCACTAACCCAACTCAGTGGAGGGACGGCTTACCAACCGTACGGCCCAGCGTGGGGAATTTGGTACAGCCGGCACGCGGAGGGGGGTCGTGGACCCTAGGTCTTGTGAGCCAGCAACTTAGGAATGTTTATAAGGAAAGCGAAAGCTAACAATATGATGAAGACTTGAAAGCATAAGACATACACAAAATCCCTTAAGGTCGCGAGACCCTTAGGTTGGCAAAAGCCAAGCCCACGAGCGCTTCGGGGCCTAACCTAGAGCAAGCCCCCGAGCGTTTCACGGGGGGGGGGGGGGGGAGAGAAAAGAACTGAAAGAAAAAAGGGGAGATCGAAAAGCAGGTCGGCACGAGGGTTGCCGAACTAGAGATCTCTTTCTTTATTATATTGAAATTACAAGAGGGGAGAGTACATAGCTTTATTTTGATACAGATCTTCTAAGGATAGAAACGACGTAAGTGCTCGATATTCCAGACGTTAGGAACGCCTTGACCGTCGGCCCACTGGAGGTGATAGGTCGATGGGCTGACGACTTCCATCACGATGAAGGGACCTTCCCAAGGGGCTGAGAGCTTGTGCATTCCCTTGCTACTTTGGATGTGGAGCAGGACTAGGTCTCCCACGTTGAAGGACTGCTCTCGCACGTTGCGGTCATTGTAACGGCGTAACTGCTGCTCGTTCCATGTGTGCTGCATTAGCGCGGCCACGCGGTGTTCCTCGATGCTGTCAAGGTCGACCTTGCACATCTCTTTGGCCGTTCCTTCCTCATAGTGCGGGATGCGCGGGGCACCGAAGGCTAGGTCGGTTGGGAGGACTGCCTCTGACCCATACACTAGGAAGAAGGGTGAGTATCCTATAGCCGAGCTGACCTGGGTTCGGAGACCCCATATCACGTGAGGTAGGTCAGCTAGCCATCTGGTCGTGTATTGTGAGGCTTCGTCGAAGATGCGGTCTTTGATGCCCTGGAGCACCATACCGTTTGCTCGCTCGACCTGGCCGTTGCAGCGTGGGTGGGCCACCGAGGAGTGGTAGACGTTGATGAGGCTGCCTTAGCAGAACTCTCAGAAGTCCGACCCTGTGAAAGCCTTCCCCAGGTCGTGACGATCCTGTTGGGTACCCCGAACCGATGGGTGATGTCTTTTATGAACTTCGTGGCCTCTTTTGACGTGACCGTAGCGAGGGCACGGACCTCAATCCACTTGGTGAATTTATCCATCGCCACGATGTGCTTGTAGCCGCCAAGGGCCATCTTGAAGGGTCCCACTGAGTCGAGGCCCAATATGGCAAAGGGCCAGGATGGTGGGATTGTTCTCAGAGCTTGTTCCGAGACGTGCTGCTGCTTGGTGAAGAACTGGAAACCCTTACATCACCGGACCAGGTCTTAAGCGTCAGCCAGGGCGGTGGGCCAGTAGAAGCCCGACCTGAAGGCTTTTCCCACCAGATTTGCATAGGCTGCATGGTTGTCGCATTCCCCACCATGTATCTCTTGTAGGAGCTGAAGACCTTCAGATCGGAGGATGGACTTCATTAGCACGTCGTTGGAGGCCGACCTCCGGTACAACTCGGTGCCAATAACGACGTAGTTGGCACTACGCTTGACGATCTTCTCACTCGCAACCTTGTCTTCTGGGACGCGTTGCTCCACAATGTAGGCGATGAAGTCAAGGCACCAGTCATCTGCGGCCTCCGTCATGAGGATGTCGCGGTTTCCGGGTGGGGGTGTGTCGCTATGCAATGTCTCTAGGTCGTTGAGGACTCTGATCGATGGCTTACATAGGTCTTGTACGAACAAACCAGCCAGGACCAGTGCGCGCTTGGATCCAGCTTGGAGAGGAGTCGGCCGCCACGTTGTTTTCGCGGGAGACGTGGTAGAACTCCGAAGTGAGCCTCAATCTTGGGCACCTCAGCGCAGTAAGCGTTCATCGAGTACTTCTTGATGTCGCAGGCCTTGTTGACTTGGTCGATGACGACCTTGGAGGCGCCGTAGGTGATGAGTCGCTTGATTCCGAGGGAAGTAGCGATGCGTTAGCCCATGGATCAGGGCCTCGTACTCAGCGCCTTTGTTGAACGCCTTGTAGTGGATCTGTAGGACGTCCTTCAGGTGGTCGCCCTGGGCGAGATGAAAAGGATGCCTGCACCTGCACCTTCAAGGTTCAGGGAGCTGTCGAAGTACATCTTCCAGTGCTCCGGCTTCTCCGCCAGTGGGGGTTGCTGGGTCTCTGTCCACTCGGAGACGAAATCTGCGAGGATCTGAGACTTGATGGCCTGTCGTGGGCAAAACTCGAGGTCGAATTCGCCCAACTCGACCGACCACTTGACAATGCGTCCCACGGTGTCACGTCTGCGTAAGATTTCTCCGAGAGGGAAGCTGGAAACGACCTTGATCTTGTGCGACTGAAAGTAATATCGTAGCTTGCGCGACGTAATGAGAAGAGCATATAGCATCCTCTGGGTTACGAGTACCTGACCTTGCTGTCGGATAGGACCTCGCTGACGTAGTAGACAGGTCTCTGGACGGGGTATTGGTGGCCTTCTTCAGGTCGCTCAACCACTAAGACCGCGCTGACCACCTGGGTGGACGCGGAGATGTAGAGCAGCAAGGTCTCCTTGGGTGCCGGGGCACCATGACCGGAGGCGTCGTGAGGAAGGTCTTCAACTCCTCGAGTGCCTGATTCACCTCGTCTGTCCACTTAAACCTTTTAGACTTTTTCAGTAGCTTGAAAAAGGGCAGGCCTTTCTCTCCAAGTTTGCTGATGAGGCGACCTAGCACTGCCATCATGCCGATGAGCTTCATTAAGTCCTTCTTCCCGATGGGTCAATTCATCCTGCGAATGGCGTCGAACTTTGTGGGGTTTGCCTCAATGCCGCGGTGGCTCACCATGAATCCTAGAAGCTTGCCGGATGGGACACCGGAGACGCACTTTTCCGGGTTGAGCTTCCAGCGATAGTGCCGGAGGTTGGCGAAGTGCTGGGGGAGGTCGGTGATGAGCTCGTTTTCGTCGATGGTCTTGACAACCACATCGTCGACATAGGCTTTGACTTTCTTGTCGATCTGGGACTCCAAATACTTCTAGATGGCCTTTTGGTTGGTCCCTCCAGCATTCTTGAGGCCGAAGGTCATGGCCGCGTAAGTAGATGTCATGTGGCGTTATGAACACCGTTTTATCCTGGTCACAACAGGGCACTTCTGATGATAGCCTGAGTAGCAGTCGAAGAAGCACAGCAGGGCACTTCCTGCGGTAGAGTCAATGACCTGGTCGATGCGTGGAAGAAGGAAGGGGTCTTTAGGGCAGTGACAGTTGAGATCGGTGTAGTCGATACACATTCTCCATTGGCCGGTTTTCTTGGGCACAAGCACCGGGTTGGCGAGCCAAACCGGGTTTTTACATTCACGGATGAATCCGGCAGCTAAGAGATTAAAAATTTCTACCCTAATGACCTCCTTGCGATCCTTCGCAAAGAGGCATAGCTTCTGCTTGATAGGCTTGGTTGTGTTGCTTACATCCAAGGAGTGTTCAACTAGCTCCCTTGGAACACCTGGCATATCTGATGTGGTCCATGCGAATATGTTAGCGTTGTCCCGAAAGAAACTGGTGAGCGCAAGTTCCTATTTCTCCCCGAGGTTGTCGTCGATGACCACCGTCTTGGCTGGTCGGCAAGGCCGAGGCAGACCTTCTTCGTCGCTGGTGTAGCATCCAGGGTGGTCTCGGTGCGCTTCTGCTCCGGGATGGTTAGGTCGGTTGGGGCGACCTTCTTGGCCTCGGCCACCATGACGGCCGAGGCGCCGAAGGAGGCATTCGTCGTGGTGATCTCCAGGGCCTCGTTGTTGCACTTGAACGAGATAAACAGGTCACCGTAGACTATGAGGACTCCTTTGGGAGCCGTCAAATTCAGCACCAGATAGGTGTAATGCGGAACAGCCATGAACCTGGCCAACATAGGGAGACTTAGGATGGCGTGGTAGGATGACTAGAAGTCAGCGACCTCGAAGCTACGGTACTTTGTGCGGAAATTCTCCTACGTGCCAAACGTGACCGGGAGGGAGACCCGGCCCATGGGGTAGGCCGCCTTGCCGGGCACGATGCCGAAGAAGAGCTCGTCGCACTCTGTAAGCCTCTTGATGTCGAAATCCATCTTCTTCAGGGTGTCAACGAAGATGACGTTGAGCCCACTGCCTCCGTCGATGTGGGTTTGAGGGAGCAAGGTGCCCTCGACGATGGGCTCGATCACCAGTGGGTACAAGCCAGGGTCTAGAATGTGAACCCAGTGATCGGCCCTAAAGAAGGTGATGGGCTGCACCGACCAGCGCAGAGGCTGCGATGGCTTGGTGTGGATGAGCATGACCTCCCGGTTGTCCTTGTGGTACCTTCTCCTGCTCGAGCTGCTCTTCAGGCCGCTGACGATCATGTTGATCGACCTCTTGGCCTGCTAGAACGGGCTGTTGGGGTTGCTTGTCTCTGACGGAGGAGGCAGGTCGCGCTCATCGTGGCGGTCTTCCGGCTGCTGGTCACGTCGCAGTCATCACGGCGATCATTGTCCTCACGGTCACGTCGGTTATCGTGGCTGTTGTTGTTGCAGTGTCGTGAAGATGACCGGTCCCCGTCGCCTCTAGGTCGCTTCGGGTCGTCGGGCGTGTGGAACGCCCTCTTGAATTGTTGGGACTCGCGGACTGTGTGGGTGCCCCCTTCGTGAAATGTGCAAGGGCTGTCCAGCATCGCGTTGAACTCCTCGACGTTGAACGTCGAAGGTCAGCGCCCGTCTGCCGCGAGTACCTCTGAAGGTCACTTGCGGAACTTCGAGCTGGAATCTCCAGCGGCGCCAGAGGTGTCGGTATCCTGCTTGCCGTCATGGTCAAACTGGTTGACCTGCGCTTCCTCGGTGTCGATGAGCTTGTTGACAACCTCCATGAGAGGCCCGAGCTTCGTGGCACTAGACTCATGGATCTTCTCAAAGACCTTGCGGTCCCTGAGACCTTTCTTGTAGCTGTCGACGACCTGGTCGTCCCGAACGCCGACACAAGTGTTGTAGTTCTCGAAGAATCAGTTGGTGTAGTCCCGTAGCCGCTCGCTGACCTTCATGGTCGCCCTCACAAAGTTGAAGGCGTTTCCAGGGCGATTATAGGTTACCTGGAAGTTCGAGGTGAAGTCCTGATACAGGTCGGCCCACGAGGTGATGCTGCCTGTCAGGAGGTTGTTGAGCCAGAGTGACGGTGTGTCGCCCATCACCAGTGGGAAGTAGGCCGCCATGTGATCGATGTTGCCGCCGTCCGCCTTGAAAGCAGCGTAGTAGTTCGACAGCCAGATGTTGGGGTCAGAGCGGCCGTTGTACTTCTGGATGTTGGGCTTGAAGTTGTCGGGGTAGGCGACCAATCAGAGACGCGACACCAATGCTGGGAAGGCAGTGATCGCCATGTCATCGTCGTTGTCGCCGACATGAGCCGCGACGTCGTCCTGCGCTACAACCACAATCTAAGATCTAGGCTGATGGTCCGGGTTAGGAACCGGACCCTCAGGATGGCCGTAGTCTGCCTCGTACTGGGCACACCGCCGGTTCTCGACGTCGTGGCGGTCACATTCTTCGCGCTCCATGATCCGATGGACGGCGCCCGGGGGGCATACTCGCGACCGTAGTCGAGGCGATGTCAGAGCTCTCATCCGTTGGGGGAGATGCAGATCCTGGCCTTCAGGAACTCACCATCATCTAGAGACGTGGAAGCCAGGGGAGCGCGTGAGGCGTCGTGCTCCTGGTCGATCTTCTTCCGTAGCCGACAACCACGGAGAGTGTGTCGTGCGCCCTTGTGGTAGATGCACGGCACGTCCAGCGGGTCGCAACAGGCGCGAGCTTCGACCTTCAGGTCGCCAGATGGTTGCTGACGCCCAGATTGGATCTGGATCGACTTCGCCACCTGACGAGCGTACGCGTCGCTGGGTGGCCGTAGACCGAAAGGGAAGGTCTTGCGGGCCGACGCATCTTGCGTTGAGCGTTGGGCTCTTTTGCAGATATGGAGTGTTTCCTCCATCATGTCGATGACGTGCTCCATTCCCAGAACGATGTTGTAGGGATTGGGCGGGTGGTTCTTCGACTTCTTGCTGGAGCTGGGGGCGGCATCAGGGGTCGCCGGGGCCTTCACGGAGGCCGTTGGTGAGGTCGCCACTGCCAGCGTGGTCGAGGTCAATGTGAAGGAGCCAAAGCAAATCTCCACGGGGTTGGCGAGGATGTCCGCCATGCTCGTCGAAAAAACAACACCAGATCGGGCCACCATGCTGCATAGCGAGTTCCCGATCACCCCTACCTGGCGCGCCAACTGTCAGGGGGTGAGACCTGGACAGATTCGCAAGGGGGCTACCCAAGCGGTTGTAGGTTGACTAATGGGGGGATTGGGACCTAAGAGTGTAGGTGGTAGTTCTTGGATCGAACTCGGAACTTAACGAGAATGGCAAGGACATGGTGGTTTTAGACTGGTTCAGGCCTCCAGAGAGTAAAACCCTACGTCCAGTGTGGTGAAATTATGCGTGGAAGGGAAGTCCCCTCAAATGGAACTCTAGGCCGCCTTATATGACCAGCGGGCTAGGGTTTCCATTCGAGGTCGGTGGACCCTCATCAGGGTCAGTTACAGATTTTGGAAGGTCTCCTTCTGTGATTACAAAGAAGATCCCGTGATCCTCGGACTTACTAGTGGCGCCGCCACCGCGATCTAGGGAGAAGCTTGCACCACAATCCCGGCAGGTCTTCTCGAGTCTGGATAAGGTCGACCAAAGTCTTCCAAGGTCGCCGGGGTTGTGGATAAGGTCTCTGAGCCCACTTGCAAGGCGGTAGGGCTTCTGGCAGGTCGGGTCCACTTGACATGGACCTTTAGGACCCTGGTCGGTGGGGACCCATGGGTACCCATGTCTCTCACACTTTTATGTGCTTGGTTCTGAAATGGAGCACTAGGTTCTTTGCAACGCTTATGGCACTAGTGCTGTCACATAGAAGTGGAACATGGGTATACTCATCACCAAAGTCGCTCATGGTATATTTGATCCAAAGGAGCTGAGAGCAACAACTAGCAGCGGTTACATACTCTTCCTCGGTAGTGAATTGAGCAACACTCGACTATTGGCGGGAAGACCAAGACACCAAAGAAGAACCCAAGCCCCAGAAGTGGCAAGTCCTAGAAGTGGACTTCCTATCCAACTGACATCCGGCAAAATCCACGTCCGAAAATCCATGAAGCACTAAAGAGGAAGACACGGAGTACCAAAGGTCGAAGTTGGGAGTGTGTCGCAAATTCCTGAATATGTGCTTGATTGTTTGCAGATGCGAAGTTCTTGGAGATGTTGAAAACAAGCGCACGAACTTACCAAGAATTGGATGTCCAGACTCATCGCCGTCAAGTACAGTAGTGACCCGATCATGCTTCGGTACTCCTTCTGGTCCACGTGTTCACCTTCCCCATCTGCATCAAGAGCTATAGTTATACTCATAGGCATCGCCATGGCCTTGGAGTCCTCCATCTTCAACTTCCTCACAATGTCATTGGTGTACTTTGCTTGGTGCATAAATGTTTCTTCCTTCGACTGCTTGATCTGGAGGCCGAGGAAGAACTATAACTCACCTGTCATGCTCATCTCGAATTCCTTGCTGCAAACCTTGCAACCAAAAAGTGAGACGAGCCACCAAAGATAATATCATCCACGTACACCTGAACAATCAGAATATCAACACCCTTCTGATCTACCTTCCCCATCTCAAAACCCTTACCAAACAAAAACCCCCTCAACCTGCCATACCAAGCCCTAGGCACTTGTTTCAACCCATAGAGCGCCTTTCTCAACTTGTACACCTAGTGGGGGTACTTCTCACTCTCAAACCTCGGTGGTTGCTTCACACACACCTCTTCCTCCAACACACCGTTCAGGAAAGCACTCTTCATGTCCATTTGGTGCAATATGAACCCTTTAGCCACAGAAAAGGCTAGAAGGATCCTAATCTCCTCCAAGTAGGCTACGAGAGCAAAGGTCTCCTCATAGTCGATCCCTTCCTTCTAACTATACCCTTGCGCCACAAACATCAACATGTTTCTCACCACTTGTCCATTCTTGCCATGGGGTGAGACCTGGACATATCTGCAAGTGGGCGACCCAAGCGGTTGTAGGTTAATTGGAGGGGATCAGTAACTAAGAGCGTAGGTGGTAGTTCACATTTGGAACTCAGAACATGGAAAGAATAGCAATGAACACGAGGGTTTAGACTGTTTTGGGCGTCCGGAGAGTGAAACCCTACGTCCAGTATGGGGTGGAATTATGTGTGGAAGGGAAGTCTCGTCGAATAGAGCTCTAGGTCGCCTTATATGGTCAATGGGCTAGAGCTTCCATTCGAGGTTGGTGGACCCACATCGGAGTCAGTTACAAATCAGGAAGGCCATCTGCCTTGATTACAGGGTGAATCCCGCGATCTATAGACCTACTGGCGGCGCCAAGCCGTGATCAAGTAGCTCGCCTTGTGCTCCCAACCCGGCGGATCCACCGGAGTCCGGATAAGGTCTTCCGATGTCTTCCTTAGTCGTCGGGGTTGTGAATAAGGTCTTCGGGCCCACTTGTAGGTCGGTGGGGCTTCTGGCAGGTCAGGTCCACTTGATAGGGACCTTTGGGACCCTGGCTAGTGGGGACCCATTGGTAGCCATGTCTCTCAAGCCCCCGATCGACGTGTAGGTGTAGCAGCCGAGATGAGATCATGTCAAGGCGAGGCGAAGTCATGACATTGTCAAGGTCGCGTAGGGTGCCCGGTGATCCAAAAAAGAAAGATAACCCCTTCAGCACGCACGAAGTCGAGCATCGAGCTCCTAGAACGCAAGTCCAGAAGGTCAGAGTGAAGGCAAGGCGTTGTCTTTGAAGAACAGCCCACCTGACTTGTGTCAGGCAATCAGGAAGAGATCATCATGACCTCGAAGAAGGTCTCTCTGCCGACCGAAGGTAGGTCGAGCAAGGAAGTGGTGGAAGCGGGCTTCCAATAGGTCACCGCGACGTAAAATAGAGGGCGTCGCAAGGCGCACTCGTGGAGTATCCCCCGAGCAATAAGGCGACCAGGATGGTCGGGTTGATGCTCGAAGAATAAAGAAATAGAGAACCTATGGCCTTTTGTTTCCCTTGAGATGCTCCGACGATCAGATCACGACAAAACACCCAGAATCTTTGGGGAAAGCATGGGACACCAGTGGTTGTCATATCTTGCGTCCCAGAAGCACTGTACGGTCACGAGACCTTCCTCCCAGCAGAGCTACAGTCGCTGTCCGCAAAAGGACAAGGGCTTCCATGAAGTTGCCAGATAGGGGACAGATTCACCAATGCTTCCCACGGGTGAACAGGGATCTCGTGCTTCACGTGGTAACAATGACTAGATAAGGACGCCACCCCAGCTGAGTTGCAGATAGGATCCAAGGTCGTACCCCGTGGCTATAAATAAGTGACCATGCCACCGAGCTCGTCACTTGAGTCAACCAAGAGAACCATGGTGAAGTTGTGTAGTAATTTTGTGGTGCTCTGGGCTTGTATTCGTCCACCAGAGCGTAGCACAATGTTATCAACATCCGGAGCTAGAAGAATGCTTGCGAAGTTAGGGGAACTCCATCAGTCGCTTCACCCCCGCCCAGCGAAGAATCCAGGTGCAGTATGGGGCAGTACATGCTTTGACAGGCCTTGTGGCGGAGGCCTGAGGTGATGCTGGAGGTCACCATGCTGCATCTGAGAAGGCCAGAGGCGATGCTGGCTCAATTTGGAATCTTGTGGGGGAAGTCAAACGTAAGTGTGGATGCCACAAGAAACCTTCTGGGCTAGATTAGAGGTGGCCGTGTGGCAGATGCGACCTCGGCGACGGTGGAGGTCTCCAAGTAGGTCTTGAAGCTAGAAGAAAGCTTGCAACACGCTTCATTAGTCTAGGATGCATCGTAGACACCGTAGATGGTAGATTTGGAGCTTTAATATATTTGTATCTTATAATTTGCCATGGGTTAAAGTCCTTCGTAGCTTACGAAGCTTTTATACATGTGTTTGCATGACAAACGATGAGTATTGAGTGTTGTATAAAGGCGCCTGGCGGCAATGGTGTGGCCAAGGTCCCAGTGGGGCTATGAAAGCACACTTCAAAAGGACCTACATTTGGGACCAAGAGGTCGCCAATGGACAGTAGAGCCTTTAAGCACGAGGTCGTTGGTAACATTTGCCTCTGTAGGCCGAGGCAACCTAGAAGTAGGTAGGTAGCTGGGCCTGGGAGATGTGGTGTAAACCCGCCGTTGTAGGCCGAGGAGACCTATGAAGCTATTGGGTCCTTGTCGATCTCCACGAGTCAGGGGCTTTAATGTGGGGCATAACGAGTCCACAACCGTCGGGGTATTGACCAAAAGCTGACGGATGCAGATTCCCGTACAGAACTAGTCGTTAGTACCTTTTTTCCGTTAGGCCGAAAGAGCCATTGGGGGTTAGGTCCGCGGGGGCGCAGATTTGTTGGGTCGCCGCGTAATCCACTGGAGAGACGTTGGGCGCAGCGGCCCACAACACCGCTGGGGCCCAACTATAAAAGACCGATCCACGGGCTTGGGACCTCCACTTGCTTTCATTTGCACTCCACACTTAGGGTTGCGCCGCCGCTTGATTGCTCTAGCGAGATTTGCAGCACCGTCGTGCTTAGATCCGCCGCACCTCGCACCCGCGCATGCGCACAAAGGTGCTTGTGGTGTTTAGAGCCATATCCACTGGAGTAGAGGAGGAAGAGATGGAGCTCGCACTTGTGCGGGCACCGGAGATTGTCTGGGATCCGTCCGTGGTGACGGAGGAGCTTTTCAAGCTTTGATGACCCACAGGTTGCTAAGACCCAAGGTAGAGGTGGCTTGGAGGCAGGCGGCGGGCAAGGCGTTCCCCACCGAGGGTACTGGGGAGACCATCGTCTTCCGGGCGCACGTTGAACACGGATTCGGTGTCCCAGCCGATGACTTCTTTCGCGGGCTCCTGTACATCTATAGGATCGAGCTGGTACATCTCGTCCCCAACGCCATCACCATCATTTCTTCCTTCATCCTTCTCTACGAGGCCTACCTCAGGATAGCATCGCACTTCCATTTGTGGCAGTATTTCTTTGAGTTGAAGAAGACAGGGAAAACTGACGTCGTTGGCAGCGTCTGGTTCATGCTGCGCCAGTACATGAAGCTGGAATACATCGATCTAATGCTGCTCGACAACACCACGGGCTGGAAGCAAGGGTGGTTCTAATTCGACAACCCAGCGCTAGAGCTCCCCACCAGGTCTCTGCACGCTCCCATGCCCTTCCCCGAATGGACTAACCAGCTTACGTCACGGGAGACTGACGACCTACAGCTACTGCTGGAGGACCTTGAGAGGCTGAAGACGGAGGGGCTGACCGGCGGCGCTGTGGTGATCAGCTTCAACCGGCGGTTGTTGCAACCCATCCATGACCGGTTACACCCGGCCTACGAGTACTGGGGTCAAACTGACCCCACTCGGGTCATCCGGTGCAAGGTCTCCAAGGATGTGATGGTAGTGCGGGTGAAGAGCATCTTCGCCAGGTGCATTCGCAACCGGACGTGCCCCAAGGCGCTCAGCCTGTACCAACCCACCAACACTATAAGTCTCCAATCTTGATTATTTGCCATCTGAGTACTTGGACAATTTTGACGTAGGTCTTCTCCTTTTCAGTTTTGTGAAGGGATGTACTGGTGCCCGACGCCATTGCGCAATGAGGAGGACCGAAGCTTCTAGATTCGTGCTGTGTGGGATGTGCAAACCCCTCTGCAGCAATGTATCGAAGAGTACCTCTCTGACTTGTCGGTAGGGAGTGATGATGAAGGTCCGACCGCGAGGAGCGCACCGCCAAAGGTCACCGCGCCACAACCGCGGCTCATGCGGCAGACTGCAGGCAAGATGTCCGCGTCTCGAGCCGCGGCAACGGTCGCTGCCACCCAGGCAGCCGAGTCAAAGAAGAAGAAGAAGAAGAAGAAGAAGAAGAGGAAGAGGGCAGGTCCCACTGTGTCAGTGCACACGACGACGGGCAGCTCTGACGTTGAGATCATCAACATCAAAGAGGAGGAGAAGGACGATGTGAAGTCGCTTAGCGCATCGACGGAGCAGGCGACGGAGACACCCCGCAAGGCCATAGTAGTGGAGGAGTGTTCAAGGTCGGGTGCGAACGTGCCAGGCGATGCAGTGTCGCAAAAGAGTGCAAAGAAGGCCCCTCCTAAGACCATCAAGCCTGGACTAAGGTCTACGAGCAAGTAAGTCACGTAACCCATGTCTATTTTTGCTTTTAGCGTCGGATTCTCTGTTGTTCTTATTTTAGAAGGTCGTTTTTGTGCATAGGGCAACCCCGGTGACGTCGGAGAGTGCCAAGAATGCCTCGGGTCAGGAGGCGTTTGGGCATAAAGGGAAGGTGCCGGTGGAACAGTCACCGGCAGTCACCGGCAGCCTCAGCTGCAGATGTCTCGAGCCAGACCCTTGGAGCTGGGGCGACGGCGGCATCGGAGGCGGAGAAGGGTGGTGCCAGCGATGCTCAACCCGTAGGAGGTCACCGGGATAACATATGCATGTCTGCCCCGTGGCCAACGCTAGAACAGCAAATTGCGAAGTCGGGCAGGCCAGGCCTCGACAATGACAACGACAGGTGCTTGTACGTTGGGACCCCATGGGAGAACGACGTCATCGCCGACCACCGCGACATTGACACGTGGACACTCTCGGTAAGAGCTTGGTGTTTTTGCTGTGACTCTTTGACGTCTGCTCTAGTTATTTTCGAGGCCTTGATGTGAGGTGCATCTTCTTTAGTTTCAGTCGCTTGCAGAGTGGGTGCAGGCCCGGGCGACCATGGTAGAGGAGGCCACCAATGCCCACACGGAAGCGTCCGCGGATCGTGAGGCTTTGTTGCAAGCCAAGATCAAAGTCGCGAAGGAGGTTAACCGCGTGAAGGATGCCCTAGCCCATCAGGAAGAGAAGGAGGTGAACTTCTTAAAGAAAAAGCTGGAGGCTGGCCAGCAGAAGGCAAATGTCACACCATGAAATTTTCAATTTCAGGATGTGAATAGAGAGAATAATTAAATAGCACTTTTCTCATAATTTTAAAAATTTTCCAACATTTATTTTTCTTTACAGGAAATGTAGTATAGGAAAAATCCTTGTTTGATTTTCTTAAGCAAATAAAAAGTTATGAGTGTTGCATTCATGCTGATGCATCTTGGTGGTTCTTGAGTGCAAAAAGGTTTCAAAAAGGCGTTTAGGTGCTGTCCAAATCCTTCCGAGAATTTTCCAGATTTTTCTAGAATTTATTCTTATTTTCCTTGAGCTATTTATATTTATTAGAAGTCCCTAAAATTCTTTTCACGAGCTCTGACAACTTTATTTGGATTGATCATGCTCAAATCTAGCTCTGGGAATTTTCCTGGAATTTTTGTGATTTTCGGAGTATTTTTAGTGCCTTTAAACAATTTCTAGGTTTTCCTGGAATTGTTTTCGCATTGGAAATTAATTTCGGAAAATGGAAATTTCTCCAATTCTTTTGGACTGAGCCCAAGCAGCACAAGTCCACTCAAGCTCCCTCTTTTCCCTGTACCGGTTTAGCCAGCATCCCTCTTCTCTTTTTATCACCTCAACCCATCTCCTCCTTAAGCCCAAACCTCCAAGTCCGTCTTTTCCCCCTCATTTTCTCTGCGAACCGCTCAGCCTCCCTCGATCTACCGCTTTTGGCCCAGCTCTATCCCTCAGCCCAACTTGGCCCAACCGCAGACCCGCCTGACCCGCTCCCAGGCCCGCAAAGCCCATCCGGGTAGCAGCCGTGCCCCGACCGGACTTCGCCGGAGTCCGGCATCAGCACGCCGCCGGCCGTCCCTGTCGTACCCGGCACGGCCTCTCCTCGCCGCGACCCTTAAAACCCCGGTCGCCTTGCCCCCGAGCCCCTAGCCGCGCCCCGCGCCTCTCCTCGCTGTGCGCCACGCGCTGAAGCCATGCGCCGCCCGGGGGGCTGCAGGACCACCGCCGACCATCCTCGATTCGCCGGCTTGGAGCCCTACCAAAGCAAATCGAGGTCGTCTCAAGCATCCTCTCGCCGAGATAACCCTGTTCCGCCCCTTCCCATGGCCGGAAGTGCACCAGAGCACCCCCGCCGCGTGAGACTACCGCCGGCCGCCGCTGCATGCCGCCGACGGCAACCCTGCCGTTTTCCCCCCTCCAAGGTGAGCATGTCCACGAAATCCCCTTGATCCCCTCTTCCTCCTGCACCCGCCACCCGAGCACCTAGCTCACCGGAGCACCGGCGCCTCCGGCCACCAAGGCCGCCGCCGCCCCCTGGCTTGCCCTGTCCGTTCTATTTAAAGGAGGAAGACGGTGGTTTTGCACTAACCCCCTGATGTTTCCTTTTATCTTGAATACTTGTCTTGTGTCTTGTTCCTTTTCCAGGAAACTCCCTAAACAGTTTAGATTCTTTCATCCAGATCCAATCTAAGCCCTTTTCAGATCTAACCCTGAGCTTTATCAGGTTTGCGAGCACTATTGCATGTGTCTTGCAGATCTTCTCTACTAACCCCTTAAATCTATAGTTAATCATGAACAGGTCCTTTTAATCTTGTTTCCTCTATAAAATCATTGTTTTAGCTTCGTTTTAATCCATTCAAATTGCGTCAGGTCCATAATAATGTAAAGCACGCGTTAGTGGTGTGTTTTCACCATGTTTTGTTTTCTGAAAATAAATTTAATATTAATTTTGATTAACGTCTAGTTATGCATGCCTTTTTATAAATAAAAGCTATATAGATCTATACACTATTTTTCATAAGAAAATTTAATTCGATTAAAGTTTCTCTCACATGCTTTTGTAAATAAAATCAAATTAGATCTTTTACCCGGTTTTCCATAAGTCAAATATTAATATGCTTAATGATTTATTAACTTTTATAATTAAAACATGATTAGGCTTTTACTCCGGCTTTATGAGTAAAAGTTAATTTTGATTAATACCAATGTAAATGCTGTTTTTAATAATAATAATATGATCTACTCGAATTACAAAGTTTCGTTTAAGTTATTCATATAGTTTAGTTTTTCTAAATTAAATGTTTAATTGGAATAATTCTTCTATGAATCTTTATAAATAAAACTTGACTAGTTCTTTACACCGGTTTTGCAAATAAAGTTTAATTTACTTTAATTCCAACATGGGGTATTTTATTGATGAAATATTCTTACATATATTTTGTTATATTAAAATAAATCCAGCTCATAGTTTGATCTTTCATATGCAAATAATTCGTTAGACGTTCGGTATCAGCTTTATCTCTTTTGATCAAGTTTATCAGAAGCTCTAAACCTTTCTAGTGTTAGCCCGAGCTAAACCGTGTGCATCTAATCAAGCCTTAGAGTTTCGGCTTAGCTTAGTAGCTTTATCTGTGTGAGTAGTTTTCACTACTCAGTTGCCTATCAAGTAATCTTATCACTCTTATTTCATGTTTCTCTTAGAATCTCGTTCATCAATATCTAGTTCATTCCTATCCTATCCCAGTTAGGTTGTCTCTTTATGAATCAGTTGTGTTCTTGTACCTAATCTATCGTAGCTACCTTTCTTTAGAGTTTACCCTATTATCTGCTTCACCTGTCAGATCACCCTTGATTAGTGTGTCAGTTGTTCATCTGAGTTCTCTTTGTAGACTAGTTCTCCAAAACCCTAGCCTAAAGTTTGTGTGTGTGTTATAGTTCGCTTCTACCGTTCTCGTTCGTTTCACCTTAAATTGTACGTTAGCATGTGTATCACCTGTTACTTGTTTTAACACTAAAACCGCATGTTAATCTTGACTAATTCTTATTCCAATGCTTTTATAAATAAAAAGTGATTAGGTTCTAATCCGGTTTTCTTTAATCATGATGTAATTGGTTAATCCCTAGTCCTAACTAGTTTTTCTAAATAAAAGATGTTAGAGATAAACATCGGTTTTCATAATAAAGTTAATATGCCTAATGACATCATAAATGCCTTTTCAATATTAAATATGTTTAGTTGAACACGTGACATAAAGTGGCTCGCCTAGATGTCTTATACTTGCTTTATCTTTCGAAAGTAATTGTTAATTTGACATAACTTCCACTCGAATGTTATAAATAAAATATAATTAGGTCTATCGTAATTTCTTTAATTAAATATAACTTGTTTAATGGTAACATAGAGTATTTCTCTGAAATATTCTTTCACATGATTTCTTAATTAAAATATGCCAAGCATAGTCTCTTGTTGTTTGATAATGATCTCACGATAGTTTCGAGCTTAGTTTTGTTTTCAGCGTTTCTTGCGCTTGCATAACCAATAGAATCGAGCTCTATCTCAAAGTGATCTTCCAGTTCTTGCTCAATCTTCTGCAATCATCTCTTCAAAGTTAACCAAGCCTTTCTCTTCCAAGCACGCTTTGTGTTCTTTAGCGATCCATCCAATCGAGCCTGTCCTTTAGTGCGTTCTTTTAAAGTTTCCCTTATGATTGTTGCATTGTTCTTAGTTAGTTAGTTTGTTTGATTTGTATGCTTGTGTCCGATGATTGATGCGAGTAGAAGGAACATTGTTTGAGAGCTTCGAAAACTTGTAGGTGAAGATTCTGAGCAACATCACTACTTTGGTTAAACGCAAGTGTGTCCATGATCTTTTGTCCTAATAACTTTAACAATCACTTTGCATTGCTTTGCATTAATTTTGATGGGTTCTTGTTAAGGATGACTAGCCTCTTTTGACCATTATCTTGAACCTGTTTTTAATTAATATTGATGGTAGATGTTGCTTAGTTTGCTCAACTGGGTTGGTAATAATCAACATGATTATCATTTTATGATCTATGTTCCTTTATGTGATGTTTAATATACAAGACCATATGTTTAATCGGAACATGGAGAATCACCCAGGAAAACAGTACAACCACAAGAACTAATGGGCAATGGTCTTGGCTGAATAATTAGGAACTTTAGCTTGGGGTGATCTTACCTGATAAGGACAAGGGATCGGCGGTACTGCGGGGTATGGACTCGCTCTAGCAGGGGGTTGGGTGAGTTATTCTTTTTATGGTGGGGTATCGACCTGCTAGGGGACTTTATACCTTGCTAACTGATCTAGACCTTGTGGGTCATAACTTGCTAGGGAACCTTTGTAAAGGCCATGTAGCGTCCCTATGCAACCACACCTCGGTAGTGTGGTATGGTGCCTAGCTAGCATCGCATGGTTGGGTTCAAAGTTTTTCGGAGCTGTTACGCTGCTTGTGGTGAAAGTGTACAACCTCTGCAGAGTGTTAAACTAATCGATTAGCTGTGCTCACGGTCAAGAGCGCCCTGGACCCTCACATGACATGATAACTGAACTTGAAGATGGACTTAAATTGTGATATGTGTTATGGTTATGCTTGCCATGTGATAACGGTGTTTCTCTTACCTTTATGCTTAATGTGGGTTGGTATAAACTTATACTTTTACTAGTAATCAGGTGCTAATAAAATTTGACCAACTAAATGCTAAATGCTCGTAGCCAGTCCACTATAAAGCCTTTGCATTCATCCTTTCCTCACACTTGCCGAGTACGACAAGTGCTCACCCTTGCTATAAACAATGTTGCTCAGAATGAGGAAGCTACTCTGAAGTCTTGTGAAGATGTTGCGGGTTCTAGGAGTACGCAACCCCCAGTCGACTGCCTGTGATGTTTGATGCCTCTGTTTCCAGGTTATAGCGTAATACTTTGATAATCTCCTTTTTTCTTACGTGATATTGTTTCTGTTATTCACTTATGTCAACGATATGCATGAAAATTGATCTTGGCATGCGTATAGGTTTGCACTTGGTTTTCTTTGGAAAAAACAGGTGTGACAGAGTGGTATCAGAGCTGTATCGACTGTAGGACGTGAGCCTAGATAGTAATGGTCGCTTCTTAAGGTTTCCTTTGATCTAAAATTCATCACTACCTTTCCCTTGAGCTCTGTGATGAATATTCTCGCTCCTTCAACCATATCTTCATCAATCCTCCTTGATAGCTCACCTTGGACTATCACATTTTCATTTACACATCATTGTTTTGCAAATGATTATGACCTCTACCCTTGCCTATTTATTTACTGTTCCCTTGGTCTTGATCTTATCTCTCCTTTGCACTTCTCTCAAGCAATTCCACCAATAAGCCAAAAGGTGAATTGTTATCCTTGATATTTGTATCAGCATGTCCTTTAAAAAAACATACATATATCTCCCCCTTATTCCCAAAAAAAATCTATCTCCACCAAATATATGTATTCATCTACCTATTTAACATCTCAGTTAAGTTGGTGTCAAATCTGTTCGCGCAGCTCTCTGACACACCAGCGCTGTTTTGATTCTTTCTCGAGCTACAGAACTCCGATTGACATGAAACCAGTTGGGTTAATTCCTAAATTTCATAAGTGAATTTCTATCAAAAATTCAGCCTTACTCAGTACATGTTACAGGAGATATGCTCGAAGCAATGGAGCTATTAGAATATGTAAACTCTGCTGACCCAGTTACCTTCATTATTTTGTATCTCGGGCTACAGACCTCCGATTGAGGTAAATCTAATTGGAGTAGTTCAGAAATTTCATAAGATTCACTCTGTCCAAAATTCATCAATTTTGGTTGTATATACAGAGACTTATGCCCGAAACTTTGTAGGTTCCTGAATCTGTCAAAACTACTGACATAGCCACCTTGTTTAATTCATATCCCGAGTTCTAAACCTCCGATTGAGGTGATTCCAGTTGGGATGAACTCATAATTTCGTACTCCTTGATCTGTGAAAAATCCATTATTTATGGAGATCCTTGCTGGGAGCCACATCTGATCTATTAGGAGGATACCCTCTGACTTTATTAACAACGTGTAGTATTGTTCCTTTAGCTATGCCTTGGTTGGTGGAATTGAGTGCTTGCATGATGATGCTTGGTTTTATGACATTGATTGTGTTGGTTCTTTGATGTGAGTGTTGGTGTATTGTGGATCTTACATCTGCAATAACATCAGTTGCTTAGTTGGGTTCTTCTTTTGTATCTCCCACCTCCTTGCTCTTCCCATTCTTTCTCTCTACTCTTCGGTCTATCACAAATACTCAGTCAGATGGAGAGCTCCAACATAAAAAATGAAGATAAAGATAACGAAGGAAACATCAAACATTACTCTTGCAACCTCATCATTGGAGCGCAAGATGTTGGAGTATACCACTGCACAAACTCGGGTTTTGTAAGCAGGTCCAAACCATAGTTAAGATTCATCAGTCCATTATAGAGCAAGCTTCACTCCCTAAAGCCCACAATACTATCACCAATGATAACCATCAAAACATGACTCCTCCGCCATTTGATAAAGAGAAGCTATCAGTTATGCAGACTCAAGTCTTACAAGAAGGAAGTAGCCTAGCACAACCTACCTTCATAATGAGATGGCCAAAGACAGAATTCCCATTGGGCCAGTGAAGAGGCAAGTTGCTGAAGCATGAAATAATCAAAGAAAGAAAAAGAAGAATGAAGCACTGAAACTAACAATATGAGGTTGACAAGGCTCCCGATAAGTGTCCGGGTGGTGAGCACGATGCTCTCTCATGTGCCTAGAAGGAAGCTAGTCTTATGACAGCGGAAGCTCGCCAACATAACCCCATAGATATCAATAAGCAGAAGATGTTGTCCACCCAAAACCCAACTCAAGAAGAAGGTTCTCAAGCTGAAGGTCATACTCAAACCCTAAACCTTGATGATTGGAGTATCACTTGCAAGGAAAACAGACCTGGTAGACGCAAGCGATCTAACAAACAAAATCGTAGAACGAGACGAGAGAAGAAGTTATCGCATCTAGGCGCAGATAATGGTACTAAACCTGGTTCCGACAAACCCCAGCTTAAGATTGTTCGACCTATATATGTCACTCCTATCAAAAAGAATCCTGATACACAAGTTGATCTACCAAGGACTATGATGGAGCAAAGCGAAGAATGGAGAAATCACAGTGATAGAAGAAAAAGGATAAGTTATTAGTGGGACCAGACTATATATTCCTAAATAAGTCCAATGAGCTATAGAGAATAGAAGAGCATGTTTGGTATGCGTGTGTAAGAAAGGACGATATGAGGAAAGTTGATAAGCTTTGGATGATACCCACATGAGTCTTTGTTTCTTGCTAACCTTTCTCGAATCTCGGGATGAGTTCCTTTTAAGGGGGGTAGAGTTGTCACACCCTGAAATTTTCAATTTCAGGATGTGAATAGAGAGAATAATTAAATAACATTTTTCTCATAATTTTAAAATTTTTCCAACATTTATTTTTCTTTACAGGAAATGTAGTATAGGAAAAATCCTTGTTTGATTTTCTTAAGCAAATAAAAAGTTGTGTGTTGCATTCATGCCGATGCATCATGGTGGTTCTTGAGTGCAAAAAAGTTTCAAAAATGCGTTTAGGAGCTGTCCAAATCCTTCCGAGAATTTTCCGGATTTTTCTGGAATTTATTCTCATTTTCCTTGAGCTATTTCTATTTATTAGAAGGCTCTAAAATTCTTTTCATGAGCTCTGAATACTTTATTTGGATTGATCATGCTCAAATCTAGCTCTGGAAATTTTCTTTGAATTTTTGTGATTTTCGGAGTATTTTTAGTGCCTTTAAACAATTTCTAGGTTTTCCTGGAATTGTTTTCGCATTGGAAATTAATTTCGGAAAATGAAAATTTCTCCAATTCTTTTGGACTGAGCCCAAGCAGCACAAGTCCACTCAAGCTCCCTCTTTTCCCTATATCGGTTTAGCCAGCATCCCTCTTCTCTTTTTATCACCTCAGTCCATCTCCTCCTTAGGCCCAAACCTCCAAGTCCGTCTTTCCCCCTCATTTTCTCTGCGGAACGCTCAGCCTCCCTCGCTCTACCGCTTTTGGCCCAGCTCTATCCCTCAGCCCAACTTGGCCCAACCGCAGACCCGCCTGACCCGCTCCCAGGCCCGCCAAGCCCATCCGGGTAGCAGCCGTGCCCCGACCGGACTTCGCCGGAGTCCGGCATCGCACGCCGCCGGCCGTCCCTGTCGTGCCGGCACGGCCTCTCCCTGTCGCGCCCCTTAAAACCCCGGTCGCCTTGCCCCCGAGCCCTAGCCGCGCCCCGCACCTCTCCTTGTTGTGCGCCACGCCCGAAGCCGTGCGCCGCCGCGGGGGCTGCAGGACCGCCGCCGGCCATCCTCGATCCGCCGGCTTGGAGCCCTACCGGAGCAAATCGAGGTCGTCGCAAGCATCCTCTCACCAAGATAACCCTGTTCCGCCCCTTCCCACGGCCGGAAGTGCACCAGAGCACCCCCGCCGCGTGAGACTACCGCCGGCCGCCGCTGCATGCCGCCGACGGCAACCCTGCCGTTTTCCCCCCTCCAAGGTGAGCATGTCCACGAAATCCCCTCGATCCCCTCTTCCTCCTGCACCCGCCACCCGAGCACCTAGCTCACCGGAGCACCGGCGCCGCCGGCCACCAGGGCCGCCGCCGCCCCTGGCTTGCCCTGTCTGTTCTGTTTAAAGGAGGAAGACGGTGGTTTTGCACTTAACCCCCTGCTGTTTCCTTTTATCCTGAATACTTGTCTTGTGTCTTGTTCCTTTTCCAGGAAACTCCCTAAACAGTTTAGATTCTTTCATCCAGATCCAATCTAAGCCCTTTTCAGATCTAACCCTGAGCTTTATCAGTTTTGCGAGCACTATTGCATGTGTCTTGCAGATCTTCTCTGCTAACCCCTTAAATCTATAGTTAATCACGAACAGGTCCTTTTAATCTTGTTTCCTCTATAAAATCTTTGTTTTAGCTTCGTTTTAATCCATTCAAATTGCGTCAGGTCCATAATAATGTAAAGCACGCGTTAGTGGTGTGTTTTCACCATGTTTTGTTTTCTGAAAATAGATTTAATATTAATTTTGATTAATGTCTAGTTATGCATGCCTTTTTATAAATAAAAGCTATATAGATCTATACACTGTTTTTCATAATCAAATTTAATTCAATTAAAGTTTCTCTCACATGCTTTTGTAAATAAAATCTAATTAGATCTTTTACCCGGTTTTCCATAAGTCAAATATTAATTTGCTTAATGATTTATTAACTTTTATAATTAAAACTTGATTGGGCTTTTACTCCGGCTTTATGAGTAAATGTTAATTTTAATTAATACCAATGTAAATGCTGTTTTTAATAATAATAATATGATCTACTCGAATTACAAAGTTTCGTTTAGGTTATTCATATAGTTTAGTTTTTCTAAATTAAATGTTTAATTGGAATAATTCTTATATGAATCTTTATAAATAAAACTTGACTAGTTCTTTACACCGGTCTTGCAAATAAAGTTTAATTTACGTTAATTCCAACATGGGGTATTTTATTGATGAAGTATCCTTACATATATTTTGTTAAATTAAAAGAAATCCAGCTCATAGTTTGATCTCTCATATGCAAATAATTCGTCAGACGTTCGGTATCAGCTTTATCTCTTTTGATCAAGTTTATCAGAAGCTCTAAACCTTTCTAGTGTTAGCCCGAGCTAAACCGTGTGCATCTAATCAAGCCTTAGAGTTTCTACTTAGCTTAGTAGCTTTATCTGTGTGAGTAGTTTTCACTACTCAGTTGCCTATCAAGTAATCTTATCACTCTTATTTGATGTTTCTCTTAGAATCTCGTTCATCAATATCAAGTTCATTCCTATCCGATCCCAGTTAGGTTGTCTCTTTATGAATCAGTTGTGTTCTTGTACCTAATCTATCGTAGCTACCTTTCTTTAGAGTTTACCCTGTTATCTGCTTCACCTGCCAGATCACCCTTGGTAAGTGTGTTAGTTGTTCATCTGAGTTCTCTTTGTAGACTAGTTCTCCTAAACCCTAGCCTAAAGTTTGTGTGTGCGTTAAAGTTCACTTCTACCGTTCTCATTCGTTTCACCTTAAATTGTACGTTAGCATGTGTATCACCTGCTACTTGTTTTAACACTAAAACCGCATGTTGATCTTGACTAATTCTTATTCCAATGCTTTTATAAATAAAAAGTGATTAGGTTCTAATCCGGTTTTCTTTAATCATGATGTAATTGGTTAATCCATATTCCTAACTAGTTTTTCTAAATAAAAGATGTCAGAGATAAACATTGGTTTTCATAATAAAGTTAATATGCCTAATGACATCATAAATGCCTTTTCAATATTAAATATGTTTAGTTGAACACGTGACATAAAGTGGCTCGCCTAGATGTCTTATACTTGCTTTATATTTCGAAAGTAATTGTTAATTTGACATAACTTCCACTCGAGTGTTATAAATAAAATATGATTAGGTCTATCGTAATATCTTTAATTAAATGTAACTTGTATAATGGTAACATAGAGTATTTCTCTGAAATATTCTTTCACATGATTTCTTAATTAAAATATACCAAGCATAGTCTCTTGTTGTTTGATAATGATCTCACGATAGTTTTGAGCTTAGTTTTGTTTTCAGCGTTTCTTGTGCTTGCATAACCAATAGAATCGAGCTCTATCTCAAAGTGATCTTTCTAGTTCTTGCTCAATCTTCCGCAATCATCTCTTCAAAGTTAACCAAGCCTTTCTCTTCCAAGCACGCTTTGTGTTCTTTAGCGATCCATCCAATCGAGCATGTCCTTTAGTGCGTTCTTTTAAAGTTTCCCTTTTGATTGGTGCATTGTTCTTAGTTTGTTTGTTTGTCTGCTTTGTATGCTTGTGCCCGATGATTGATGCGAGTAGAAGGAACATTGTTTGAGAGCTTCGAAAACTTGAAGGAGAAGATTCTGAGCAACTTCACTACTTTGGTTAAAGGCAAGTTTGTCCTTGATCTTTTGTCCTACTAACTTTAACAATCACTTTGCATTGCTTTGCATTAATTTTTATGGGTTCCTGTTAAGGATGACTAGCCTCTTTTGACCATTATCTTGAACCTGGTTTTAATCAATATTGATGGTAGATGTTGCTTAGTTTGCTCAACTGGGTTGGTGATAATCAACATGATTATCATTTTATGCTCTATGTTCCTTTATGTGATGTTTAATATACAAGACCATATGTTTAATCGGGACATGGAGAACCACCCAGGAAAACAGTACAATGTTGACGGTGAAAATCCGTCAACCTAGCCATGAGTTTACCTTCGGTGTTGGCATGAGTTTTATACCTTATCCATTGGTACTAACCCCCGTGGTATAACAAGTTCACGTGTGCATGTCGGTTTTGGAGTTTAATGTTTATGCAGGGATTTAGTGTTGAATGCAAGACTTTCGGGATAAGTTCATCAAGAACCTCATGACAAGACCTTGAAGCCCTGAACAAGTCATGCAATGAAGCAAAATTAACTCCAAGAAGCCGGGGACTTGATCCGAGAAGACGACAAACTCCAGGGACCTGACCAGAAAAGTGCTGAATTTTGCAAGACAAGGAGTTGAGTCCGATTCGGAGAGAAACCGACGACATGGACCTACATGCAGAAGGGGGAAACATCCAGGAAGCAAGGGAACCGACCTCGGGCAAAGGAGCCCACGGGGCCGGGCCTAAATGGGCCCGGGCCGGCCGGCCCGATCCGGTCGGCCCCGAGCCCATTTTGGGCCCAAATCCATCCTCCTTTGCCCTAGCCGCCAATCGGGCTATTTATAGTCCCCCGACCGAGAGCCACGCGAGAGAGGATTTCGTCTTCGCCGCCGAGAAGCGAGAGAAGAGAGGGACACCATCTAGGAGAGGAGAGGGTCGAGCTAGTTGACTAGGGTTTCCCTAGCCGACGTGGGAACCTTGCACGGAAGACCACGTCGGAGTTCCCGGAGCTAGAAGCAAGATCAAGGAAGGATCCCGATGGTGATCTTGTGTATGTATCATTGTTATAGTTGAATTATCAAGTTCATCTTTTCCTAGCGATCAAGTGTTTCCTCGAAGATTTCGTTTTTCGATCAGCTTTGCTTATTTCAATTCTATTCTCGAGATAGATTACATAGGGTGTTCTTGTAGCCGCGGTGGCTAGAGGTACACGCCGGATCTTCCGAAAGAATCTCGACTTGTCTTTTGACTCGTCCTAAGCTCCCCGCATGAATAGGGATACGTTGTGACAGAACGGGGGTCTCGAAAGGCGGATGTTTTCGGATTTGGACGGGAAACCACGATTTAAAGAGGCTTTTATTAAGATTCGATTTGCTACTTCTTCTCTTGCTTGGAACTTCAACAAAAGGCTTACCCCGATCCCTCTAGATCGGTTTATCTACCCAATCTTACTTTGTTTTCTCCGGTTTTTAGTAGATTAGATTCGTTTTGTGTCTTTTACTTAGATGCATTAGGTCTTTTATCGAATATTGAAGTTACTTGGCTTTAATAGATTAAGTCTTGCGTCACACATTTGTTCCACGGATTCGATACCTTGGGTTCACCACTCGAGGGAAGAAGGGTCCCTTGACTACGACGGGAGACTTGTACGCTTGCGAGTCACGAACGAACTTTGATACAATTATTAACCGTCAACATACAACCACAAGAACTAATGGGCAATGGTCTTGGCTGAATAATTAGGAACTTTAGCTTGGGGTGATCTTACCTGACAAGGACAAGGGATCGGCGGTACTGCGGGGTATGGACTCGCTCTAGAAGGGGGGTGGGTGAGTTATTCTTTTTTTGGTGGGGTATCGACCTGCTAGGGGACTTTATACCTTGCTAACTGATCCGGACCTTGTGGGTCATAACTTGCTAGGGAACCTTTGTAAAGGCCATGTAGCGTCCCTATGCAACCACACCTCGGTAGTGTGGTATGGTGTCTAGCTAGCATCGCATGGTTGGGTTCAAAGTTCTTCAGAGCTTTTACGCTGCTTGTGGTGAAAGTGTACAACCTCTGCAGATTGTTAAACTAATCGATTAGCCGTGCTCACGGTCAAGAGCGGCCCGGACCCTCATGTCGTATGGACCTCCCTGGGCCCACTACATCGGTGGGTACCAGGACCGACTACTCGGTGGGCCCCTGGGACTACCCGGCTTGCGCTACACGGCACCTGAAGGCGTGGAGCACAAGGACTACACAGGAGTAGTACTCGGTTAGGGAGCCGTACACGTTCCGCACTGTATAGAGGACTCCTAGACGTACTCAACTAGTACTCTCTCCCTACTCCGATTTGTAACCCTGCCTCCCGGACTATATAAGGCGAGGCAGGGACCGATCTCCATCATCCAATCTCATCTCATACAACCCACGGCGCACAACTGCACCATCGTGTAATCGTGCCCTATCAATCCAGAGCTACGCAGCATACAGGACGTAGGGTATTACGCACCTCGCGGCCCAAACCTGCCTAAATTGTGTGCCACGTGTCTCTTCCTTCGAGTTACCGATCTCGGCGAGTCACATTCATCTACTTCGGGTACTCCCCGTAGTAGGTTGCCGGTCTAAAACACCGACAGCTGGCGCGCCAGGTAGGGGCTCTCGCTCGAGATCACATGGCGAACTCGACGGCTTCCGTTCACATCAAGCCAACCGTCGCCTTCAAACGCGGCGACACCTTCGTCTTTGGCGCCTGGGTCTGCACTGCTGACGACACGGGCTCCTTCCAGCGCCGCCTAACCATGCAGCCCAACCCGAAGACAGGCCTCGTGACGCTTCCCGAAGTTGTCACAGGCGAACTCGCCGGCAAGTTCGGCGAAATTTCGCTCTTCGACCATCACGCCGACTTCGAGCTCGAGTCCGTCTCCAACTCGAACTCGACGTCGCCATGGGCCATCGCTTGCGAGCCGGCTGCTCAGCCATCGCAGACGGTCCCTTCACCGCGCCTGCGCCCCGCGCGTGGCCCCCGCGTCCTCAGCCGGGCCCGCACGAGGGCTTCTACTCCACGACGGGCCGGCAAGGAGCCCGTAATCGAGTACAATTCGGACTCCGATGCCGTCCCCGATCACGTCTCGGGCTCCAACCCCCTCTCCGAGTTCTATTCGAACCCGGACTACGAGTTCGACTTCGGGTCGGATCCCGAGGAGCCCGAGTCCGAAGACGACTCCACTTAGCTTCCTTTGTCAGGGCCAGCCTCTGGGCTGGTTATAAGATCAACACCAGCCGGCAGATACGTCTACTGGCCGAACCGCAAGCCCGCTGACCTGGCAAAGGGAGACTCACGCTACATCGCCTACATCGACTCACTACCGTTCCAGGAGGGAACACCACTGGCCCAGGCTGACTCCAACACGCCCACTGAGGTGGCGCCTTCTGAGTCCAGCCTCGGCACTCCCGATCGTCAAGTCTTCATGGCTGCCGGCGGCACCCCGGGAACCTCAGGCACGGCCGCGGACCGATGCACGGAGGACATCTCTCTGACGAGCCGTCCGTCGCCGCACGCGGGCGAGACCGACGCCGGCGGGGGACGCCGGCGCGAACGTAACGGGGAAGCGCAACGAACGACGCCGGCGGCTCAGAGACAACCTTCCCATCCGCAACCTTGCGGAAGCTCTCGAGGCGGTCGAGAGCGAGTCCACACCACTCCTGAGCAATGCCTCATGTCGATCACAACGATCACACGCCAGGCTCAGGGCATACGCGCTGGAGAGGTCATCGCCAAACTCGGCCCGAAGAAGCCTACTTCATGCGGGTCGACAAGAGAGTCGGCCAACCTCTCCCCGGCTAAGCCTCGCGACAACGAAGCTACTAGTCGCGGCGCCGACCCCGGTCCCTAACCGTACTCGGGCGACATCCCGGCCGACCCAAACCGTCGACGCTCCACCGCGGCGGACCTTCACGACAAGAGCAAGGCAACGAGAGAAGTCGTCCCCCACCGTGCTTCGGCCGGTGGCGGCGGCAACGATCCCGACGGCGGCGGCGGCGGCGGCGGCGGCTCCAACCACGGAGCCAACAAGAAAGCTGGGGGCGGCGGCAGCCGCGGCGGCCGCGGCCACGCGCATAGCCACGCCTCCGGTGCCTCTCATGGCGGGTACGATGCTCGCCAGAGGATCGAGGAGTTGCGGCAGAAGAAGTCGACCACTGCTGCTGAAGGCGACGGCTTCCCCGCCTTCTCACCCCGGCTTCGCAACCTGCTCCTCCCCGACAAGTTCAAGCCTTTGGGGATCACCAAGTACGACGCGAAGCAAGACCCCATCCAGTGGCTCCGATGCTACGCCCTCTCCATCGAGAACGCTGGCGGCAACAGCGACACCAAGTGCCTCTACTTCCCTTTCGCACGGACCAAGCCCCACTCACATGGCTCGAGTCGCTAGACAAGCACTCGATCGACAAGTGGGACCAGCTGAAGGAGCAATTTACAAGCAACTTCGCGGGCGCCATGGGCCGTTCGGGTACTCGCATGGACCTCGCCATGATCAAGCAGGAACAAGGCGAGACCCTCCGCAAGTACATGCGCTGTTTTTTCGACAAGCGCGCTACCGTCGTCGACGTCACCGACAAGGAGGTCATCGACCTCTTCCAAGACGGCCTCTACCACCGTCGCACCTTCGAGGACTTCGGTCGTCGCCGCCCCAAGTCCATTCCCCACCTCAAGGACATGATCACGTCCTGGGCGGACGAAGAGGACAAGGCCAACGCCAAGTACGACGCCATCCGCGGCAAGACCAAGCAGAACCAGGGCGGCGGCAGCGGCAGCAATGCAAACCAAGGCGGCCGCAACAACAACAACAACAACAACAACTTCTCGGGTTCCAACCGCAAGCGCAAGCCAGACAATACCGTCGCGGCTATCCAGCGCCCTCCGAAAGGGAACTCGAAGAAGAACTCCGGCGGGTTCAAGGATCTGCTGAAGGAGAAGTGCCCGTGGCATCCGAACGGCAACCACACTACAGAGCAGTGCTACCAGCTCAGGCATGCACTCAAGGATACGCCGGAGCCACCGCACCCTCACGACCAAAAGGGCAAGAAGAAGGACGGCGACAACGACGACTTCCAGGAACCCGAGAAGACCGTCAACGTCCTCTTCGGCGGACTGCTCAGCAGGCGGGAGCAGAAGGCTACCCGTTGCGAAGTGATGTCCATCGAGCCAGCGGTCATGACCCCTCTCAGGTGGTCAGAAGTACCCATCACTTTCTCCCGCGCGGACCAGTGGACTAGCTTCTCCGAGCCAGGACGGTTCCCTCTCGTCCCGAAACCAACGATGGCGGGTTCCAAGCTCAACAAGGTGCTCATCGACGGTGGAAGCGGGCTCAACGTCCTTTTCACCAAGACCTTGAAGAAGATGAACCTCGACGTCACCCCCATGCTCAACAAGAGCGGCATGCCGTTCTACGGCATCGTCCCCGAGCAACGCGGCTATCCCACTGGGCTCGGTGGTGCGCCGATTACCTTCGGGGCGTCTCGGGATAACTACCGCACCGAGTACATCAAGTTCGAGGTTGCGGATTTCGAGACTTCCTACCACGCCATACTCGGCAGACCGGCCATCACCAAGTTCATGGCGGCGCCCCACTACACCTACTTGGTACTCAAGATGCCAAGTCCAGCCGGCGTACTCTCCCTCCAGGGGGACTTGAAGATCTCCCACGACTGCGATACAGAGGCCGTGGTGATCGCTTCAACAAACCAAGTACCCACCCCAATGATGGAGGTCTACGCCGCGTCGAAGAAGCTTGCCACAAGCGAACTTGACATCCCAGAGAAGTCTGACAGCGCCAATAAGCCTCAGCCACCTGAGGAGGTACTCGTCAAGTCGGTCGACCTCGGAACAGGCGACCCCAGCAAGACCACCACCATCGGGGCCGGCCTCGACCCCAAATAGGAAGACGCGCTCATCAGCTTCCTTCGGGCTAACCGCGACATCTTCGCGTGGAAGCCAGCGGACATGCCAGGAGTGCCAAGGGAGCTGATCGAGCACTGCCTCAACGTCGATCCAAAGGCCACCCCAAGCGACAACACCTCCGACGCTTTGCCGACGACAGACGGGACGCCATCAAGAAGGAGCTCGCCAAGCTCCTGGCGGCCGGCTTCATCCGAGAAGTCTTCCACCCTGAGTGGCTCGCCAACCCCGTCCTCGTCCGCAAAAAGAACTCGAACGAGTGGAGGATGTGCGTCGACTACACCGACCTCAACAAGCACGCCCCAAGGACCCCTTCGGGTTGCCGCGGATTGATCAAGTCATCGACTCCACGGCGGGGCTGCGCGACTGCTCGCTTCCTTGACCGCTACTCCGGGTACCACCGGATCGCAATCAAGGAAGAAGACCGAGGAGAAGACCGCGTTCATCACCCCGTTTGGCGCGTCTTGCTACACGACCATGTCATTCGGGTTGAAGAACGCCGGCGCTACATATCAACGAGGCCATCCGGGCACGCTTCAAGCGGCAACTCAACAAGAACGTCGAGGCCTACGTGGATGACGTGGTTGTCAAAACCGGGGACTCCGGTACCCGCATCGACGACCTTGAAGAGACCTTCGCCTCACTACGCGAGTACCGCCGGAAGCTCAACCCGAACAAGTGCGTCTTCGGCGTACCTTCGGGTAAACTACTCGGCTTCATCATCGGCCCGGCGCGGCATTGAAGCCAACCCCGAGAAGATCTCCGCCATCACCGGCATGAAAGCTCCCACGAGCATCAAGGACGTCCGAAGCCGACGGGGTGCATGGCGGCGTTGAACGATTCATCTCGAGGCTAGGAGAACGGGGTCTCCCCTTCTTCAAACTCCTCAAGCATCACGAGAAGTTCGTGTGGACTCGAGGAGGCGGACCAAGCCCTTGCCCGGCTCAAGGACTTCTGTCAAAGCCGCCGATCCTCACGGCTCCCTACAAGGGCGAGCGCCTCTTGCTCTACCTAGGCCGCGACTACTCACATGGTCAATACGCCATCATTGTCGAGCGGCGGGGAAGACGGCCACGCCTACCCGGTCCCGGCGCCCGGTATACTTCGTCGGCGAGGTTCTATCGAGTCCAAGGCTCGCTACCGGCCGTGCGGGAAGCTTCGTACGCTCTACTCATCACCTCGCGGAAGGCTGCGACACTACTTCCGGGAGTACTCGGTTTCCGTCGTCACCGACTACCCGCTCGGCGACATCTCGAGGAACCCGGACGCCACGGAAGAATCTCCAAGTGGGCTGTCGAGCTCGGCGCCCTCACCATCGACTTCAAGCCACACACCGCCATCAAGTCGCAGGCGCTAGTCGACTTCAAGGCAGAGTGGCGGGAGAACCAGTTACCTACTCCCACCGTGCGACCAGAGCATTGGGTGATGTACTTCGACGGCTCACTCAACCTCGAGGGCGCAGGCGCGAGGGGGTACCCCGATCTCCCCAACGGGCGAACAACTCAAGTACGTCCCCGGATCTTCTGGAAGGTCTCGAACAATGAAGCCGAGTACGAAGCCCTCCTGCACGGGCTCCGCCTCGCGGCTTCACTTGGCATCAAGCGGCTACTAGTCTACGGCGACTCCTCAGTGGTCATCAACCAAGTCAACAAATCCTGGGACCGCAACAAGGAGAATATGGACGCATACTGCCTAGAAGTCCGCAAGCTCGAGAACAAGTTCTATGGTCTCGAGTTCCACCACATTGTCCGCGACAACAACGTTGCGGCGGACGTCCTCTCGAAGCTCGGATCCACCCGCGCCCAAGTACCCGCGGGCGTCTTCGTCCATGAGCTTCACGCGCCATCCATCCCGGAGCCGGCGCCACCGACCACTGCCCCAGCCCATCCACCGAGTGGGCGGGGAGGTCATGATGATCGACGCGGACTGGAGGCAACCCTTCATCGACTACCTCAGCGAGCAGAAGGCCCCCTCCGACAAGAACGCGGCCGAACAACTCGTCCGCCGTGCCAAGTCCTACGTCCTCGTCGGCGACAAACTTTACAAGCGGGGCGCATCTTCTGGAGTACTCATGAAGTGCGTCCCTCGTGAAGAAGGCAAGGACATCTTGGAGGAGATTCACAAGGGCGTCTGCGGCAACCACGCGTCTTCACGTACGTTGGTCAGCAAGGCCTTCGGTGAGCTTTCTGCGGCCCCACGGCCCCGAGCGATGCCGAAGAACTCGTCGGGAAGGTGCCAAGGGTGTCAATTCTTCGCCAAGCGGCGGCACGTCCCGGCTTACGGGCTAGTCACCATACCGCCGACCCGGCCCTTTGCCTCGCCGGGGGCTCGACATGATTGGGCCCGCGCCAACGCGCGCCGGGAGGATTCAACGGGTGCGGTGGCCATCGACAAGTTCACCAAGTGGATCGAGGTCAAGCCGGTCACATGCCCCAAGGCCGACAGAGTACTCGACTTCCTGGATGAACTCGTACACCGCTATGGGCTACCCCACCGCATCATCACAGACCTGGGGTCCAACTTCAACAACCACCAGTTCTGGGAATACTGCGAGAACAGCGGGATCGACGTCAGATACGTCTCAGTCGCCCATCCACGGGCCAACGGACAAGTCGAGCGCGCCAATGGGATGGTGCTCGACGCCCTCAAGAAGCGGCTACATGACGCTGCCAATTCTAAAGGGGGCAAGTGGATCAAGGAACTACCCAACGCACTCTGGGGGCTGCGGACTCAACCATCCAAGCCAACGGGGCAATCCCCCTACTTCTGGTCTACGGCTGCGAAGCCATCCTCCCCGCCGACATCATATGGAACTCGCCGGCGGTGGAGCACTACGACGAAGGCGTCTCGGAAGACGACAGACGGGTTGATATCGACAGTCTCGAAGAAGCTCGCTGCGCCGCCCTCGTCCAATCAGCAAGATACCTGGAGGGTATCCGACGCTATCACGATCGCAACGTCAAGGAACGCTCCTTCAACGTTGGAGATCTTGTCCTCCGCCGTATCCAGAACACGGAAGGACTTCACAAGCTCAGCTCCCCATGGGAAGGCCCCTTCACCGTGGCTAAGGTGACCGGGCCGGGCTCCTACCGCCTCCAAACACTTGAAGGCGAAGAGGTCAACAACTCGTGGAACGTCGACCAACTCGTCGATTCAACGCCTAGTCTCACGACTACTCCGGGGTTCAAGTCTACACGACTACATCAACGCCCCTTGCCGCAAGCGACCCCCCGGGTCCTGGCTTCAAGTCTCGGACTACTCTCCTCCGAGTCCGGCCCCGTGCGGCTACCTACGGACCCTGGGCTGCGACGAGCGTCAAGGACTCTAGCAGCGGTCTATCAAGAGACCACATTCCAAGATCCGGCCCCCACGGCTACCTACGGATGCGGTCTAGCCTACACGGCTACCTACGGATCACCGGTACCGCAAGCGGTACCCGCTCCCGGCGCCACTTAGCCGTAAGCGGCCTCCGGTCCGGCGACTACTTGTAACTACGGCCCTGGCCATCCAGGTGTACTTCTTCAGTAATAAAGTTTGATCGTTCATCAACTTCTTTACTGTCTATTCCCTACGACGGGACTACTAAAGCCGAGTACCACTACTAGCACCTCCTCCACGATGGGCGCTCCGCACTCTGAGATCGCGGTTACGAGTACTCATCAATGGAACAACTTCATTACATTGATACATGAATAAGTTCATTACAAGTGGTTTTGTACAACTGTGGCTACTAAGCTACCTATGCAGGGCTACTGGAGGTTCAGCTTCTCGGCTACTTGCTCCGCGATGGGAGCCATCTGCTCCAGCAGCTCTGCGTACTGCTCATCCGAGCAGTTGGCGGCTACCCCGCCGGCGACCACCTCCACTGGAGCCTTCGGGAAGTATGACTTCATGAAGGCTAGAACTTGCTTCGGGATCGACTTGGCCATGTGCTTGACGTAGGCGGCCAGCCGGCTTGGCGCTTCACGAAGTCGATCCGCCAGAGGGGCTATCTTGGGGCCGCCCGGGTGCGGCACCAGAAGCCTCGCGATCGGGAGAGCGACCTCTTCAAGGTCCTTCAGCTGGGCCCGGAGCGCCTCGCAATCTTCATTCAACTTCGCAAAGATTTGTAGCGATTGACGAGATCCGGTCGGATGCAATCCGCGGCTCCATGTGCTTCTCGCACTCGAAGGCGAGCTCCTTGTAGTCGAGCTCAAGTACACGGCGGGCTTCCTCGCTCCCGGTAGAAGAGGTTCTTCATGCTAACCTCCGAGGCCTTCAGCTGCTCCACCTGGCCCTCGAGTTCTGCAAACACAGCAACGGGTCAGAGCCTTGACGACTTCCAACAAGTACCCGACAAGTCAAGAGGCATACCTTTGTTCTTGTTGCGGAGGCCCTTGTTCTTCCGCACCAGGTCATCACCCTTCGCCTGCAGCTCCATCACATCGTTGTGGTACTTGGCGAAGGCGGCGTCGAGCTTCGACTGCATCGCGGACGCGTGCTTCCGCGACTTCACGAGCTGCTCCTCCAGGGCCTCGGCTCGGAGCACGGTGTCGCCGTAGCCTTGCAGCATGTTCGACTTCTCGCGGGATCGCTCCGCGACGTCCTGCACAAGACAAGATCAAGTCAAGCAGAGTACTCTACGCAAAGGATGGACTACTCGGGAAGCTACAACTACGTACCTTCATCCACTGCTCGGCTCGTCGCATCGCCTCCAACATGATAACTGAACTTGAAGATGGACATAAATTGTGATATGTGTTATGGTTATGCTTGCCATGTGATAATGGTGTTTCTCTTACCTTTATGCTTAATGTGGGTTGGTATAAACTTATACTTTTACTAGTAATCAGGTGCTAATAAAATTTGACCAACTAAAATGCTAAATGCTCATAGCCAGTCCACTATAAAGCCTTTGCATTCATCCTTTCCTCACACTTGCTGAGTACGACAAGTGCTCACCCTTGCTATAAACAATGTTGCTCAGAAGGAGGAAGCTACTCTGATGTCTTGTGAAGATGTTGCTGGTTCTAGGCGTACGCAACCCCCAGTCGACTGCCTGTGATGTTTGATGCCTCTGTTTCCAGGATATAGCGTAATACTCTGATAATCTCCCTTTTTCTTACGTGATATTGTTTTTGTTATTCACTTATGTCAACTATACGCATGAAAATTGATCCTGGCATGCATATAGGTTTGCACTTGGTTTTCTTTGGAATAAACAGGTGTGACAGCAAAGGATGCCGCAGACGTCCGCCAGGTCGTCATTGATGGTACGTTTGTTTGGTCACTAGGCGTCGCCTTCTTGTCCCCTTAGGTGTTTTCTTAATTTCGACCTTTGATGCGTCCAAGCGCCAAAGAGATGTAGGGCGCCCTGAAGAAGGAGCTTGCGGAAACCAAGGACCAAGTGAAGGTCCTCAAGGAGAGGACAACAAAGGTCCAGAAAGGTGAGTGACCCTTTCTCCCTAAGGTCTTTTTCATCGTTGCACCGAGGGTGTAAGCGGACCTTCTCTCGTTTATGCGGATCTAGAGAAACAGCTCACCAACCTTTGGGAGTGAGAGCATGTGTGGTTCGGGGACCGGTGGTGGGTCGCTTCTTGGTGTGATGAGTGATTGACAACATGGTGTGGACAGATTCTTGGCTAAGTATTGCAAGTGCAGGTTGTGGCTTGACTGGTGTTGGTGCGGGTCAAGAACAAGCGCGAAAGGTCGTTGCCGGTGAGGCCTCCAGGTGTAGAGAAGACAAGTATGCTTTCGAGGGACCCGGTGGCCTGCGGAGTCAAGTGCGGGCTGCATGGTGGCAAGAATGGCAAGATGAAGTTGTGGACGGTTTCTTGGTAGAGCCTCAAAACCAAGGTCGAGCCAGGACTACGTGGGGCCGAGTCATGAGTGATGAATGGCGGAGGCTACACCGAGTTCTCGGGGTTTCCAGTGGTTCACCAGAAAACCACTGGGTTCCTTGGTTGATCCACAAAGCCAAGACCGAAGGCTGAAGATGGAGGTGCAGCAACAGCAGACCGGTCTGATCGGTCTATGACAACGCAGTCCGGAGACTTCGAAGCAGAGGACATGGGTCGGGATCGCAAGGCTTGCGTCGAGGCTAAGCAAGTTTGCGATCGTTGGGCATCCGTCTGATTGTGCGACGACAAAGTTTCCCAAAGTGCCCTTCGGGGGTGTGTATCCTAGTGTTAGGATTTAGGGGTAGTTTCTTCTTTCGGTTGCCTCCATATAACCCAAGAGGTGAGAGGATGGCAGCCATCTCTTGGAACTCTAGCTCATTTTGTATTCCTATTTTCCTCTTCCATTTTTCCTTTAGAATTTCTAGGACTAGCTTGAGAGCTTCACGGTGAGATCTTGTGAGAGGGAAGGATGATTAGGAGGCAAGCTAGACCTTAACCTTCATGGTACGAATAGATGATTCGGTGTGGTTCCCCAAGACTTGGTTGTGTCTCTCCTGTTTTTCCTTTTCGGTGATTTTCGGTGCCTTTTCTCAGTGAATTTCTTGTGGCGGTTTTGAGACCTTCCTCTTTGGGATTTGGTGGGGGATGTATGCATGAACCCCTCGTGGTTCTTTCCTCATTGACTCCCCGCCCAAATCTGTGAGCAAAGGGGCTCGATTCTGGGGTTTTCTCCTCTCTAGGGTTAGAGGCGTTCTTGGTGGGATTTCTTTGATTCCTCCCGATTTAGCAAGTTTTGGTGGACTAAATCTTGGCTATGGAGTGCCCATGAGGTGTTCCAACTATCCCCAAAGTCTTGTGCAAATCCGTGGAGCGATTCCGGAGATCGGGAGTTGGAATTGGGGGAGTTGACCCGCGGGTTGCTCTTCATTCCGAGAGCCCAGGCCTCACCGGTCTTATCGGTGTCGACCTCAATTGGGTTTTCTTGGCTGAATGTGTTGGTGAGTTCCCTGTTGTCTTGTGTGGCTGCTGTTTCGAGTTCGGTTCGGTTTGGAGCCCAGAAGGTCAGGTTTGTGGTTTTCGGGCTTCCTAGTTTAGACCGGTATGACCGGCGTGCTACACCTGCCTGACTGGTGTAGGAGCCACCTGTTGAAGTTCTCAAGTTCTGTCAGGGTGCTCCAGCATGGACTGGTCTGACCGGTGGGTGCGACCGGTCTGACCGGTGTAGTCCAGTAACTGCTTGGGTTGGTTTTTCCGCTGCGTTCTCGAGTAGGCTTTGGTGGTTGTTAGTTCCTAGGACCAGTAGCACTCCAGTGGCTGTGTGGTCTTGGCCAACTCGGGTAGTTGAGTCGAAGATGTGTTTTGGAAGCTGTGTTTGTCTTGTTGGAGTTCCCATCTCCTTCGAGAAGAATTTTTATTGGATCCCATTCACTCCCCCCCTCTAGTCACCAGATCGGTCCTTCAATCGGTATCAAAGCCGGTTCGGGTCTTTCGGGACTCTAACCAGTCTAAGATCCAAAGATGGCGTACCAAGAACAGGGATCGGGTCCTCCGCACTTCGATGGGAAGAACTACCAGATGTGACAGAGACAGATGGTTGCGTTCCTCAGTGGAAAGGGTCAGATCCTTTGGGACGTTACGGTGAACACAACTTATGTTCATCCAATTAACTTCCTTGCTCCCGGATTGAGGGACATGTTCGACACCAACAACAAGGTGGTCGACTACTTGTTTCGTGCTCTATGTCAATCCGAATTCAATCGGGTTCAGACAGAGGACCTAGCTTGTAGAATTTGGGAGCAGTTGAAGGATGCTCATGATAGGAATGCTCAGGTCTAGGCTCGAATGTACGTAACTTACCAGAGAGAGTATGAGAACTTCACTCATCTCCCCGGCGAGTCTGTCGATTCCATTTTCTAGCGGTTTACGGTTGTGGTGAACAACATGAGAGCCAATGTGGTCGTGCTCCCGTATGATGATCATGATAGAGCCATGAAGCTCTTGCACTCGTTGGATCATACCGTATGGGACGGAAAGGTCAAGGCTATTCTTGAGTCTGAGAAGTATGACATCCTGATGGTGAACGAGCTATTCTTGAAGCTCAAGTCAGCAGAGTTGGATCATGGTGTGGCAGCCCGTCTTGAGAGCCCGACTGACCCTCATAGTCTTGCTCTCGTCAGTGGCTCTAGTGCTAAGTCTAACGCTAACCCATCCTTTAGGATGTACCCTTTGTCCTCTTTAATGTCTTTGCTAGACAAGGAGTTTGATGTACTTGGAAAAGACGAGCTGGTGTTGCTGACACGGAGATTCGAGAGGATGCACGAGAACCGAGTGAACTCAAGAAGAAATTCGAGGATGTGCTTCAAGTGTGGGAAGACCGAAAACTTTTTCGCCGAGTGTCCGAAGGTAAACAACCACGACAAGCACAAGTCCAAGGACAAAGGAAGAAGATCCACGGAGAAGGAGCATGAACATGGGAGGAAGACACGGACCCGAGAGAAGATCAAGAGATCGAGCGACATCTACTCTAGCTCTGAGGACATGTCATCAAGCTCAAGTGAAGAATAAGAGGACATCAAGAGGAAAGAAGAAGAGGAGGAGGAGGAGGATGAGAAGGAGGAGGAGCAGAAGAAGAAGAAGAAGAAGAAGAAGAAGAAGAATTTCGGTAAGTACTTAGACGGCCTCTGCTGTACAACAAGCAAGACTTCAAGATGCTACAACAAGAAGGATGGACTCTGCGACATGGCACACAGCTCCGGCAGCAAGAGAAGCCAGAAGAACGCCTCGGACTCAGACTCTGACTCCGAGGATGAGGTATGTGATGAGCTCTCTTCTGTGCGCAAGGAGAATGAGGAGTTGGTTGACTTGCTTAATAATCGCAATCACATGCTTAGAGAGGCTAAGAAGCTTAGGAAGGAGCTTAGAGCTTTGCTTGAAGATGCTAGGACTAGAGTGGCTGAGTTAGAAACACAGGTTCATGTTGGTAAGCTTGAGATAGATTCACTTAAGGCTAGTCCTGTTGTTTCTGATGAGGCTGAATGTGCTGATTGCTTTGTGTTCCTAGCTGATCTTACTGCTCTTAGGGAAAAGCATGCCTCCAAGGTGAGGAACTAGTTGTGCTTAGGGTTGAGTTAGCTGAATCTAGACCCACTTTGCTTGGTGCATGTACTTCTTCCCCTGGTTTGCAAGAAAAACTTGCTGAGCTACGTTCTCGCATTGTTTCACTTGAGGCTGATTTGGAAGTGTTTATTCCTACTTCTTGTTCTACCTGTGAATTGCATTCTATGAAAAATTTGGAACTTGCAAATTGTGTTGATCGCTTGCAAGATGAGAATGATAAGTTGCGTGAAGTGCTGAGTTGGTTGTCTAATCAGGAACCTCAGCTTGGTATGATGATTACCGGTTATAAGCGCTTTGATGGTTGGGCTTTGGGATCTCTTAAGTTTGGTGAGAGCAGTGGTGAGAGAGAAGGGAAATTTGGGAATATTCCAGTTCCACCACAACCCACACCTAAAGACAAGTTTCCATCCAAGCCAAACTAATTGCTTAAGCCGACAGAAAAACCAAGTGAGAAGCCTTGTGAAGAGCCTCATCCCAAGCCTAAATCCAAAACCCATCTATTTCCATTGTGAGTTTAGAGGAAAGGATGGTCATAAGAAAGAGTTTTGCTACAAAAGAAAGAGAGAGATGAGAATGGCTAAGGAGTGAGCGAACAAGGACAGGTACTACCCTTCTCATGGTGTGCCCGAGCCTCGTATGCCACTACCTAAGGGAAAGCGTGTTGTGCATACGGTTTCAGCATGGAGAGATAGGAGAGCTTCAGGTGGAGGCAAGTTTGCTGACCAAGGACCACCAGCCAGACTGGTCAGGGTGACTAGTCAGACCGGTGCTATGCAGAGTACTGGGTGGTTCAAGTTTCGAGGTCACGATGCTAGTAGGTTCAGTTCCTTTGGTCGTGGTACAGATGGTAGGCGCTTTGAGTCTAGTGGTGTTGTGTTTGCTGGACGGTCTCCACGAGTTTGGGAGAGGTTGCAGTTTTGAGTCTCACAGGGGCTACAGACCATATTTTCCTTTTTATGGTACTTGTACTCCTCAAGTGAAATAGGAGTGGTTTTCCCATGGTGGTTCCAGGTTTTATAGACTTGATAGGATGGATCACAATTTTGATAGGCACGGTAGTATGGATGTTGCTAACCCTACTTAGGAGATGGCTCGGGACTGGTTTGACACCTTTGGTACTAACCCCATTGTTGAGTCATTTGCTCGCTTTCGCTCTTGTTTTTGAGTTGCAGGTGGGAGGCTCGGAGAATGTTTGGTTGATATCGCGGGTGGTTCTCCGACCACATACCCCGGTGGTGATATGGAGGTACATCACTTTCGGGGATGGTGGACAAGTAAGAGTGACTTCTGAAGAAATTATCAAGGTAACTAATTAGTGACCTTCATGTGTGTGGCCTTGGTCAAGCCACTTGGTTTGTTTGCTCCTCACCCTATCTCATGTGTGTAAGGTGAGCTTTGTATGCTATTTGGTCTTAATGCATGAGTTTAGGGGGAGCCTGTGTGCTTAGTGTGCTCTTTGATCTATCATGTGTACTAAGGGTAAGCTTTGTATGCTATTTTTCCCTAGTGCATGTGTTTAGGGGGAGCTTGTGAGTTTTGCGCTCCTCTTTTGCCGGTGGTGCCAAGCCCTTTTTGCCTCCCCTCGAGGAGTCGGCCGTTTGTGAGCTTTGTGTGGGGTTGTTCTCTTGAGTTGGTTGTGGGAGCTCCTTTGTAGAATATGTATGACTTTCCTTTGTGTATTTCTTGCATTTTGCTTGGCATATGTAACATGATGTATAGGCGTCTTTGTATCTTAGGTTGCATGTATTTTGTATCATATGCATTGTGTAGGAAAAGCTTCTCCTATATATATTGTTCACCATGGTATGATATATATGTCCTTGTGAGCTAGTTTGGTAAGCTATGGTTAGTTTGTCTTAGCTCCGATGATCTTGATTTATATCCATGGTTGATAGCGATGCTTTTTGAAAAATGTCACATATATGCTCTCTTGTGAGTAAATGCCTTTATATGATCTTGACATGTTTTTGTGGCTTGGCTATGCTTAATTTGTGGTTGGATAGATTATTTTGATCATATGGGGCCAAAGGCTCATTTGCCATCATGAATGTTTAGCCCCCATGCTTTATCTTGTGGAGGGGCATAAGTTCCTTTGTGTCGCAAAGACATTTCATGTACCAAATATAAATCTCAAAATGAAATGTCAATTGTTTGGAAAATGTGCTCTCATGTCATATGTGCTTAATTTAATTTGCTTTGGGTGCTAAACCGTTGCATGATGCCTTCCAATGAGAAGTTATATAGAAGTAGGCATATGGCTCGGTATCTTTGACAGGAAATGAGGTGTTTGTGGGTGTTTATGATGGTCTTATGGTTAGAATGGTTGTCTAGCATGAAGTTTGTGTGGCTTTGCCATTTTAACATGTTTTGCTCATGTGTAGGACATTCCTCATGAGAGGGTGATTTTCGCAAAATTGCTCAATTCTATATTAGCTTCGCCCAATGGTTGTGAAACTTTGTGATCTTGTAGTTGATGTCATTACGAAGTTATAGAGTATCTAACTTGCTCATTTGGACATGTGTAGCATCATATGTTGAATTTTGTCTATTTGAGAAGCTCTAGGTTGCATTTTTGCATTTTTGGCTTGATTCATGCATTGTCAACAAGGTGGAGAAGTTTGAGCATGTTTTCTCTTGGTGCATGTATTTAGAAGGTTTCCAAGTGGTTTCGAGCTAGTTTTGAGCTAGTGCAGTTCCCAGTTTTTCCCAGATGGTCGTCGGCCTGACCGGTGGAATGCACCGGTCTGACCGCTGTTAGTGTTAAGTGCTAGGCGATCTAGTCCACCAGTTTGACCAGTGAGGTGGACCAATCTGACCGGTCAGAGCAAGGCTGAAGCAACTGCTCTGTTTTGTGATGTGGTTTGCATCCATTCGTCCAGGGGGAGTTGCATTGGTTCAGGGGAGCTTGCATGTGTGCAGGGGGAGCTTGTTGACGGTGAAAATCCGTCAACCTAGCCATGAGTTTACCTTCGGTGTTGGCATGAGTTTTATACCTTATCCTTTGGTACTAACCCCCGTGGTATAACAAGTTCACGTGTGCATGTCGGTTTTGGAGTTTAATGTTTATGCAGGGTTTTAGTGTTGAATGCAAGACTTTCGGGATAAGTTCATCAAGCACCTCATGACAAGACCTTGAAGCCCCGTACAAGTCATGCAATGAAGCAAACTTAACTCCAAGAAGCCGGGGACTTGATCCGAGAAGACGACGGACTCCGGGGACACGACCGGAAAAGTGCTCGAATCTTGCAAGACAAGGAGTTGAGTCCAATTCGGAGAGAAACCGACGACATGGACCTACATGCGAAGGGGAAACATCCGGGAAGCAAGGGAACCGACGTGGAGCGAAGGAGCCCTCGGGCGGGCCTAAATGAGCCCGGGCCGGCCGGCCCGGTCCGGTCGGCCCCGGGCCCATTTAGGGCCCAAACGCCCCCTCCTTTGCCCTAGCCGCCAATCGGGCTATTTATAGCCCCCCGACCGAGAGCCTCGGCGGAGAAGAATTCGTCATCGGCCGCCAAGGAGCGAGAGAAGAGAGGGACACCATCTCGGAGAGGAGAGGGTCGAGCTAGTTGACTAGGGTTTCCCTAGCCGACGTGGGAACCTTGCATGGAAGACCACGTCGGAGTTCCCGAGCTAGAAGCAAGATCAAGGAAGGATCCGGTGGTGATCTTGTGTATGTATCATTATCATAGTTGAATTATCAAGTTGAATCTTTTCTTAGCGATCAAGTGTTTCCTCGAAGATTTCGTTTTTCGATCGGCTTTGCTTATTCCAATTCTATTCGCGCGATAGATTACATAGGGTGTTCTTGTAGCCGCGGTGGCTAGAGGTATACGCCGGATCTTCCGAAAGAATCTCGACTTGTCTTTTGACTCGCCCTAAGCTCCCCGCATGAATAGGGATACGTTGTGACAAAACGGGGGTCTCGAAAGGCGGATGTTTTCGGATTTGGACGGGAAACCACGATTTAAAGAGGCTTCTATTAAGACTCGATTTGCTACTTCTTCTCTTGCTTGGAACTTCAATAAAAGGCTTACCCCGATCCCTCTAGATCGGTTTATCTACCTAATCTTACTTTGTTTTCTCCGGTCTTTAGTAGATTAGATTTATCTTTGTTTTGTGTTCTTATCTAGATGCATTAGGGTTTCTCTTTTACCAAAGATTGAAGTTACTTGGCTTTACTAGATCAACTCTTGCGTCACACATTTGTTCCACGGATTCGATACCTTGGGTTCACCACTCGAGGGAAGAAGGGTCCCTTGACTACGACGGGAGACTTGTACGCTTGCGAGTCACAAACGAACTTTGATACAATTATTAACCGCCAACAGAGCTCTTTGTAGTTTTTGAGTTTCGGTTTGGTGGCTTTGCGCTCTTTGCTTGAGTATTTTTTGTCTCGATTGTGTCGAGCCGTTGCCCTTGCCAAAGGGGACCGAGACTTGTCTTCTTCAAGTGATCTTGCTCTTTGCGTTTCCTTTGGATTTCGATCGCTTGTTGGAGTTCCTTTTAGTCGTTTCTTTTCTTTTCCTTTTCCCTTTGGTTACCAAATATGTGTGTTTTCATGCACTCATCAAGGGGGAGATTGAGCGCCTGTGTGATTCGAGGACCGGTGGTGGGTCACGTCCTGGTGTGATGAGTGATTGACAACATGGTGTGGACTGATTCTTGGCTAAGTATTGCAGGTGCAGGTTGGGGCTTTACTAGTGTTGGTGCAGGTGAAGAACAAACGCGAAAGGTCGTTGCCGGTGAGGCCTCCAGGTGTGGAGAAGACAAGTAGGCTTGGTTCGAGGGACCCGGTGGCCAGCGAAGTCAAGTGCGGACCACATGGTAGCAAGAACGCCAAGATGAAGTTGTGGATGGTTTCTTGGTAGAGCCTCAAAACTAAGATCGAGCCGGGACTACGTGGGAACCGAATCATGAATGGTGATTGGCTAAACCAAGTTCGCGGGGTTTCCAATGGTTCACTAGAAAACCACAAGGTTCCTTGGTAGATCCACATGGCCAACACCAAAGACCGAAGATGGAGGTACAGTAGCATCGGACCGGTCTGGCCGGTTCCATACCGGTCTGACCAGTGTGCGACGACGTAGTCTGGAGACTTCGAAGCGGAGGACACGCGTCGGGATTGCAAGGCTTGCGTCGAGGCTAAGCAAGTTTGCGGTCGATGGGCATCCATCCGATGGTGCGACAATAAAGTTTCCCAAAGTGCCCTTCGGGGGCGTGTATCCTAGTGTTAGACTTTAGGGGTAGTTTCGTCTTTCGGTTGCCTCCATATAACCCATGTGGTGAGAGGATGGCAGCCACTCTTGGAACCCTAGCTCATTTCGGTTTGATATTTTCCTCTTCCATTTTTCCTTTGAAATTTCTTGGACTAGCTTCAGAGATTCATGGTGAGATCTTGTGAGAGGGGAGGATGATTGGGAGTCAAGCTAGACCTTGTATGAACCTTCATGGTATGAATAGATGATTCGGCGTGGTTCCCCAAGGCTTGGTTGTGTCTCTCCCGTTTTTCCTTTTGGTGAGTTTTGGTGCCTTTTCTTGGTGAATTTCTTGTGGCGGTTTTGAGACCTTTCTCTTTGAGATTTGCTGGGGGTATATGCATGGACCCCTCTTCGTTCTTTACCCTTTCATTACCCTCCCAAATCCGTGAGCAAAGGGGCTCGATTTTGGGGTTTTCTCCTCTATAGGGTTAGATGCGTTCTTGGTGGGATTTCTTCGATTCCTCTCAATTTAGCAAGTTTGGTAGAGTAAATCTTGGCTATGGAGTGCCCATGAGGTGTTCCTACTATCCCCAAAGTCTTGTGCAAATCCATTGAGCGATTTGAGAGATCTGGAGTTGGATTTTGGGGAGTTGACCCGCGGGTTGTTGTTCATCCCAAGAGCCCAGGCCTCACCGGTCTGACCGGTGTCAACCCTAGTTGGGTTTTGCTTAAGTGAACGTGTTGGTGAGTTCCCATTCACTCCCCCCCTCTAGTCACCAGATCGGTCCTTCAATCGGTATCAAAGCCGGTTCGGGTCTTTCGGGACTCTAACCAGTCTAAGATCCAAAGATGGCGTACCAAGAACAGGGATCAGGTCCTCCGCACTTCGATGGGAAGAACTACCAGATGTGACAGAGACAGATGGTTGCGTTCCTCAGTGGAAAGGGTCAGATCCTTTGGGACGTTACGGTGAACACAACTTATGTTCATCCAATTAACTTCCTTGCTCCCGGATTGAGGGACAAGTTCGACACCAACAACAAGGTGGTCGACTACTTGTTTCGTGCTCTATGTCCATCCGAATTCAATCGGGTTCAGACAGAGGACCTAGCTTGTAGAATTTGGGAGCAGTTGAAGGATGCTCATGATAGGAATGCTCAGGTCCAGGCTCGAATGTACGTAACTTACCAAAGAGAGTATGAGAACTTCACTCATCTCCCCAGCGAGTCCGTCGATTCCCTTTTCTAGCAGTTTACGGTTGTGGTGAACAACATGAGAGCCAATGTGGCCGTACTCCCGTATGATGATCATGATAGAGCCATGAAGCTCTTGCACTCGTTGGATCATACCGTATGGGACGGAAAGGTCAAGGCCATTCTTGAGTCTGAGAAGTATGACACCCTGATGGTGAACGAGCTATTCTCGAAGCTCAAGTCAGCTGAGTTGGATCATGGTGTGACAGCCCGTCTTGAGAGCCCGACTGACCCTCATAGTCTTGCTCTCGTCAATGGCTCTAGTGCTAAGTCTAACGCTAACCCATCCTTTAGGATGTACCCTTTGTCCTATTTAATGTATTTGCCAGACGAGGAGTTTGATGTACTTGGAAAAGACGAGCTGGTGTTGCTGACATGGAGATTTGAGAGGATGCAGGAGAACAGAGTGAACTCAAGAAGAAATTCGAGGATGCGCTTCAAGTGTGGCAAGACCGAACACTTTTTCGCCGAGTGTCCGAAGGTATACAACCACGACAAGCACAAGTCCAAGGACAAAGGAAGAAGATCCACGAAGAAGGAGCATGAACATGGGAGGAAGACACGGACCCGAGAGAAGATCAAGAGATCGAGCGACATCGACTCTAGCTCTGAGGACACGTCATCAAGCTCGAGTAAAGAATAAGAGGACATCAAGAGGAAAGAAGAAGAGAAGGAGGAGGAGGAGGAGGATGAGAAGGAGGAGGAGCAGAAGAAGAAGAAGAAGAACTTCGGTAAGTACTTAGACGGCCTCTGCTGTACAACAAGCAAGACTTCAATATGCTACAACAAGAAGGATGGACTCTGCGACATGGCGCACAGCTCCGGCAGCAAGAGAAGCCAGAAGAACGCCTCGGACTCAGACTCTGACTCCGAGGATGAGGTATTGTGATGAGATCTCTTCTGTGCGCAAGGAGAATGAGGAGTTGGTTGACTTGCTTGATAATCGCAATCACATGCTTAGAGAGGCTAAAGCTTAGGAAGGAGCTTAGAGCTTTGCTTGAAGATGCTAGGACTAGAGTGGCTGAGTTAGAAACACATGTTCTTGTTGGTAAGCTTGAGATAGATTCGCTTAAGGCTAGTCCTGTTGTTTCTGATGAGGTTGAATGTGCTGATTGCTCTGTGTTCCTACCTGATCTTACTGCTCTTAGGGAAAAGCATGCCTCCAAGGTGAGGAACTAGTTCTGCTTAGGGTTGAGTTGGCTGAATCTAGACCCACTTTGCTTGGTGCATGTACTTCTTCCCCTGGTTTGCAAGAAAAAATTGCTGAGCTACGTTCTCGCATTGTTTCACTTGAGGCTGATTTGGAAGTGTTTATTCCTACTTCTTGTTCTACCTGTGAATTGCATTCTATGAAAAATTTGGAACTTGCAAATTGTGTTGATCGCTTGCAAGATGAGAATGATAAGTTGCGTGAAGTGCTGAGTTGGTTGTCTAATCAGGAACCTCAGCTTGGTATGATGATTACCGGTTATAAGCGCTTTGATGGTTAGGCTTTGGGATCTCTTAAGTTTGGTGAGAGTAGTGGTGAGAGAGAAGGGAAATTTGGGAATATTCCAGTTCCACCACAACCCACACCCAAAGATAAACTAATTGCTTAAGCCGACAGAAAAACCAAGTGAGAATCCTTGTGCAGAGCCTCATCCCAAGCCTAAATCCAAAACCCATCTATTTCCATTGTGAGTTTAGAGGAAAGGATGGTCATAAGAAAGAGTCTTGCTACAAAAGAAAGAGAGAGATAAGAATGGCTAAGGAGTGAGCGAACAAGGACAGATACTACCCTTCTCCTGGTGTGCCCGAGCCTCGTATGCCACTACCTAAGGGAAAGCGTGTTGTGCATACGGTTTCAGCATGGAGAGATAGGAGAGCTTCAGGTGGAGGCAAGTTTGCTGACCAAGGACCACCAGCCAGACCGGTCAGGGTGACTAGTCAGACCGGTGCTATGCAGAGTACTGGGTGGTTCAAGTTTTGAGGTCACGATGCTAGTAGGTTCAGTTCCTTTGGTCGTGGTACAGATGGTAGGCGCTTTGAGTCTAGTGGTGTTGTGTTTGCTGGACGGTCTCCACGAGTTTGGGAGAGGTTGCAGTTTTTAGTCTCACAGGGGCTACAGACCATATTTTCCTTTTTATGGTACTTGTACTCCTCAAGTGAAATAGGAGTGGTTTACCCATGGTGGTTCCAGGTTTTATAGACTTGATAGGATGGATCGCAATTTTGATAGGCACGCTAGTATGGATGTTGCTAACCCTACTTTGGAGATGGCTCGGAACTGGTTTGACACCTTTGGTACGAACCCCATTGTTGAGTCATTTGCTCGCTTTCGCTCTTGTTTTTGAGTTGCAGGTGGGAGGCTCGGAGAATGTTTGGTTGATATCGGGGGTGGTTCTCCGACCTCATACCCCGGCGGTGATATGGAGGTACATCACTTTCGGGGATGGTGGACAAGGAAGAGTGACTTCTGAAGAAATTATCAAGGTAACTAATTAGTGACCTTCATGTGTGTGGCCTTGGTCAAGCCACTTGGTTTGTTTGCTCCTCACCCTATCTCATGTGTGTAAGGTGAGCTTTGTATGCTCTTTGGTCTTAATGCATGAGTTTAGGGGGAGCCTGTGTGCTTAGTGTGCTCTTTGATCTATCATGTGTACTAAGGGTAAGCTTTGTATGCTATTTTGCCCTAGTGCATGTGTTTAGGGGGAGCTTGTGAGTTTTGCGCTCCTCTTTTGCCGGTGGTGCCAAGCCCTTTTTGCCTCCCCTCAAGGAGTCGGCCGTTTGTGAGCTTTGTGTGGGGTTGTTCTCTTGAGTTGGTTGTGGGAGCTCCTTTGTAGCATATGTATGACTTTCCTTTGTGTATTTCTTGCATTTTGCTTGGCATATGTAACATGATGTATAGGCGTCTTTGTATCTTAGGTTGCATGTATTTTGTATCATATGCATTGTGTAGGAAAAGCTTCTCCTATATATATTGTTCACCATGGTATGATATATATGTCCTTGTGAGCTAGTTTGGTAAGCTATGGTTAGTTTGTCTTAGCTCCTGATGATCTTGATTTATATCCATGGTTGATAGCGATGCTTTTTGAAAAATGTCACATATATGCTCTCTTGTGAGTAAATGCCTTTATATGATCTTGACATGTTTTTGTGGCTTGGCTATGCTTAATTTGTGGTTGGATAGATTATTTTGATCATATGGGGCCAAAGGCTCATTTGCCATCATGAATGTTTAGCCCCCATGCTTTATCTTGTGGAGGGGCATAAGTTCCTTTGTGTCGCAAAGACATTTCATGTACCAAATATAAATCTGAAAATGAAATGTCAATTGTTTGGAAAATGTGCTCTCATGTCATATGTGCTTAATTTAATTTGCTTTGGGTGCTAAACCGTTGCATGATGCCTTCCAATGAGAAGTTATATAGAAGTAGGCATATGGCTCGGTATCTTTGACAGGAAATGAGGTGTTTGTGGGTGTTTATGATGGTCTTATGGTTAGAATGGTTGTCTAGCATGAAGTTTGTGTGGCTTTGCCATTTTAACATGTTTTGCTCATGTGTAGGACATTCCTCATGAGAGGGTGATTTTCGCAAAATTGCTCAATTCTATATTAGCTTCGCCCAATGGTTGTGAAACTTTGTGATCTTGTAGTTGATGTCATTACGAAGTTATAGAGTATCTAACTTGCTCATTTGGACATGTGTAGCATCATATGTTGAATTTTGTCTATTTGAGAAGCTCTAGGTTGCATTTTTGCATTTTTGGCTTGATTCATGCATTGTCAACAAGGTGGAGAAGTTTGAGCATGTTTTCTCTTGGTGCATGCATTTAGAAGGTTTCCAAGTGGTTTCGAGCTAGTTTTGAGCTAGTGCAGTTCCCAGTTTTTCCCAGATGGTCATCGGCCTGACCGGTGGAATGCACCGGTCTGACCGGTGTTAGTGTTAAGTGCTAGGCGATCTAGTCCACCAGTTTGACCAGTGAGGTGGACCAGTCTGACCGGTCAGAGCAAGGCTGAAGCAACTGCTCTGTTTTGTGATGTGGTTTGCATCCATTCGTCCAGGCGGAGTTGCATTGGTTCAGGGGGAGCTTGCATGTGTGCAGGGGGAGCTCTTTGTAGTTTTTAAGTTTCGGTTTGGTGGCTTTGCGCTCTTTGCTTGAGTATTTTTTTGTCTCGGTTGTGTCGAGCCGTTGCCCTTGCCAAAGGGGACCGAGACTTGTCTTCTTCAAGTGATCTTGCTCTTTGCGTTTCCTTTGGATTTCGATCGCTTGTTGGAGTTCCTTTTAGTCGTTTCTTTTCTTTTCCTTTTCCCTTTGGTTACAAAATATGTGTGTTTTCATGCACTCATCAAGGGGGAGATTAAGCGCCTGTGTGATTCGAGGACCGGTGGTGGGTCACGTCCTGGTGTGATGAGTGATTGATAACATGGTGTGGACTGATTCTTGGCTAAGTATTGCAGGTGCAGGTTGGGGCTTTACTAGTGTTGGTGCATGTGAAGAACAAACGTGAAAGGTCGTTGCCGGTGAGGCCTCCAGGTGTGGAGAAGACAAGTAGGCTTGGTTCGAGGGACCCGGTGGCCAGCGAAGTCAAGTGCGGACCACATGGTAGCAAGAACGCCAAGATGAAGTTGTGGATGGTTTCTTGGTAGAGCCTCAAAACTAAGATCGAGCCGGGACTACGTGGGAACCGAATCATGAGTGGTGATTGGCTAAACCAAGTTCGCGGGGTTTCCAATGGTTCACTAGAAAACCACGAGGTTCCTTGGTAGATCCACATGGCCAACACCAAAGACCGAAGATGGAGGTACAGTAGCATCGGACCGGTCTGACCGGTTCCTCACCGGTCTGACCGGTGTGCGACGACGTAGTTTGGAGACTTCGAAGCGGAGGACACGCGTCGGGATCGCAAGGCTTGCGTCGAGGCTAAGCAAGTTTGCGGTGATGGGCATCCGTCCGATGGTGCGACAATAAAGTTTCCCAAAGTGCCCTTCGGGGGCGTGTATCCTAGTGTTAGACTTTAGGGGTAGTTTCGTCTTTCGGTTGCCTCCATATAACCCATGTGGTGAGAGGATGGCAGCCACTCTTGGAACCCTAGCTCATTTTGGTTTGATATTTTCCTCTTCCATTTTTCCTTTGAAATTTTAGGACTAGCTTCAAAGATTCATGGTGAGATCTTGTGAGAGGGGAGGATGATTGGGAGTCAAGCTAGACCTTGTATGAACCTTCATGGTATGAATAGATGATTCGGCGTGGTTCCCCAAGGCTTGGTTGTGTCTCTCCCGTTTTTTTCTTTTGGTGAGTTTTGGTGCCTTTTCTTGGTGAATTTCTTGTGGCGGTTTTGAGACCTTTCTCTTTGGGATTTGCTGGGGGTATATGCATGAACCCCTCTTCGTTCTTTACCCTTTCATTACCCTCCCAAATCCGTGAGCAACGGGGCTCGATTTTGGGGTTTTCTCCTCTATAGGGTTAGATGCGTTCTTGTGGGATTTCTTCGATTCCTCTCGATTTAGCAAGTTTGGTAGAGTAAATCTTGGCTATGGAGTGCCCATGAGGTGTTCCTACTATCCCCAAAGTCTTGTGCAAATCCATTAAGCGATTTGAGAGATCTGGAGTTGGATTTTAGGGAGTTGACCCGCGGGTTGTTGTTCATCCCAAGAGCCCAGGCCTCACCGGTCTGACCGGTGTCGACCCTAGTTGGGTTTTGCTTAGGTGAACATGTTGGTGAGTTCCCTGTTGTCTTGTGTGGCAGCCGTTTAGAGTTTGGTTCGGTTTGGAGCTCGGAAGGTCAGGTTTGTGGATTTGGGGCTTCCTGATTTAGACTGGTCTGACCGGTGTGCTACACAGGCCTGACTGGTGTAGGAGCCTTCTGTGGAAGTTCTCAGGTTCTGTCAGCGTGCTCCAACAGGGACCGGTATGACCGGTGCTGTACAATAGCTACTCGAGTTGGTTTTTGCGCTGCGTTCTAGGGTAGGCTTTGGTGGTTGTTGGTTACTAGGACCAATAGCACTCCAGTGACTGCGTGGTCTCGTCCAACTTCAGTAGTTGAGTCGGAGACGTGTTTTGGAAGTCGTGTTCGTCTTGTTGGAGTTCCCATCTCCTTCGAGAAGAATATTTATTGGCTCCCATTTACTCCCCCCCCCCCCCTTTGGTCGCCTGATCGGTCCTTCAGGTAGACCGCCCAATACTTGATGGACATCTACGTCCCTCAGGAGAAGGGCCGGAGCCGAAGGAGCTGGTTGACCGCCTGGACAAGGGTGAAGGTCGGATGAAGACATTGCTGCTAGACACCAGCAAGCTCGCTTTGGCTGTGTCGTTGGCGACGGTGAAGTACCATGAGCTATTGTTCGACCTGCAGAAGGTCACGGAGGACGTCGACTTGTCCGAGCTGGTGAACAGCGAAGACTTCCAAACTGCCGCGAAGGAGGTCATCAAGAAGTTTGACCTCTGAAAGTCAATGTTTAAGTTGTATCAGAGTGTAGATGCAGGTTTAGGCCTAGGGCCTATTAATGTAAAAAAGAACTTTTACCGTAATAAAGACATGCGACTTTAATTAAAGTGTGCATCCCACTTGAATAGCGAAAATGCTCATTATGTAAGCTCAAGAGTAACGAGATTGCAAAGCGCGCCCTCCGCTAACCCAACTGAGTGGAGGAACGACTTACCGACTGCACAGCTCATCGTGGAGGCTTAGGTATAGCCGGCACCCAAAGGGGTCTTGGACCCTAGGTCTCACAACCATGTGACTTAGGAACATGCACAAAGAGAGTAAGGCCTACGCAGAGGGACAACGTGTGAAAACATAAAACATGAGAAACCCCTTCAGGTCGCAAGACCCTTATGTTGGTGAAGTCAAGCCCCCAAGCGCGTTGGGCCTAACTTAGACCAAGCCCCCGAGCATTTCTTGGGGAAGGGTAAATAGAACAAAAAGTAGAAGGGAGACCCATATGCAGGTCGACAGAAGAGCTGCCGAGGGGAATCTCATCTTTATTAACTAGAAATTACAAAGAGGGAGAGTACATAGCTTCTAAGGGTAGAAGCGACGTAGTTGCTCAATGTTCCAGATGTTTGGGACGCCCTGGCCATTGGCCCACTGGAGTTGATAGGTCACTGGTCCAATGACCTCCTTCACGACGAAAGGTCCTTCCCAAGGTGCGGAGAGCTTGTGCATGCCCTTGGTGTCTTGGATGCGTCATAGGACTAGGTCACCGACGTTGAAGGATCGCCCCAGTACGTTGTGGTCATGGTAGCGATGTTTCTGCTGCTCGTGGCGGGTGTGTTGCATCAGCACGGCCATGCAGTGCTCTTCGACGCTGTCGAGGTCGACCTCACATGTCTCCTCTATTGCGCCCTTTTCATAGTGTTGTATGCGAGGAGCACCGAAGGCAAGGTCGATGGGGAGGATGGCCTCCGACCCGTGCACCAAGAAGAATGGGGAGTACCATGTGGCCGAACTGACTTGGGTCCGGATACCCTAGATCACGTGAGGGAGCTCCATTATCCACCTGGTGGCATAGGGAGACGTGTCATCAAAGATGAGGTCTTTCATGGCCTGCAGAACCATCTTGTTGGCACGTTCGACCTGGTCGTTGCAGCATGGATGTGCCATCGACGAGTAGTAGACGTCGATAAGGTTGTCCTGGCAAAAGTCCCAAAAGTCTGCCCTGTCAAGGCCGAGCCTAGGTCGGTGACGATCCTATTGGGGACCCTGAAGTGATGAGTGATCTCCTCGATGAACGTAGACACTTCCGTCGATGTGACGCTGACGACGGCCTGAACCACTATCTATTTGGTGAATTTGTCCACCACCACGAGGATATGTTTGTAGCCACCAGGGGCGGTTCTGAAGGGTCCTACCTAGTCCAGTCCCCATATAGTGAATGGCCAAGATGGAGGAATTGTCCTCAGGGCCTGAGCTGGGATGTGCTGCTACTTGGCGAAGAACTGACACCCTTTGCTTTGCCCGACTAGGTCCTGTGCGTCAGCCATGGCGGTAGGCCAGTAGAATCCCGACCTAAAAGCCTTTCCCACCAGGTTAGTGGAGGTCGCGTGGTTGCTGCATTCACCACCGTGGATCTCTTGCAAGAGCTTGATGCCCTCAGACCTTAGGATGCACTTCATCAACATGCCATTGGAAGCAGACCTCCGATAAAGCTCTGTGCCGATGACGACGTAATTGGCGCTGCACCTCGTGACCTTCTCATGCTCGGCCTTGTCTTTAGGGACCCGATGCTCCAGGATGTAGGCGATGATGTCGAGGCGCAAGTCGTCTTTAGCCTCGGTCATGAGGACGTCGCGGCTGCCTTGCGGGGGTACATCGCTAGGCAGCGAGTCTGGGTCGTTGAGGAGCTTGATGGAAGGCTTGCATAGGTCTTGGACGAACAAACCGACCGGGATCAGTGTGCGCTTGGAGCCTAGCTTGGAGAGGACTTCTGCCGCCACATTGTTGTCACGGCAGACATGGTGAAATTTTGGACATCTGAAGTGAGCTTCGAGCTTCCGGACCTCGGCGCAGTAGGCATCCATCATGTCCTTCTTGATGTCGCACGTCTTGTTGACTTGGTCGATGACGACCTTGGAGTCGTCGTAGGCTATAAGCCGCTTAATCCCCAGGGATACAGCGATGCGCAGCCTGTGAATCAGGGCCTCATACTCAGCACCATTGTTGGATGCCTTGTAGTGGATCTGCAGGACGTACTTCAGGTGATCGCCTTGGGGGGAGATGAAGAGTACGCCTGCCCCACTCCTTCGGGGTTTAGGGAACCGTCGAAGTACATCTTCCAGTGCTCAGGTTTTTCCGCCGGTGGAGGTTGTTGGGTCTCTGTCCACTGAAGGACCGGATTGGCGACCAGAGAGGGAGAGTGAATGGGAGCCGTTAAAAATTCTTCTCAAGAACTCGGCCTATACCCCAAAATCACTTTCGAAGAATCCTGCACACACTTGCCAAGATCACAGTCACAATGGACCTACTAACCCTAGGAACAAGTTAGAACAAGCCTAGGAACAAAGTGGAAGCAAGCACAGAAAGAACCGAGAGAAAAAGCTAGCGCGAGGCAAAATGTAGCAGAAATTGTCACGACTAAAGGCCCTAGGTTGGTACTACCGATATGGGCTTAAGGGCACCTAAAAACTAGGTTATCGGTACTTTCGGCACAGGGTCGGTACTTCCGACCGTCAGTACTACTGACCCTGAGTCGGTACTACTGATAAAGACTCTATGGCAGCTGAAAATTAGGTTATCGGTGCTACCTGGACAGGGTCGGTAGTACCCCCCCCCCCCCGGTCTGAAAAAATCAGCCCGCTAAACAGCCCCAACCTTTCAATCGATGGATCTCCCAAACCACTTGGAGTCTTGAAACGAAATTTTGGGGAGACGATGAGCACCCCAAAGAGAAGATATGCCCCAAAACTTTCGGCCTGTAACTCCTTACAACTCCCGAAATCGCGAATCCTTGGCAAGAACACTATGAACTAGGGCTCATCCGAAATCCTCAAATCCAAGGCCTAATCCGGAGTTTGAGGGGTCAAGATCAAGCACAAAGATGCACAAGACATCTATCCATGATCCTCACAAAGAAATCTGACCCCAAGAAGGAAAAAGACAACAAAAATAGCCCGAAAAAGACACGAAAATCACACGAGCTACAAGAAGGAAATCAACGCAACCATGAAATCTTCCATATACTCAGAGGTCAGATTCTCTACAAAATGGTGAAGGAAATCTACGCTGATGGAGCAGGGAAATGAGAAGCAGCCCGGACAGATGGTTTGCCCAGAAACCCGAGAACTAATATATATGAGTTCCTCTGGGTTGGGCAATGACCACACTACCCCTAGCACTTAAACTGAGATACAAACCCCTCAAGAGAAAATAGGTCAAATAGACCTCCTCTTCATCGCACGGTCGCGCCTTTACCGTAGTCCGCGTCCTCCCAATGCAAACCCTGCGATCCCGCCACGTGTCCGCCGGCATCAAAGTTTCTCGGCGCGCCCAGATCCTATCTCCCCCCCCCCCCCCCGAGCCTCCGGTCATTGTTTTGTGTCTCAACCAAGTAACATGACGGTTTTGTGGCGACTGCAACAAACCCCGCGTGCAGACTCCGGTCGTGAGCCGCTACCCTGCACCGGCTCCTATCCATGACTTCGTCTTGCTTTTGTTGCGACATGCAGCCCGCACTTGACCCCACTGGCCACCGGGTCCCTCGAGCCGAGCCTACTTTTCTCTCCACTCCTCGAAGGCCCCGCTAGGCATAGACCTTTAGCGCCCGCTCTTCACCTGCACCAACGCAAATCAAGTCGCAACTTGCACCTGGAATACTCAGCTAAGAGTCAGTCCACACGATGTTGTCAATCACTCATCACAGCCAGGAGCGACCATCCACCGGTCCTCGGATGCTCCAGTCCTCAATCTCCCCCTTGATGAGTGCATTGACAGCACACACACAGTACCAATTCAGAGAAAAGAGAAAAAGAAAAGAAACGAATGAAAAACTCAAACAAGTGATCAAAAGCCAACCAAAAGCCAAAACGAGAACACTTGAGAGAGAAAAATCTTGGTCCCCTAAGGCAAGGGCAACGGCTCGACACAACTGAGATAAAATGCTCCAAAATTGCTCACTCCTCAAGGTGAGGCAAAAGGGCTCGACACTATCTATAAAAGAGCACAACCAAAATTCAGGTGAAAAGAACTCCCAAATGCATGAATGCAAGCTCCCCCTGAACAAATGCATTTCTCCCAATTTTTCTCCCCTTGATGCAAAACTCCCCATGGAAACATGAATTGGGTACTTTCATCCCCCTTGTTGGTAATGCATGAATCAAGTCTACAAATGCAAGCGTGTGCTTCTCAAATATACAAAAAGCACTACAACATGCTAAAAATGAGACACATACAAGGAAGATAGCCACAAATTTAGTACAAGCATCGCCAACAAGATAGATAGAGACATATAGGCATGTGACATAGTAATAATCAAAAGAAGCATTTTTCACAAAGATATCCCTCTCATGAGCATAGGACCTACACATGGTCAAAATGAGCATAAACAACATGTAACCCACAAACTTCATGCAAGGTCACAAATTCTCTCACAAGATCATCACAAACACCTACAAGCTATGTCATGTCATGTCAAAGCCACCGAGCCATGTGTCCACTTCTAGATGTGAGACTTCTCATTGGTGAACATCATGTAACGATTTAGCACCCAAGATAAGGAATTTAGAGAAAGTTTGGCATGGAAGCACATTTTTCAAGCATAAACATTTCATATACCAATTTCATGATTTACAAATTAAGCATGTTACATGAAGTGCCTTTGCAGCAAAAAGAAGCTTAGGCTTCTCCACAAGGTAGCATGTAGGCTAAACATTCATGATGATAAATGGGTCTTTGACAGCAAATGAAAAGAACATGGTTCCAAGCACAAATTGAGCAAGATATAGCCATAAGTGCACAATTTGAACATGAGAAGCATTCAACTCACAAGAGGAAAGCTCACGATTCTATCTACTCTATCCATCCAGGCAGTACCAAGATGTACCAGGATCTCAAACAAAGGTATTGGTGGTAAGGAATGAAGAGAGATGTGGCCACACATGTGGCTTTGTGCGACACATGTCATCGGGTTAAAGCTGAACACCAGAATCTAGCTGGATTGCTTCAACCTTTGAAGGTGCCTGAGTGGAATTGGGACGAGATTGGTATGGATTTCATTGTAGGTTTACCTCGTACCCGGGATTGTTATGATTCGATATGGGTTATTGTGGATCGTTTAACCAAGGTTGCTCATTTCATTCTGGTGAATAGTACTTATACAGGAGCTAAGTTGGTAGAGTTATACATGTCCAGGATCATGTGTTTGCATGGTGTGCCAAAGAAGATAGTGTGAGATAGAGGTACCTAGTTCACATCTCCCTTCTGGGAGAAGCTGCATGAGTCTATGGATACAAAGTTTAACTTCAACTCAGCCTATCACCCACAGACAGATGGACAGACTGAAAGGACCAATCAGATTCTATAGGACATGCTGAGAGCATGTGCGCTTAAGCATGGTGGTAGTTGGGATAAGAGCTTTCCATACGCCAAGTTCTCTTATAACAATAGCTACCAGGATAGTACCAAGATGGCACCCTTTGAAGCTTTGTATGGGAGGAAGTGTAGAACTCCATTGTATTGGAGTGAGATAGGTGAAAGCAGTTGTTTGGGGCTGACATCATTAGGGAGGCAGAGAAGCAGGTTCAGGTTATCAGGGAAAACTTGAGGATCACTCAATCTAGACAGAAGAGTTATGCAAACGGGAAAAGGAGAGACGTGGTCTTTCAGGAGGGTGATTATGTGTATCTAAAGGTATCACCAATCAGAGGATTGTGTTGATTCAAGGTCAAGGGAAAGTTGTCACCTCGATTTATTGGACCGTTCAGGATCCTAGAGAGAGTGGGAGAAGTAGCTTACAGGTTGGAGTTGCCAAATCAGTTAGTAGATGTACATGATGTGTTCCATATCTCTTAGTTGAAAAAGGGTTTCAATCCTCATGACAAGGAGCCGTTACTTATGGATGGGCTAAACATTAAGGAGGATGAGGCAACATGGGAACAGTGTGATTAAGATGTGCAAAGTACAGTGGAGTAACCATGCAGAGGATGAGGCAACATGGGAAAGAGAGGATGAATTGAAAGCCGAATTTCCAGATCTTTTCACCAATCTATCCGAATCTCGAGGACGAGATTCATCTTAAGGGGGGTAGGATTTGTAACACCCTAATTTTCAAACTTGGTTTTAAGAAAATTTGTTAGCAACATTTAATTGTGCTCTTAAGGTTTATAGGGTTGCATTTCATTTCTTTAGGCATTTAAGCATTTCTAAAATAAAACAAATGAACTATAGAAATATATTGTTGCATTCATGCTGATGCATTGCTTTTGGTTGTTGGAATTCAAATTTGAATTTTAATTCATTTGATTGTGCCTTTTCACAAATATACAAAACACCTTCTCTATTCTTTCCTTTGCTTCCTCTCTTTCTGCCCCACCTTCGTGTGCAGCCCCGCAAGCAAAGTCTGTCACCGCCCCTCATTTTCCTTTGCCTGCTCATGCGCTGTAGTCCGCTCGGCCCAGCCGGCCTAACAGTCACCACCAGCCCAACCCACTCCCTCCCGCTCCCGTAGCCGCCTACAGGGAGACCCCACCTGTCATCCCCCTCCCCGCACTCGTCCCCGAGCCAGACTCGAGCTCGAGTTCGACTGTGCCCCGCACCACCTCTGCAGCTTGGCCCGCATGCCAAGGCCAAGTCCTTGGCATATTTAAGGCCACCGCCGCGCCCTAAGCCGCTCCCGCAAAACCCTAGCCGCCTCAAGCCTTCGCGCCGCTCGAGCCCAAACGATAGCTCTGTCCGCGGTATTCGACTGATAAGACCCCTAGTCAATACCCCTGCGTTTCTTAGATTTAAAAATAGGTCCTCCCCAAGTAGGAAGTTCTTTACGGATTAGTCCTTTTCTTTCTGTTTAAGCCCTTAAGCTTTAGTTTTCTTTACTGATAAGTCCATGTACCTTCGTTAGTGCTAACTTGATCATTTTAGCTCCATTTTTAGTGTTCTTTATGTCCACGCAATCGTCTCGAAGCATAGATTAGTGTTTCTTATTTATTCTTGTTGTACGCTTGTATGTGAATGTTGTGGAACGTAAAGAGTGAAGCGTTCGAAGGATTTGAAGATCAAGACGTGCCAGAGTTTGAGTAGCAGAGTCTTGTTGAAGGCAAATCCCCCTTGATGCATACCCACTTGTCCTATGTAACATGCATTTAATTCATCGTATTTATTTTTATTGATTGCATTAACTTTGACGGGAACCCACTAAGGATTATGCCTAGTCTTTTATGACCTTTGCCTTGTAACCGGGTTATTATGTTAATGTTGATGGTAGCTAATGCTTAGCATGCTTAACTGGGATGGTGTTAATCAACTTGGATACCTTTATGTTCTATGTTCCATTATTATGTTTTTTTAATTGCAAGACCACCTTTGCTATGTTAATCGTAACATGTAGAACCACTCAAGAAAATAGTACAACCACAAGAACTACACGGGCAATGGTCTTAGCTGAATAATTAGGAACTTTAGCTTGGGTAATCTTACCTGATAAGGACGAGGGATCGGCGGTACCGTGGGGTATGGACTCGCTCTAGCAGGGGGTTGGATGAGTTCTTTTCTATGGGGGCTATCAACCTACTAGGAGACTTTATACCTTGCTAACTGATCCGGACCTTGTGGGTCACAACTTGTTGGGGAACCTTTGTAAAGGCCATGTAGCGTCCCTATGCAACCACACCTCGGTAGTGTGGTATGGTGCCTTGCAAACACCACATGGTTGGGTTCAAAGTTTTTCGAAGCTTTTATGTAGCTTGTGGTGAAAGTGTACAACCTCTGCAAAGTGTAAAACTAACCGGTTAGTTGTGCTCACAGTCAAGAGCGACCTGGACCCTCACATGACTAAGTAATGGAATATGATATTAAATCGTTGTCCTATCTTTATTTATGATGCTTATGCTTTATTAAATGTGGGTTGGTATGAAATTATACTTTCTAGTAATTATGTTGCTAATAAAACTTGACCAACTAAAATGCTAATCTGCTTGAACCTTAGCCATCCACCATATGGCCTTGCATGTTATGTTGTTTTCCCTTTGCTGAGTACGGCACGTGCTCACGCTTGTCTATTTTCTTGTATCTACAATACTCGAATTCCTGCTCAAACTGGGAGAGATTTGAATACTATCAAAATGACTTCTAGGAGTTCTAGGTGTGTGTGTCTTCAGTCAGCTGCCTGTGGAGGCATCTCTATTCGCTGCGAGAACTCATTATTTATATTCGATTAAGACTTTTGGTCATGTAATAACTCTATATTTGTGTGGCATTGATTTTGGTATTCACAATGTCATTACGTGTGTGTAACTTGATCCTGGCGCACATGTAGTCAGTGCATTCAGTTTTGGCTTAAAACTAAGTATGACAGTTGTGGCCTTTCAGCGGCCTCGTCGGCGGTCGTGCGGTGGCCTGCAACTCCTCGATCTTCGCCTCCGCCTGGGCCAACCTCGTCTCAAGGGACTCCCACTCTGTCGCGGCACTGGCAGCCACAGCTTCGTTTGCCACCGCCCCAGTGGACTTCACGGCGGCTTCGAGCGTAACACTAACGATGCCTCGTTCGCCATCGCCCTAACGGCGGCCATGCGAGCGACCACCAAGTACATCTCCAGCTGGGTCTTCTCCGTCCGAAGCTCGCCAATGGTGCGCGCCTTTCTCACACTGTACCCCGAGAGTGTCTGTTCTAGGCAAGGGATCAACAACTACAAGGCTTGTAAAAAGGGGAAAGATAAGGTTAAGCTCCCGGCTTGAGGGGACTTACCGTCATCGCGGGAAGGATGAGCTCACCGAACGCAAGACGCGCCCACCCGAGACTTCGCTCAAGGCAGCGGTGGGCCGCAACCTTCTCGGCCTTGTCATCCAGCGCGTCTACCTCATAAGCGGCCGCCCACGTAGAGTGCCCGATGTCAGTGATCCGCACGCCGTCCTCCTCGAGCTCCAGCAGCAGGCTTGCACCTAAACCCTCCCTGACCTCTTGGATCTCCGAGGAGGTGACTCCCACATGCTCCCTGGAACACCGTGTTCCTGTGGGGCTAAGCAGGTCGGGTTTGCGATGGGCACCGCTTCGATGACAGGGCTGGTTGGTCGGGGTGACGATGACTCCGACGCACTTACTACGGTCGCTCCCACGACTGCGGCAGGGGACGAGAACATGATAGGAGTCAACTCTGCATCAACTGCAGGTTCTTTGAGGACCTCCTCGATTGCCTCCAATGTGACTGGGGTTTCGGGAGCCCGGGCACGTCTGACCAGGCTCAGCCCCGGCTGCTCCGTCGCGGCCGCGTCGAGCACGGGCTCCTTGCCGACAGGCTCCGCCGCTCTAGTTCTGGTCGCGGCCTCGGGCGCGGCAGACTCGGAGGCCCCAACCCTCGACTTCTCTGGGTCCGACAGCAACCGCTCCAACACAGCCTCGAAGATAGCCATATCTTCACCCAGGAAGTCAGGCCCGTCGAGGTCGATGATTTCAAGAGGTTGTGCAGCCGTGGTGTCAGCTGCTGGCACCTCCACCGTGTCCCCGCCCGCCTGTGACGTTGCAGACGTCGAAGCTTCAGCCACCGCTGGCACCTCAAACTCGCGTACGCCAGCCTATGGTGGTAGGGGCACGATCTTCTTGGAAGACGCCCTCGCGGCATCGCTGTCTCCCACGGTGCCCTCGACAAGTGGCTCGATCACCGCCTAGGTGACGTCCGCCTCAGGGGCCACCCGCCCCTTGGCCAAGGTGCCGGCGTCCAGCACCGGTGGAGGCGTCACTGCCTCGACGACCTCAGGCACCGTAGTAAGCCCACTCTCGGCCTACCCCGCTGACGACTCAGCAGGGCGGGGCGCCGATCAGCTCAGCAGGGTGATGCGCTTCTGTGGCGCAAGGCTGAGGACGCCAGTGTCGGCGCAAGGCTGAGACAAGGTCAAGACTAAAATAAGAAATGAGCAAGATTAAGAGTAGTAAAACATCAAGAAAAAAGCGAGCAAGAGCTTACATGGTGGACTGGACGCGAACCCACTTCACCGGCCTGTCTGATGAGCCCTGCTCGGGGGATGACCTCTTGGCCCCCACCAGCTCGGAGACTGGCTCACGAAGCTCCACCAGCGCAGGGGTTGGCCCTTTGTTCCCTGAGGACTTGGGGCGGCGCTTCGATCCCCCGACGGCTCGGGGGTTGCCCTCCCGACCTCCGCTGCATCAGAGGCTGGCTCCTGGCTCCCAACAGAAGAGAGGGGAACCTGCATAATTAAGACGCCACCTCGCGGATGATTAGAGATTAGAGGCGCCGTTGGGGGAGGCTCGTGTCCCTTCCTTGCGGCGCGCTCGGTACAGACGTTGGTGGGGTCGACCTCACCTTGGACAATGAACACCTCCTCAAGGAGTTCGAATCCGGATGATCAGAGCCATCGAAGGGAAGATAGGAAGAATGTTCTCGCTTCGCCAGCCACTTGGGCGGATCGTCCCGACGTGGGAGATCTCTTCGCCCCTCGGAGGCTCACGAACCACCAGGGGCCGCCTGTGAGTGGGTCACCATTTGATCTTCTCGATCGGGGCGGGCCCCCGGCTGTGTTGACACCTTTTTTTTGGAAAAACAGGTCAAGGAGAAGCAGCCGATGAGAACAGAATGCAATCGGCTGATTGAAGAAAGAGAAGGATGGTCAACAGAACTCGCTGATGGTCATGAGGGCTCAAGTCTGTTGGTGGACCAGTGGGTCAAACCGATCGGCCGATGGTTGACTAGAGGATCGGCCAATGGAAAGAAAGAAGACAGTAATCAAGAAGATGCGCCAGAAGGAAAGCACGGTGGAGGCGGGTCAGTCCACGATTGGTGACGGTTCAAAGAATCAATTTAGGGAGTTTTGGCTCCTGCGAGAGTCCTTTTCTATTTGTAGTAAGTGTTTGTTTTCTTTAGATGCAAGAAACAGTGTCGTAATGGATTAGGAGTCGGGTTGTCCTCAGGACATAAATGGCGACCCTGCGTGGTCGGGGAAAAGTGTACACACCAATATCAAACAAACCGCCTGTGGGCAAACCCTTTACTTTACAGCATCTACTTTTCAGCGACTTCGCCATTGCATCTTTTCTCTTTTCTACAACGTCATCCTTCAAGTTTGTCGTGCTGCATCGATTGATCTCTGGCAAGCTTGTGAGTACCGTTTTACCGAATAACCATAGGCTTTAACCTCCAGGCGCATCGTCGAGGTTTAGTCTAGTTCTTTATTCACTCCTTACTGATATTAGCTAGATCTTCAAGTTTTTGTATCAAATCTTGTGTTTTTTAGCTATTATCACCAATTACCGCCACTCGATCTAGATCATATCGGCTTCTAACACTACAGCCGATTCTGAGCTGTTCGAGTGCTGATGTCACGGTCGGCCGATTCCAGCCGATCTATCTACTCACGCACTCGCGCTTCGGTCGCTCACGAGCTGGTCGATCCCACTTTACTCGTATTGGCCGATTGGCTGGTACACGTGTCGCTAAAAGGCCATCGGTTCTCTAGCTGATCCCTAATATTTTCCATTGTCAATCAACGGGTTAGATTGGTTGGCACGCCTCGCAACACACTGAGTCATGTGTGCTGCACGCGGAGGTGACGTCCTATTTTCGCATCAACACACTTTTGGCACACCCAGTGGGACCCAAAAAAGTCAACATGATAAAGAACACAAAGAGTGGTACTTTCGAGGTTGACCCAGAAAACGTCCAAACAATCACCAAGGATCAGCTGAAAGATGCGGACAAAGCTGAGTTCGAAGCTTACGTGAAGCATTATGAAGAGCTTTGCCTAGCATCATACAGTCAGACTAAAGGTGGAGCCTTCAAGAAGAATCCTTTGCCAACACCTACGCAAGTCACCTTCTCAGCCGAACCTAAAGGGCTTCAAGACATGATGACTAAGGCGATGCATCAAATAATGATTTGATAAATCTAAGGTTTTCGCCAATACCATTCAGAATTGTCTGACTGAAGCACTTAAGAAAGGAGCAGAAGGAGGATACCTGGGACCTGCATACTTCCAACCAGATCAAACTCCTCTAGTGTTCCAACATAACCAATCGGCTTCCCCGCTGATTGATGACTCAATAGTAGGGATTTCACCGTCTCCACAGGTCAATGCAACTACTCCTAGTTCTTCATCAGATTCTCAGCCGTTTCAGAATCAAGGTGTTGTAGATAACGCTAAGGACCCTGTCATCACAATGCTTGTGATCCGAACTCACTCGACACATTCCAACGTCCAAGATCAGACATTTTCAGTGCAGAATCAACATCAGAAGTATCCTACAATAAGAGATCAGGACGGAAAGCTTGCAGGATGGGATTTACCTCACAATCATTTAGAGACTAACATCTCAAATTTCTTCAGACCTCATCCCGAGGAAGTTCCCGAAGTGAAGTACCCGCAGTCTTATCAAGCCATGTTTGGAGGTACTCTAAGGACTGTGCATATGAACAAGGATGGGGTAGAATTTGTCTACTTCAATCACAGGGGCAAGGCTTTTGAAAGAGTCAAGATCAGTCCAGCTCATGCTCATATGGTCATACCGATAGAAAGAAAAGCTCCTTTTCAACCTCAGAATTTGGCTCAGCAGCCAACGCAAGGAATGCCCGTGCAGACTACCCCACTACAACAGTCAACGTCAATGCAACCTGTCTTAACCCCGGCTAATACGGTGGCTCATACAAGATCGTTGCCTCAGCAGCCAATCAACCAAGGGGTGGTAGGTGATGCGGACATGGCAACCATGCTTATGTCCATACGTGGTGCATTGATTGGAGAAGATGGAGTCCAGCAAGGTTTTCCAAGTCAAGAAGGAGGCCCGAGGTTGATCCGGTTTGAGTCCCCGAGTTGGAGGCCAAAAGCAATTCAAGTTCGAGCCCAGTTTGGAGTCCAAGAGTAGTGCGCAATAAAACGGACGCCCACGTCGCATACGGAGTCGGTTTTAGACGTTCTATATATGGTTGGAAGCACAATTTCATAGAGCTTCTAATGGCACTGGTCTCATGCCAAAATTCGTCCTGAGTCAACGGGAATCTTCGAAACAATGTGAGGTCCAGAATCTGCCAAGGTGCTGCGTCGCCAGTTTGATGGGCCTCAGGCCCAAGTTGGGGGCGCCCCACCCCTGGTCGCCCCAACCCTAGGACGCCCCTTCTCTTATTTACTCAGTAGCCGCCGCCTTAGAAACTGGAGTTTGTTTTATTTGTTAGCCTTAGCTACAACCGAACAGCCACTATCGTGCCGTCGTCGTGTAATTCAGACTCCACCTTCGAGTGATATTAAGATTGCTCGCCACAGATTCTTGTCCATTCTTCGATTGCGTACAGGAATTGATCTTCGTGATCAGGCTGATCTTGCGCTGGCAAGGTTGGTAACCATTGGGAGTTGGTTCAGCGATTGCATTGGCGCTTCGAGTTTGCTCGTCGTAGTCGGATCGTGAGGGTCAACAACAACCGAATCAGATTTATCTCCACTCACCGAAAGATCGGGCACTTCCCCTCTATCAGTAGGGTAGCCAACAATTCCACAGGTGGATCCTGCACAGGTGCTACAAACACTCTTAAATCAATTGGCTATCTCGAGCCAATTGAATTTGCATTAACCAGCTCCATCGGCTAGTCAGCCGATCGGACAAACTCCACCTGTTACAAGTCAACCAAATGCGCAAGGTTTTTCTGGAGTAGGAACATCAATGGCACCAAATCCACAGCCAAGAACCTCAGAAGAACAGCCTCCGGAAAATCCATCAGCTGAGATTCAAGAAATTGAACAAGTATCTACTGAGTTCAAGTCTCATGTGAAGCAAGAGTAGAAGGATCACTTCTCGAAGATGCTGCAAAAGTAATATGGGATAAAAAGCAAGCAACGGTCCTGCATGTACAGGAAACCGTATCCATCTAGCTACGATCAAATACTATTCCCTCCAAGCTTCAAAGTACCAAATTCACCAAGTTCTTTGGGCAAGATGAGACATCCACTATGGAGCATATCACTCGATTCATCATCCAATGTGGAGAAGCAGGGAACATTGATGCACTCAGGATACGGTTGTTCTCTTCATCTGTATTGGGACTAGCATTCTCATGTTTTACTTCATTGCTATCCAATTCCATTACCAAAAGGTCTGATTTGGAACAGTAGTTCCACAACTATTTCTTCTCTGGTATTCATGAGATGAAGATTATTGATTTGACCAGACTCAAGCAAAGGAACGATGAAACAGTTGTTGGATTCGTTCAAAGATTCAGAGAGGTCAGAAACAAATGCTATAGTCTGAACCTGTGAGATAAACAATTGGCTGAGTTAGCTTTCCATGGTCTCTTGCCAACCTTGAGTGAGAAATATGCATCACATGACTTCGAGAGTCTCAGCTAACTGGTTAGTCGAATGAGTCAGGAAACTGCAAAGTCTTATAAGCCTATAAGAAACTTTCAGAAGAAGGTGTCTTATGCGGATTACTACGATTAAGAAGATGAAGATAACATGGTAGGGCTTGCAAAGTGGGTCAAAGGCAAGAAAACAGTTTTTTGTCCCTTTGGCAAGAAAGAATCAGAAAACTCGTCTTTGATATTACTAGGACCGATGATATTTGATATGTTGCTTCAGCAAGGGAAGATCAAGATCTCCCAATTCCATACCATACCTTCTGCAGAAGAGCTCAAAAGAATGAAGTATTGCAAATGGCACAATGCAACGTTGCACGACACCAATGATTGCAAGATCTTCAGACAACAGATCCAATGGAGACTTAAATTTGAAACCCCTTCCAGGGCTGAAAACTCGATGAAGATTGAGCAGCACCCCGTCCCAACTAATACAGTTGAGGTGTCTAGCAAAGGCACGTCATGAGTTAAGTTGCTGACATCTAATTCGGCTCAAAAGGAGTTGTCGATCCCAAGGTACAAGCAGCCGCTGCCGATGTCAGAGGTAAAGGGTTGTTACTTGAAGAAGGAGACTTGAAGCCATGCCAATCTATCACGTCCCAGATGCTCATCAACAAGTTCCAGCGTCGATAGGAGAAAGCAAAGGCAAGAGAGGAGTGGGCATAGCTCAACGAGGGACATTGGAGATGTCCATTCTTCAAGTACTGCTGAGAAGAAGGGATCAAGCTACCAACAGTGGAGAATCATCCAGAGTGCACTAGGGCATACAACAACAACAACTCATCTAAGAGAGTTTGCTTCTATGACACACGACCTGCAGCTGGAGATCACTATGAATTTAGCAATCAACGGATCTCCGTTCATGATCGGCTGGGGGCAAGGCTAGAGCCCACGATCAGCTGGGGGGCAAGTCCAACGTTCATGATATGCTGGGAGGCCGAGTCAATGAGGAGTCAAACAATTAGCGGGAAGAGATGGCTGATTCTCTGGTCCCCGATGAAGATATCATGTGCCGAGCTCCTAAACGTCGACACACGCTACAACTGGATGATGAAGGGTGAAGCCAAACACGTAAAAAGCCCAATCCACAGTGGTGTTTAGATGGCTTGACCAAGTCCCAGAAAAGGAGCGTCCAACGCCTATGCCAGCTAGAACAACAAGAAGAAGCAAAAAAAGACAACAGCTAGACAAGAAGAAAGTTCAGTCTAAAGTATGGCGTCCAAAGCCTAAGGCCGATGATTGGAAAGATGACAAACCAGTGGCTGATATAAACATGGTTGTCTTCTTGCCAAAAGAGTTCATGGCTCCAGTCGATTCGGATGTGTCCGATGAAGAACTTGGCATGGTTCAGTTAACACTGGAACCTACACAAGCTATCTTTGAGAAGCCAGAAGACGAGAAAAGACAACATTTGAAGGCATTTTTTCTCCAAGGCTTTGTCAACGGGAAGCTAGTCGCCAGGATGCTTGTAGATGGAGGAGCAGCAGTCAATTTGATGCCATACACTATGTTGTGCAAGATTGGGAAGTCTAACAAAGATTTAACCCAAACCGACATGATGCTGGTGAACTTTGAAGGTAACGTCTCTCCGGCTCAAGGAGCAATCTTCGTGGAGTTCACTATCAGCATTAAGACCCTTCCAACCAGTTTCATTGTCATTAACGGTAGGGGATCTTATAATCTATTGTTGGTTCGGGATTGGATACATGACAACTGCTGCATACCATCTACAATGCATCAAGGCATCACCCAATTGATCGGAGATTCAGTAGATGTGGTCCAAGGAGAAACCTCCTTGATAGTGGCAGCTACAGACGCGCAAGGATGGACTTATGATCGAGTGAGCTGCATATCTAGAAACGCATGGGATACCAAGTATCTCAAAGTGTATGATTTTGGACTAAAGCTGGTTCAAGCAGTCGGCTCTGATGACAAGATTTAATGAATCTGCTCATTGAAGATGAAGGGAAGCTTGGGCACGGAATTACAACAACCGATAGATTGGTCGCCCGAGTATAACAATAGTTGCGTAAGACGATTGTCATGTCAATCCTATCAGCCGATTCAGTTTTCGAGCTATAGCCGATTGCAGATTTAATAGTTTCTAGTAGAGTAGCCGATATCTGTAAATAATCACCTTTCGTACAAAAAATGTAGAACCAATGTACAGATCAATATATTCGGTTGTGGTCGATACATATATTGCCTTTAGAATATAATGAATACATTTCATATCTTCTGCTTTGGATTACAGTAATGATGTTACAACTCAGATCTGAAGATTACATGCGTCCTCAAATAAATTACAAGAAGTGCTTTGTCCTATCTTTAATGTGATGAGGATATTGAATCAATGAATAAAGAGAAAGACATCACGAAGTGGAAACAAAAGATTATGATCTTCACCCGATTCTACAATCTTCCCCCAGAAGGAGCTCGAGTTGATAACCAAGATGGTCGTTCCTTTAGCACGCTCTTCCTCTGATAAATGTGTAGCAAGACACCCTACCTATTTCCTTCCCCTAAAGCCAGATCCTCACAAGGATTTTTCTAGTTATAGTGCCTCCTGCCTTTTCGAAAGGAGACGAAGAAGAAGAGGGGTCACTACACAACTTCACAAGAATTCTTCTAGCTATTAAAGAGAAAGAGGAAAAGGGGACAATCATACAACAAGAGTCTATAATCTATCTGAGTTGGTTGCACCATGGCTAATGAGGGAGTTTCTCCATCGAGCTTCAGGCCTATTTATATCCCCAAATGGCAGAAGGGATAACTCCAAGAGGGAATTGAAAAAGGGGAAATGAAGGACATCCGATGCAGTCAAAGCAAGAACAGTTTCCCTGTGAAAGTCTCAGACTAAGCAATAGGTATAGGTAGGCATGCAGTGATGCGTTTCCCGAAAATCTGGGGCTGGCTTTGAAGGAGGATTGAATAACAATGTATGACCCCACTCCGTACTCCAGAAGAGGAGGCTATCAGGATTCTCCTCTCTCTCAACATTTCTAGCAACAACGTCAAGCTTTGATGAATCATTTGGATGCGAAAATGCTTCATGAGGAAATTTATCAAGGAATGGGGATGAATGTGTTTTCCTGGAAGCACTCTGAAAGAGGCCTACCTTTCATTCCTAATGGAAGCTAGTCTGGTTCATAGTCAGAAGATTATGGTACTACATAAGGAGCAAGCTACATTTTTATAGCAGGGAAGTCGAACCAGAACATAAAGAGCACCTACAAGTATGGGTGGGAATTCATCACCAGAAAATGGTGAATTAAATTCATCAAATGCTAATCAAGAGGTGCTGATTTTATTCATAAAAAGCTGATTGCATTGGCTGATAGTACATAAGAATTTAAAGGAGGCTCTTTGCCTTATCTAACTCTGCTCTAACTTGGGTCATCTCTTCACCCACACGATCCAGTTCTTGATGGAGAGCAGTCCTCCTAGCTTCAAGAACCTCTAGCTTCTTCTCATCATTTGCAATCACCAGACGGAGACCGTGTTCTTGTCTAGATGAATGCGTTGGTTGATTTGTGCCAAAGGTGTTGATGCTCGATACAATCCTTTCCACGGTATCATGATTTGGAGACTAAGAAAAGTGGAAACATCAGGGAAAGGATCATGAGAATGAAGAAAACAAAAGAAAACCCAACTTGATTCACAAAGGAAGAAGAAGAGGAATCCATCACAAAAGAAAAGTAACAGTTTAATGGGAAAAAGAAGTCTTGCGATATATAAAGGTCGATTTAAACATTCGGTTAAAACAATTAATACAGAGCATTGGAATTTGGCCAGTAAAGGTCAATCACAGTTTAGAAAAAATTACAAATAAAGTTTAAACTATGCCTAAAAGAAGGATGGCATTGATGAGATCCAGACGTAGTTGATCGACCGCCTCTATCTCCTAACGATCGGCATCGGCCGAACCAGGAATCGGTTGTTCTTGTTCACAAAGAGCTTGGGCTTGCTGAGCAATGGAGTCCTTCTGTTCTCGCATAGTAGTTCTAGTGCCTAGAAGATCTCCAAGCTTCTACTCTTCAGCTGCCAAGTCTTGCTCAACCTGACCGAGTTCTTTCATCAAATCAACACAACGTTTCTTCAGACGATCAATGTCGTTGACAATGTCACAATGAGAAGAAGCCAGGAATTCAATCCTATTGTCAAGATCAGCCATATTGTTGTAAAGCTTCTCACTGTCCTGGGTAGGTTGCTCCTGACGCTTCCTTTCATCTAGCCGATCTTGGGCTTCCTGGACGCTGCTGATTTTCGATGAAAGCAACTTGAAGCATCTTCGCCTTAAGATCTCTAGGCAACTGGCCCTGAATCTGCTTAGAAATAGCTCTGATCGGCTCAGCATCTTGCACAAGTTGACCGATATCCTGGTTCAGCAATGGCAACACCTTAATCAGCTTAGCCTTCACTTCATCTAGGAGAATAACTGCCAATGCGCCCTGAACAGAAGGCAGGTTTGTTAGAACCTACAGAGAAAGCAAAAGAATTGAAGAAGAAATTCAAGAAATCAAGAAGTTTGCCTCTACAGCAGAAGATATTGCTCGAATCTGGACAGTTGGGTTTTCAGCCGATGATGATTCAGGAACCTCAACAACTAGCAATAGTGATTGATCACCGGTATCTTGCTGAAGATCACCCAAGGACTTATCATGAACCTCAATCGACGTCTCAACAATATCATCGAACAAAGACATGAAGTTAAAGGATGAGAGTAATAAAGAAGCAACATTAATAGAGAGTCTACCTCGATTGGTTGTTCAGTTTGAGGATTGACCCGTTCAGGAAAATGCTGAAATAGACCACCAGAATCATCTATGTCGTCAGCTTTTTAATGGGTTTCAGGCTGTTCAATTGACGAAGTCAAAATGTCATCGGTTGGAGTCTCCTCCAAAGACTTGTCCTGACCAAGATCAGCAGTGGTGGTTTGTTCTGACTGGCCGATTAATTCTGAAGACTGCGCAAAACGATGATCAGGAAAAGATGCGGAGAAAGAAAGGAAAAGTTGAGGAGAGTTCTACCTCAAAAGCACCCGACAACTTTCCAGCCATGTCAAAGATGTTGACAACAACAATATCAATCTTCTTCTTCTTCTTCTTCATACATTTATGGACAAGGGCTTTTCTAGTCACACCCTTCCTCTTATGGGTCGACAGAGGTAGATTATCTGAAGCAAGATTAATCTTGGAGCCTTGCATAACTGAAGAAATCGAGGGAGCGTGATAGCCGATGTACGGTGCCTGTCTTGGTGGCCAATAATGAATCGGCTTGCCACTTCCGTTGATGAAAGGGGGCTTTGTGGTTTCAAGCTGTAAAGGGGGGATGCAGCAATCCGAATACAATCAATACGGATGCATAAACTTACTACAAGAAAATTACCTCATCAGCTGATGCATGATATGCGGGTCCAATTTCTCACAATAGATTCTCGGGGAGACGCAGAAGAGGTGATCAAACATCAACCAAAGTTGGAGCCATCGGCCGATGACCAAACAAGAAAGCATTAAGCACGTCAGACAAAAAATAGGAAGCAGCTAACAAAAGAGATTCGTTCTAGAACATCTCAGATAAAGAAAGGGTAATGCATTGATTGATTTGTATTGCTCCCAAGATTCCCTGCTCTTCGCAGAAACTCTACGATACCAATCTCTCCATCCTTTGACATAACCTATCCAGGACCTAAAGCAGCTGTCCTAATCGGCCAGATTCAAAGAAGTGTGCTTAAAGGGAATTCGGCCAGTTTCAAGATTAATCACATCAGTGGGATCAGTATCACCCATTGGACCAAAAAAATGTCCAGGCTTGTCATTGACTAGGATGATAAAATTGGATCTAAGCTCCTGAAGGAATAAACGAGATCTGGGCCTTAGACAAAACAGAGTTGCAAAATTTAGAGGTAAATAAAAGCGAAAGAATGAAAGAAATATCGGGGGACCTGAAAAGAGAGACGCCTTCAGAGGTGCAGGGGCAGAATGAGAATCTTTGGCGGAGCTTGGAGACGCCATGAATCAACAGGAGCTTTGAAGCTTAGGGTTCGTCACCTGAAAGCTTGAGCTGTTTGAGCAACAAGATTTAGGAAGAAAAGAAGAGTCGAGGCAATTGTATTTATGGCCCCTAAAGATTTGTTCGGATTCTTCGGTCGGCTTCGAATCAAGGGAGACAATGGATTCGAGGAAGTTTCAGAGCAAAAGATTATTCACTCTGAAACTGGGAGGCATGTGTTGACACCAATTTTTGGAAAAACGGGTCAAGGAAAAGCAGCTGATGAGAACAGAGTGCAATCGGCCGAATGAAGAAAGAGAAGGATGGTCAACAGAACTCACTGATGGTCAAGGTGGCTCAAGTCTATTGGTGGACCAGTGGGTCAAATTGATCGGCCAATGGTCGACCGGAGGATCAGCCGATGGAAAGGAAGAAGGCGGTAATCAAGAAGATGCGCCGGAAGGAAAGCACGGTGGAGGCAGGTCAGTCCATGATTGGCGACAGGTCAAAGAGTCAGTTTAGGGAGTTATGGCTCCTGCGAGAGCCCTTTTCTATTTTTAGTAAGTGTTTGTTTTCTTTAGATGCAAGTAAACAGTGCTATAATCGGCTAGGAGTTGGGTTGTCCTCAAGACTTAAACAACAACCCTGCGTGGTCGAGGAAAAGTGTACACACCAATATCAAACAAACCGCCTCCAAGCAAACCCTTTACTTTACAGCATCTACTTACAACATCGACTTTTACAGCATCTACTTTGCGGTGACTTCGCCATTGCGTCTTTTCTTTTTTCTACAGTGTCTTCCATCAAGTTCATTACGTTGCATCGATCGCTCTCCAGCAAGCTTGTGAGTACCGTTTTACCGAATAACCCGAGGCTTTAACCTCCGGGCGCAACGCTGAGATTTGGTTTTTAGCTATTATCACCAATTATTCCCAATTATCTAGATCCTATCGGCTTCTAACACTACAGACGATTCCGACCTGTTCGAGTGCTGATGTCACGATCGGTCAATTCCAGCCTTCTATCTACTCACGCACCCGCGCTTCGATCGCTCTCGAGCCGGCTGATCCCGCTTTACTCGTATCGACCATTGGCTGGTACACATGTCGCTAAAAGGCCATCAATTCTCTAGTCGATCCCTAATATTTTCCATTGTCAACCAACAGGTCAGATTGGCTAGAACGCCTCGCAACAGACCGGGGAGTCACGTGTGCTATATGTGGAGGTGACGTCCTATTTTCGCATCAACAGGCTGCGAGCTGGAGCCTGCACCATTCTCTCGAGCCACCGGCTCCGACCGCCGTGTCGAGCTCACCTCTACCACCCGGTGCAGCGAAGATAGGGGCGACCCAGACATGCCACTCCAATTAACCTCCATGCTCGGCTCGTCCCCTCCACGCCGGTGGAGGCGACAGATCTTCGTTGGAGGAGACATTGGTATCCCCCACCTTACGGCGCTTGATGCGCTCATCGTTTCGATCATGTTTGGCAATCTCCTTCTCCTTGTGCCGCAACTTGCGCTCTGCCCTTCGCCTACCCGCGGTCGCCTGGTTGCACTTGAAGATCGCCTCCTCCGGGAGAGAGGGCTTCATAGGAACAAGGTGGGGGCTCTTCAGCTGAAAATAAAAGGAGATGAAGGGAATCAACGACTACTAGATAATCCCGAGAAGATCCAAAGCAAATGAACACCTCAAACTAAGCCGAAAAGGTTATCAGAAGATGAAACTACTTACGAACATATCGGTACCCTCGTTGGGACCATGGGCAAGAGCCGCGATGGCAGCCACGAGTAGGACGCTTTCTCGATGGCCACCGACACATGGTGTTGGATCTCCTCCTGCGAAGGCGGCTCCGGCGCTGTCACAGTCCCTGTGAAAGGGGCCCTCTTGGCCGTCATCTCAAAGAGACGGAGAGGTCGCCTCCGAAGTGGGACGACCCCACGGGCGTAGTACTGGCCGATGACGGTCGCCAAGTCAACTCTGGCATGGTGGAGGCGGGCCAGCACTGCCCAGTGCTCCTTGAGCATTTTCTCCTGCTCCGCCTTCGGAGGCCTGTCGCTCCAACTTCTTGACTCTTGGGCGATGGAAGCTCTGATGAACTCCGACAACGCGCGCTCAGGGTAGTTATTGAGATAGAACCAACCCTTGTGCCAACTGCTATTGGAGCTCGTCAGCGAGAAAGGAATGTACTTCTCACCCCTGCCCTGCTTCATCTAGAGGTTGGTGCAACCAATGGTCGCCGATAGGGGTCCGTCCTTCAAGCAGGCGAACATGAAGAAATATTTGAAGAGGTGTCAATGGGTAATGATCCCCAATTACCCTCACACAACGCCTTGAACCCCGCCATTTGCTAGACGTTGTTCGGGTTGAGGTGCTGGGGCTGGAGCCTGTACTCATGCAGAAGAGTCCGGATGAATTACTCGGTGGGGATGGAGAAGCTGCGCTGGTGGAACACCACGAACGAGATGATGTATCCTCTCGGCGGGCGTGGCACAGACTCATCAGCGGGCACCCTCCATTTTCCGGTGTCGGTGAGATGCCTGACGGCGACTAGACGGTGCAGCATCGAGGGGGTCATGTTGGAGCGTGACCAGTTCGACATGGCGACAGCAGTGTGAAGGAGGCAGCGACGCAGTGGGCGTGAAGGGCAAGAGACGCCGGCGGTGACGGTAATGGAGAAGGCACGAGAGGTAAAAGTTTTGAACCCTTCGCCGGCTTGCCGTTATAAAGGAAGGGGCGTGGCCACTGGCTTTAAATGTTGCACCCACCATGCTGAAAAGGCGCCTACGTACACACGTGTGCCCCGTGGTAATTGACACCCGCCTGTGTGAAGTCTCGATGCCCGCTAGGCTCGAGAATCCGATGAGGACCATGTGTGGTTCGAGGACTGGTGGCTAGTCGCTTCCTTGTGTGATGAGTGATTGACAAAGTTGTGTGGACTGATTCTTGGCTAAGTATTGTAGGTGCAGGTTGCAGCTTGACTCGTGTTGGTGTAGGTGAAGAACAAGCGCGAAAGGTCGTTGCCAGTGAGGCCTCCATGTGTGGAGAAGACAAGTAGGCTTCGTTCGAGGGACCCGGTGGCCAGCGGGGTCAAGTGCGGGCCGTATGGTGGCATGAACAGCAAGATGAAGTCGTGGACGGTTTCTTGGTAGAGCCTCAAAACCAAGGGCGAGCCGGAACTACGTGGGATCCGAGTCATGAGTGGAGATTGGCGGAGGCTACACTGAGTTCGCGGGGTTTGCAGTGGTTCACCAGAAAACCACTGGGTTACTCGGTTGAACCACAAAACCGAGGCCGAAGACTCGACAAGGGGGTGCGGCCACCCAGGCCGGTTCAACCGCCCAGGTGGGGAGGTCAGACTGCCTCGGGCCGGTAAGATCTCCCGGGCCGGTCAAACCGCACAGGGGGGGGCGGTCTGACCGCCCTGGCCGCCGGCACCGAGAAGCTTCGAAGCGAAGGACACGCGTCGGGATCGCAAGGCTTGCATCGAGGCTAAGCAGGTTGCAGTCGCCGGGCATCCGTCCGATGGTGAAGACATGAAGACTTCCAAATCCGCCCTCGAGGGGCATGTATCCCTAGTTATTAGTGAAGGGTAGTTTAGTCTTTTGGGTGCCTCCATATATACTCATTGGATGGGTGGATGGCAGCCAACTCTTGGAACCCTAGCTCATTTGTTTTTCCATTTTCGTTCTCCATTTTTCCTTAGGATTTTAGAGGACTAGCTTGAGAGCTTCATGTGAGATCTAGAGAGAGGGATGGATGTTTGGGTGGCAAGCTAGACCTTGTACGAACCTTTCATGGCCTGTATAGAAGGTTCGGCGTTGTTCATCATGGTGGTTTTCCCGTCTCTTTTGTGTTGATTTTCGGAGCTCTTTGTTGGCGGTGTTTTGAGGACGATTTCTTGGGGTTTTTGGTGGGTGTCACGTATGAGGTTCTTGTGCCTCTTTGGCTGGTGACTTTGCCCCCAAATCTCCTTTGAATCGGACTCGATTTGGTGGTTTCTCGAGTTGGGCGAGTTCTTGACCTAGAGAAGCAATTTCTTCGATTCCTCTTGATTGTGAGTGTTTCAGGTCGATTCCTTTAAGGTAGAGGTTGCCCAGGAGGTAACCTAGCTATTCCCGAAGTTTTGCTGCAATCCGTGGAGTGATTCGGGAGATCGGGCGCGAGGAAGTTGAGGTTTGACCCGAGGGTTCGTTTTCTGGAAGGGGCGGTCTAACCGCCTGCAGGGGTCGGTCTAACCGCCCTGGGTGTTTCCAGGTTGAAGTTTTGTTTCGCCGGATTTTCCTCCGTGAGTTTGTTCGCCTTGATCGGAGGAGTGTCCGCGTGAAATTTGGTGTCGTTCTCGTCTTGTTCGCTAGGTGTTCTTGGGTGGAGTTCGTTCTTTCGGGTACGGGAGGTTAGACCGCCCTTGGTTGCCGGTCTAACCGCCCCTAGGCCCCCGGGTGGAGTTTTGGTTTTCACCAAGATTTTACGGTAGCTAGCATGGCCACGACCGAGAGATCTTTGTTGGTGAAACCGGGGTGAGTTTTGGTGCTCGGAAGAGGCGTTTCGGAGGATTTCTTGGTTACGGGTGGAGGCGGTCTAACCGCCCCTATACCCGGTCTAACCGCCCCCCTCGGTTAGCCGGCTTTCAAGTTGTTTCCACTATCGTTCGTTGCGTGTGTGTTGTGGTTGCTTTGGTAGAGTTTGTTCCTAGGACCAGTAGCACTCCAGTGGCTACGTGGTTTTGGCAAACGGAAGGTAGAAGTGTGGAGCGTGTGATTTCGGGGGTTCGACCGAGCTAGTTCGTCTTGTCGGAATTTCAATCTCCCTCGAGAAGAATTTTTATCAGCTCCCATTCACTCCCCCCTCTCTGGTCGCCTAATCGGTCCTTCAAGTGGTATCAGAGCAGGTTCGGGTCTTTGTTGACTCTAACCAGTCTAAGATCCAAGGATGGAGTACCAGGAACGGGGTTCGGGTCCTCCACACTTCGATGGCAAGAACTACCAGATGTGGAGCAAGCGGATGGGTGCGTTCCTCCGCGGAAAGGGTCAGATCCTTTGGGATGTCACGGTGGACACAGGCTATGTCCAGCCGATGGACTTCCTCGCTCCAGGATCGAGGGACAGATTCGACGCCAACAACAAGGCGGTCGACTACTTGTTTCGTGCTTTGTGTCAGCCTGAGTTCGATTGGGTGCACACCGAGCACTTGGCTTGTAGGATTTGGGCGGTGCTGAAGGAGGCTCATGTTGGGAATGCCCAGGTTCAGGCACGGATGTATGCGACCTACCGTAGAGAGTACGAGAACTTCACTCATCTCCCCGGTGAGTCCATCGATGCCTTGTTTCAGAGGTTCACGGTGGTTGTGAACAACATGAGGGCCAATGTGGACGTGCTCCCGTACGACGATCATGGTAGAGCGGTCAAGCTCTTACACTCTTTGGATCGTACAATTTGGGGCGGAAAGTTCGAGGCCATTGTGGAGTCAGAGAAGTATGACACTCTGATGGTGAACGGGCTGTTCTCGAAGCTCAAGTCGTCTGAGGTGGATAGGGGCATGACAGCCAAGATCGAAGGCCCGACTGACTCTCATAGTCTCGCCCTCATCGATGGTTCAAATGGAAAGGCTAACACTAACCCATCCACCATGATGTTCTCTTTGTCCTCTTTGATGTCTATGCCAGATGAGGAGTTCGACGTGCTTGGAGAGGACGAGCTGGCGCTCCTGACGAGGCGATTCGAGAGGCTGCACGAGAACCGGGTGAACATGAGGAGGAACACGAGGACATGCTTCAAGTGCGGCAAGACTGGACACTATTTCGCCGAGTGTCCGAAGGTGAACAACCAGGACAAGCACAAGTTCATGGACAAGAGGAAGAAGTCCAAGAAGAAGGATCATGAACATGGGAAGAAGGCTCGGTCTCGAGAAAAGATGAAGAGATCAAGCGACATCGAGTCCGACTCCGAGGACACGTCTTCAAGCTCGAGTGATGAAGACGAAGAAGAAGAAGAAGAAGAAGAAGAAGAAGAAGAAGAAGAAGAAGAAGAAGAAGAAGAAGAAGAAGAAGAAGAAGAAGAAGAAGAAGAAGAAGAAGAAGAAGAAGAAGAAGAAGAAGAAGAAGAAGAAGAAGAAGAAGAAGAAGAAGAAGGAAGAAGAACCTCGACAAGTATCTCAACGGACCTACGTGTGAGCGGGCCTAAGCCTCAAGGACGACTTCTGCGGCATGGCTCACAGTTCGAGCAGCAAGAGAAGCCAGAAGGATGCCTCGGATTTGGATTCCGAGGATGAGGTATGTGATGAGCTCTCTTCTTTGCGCAAGGAGAATGAGGAGTTGGTTGACTTGCTTGATAATCGCGGTCACATGCTTAGAGAGGCTAAGAAGCTTAGGAAGGAGCTTAGATCTTTGCTCAAGGATGCTAGGACTAGAGTGGCTGAGCTAGAAACACAGGTTCTTGATAGCAAGCTTGAAATTGATTCGCTTAAGTCTATCCCTGTTGTTTCTGACGAAAATGATTGTGCTTATTGCTCTGTTTTCCTAGCTGACTTGACTGATCTTAGGGAGAAGTATGCCTCCAAGTGTGAGGAACTAGATGTGCTTAGGGTTGAGTTGGCTGAGCTACAATCTAGACCCACTTTGCTTGGTGCTTGCACTTCTTGCCCTGGTTTGCATGAGAAAATTGTTGAGCTTCGTTCTCGCATTGGTTCGCTAGAAGCTGATTTGAAAGTGCCTATTCCTACTTCTTGTTCTACATGTGAGTTGCATGCTATGAAGAATTTGGATCTTGCAAAATGTGTTGGTCGCTTGCAAGATGAGAATGATAAGTTGCGTGAAGCGCTGAGTTGGTTGTCGAGTCAAGAACCTCAGCTTGGTATGATGATTGCTAGCTGTAAGCGCTTTGATGGTTGGGCTTTGGGATTGGATAAGGTTGGTGATGGCAGTGGTGAGAGAGAAAGGAAATTTGGGAATGTTTCAGTTCCACCACAACCCACACCCAAAGACAAGTTTGCATCCAAGCCAAACCAACCGAGAGAAAAACCGAGTGAGAAGGCAAGTGAAAAGCCTAGTGAGAAACCAAGTGGAGAGCCTCTCCCCAAGCCTAAGCCCAAACCAATCCTTTTCCATTGTGAGTTTTGTGGAAAGGATGGTCACAAGAGAGAGTTTTGCTATAAGAGAAAGAGAGAGGCGAGAATGGCTAAGGAGTGGGCGAACAAGGACAGGTACCACCCTTCTCATGGTGTGCCTGAGCCTCGTATGCCACTGCCTAAGGGAAAGGGCTTTGTGCGTAAGAATCCGGCATGGGGAGATGAGAAATCCCGTAGCCACGGTGGTGGTCTGGAGAGGGCGGTCAGACCGCCCTGGCTAGGCGGTCAGACCGGCCCTGTCCAGGGAAGGGCGGTCGGGCCCCGGCCCGGCTAGGCGATCGGACCGGCCCTCCCCAGATTTCTGGGCAGTTCTGTTTTCGAGGTCGTGATGCTGGTGGTTTCAGTTCCCTTGGTCATGGTGCAGATGGTAGACACTTTGAGTCTGGTGGCGTTGAGTTTGCTGGACGTTCTCCACCTCGTGATCAATACGAGTTTGGGAGAGGTCGCAGCTTTGAGTCTCAGAGGGGCTACGGACCATGCTTTCCCTTTCGTGGTACTCGTACTCCTCCAGTGAGACGGGAGTGGTGTTCCCATGGTGGTTCCAGGTTTGACAGGATGGATCGCTGTATTGATAGGTAGGGTAGGATGAATGTTGCTAACCCTACTTTTGAAGAAATGGCCCGACACTGGTTTCACACCTTTGGGACTAACCCCAGTGTTGAGTCATTTGCTCGTTCTTGCTCTTGGTTTTGAGTTGCAGGTGGGAGGCCTGGAGAACATTTGGTTGATATTGGGGGTGGTTCTTCGGCCTCATACCCCGGTGGTGACATGTAGGTGCATCACTTTCGGGGATGGTGGACAAGGATGAGTGAATTGTGAAGAAATTATAAAGGTAAGTGCTTTGTGACCTTCGAGTGTGTGGCCTTGGTCAAGCCACTTGGTTTGTTTTGCTTCTTCTCTATATCATGTGTGTAGGGTGAGCTTTGTATGCTCTTTGGCCCTAGTGCATGTGTTTAGGGGGAGCTTGTGAGTTTTGTGCTCTTTTGCTCTTTTGCCGGTGGTGTCGAGCCCTTTTTGCCTCCCCTCGAGGAGCCGGTCTTTTTTGAGCTTTGTGTGTGTGGTTGGTTTCCTAAGTTGGTGGTGAAGCTCCTTGTGTAGCATATGTATAGCTTTCCTTTGAGCATTTCTTGCATTTGGCATGGCATATGTAACATGATGTATAGGCATCCTTGTATCTTATATTGCATGCATTTTGTTTCATATGCATTGGATAGAAAAAGCTTCTCCTATATACATTGTTCACCATGGGTTGCTATATTTGTCTTTGTGAGCTTGTTTGGTATGCT